>JAUESP010000306.1:7175000-8670000 GCA_030914335.1 Drosophila borborema | reverse complement strand
GTCTTAGTAAACCATGGCGGTTTATTCGAACTGGGCAATATGCGACAGAGAGGGACGCACACATCCAGAATAGAGTTTAAGGTAGTATAAAAAATCGATGTTGCCAAATTAATATCAACCGACTCATAAAGAAGAGACCAGTCAGTTGAATTAATTAATTCATTTAGCAAAACAAAATTGCATTTACGATAACAGCGGCTTAAATTAGGAGGTAGAGATGAATAAGTTGGAGGATTATCAATAGATAATAAAACCTCTAAAGTGGGGTGATGTAAATCCTCTGGTAAGCAGAAAGGAGTTGATCTCATGACATTAATGATGGAGTGATGATTAATGAACACAAGATCAAGCGTGCGATTCAGATGGTTAGAAATGGAATTCATCTGAAACATAGAAAGATTAAACAATTCATCAAAAAGATAGTGATCAATTGTCGGAATAAAATAACTTGCATTACAAGTTGAGGACCAAGAAGTGTTAGGAATATTGAAATCACCCAACACAAGAAGAAAGTCTCTATCAGTTACATGTTCATAAATTTCTTTAATACAGGTTATATGTTGAGCATAAACCTGCATTTCAGAAGAGGGAGGGATATAAGAACATGTAATAAACAAAGAGCTCGTTGGGAGCATTAATTTAACCCCTATAATCTCAACATCATGAAGATAGGAAAAGGTAAATAATTCGGAGTGGATACTGGATTTAACAGCAATTAACACCCCACCACCTTTACGCATCGAACGATCAAGTCTATAAATAGTGAAATTGCTTGCAAGAATCTCACTATTAAGAATGTTATGATTTAACCATGTTTCAGTGAAGGCAATAATGTCATATTGAACACTAAAACTATGCAAGTATAGACTTTTAAGTTTGGATTTCAAGCCACGTACATTTTGGTAAATGAGTGAAAGCTGAGAATAAGAATGAATCATATTTAGTTTTTTGGTGTAATACTTGATGTTGATTGCACCGAAGGTAAGGAAATAGGATGAGATTTGTTTCGATTTTTAGGTTTAAATTCATGGACAACTACATGAGGTGGCCAGAATTTGGGATCACATATTGTTGTGAAATACTCAAGCGGCACATTGATCTTGAATGAAGCAATTTCTCGCGGAGTCGCAAAACTAAACTTCGATATAAAGACATTGGCCGAGATCTTGCTTGAAATAAAAGCAGATACTGCATCACATGTCGTATCCGATGAAAGCCTAGATAAGAAAACTTGCTTTCGAGGAGAGACGACAGATAATGTAATGCCAGGAGTGGTCGACTTATTGTCACTCATAGTTTGAGCAATAATTGGTGAGGAGTCCAATTTTTGAACAGAGACTTGAGTTTCAATAGCAGTAACGACAGGGGAAACAGAAGATTCAGAAACGACTGGTATGGGATCTAGAGAATTAGGCGCAGAGGACAAGACAGAAGCACAGGGTGAGGGTGGAGCAAGCAAGTTCGGTGACGGTATTGGTACAGAAGGAGGTACCAATAACAGTGGAGTCTCCGAAATTGGAGGTGGACTTTCAAAGTTATACTGGTTTAAAATCTCTTCAGCAGCAGCCATGTCACTGGATAACTGCTTAGAGATCTTTCTCAGTTTAAAAATTGAGCCCTCACAGCACTATACATATTGGAAAAATTTATTTGTTTTTCCAAACAGATCGGACAAGACCAGCGTATGCCACCAATACCTATTTTGGCAGTGGACATGATCTTGTCATAATCACGCCCAGTAAGACCTGCACACTTAGTATGCATCATATTTTCGCACAACCAGCAATTTACAAATTGCGCTTGTGCAGCATCACTTGCCAGCCTGAATGTGCATGATTTTTTGCAGCAACTCATATTGGCAACTGGGATGAAATGCAAATGTGCAGAAAAAAAAAACGGAAAATAAAAACAAAAATAAAAACCGTTTGTGCTAGAGACTTTAAACTTATAAATTTAGGTACATATTATGGATACAGACACATTTAGATGCTAATAATATATTCGGAAAGTTTCATGGAGATCGTCCATCTAGAAATGGAGTTATAAGCGTTCAAAGTATAGCACGGCTGCGCGGTTAGCAGATCGCGCACCTATGAGTGAGGAAAAAGAGTATTAGTTTTGTTTTTGGCAGGGTTCAGGGTACATCGTAGTCGAGCCGCCTCGACTGGAGCCTTCTTTTGCCTCTACTGTCTTATGACTTGCAGCTTGTTTGCCTGTGGGTCGATTATGATATTCCAAAATTTTAATGCTTACACATCAACAAATGTTTATATATATACATACTCATATATGTATATATATAGGTTGTATTATGTATATGTACAGCTTAATTGCATTTTCACATTTTGTCCCCCCACAAAAGCGCTGCGAACGCTGGCAGGTGTTACTTTGGCAGCAACCGCACCGAACAAATATTCGATTATCATGTGCAGCTTTAAGTGCAAATTTAATGAAACAAAAATAAAATGAAATAAATAAATACACAAAGAATTTTTAAAATTGAACTAGAAAATGTGTGTAATTGAGTTGCATATTTCATATAAATGAACACAATGAATTCTTTGGCAATAGACACAAATAAATGAAGTTTGAGTTTGACCTATTCATCTCCGATTTGACATTAATTGACTGCTAACAATGAGCTATAGTGAAATACTTTTATGTGTATAGAATTTGCTTATTTTTAGGTATATGCTGCAAGTAGATACATTGTATTATGTTCATCTATTTCGACAGACAATTGATTTTGTATAGAACCAAAGCCAAAGCAGACAACAAATAAATGTATCTATATATATAGTTAAATATACGTAGAGTACAGCGAAGTAACATTGTATAGCAAAAGAAATAAGCAAAGTAAATAAGCTCAGCTTCTGTTCGAACTATATGAAATGATTCGTTAAAAAAAAAAAAATAATAAAAAACAAAAAATTGCTAAAAGTTTTAGATCCACAATCATATATTTTTTAAAGATAAACATAAATGTCACAGAAAATATGAACACACAAATTCTGAACTGCTCAGAGCCAAATAAGCGGACTTTGTTACTCGAGCATTTCGGAGAAGTGAACTTTGAAAATTTTTTCTTTTGCAAAGCAGCTTATTTTGTGTGAGATTCAGTCTAATGTTG
Organism: Drosophila borborema; assembly: GCA_030914335.1. Taxonomy (NCBI): domain Eukaryota; kingdom Metazoa; phylum Arthropoda; class Insecta; order Diptera; family Drosophilidae; genus Drosophila; species Drosophila borborema. The sequence goes on along the minus strand of JAUESP010000306.1, from coordinate 8,666,870 downwards.
AGTTTGTAGTGCAACTGCAACAATTGAAACGTATGCATACCTGGTCGAAAAGCTGTTAACCACCTGCTTGAAAACTGAGCAAAGAGTGCATTTACTTACATTCATACTGAAGCATTGACTCCTGAGCAGTCAACCAGCAGAGTTGACTAGGGAACGTGAGTAAAATGTTGAAAAAAGAAGCAACCGGAGAGCTCAAGCATTATATGCGACTGTATGTGTGAGTGTGTGAATGTGGTGTGACCAGTAAATGGCCAACTATTGGGTGGTTTTGGCTTTGACGCCCGCCGCCCGCCGCCCGCCGCCCGCTCGTTGAGGATTGCAAGCAATGAATATTTTTGCGTCAAACACAAAAACTTTTTGAGGGCAAAATAAGTGCCGGATGTCTACAGACATAAAGTGCACAGTGCTGCGGACTTGGCTTTGAGCTCATATGACAGACAAAATGCGTGCTCAGCACTTTTTAGATATTCTAACTGAGCGCAGTCTATAAGAATTATACTATACATAGAGACATGGATAATTATTTTGATTCAACAAAATTTCCAAATTTCGCATTGGAGCTCATTTATAAAGCCTAAATGGGGACAGAATTCATTTGTCAAAATCTATTTTGTAAATCTTAACATACTCTAAATTATATTTTAGCTCAACATATAAAGCGTATTCAACTGTCGACTTCACAGTCACAATCTGTACTCCGGCTCATGTCATTTGCGTTTGCTGCTGTTATGCTAGATGTTGTTGCTGTCTAGCTTTCTCCTGCGTACAATAGCTTCTATATATTTCTTTTTGTCGGAGCCGAGCTCCATTTGATCTGCAGTAAGACGGGGATGCCCGGAGTGTAAGCCAAAGCCTTTGAGCGTTCGTTGCTGTTGTGCTGCTACGCAGCATATTTATGGGCAGTGGGTCAGTCAGTGGCTTGGGCGACACTGCACAGGCACTGGCAGTGAGTGCTGTGAAGAAGATTTGTAGCTGTGGCCCAGAAATTTGAAATTGAAAAATAGTTGGACTTTTATGAGTGCCGATGTACAGCAAGCGTGAACGGCAGAGGCTGAGTTCGTGAACTGCATGTGCAAAGCATGCTGCCTACTTTTAGGCTCTATTCGGCTTAAATATCACTAAGCACACACGCCCATTTATCCACCCACCACCCACCAGATCGCTGCGCTGTAATTTTTGAAAATGAAAGGCGTCAAAGCTCTCTGCGCAAATAAAATGGCAATAGCACAACCTGCCGTAGGGCAAACGAATTTTGTTCGTCTGTCAGTTTGTCAGCCTTTTTGGCCGTTTGTCTGTCTACAACTTTATATATGTTTGCTTAGCCTCAAATGGATTCCATGAATTATTATGACCGGCAGGCAACAATTGCTGACAGCGTATGTACACAGCTTGCCTTTAATTGCCCATCGCGCATTTTAACTGAATCGTGGGCGTGTGCTTTAACTGCTAACCTCTGCCAAATGTGACTCTATTCGCCGACAAATATTTTATGAGCAGCTCCTTCCACATATACAATCAGTCCATGTGTGCAGGTGAAACTGATATTAGTATGTGGCTCACACACCCATGCTCGAGCGAATGTGAATCGGCAAACGGATATGCAATTCCTTTGAGATAAAAGCTCAGCATATTGGCTGACAGACACCTCCGCGACTATATATACTATATATATGCCTCTTAGCAGGCGCAAAAATAAACAAGTGGTGAATAAGCTTCATTCTATTTTCATTCAACTTAACAGCTGCTCAAATTTTTATGCAAGTAAATTATTTAATCTTTTTTTATTATTTAATGAATGAATTATTTAATGAATTAAAACATCGCGCTACTTAAACAAAGCTGCTTTTTGGCTTATTCACTTTGCGAAATAAAATGAGCATAAAATGCTTTCAGAAACGAAAATGATAATAATTCTGAAACAGATCTGAGAAGCGATGATAAATTTCAAAGCCTCTTACCAATTTTGTAATACTTATATTTTTATTAAATAATCTGCTTAGGCATATTTATATTCAATAAGTACATATTAAAAAAAATATATATATATATATTTATTAAATTGAAAATTATATTTATTCTTTTAATTGCCTCATGAATCATGACTACTGTGTGTTACTCATACAACAAAATTTTATGGAGTACATAATTCGAGCTACTTTGCAATTAATTAGTAACAAAATTCAAACAACCTCTGCGAAAAAAGTTTAATACACGGCGTTGATTTTTTCTCAACAACTCACTAGTTTGCATTGCCTTCTCCCTCTCTCTCTGTCTCTCTCTCTCTCTCTCTCTCTTTCTCTCTCTCTCTCTGTCTCTCTTTTGCTCACTATGTGTGTGCATTTAACAAATATATGACTTGATATGTGCTGCTTACCATATAATAATTTTATGCCAAGTTTCTCGCCCGCTGCAGCATGCTTTCCGGTGATGCTGCGGCTGGCGCTGACTTCCGGGAGTTGCACTAGAGACGAGTAATTATGTTCCACTAGCTTAAGCATACACACACACACACACACACACACACACACACTGACACAACTCACTGACACTCACTCATTCACTCACTGACACACACTGCGCTAGCAAAGTAATTAAAACGCTTGGTCCATTAAAAATGTTACTCCCTGGAGTTGAGCTCAAAAGTTGAGCCTTTGCCTCTGGAAGCTGCAGCAGCAAAAAAATATTTACTAAATAAAAAAAAATAAAAAACAAAAAATAAGCGAATATAAAAACCAAATCGGAACTGAACCAAACAAAACAAAGCAACTTTAGACGACTGCGCAAAGGCCGCACTGCTGGCCCACATTTGACTTTAATTAGCCAACAGCCAACTCCAGCCCGCCCCCAGATTCACCTCGCTTAGACCTCTTGTAAGCGGCGCGTTTGTCAAACGCAGCTGTGCTAAAAGTTGAGTCAACAAATAGAGTAAAAGGCAAACACTGCACTGACATGAATTGGCTTATGAAGTTTATCTTAAAGCAATATATATGTTTCACTATCTGTGAGCTCTCAGTGCTTACTTCGGAATAAATACTGATGTAGTTTTGCTTTTAAATAGTCTCAAACCGTTGAGGCTAATGGAAACCTTTTTGCAAGTAAATGAATTCGTAGTCTGCATATATTTAGTTACCGTGTTTAACTCTGTTTCTATCTAATCAAATTAGTTTTTTAATTTCATAAAACATTTTATTTATGTATCAAAAGTACTTCCATGAAGGAGAACCTAACTATGAAATGGTTAAATAGAAAATATCGTTAAATGAAATTGAAAACGATTAATCAAGTTAAGATGAATTACACAAAAGACCAAAATATATATAATATATAATTATTATTAACTAGTTTTTGAAAGTCTTGAACTCTTTTCATTGATGAATTCGAATAGATAAATCTGTCAAGATTCCTTCAGTTTACTCTCCTTCTATTTTATTTCATAATTTTAAATTTAATGAAACTGAACTTATGCATACGCAGACATAGGGGACTCTCTACCTATCTATATCTAGACTCTAAAGTCTTTGAGTTGACTACTTTAACTTAGCTGCAACTGTAAGTAGTGCATTGAATTTGTATTGCATGAGCTATAAAGTTATATATCTCTCCTAGCCAAGCCTTTAAAATGTCTTATGCAACTGGCAATGACATGCTCAATATTTATGGCTGATTTATGAAAATATATCATTTGAGCTGCTTCGAGCGCAAGTTTCAGCCATCTACGAGCAAATCTATTTTTCATGTAAGGCTCTCAGTGCGAAAGAAGAAACGAATGAAATATATAAATGCTCGTGTGTATATCATGGCTGGGGGTGCAACTGCAGGACCAAATAAGTGGAAACAATGCGAGACGTAGTCGGCAGCTTGGCAAAAACTTTGTATTTCAATCTGAGCAAAAAGTTTGCGTGCGTCAGCCCCAAAATTGGACGAGTGTGTGTTAATCAATGGTAATGCGTGCTGGCAGGCGGATATCTACTCAGAGTCTGTCTGTATGCGATGTGTGTGTGTGGAGGGGAGTCCAGATTGTGCGGAGCACAAGGTGAATTGCAAAAGAATTACACCTACGCAGCAAAAGAAACACAAAATTGCAATCAAAAATTTTTGCAACGTGCGAAAAAAAGTGAACTCTGTGTTGCGGTCCTTTTAGTCGAACTATTTTCATTTATTTTCTTCTTTTTTTTTTTCAACAATTTTTTGTACACCTTCGTACAGGCTGCAGGCCAGGTTGTCGTGTGTAGGCTTTGGAGTTTCGAATGTCTAATCCAACTGGGAATTGCGATTTGAATTGAATGCATGTCGAGTCACAGCTTAATTACTGTCCAATTATTTCCATATTTTGTGGACTATCAAAAAGGGAAATCACCGCAAAGAGTTTCATGGCATTTAATATATACACATGACAATTTTAGTTGCCCAGACGACCATAGGCTACATCACTATATATACCTATCCCTTTTCCAAACTGAGCTGAGCTATGCTGAGCTGAGTAGTGCTCAGTGCCCATTGAACATACATATATCATAATAAGCGCACCAAAGAGAGTCATTTGGGTTTGGTGAACGATACAGTTTCGATTTGATTACTCAAAAGTCAGCAATAGCCTTCGCCAAGGGCCACCCACCCCCGCACACACCCAGCTCTCATCTCTGCCACAAGTCGTCTGTGGCACCATAAATTGCAAACGGACGCCGCATCCTTTCAGAAAGAGCAAGAGAGAGAGAGAGAGACACTCGCGTCGCACCGCCGAGTCGAGTGGGTATCAGTTTCATGGCTGGTGGCAAAGGCGTGCCAGTGGCTGACTGGAAACTGGAAATAGGATGCCATTTGTGTTCAATTAGGCTATGCTAATTTGCGCCAAGCATGCCATGCCATGCCATGCCAGGGCAGTTGAAACACTTTAGTTGCAAATTTAAAGAGCTGAATTTTGTGGTGCTTTAAATTGCAGCTGTGATCTGCGGTTATTTGATTTAGAGAATTTCATAACATTTCACAGCTAACAAAATAATAAATGAATCAGGCGCTTGATTGCGTACGCCAGCCACGCCCATCACGTACACACCCACATCCACGCCCACGCATTGACATGCTGATTGATTGAACTTTTCGCATATATATGAATAATATAAATAAAGGGAATAAATACATATTTATTTTCTTTTTCAAATTTTTATTTTTTTTTTCAACATTTTATTGAAATTTTTTGGCATCTACTTTTTGTTTTTCACTAACTGAATTTAAAAAAATATATATATATTTATATATATACATCTATTTATACGTACGGCTGTGGTCAAATATTAAATTGTCTGCCATATGAATGAAATATATAAAATATCGCATCAGGCAGTCAACTAATTATGGAAATCTCACATTTGCATTTGCATTTGACAACTTTTGCATAGAGCATTTCCCATATCGTCGAATGTCAGTCATATTACACTTGAATGCTGCAATGTTCGCCCGTATATCTATCATATGCCGCGTGTGTGCAATAAACTGTTTTGATGATATCGTTTTCATGCAGTTGATTGGATTTGACTGTAAATTCGTTATGGTTACGCTGATGTGTTTGCCATCGTGATGCCGGCAACGGTGATGATATTAAGAATATATATATACATATATATATCAGAGCCGACGTCAACTTCGACGCCGACTTTGATTTGCACTTAATTGCATTAAAATTGCGGCTGGAGCAAGAATCCGCCAGCGCGTTCCACCTACCTCCCTGGCAGGCAATCAGTGCGATTCAATTTGTCGACATCGAGCTCAGCGAGCCAATCGCGTCAGACAGCAGCAAGCCCAAAACGCTTTCCATATGTATCAGCTTCAACTACTCTACTTTCTTACGCGTATAATGCAAGTCTGGAAGAAACAGCTTTAGTTGATTAACATTCATAGTTCTTATACCATTCAAATACTAAATTTAATTTTCGCAAAGAGCATTCACTCAAGTTACTTAAATGTAAATTATTTCTCTATGTCTTTTGCATGCGAATCTTGCCAAGTGTATTTGACATTTCGGCTTTCCAATGAATTTTAGGATTTCCCACTCACTTTGCCGTAAGACCCCGGACTCAATATTCAATGCCAGTCAAAATGCCTTAATGCGCGCACGTTGCCAACGGCTAGGGGACGAGCGTCTAAAAAAAGAGGCCACTTGGGCTCCACCTTTGCCTGGCATCGGGTCAGAAGCTCACACCGAGAGTCGGACTCATAACCATTTGGTTGCTGTGGCGCCATTGGCTCATTGGCCCATTGGCCCCCTTTGACACTTTGCCTCATTTTTGGCAATTTTTAAGCAATTCAATTTAATTTTATTAGTTTTGGCAAAACTCAAACAACTGGGACGATACAACAATAACAAGGTACCACCAGCAACAGCAGCAGCACCACCCTCCCTCCTCCAGCAGCAACGAGTCCCAGTCGACGAACCTTTTGTCCGGCTCTTTGTCAAGCTCATAAAATCGGCAACTGAAGCAAACTGGTGAATAGATACACATATACATATTTATATGTCGTTTGTTATGCTCTTCATTGGGTTCATCTATTCTGGGTGGCTTTTTATTAGACTCGACTCTTTCGCCCTTGTCGCGCCCGCCACATAAGTTTCAAGTCGTAAAAAGTCCATAAAATGCATTCGAAATTTTTCCATATAATACGAGAGTTTTTATTTTTGGCCAGAAACTTACTTCGGATAGTGTTTGGCTTGGCTTGGCTCTGACATTTGATTTTATTGTAATGATTGGCAAAAATGATGTGGCAAATGCGAGTCGTCTGTCTGTCTGTCCACTTGATGCTACAGCTACAGCGGAGCCAGCGCATGTCAGTTCAAATGTAGACTGTAAATTATGCTCAAAAGTTGCCCACTTATGCGTCAATTACTTTTACAGCTTAATTATGCGAATGAGGCCCGCATGGTCAACAACTTTCCAGCTACAATTTGATATAGGCCAGAATGGCTGGCTATCATGTTAGACAGCCATAAATATATCATCAAAACTAACATGATTATCATACGGGACTGAGCGCCGTGTGCGTGAGAGCAGCGCATTCAAATTGTCCATTGGCAGGAGATGGAGGAACTGCTGGCTCAGCTAACTAGCATACTAATCATTAATTACAGTTAAATGAAAGGGCCTTTGATTAACAGTCATTAAGCCACTTTCCACACGTTTGTATAACATTTTATGCATTTTTTATGAAGTTTCTAATGCGTCTCAAAATTACCCTGAATGCGACGCGCCTTGCAGTTGCTTTAGCACAAACAGATGACAGCTGTGCTACTCCATGTTTTTATGTGTTGTCAAATAAAACTCATTCAGCTTGGCTTTCATTGTATTGATAGATAATTCTAGAAGAGATGTTGGCTTTAGCTCACATCATAGATTGAGCAAACAACTCTGTATCAATAAGATTTAATAATTGAAATATTTAAGAATATCTAAAGTCTTATTAATATGCGGTTATGAATTTTTGACTAAAATCTAGTCTCAGGAAATTTAGCTACTCTTCAAGAGGGCATCATAATCTTGCAAAGAGAAAAAAAAATGTTACCTAATCTATCTACATATATCTATTTACAAGAGATCGAGGTCAATATTGAGCACATATTGAGCTAAGTTATTTATTATTTATTTATTTAATTTATACTTATTTATTTATTCGTTCTCTGCATTGGCTTTTGCACATATATAAGAATATTTATATTTTAATTAAAGTTACGCAAAAGAAAACATTTTACTCAACACAATTAAAACTTCTTTGTGAAATTTCTTCTTATGCTCTTATTCCTGTAATCTTTTCTTGCAAACTCCCAGTAAGTACATACAGATTTAGAGCTTTACTGACAACTGCTGCTAACTAATAATTTCATAAAAAGTTTAATTTGAAACCAATCAAGTGCTTGGAATCAAACAAGTCCAGTTTTATATAGCTTGCCAGAGCAGAATACAAAACTGCAATTAGCAGCTGCAACTTTGACAATTATTTTGTAAATAAAATGTTTTGCGCCTGACACAGAAAAAAAAACGAGACAAATCTGTTGATAAATCCATGAGCATAACAAATAAATGCTAGGGAAAAAAAATATATACATACATATTTTGCTGCGTAAAGTTTCAACATATTCTGGGAATGCAGCAGGGTTGTCGGGTTTCATTTCACTATAAAGTGGAATTTTCTCTGGTTAAATAAACGAGCGAATGCAATAAAAATAGCGACAGGTCGCACCAGAGAACTAAAAATTGCTCGAACTAAACCACAGAAAAAAATCACGAAAGCCAACCTCATTGAACATGAACCAAACCGAATTTGCTAAGCCAAAGCAATGCAAGTATTCAAAGGCAAGCGGAATTAAAAAAAAAAAAAAGGTGTCATGATGGCTCCACAGAGATAATCTCATGGAAATACCCTGGAAATTTGTCAACTCAAAAGTTTTCATCTACGAGATCTATGCATGTTTGAAGTTGTAGTCATATGCTTTTCATTTAAGTGAGTCTTAATATTAATTTTATATATATTTTTTATATTTTTTATATATGTACATTTATGTCACATTTTCGCCTATTTGAAAGTAAAAACTGATTTTTTTTATGCTTATCGGGTAATAATCTTTTTCTTTTAGATAGGAGCGCGAGCGCAGGTCAATGCAAATTTACCTGAATATCCACTTTTCAGCATAACAGGGATTTACTTCAATTGAATGGAAAGGGGCGGTGGGGGACGGGTGCGCTTTGAACGGGTTCGTAAATTTGAAGATAAACATAAATCGAGAGTAATTCGGGCATAAAACGTCGCAGCTGTGCAACTGGCTGCAATGGGACAACCAGCTGTCCATGCGAACACCAAAATTTTTTCGCTTTCTCCTTTTTATTTGTGCACAAATCGATTAAAAATTGGAAAAGCGGTCGCCAGAGGATGCCAAAAGAGCTGGGAATGGGAAGGTAGTAAGAGAGATAGTCAGAGTAACGAAAAACTGAATTAAGTATGAATGCGGAGCTCTGGGCTTTCCCAGTTAATTCCAATTGCAGTTTCTCTTTTGGCCAACAGGTGTTGAAAGGCTTTCGTCCTTAGCCCTTACTTGAAGCGCTCTAAAATGTCTTTCGCCCCCTGCCGATGCCGATGCCGACGCCAATCCGTTTAAATTGATTGCTTTGTTGTGCTGGCAAGTGGAAGAGGAAGAAATCAAAAACATGCTCAGCTCGTGCTGCAGAATATTATTCCACACAAAGAGCAAAGTCCAAGCTCGAAACGAATATGAGAATGTTTTAATTACAAATTCCCCAGATGCCTCTCTGAGTAATATTTTTTTTTTTTTTTTTTTTTGGTATGCATAAATATGCGTCAGCTGTGCGTACATGTGAGTGTGTGTGGGGCGTGGTGTCTGATAACAATGTGCAGTGCGAGGGACAATCTTTAAAGGGGCAATGTCTGTCAATAAATTTTCTTTGCGCTTTTCACTCACTCCCTGGCCACGTTTGCATTTCCGGGAGTGGAGCGGCCGGAACAGCCGCGCACGGAAGCTTTCCACGAAACGATACAGTGAAAATGTTTTTAAATAACGCTGAGCCAAGCCGAATGTTACGATATGGTCAAATGGTTACAAAAGGAACTATGTGTACCCCACTCTACCTCTCTCTCTCTCTCTCGCTGCTCTCTCACAGCTGGCGCACACCTGTTTCGATTTGCCTTGCCTGCTGCATGCCACACGGCTTCAGTTCCTGCCGATGCTGCTGCTGCTGCTGCTGCTGCTACTGTTGACCGTTTAGTGTCGACTCATGATTTGGCATAATGTAATTGATTTGCCTGCTATTACGCACTACAATAAGCAGCATGATTTGAACAAATGTCCTTAAAATCCATGAACAAACACTGCATTATCACCAGCCAGAACCGACAAAAAAAGGCAATTAATATTGAGCATTGAGCATTGAGCATTGAGCATTGGGCATCGATCCAATTGGGGGAGGGAGTGCTGTAGTTCAGCTCGACTCGCTCAATCCATTTGTATTCCATTCATTTTATGGCGTAAATACACGCAGCACCAGATGTCGGGCCGTTGGCCAGCTGCTGACTGCTGCCTCCCCTGGGTTGCCGCTAGCTAGCCTTGCTGCATTTATGAGTTATTTGAAAAGGACCATGTCCTTCGATGCCCCTGCGAACGGCAGACAGAAGATGGGGGACAGGGGACGGAGAACGGCGTACTGCGTTCTGCGTTCTGCGTTCTGGGCTCTGCCTTTGGGCTCGTTGCATTTTGTGACAGCAGCGGCCGCCATAAAACTGTTTTGGGCTTTGCTAATTTATCTGCAGCATTTGCCTAATTTATGTTATTGTCCCAGCGCCTAAATCATATTGACAATGCGAGCCCAGCTCAGGGGCGGCAGTTTATGCTTTAAAGCAGCAGCAATTAGAAAAAAAAAGAAGAAGCAAGAAGCAGAGGAAAACAACAAAATTCGAATGAAAGAACGAAAATACCAACGAACTGCTGAATAAATAAAATTAACTACGAGTTGCGGTTACACATTCCAATTTGCTGTTGTTGCATTTTATGCGGCTGTGAAAAAGGCGGCTATGAAAATAAAGTGGCCGCCATGAAAGCCCACAACAGAGCCGCGTCGTGCATTTTGCAATTGAAGTTGAGTGAACAATCCCCACCCAGCTTTCGACTTTCCTGCCCTCCTTCCACCTTGCTCAACAGCATGACCTATCCCAATATAGCGCCCACATTCAGTTGAGGCATAAAAAATGCCAACAAATACAATGCGCAATGGCAATCGCGTTAAAAAGAGCAACAAAGTTGTGCGCAACTGTGGGACAGCCTCTGAATGGAAAAAGGTTGAGGTAATATTCGCACACTCGCCCACGCAACCCATTCACTCGCACCACCCCACCGCCCAGCCCGGACAATAGTTTGCGTTTTAAACAAATGAAAAGCGCACCAAAAAAAAAAAAAAAAAACAAAACAAACAAAAATTCAAACCAAAAAAGAGCGCACAAACAGTTTTATTGAAGATTGCGAAACGCATACATCGGTAGCCAAGCACACACACTCTACATTCACTCTCTCTCTCTCACTCTCACTCTCTCTCTCTCTCTATTGGTCTTTCTCTTGCATGCACGCAGAGACACAAATGCCACGCTCAGTGATGTCATTTTTTGGAACGCCAAAACAGCTAAATCGACTCAAGAAAACAGCTAAAAAAAGCTGAATCCCCGGGAAAAAAAGCGGAAAAAAAAGCTGATTTTTTTATATTGTTTTTTTTATTCAAGAATGAACGTAATATCCAATAATATAATACTATGTTATCAAAATCTTTGTTATCGCTCGGATAATATTCACTTCGTTCTATTGAAACTAGACAGTTGGGTGGTATTTGATAGACAAAACAACATTTGTTTTGTCGTGCAGTCCATACCTAATATCTGAGATAAATTAATTTCTAATTTGACTAAATTGTATTTTGTTTTGTTTTTTTTTTTTTTTTTTTTTTTTTTTTTTGCACAAAGCCGCTCATCGAACTTATGTGCTTTTTTGTAGCACCGTGTGCACGCAAATCACATAATTTTGCAATCATGCTGCATTTACAGTAGCTACAATACGCCCGTGTTAAGTCTGTGGGATCCTTCCTCAGCCACTCCTTAAACTCTTTGCTCTGCAGCCATATATCTCTGACTTTTTGTTTGTAAATTACTTTCGGCATCGCTACGAATTTCACAATTTTAGTGATGGAAGACGAAAAAATTTGCATAGGCAATTGTTGAGAGAAATTATTCGATAAAAGTAAATATCGATGCTTTACTAATAGACTTACATTTATAAGATTTTAATCGACAAATGCGTTAGAAATATCTCACAAAATTGAGAAAAAGTAGAATTAAAAAAAAAATATCAATTTGCTAAAAAAGCTAGAATTCCCGCTGCCCGCTGTTTTCAAATTTTTCCCGCAATCGCATTTCCAAAACAGCCAGATCTAGCTGGAAAAAAGCTGAAATGACAACAGTGGCCACGCTGCCAAAAAGGTATATTCGCAAAAATGCTTGCAATCGAAATAACAGGCTAGGCAATCGCCTTTATATACCCTGTTCTCTTGTCCATAACAGGTATATAAGTTTTATGAAAATTTCATCTATTTCTGCTATATTACTTCATTTTTTCAAATTTTTCAAGAGAAGCCTGTCTTAGGTATATACTCAGCTTATTTTAATTTAATAATAATAAACATGTATCCAAATTTAAACGGTAACTAACATACACACACAATAGAGTTTTTGAAGAGCCATCCGTCATTTTTTTTAGTACATTTGTCATTATTTAGCACATTTTTTATATTTTAGCATAATTTGTAACTATAATTACTATCGGCAAATGAACTGATGATATCGAGATCAGTTATCGGATAAGTCGATAAAACTAGGGCAGTGTTTAGTAAGAAAACTCACGGATAATTTGAAATTTTTCATCAGTGCACTGCAGTGGCTAATATAAATAGTTAATAAAGAAAATTAGAATTATTCATCAAATTAAATTATTCATTTAGAAAAACAAAGTTACTCTATTTTTATAAACTTACTTAAGTAGCATTAATTCTACATCGGGTAGTGTATTTTAAGACTCTTGCTTTTCCTTCGTACATACATATGTTATATCCCATATACATATATATATATGTATGTATGTATGGGTATATGTATGTACATATGTATTTTTGTAAACTGTTTGCGGTCCTCGATTGCTCGCGGCGTGGCGCCAGTCGCTCATACATAGTTGATGGAGTGAAATAGACAGTGACAGAAAGATTCAATGCAACACCTAGAGCCGTGTCTACACCTGCAGCAGCACGTGAGCTCGAGCGTGAGTGCGAACTGCACACGAATTAACTTCACTGCCATGAAAATTTCCAGCATTTCGCCATAATAAAGTGCGTGCCATGTTTTGTTGGCAAACCATTCGAGTTGGCAGGCAAAAGTAGCTATGGCATACAGACAGCATCGAGTAGCAACAGCCCTTCCCTTTTGCATCCCTGCAAAGACTATAAAGTTGCAAGCAGCACAATATTGTTGCAAACACACACATGTACAGACACACACACACACACACACACACACACACGCATACAGTGCCACACGCCTGCAATAAACTTATTTGCATTTATTATGCCCTTTGTAAAAGAAATGCATTTCGTTGGCCACATTGATTTAAGCTTATCCAATTTTCATTTTATACATCTTACGATTTCATATCATTGTGCAGAAAATAAATGTACTGTTTGTAAATAATAAAATAAATATCAATTTAGCCAATTTGTTTACATGGACTCCTCTTTTCAATGAAACTGAAGCCAATTCTGCTCAGAATCAAATAGTTTTTGGCTAAAATAATATTATATATGTATATTATTTACACATTTTCAAAAGAATGAATTGTTGTTAGCATTATTCTGAACGAGTAGAAAATGTTTACATTAATTAAAAAGCTTTTTATACGATCAAAGCAAATGTCTGTAAATTTTGAAATTATTCAGTTTTATTTTTCTTTAATTTAACTTTGCAATTGAACTCAATATTTAATGAATTTCATTTAAATCTAATCAATTTCACTTAAAAACTATTTTTATAAGTTTAATTTAATTTATTTTCATTCAACTCAATATTTTAATATTATTACATTTCCTTATTGTATACAGAAAGTCTTGTCAAATATTAAATTTCATTTTAGTTTGCTAATTCGGCAGAAGTGTTAAGTGTATTTCACACTTCTATTTGCAACGAATAAGAATATATTTGAGTTGAATTCTTTGTATGGCTTACGAGCGCAACAATGAAATGCATGTATATATGTATGTGTATACATATGTATGTATATTATTTTATTTTTTGCTACTGAGCAACGGACGGCAAGTGCGGATAGCTGGAAATATGGAAAAAGCGCATGCATAACTAAGTGTGTGCAACAATTTGAGCACGAGCAGGAAGCGAGGCAAAAAGTGGCAACAATTGTGGCAACAACAACAGCAAGCGACTTCAGCGCCATTCACATGTCCAGATAAGATCCGAGTGGTCATTAGTGTCGTGTCAACAGAGAGGACTGTCCAGGCGCCTTCCTTTTTATAGGTGGCAGAATACACAAATACATATTTATACACACACACACACACATATATATGTATGTATATACATATATATAAAAAAAAAAAAAAAAGAAAACACAAACCACTTGACCATAAACAAACTTTACACCTCACATTGTGGCGTGAAGAGTCCTGAAGTGGACTGAAATAAACACTTGGAAATGTGTGGCAACTGGCGAGACCGCAGCCCGGAGGAGCCGCAATGAAACGTCGACGGCGTTCATTGTTGTTTGTTTGATAAAGGCACAACAAGGCTGTCGCAGGACACCGACACAAACACGAACATGAGCACAGGCACGGGCACGGGCACGGGCACGGGCCGCAGGCTGTAGAGGGGGTGAGAGCTAGTTCAAAAGTCAGGCAGACAGCTGCTGAGCAGCACTAATGGGCACAGTGAACAGTGACCACCAGGGATGAGCACGAGGCACTTCTCATACCTGGCAATGGCATAGACAGCGCGTGGCTTAGGTGGACAAGCTGCTTAGATCTGCATTGAGCAGCTAATTGCAGCAGTTTTTCAAGGCTCAGTGATCGATAAATGGGTTCGATTTTGTTTTCAATCATCCACAACGGCATTTGACATTGAAGGGTGTGAAACTGTGTGTCTGCTGAAGAGCGCAGCAGCTGAGAGTCAACCAGTCAACCAGTCAACCAGTCAGGTAAGCCAGGTGACACAAGCACCCAGGTAAGCACTCAGACGCAATCGGTGCCAGACATTGAATCAGCCGCAATAACAGCTACATCCTGCACAAGTGCCAACTGACAATGGACATCTGAATGGCCATGTCAAGGACAAACCAATCACAAACAGTGCGGCACAAGCGTTGCACAAAAAAAAATCCAACAACACTCAAAAATGTGAAATGTCTGCGACAGGCAGTTAGCATGCGGTGAGCGTCGGGGCTAATTATGAGTCCATTGCAATTCAGAAAATCAATATGAGTAGGCAAAGATGTGTGCCAAAAGCCAGACAGGGGCAGCTGATGGAAAATGAAATGACAGACTAAAGGAGATAAAACGAAATTTTTGAATATAAATACATGAAATAAACGAAATATATCTCTTTATTACATTATATATTATTTGTACAAGCTACAGATTCCAGCCCAATTGTAACGATTGTTATAAACGCAGAGCAGGAAAATATCTGCTTACTGTATGTTATATACTTAATGTATGCATGTAGAGAATAGTAAATAAGATAATGTATTTGCACTCAAATATTAATTTATTATATAATGAGTCATTTTTAGAAATAAATTTATAAATATGAAATAAATTTATAAAATGTGTATGAAATTTTTTTAAAGAAATTTTGTATGAAACGTCATCAATAACAACTCAGTGTACAGTGAGTTTGCCCATTTGGATGCATTCATGTAGATGTCTAGTAGAGAGCATAGAGAGCAGAGTTGCCAGATTTCCAAAGTCACCATAGCACATCAATAGCGTATGTGAGTGTGAGCGTGTATATGTGTATGCATATGAATGTGTATATGTTGTATAGACTCTTTGATCATCAGTTCATTTACTGAACTTCGTGGTGCGAGCGTCGAACGTATCGCTCTCTATACGATGTTCGTCGAAAGAGCATAGTCACACGAATAGTTCAATGGACCGAAGTCTCCCAATCAGAGTGAGAGCGAAAGAGTACGGTTAACTTCGTGAATAGAGTGTGCATCCTAAGCCCTATCTGGAAATGCGACATGGCGGCAAAAACAAATTTGAAGAAAATCAGAGTCGCCCAAGCAAGAATTCTGAGGCGAATATGTGATGCAACATGGTACATGAGAACTCGAGAAGCTCTACAGCTATGTAAATGTTGCAAAGTACGTGAAACGGCTTGACAACCATGCGGCTAAATACCAAGCCGATGAAGAGACGCCTCAAAAAGTACCACTCATCAGATCTTGCCAAAAGGATAATCCAATAAAATATTGATTACAAATGAAAAATAGAATAAACATATTTAAAAATTTTAAGCATAGTAATATTAATATATATGTATAATTTTCTAGATATAGATCAGCTTTGACCATTTTTTATCCATTTTTATGTAAAACTAGATTAAGCTGCAACTAACAAATAAAACTAAATATATACATACATAGCTATCTTGTCCCATGTCATTTGGCTATTCTAAATTATTTTCATATGCATGAACCATTAAAAAACTTATCTTCAATTATTATTATTCAATTATTAAACTTCATTACATTAATTATTTTAAGACTTTCTTGTTTATGAATATTTCACATCATTGACTTGCCCCAAGGAAATTAGCACAGAACTCTCTTGCATTTTCCAACTTTCCCACACAGATTTACATATTAACGCCGGAGATTACATAAATAAATATTATAAATATTAAACAGTGTTTTCTTATCTCACTTCTTTGCTAATAAGATTTTTTGTTGTTGTTGTTGTAATAATGAGCTAATGCTTCTCTGGCCATTGTTAATTTGTGTTGCTGTAGTTTTCTGTTGTTGAAGCGCTCTTGACACGCCAACGTGACCGCAAATGAGATAGTATATACCCAACGCCCACTTTTCCAGGCGATACAATTCTAGAGGTGTATACCAGCAGAGCTGCTTTGTTGTAGACGCCCACACGCACTTGCCGACATGTCCTGCCAACAGGAGACTTATTCTTTTACTGTGGAACCTGAGGCCATGCGTTCGATTACAAAGGGTATATTAATAAAGTGTGCAGTTGACAGGCAAAAGCAGGCAACAGACAACCAAAAAGACCCTTTAAGAAAGACTATATATATTTGTATTGAAATACGTTCAAGCAGACACTAAATATTCTTAAGAAATTCCATTTAACTCATATGTATTTAGAATCAATAAACCTTTAGGGTTTCAATACACTTATCCTGAATAGTTATAAGTCGCTGCTTAAGTTATCTTCCGACTGTCAACAGGGTATCTGCAAGTCGTTGACTTTATAATGATTTTCTTTTCGTATTTGTTCCATTATTATGTTGTTGGCCTCTTGTCAATGACTTTTCCTGCGCTTCATTCGCTTGCTGCACAGCGTGTGCCGCATCGTCAACGGACCAAGCTGCCTCTACAATTGTGTTAGCAGTTAAAACTTAAGCCGATTTCCGGCTCATCAATAACTTGCAATTAAATCAATGAGCCAGCCTCCCTCGGCCTGCAGCTTTTGCTGAGGTGTCAACTCTGCCGTGGCTCATTAGACAGCATTTAACAAGAGATAGCGGGAGAGGGAGAGAGAGGGATTTGGGGAGGAAAACAAATAAGCAGCCTGAGAAAAAAAAAATTGAGAGATTGTTATCTGGAAGCCACCAGCAGTCAGACGAGGGCCAAACACTCGCTCGCCCGCTCGCCACAATTGAATTCCCCTGCGATGAGAGAGCAGGAGACTAGAGTTGTGCTCTCATCGTTAAGTATGTTCGTAATTTAGATTTATTTGCCCCGACCCCAAATGAGTCCAGCCTCCAGGCCAGGCCATGCCAGGCCAGGCCAAGCAGCTGCAAAGTCGAACGAGCGAGAACACATATTGAAGGTTGGCGTTGATTATGTTTGATTTATATGACAAGCCAGTCACAAACAGAAGGCTGCCCATGGGGGTTGCCATCCCTCGGCCTGCGCGATGTGTTAATCCATTACAAATGCACGTTGCCTAGCCTTTCGCTTTCATCTCGACTCTTGAGGTAGATTCGACTTTCTCTGACTTGCCTTTTAATTGCGAGTGGAAAACTGTAAATGACACCCTCATAAATTGGCGCCGACTGGCAGCAAGCAGTCAGAGTTCACTGGGGTCAGAGTCGGGCCCAGTGGCCAGCTGTCAATCACATTCGAGTTGACTTCACTCCAGTTGAGCTGCGAGTGCGTAAAAAAAGGAAACGATCGTTTAACGACAGCCATCAAAGCTGAGTACACGAGCAGCACAGCGCACAGCCCTTTCACAGAGTGAGGCGCTCGAGCGGGCGGTCTTTTAATGAGCTCCACTGGGTGGGCGTGGCTGGGTGACAGGCGTCGTCGAAGCATCAAGCTGGGCCAAAAGGAAGTTGTTGAAATCTTGTGATGCATTAAAATTTGCAAGTTTTTGACTTTGCTTTGTTCTGCTGCCGACTGTCGGCTGCTGTTGTTGCTGCTGCTGCTGCTGCTGACTTTTGTGTGTCAGTGGCACGTTTTGCATGCTTTTAGGCACACACACACACACACATACATACTTATATACACTCACAATTTATGCAAATGTCGCTTTTCTGCGTAGCTGCTTCGTTTTTTAATGAGCACACACAAACAGAGACTCTTACGCATACACTCACACACACAAACACACACACATCATCATCATCACCACAACCACAGCCCGCAGAGCGCACAGCGCAATGCAAATGAGTTGTTGACTGTCTGCATGTCTGTGTATGTGTGTGTGTCTGTGTGTGTGTGCGCGTGTGTATGTTGTGCTACTGTCTTGACTTGCGCCTGCAAAGCAATTAAAATGAAATAAGAAAACTCTTGCGAGCAACAAGATAAAACCAACGACCACACCACGCCCACAATTGGCCAGGCAACATATGTGGACAATGATTTGTCAATCAAGTGTTATGCTTGTCATCACTGATTCGATTGGGCCAATTGGAAAGCTTAGCTGTCGGTGAATAGATGCCGGCAACAGTTAGTTAGCCATTTGTCGTGTTGGCAGAATTCAATTGAATTACTTTAAGCAAAAGCAACATGCATGTTGCCAAAGTCATTCACAAATATGTTGCGAAGCACACTTGGCAACATTTTCGGCAGCTTCATGCTGCCACCTATTTACGTTCAACAACACTGAACGAAAGCGGCATGTGCCCAGCAGCATGTTTCTACATGTTGCAGCCACACAAGTAAAGACGTCTGACACTCGATGTCAAAGTTGACAGCCAGTTGAACTTTAAATCACGCAAATATCAAGACTTGCTTTTCAGGCAAATATCAAGACTTGCTTTTCAGTCACATGACATGCCTACCCAGGTGTTAACATTTAAATGTCAAAAATAAACTAACTCAGTTTAACAAACATTTTCTGTTGAATTTCTGTTGGAATATATCTTAAATATTCCATCTTTTAGTGTTAATTGTGGAAGATTAATATAAGTTTAGTTAAATATTAATAGTAAAAATTAAAAAATAAAAGTACAAATGAAATCTGTTATATTTCTCAAAACTGAAAGCTTACTTCGATATGCTATTATTACGTATTCAAAGATTATATATCAAATTGTATATAAGATTATATGTATTATTATTATTATTATTTTTTTTTTTTCAGAGTTTAAAAAAAGTGAAACATTCAGAAGCTCTAGCCACCCACGCTCTCCCAATAAACTATCAATATAGTATATAAATCGCCATACATTTTGAACATAAGTTCATATGAGTTGTGCCCACTGTGCGCAGCTTAATCTCGGATTTGTACTTATTAAGGCTTAACTGTCCTACGTAGAAGACATGCAAAAATAGGTCGATGAATTATAATTTCGTAACTGTATTTCCATCTGCATGCTTGAATGGGATTAACGGGGAAAATCAATAGGTTTTCTAGGAATCAATTTTACCATTGACTCTTGAACCTGTTGGCCAATTCAATAGTTTCGTGCGGCACATTTTGAGGTATTTGTGCAAATTGAAATGAATTAGTTAACGAGAGGTCATTGCTCTGTGGGGTTACAGTGCTGACGCAGCTGGTTCATAATCATCCTTGCTGGCTATCGATAGCCCAACCACACACACACACACACACAGAGAGAGAGAGAGAGAGATAGAGAGGCGAATAATTGACGTTACTTGTCTATGCGCTTCATTAATGCTGTTGACCAGCAGATAACTCAATTTGTGTTTACTTATGGCCTCTGCCAGGACCCAACAACCAGCAACCAGTAGCCAGCAGTAAAGCCCAAGGGTTGAGTGACCCGCAGAAGTGGGCTTGTTGGCCACTTGCTGTCAAATTAGTGCCTAGTTTTGGGCGCATAATTGGCCTGGGCAAAACTTTTAACACGACGCCATAAAAGATTTATGGAAATTATGCATGTTTTTGTTTATGCTGTGCGCAGATTTATGACTGCTTGCAATAAATCACACACATACACTCGCTCTCGCCTGTGTATGTATGTGTACTCGAGTTGTCTATTAATTGGTTGCATAAAACAACAGTAAAGGGGCTGTTGCCAAAGGTCAAGTCCATGTCTGCATGTTGCCGCAGCATGTTGCTCAACACAGGAGCCGAGCAGGCATCGCACACGAGCATATCAAAGAAAGAGAGCATCATTGCGCGCTGAAGGTTGTTGTCGTCATGAAGCATGGTTGTCTGATTGGGTGGGGGGCTTGGCTGACCGAGTAACGAAACACCGAGCGAGCACTCGTGACGCCTTCGTGTGACGTCGAACACGGTCGCATGTTGCACGCGCAACATTTCTGCTCGATGCTGTTAACATAACCAAACGCATAATCGAAGTAAATGTACCAAACATTCCTCACAGCATCCGATTATTTACTATGGCACTAATCCTATTTAGGGATACAAATTGATACTTTGGCTTAATTGACAGCCCAAAATATATACAAGGTTTTCCATGTTGTATTGACTCCATATCTTTTGGAAGCTTCAGTCCAAGCGAATTTGTACCATGAATCAGTACACGCCATGTGAAATTTCTCTAGCTTTTGTAGTTTCCGAAATCTCGATGTTCATACGGACGGACAGACGGACAGGGATACATCAACTTATCCTTTTGTGCTGATCACGAATATACATACTTTGTGGAGTCTACGACGTACAATTCTGCCTGTTAGATACATTATCACAAAACCATTATTCCCTGAATTCCCATTTTCAATGGGTTCAGGGTATACAAATTGATAAACCTATTTCTAAGAATTGTTTTCAATCTGCAACTTTTACTTAAATTATGTGTAGGCTCTTAGTTTGTGTCTTAAATGGGACAGGCATTTTCCAGACTGGTAGAAACACGCCGAAGGTGAATATACATAAGTATGAACTGCGAATGAAATAATTTTGCCAAATGGGTGAAAAAAGCTAAGTCCAGCTTAAATTAATTTCTGATTTCAATTGTCCTAAATAGCGATTTGCATGCCTTTGAGCTCGTCGATGGAACTTTATGCTTGAATTTGCACCACACACAGCGGTCTACGTTTTAGGTTCCTCATAAAGTCAAGCTCCAACCAGCCTTTGTTGTTTGCGAATAACCGTTACGCTGTGAGCGGCGCAGTTTACAAATGCAAAACTTTAGTGTCACAAAGGCTACAGCAAGCAAACAGAAAAGCACAAACAGCCAGCCAGTGGATGGCAGTGCATGGCAGTAGGTGTTAGACGGTTAGCAGCGCATGCAGACCAGCGAGAGTGCATGCAAAAGGCAGTTTATTCATGATTTCACATATTTCGACACGCCCCTTTCTTTGTCAGATGAATTCCCGATTTCTGATGCTGGCCACTGCTCTTCTTTGTTGTGTATTTGTCAACAGTTCGCCAGTTCGTTGCTTGCGAAAAAATATTGCGTTAGCGCTTGCGCAAACGTGGCATGTGTGTGCGAATATGTGTGATTATGTGTGGGTGTGTGAGTGTGTGAATGTGCATGAACACACATCCATCGCTGGAGCGGGTTTTTTTATATTTTGAACCTATTGAAAATGGGAAATCAGGGTATAATGGTTTTGTTAAAAGTATGTATGTATATATGAATATCGTTCATCCGGAAATTGAGTTATTTTGGGATTCAGGGTATCTCGTACTTGAGCCGTTTCGACAAGAGATTTCTTACTTGTTTTCTTTTAATTTGAGTTTCAAATTTTATATTTCATATTTATATTTGCAGAAAGATGAATGTTTTGATACTTACAAAAATTGAATGTAAGTTCTGTTCATATCATTAATTAACTAAATACGTTAGTATAATTTGTATAATCTGTTTCAAGGCGTAACAATTCAAATTTCAAGGTATTAATCAATTTTATTATTATTTATTTTTATTATTTAACACTATTATTATTTTTTGTTAATTTAAACATTTACAAGTATATTATGCCGATATTCCACATACCTCAATTCATAATTAGGTATGGAGTGGGCTTAACCAACAACTGTATAATTTACGCTTGCGCAGATCATCGAAGAAGTGCATGAAATACAATATCAAGGCTTGACGCTCATTGGTTGGCTCCGACAGTGGCAACAGCCGAGCAATGTGATTACGTATACGCCGCATGGGCAAAGAACTGAAAGCCGAAAAAGCAAACACACATACAGGGTTCTCGTTCCGAAGTGGCACTCGTAAAATAGCTGTGGCTCGTGCCTCAGTCCATGATATATTACAAGGATCACAGCAGACAACGTTACAGCATTCGCATCAGAAGTGCAGTTTCAGTGCAGCACTCACACTGTGCAGACGTGTTTCCTTTCCATAACAACATAAATCAAACGATAGTAGAAAGTGAATTATATTGAAAGTGTACAAGTATAAAAACCCTTAGGGTTTTTTAAAAGTATTCATATCCGTAACCTAAAATGGACCCTTATATGATTTTGGCAGTGACCCAGAAAGCCTCATTTAACTTGGCTTTCGAGTAATTACCGAAACCATATAAGGCATCCCGCCATCATTACCAAAAAAAAAAAAAAAAAAAGTTAGCCTATACTTCTAGAAAGCAGGTATGTACTTATTATTCTCTATTCCCATAGGGAAAAAGAGTATATTGACTTTGTGTAATGTCCGTCTAGCTGTCCGTCCGTCTGTGTGTCTGTCAGTATGAACGCAATATTTTTCGGCGCTAGTAGAGCTAGAGACTTGAAATTTGGAACATATACTCATGTATGCTCCCGAGTTATAAAGTGTACAAATTTTCCCCATCGGGAAATTCGGAAAATGCATGCCCGTATACTAGTAATCATACTAGTTGATGAGCTAGAGAGCTGGAATTTGGGTGACAACCCAAGCTCATAAAGCAATGGCGGATATACAGTCTGTCAAGAAACACTTTACACAGTGGAAAAAATCCCAATTTTTTACTTTATGCACAAAAATAAAGAGTTTTTGTTTGGTTAACGGTTTAATAGGTATTTTTAAATCAAATCATAAAAAAACAGAAACAAAAATAATGAGGGTGAAACTTAAAAAACAACAAAAACTTAAATTACTCATATTTGACACTGTCAAGAAACTCTTAACACATTTTGCACTCTTCATATGTTTTGCTCTCATTCCTTTACCGTTAACTATGCTTTCAGAATCTCTTTATGCATTTCTATTTTTGTGTTTATTATTCACTTTGTGCGAAATTTGGGTGAGTACACATGAAAAAAGCAATAAAAATGTTGATTACTAATGCCCGGAAAGAGATTAGGCTTCGATGTTGTCCAATTGATATTCCACAATCGGCAGTTGGGCAAAGCAGTTGCAGAATTAGTGGAAATGTTTTCCGTGTCAAGAAAAACAATATACAACGTTCTCAGTCTCGCGGAAAACGAGGGAAGACTTGAGGCAAAGGGTCTGGGTGGCCGGAAACAAAAGATATCTGATCGGGCAAGCCGCTTTATGATGCGAAAGATTAAAGCAAATCCTCTAATTTCAACCAGAACTCTTGATAAGGAGCTCAAAGAAGAGTTTGGCGTGTCCCACGAAACGGTCCGTCAGGCCATTCTACGGCATGTAGTATTTATTTTCCACTTTAATCTACGTTCTACATACTTTAGACGAAATATTTCGTAAAGGAAAAACAATTAAACATTACACCCGTGGTAAGCAATTTTTGGCAAACACATCAGCTGACTTTACAGGCCTGCCAAAAAGCCTGTGATGCACGAAAAAAATTTAAAAACAGTTTTATTATGGTTAGACATTTCTACAATGGAACTAAGAAAAACAAGTAAGAACATTGCAGTTAGGCGCAACTAACTGCGAAATACTCTGTTCCCATAGGTGCATTTTATTTATTTAATAAACATTTTATTAACGAAATATTTCGGTACATGGCAAGCAACAAACGTTTTTCCTATACATGGCTACAAAGCCATCTTCCACTTAAAGCTATAAAGATGATCGCCCGAGGAGGTAGGGCTTTTGGAGTTGCATTGCACACTCTGTCACAACCAGGTGCTTTCTTTATCGGTATGGACTTTATGACTCCAGCAATTTCCTCAGTCCTAACTGCGTAATAGGTAAGGAAATTTGTAGAGGTGTCTGCAGTTGATCTAGCCCTGTCCGTCTGTACCCAGCATCAACTGTATAATTAAAGGAAGCCAGTTTCTGCTCAAAGAATCCGGTATTCCATGGTACAAAGCAAAGTCTATGGAAGAGGGCGTGTAGTGAAGGACATATGGGTACCTGGTTGGTGATCCTGTAGCAAGGATCCAAGAGCCAGTAACTGAGATGGCTTCTGCTAGCTCGCGTCAACGTTAGTTTGAAATTGAAGTCTATCTCCAGCCCAATCCTTAATCATATTGGTCAAATCAAGTACTATTCTCTCAAACATTTCAATACGTTGTTTTACTTGCCTGTTATGTTGCTGCTGCTCTTGTTGCTGCTGCTGCAACCACACAAGAAACTGTTGCTGTTGTTGTAATACTGCCTGGAATTCTTAAGGGCTCTGTTACAGATTATTAAAGGATTTTGGAAACGGTCCTGAGTAGATTCATCTTTGCAATGTGTTGCAATAGCATTTCATTTTACTATTGCAGCATAAGCGACTTCTGTATTGCTTCCTATGCCTATCGATGGCTGATGTAGAGTTAGCTACGGCTGTTGTTGTGTTGTCTGTCTGATTGCCCTTTACGACCAGAGCTCCAAATAGGAAATTGCTGAAGTGTTGTAGGTGTGGTAGAGAAAGCGTGATCCTTCTGTGCATTTGAAGGCACGTGTCTTGGCCTATTTGAATTATTTTCCCTCCTATTAGGTCCCATAGATCGGCGAAGAAATTCTTGATTCCTGATTCGAATCCTTTTTAGCTGGCCATGTGGATACCAGAGCAGTGTATGCATTTAGGCTGAGCATCTGGAGGACATGTGCATTGTATTGTTTGATGGTTTTCATCACACCACACCAATCGATCCACATTGGATTTGTAGGTGTCCTGACGTTAGGGAAGATTCTAACCGTTTCTTCTTGATTAGTTGTCTGTGTCTACCTCTTCCACTTCATCGCTAGAGATGTCTATGTCGAGAGCAGAAAATCTATTGTGGAATTTGCTTGTCGGCTTGTAGTTCGAGGATCGTGCAGAGTTCGAGCAGCACTCACACGCATTTTGCCTTTTACTTGAGCGTCGATTCTGTGCGTTCAACAATCTTTCCACAGCGCTAGAAGTTTTTGCTACAGTGGCATTTCAACTTTCTAGCTTTTGCAGTTACCGAAATCTCGCCGTTCATACAGACGGACAGACGGACAGGGCTAGATCAACTTATATTTTTATGCTGATCAAGAATATATATATACTTTATGTGGTCTGCCACGTCTCCTTCTGCCTGTTACATACATTTAACAAAACAGATTTCCCATTTTCAATAGTTTCAGGGTATAAAAAATCACGCTCCAGCGATGGATGTGTGTTCATGCACATTCACACACTCACACACCCACACATACTCACACATACTTGAACACACATGCCACGTTTGCGCAAGCGCTAACGCAATATTTTTTCGCAAGCAACGAACTGGCGAACTGTTGACAAATACACAACAAAGAAGAGCAGTGGCCAGCATCAGAAATCGGGAATTCATCTGACAAAGAAAGGGGCGTGTCGAAATATGTGAAATCATGAATAAACTGCCTTTTGCATGCACTCTCGCTGGTCTGCATGCGCTGCTATCCGTCTAACACCTACTGCCATCCACTGGCTGGCTGTTTGTGCTTTTCTGTTTGCTTGCTGTAGCCTTTGTGACACTAAAGTTTTGCATTTGTAAACTGCGCCGCTCACAGCGTAACGCTTATTCGCAAACAACAAAGGCTGGTTGGAGCTTGACTTTATGAGGAACCTAAAACGTAGACCGCTGTGTGTGGTGCAAATTCAAGCATAAAGTTCCATCGACGAGCTCAAAGGCATGCAAATCGCTATTTAGGAAAGACAATTGAAATCAGAAATGAATTTAAGCTGGACTTAGCTTTTTTCACCCATTTGGCAAAATTATTTCATTCGCAGTTCATACTTATATCACTCAAAAAATTCATTTACACTGTCAAACATGTTCCCACCTTCATACGTCTCTCTACCTTAGTTGTCTGCCTTGCCTGCATTGCTGCTTTTACATCATTCGCCTTCGGCTTGTTTCTCCTAGTCTGGAAAACTCCCTTTTCTTTAACGGCTTTTTCTTGGTTTTCATTTCTGATCAACCCGATTCATCCTAACAATTTGAGTTTTAGGTGCAGCAGACAAACTTTAAATCAATAAATAGGCTGTAAGGACTTTACGTCCGCTAGTATTATTAAATGCAACTATCAATCATGCAAATCATTATTATTATTTCCAGCACGGTATGCCAATTAGCCAGTTATCTAACAACTGCAGTTAAGTATTTAGTAGCTGCGGCTACATTGAAGCCACCAATCTTGCCTGCATTGCCTTGTCACACCTGTGAGTAAATGGATAATTTTCAATTATACGAAGCGCTCATACGTAAGCTGGCTGTTTGCTAGACCAAATAATTCCTTTGTTATTATTGCAATTAATGATGATATCATGTACTAAGATTTGTTAGATAGGCGTTAATTTTTAGCATATATTATTATTGAATTATTGAAGCATCCCTTGTGCTTTCCAGAGATGAGCATCCGTGCTGAATTTACGTAGTTGCTTGCAGTCCGAATTGACGAGCACATAATTAAGGCTGGAATCGGATTGGCTGCGCCACTTTCCGCACTTGATTTAAACAAAACAGAAGGAAAGCTGAGCTACGAGTTGAAAGCATTGATTACACATCCATAATGAGCAGCCGGAAGCTAAGCTTTCTCAAGCTCTGGGACTATTTATGTTTAGATACTTAACAAGTAAGAAGGCTCTAGTCGAGGCGGCTCGACTACGAGATACCCTGAACCCTGCAAAAAAAGTGATACTCTTCTTCTTTACGCTCTTATAAGCGCGCACTCTGCTAACTGCGCAGTTGCTGCCGTGGCTTGGGGGTGGGTTGGGCTGAACTTTGGACGCTTATAACTCCATTTCTAGATGGACGATCTTCATAAAATTTTCAGAGTAGATTAAGGATATATAAATCTTTCTTTGTGCCAAATTGCAAGTCTCTAGTATTTGAAATGCGTTTTTTCCAAATTGTGGGTGAAGGGGGCGTGGCATCCAAAATCTGAAAACTACATAATCTGCGTATCCATAATATCTATCTAAATATATAAAGTTCAAGTCTCTAGCTAAAACGGTGTAGTAGTTATACCCAAAAAACCTAAAAAATTGAAACGAATCTTCGATTTTTTTTCGATAATTTGGAAACGGGACGAGTTATCGAAAAAACAAAATAAACTCGTATTGCGTAAGTAACATACGAGTGTTCATGTGAAATTTCAGCTCTCTAGCTTTTGTAGTTTCCGAAATCTCGACGTTCATACGGACGGACGGACGGACGGACGGACGGACGGACGGACGGACGGACAGACGGACAGGGCTCAATCAACTTATTTTTTTATGCTGATCAAGAATATATATACTTTATAGGGTCTGCGACGTCTCCTTCTGCCTGTTACATACATTTCACAAAACCATTATACCCTGAATTCCCATTTTCAATGGGTTCAGGGTATAAAAATATTAAATATAAGTTCATATGTATCATTAATTAACCAAATACGTTGGCATAATTTGTATAATCTGCTTCAAGGCGTAACAATTTAAATTTCAAGTTATTAATCAATTTATTTATTATTTATTTTTATTATTTATCAGTATTATACTTTTTTTTTTTTTTTTTTTTTTTTTTTTTGGTAATTTAAACATTTACAAGTATTTTATGCAGATATTTCACACTATTGGTGGCAATACATACCTCAATTCAAAATTAGGTAGGGAGTGGGCCAAACAAACAACTATATAATTTACGCTTGCGCATGAAATACAATATCAAGGTTTGACGCTCATTGGTTGGCTCCGACAATGGTAATAGCCGAGCAATGTGAATACGTATACGCCGCATGGGCAAAGAACTGAAAGCCGAAAAGGCAAACACACGTACAGGGTTCTCGTTCCGAAGTGGCACTCGTAAAATAGCTGTGGCTCGTGCCTCAGTCCATGATATATTACAAGGATCACAGCAGACAACGTTACAGCATTCGCATCAGAAGTGCAGTTTCAGTGCAGCACTCACACTGTGCAGACGTGTTTCCTTTCCATAACAACATAAAACAAACGATAGTAGAAAGTGAATTATATTGAAAGTGTACAAGTATAAAAACCCTTAAAGTATTTTAAAATATTCATATCCGTAAGTCTCATTTAACTTAACTTGGCTTTCGAGTAATAATCGAAACAATAAAAGGCATCCCGCCATCATTAAAACTAAAAAATAAGCTTATACTTTTAGAAAGTAGGTATGTACTTAGTTTTAAAGTTGTAAACATTTACTATATTTAAACACAAAAATTGTTAAGCAAATCATAATGTGTTTAATAGTGTAACTTTTCATCAATTATAAAATATTCATATCCGTAACCCAAAATGAACCCTCATATGATATTGTATGTTACTCTGAAAGTCTCATTTAACTTAACTTGGCTTTCGAGTAATATTCAAAACCAAATAAGGCATCCCGCCATCATTAAAACTAAAAATAAGTTTATACTTTTAGAAAGTAGGTATGTACTTAGTTTTAAAGTTGAAAACATTCACTATATTTAATCATAATAGTTAATTTTTCATTATTTATAAAATATTCATATACGTAAACTAAAATATCCGTGTAACTAAAATTCATCTAAAATAAAATAATAAAATAAAATTCCTACAAACGGGGGTTCAACCGGGATCGGTCCAAGTTATACTCTGAACTATTATAATAATTTAATAGCGAAAGGCAAGTTGCTGAAAAGTGAAATGAACAATTATTGTAAAGGTGTGAGCGAGACAGAAGAGACGGTCAGTGACAATTTCAAGTTCTGGTGAAGTTCACTTTTCACTTTTCTGACGAAAGCAATGTGCGCATGCAGAAACGAATAAGACGCAAAGAAGAATAGAAGAATGGTGCGTAAAGAGACGTAGTTGATCAGGATCGCAAGCAAGGTGGCTGTGTGTTGAAACGAAGTGTGTCGAGAGAATGTTTGGCAAGGTCAGTAATAACAGAATTGATATGTAAATTCACAGCTTGAGCTGTTGAATAATTTAAATAGTATAAGTTTAAGTAAGCTGATAACTATTTATAAAACGGAGCGAAGTGAGATTTTAGGGATTCTTTTTAGCCAATTGAGAGAAAAACTAGAACAATGGCAACTGAATACGGCTGGACGCAAAATAGAACTGCAGAACAGACTGTTAGAGCCTTATGGTTTGGGAGTTGCAGAAGAAATTTCTGAGAATGAATCTGTGAATTCAGTTCCATTGGCGAGCATAGCAGATCGTGGTTTACACTCAAAGACGTAGATAGTGGGCAGAAATTCACAGACGGTTGAGGAAGAGGCAGCTGAAGAAAGACGAGACTGTACAGGAATGTTTGAAGATAGCTAAAAATATTGATTTAGATGAGGAGAGCTTGATTGATTATTTTATCGTAGGGATACCAGATTCGAAAATAAATAAGACGCTTTTGTATCAAGCTCGATCAATCAAGCAGTTGAAAATTCAAATAGCAAGCTATCAGAGGTTACGTAATTTAGAGGCAGTGTCGAATAAGTCTGAGTTGAAAATTGTGAAAAAAGAGAACGCAGATAGTAGAGATTTTTCAACTAGCAAAGAAACAAAATGCTTTAAATGCGGAGCTGGCTCGCATATTTTGAGAAATTGCCCTTAGAACCAGGCTGGCTGTTTTAAATGTGGTAAGCCTGGACATCGTGCAGCGCAGTGCTAGGGCGACACGGAAAATGAGCAGAAGAAAACAGGAAATGTTGCCAGTGGAGATAAGTCTATTAATAAGCTATCGAGTACATTCACGCATTCGAATAGAAAGATATAGTTTGTGGCACAGTGATTTGCAAAGGCTTAGTTGATACCGGACCTGTGCCTCATACAGAAATGTGTATATCGGAAGTTAGGGATAAAGAAACTATCCAGTCTTAGTAAAACCTTGAGCGACATATGCGACAGTCAGATTATGACGTTTGGAAGCTTTATAATAAAAGCAAAGATTGATAATATCGAAATGAATATTGAATTTCATGTAGTGCCAGATGAAGATATAGTTCTCGAGGCCATTATTGACAGAACAATTCTAGACTTTGTTGATTTAGTAGTGACTGAAGGTGGAACGATATTCAAACCTTAAGCTGATAAAGTATATGCAGACACCATAATTAACAAGTAAGAAGGCTCTAGTCGAGACGGCTCGACAAAGAAATACCCTGAACCCTGCAAAAAAGTGATACTCTTCTTCTTTACGCACTTAAAAGCGCGAGTTATCAATCTGTGATTGATTTTACAAATTAAAAGACGTGTAGCTTCGAGTAGAGTGAATTATAGACTGATCTTTATTCGTTATGTTCGATAATGATCTCCAATGTGACCGTCTATTTTATCGTTAATCGATGATAATCTCCAGTGTGACCGTCTATGTGACTAGTGAGGTAACTCGCGCGCTCTGCTAATTGCGCAGTTGCTGCCTTGGCTGGGGGTTAGGTTGGGCTGAACTTTGGACGCTTATAACTCCATTTCTAGATGAACGATCTTCATGAAATTTTCAGAGTAGATTAGGAGTATCTTAATCTATCTATGCGCCAAAATGCATTGCATGTTCCTTTACGTGTAGCTAGATGGGCAATGTACTTGCAAGATTTTGATTATAAAATCGAACATCGTTCTGGTTCAAAAATGCGTTGCAATAAAAAAATTCGTTTCAATAAAAATTAAGATTTTTATATAGACAATGAAGTTTTGTTTAAAGATCCCAACCGTAGATGAATACTTGTGCCGTCACAAATGGAAGTTGAAATCATTCAATCAATCATAAGCAAAGGCATTTTTCAGCCGCGAAAACTCAAGAAATTGTCGAGAAAGACTATTTTATTCCGAATTTGAAAGATTAAACAGTCAGTACAGTTAATAACTGCATTGAATATATATTTAGAAACGCTAAAAGTGGAAAGAAAGAAGGATTTCTGTCTCCAATTGATAGAGGTGATAGACCACTATGTACATATCACATTGATCATGTGGGGCCAATGGAGTCGACCAACAAACGTTATAATCACATATAAGTCGTAGTAGATGCATTCTCAAAGTTTGTATGGTTGTACCCAACACGCAGTATACATAGGTGTCGATGAAGTTATTTCGTGTTTAGACAGACAAACTATTGTATTTGGAAATCCTGAGCGAATAGTGTCAGACTGAGGTACGGAGTTCACTTCGCACACCTTTAAAGATTACTGGCGAAAACAAAGTATCGCTCACTTACAAATTACTACTGGAGGACCTCGTGGAAACGGTTAAGTTGAAAGAATGCATGAAATCGTAGTGCCGATGCTCTCGAAGTGACTGTTCCGGAGCTGGTACAAGCATCTTGGGAAGAGTTCAGCAGATAGTTAATAATACCGCATCAAGAAGTACTAAGGTGTCTCCTTTTAGAATTTTGACAGGTTTAGAAGTGCGTTTATCAGACGATCTCGAATTAAGGAAGTTGATTGATAAAAGTCTGATTGACGAGTTAAACAACGAGCAAAATAAAGTGTGTGAACAAGCCCGAGAAAATATTTATAAGATACAAGAAGAAAACAAGAGAAATTACAATTTAAGAAGGATAGCAGAAATTCAGTATGATATCAATGATTTGGTAGCAATAAAACGTACTTAATACGGTACAGGTTTGAAGTTGAGAGGAAATTATCTGGGACCGTATAAGGTTTTAGAAAAGAAAGATCATGGCAGATATGAGGTACAAAAGGTAGGACTTGGAGAAGGAGGAGGGCCGAATGTGGGATTTTAAAAGGTGATGACACCCCAAGCTTAGCCGAACTAGTTATCGAAAACGATAACGAGTGAGTCAGAAGAAGAAGAGTCAAATTGTAGCCGCCGTTCTGAGCAGTTGCGTGATGTTAAAGGTCAGGCAGAAGAAAATTAAATATAAGATATAATCGGACGCATAATTCAAATCATGTTTCGCGTTAATTTAATTTAATAGTAATAAGTGTAACTAAAATCAATCTAAAAAAATAATAACAAGGAAATAAATTCCTAAATTGAAAACGCCACTATATTAAACCAGAAAATTGTAAAGCAAATTATAATGTGTTTAATAGTTTAATTTTTCATTATTTATAAAATATTCATATCCGTAAACTAAAATGGACCCTTATATGATATTGTATGTTACTCTGAAAGTCTCATTTAACTTAACTTGGCTTTCGAGTAATATTCAAAACCAAATAAGGCATCCCGCCATCATTAAAACTAAAACTAAAATAGTTATATTTAGAAAGTAGGTATGTACTTAGTTTTAAAGTTGTAAACATTTACTATATTTAAACACAAAAATTGTAAAGCAAATTATAATGTGTTTAATAGTTTAATTTTTTATAATTTTTTTAATATGATATAGCTCAATAGCTCAAGAAATCAACATATAATTATTAATTCATTATTATTCATTTAGGTAAGGTAATACTAAATTAATATATATACTTTGAAAATTATTATAATTATAATAATCCAACCCAATTTTCCATAGTCTGACACCATTGAAAAAGGGAATTCACGGTACAATGGTTTTGCGAAAATGTATCCAATGTATGATCAGCGCGAAAGCATGAGTTGATATAGCCATCTCCGTCTGTCCTTCTGTCCGTCCGTCCATATGAACGCAGAGATTTCGTAAGCTATAAAAGCTGAAGAACTGAAATTTAACATGAATTCACATATGTTAGTTACGCAGTAGAGTTTATTGGTTTTTATCGATAACTCAATCCATTTCCTTATTAAAAACTCGAAAATTCATTTACTCTTTTTTACGCTTTTTATACCCTGAGCCCATTGAAAATGGGAAATCAGGGTATATTGGTTTTGTTAAAAGTATGTAACAGGCAGAAGGAGGCGTGGCAGACCCCATAAAGTATATATATTCTTGATCAGGGTGACGAGAAAAGTTGATATAGCCATGTCCGTCTGTCCGTCCGTCGTCCGTCCGTCCGTCCGTCCGTCTGTCCGTCCGTATGTATGAACGCGTCGATTTCCGAATATACAAAAGCTAGAGAGTTCATTCTTTTTGTGTTAGGTCCGTTTATTGCACGCGCAGTACGAGTTTGTTTCAGAAATTCGATAACTTGTATATTTGCAAAGTTATCGATAAACGAAATTATCGGGAACCAGTTATAAAATTCTAGCTAATTGATCTTAAGAGTTAGAGTCTCCGAGTCTTCTGCATATATATAGATACTAATTTAATACAATTTCGGTTTTTGTCAGATTTTGGATTCCGGTCCCCATTTCGCCCCACCACCTCCAAATGTGAAAAAAATGCATTTCAAATACTAGAGACATGCAGTTTGGTTTAGCACATAGATATGAATATCATAATCATAATCTGAAGAAATCAATACGATTGTCCATCTAGAAACAGAATTATCAATCATCAAAATTTTCTCATCAAAACCCATGTGGCGCAGCAACAAAGGCAGCAGCGAGACAGCAAGCCGCCTGCATTGCTCACTCACATACATGCTTACAAGCGTGTGTGTGTTCGTGTTTTTGCATGTATAGTTTCTTATGCGTAGACAATCGAAACGAAACATTCTTGGAATATGATTCGTTCGAAGAAGGGCTCAGGGGATTTCGTAGTCGAGCAGTCTCGACTACAGCTTTCTTACTTGTTCCTTTTACTTGAGCGTCGATTCTGTGCGTTCAACAATCTTTCCACAGCGCTAGAAGTTTTTGCTACAGTGGCATTTCAACTTTCTAGCTTTTGCAGTTACCGAAATCTCGCCGTTCATACAGACGGACAGACGGACAGGGCTAGATCAACTTATTTTTTTATGCTGATCAAGAATATATATATACTTTATGTGGTCTGCCACGTCTCCTTCTGCCTGTTACATACATTTAACAAAACTGATTTCCCATTTTCAATAGGTTCAGGGTATAAAAAAAACACGCTCCAGCGATGGATGTGTGTTCATGCGCATTCTCACATTCATACATTCACACACTCACACATACTCACACACTCACACACCCACACATAATCACACATACTCACACATATTCGCACACACGTGCCACGTTTGCGCAAGCGCTAACGCAATATTTTTTCGCAAGCAACGAACTGGCGAACTGTTGACAAATACACAACAAAGAAGAGCAGTGGCCAGCATCAGAAATCGGGAATTCATCTGACAAAGAAAGGGGCGTGTCGAAATATGTGAAATCATGAATAAACTGCCTTTTGCATGCACTCTCGCTGGTCTGCATGCGCTGCTATCCGTCTAACACCTACTGCCATCCACTGGCTGGCTGTTTGTGCTTTTCTGTTTGCTTGCTGTAGCCTTTGTGACACTAAAGTTTTGCATTTGTAAACTGCGCCGCTCACAGCGTAACGCTTATTCGCAAACAACAAAGGCTGGTTGGAGCTTGACTTTTGAGGAACCTAAAACGTAGACCGCTGTGTGTGGTGCAAATTCAAGCATAAAGTTCCATCGACGAGCTCAAAGGCATGCAAATCGCTATTTAGGACAATTGAAATCAGAAATTAATTTAAGCTGGACTTAGCTTTTTTCACCCATTTGGCAAAATTATTTCATTCGCAGTTCATACTTATATCACTCAAAAAATTCATTTACACTGTCAAACATGTTCCCACCTTCATACGTCTCGCTGCCTTAGTTGTCTGCCTTGTCTGCATTGCTGCTTTTACATCATTCGCCTTCGGCTTGTTTCTCCTAGTCTGGAAAACTCCCTTTTCTTTAACGGCTTTTTCTTGGTTTTCATTTCTGATCAACCCGATTCATCCTAACAATTTGAGTTTTAGGTGCAGCAGACAAACTTTAAATCAATAAATAGGCTGTAAGGACTTTACGTCCGCTAGTATTATTAAATGCAACTATCAATCATGCATTGCTGCGGCTACATTGAAGACACTAATCTGCATTGTCTTGTCACACCTTTGAGTTAGTAGATGCGACACATTGTTTTCAGTTTAGTGGTCACCTTCAATTGTATGAAGCGCTCATACGTAGGCTGGCTATTAATTGTTAGCTTCTCATTGTATGTTGTAGCCAACACCTTAATTTCGTACTCATATGCAGTACACGGTTATCTTTGGTGCCCATGCTAAGCATCCTTGGAACAAGCTCCTTCCATCATGGTATGCCAATTAGCCAGTTATCGAACAGCTGCAGTTAAGTATTACAGTGAAGCCAGCAATCTGCATTGCCTTGTCATACTTTTGAGTAAATGGATACGTCACATTGTCTTCAGATGAATAATAATTTTCAATTATACGAAGCGCTCATACGTAAGCTGGCTGTTTGCTAGACCAAATAATTCCTTTGTTATTATTGCAATTAATGATGATATCATTTAATTTAAAATAAATTTAAGATGAGCATCCGTGCAGAATTTACGTAGTTGCTTGCAGTCCGAATTGACGAGCACATAATTAAGGCTGGAATCGGATTGGCTGCGCCACTTTCCGCACTTGATTTAAACAAAACAAAACAAAAGCTGAGCTACGAATTGAAAGCATTGATTACACATCGATGCTGAGCAGCCGAAAGCCATGTTTTCTCAAGCTCTGGGACTATTTATGTTTCACCAAAATTGAAAGCGAATGCTGCCAATGCTTGGCATGTGGGCAATCGTTATTACGGATAAGAAAATATGTTTGACAATTTAGTATTAGTTTATTTGAACTTGTAAGTACAAGGTAATCGATAATCAATTTTCCCAAATTTAAATATTATGAATCCGTGCGCAAAGTACAAGAAAAAGCAATTTATTTTATTTGATAAATAAATGAATTTTTTAAATGTATATTTAAACCTAGCGAAGTTTTGTCAAATGGAGATATGCTAAATGATTTTCTTGACTTAGGCCAAGAAATGTTCAAGGAATAATAGTATTATGTAAAGTTCGACTACAATAGTCATTTCATAGGCATTAGACACGCTGCTGTGCCGACTTCCTCTAAAAAGAGAGTATTCTGCTCTTCAGTCATGCTTCGTATGTATAATTGTCTAGTACATAATTCTAATATATTGGTAAAAAGTTGAATGTTATATCTTTGATGTCCAATAAATATATATTCAAATTTTGAAATTTCAAATAATGTCCAGTTGGCTTACAACTTGGCCTGGTTTGATGTCAAACATTTGCTTCGAGCACGACTGCATAATACTGCTAATGCAATGCGGTCTGTTAAGTTAACAGCGAAACGTCACAAGAGTGTGCGCGCTCTTAAATTTGTATGAAATTGAGGCGATTTTGGAACTGTTAACTATCGTATAACCAGTAGACTAAATTAAAACGAATCAAGTGGGGAATTAAAAGTTCTATATAGATTCACGAATACGGCAATATAAGGGGTTTTGATATTTTTGTATTCTAAGCCGTTTTCTATGCAGTCATTCTTGAAGGTAATTCTTAAATTTAGTTGTATAACTTAAACTTTCTTTTAAAATATTTGAATGTTGCCGTGTTTGTCCGAGCAAAATTAACAGAATTAGCAAAATAAGCCAAATAGCAAAATAATAAATAAATATCTGCAACGAGCTTAACCACTCCTTGAACTCCGAGCACGTAGACAGACCTTTCTAACTTTTTGTTTATACATATCTTTGGACATTTTTAAAGAGAGACAATCTATTTTATCAATATAGTAACTGTATTGCTATATTTGCAATGTGAGACTTCATGTTAATTAATCTGTTATTGAGAAATTTTATTGTGAAAACTAAAATAAAATATTGGAAAAATAAAAATTAACTGTTGCCGTTCATAAATAAGCCAGATTTTCCGCTATCCGCAATTCTCAAATAGGCCAGATCTGGCCGAAAATAAGCCAAAACGGCAACACGGCTCGTGCTGACGTCGAACACATGTTACATGTTGCACGCGCAACATTTCTGCTCGATGCTGTTAACATAACCAAACGCATAAGCGAAGTAAATGTACCAAACATTCCTCACAGCATCCGATTATTTACTATGGCACTAATCCTATTTAGGGATACAAATTGATACTTTGGCTTAATTGACAGCCCAAAATATATACACTATTGCCACAACAACAGCATTCAATTGATGTATATTCTGTTGTTGGTAGACGAGCAGCGTTTGGTAAGTAACAAATGTGTAGAAGGTTTTAATTAAATAGGAAATTAAGTCGGTGGCACTTATTCAAATTCCTTAATAAATATGTGGTATATTACGAATATACACTTAAATGCATTCATATGTATGAATCGATATAAGAACTTCGTTTAAATCTTAGGCATAAAAATGCTTGATGCGTCTTCTAGTCTTCAGCCATGCTTCGTATAGTATATATAATTCCAATATATTACCAGAAAGTCGACCGTTTTATATTTGATATCCAATAAATGTTTTTAAATTTCAAATTAACGTGTCGCACAGCTGTCCAGTTGACTTGCAACTTGGCCTGGTTTGATGTCAAACATTTGCTTCGAGCCGAAAGTTCGATCTGGTTGGCATCGTCTGTCGACTGCCTCGCTTCAGCTTTCATTCGCTTCTCGTATTCGCAGTCGTTCGCAGGCGCGCGCGCATTGTTTGAACGGTTTCGCAGTCGCGTTTGATAAACAAACTGAAAGTGCTTATCGTGCACAGTCGTTCGCAAGTGTCTGAAATAAGACATTGTTTCGGTGGCAGAGACACAAATGCTTAGTGATACGCAGAACAACAATAAAGCCCAGAAAAATTAAACAAAATTCTAATTGGCCAAAAACAAAACAAAACAACAAATAAAATAAAATCAAATAAAATAAATAGCGCGCAAGCCACTCCACAATTTATTGTCGTTGATGCTGCGCAGCTTGCGGGCTGAGGTGTGTGTGCGTGTGTGTGTGTTTGTGTGAGTGTACGAGTTTACCTACCCTAACAACAGCCCCAAGCCGGTTCAAAGTGCGTGTGAATAGTCGGCGTTGTCCGGGCAGCGGTCGAATGTAACTGGGACTACGCACGGGCCACCTTCGCCAGCAGGATTTTGTCGTAATTTCGCGTTAAAATAAACACGCAGAAGCAAAGAAACAAAAAAAGAGACTTAAAAATTTGCTCAAAGAGCAAAACACACAACAATAACAAGAGCAGAGCAAAAAAAAAAAAATGCCAAATAAGAATTGAAATTTCGGCCAAAAGCGGATTACGAGAATTGTTGCTGCTAACAGCAACAACAACAACAACAACAACAACAAGAGCATAAAAGAAAGATTTTCATCTCGCTTTGTGCGTGCGTGCGTGTGTGTAAGTGTGCAAAATAAAAGTGAATTGCAAAACAACAAAAAGAAAAGAAAAAAAAAAAAAAAAGAAAATAAAAGGAAAGGAAACAAAACAAACAAAATAAATAAAAATGAATGAAGAATTCAACACATGAAAGGAAATAGCAAATACAATCGTCTTAAGCAAATAAATGACAGCTAACGGTCAGTGAAGCGTGCAGATCCTTAGATCTAGATTGAGCAATTGAAATCGAAATCGACATTCATTTTCGCGCTCATTAGTTAGCTGGCAAGTGCCACGCCTCAACGCCCCAACGCCCCAACGCCTCAACGGTCATGCCAATTAATTGGCTGCCAAGCAAAACCTGAGCACAAATTGATGAACAAAAGTAAAACAAATTAATGAAACTCACTTCTCTCGTGCCACTGCATGTGTGTGTCTGAGTTTAATTGTGTTTGTGTATGTGTGGACACAGTGAACCCAGTCAGGCATCTCTGGCATTTATACGCCCGCACAGTTAAGTCGCAACGCTCGCGTGCTGTCATAATTTATCACAATTGTCAACGTCTGGCATAAGTGAGTAAAACT
The DNA here is from genome assembly GCA_030914335.1 of Drosophila borborema. NCBI lineage: Eukaryota > Metazoa > Arthropoda > Insecta > Diptera > Drosophilidae > Drosophila > Drosophila borborema. The sequence continues at coordinate 8,627,612 of JAUESP010000306.1, read as the reverse complement.
CGGCGAAAGCAAACGAGAGAGAGAGAGAGAGAGAGAGAGAGAGAGGAGAGTAAGAGAGAGAGACATCTGCAGAGTGCAAGTGCAGTTCATAACTTACAAACTGCAGCTGCAAATCTTTTGGCATTAGAACAAAAATAACTCGAAGTACACAAAATAAATAAACACAAATTCGTCAAATTCTTGTACTTTTTTTTATGATTTCCTCTCGGTGTGTGTGTGTTTTGGAAAAAAAGTAAAAGTACAAAGCGCTTCGACGAGTCCCTGGATAAGCTCATCGAAAAGGAGCCACAAGCCAGAGCAAGAGCAGCCGTAAGAAACTTTTTCTTTTGGATTTCGTGAAGTTCTATGCTAAAACTTGCGAATTAAGTTCAAGTTTATGCTCGGGCTCTTGCATTAAGGAACAGCAATAATTTTGGTAAGTTTGCCAAAGGTAGATAAACAACTACACATACATACATACATACACATGTATGTACATATATACTCTTATTTGTTTTAGTCTATCAGTAATACTTTAATTCAAGAGTTGTAAGGAAGCGAGGTATTTTTGCATTAGGTCATTCTCATTTAAATTGTCCTTTAAGTATTAATAATAATAATAATAACTTTAATTAAATACATATTAGTTAAATAAATATAACTGAGATGAATTTTAAATGAAAAAGCTCTAATCCAGTCCGCTCATCTACGAGATCCCCTGAAACCTTCATAGAAGTGATATTCTTCTTCTTTACGCACGCGTAGTTGATACCGTGGCCTGGAGGATGCTTGGATGCTTGGGCTCCATTTCTAGATGAAACTTTCAGAACGTTATAATATCATTCATATGTGTCTATTTGCCAAATTACCAAGCCTCTAGTATTTGAATTTGGAAGAAGCTGTAGAAGCTGTGCTTAAAAAACTAAAAAAAAGTAAATGAACTTTCGATTTTTATCGATAATAAGAAAATAGGATTGGTTATCGAGAAAAAAAAAAAGAAACCGTACTGCGTATCTAGCACAGGAATATTAATGTAAAATTTCAGCTCTCGAGCTTACGAAATCATTGCGTTCATAAGGGCGAACGGACGGACGGGGCAATATATTAGTTTTTCGCTGATCGCGCTGATCAGGAATAATATACTTTATGGGATCTGCGATGTCTCCTTCTGCCTGTTACATACATTTTTATAAAACCAAGCCTAAATTCCCATTTTCATTACATTATTCGATCTTTTTTGCTTTAGTATTCCAGAGTTATAGCATATAATAACTGAGTAGCATTATATTATTATACTAGAAAAAATATGTATGTACTTTGAGCATAAATTATATGAACAAAGTTCATTATTTTCTGCTTAAAATAGTTTACAATAGTAAATTGAAGTTCTTGGAATAACTGCACACGTATTTTTATTAAAAATCACATTTTTTATGTTGATTTTAAGAACTTTGCTTTTTTGAAAGCCTATTTAAAAAAAATGTACAATGGAATTTTCATTAGTTTTCACGAAAAGCTGGTTGCGAACCCAAATTGAAGAGAAACTTTGTAATTTATTTGTAATTTTTGTATTCGAGCTTGAACGACTTTAAGCGTCATATAATTTAATATTTTGCTATGATAGTTTGATGATAGATATAAATCAATATGCGCAACTAAATACTGAAAAATTCTTTTTAAAAATCTCATCAAATCATTGGGAAAGCTTACAAACAGATTGCCAGTATATAGTAATAAGAGTAACTCTATGTAAATAACAATAGTAAGAGTATTTCATTTTGCCTCTCTTTACTTATCATATGTGTTTTAAAGATAAAGCAATGCTGACATGTTTCAGACAGAAGCCAGAAGCCAGTAGAGCTAACAGATTCAATGCCCAGGCAATTGCCTTAAGACCACTTTTGGTTACCTGGAACCTAAACGTCTCAGAGCAGCCACAATCCGACTGCCAGCAGCCGCAAGCCAGCAGCTGGCAGACCGAGGCTAAGGCCAAAGTCTTTGGCTAAGTTCGGCTAAGCGCCTCTCCATGTCTTATGCGACGCCTGCAAGGCAAAGAAAAAGTGAAATCACCATTTGTATATGTAATTTTACTACACACACACACACACACAGACATACGGGCACAGCCGTGTGCACACACATATGCCACATTTATACATAAAAACGAGCAAATCACTAAATCCAGTGCACCCTCGCCATGCGATAAACTCATATGAAAGTGAATGCTAGTGCCGCAGGATATTTGCCAAAGCCAGCACCAGTGCCAGCCCTAAGTCCTATCCAGTTGAGTTCGCTGTGTAGTCTATTAAAACAAATAGAAAAACAACACACTCACCCACACACACACACACACACGCGCACACAGTCCGCCAAAAATATGAACAAACTCCACACACACACACAAAAATAGTCATTTTGCTTATATAAAGTTGGGACCCTGTCACAGACGGCTAAAACTAAGCAACAAAAAATTCAAAATTTTTAGTCGAAACACAGAAAAATTGAATTTTTTTTATTAAATGCTTCAAGCAACAGCAACAACAATAACATCAACAGAAACATAAATTCTTGACTATATAGAAAAGCAAATAATGTATATGCAACTATATTTATGCATGCGTGTGTGTGTGTGTGTGCTGACTTCCAGCTCGCTCCAAATAATAAAACTTTCAATATAAATTTTATTTGAATTTCTGTTGTCATTTTATGCATAATAAATTTTCAAGCTAAGCTCAAATAAATGATCCGTTGAAATAAAAATATATGTTGAAACGGGGCAGAGGGAAGAAGGGCGAATGCAGTTGACAATATGCAAACAAAATATGAAATTGCATTTAAATGAAAACATTTAACTATTTTCGAATAAATTGTTGTTTAGGCAAAATATTATTTTATTTGAATCTGAACTCAGGTGTTTCACATTGATTTTTCGACGTTTTTTTTCTTTTGCCTGCAAGGGGAAAAAAAAATATGGATGTTTAGGAAAGGAGGTTTTAAAAGTTAATTTTGTTTAAAAATAGAAGGCAGATATTGTATAAAGGTAAGGGCCAATATATAGGGAAAGAGGGGGAATAAAAAAAAAACAGAGGGTGAAAGTAGTCAATAAATAGGGTAGCAAAAATAATTATTAAGAGGGTTTGTGTTAAGGGGACCGGATATGACCAAGCATGATTAAGCGTAGTTTGGACGCAGGGGGCACAGGTGCACGGGAAGGTGGGGGGGAGACCAGCACAGGCTGGAGCGGAAGCACCTACAGGGGAGACAAAATGTGGGTGCTTAAGCTGAGTTTTGAAACCTGAACAGAATTCTTGAAGATTTTTCAAGTCGCGGATAGGGGAACACTTTTGGTCACAACTTTTTAGGCCAACGGATTAGTGAGACTTTTTGGTGGGTTATACGCGTAGAAATGTACATAATGGTGGCCGGATAGAAATAAAGGGGGAAATATTAGATTTATTTATTTTAGTTTCATTGGGATTTGTATAATGTGGTCGGTCTTAGAATATTTTGCTGAATGAAGGAGAATAAATATTATTCATATTCTACTCTTTAAGGTAGCTTGATTAGATGGGATACATGGGAACATAATAGCTAAGTTTAATAAAGCGCATTGCCATTGTGCAAATAGTTAAGTTACATTAATAATTTATCATCTGATAATCGATGAAGGGTCACGTGCGCCGGAAATGCATTTGGGCAATGAATACAAACAAACATGAAAATGAGAATGAAAATGAAAATGAAAATCTGTGCACATTAGCCAATTAACGTAATTTACGGAATTGTAACGTGTTTGCCTTCAACTTCCAATTAAAAGCCGGGCCTGCCTCACGTACTTCGACCCGATGCCAAAATGTTGGCCAAGTGTTTGCCAAGTCACTGTCACTGCAGTGCTGCAATGCGTTGCGCTGCGACGTGTCGGCTGTGGCAGCAACGGCTACATTCGCACGTAGAATGCAAATTGTTGCAAATTATCGACGTTTCGTTTTGATGCTTGCTTTAATGAGCAGGCAAAGAAAGGAAGAAGGCGTCTGCCGGCGCCTAGATGCTGCTGCCTTGGATACCTTGAGGCAGGACTGCCACCTCTCCATGTCTCTAGCCAACCAATGCCTTTCACGTTCCATATTCCATATTCCAGGCTCCACGTTCATGTTCAGCTTAAAGTTCAATTTTGTCGCCGTCTCCTGCCACTGTTTGCATTTAATTTTAACTTTTCTCATCTGATTTATGTATTTCTGGCGCGCCAGTCGCACGATTTTACATATTTATTTTGCATCCATTGCTATGAGTGTGCGCTTAGAGGGGGAGGCTTTCGTAATTTTGTTGGGTCTGCGGTTCGTAGATTGTTGTCGATGCGGTTACCATTGGCATTGCCATTGCCATTGCTAGGCGCTGATGTGCTCGCAAACGATATTTGTAATTCTAATGCCATCAAAGTGTGTCTCCGATATACGGTATTTGCATATACTTTGCGTCTCCCAAGAAAGAAGACGCAAAAAACGAGATTTTACAATGATTTAGCGAGGGAATAATACGATATCAACTGCTGCAGCATTCCAATTAAAACACATTGACCTGAATGGCTGAATTGAAGCGAGATGGCGAGCATGTTGAGCTTGTAAATGCTTATCATTTGGCTGAGCGTCTGTTAAGCGACTTGTAACTCAATTATTGCAATAAAAAATATGATTATCGCATGGGGCTAATTGTTTTCGCCTGGCTAATTGCATGCAATTTATGGTCCAAAAGTGGGCGCACAGCGGTGCGCCTGGGTGGGCGTCTGCTCGACGATAATTTATCAATTTGCACAGCGACCATGTCGGGGAGTAAATGAAGCAAGCATGAATAAACGAGCTGATCCCTTTGTTAAGCACACTTGAGCGTAAGCACACACATACACACACACACACACACACACACACACACATACATACACATCCAATCAGCTACATATATGTTGAGTGTTTGCTGTATATGTAAGTCGAACAAGTCGAACACGTCGAACATGGCGCTTGTAAATTTTTATGTGTCTTTAAAGCAATAGAGGAACAAGCGAAGCAAAAGGCCATTGAATTGAATTGCATAGCATGTATTAACATGGCCAAGCAGTATTGGCCATTAATGAGGACACACATCCCTGGCAGCATCGATAGCCTCTTTGCGTTTTCATTTAGCAATCGCTTTGCCAGTCACGAAATCTGCAAGCGACTTTGATTAGCGTCGGTCGTCTAATTGACTTTCTGTGTTGCGATTTCACCTGCATATCGCAGCTTGTCTGCCACGTCATCAGCAGGAGAAACAGCAGCAGCAGTCGCAGTGAGGCACAGGAGAGCTACAGCTACAACAGCAGCTTTCCCTCTATGAGTGTCGGTAGTTGTCGTGAACACAAGGCGAGCATTTGCATTTAGATTGAATTCGTCTGCCGTTTGGGTATTTTCTTTCTTTTGATTTTTTATCTGTTATTTTTTGCCCTCAGCACCCAGCTGTAAGCGATGCAAGCGAAAGAAATCCAAATTTTTAGCTATGGCATAGAAAACAATGCGCAGCTATCGATGAGAGACGAAAACAAAAAGTTGCTGGAAAAAAAGAAAAATAAGAGAGAATGGAAATTTGTTTGTTTTTGCATCGATAGCTGTGGCAAATCTTAATTAAATGCATAATTCGTATCTATTATTCAAATGCTTTTGATTTATGCAAAGCGTGTGCTCTCGCTCAGTTGTCGTTTATAAATATTAATCAAAAACTCAGCACGATGGCTTCAAACATTTATTGAAATATTCGTGCGAATATTGCGTGTTGTTCGTTTTAAATTGAATAACTATTTTGTGTGTACGTGTACGTTGTTATAATTGAAGAGCTACACAGATAGCAGACACACACACACACACACACACACAAACTCGCACTCACACAGGCACAAGGATATGTGTATACGGCACTTTCCTGCTGTCTTGCAAACTGCTTGTATCCCTTTTGAATAAATTAATGTCAGAAGTGCTTTGGCTTTGGCTTTTGATTTTGATTGATGATTGTGCGCCTGCATGAGCAGCTCCAACAAAGCACACACAGCCCAGCCATGCAGGGGCCACACATTCTCCCACACAAGAATTCACGCTACCTCTGATCCGCATCGACTCTTGCCAGTAGAACCTTTGCCAGTCTTGTTCTGGCATTTGCTTTTATACCTGATGCCTCCATACGTGTGTGCATAGAAAATAAGCATAAATAACCAGAGCCAGAGCTAGCGCTAGAAGCTGATGCCGACCTGCATCCAGAAACTGAATCCGGTTTCGACCGCATGCCTTTGCCTGCCGTTTGACGGTTGCTGCTTGCAGCTTGTTGGCTGCTGCAATGTCATTTTGCCCAACATCGATGACAGCGCCAAGCTCAACATCAGCGCATTGCATAGGTCCTCTATCGGAGTGTGTGTGTGTGTGTGCATGTCACACGCATGTGCGTCAACGATTATAGCCGAGTTTGTGTGTGACCCTTTATAGAGTCATTGTGCGAGTTACAGACGCATCAATCAGCTATTTTGTCGCAGTCTTTGAGGTTGCAAAGCATTGCGCGCAGCTACGTTTTTATGCTTACGGGAATGGGAGGAGGAGGAGCTACGAACTTGGGGCGCGGCCATGTAATCAATTATGTGGTTTCATTAATCATGCAAAATTCTCGCCGCAGCCAGCAGCCAACATCCGGAGCAGCAGCATCAGCAACGGCGGCTTATTGATTTTGTCGAGCGTATTCCTTATCAGCTGACGTCACGCGTTGCCTTAAAAATTAATAAATTTTGTAACAGCCCGTTAAGCCCACAGAAGACAGCATCACCAGCAGCAGCAACAGCAGCAGCAGAGAGCTTCAACATCCCCAATAGCAGCTCAGCTCGAAGGCATTCGAAAGAGCCTTGCAAGACTGCCATTGTTTTAGCCATAGATACAGATTTGCATAATAATCTACATCTCTTGAAGACATGACTTTCGCAGAGTCTATCGCTGTCGCTGTCACACAAAATCTCCCTCTCCCTCTCTTGCTATCTCTATCATCTGCTGCTGCTGCTTCAAGGTTAATTTGTTTCAGCAACAAACTTTGCGGGCGCTCAAAAGTATGCTAATGTTTTTAACTGCGGCTGCCAATTTCGAATGCGCTTGTTACGAATGTGCAAAAATGTCGAAACTCTTTTAACAAAGTTACAAGTCTTTTGTATACGAATGCACACACACACACACATGAGTAGATTTGCAGCATACAAAGGCCTTGCCAGCGGCTGCTATTAAGAGTTTGAGAGCTTTGAATTTTGCTTGTTAAACCTAAATTAATACATGCAAATTCAATGTTTATACAATACAAACATTGAATATACATGTATCATTCATGAATTAACAGTTTATATGCTTTTCATTTTTTCATTATATACAATAATTTTAGTTCATACTCGAACATATTTGGATTGAAACGAAATTATTCGTGCTTATTATAATTCGTGTTCTTTATTCAGATTTTATATATTTCATAATTATTGAAAATGGGAAATAAGGATCATTATATATATATTTTATATTTAATTTTTTTGTTTATATTTTTTTATAACTATTTATTTATTTACAAAATATTTGTTATTTTTTTATTTTATTTTAGCTCGATTATTGATGAATTGAAAGCAACTTTATTTATGCATGCTACAGAATACGTTATGACTGATTCAGACTGAGTTATATATAGATGGGTTTAACTCAGTATTCTGATCAATAATTCACATAGTTTATAGAATATGCCACGTCTTATTGTCTTTTACTTTGTATTTTATTTATTTATATTTTATTTTTAATTTAACAAATATAAGGAAAAAAGAAAAATTAATTCTATATTTCCCTTGCTTCATTTCTGAAGCGAAAAAGGCTAACATAACACTTAAGCAAAGATACATATACAGTCACATATTTTAGCAGTACTTTGGGAGTAGTCTGAGCAACTGACATCCTGTGGGCTTGACAGCTCTAGCTGCTGCCTTAATAGACTACCTCATAGTTTGCTAAACCTATTAGCAACGTTTAATCCTTGCGGCGAGTCTGACGGAACTTCTTATCTTCATACACTTTGCGCTGGCTTCATATTCCATGTTCCATGTAAATGAACGCTAAACGTCCGCATGCCATGGTCCGTGAGCCCTTTTTTAATGCGCTCTAAAAATGTAAATTTACGTTGACATAGCCAACTGGAATTGCGACTGTGAATTTTCAGCCCAGTGACTTAAGGGTCTGGCTCTAATTAGGTGCAGCCGCACAAGTGTTTCGCACTGCTCGAGCACAAGTAGGTGACTGAGCACTAAACGCGCACTCAAGACAGTTGACAGTTGTCAGAGGCATAACATAAAAATTCCACACTTTTTGGGTAAATTGACAGCAACATGACATTGCTTACGACTCTAATGACAGCCACAACATGAGAGCGAAATGATGGGAAAGTGCTGGCCCCTTTCTTCATTGATGACAAGTGTTAATATTTTGTGGGGGGCTTTCGAGTTATTTGCCTGTACTAAGTAGAGCTTAAGTCACAAGGCGCAACAGCTTCCCACAGAGCTCAGCCCAGCACATGTGTGCCTCACATGCAACACGCCCCCAAAAAACCCCTCAGCCCAACATACTCGCTCACTCGCTCACTCCCTCGCTCCGTCTCTTACTCAATGAGCAGCTCACATTTAACGTTTGACATTTGGGGCCGCATTACAAATCGTGGCTGCAGCTTTAGGCAATCTGCAGCAGGCAAGCAACAAAAATGAAATGAGGAAAAATGATAAATTGAAAACTCATAAATTATGTGAAATTATGGCACGACAATCACAATTTCGGTGCTGTGAGCTCGTTGCTCAATGTGTCAGTTGAGTGGACAGAATTTTGACATTTATTAACATTTACCTACTGCACTGAAGACAGGCGACAATTAAATTCGCTCAAGACTGAGGACTGTTTCTTTCTCTCTCACTTATCATTTTATATGATTCTTTGTTATACATTTATAAAAAAAAAAAAAAAAAAAGCAAAGCGCGTAGGTAGTCAAAGATACATAAATCATTTTGTCTATTTTTCTTCCTGGAAATGTCAGGCAGATTTTTGCGGTAGTAGCCTAGAGGAAGGCTTCCCCATGACGAATATGCATATTCTGCTTGTGCTTATGTTGTGCTGATGCTGACCAGATACTGCCATAACTCACTGTCATTTTGGGGGCTGTAAATGCTTTGCCAGTGGCGTGGGCAGCCGCAACTGTTGTAAAAACAATCGAATAAAGAGAGATGCTTCCTTGACCAGCATGAATTCAGTCAACAAAAATTCTATTTTATACATTAAATGGCTCATTCAATTCGAAATATGCTTAACAGGAATCTGGAAGTGAAACCAAAAACGCAAAAATCTGCCTCTGCCTTGGTTGCTGAATGTTTTGAGATTCAAATAAATGCCGAATAAATTGTTTACACAAATGCGATTGTGCCCACAGTGTGTTGTGTGTTGCTATTAGCATTTACATTTGAATTCAATTTGTGCATAAATAAATTTTTAAAAGTATTTTGATGTCATTGTTCGGGCAATAGTTTGCTGATAATTTCGATTTATTTCAATATAATTTTATTGCATTTCTCTAACTTTTCTCTTCTATTCTTGGCTCAGCTCTCAGCTTCTTTTACTTTCTTCAATAATCGACATCTGCTCTTTATGTATTCATAAGATGCTTTTCGTGAGTTGCTTCCAGGCAGTTGCATCTCATACTTTGCCGCCCAGACGCAACACCCAAGGTCTAAATTTAAATCACTCAGACAGCGACTTTTGTTTCTTATACTTATATACTTAAATATACTTTGTATCTACTACATGGCGGCAACAATTTATCTAAAAGCAAAATCGTGTGAATTATAAAAAAATAACTCCATTCCTTTCTCGTATTGGCTTGTAAAGCTAAATGTGACAGATGGAACAACAATTTCATTTTCATTTTCATTTTTATTTTTAATACTTCTAAATATTATAGAAAATTCATGTATTATTTTATGCTAAACACTTTTTTTGGTATGTTATATTTGAGTTGTTATATATTAAAAAAACACAAATAATTTATTTATATATATAAATGAGATCGATATTGACAAAGTAAGTTTTTAAAAATATTAAATTTTCATGATTCATTAATTGAAATTATCAATCCAACAAATTGTTAAAACTACTTTCGAGTGCACTTATACATATAATAAATAAAATATTTAATAAATAACCCTACCAATTTGTATAATTGAATATTAAACAACTGTAAAATTAAAAAAAAAAAAAAATAATAATAATAATAATAATAATATTTAAAAATTAGTGTTTGATATAAAAAAAAATGGCAATAGCATTTCACAGTTCACAATATTCGAATTGATTTTTAATGCTACAAATTGAGTAAATTAAATCACAACCGCGATTTGTGGATCGCTCTTTAAAGCGAGCTGTAAATATTTAAAGCCAAACATTTGTAATGGAAAATATTTTCGTTTCCTCACCAACCTCAACAATAACAAATTGTTTTTAAGCTGGCGCCATAATTAATTAAAAATTGTGTTTTTTTATTATTGCAATTTCAATTTTGTATGCACATAAACGTATATATTATATGACATATGTACACTCTAAAGCTCAAAGCAATAGAGCATATCTGGATTCAGCTTGATTGAAGCTAGCATTAAATTTGAGATAGTTCACAGTTACCGAAACAGTTTCGTATAACTAATCATTTTATACCTTGCAACAGGTAAATAGAATTGTATTGAAGCTTAAAATGGAATATGTTGAAAACAGTGTATTGCACAGTCGGCGCATTCCGTTCGCATTCTTAGCATGATTTTCATATCCGGGCTGGCTCTATGTGTTTGTTTTGGATGCGTGTGCCTGTATGCGGTTTGTGGCTATTATGCAAATTATTTATTGTGTGAATGAAATGTAAATTTTTAATTGATTTATAAGAAAAAAATTCATAATAATCAACAACAACAGTTTCAACTGATTGTGAAAGTGTGTCAGACAGTGACGCACGCGATTTTTGTCGCATGCGATTTCGAGGATACATATATATATATATTTTTTTTGCTTTTAGGGCAGCAGCAGTTACATCGGCTAGTGCAGCATTTACCATTACTGCCGCTGCATCAAAACTGTTGACATACACGCACAAATTGGATTTGCTAACGAGTCGGCCAACAGAGGGCACCAGGGAACGCGGGGAGCGAAGCGTGGACAGCTTGACAGTTGCCCGGTGTTTGTCACTTTTGGCACTTTTGTTATCGTGGGCTTGCTGCTGCTGCTGCTGTTGTTGTTGCTTTTGTCATGGCTGTTGTTACTGCTGTTAGCCAAAAAAAAAAAAAAAAAAAAAAAAAAAAACTCGTTCGCGCCTGTTATTTATGGCTTCGATTATCCCCACACAATGGGCTGCAAAGCAAGCGATGCCCTTCTATAGTCAAACTCCAAGCTGAACCCTGTGCTACCGGGGGAAAGTGTTTGCAAAAAGCAAATCCTGGCAACGAGTCAGCCTGGCAATAAAACAAAACGTACACGCGCGCAGCCCGACTGGCACTGGCGTTCAAGGGGGTAAATGGGGCTGGGCAGAGCAAAAGGGCGTGGCGCGGCGGGGTCTTTGGAGGCAGCGGGCATACAGAAATCATAGAAGCAGCACAAGGACACGCCGCCAGGCAGGCAAGCAAAAGAGGCTTTACGTATTTTCAATAGTTTCCATTGTGTATTCAAACACACACACACCAAGCACTAAACAATCAAAGGCACAAACACACACACACACACATACACTTAAATATGCATACACTCACACAAATGCGGACAGGGGCAATCTGTGTGCTGATTTCAACGTTTGAATTATGATTTTCATGTGGCGAAGTTTTAGTTTGATTTTCGCTTCGTTTCATCGCTTTTGTTGTCGTTGCCTTTCGCTGGCATTACTCTTGCTTTTGCTCTCGTTGTTGTTGTTTAGCGACAAAATTTATATGCGCCACTAATGCGGGCACTTAAACTAGACAAACAAAATGGCTCTTGTTCCTATGGAAGCTGTTCACATCTATGCGTGTGCGTGTGTGTGTGTGTGTGAGTGCTGCTAGTAAAAGTCACTGGAGACTTCTGGCCGTGGCCATGTGAAAATGACTGGAATCGTATCGAAAATCAAAGGTCACTTTTGGGATCAATTCAAAAGGAATTGCCGCATTCAAATCGCTGCGAGGCACTTGTGTAAACACACACACACACACACACACACATATACATATACATATAGAGTAAAAGCAAAGGCAGAGCAAAAACATCAAAATGGGTAGCTTTTGCCACATACAAACATATCTTGGCAAATATATATACATATATGTGTGTATAGATTGCGACTGCTGCCATAGATATTCAAACTAAATTGCGTCATCTATAACAAGCATGTATGTGTGTGTGTGTGTGTCTCTGCTGACTGTCGATAGGAAATGAATTTTAATGATTGCCCAAAAAAAACTTTGGCTTGTTATTCGGCCCCATAGGGTTCGATGCTGTGTATGTTTCTGGTGGGCGTGGCAGGGCAGCCATTCAGCCGTGGCTTGTTTTGCGCTACAACCAAAAACTTTATACATTAAATTGTTTACTTTTTGGCTGGCAGCGTCGCCTAAGTGGCCAATAACGATAGCTGAGCGCGAATGTCGCTCGCATGAATTGAATAAATTCAAATTCCGCAAGCCGCCCAGCAGCTTGACCTGGGTCGGGCGGCAGGCGCTTAAAAGCGCCCCAAAATGCACTTCCATAAAATGACGCGTGGCAACGCCTCAGCCATCCCTCCATGCTCCATGGCCCCCACCTCGACTGCTCCTCCCGTTCCGCTGCTCTAGCATTTGCAGCTGTTGGCAATATGTCAAGAATCTGCGGAGCGCGCCGCTGCACAGCTCCGCCCAAATGCCAGACACGTTTGTGCAATTTATTTTTAGCGCAGCTAATTAAAAATCAACTTTCTGTTTGGACTCGCGTGGCCAAATGCGAAATGCGAAATGCGAATCGTGAAATGGAAAATTGTGAAAATACGAAATGGAAAAGGGGAAAAATTGAAAAATGGAAAAACACAAATGCATTTTTGTCATTTCAAATATTTATGAATATTTATTAAATTGACTTTTTTTGTTTTTCTCTTCTTTACTCCGCTGGCAGCTGCCACTAATTAGATCGAGCAGCTCAAACAACTCGAGCCTGGCGGTTGCGCTGATGGGCTTCAGTCTTTAACCTGCTGATTCAATTTGACTCTTTAATGCTTGGCGCGGTTGCTAGACTTTTAATTTATATGAAAACAAGATGCATTTAGGTGTGGGAGTGAGAGAATTCTCAGCTGTCAAAAGTGGCTTAGTGAGAGTTTATGTTGTAGGCAAAAAAAAAAAACAAGAAATACGCATACGCCATGTATGCAATAAGAGTTGTGGCCTTCGAGGTGGTAGGGAGAGCGCATAATTAATTATTTGTTGTGCTGGGCTTTTTGCTGGAGACGACTTGATAAGAGAATAAATAATGAAATACAAACAGAGTCAGTCAGCAGCTGACACCGAACACAGCAACCACAGGCAGAGACTGGGCTGCGACTGGGTAGAGAGACTGGGCTGAGACTGTTTCCTTGACTGGGTCATGTGTTGTAATGAAACGCCCACCGGGCAGGTGTAGTCCTGGTTTAGCTTTGTCTTCTGTTTGCATTGGATGTGGTTACATTACGGCTGGCTAAACAGGTGACAGGCGGAGCTTAAAGCAAACATTTAGGCCACGACAAGCGATGTGAGCAAGACTCTGGCGAAATGATATGAACAGCGCTCAGAATTAAAGATAAATTTCAAATTTGATGCGTGCCATCAAAGAGCGTAAGTTTATTAAGAAAATTAAAAAGAAAAAAGAGAAAAAAAAAAATGGTGGCCAGCGTTGAATAATGGCGAGCCAAAGCTGTAAAATTCCAACCACGAAAAGGGTTGGAAAATGCCAAAGACTTTGGGTCACATTTGGTCAATTGTTGTTGCTGGTTCGGGGCGCCGAAGAATATTAATTGAAGGATTAGACGCCGTTCAAAGGGCATGCCCCGTGGGGTGCCTGTTGCCAAACTAACTTACAATTTAAATTCAAATTTGGGTTTTTGGGGCCGCCGTCGTAGCGGGGAAATGGGAAATATTTCGCTTAGGGTTGGGCATGCCACGTGCGAATATTTTTGTAAATTAAAAACGTTTAATTTAATTGCAGCTGATGTTAATTTAAATTGCAAAAATTTCATCGCTGACAAATGCCGCCTCATTAATATTGAACAAAAGTTCAGAAAAGCCGCTGCGAAAACTTTAAGCCAGCCGCCACTTTAAATACATAATTTGACAGCGCTCAGATTGATAGCGGGAGGCTTGCTAGGGAGTGGCGGGCTGCCGGGCTGGCGGGGTAGCGGCTTGGCCTGGCTGAATATCAGAGACAGCTGCGCCACCTGTGCGACTGCCGCATGTTGTCAAATTTAAGGTAGATTTTGGGCAACCGCATCACCAGGACACACAGCAATAGCAGCTGCGACTCCGTATGTCTGTCCCACTGTCTGTCTCTGTGTCTACTTTATTTATATGAAGCTGTCAGAGCAACACTCCGGCTGCATGGATAATGTGTGTGCGGGTGTGCTTCCATGAGCCACTGAATTCGGGTGGCCTCCTGTGAATGACAGCAGAGGCCGCAGCTTTTGGCAATTGCCCCTCACGGGCTTCTGCCCCTAGGCCAAAGTGTGTTTGTATTTGGCATTTTACTACAAAAGTCAAACTGCGAGATTCACACAGTTTGCACTGTGGCTCATGCAACTAACTTTGGCGAGTCATAAAGTCGAGGCCAAATTAAATTTAAGAACTAGTTAACAAAGTTCGCCAACTATATCAAAGAAGTTAAGATATTGCTTTTATTATATCAAAACTAAAACAAAACTTTGTTGTAAATCGTTCCCGTTTAAGTATTTAGTCGATGCAGTAAAACTGCAACCAAGATTTTCATATTCTACGTATTTCTCTAATCCTATGTACCACATTGAAAATTGATTATATAGGGAGAGGATTATTACACATAGTAGGTAGAGGCTGGCCCAACTACAGCAGTGGGAATTTAAATTATAATGTTTATAGTGTTTAGATAAAATCAAATTTATTCTTTGGATATCAGTGTCATAATCTATGAAATATTAGCTGCATCGATTGGCCGCCTTGGCTTTGCTGACTTTAAGTTTTCCTATACACTGAACCCATTGAAAATGGGAAATCAGGGTAATATAGTGTTGTTCAATGTAGAGCTAGAGACTTGTATTCTTTTTTTGTTGGGTCCGTATTTTGTAATTGCAGTACGAGTTTGTTTCAAATCGATATTTTTATCGTTTTAAAGTTATCGATAAAAACATATTTTATAGAATTATATCTCGGTCATCTTTAAAGCTAGAGTCTTCAAGTTTGTTTTTCTTGTAGATGATAATTTAATACAATTTGTTTATTATCAGATTTGTTTAATATTTTGTATACCTCTGCCAAAGTGCTTAACTTAGCAATGAAAATAAATAATTTTGACTATAAATTTAACAATCCGGACGCCAAATATATTCTTTAGAATGTTCAGACAAGCAGCGCTGGCTGACTGAATTAATATTGAGGAAATGGTATTAGACCTGCTGAATAAACAAACTTGAACATTGATAAAAATGTAATTAACACTTTAACATTCAATGGTATTAAAATATAATTTTTCGCCAAATTTCAATAGCTCTTTGCATGAACAACGAACCTGAATGCTATTATATCTGATGTGAAATGCATATTCTATATACATATATACGATGGATTTTTTAAAGCATTTGCATAGGTTTGCTTTTGCCCTAATTGCAGCCAAAGGGTGAAAAGCGCAAATAAATTGACGCAGTTTAATAAAGCGATTTCACGTGTGAGTGGGAAAAAATATGCGAAATATGCCAAAGTGACAAAAAAACGCAAAAACTAAATGAAAAATAATTAAAAAAAAAAATAAATAAATAATAATAATAGTTAAAAAAGTATTTATTTATTCAAGTTGCAAGCTAACCAAAGGAATTCAGGTCAAAATGTCAGCTGATCAATGTATGCAGGAAACTGAGTAATATACTATATATATATACATATATATTATATTATTGACAAGCGTAATCACGGTAGGCTTATTGAATATTCGCGAATTATGGCCATTATGGGACGTTAATAAATGATTTTGTGGAACGTTTTGTGGGTATTAATAATACAACATTGTCTGATTGATTCGCGCGGCCATGCGTTAGAAGTTCTGCCATTGTTTAACTAATTAGTACTATTTTTTTTTTCCCGTTGCTCATTTTGTTATTGTTTTGATTCTGGTTGCCGTTGCGCATTTATTAATCTCTTTCATAAGATGCTGCCGGGTGGTGTAATAAACGCATAAAGGATATTAATGAGCTGCTGTTTGCTTATTGCCACCGCCCTCTCCGCCCTCGACCGACACACACAGAACTCTCATCCGAATTGCTTTTATTTCAGCTGAAAAGGCAACTAATTGCTTACTCACGCACTACACACGCACGCACACACACTCACGCACACACACACACACACAGAGAGAAAGTTATTGCTCATGCTGGCTTGGGAAGGCGCTCGCATATTTCACAAATTGCGCATACGACATGTTAAACGTAAACACACGCTTGAAGTCGAGCCAAGTCAGTGAAGAGCGCATTATCAGGCCATAGTTCTTCTTATTGTTATTGTTGCTGCTGCTGCTGCTGCTCCTGCTCCTGCTGCTCCTGCTGCTCCTGCTGCTGCTGCCTGATGCATGCCTTTTGTCATAATTCAACTTTTATTTACACACACACACACAAACAAACACGCTGAAAGTGAAATGTGCTTTGAGTGGCGCTAAAAGTATGCCGCGCGGTGTAATAACACGCATTGCTAGCTGGTGCTGATGCTGGAGATGCTCTTGGTGATGCTGCTGCTGCTGCTGCTGTGACAGTGACAGCAGCGGTGCTTATGCTTGTCAGACGCACGCTTATGTTATTACACATCAACATACACACACACACCCACACACACACACACATGCAGAGCATAGCAATTGCAATCTGTGCTGTTGTTGTCGCGTCCTGACAGCATCTTAGCGCACAGTCATCGCACGAACTGTGATTGCCCATCAGGACTCAGTGCCGTCTGCCACGCCCACTCTTTGCCGGATAAGAACCAATGCTATGTCTATCCACATAATAAATATCTGTACATATATATATATATATATATGTGTGTGTGTGTGTGTGTGTGTGTGTGTGTGTATGTCAACGCGTCGACTTCAGCTCAAATGTATATTTCTTATAATATTATTATTTTTATTTCATTTTAAAATTTATGTCAGCTGCCATCAGCCGCTGTGCGGAAGCAAAAGTAAAACGAGTTATGCGCCCAGCGAGTTTATGAGGCATGAGAATTGCATGTGGAGGAGAGATGGAGTATGCCACAATGGCCATGACACTCGCATGCCCATACCCATACCTCTAACCATCATACCCATACGCATTCACATTCCAATTCCTGAAACTCATTCGATGGTTCGGCGCCTGGGTTGATGCGGCGTTAAATCTTGAGGAAATTGTGTCACATTATGATGAACATTTATGGCAAAGTTGAGCATTCGCTCATAAATTTACGCTCCTTCGTGTCAACGGCAACAAACACAGACAGAGTGTCTGATGTGTGTGGCTGTGTGGGTGTGTGGCTGGCTGCATCTGCCACTACTTGAATTAAATATGATGGAGTGGCTGAGGTAATTTGACAAGGCTTTAGCTCTGAAAGCACAAGGCGAGGCGCGCTCGTGTCTCAGACAACCGACAGCTGTAGGCGGGCCACGCCCTGTCAGACACCTGTGCAGAAAGCCAATCAATAGTCGCAAACAAGCAAAAGTGTAATTGCCTCAGGATCGCAGACTCCACATAAAATACATAAATAGATAAGGGGCCAAAGCTCGGCTCATCCGTTGTAAATATAGTCAAAACTTTGCCCAAGCTATTTATAAAAATCCATTGGATGTACACGGCTGTCAATAAATGTCAAAAGTTGTGCAGCCGACCGACACACAGACAAGGCGCCGAGTAGCTCAAGCATGGATAGACAGTAGGCAAACACCTTGTTGTCCTGTTGCTGGGAAACTTTTTTAATTAGCAAATTCAGCTGCAAGTTCAATTTGCCATGTTAAGAGCGCTGCTCAATGAATGAACCTAATGCTTGCGAGTTAATTAATCAGTAATTAAATATTCCAGCTAACTGCCAAGAGCATCAACAGCAGCGGAAAACTACTCATGCTATATGTTTGTATATAACTGCAGCATATGCTCGCACCATAAAATGTTCTAATGAGCAAAGTTTTAGCCTTAGCTGTCGACTGGGCTGGTTCGTTTATCTGCATGTAACAAGAATTGAAAAGGTAAACAGCTTCAGTTCTTCAGTTCTTCAATAGGCAACTACGAAATTAAATGCAAACGGCAGACAGTTTGACTAACATTGCGTTTGCTTATCATGCTAATCAAAGGACCTCCACAAAGTTCATAAAAATTTATGAACCTTTCATCTCTTATTTATGTAGAGAACAGAATGTGTGTGTGTGTGTGTGTGCTTCTCATTAAACAACACGGTGACCAACCAAATGTTGCATAATTACGCTGGCCTGGACTTGGGTGAGCCGCAACAGCATCTGAATTATTCTCGTGCCTGTCGCCACTGCTGTTGCGACCATCCCCAGCCCATTAATGCAGCCACAGTGCGCCTCCCTGGTAAACAATCCGTGGCTGCAACGCATCGCTGACAGCGCTGACAGTCGCCGCCCAGCTGGGGGTTGGTTTATCAATTTTGATGCGTTGCTTAATGAGCGAGGCTCGTGCTAAGCACGCAATTAAAGGGCAACATTTGGCTGCAGCTCGTGAGCTCGGCCAGAGTCAAGGTACGCTCGCTGCTGCTCGTTGCTGGCACACAGTCAATAAATCGACTAGCGCCGCGCTTTAATTACAAGACTCACATTGAAATGTGCCATTCATCACACCTCATCGATGTGATGCGATGCGATGCGATGCATTAGCCACATAAAAACAGGCAATTTGCAACAGGCAAATGAGCAACGATAGCGGCTTCCAGTTGGCCAGTAAAGGCAGCCAGTTACCCCATTGGCCGTTTGGATGTTGGTTGTTGTTTATGAGTTCAATTTGTTTGATGTGTGTGCGGCGCGTAGTAAGTAAAACATTTTATTAGCGCTCTTCATTCATATTTGCCAATGGCAATAGAAAACAAAGGTCGAGAGTACCGTCAGTTAACTTTGGCCTGGCCGACAAAGATATACGAATATTTCACACATACTCCTATATACGCTTAACATTGTTATATCCAACGAAAAACGAAGCATAACAATATTTGAATTCAGAGTTGTTTGCCTTGTTTTGTTTGTTATGTTGAAAAACAGAACCCCAGACATTATTCTTGAGCTCATGTTTCATGTTTCATGTTTCATGTATTGTTTCCTTCTTTTGCTTTTCTATTTGCAGTTGCCAGCTGAGGGACGTCTCAAATCCGCCATGCCAAAAAGGCAATAAAAGTGCAAATAAACATGTAAAAGGACATTAAGATTCCCGTGGCAGCAGGACTTCCTTTCGATTTGAAAGCAGCAGAGCAAACAAGCAGCGGCTGACTCACATATAAATGCCAGTTGAAATGTGCTTTTTATGGGCCAACTTGAAGACGAAAGCGAACTAAAGGCGCGTTGGCGCTTCATTAAAGTCAAAAGCGGAAACGCCAACGGAAACGGAAATAGCCAACAACAGCTCAAACAAAACGCGCTCACGCATCCACCCACACAATCACACAGACTCCGGCATTTGTCTATTAACGTCCCGGCAAACTCATGTATTGCCAGAGCTGTTGGCATTTTCGTATTTGGCTTCGCTGCTTTAAACCAGAGCAAAAACTGAAGTCTGTTCCATAAATGACGAAAAGTTCTTTCGTTCGGACACAGCGCAATGAGTACAATACAATTTGTAATACCAGTGAACGACAGCGCAACAGCAACTGCAAATGTAACTGCAACTGCAATAGGAACCACAAAAATGCGACTCACAACTTCAAGTATTGCCACATTCGCCAATTGGCAAAAGCAACCACAACAACAACAGCAACCAGAGCACAACACAAATCGAAAATCACGAACGCGAAATACACTGTTCACAGAGAAAATGGTTTCAATTGTCGTATCGATGATGTTTCTGCTGTTGCTACAGCAGCCTGAGGCGATTCGAGCGGAAGAGGAATCACAGGATTTTCAAAAGAACAGTAAGTACACGTTGCACATTTGACAAGCATATTTTTCAGTTTCAGTGACTGACAGGCAGATACCCTGTAGCCAGCAGCAAATAGCATTGCATAAATCTATTTGCATTTGTTGAGAGTTTGTTATTCAACAGGAAATCAATATCGGAAATATTTAAAGCAAAGCTAGAATGAATTCTATGGAGTCTACAATCTATAATAAAACCAGATATATGGTATTATTTGTAGTACAATTTGATTAATTTTAATTCTTTATATGTAGTATTATATAACAGTAGTATTATAATATAACAGAGACTGAGCACAGGGAGAGAGAGAGAAAGAGAAACAGAGAAAACTACAATAAATACTAATTCCTAGAATTGTAAAATTCTCTCTTCTCATACTTCTTCACCCTTACTCATATCAACTCGCCCTATTTCTCTTTCAATAAATATTTCACTTTCAATGAATATTTATTTTTGCTTCCAGGAATTTCAGTTGAGTTCGAGTAACAATAATTATACTGGGAAAATAGTATTATTGAATTGTATGTTTTATTGGACATGTTTATTTTTTGCTTTTCAATATACCCTTTGATTCGACTATAACCCGCAAGGGTTACAAATAAATCAAATTGAAATCAAAGAGTTTATTCAGTTATTGAGTTAGATCAATGGCTATCGCAATCATATTTACTCGCCTGCCAACAGTTAAAAAGCAAACTTTTCGAATTTCAGTTTCAGCCATGCAAAATTGCGCCTGCAGCGAGCTGCTTGTCCTTGCCCACAGACAGTTCATAAGTCTGGCCAACAAACAATAGATTTGAAGACGCCCTTTTGCTTACGAATCTGTCCGTGCTGGAAACTGTGCCAAAAGGGCAGCAAGCAGCCCACTTTGATGCTGTTAGATATTCGCACACGTTTGCACAAAATGGTGGCTTGTGCAAGCAGTTTGCGCAAACTTGCAAATCATTCACCGACAAATGCCAAAATGCTTATCAATGTGCGTTACATAAAACGTGCTGCAGCTCCCTTTATCCAAATAAAATACAAGAAAAGAGAGAGGAAAAAAAAAGGGAAAACTTGAGCGAAAACTTGCCAGCAAGCAGTTTTGGCCAAACAACTTTATAATTTGCGAGGTTGAGCATGTGTCTGAGTATCTGTGTGCATACACATGCATGTGTGTGAGTGTGAGTGTGTGTAACTGTTGTTACAATTTGGTGCCTAGTGCTTTTTACGATGCCATCAACTGGTTGTTGTAATTTACGCTCAGATTATTACAGAGCAGCTAACCTTGAAGCAACAGCAGCAGCAGCAGCAGCAGCAGGAGCCACATCGGTCAAATCTCATTTCCCGGACTATCGACTGAATTCGTCTGCTCATATATAGATTTTTTTTGTTAGTATGCCAGCCACTCGAAAAAAAAAAAAACCATAAAAAAAGAAACAAATCATATTTCGACATCGACATCAGCATATTTTCCTTTCGGGTGCCGTCTAGGCGTCTGTCTTTTGTTGCCGCTCGGCTGGGCTGAGCTGGGCAGCAATTTATGACAGGATTTGGGCTAAAACGAGAGACACATTTTCTTG
Organism: Drosophila borborema; assembly: GCA_030914335.1. Taxonomy (NCBI): domain Eukaryota; kingdom Metazoa; phylum Arthropoda; class Insecta; order Diptera; family Drosophilidae; genus Drosophila; species Drosophila borborema. The sequence continues at coordinate 8,605,674 of JAUESP010000306.1, read as the reverse complement.
AATTTTCTATTTCGCTTGACATTGGCTATGCGCGGGATTTTGTAGTAAATTGAATTTCGATGCTTTCAATATAGACATTGCCATGCCCGCAGCTACGCCTCCATCTGACTGTTTGCCCTGCGCATTGGGCATTAAATTTAATTATGTGTGCTGCTGCTGCTGCTGCCGTTGGTGCTTCCTCTTAACTTATTAGCAAGCAAGCAGGCACTTGAGAGCTTAAAATGCCGATCGTTTCTTGGGCAATTTCCATCTTTTGACTTTTGAGACCCTTCAAGAGGTCGCCCCACTCGATTGGCAATGATGACGCTTTAAATGGAACTCGAATGTGCTGCCTAACGTTGCCAAACAAATAAATACACACACACACACACGCACACACACACACACACACACACACAGACATTCGTGTAACGGGGAAGGGGCGGGGGCGTCACGCTGCGACTGTGCGGCTCCTGGGACATTGCCATGGCACTTGGCTATGGCTTCCGTTTGTCGCATGAATATTTTCATCATAATCGTCACTATTTTTATATTCACAAGTCTTTTCTGTCGCACACACACACATATATACAAACTCAGACACACACACAGATATACACGGCGTTTATGTTTATATATCCAATTGAAGTTCTTGGCATTAGCATTCGATTTATATGCACTCAATTGTGCTAGGCAAATGTCAAGCTGCGCTCCTCAAGCCATGCCAAGCTTTGTTTTGATGGGCAATCAACACGCGCAAAACAACATCAACCCTCCCGGCGACAGTGGGCGTGGCAGCTCAGATCAGAGGCGGCGCTCCGTTCGATTGCAATGTAAACAATTCGCGCCCGCCTCGAACAACATTCAACGGTCGCTGTGCGTTCTCATCAGCGCGTCATTTGTGCTCTAAATTGATTTTTTGTTAATTTTTATGAACTTCAAAGGGAAACACAACCAGGGACAGGGGTGCAGCGTCTCCTTCCCTCCCGCTTAACCATCAACCAAACGCGACACATGTGCGCTGTCAGCCAGCAGCGAACAGCAGAAGCAGGCGAAAGCGTGGAAATATTTTCTCAAACATATTTCCATATACAATGTACGCACACATGGGCGAACACACATACAAATGCATATGTATGCATATGTGTTTATATGTAGTATATATTTATTTATAAACACGCGCGCGCGTTCGCAGTGTCAAAACAACGTCACAAGCATGGACTATGGAAGCAAGGGTGCACTACGTTCAAGGGATGGGGGCGTCACAAGTCAAGTGCAACATTGGTCATGTGGGATGGGGCAGAGTCGTAGAGGGAGAGGGAGGGGGAGAGGGAGAGGGAGGTATGAAGCGGTGCAGAAAAGAGCTGGCACGTTGTGCCAAGATGCAAAGTTCAATTTCACATGTGGAAAATAACAGGGAAAATATTGTGGGGAGTTGCTACAAAAATACAACAGAGGAAGCACATGTCACACTGAAGTACGTGCAAGGATGATGCCACTGCAGGCAGAGATCTCCAGATCAGGCGCACCCATACAAAGTGGCAACAACTGGCGATGCATCTTGACAGACGACACTGGCAACAGCAGCCGCAGCAGCAGTCGCAGCAAACAAGAAAAATAAATGGGCTAGAATAGCTAAAGAAAATGCCATGAATAGAGCAAAAAGTGTGTTGGAGCAACGCAAATATGGATAGAATATGTATTACGGTCGAGCCAGGGCTGAATAAATCTGGGAATTGACAAAAGTTGAGCTATCATCACACCGTACATCAATAATACGCCAAATCACAGCATCGGCTGCCATCAGAGCATGAAGGCTTTTTTTGTTAAGGCATCGATTCAATTTAAAGTATTTTCCCATATTGCGAATTCAATTCGCTTTATATTGTGTACTCAAAATTGTGCTCACTCAGGCGCACTCATTTCAAGCGAATAACAGCAGTCGAGCTGTGCCCAATCTCTATTATTTTCTTTTGGAACATGTGCTCTCCATTTGCCCCAATCCATCTGCCCCAATAAATTCAGTAGTGCTCCGCCACTTATGAACAACATTGGCCAGTCGCTCGATGGCCCTGCCAAGTGAACCTTCCAGGCACAACAAGTGTCTAGGAATGCACAGCAAATGCTGCTACTTCCTGTTTAGCGCGAAATTTCAATTATGAGCAAACATGGGCGCACGCTCTTGCTTTGGCCCGCCCTCTGGCCAGTCGGAAAATGTTTTATTTGTCAGTTCTCCTTTTATTTTTATTTTTATTATTTTTCTCTTCATTTTTGCTCTGCTCTCGCTGAACAAAACGGGAAAAATCGCTTTGCTCCACTTTCATGGGCGTTGGGCCGTGCATTCGTGCAGCTGTTTCATTTCTGGACAGGCATCAGATACGATACGATGTATATATATATATGTGTATATATATATGTATATGTATATACGTATATGTGCGCAGTTATAAGTTAGGGCACCCGCTGACTACTCAAACGTGACTGTCCAAAGTTTTTCAATAAACTTTAACAAGAAAACATTAAAAAGCCACAAGGCTGAAGGAGAACATTTCGTTTCCATTGTCGTTTCCACAGCTCCTGCAGCAACCCCTCGGCAGAAGTCAAAGCTTCAACTCTATAAAGCGAGCGGCAAATAGTTGTGCGAAAATGTGTTCGGTGCGACTTCCTGGCCACGCCCCCACAACACAAGTCGTAGATTCACTCTTTGTTATTTCACCGACTCCCTCTCTCTCTCTCTCTCTCTTTCGTGAGTCGCTGAAATATAAATTTCACATAAAAGGCAAATCTATAGCACATCTTTAGCTTCTCTAGCTGTGGATAGCTTCGGCGGCTGCTTTGCCTTGCCTTGCCTTAGTCGCTGGCTGCTTGAGCCACCCGCAAGGCACACCACCACCCAGTTAGTGCGCATTACGCGGCAGCGAAATGAAATAAATATAATTTTATGACTTTTTAACTTGCTGCGGCGCCCCTCGCAGCAGCCCCATCCCCTGCTGTGCTGTCTTGGCCTTAACAAGCGCAATAAATGCAGCAGCAAAGCCAGGGCGCATCAGCAGCTGACACGTTGAATGGAGCTCGTCGAGCTCGGGGCTGAGACACCGCCACTGCTACTTACTGCTGCTTGCCGCGTTTATGGTCTACAATTTCCCTTTTGTGTTGATATTTTTAGCTGCTCAAAACATTTGCATTTTGCACTTGATTGAGCCCCTCTCTCTCTGTGAGTAATGCTTCCGTTAATCAACGCTCTGCCCCAAGGCCTGCCAGTCTAGAAGCCCACTCAACCTTTCAGTCGCTCAGCCCAGCATTCAGCATAAAAGCCCCAATGCCAAAAGGTGTGAATCAACAAATGGAGAGACGAGCCCATACCTCTATTGTGCCTGTATACACTGACTGTGTCCAATGTAGAACATCGCTTGTTGTTGTCAACAGCGTTTGGCCTTTGCCTTTTCCGGTTAACGCTTCGCTTCGCTTCACGGGGGTTATTTCTCGAAATTAACCCTTTCGGGCATAAGGCACTCATAAAAAATTCAATTTTATGACCATTTTTATTTGGCCACTTTTCGTCTGTCTGCACATGCCAAAATCGCATTAAAAGCGACTGGTCAAAGGTCTGAATCAGACCAAATCACTCAGCAGCCAGTGTAGGGCAGGGCAGGGCTGGTTAGGGATGGATAGGGTGTGGGCCACAGCCCTTACAGCTACTTAGCCCGTAATTACAGCTATTTACAGGGTATTTGCGTTTTATCTAAAAGCACGCAAACATTTTGTATGCTATCACTAGCTATAATGTCTGTAAATATGAGTATGAGTAAATATTTGATAGATGTGAAAGCATAAAATTGAAAATAAAATATTTTTATTGCCACATATCTGACAGTGCTTAATATATTTAATAACATACTCGGCCTGCTTTGGTGCTTAAAACTTTAAGCTTCATTCTTTTCCAATTCAGTCAGTACAGGAAAACTTAATCGAATGCAAAAAATACTTCTCGAATGTTTTTTCATGAATGAATATATTTTATGCCGGCCTTCACGCTTAAGCACTTGCAATATGTAAGACCTTTTAATGAGCTGGTTGGCCTGGACATATTGAAAAAGCTTCAATAACGTATGTCCAAGTAAAATATTAAATTCTACTTTCACATTCGAAATGATGTTACTTACTAGCATGACAATATATAATTTTGTCAGAGAATTTAATTCATAACTGAAGCAGCTTTTGCCGAGGCTTGAGCAAAGGGCCAACGTTCAATAAATAAAGTTAAGAATAATTATAAATATAAATAATGTAAAATACTACATTAATTTGTTATGTTTACTTTTTGTATTTTGCTATATGAAACTCGATTGAACAATTCAAAATTAAATATATTTTTCTATAGTGTATGTTTCATTGAAGTGAAAAAAAATTTTTTAGTTGTAAACTCTGTTTTTTTTTTTTTTTTTTTTTTTTTTTTTTTTTTTTTTTGTTTCATTTTGCCACATAATACTTTTTTTTAACTAATAAAAACTAAATAGAATTTAGTATATTATACTTAAAATTAATCAATAAAATGTTAAATTTACAATGATAGAATCTGTCAGATTATTTAATTTATTTATTTAATATATTAAGTCCAAGATATTTCATGCTTCTCCTTCTTAGGCTACTATCGTCTTTAGGGGCATTCACTGTATTATAGGGTATAATAAGCACATGTATGTATGTGTATTGATGTGACCAACGTATCTTAGACGGACTGATATGTGTATAACTGTGTATATAGCTCAGCTAAAGTTGTGATTCACATTCCGTCAACGGTCGCTAGACACGCCCAACGATATATCCTTCAGCAATGCAACGGCAGCAGCAGCAGCCACGCTTCAGTGCACCCATTCGAAGGTCTTTGTTGTTGTAATTGGTATGTTGAGTTGGTATGAGCTTTGTAATTTTTATCGCCGCCCGGCATGCGCTGTGAGCCGCGATGGACAGACTCTTATTTGTGACCCATTGTTCGAGGCGGCGATCCCGGCTGCCTGTTTACGTTTATGCTCGGGCAACACGCCTTTATGATTTCTGTTTGATTGCCGCCACCAATGCCGCCAACAAGTAAGCGCCATTAGTCACACATTGCCGGATGGAAGTGTGAGCGCTGGGGCGGTGGCTAATGGGTGGGCGTGAAGCGGTTTTTGGCGTTCAAGTGGAAAATTGAATTTATCACTTGAACATGCCAAGCGAACGGAATATGCCCCTTTGGCTTTTGTTTCTCTTTTGTTTTTATTTATTTATTTATTTTTTTTTTTCACTGCTAATTCGCAACAAAGTTCCATGAAATCTATTTGGGACACGTAATCAACTCGTTTGTGCATATTTACAGTCGTTCTCCAGCCCCCTATCCGCGTGTTTTGCAATATTTTCCAATAGGTGGCGTTTTGTCGTCGGCCACCTGCCATCTTTGTGCGAGCTGGCGACTCGGCGAACATTGTCTAAGCGTTAATTGAAATTGGGCCGACGTGGGCGTGGCTGGCTAAAAACGGAAATGATCATCGCATGCAGGCGAACAGTAATTTACGTAATTTACATATTTATTAAATTTTAATTTAGAGGGCAGCCATTTTTCCATTTTTCCATTTTTCCATTTTTTTCTTATTTTATTTCGGTCGTTTTACATACTGAGCGCTGTGGTGATTAGGCACTGGATTTGCATAATATGTTGCCATAAATTGTCGCAAATTGAAAACGCAATAGAGTAGCAGCGGCAACAGCAGTGCAGTAATAAAATGCCATAAATGGCATCAGTCGGAGTAAATAAATTAGGGAGCAATGCGATGGCTGCATTTGAAGCTGCGCTTCGGTTGCGGCTTTGATTTATTTATTCGATAGTCGTTGGCCCATAAATTGGAATAGTTTGTCAGCTGTGGATTTAATTAAAAAATTATTTAAATTATTGCCCAGTACAGACACGCTTAATTCATTTCATTTCATTTCATTTGAGTTGGCATCAAAACGCAATGCTCTCGACCAGAGGGTATAAATCGTTGGCACAGCCGAGTCATTTTCAGCGGCAACATAAACTAAACTCGGCTACGATTGCTGAATCGCACTTGTAAATCTAAACACACACGCCCTAAAGTATGCACTGCTCTGCATAAAATATGTACGTACTCCAAACTCTATTTGCTGATGTTGCTCGTTGCTGTTGCTGTTGTTGCTCGTTGTACGTTGTTGCTGTTGCTGTTGCTGGCGTCGTAAATTTACATATTTTCCATATAAATAAACTCGTAAAGCGAATTTTGTCGCTCAGACATGGCAGCAGCAGAACTGCCGCTAGTGCGGCACCGTTGAAATGTCACACTGTAAATGGCAAAAGAAGCTCCAAATAAATATAAAATAAAATAGCTACAAAATGGCCAAAAGAGAGAACACATAGTTTGGGGCCAGCCGATGCTGTGTGCAAGGGTGCCGAAAGGGCGGTCGCTGAGGTGTGTCGAGCGCCCTGCAGGCAAATTGAATGAGCCGCCTCTGAGTTATGGCAGGCTGGTCCAATGTTGTAACAGCTGGGCAGCTGGGCAGCTGGGTGGGATACCAAGGCGCCGCCTGGCTGGGATTTCACATCTGGGCGTGGCCATAAACAAGCGCATACTTGATATATTGTCAATGGACTTCTTTGCCGCCTTGCTCGCCACTTGAGCTTACTGTATGTTTGGTTTATTGGCAGCTCAGACAGAAATAGAAAGAGATATGAGCTGCGTGTGAAAGAGAAAGAGCGAGAGAGTGAGAGAGAGAGAGAGAATGAGAACGAAAAGCAGCGAGTCTCGCAGGCTTTATGTGCTTCAGCTATTGATTGCTTTGCTGTCTTCGCATTAAATATGAGCAAAGAGCAACGCATTAAATCATCTAAATGTTCAAGCTCATTAGCAATCAATGCATAATAACAACAACAACAATAGCAACAAGGCTGCCAACATTTCACACTTCATTTGTGCTCTTACACACACAAAGGCAGCCAGCATTAAGGGTAAGCGAGCAGCTCGATTAACAGGCAAATTAGCATTAAATTACATTTTTAAAAAAACGCATTCCCTGCCTATTACCCTTAGCTCTACCTCCCTTCCTGCCTACCCATCCCTACACACACGCAGTGTATAAATCAATTATCAGCGAAAAAAAAAAAGAAAATATTTACTGCTGACTCCTAGTTAGCGTTTCGGGTCAACGAGGGGTAGGCGTCTGCTTGGACCTGGGGGTGGCGACAGCTGACGCAGATATTAGTAAATAAAAACAAAGAAAGAAAGAAAGAAACAATTAAAAGCTTCAGCCAGAGCATCTGCACAACACATTGCAAGCCAATAATAATGATGGGCCCCAAAATGGGCCAACTTTCAAGTTCCCATCGTTTAGAGTTCTCTTCTGCTTCGATATGCTTGATGGCAAACGCAGCTGCAACATGCAGCTGTAACTGCAACTGAAACAGAAATTGCTGCTGCCGCTGCTGCTGCTGCTGCTGCTGCTTGGCCTCGTCACATTATTTTAATTATTTGTTTACGCAGCGCAAACAAACTTTGCTGGCGGCACTTCTCTTGTCTTGCCTCTGGCTGCTTTCATTGTTATTGTTATCGTTATGCATATGCGCTTGTCGGCCCCATAAAGAGTAACAGCTCGAAATTCTTGGAAATGTCCAAAAAAGACTAAAGACAATGCCAAGGCGCCTAATTAGCCGCACTCATCGTCATGCGAATTTGTCAAATTAAGCAGCTGGCGCTAGCACCCACCTCCCCGCCCTCGAATGAGTCAGCTGCCCACCCGCTCCGCTCGAGTTTCAGCTGCTGAAATGCCAGTGTCAAAATAAAACGGGCTCAGAATGTGCAGGCAATTACTACCAGACACCATTCCAGCTGGCATTCAAGCAATGCGGCCGAAGCTCGGACAGCGCCAAATATGGGCGGCATGCGCTGCTGCGGCACCAACAGCCAAATGAAATTAAATATCACAATCTGTAGCGCTGTAGAGCTGCCGAGCTGTAGCCCTCTCGCACTGAAAGTCGAGACCATGGCCATGGCTGAGGACAGCGTTACAGCGCTACTGAAGCGACGCTGATTAAAAATTGTTTGACAAGAAATCAGCGCGACGTTTGTCTGGCCTCAGAGCCTGGCAGTCGAGTGCCCGACTGCTGCGTGTACATCCCATCCATCCAGAGTACCAAATGGCGGAAAAAGTGAAGTGTCGCTGTTAATTCGGCGTAAATTTAATTGTCGCCTGCAATTAAATTGATTTTCCTACCGCTAGCAGTCGATGTCTCTGCTCCAATGACTGACAACGCATCGACTTTAATTTCTTTTCATTTTCGCTCCACGTCTTCACTTGATGCATAAATAATTTATTGAAAATTTGGGTCAACAAGGCAAATTAAGTCTATAATTATATTGAAAAAATGCAGAATTAAAAAAGAAAAAAAAAAAAAAAAAAAAAAACAATAAACAATAAACAAATCCGATAATCGCATATAAACAACAACAAACAAGTTATCTACATAATAAAGCGATTTTCGATTAAGCTAATAATATATCAAATATTTATTATAATTAAACTTTAAGTATATATAAATATATAATAATAACAATAATTTGATAAGCCTTTCAGGGTGCTTCACTTAGTATTGAAAAGGTTACATACACAGCGAAATTTGTTCACAGATAAATCTTATTTTGAAATAAGGGGACAAAAGGAATATGAGAGGAACTCGAGATGGAACTCTATATGTGATTTATAAGCTATGATTTTGAAGAGTGTATTTAATAGACTTTGTTTATACAGACAATTAAAACGAAATTGACTCAGCTACAGCTACAGTATTTCATAAAATATATACAGATATAACTTAGTACGTCGATCCCACATATCATTCTAGCTATAGAGTTTACTTTAAAGTCTCTGACTATAATCCAATAGACTCCAATACTAGTTTTCAACAAAAGATTTTAAATCGCAGCATCAATAGAAAATAAAAAGCAATAAAAATCTGTATGAAATGGAATTAAAAATACATAAATATATTTTAAGCTCGTTTGACTCACGGGAATATTTTCTAATCAATAGAAGCAACATCACAGTGCATATATATGTAGATATTTCTATACATATACATATATATATTCTTTTGTATATATACTACATTTATATATATATACATGTGCTATCTATTGGTGCTGCAGGGCATAGCTGCGTGTTTCTGTTTCTAAAACGAAAAAAAAACTGGCACAAATTCAAAAATGATTTTTACGCAATTTAACGACAACAACTTGAAGATGAACTATAAATAAATGCCCCTTAGTATTAGGCGAGCGTCATTTCAAACTATTTGTAGCTCGTATCTGTGAGTTACTTGTGCTGCTGCTGCTGCTGCTGTTGCTGCTGCTGCTGCCAGGGCCATGAGTCACAAGCGGCAGAGTCGCTGTCAAGCGGTCATGTTTATCTATGATAAGTGCTCAGTGACCAGTTTAATTGAAAATAATAAACACGCGTGTAAATAATGCGCCATGTCTCGACCAGTTTCACAGTGCGCTAGCCGAGCTAACAGCAGCCAAACACAATAATGCCAAGCGGCCGGAGCGTTGTCCTAGTTTCAGACTGCTGCAACGAGCTCAATAGAAAGACCTGCTCTGGCCAACCAACCAACCGCTCAACCTTCCAGCCGCACAATCGTCTGCCGCTTGGCATCTAAAATTGTCGCAGCAACTACACAGTCTGGCCCATGTTGCACAGCATGTGTTGCATGTTGCAGTAGCTGTCGCTGCTGTTTCGATTGTTGTTGTTGTTGTTGTTGTTGTAGCTGCTGCTCTGCTGTGGTTGCCTGCTACGTTTGCAAAAATGTTTTGCTGCATGCCGTTGCCATATTTTACTTTTAAATGCCATTGCCGTTGCCGTTGCCGTTGCCGTTTCCGTTGCTGCCCTGGCTGCCCTTGCTGCCCTTGCTGGTAGCTTTTTTAATTTATTTGCTCATTTTCACTATTTTCCAGTTGCACTTGTCTTCACACCCTCACCATCGCTATCCATCTCTCTCTCTCTCTCTCTCTCTCTCTCTCTCTCTCTTTCTATATATATATTTGTGGCGCATTATTTTCATTGCGGTCTATTTTCATGCTATTCTGCAGGGCATCAGATTCTTCTTACTGTTCAGTTAGGTTTGACAAATGTTGGGCTAAAATTCCTAAACATTACTTTTTTATTGTCTCATAATTCAGCCACAATTGGAACTTGTTTTTTTTTTTTTTTTTAGTAAACTTGGACTTTATGTGTAATATTTGTGAAATAATTTAATTATTTATATATTTTTCATTTTCTTTCTTTCTTTTTATTTTAAACTCCAAGCTACAATAGAAAGAAGTTAATAGTTTCGATAAATGATTCATTTCGCAAAAGCAATTGTATTGCTTTTAAAATATGTTATTTATAAACTTTTTTTTTTCAATATATATTTTTATTATTATTTACTTATTTTTGCATAAATATTTAATCATGCCCGATGCCAAGGCATACAGATACACAAAATTCAACTTGAATACGCCTTCTTGGAATATATATAGATTTGCTTTATCCCATGAATGTAATTTAATTCAATTCATTCAATTCACCAAAATTACCAATTAGTCTGTCAGTCAGGCAAGCCTAACAAGTTCTTGCTCTTGAGTTTAGAATTTCAACTTTGTTAAGCTTTGAGTTTTGCAGCCAACGAATAACCCATTGAGCAATTATTTATTTGCAAACTGAAAACAACATGAAAACATAAAAGAGTCTTATGCTTACACTAAAGAGTATTTGAATTTGGTTGCCAAGTGCTCGCCCTACACAACTTTTATTTTATATATTTGCATTTGTTCAAAATTAAAATCGCATAGTTTTTCATAAATCATGACCACATGTGCACGCTGCAGAGTTACTTTCGACTCATTTGCGCATTGCCATGAGCATGGTGCATGCCACAAACAACATACATAAATATCACGCCCCGTCCATGCCGCCTCTTGCTGCACAGAGTGTGTACGAGTGTGTACAATTTAAATCAAGTAATTTACGCGCTATTAGAGCAACCGCTAGGTCATATTGCTCTTTCTGAATTCCCAAAAGTGCTGCAATTAACATGGAATAAAATTTCATCATCTGCTTGTGCAGCGTAATTGCGGTCATTTAAAATGTTTATGTATACCAAGTGGTTTTCAATAATTTGCAATTGAAATATTATAAATATTTGAGTATGCATTTCACCATAAATTTAAAATGCAACCAAGGCTAAAGGACTGCATTAATAATGGCCGTTTCACTCACTGTAAGCTTGGCCCATAATTAACGGCCACAGGGCGTATGCGTAATCTGCTTATTTATCACAGCTACGAGCTAAGAGCATCAAGTGGCTCGTTGCCCCATCAGCACTTCCTTTAATAGAAAATTTAATATTGAATGCGCACCACTAAAAGGCTCTCAGGTCGCCATATACAAGGACACACAGCCAAGCAGACCCAGCAACAGTTGCATAGCCAGCTGGATGGACAAGCAGAAAAAATTGATAAAAAAAAAAAAATAATAAAGAAAGAAGAGAAGGAAAAAAGAAAAAAAAAAAAATGAAAGGAAACTAAAGGAGACACGTAATGGCCGGGCAACAATGGCATCAACAAGACAGACAACAAAGCGCTGACTGGAATATTTTCTCGTATTTTATTATTAAATCACGTAGCAAGTGCAATACGGCGTCCAAAATGACAGCGAACGCATTTTAATTGAAGGCACAAAGGCGCACACGAGTCCCGCCTAGGGGAAGCAAGCAAACTGATCAAAAGTTGGAATGGTCAATGATGAGACACTCACTAGAGTAGAGACAAATGCCAGCTCCCTGCTGCCCACTCCTTCTACTCTTGCTATGGTATCAGCCCCGGCGGCTACCATTGAATTTGTCGGCCAGGCTCCTGCGAATGACTTTGTGCAAAGAAGTTTTCTAATTGAAAATGGCGTCGCTGAATTTAATTTGAAAACTTTCACTGACAGCGACTGACCCCATCAACAACAACAGCAGCAGCACAGCAGCAACAGCAGCAAATAATAATAAAAACAGAAAATCAGAAACAAACTCAATGCGAAACTCAGTGGCAACAACTTGCAAAAGATTTATTAGAAGAGAAATCTTTAAAGCATCTTTCGTTCGTTTCAAGCCGGCAGTGGGTCATAAACAGCTTGCCAAAACACTCGTATATTTGCCTATACTTCTGTATACATTATATTTGTTGCCTAATTGACTTGCCGTGGACATTTGTTGCTTGGTTGCGCGATGCGCGCTGCGCGCCGCTCGTGCGATTCACAGAACTGTGACTGGCGCCAACTTTTTGCTAATACATATTTTTGACACAGCAATTTGGGCAAAATGCTTTCATATTTCGGCTCCTGCCCCACATCTCGACAATGGAATGATTCTCAGAAATAAATATACATATATACAAATATATACATATATATGCAAACAAGCTAGCAAACAAAATTCCCAGCTTTGGTCAAAATAGGCATCGAGCGAGCGAGACGCAGAACATAGAGAAAAAAGTTATATGTTTTCTGCCGTTTGTCCGTTAAAAGTTGTTAGCTTTGTTTGCTACGTAACATGATGGCAAACGGAAATGCACACAAACCTACATAAACACCGCAGTCGGGATGAAAAAACATGCAGGCATTTCTAATTATAAGTAAATACTCATATACATGCATATTAGCAGGCACTGTACGAGTGTGTGCGAGTGTGCGTGTGTGAGCAAGCACTTTAAAAGTTTGTGCCACACAAGGATGCCCGGTTCGGTAGTCCGTAATGCATGCGAGAAGTGTGAGAAAGTACATTAGGGTCAGTGACGACTTGGACTACACTCGAGCTGGGCGGGGCAGGGGGCGTGGCTTGGCTTGGCATGGATGCTGCTGGCGCTGCTTGTACATTTACTTGTCGTGGCAATGGCAACCACTTTCGCTCTCAACTTGCAACATTTTGTGGCCGTGTGTGTGTGTGTGTGTATGTTTGCCATAATGTACAATTTAAATGTAAACAATTTGCCCCAATGTGGCGCAACGTGGCAAAAAATGTAACAGGACAAAAGGCAGCTGAATAAAATATTTAAAAAGGCAGCAACAGCAACAGCAACAGCAGCCATCAGCATCTGCGGCAAACGCCAACACCATATGCCAGACTCGGCATCTGTGAATAGTGAAACTCAAATATTTATCTTGGCAATTGCCTCTAATTTAGTTCAAAGTTGCCGGAGCTCTAAATAAACTTTTCATTAGCAGCAGAGCACACTCAAATGCCAAGCATACTCACAGGGCAGAGCAAGCAAGCCCCAACTAAAGTATAAGTTTGGCTAATATTAATTCATTAAATTTCTTTTATAGCTGTAATTGACTTTTATGTGCTCCACATATGTTTCAATCAAACTTCAAGCAAAAGCCACAGAAATGCCAGCCAGCAATCGCATGTCGAATTAGTTACGCTTGATAAAAATATTATTTAATTAGCGTTAAGCAGATATTTTTTTTTTTTTTTTTTTTTTGAAAACTCAACAATCCTTTAGCATAAGCCGAAATCCCTTTTTATATATGAAATAAATGTAAGAGGAATTCACGATTTTTTGACAGCTTTCTCGCAGTGGGGCCACTAATTAGTTAATATTGAATTAGGGTAATTATTTCTAGCTTAATTACAGGTAGTTGTCTCGTGTAGTCTTTAATGCGCAACAATCACATATTCATAAAAGAGAAAACCGCAACCGCAACAACAAAAAAACCGCAGCGCAGCCACAGTGGGGCGTTTGCTTCAACCGCGCAGCGCACATCGATCGCCCACCCACTTGCCATTTGCGCCTGCCAGGATAAACTTTGAAATAAAACCAACCCCAAATCAATTGAAAGCTGTGATGTGTGCCGTGCTGGGCTGAGCAATAAAACTATTTGAACAAATTGAAAAACTAAAACAAGGCACAGATATTTGCTGCTATTGAAATGCTGCCAAGTTTTTTTTTTTTTTTGCTTTTTTTTTGTTTGGCATATATTTGAATCAGAGTTTGTTGTTGTTGTTTTTGTAGTTTCTTTTATTGTTGTTTACATTGCGTGCCACATTTGGCACGTTGCTGTTGTTGCGAGTTTGTTTAGCGACACGTTTGCTAGCTGATTTTCTATTATTGTCAATTGTTTTTTTTTTCGCATTTTTCTGCTAGAGTTCAGTAAACTCTTCTGCCGAGCGCAATAAAACAAAATATATATTTTCAATTAATTAAAATAGCTTGTTGCTTTTCAAATCAAATAACAATTTCTGCTCATGCTCTGCTATGCTTTTCTTTTCATTTTTTGGCAAGGCAAATATTATGATTTTAAACAATTTGAAGCTGCGAGAAAGCGCTGCTCTGTTGTAGTCTGTTGTCGTCTGTTGTCTGCATAATTTATGTAATGTCTTTTGTGCCGCAACGTGGTGCCTGCCAGCACGAGCAGCCGATAGGAGAGAGAGAGCAAGAGAGAGCAAGAGAGAGAAAGAGAGAGATAGAGAGATTGAGAGCTAGGCGAATGTTGCACATAATGTTTGCTACGCCCTTTTACGACTCTTGTTTAATGCATGCAAAGTCCCACGCTGCGTATGCGTAATATTTACATTCAAAGCATGTGAAATTTCGAAATTTAAGATCGAGCCATGAGCAGTTGCTGTGCATAAGTCCTAAGTTTTGGCTTAAATTACAAAAAAGTACTAACTGCTTAAAGAAGTGGAGAATTATAGGATTATTTAATACCATTATTCATATTGTTGTAGCCAAACTGTATCAAATTTAATAAATCAGATTGAAGTTTTTTTTTTGTTTTTTTTATTCTTAAAATTAATTCAATTAAAAAATTGCACAAAATTAAATTTTTTTTTTTTGGCTGAGACTTCTTGCAGCTCCTGAGTTTGCATAGCAAAGAAAAAATCTGATTAAATTTCAAACAATTACCTTGACTGTTTTCTACTCCTACTCTTGAATTTTCTATTTAATGCTACTGCTATTTATAGAATGAACATTATATCAACAATATGTTTATTTATAATCGTTCATCATCTAAAGTGTTTTTCACAAGCTGCATTTTTCCGTAATTTATTTATAGCTTTCCCCATAATTTTTTCGTTTATTTCGGAACTAATCTCTCGACTTCATTAAACATTTCCTGTAATATTGCCTTAATTAGAATTAGAAAACACACTCAACACATTCGATGGATATTAATTGATCCATGTTGAGAGCCTGTCAAATGCGCCGATGCTTAAATAATGAGCCGCCCAAATAACTTTGACAAGCCGTAAAAATTTCGATTGGATATACGCTCACACGCCCCCGAGCTCTGATCGGCGCGTCCCATACGTGCTAAGTAATTTACATGAGGCCAAAAATAGCCGCAAATAATGCTATGTGTCAAAACATAACATCAAACAGAAGTGAGAGCTGGGAGATGAGCGCTACGAAAAATGCCATTGATGTTGGGGGCGCAGGTAGAGCTCAAGACTCGAGAGAGCAACTATTTCTTGTGTATGTAGGTTTTTTTTTTCTTCTCATTTTGGGATACGGAACAGACATCAAAGTCGTCGTCCCCTGGGCTGCCAATAAAAGAATTGAATGAAGGCATAAATCATTAAGAATGGGCAGATGAATGCCGCCAGCAACTGGACCCATGCCTTTGGGCATCTAAAAATAGGGCGTACGGGCAGCATAGAGCTGCTGCTGCTGCTGCTGCTGCTGCTGCTGCTGGGTAACTTCAAAGCTATGGCAGTTGCGATTGCAGCAGAAAACATCTAATTAGATGTTGCAACAGGCAAAACCGCAATGGCTAAGCAAATATAAACTAACTGCTGCCCCTGCAGCTGCGCGAGGGGTTTGGCTGACTGGCCCAAGCCATTTATATGGATTTACGACTAGGTGTTGCCTTGTGCTGGCTGCCTGGCTGCCTGGCTGCCTGGCAGCGCACATTTGGCCAGCTTGCCACAAGCCAAAGCGTTGACAAATTGCCGATGCCGCAGCGGAAGCTGTGCTGCCGCCATGTTTGCCATTTTGCTCAAGCTGTCAGCGAATGTGCGCCGGAAAGTATGCAGCGCAATATAACAAATGGCTTGTGGCCTTGCTGAGCTGCGGTTCTCGTTGGGCGGCGGCGGCGGGGCGGCGTGGTGGCAGGCGTGGTACGGTGGACGAGTGGGCGGTCCACATGCGGAACTCATTTCAATAATTTCCTAATACTGCATAAATTTATGCACGCTGCTGCGGCATGTGCTCTGCTAATCCGCTCTTCTTCCACAGCCAGTCGACAGGGGGAGTTGCCGGCCGTGGGTGGTGCGATTCAATTTGCACTCCACTTTCGCTCCGGAAAGTTTGCAAAAAACATTTGAGCATCAAAGTGCCACGACAACAGCCAAAAAAGAAGCGAAAAAAAAACAGCAAAAGTGCTTTAAAAATTGTTCGCACTTTTGTTGCCGGCGTTGTTTGCTATTGCTGCAGTGCTTCGCTTCTAGGCACTTCAATTGGAGCAGCTCAACTGTGATGTAGGCTTGACTAAAGAAATTAAGAGTTTCGAGATTATTGAGGCCAAAATATGAGCAAATGTTATATGAAAATTCCATTTAATTGGGACTGTTGTAAATCAAGATCTCGATCATCGAGCACAATATTTATGAAATATAGGGAAAACAATGTGAGAAACGTAATGGTTGGCCTGTCGATTGAAATAACACGAAATGCGAACCCGAAATTCGAGGTGAAGCAGCGTAGCATGAAAGAGAAATATTTCCCCTGACATATCTACTATTTTTATTTTACTTTTTTTATTTGTTTTATTTTATTTATTATTTTGGGTATTTCTTTTTTTTTTTTTTTTTTTTTTTTGCCTTTTTTTGTGAAGGAGAAAATAACAAACTCGAACAAAAAGCAACAAGAGCAGCGCCGATGTCGACAGCCAGCAAACGGAAGCGTCAAACAGACAATGGGCGCGGCAGGGGGCGTGAGCATGGGCGTGGGTATGGGCGTTTGTGTAGCCCGTTGCCCGAGCTCCCACTACGCTCCGCGTGCTTGCTTTGAGTATCTCGTTTCGCGCTCCGCGCCAAACTAAAGCGGAAGCATTGTGTTAAAATAACAAACAATCAAGCGAATCATGCAGGATGTGCAAATAAGAAATAAATATATTTTTATCAGCGCCAACGCCAGCGCACAGCTTCCTACCTGACAACTTCAATTGGCTGCTGCCTCCCTGCAGTCTGTCCCTCTTTCTCTTTCTCTATCTCTCTCTCTTTCAGGCTTTAAATGCTTTGCTAAATAAAAAAAAAAAAATCAACTTTTCTTTTCGCTCTTTTCCCATTGCAGTACCCGCCCGCCTGATTTGGGCCGCTGCCGGCAAGACCGTGGAGCTGCCTTGTGATTTGACTCCTCCCTCGCCGCAAGACTCGGTGAAGCTGCTGCTTTGGTTCAAGGACACCACTGGCATACCGCTATATAGGTGAGTGTAGCTCGGCGAACATGGCCAATCAATTTCAGAGCCTGGTCAAACTATTTAGTTGAATAAGCGAGGCAAAAACCAGCCAGCCTAGCGGAAATGTTGCTCACAGCTCCACATCTGCTCAGTTACACATCTATAAACATGCTCATGCAGATACACGTTCACAGGAACACATCCTGCAGGCGACAGCCATCTATCAAAAACGTGAAGTAATCGTCAACATCCTTTGCTGCCATCACACTTGGCGCATTTTTCCCACTTTTTTTTTGCTTCCATTCAGTCCTTTTTTCCGGGTACAATGTTTTTTTTTGTGTGATGGCATTTTGGAGCAGGATACCGGAAGAAGTGTTTTTGTGTACTCGCATGTGTGTGTGTGTGTGTGAGTGTGACAAGGATGCGCCCGTCCACGCCGTCATAATCCACTTTGTTATAATAAATGTAAAGCACATCCGATTACAGTTGCCATCGCTAAAGTGTAGCAAATTTTCACGCACATACGCATCAGACACGCCCCCGCCTGGCACTCGCCTCCAAGCGCTCGCCAGCTTTTATAAATTTCAGTTGATAAATTTTCAATGTTGCTCGCGCATTTCAAGTGCTGTTGGCGCATGGCTTGCGTGTCCCAGCGGCAACTATCTGGCATATAGGTGCACAACTGGCCACCGTTCAGTCGATAATCATAAAGAACTGCAACAACTGAGCTGTGGCTCTGGCTCTGGCTCTGGCTCTGGCTCTGGCTGTGGTTGGGCAACAATTCAGCCATAAGAGTGCCGGGCGTTGTACATGAAATAAACAGAGTAATTTGCTAAAACAGCAACAAATTGCTGCAATTTGCGCAAAGCTGCCAAAGTCGCAACGTGGCACGCAGCAGCAGCAGCAAGCAACACTCATACACACACACACACGCATACACACACGCATACATACACTCGTGCAAATTGAGCGTCATTTTTTATGGCCATAAATTATGGTAGCAGTAGGACAACCTGGGCGCCAGAGCAAACGAATAGCCAGGAGATGCTTGCATATGTTTATTTATGATGTATAATAAGCGCCATGCTACCAGCCACGCCCACGCACTAAATTCACACACTTAAACATTCGCATTGCAGCCTGGACTCGCGCGGCGGCAACGTCAAGCTGGCGCCACATGCGGCCATAGCCAGCGATCTGGGTCAGCGTCTGTTCTTTAGCATTGGCGATAATCCCAAGGATTCGCGCCTGCAGATTAAGGAAGTTAAGCCCGAGGATGGCGGCGTCTATCGCTGCCGCATTGACTTTTTCAATTCACCCACTCGCAACTTTCGTCATAACCTGACGCTCGTTGGTAAGTTGAAATGATCTGCAAGCAAGTTTGAAAATAACTCTTTAACTCTCTCTCTCTCTCTTTCTCTCTCGGTCTCCCTCTCTCTCTCTTGCAGTGCCACCTGAAGAGCCGCGCATATTTGATGCACAGGGCAAAGAAATCTCTCAATTTGCTGGACCATTTCGGGAGGGTTACGAACTTTTTCTCTGCTGTCAAGTGAGAGGGCGGTAGGTTTATATAAATATAAAAAAAAATTTAAAAATAAATAAATAAAAAAATATATATAAATATATACAGGTATATATTGATGAATGTATTGACTTTATTATTTGACTTCGAAACATATGCAATGAACAAAAAAGTATTTTTTATTTAATTTACTACAGAGTTTTAACTCTGCTTTCCATTTGTAGCTGTCTAGCCTCAGTCATGCTGATATTAAATCAATTTACAACAGCTTCTGGTTCTTACATTTTATTCAAAATTAATTTAATTGAGAGCTTTGAAAATATTTTTATATTTGAATTGAATTTAAGATTTTTGCTTTAATTCAATTAGTAGGCATTTCATAAAGAATAAAATGTTTGCTGGACACAGCCAGGCGCAGTCTGTCAGCGTGACTGCGGTTACACGCTCATCTGTCCAGGCAGCTCATTTATGTGCATGTCACATGGACTGCCCAGAGAATGCTGCACAGCGGCTGGTCAACCGCAGCAGTAGTTCGCATCTGGCAATAGCAGACATTGACTGGCCTCAGCAAATTGCCAAATTGAAAGCTGGAACTCATAATGTGTCATTGATTCTCTGCAGGGCGACCGCCGCCGAAGGTCACCTGGTGGCGCGATGGCAACGAGCTGATTGGCACCAGCCACACGTCCGTTGAGGAAGGCGCCACGGTTATGGTCAACCAGCTGCTGATTGGCACCACAACGCGGGACTATTATGGCACGCGCATTGAGTGCCGTGCACAAGGCACACGCCTGCTGCAGCCGGTCACCAAAGATGTCACCATTCAGGTGCACTGTAAGTTGGAAGTACTTTATGCTCTGAGCAGCTGCCTCTCACATCAGTATTGTATTCACAGTGAAGCCGATTCGTGTAAAGATCATTACGCCCAATGATCTGCTCACTGCGGGTCATCCCATTGCCATACGCTGCGAGTCCTGGGGCTCGTATCCGGCGGCCAAGATTGTTTGGCTGCTCGATGGCGAGCCCATACGCAATGCCGAGGTGACTCTCAACAATGACAAAGAGGTAAATGCACTTGCATAACTTTTTCTTTTTTTTTTTTTTTTTTGCCAACAATTTGTTGTCTACGTTTGACATTTGATATCAACAGTAACACGCCCACACACACATACACACCCACCAAACTTTAAGCAACTGTGTGGCGCTTAATAATTTCTGAAGTGCAACAACTACGACGACCACGACTGCTGCTGCTGCTCCTGCTGCTGCTGCTGCTACTGCTGTGGTAATGTCGACCACTGGGTGACCCTAAAAGGCGACGTGAGCCAGGAAAACTTTTGCAGCTCTGCCGCCTCAGAGAAATAAAGATAGATAGAGAAAGAGATAGATAGTGTGTAGAGAGAGAGAGAGAGAGAGAGAGAAATAGAAGCTGCAGACAAGTTGACTTCAAGTGGCCCGTCCGCCTGGCTGGCTATCCCTTCGGCTACCCCTCTCTTCGGTGCTCCCTGCTGCAGCTCTTTGATTAAGTGCACTGCCAAAAACTTTCAAGCGAGCTATACAAATTTGCACTCGGCAAGGCGTACGCAGGACGCACAGACGGACGTTGGCCAGACTAATGTGCGAATTTTTATTTGAATTTATGTAGATGGGCTAGGGCCATTTGTTAAGGGCCCATCGCAAATTTTGTGCATTCTGCTTAAATTTATCAGCAGCCGTTCACATGCAACACGAGTTCATTTGCCAGCAGCATATACCCACAGCCAGACCGTGCAGTAGCAGCAGCAGCAGCAGGAGTAGCAGCAGGAGTAGCAGCAGCCAGGCAGCAGTTTGTAAGACATGCGACCGCACTGTGTAAAGACAGCTCGGCTTTCGGCATCCATTAGTTATCCATGTGCCATACTCTGCCACAAGGTATTAGGCTTATCGGCACTTTATGTGCAACAGCCAGCTAAAGCCATCAAAATCTACATCATATTTCAGTCTCTTTTCTGGCTAAAGTTATTTTCAAGTGAATTTTCTAAAAAAAAACAAAAGAAAAGCAAAACTTTATAATTTTATGTATAATTAAATTGCTAAGCTTTGCAAGAGTATTTACACGTCGTTAATGTGCGTTCAGTTCTTTTGCTGGCTTTGGCATTGCCGATGCTTTTTCCGCTTTCTAATTATGTCCATGCTAATGGATAGAGACTGGAGCCATAGCAGGAGTCTGTGGCTGAAGCAGATACAAATGCCTGAAAACGTGAACAGTTTTGGGCTACTCGGATGCCAAACGTCGTCTGACATTAGGCAACTCGTGCATAACCAATTCGTGAGATAACAGAGCACAGAACACAGTGGGAGCTTGGTGGGTGAGCTGGGTGTTGCTTTGCTCTGCCTTTGACGTAACCCAACACGCTGCTCGGCACGAGCTGCTAAAAATACGTCTCATTATTTGTCAAGCTCGTGCCGAGATGCAACTCGAGCCTTATGTTGGGCTCCAACGTATTGGTTGCCTGGCATTGAAAAATATTAATAAAACCAGAATCTAAGCAATAATCGTTCACATTTTTCGCAGGATGCCAACATAACGACGAGCATTCTAACTTTGAAGGTAACATCAGAGAACGACAATGCGGAGCTGACGTGCCGTGCCTCGAATCCATGGTTCTCCGGCGGCGCCATCGAGGACAAGCGCATTATTCGGGTGGCATGTGAGTATAGAGTACAGACACATATAGAGATTCTGTACGATGTCCGTATAAACCACTTTCCTCAGTCTCCATTGACCCCTTCGCTTGAACTTCGAACTCACCTGCATTCATGGAAACGAACTCTGTTCGGTATTAGGGACTTGTGTCTATCCTTTTCAGGACTCCTTGCCTGGCCTAAAGCACTTTGCGTCGCGGCAGGTCCAATTAGGAGCATATTACGGCCAGAGGAAAGTAATTTGGTTAGGACTCCAGAGCTTGCAACTCTGTAGTAGCATTCGCTGCAGCTCTAACAGCTTCAGTTTCTTTTCAAACTAAGCCCGAGGCAGGCAGCATTCACCTGTTGTGCCTGCTGAACGTTAAGCTGCTTATGAAGTGCAGTCAACGGCAACACCAATGTCATTATGCTTAATCATCATCATCATCATCATCATCATCAGCATGAAGGCTGTCGTTGTTGTTGCTGTTGGCCTTTACATAACATTCGCCTTGGCTTGATTAAATTTTCACTGTTATGTTTCCGGTGCTCATTTTTCGCCTAGCCTTCATAATATTTGCAACATCCGCTTCCTGCTTCCGTTTTAGATTACTCCTGCCTGAGCACAGCAACGACAGCAACAAAAGCAAATTAAATTAGCTGCACTCAATGCGGCCTCGACAGCCTCTCTCTCTCTCTCTCTCTGCGACATCAGACTTCATTTCGATTTAATTTCGTGCCGCATTTTTAATAATTCACCATAAATGCCAGCAATTTCTGCCGTCTTGTGCTCAGAGGTCATAGTTTTGTCCACCCACTGCGCAAGATGGCGGTCGGGCAGGAGGCGCCCTCATCCTGGCGCCAGTCTCGGTCGCGTATTAGATTTTTACAACCGTAACTAATAGTCCCATTTGGCTTATGGCCAGGCGGCCGTGCACCACAATGGACTGTCTGAAGTGGCTGGCCGGCCCATAGGCTGGATGCTAGATGCTCGGACAACAGCTGACCAGGAGCAGCAGCAGTATTGGCCGCGTCAGCTTGGGATAACTACATTACGCAATGCTGGTTACGCCCAGTCGGGTGGCTCACCTTATGAGCCATTTGCGTTTATTATTTGGACTTTTATCCGGCCATTTGCAGCGCTCATTGGATTTGACGCCCGCACTTACTTATCTGCCTGCTTTTGCTTCGTTTCAGATCCGCCAACCGTCTCGGTGCACTTGGCCAACGAGGATCCCAGCCGCATGGTCACCCGAGCCGAGGGCCAGAACGTCACATTCAAATGCCGTGCGGATGCCAGGCCACCTGTCACCAGCTACTCCTGGTTCAAAAACGTAAGTAGGCCGCAGATTTTCCTCAAGTCCTCTAACCCCCAGCTCCCAATTCAGCTGTGCCACCCACATTCGTTCAGCCTGACCACTGACGCCTGTCAGGCAGCGAACACTTTGCCAATTTTTATTATCAATTGCTGCTCCACTGGCCTCTGGCTCCCTCTTCAGTTTTCTACTCTCTACTTCCTGATTTCGGGCTGTCGAAATTCCTGCGGCAACTTAAGCAGACACTTTGCGGTTTAATTTAATTTACCGAAATTGTTAGCAGCAGTCAAAATTTCGAGAGCTGCGGCCAACTGCCCCTCGTAAGATGCCAGGCGCCAAATATGTGGCCTATTCGGTTACCAAGTGGCCAACTTCAGAGATTTTCTTTCCTCAGTTTTAAAGCTGCTACGTTTCCTCCACTGTACGTGTGTGTGTGTGTGAGCATAAATAATTGCTAATGATGGATTTTGATTGAAGTTGGCTTGAATTGAAAATGATTTAAGCATTAATCATGCGACAAATAAGCCTGAGATTGGCCAAACCAACTTCCTCATCTTCGAGCACAGCTCTCTGCTTACATTCGTATACATTTAGAACTAACCATAAAAGCCACAAAGCTTGACCGGCATTGTTCGGCCGTTCGTCATTGTGTTGTTGTTATTACTAAATGGGCAAGGTTTTGACAACCTTTGACAGTTTTGTTCACATGGCACATCATCATATTTCATGGGCCCACAGCCACCCACACCTAGCCACTCGTACACACACACACAATAGTCTTAAATTATGTTTTCTTTTTCACTCACATTAATATACAATATTTCCTTCGTCGCTGCCTAGCGAGTGTTTCGGCTTGGCATTTAACAAATTATGCTCGAGACCATTGTGGGGAAGAAAAGGAAACTTTTTAATATTTAAGGCATTTTGTCTTGCGTCCTTCGGCCCTGGACTTTCCCGTTGCCATTCCTAAACAAAAAGCAAAAATCGACAAAAATTATGAAAAACGATGCGCCAAATGTGAGCGGCAAAAAAAAGTTCGAAGTAGCAGAAAAAAGTAAGCAAACTTTGTCACTTCTTCGCCTGTCAGTCCTCAGCTCACAGTCCTCCTCTATGGATATACTTTATCAGCAGTTTACTTTTCTTTTGGCCATCTTGATAACCCGAAGCCCGACGCCTTAAAGCCAGATTCTGGCTTTAAGACTTTGTCAGCGAGAAACAAAAATGAAATTTAATTTTCATATTTCCGCTTAGCTGTCAAATGCCGAGTTCCACTTAAATTCAAGCGCATTAAAAATGCATTGTAAATTACAATTCGAATTGGCATTATATCATTATCATTCAACATTTCCAATTAGCATATGTAGAATAATTAAATTTGCAATAAATAAATAATCTGATTTTCTATTGAAAGATACCGCTTACTTTGATGTACATTTTCTATAAGTAATATATACATTTTAGAGTTCAATATTCAAAATAAATAGCAAAAATAATATAGCTTAGCTAACTATTCATACAGCAAGTGGCGAAACGCTTGAAGCAGTGCCTGCTGAGTGAGTAGACCTATAAGCTCACATTGATAATGACAGGGTATGCCTGAAAATTGAAATGCATTTAAATGCTGTTTCAATTATAATTGAAGTGTTAATTTTTTCATATTTTCACAGCAGCACAAAATTAACTCTATGCATTCTGATGCCAACGAAATAATGGAAAAATGATTACAAAATGAAAATTTTTGCTGCTGTCAGGCTTCTCATTGGAGTAACGTTAATTGTGCGTTTAAATCGATTGTCACAATATAATACATTTCATCGCACTCAATATTGCCAATAGAGAATAGCTTGAATACCATTTAATTCGATTTCCAATCGATACCGAAATATTATTGAAAGCACTTTGTGGTCACTTGGGTCGCAATATTCGCTGAATTTGTTAATGACATCTAATCGAATTTAGCTGTCAATGCGGTGTCTGTGGTCTTTTCCTGATTCAATTGCATTTCCATTAGCCGTGATTTATGTATTCACTTCAATATGCTAGCTAGATCCATTTAAGTTAGAAGTTATAAAAACCTCATTTAGAGCTAGGCCAAGTTGTCAAGGCACCAAGTCGCTTCGGTGCAAAGCAAGCTTAGTCTATGGTGAACTGCAACAAATTGTGTGGAATCACACACAGTTCATATATATATATATGAAGTCAAATCTTATTATTGCATAATATCAGCTCTCTTTGTAGAAACTATTTGTGGTCGTGGCATTGAGTGCAATCATTGCTTTCATTCCTCCTAATCTCTATTATATGTCTTTCAGGGCATGCGTATGTCGGGCGAGAGCACGGAAATCATGCACCTGACGCATCTGGAGCGGGAGAGTGCTGGCGCTTATGCCTGCGGAGCCACGAATACGGAAGGAGAGACTCGCAGCTCCAGCCTCACCCTCAAAGTGCAGTGTAAGTAAAGCAGCTTTGCTGCGGCCAGGCTCAATAGAAAAATAGATAAGCCATGTATGACAGAACCGGAGGCAGGCAGCCGTGACACTGCCAGCAATATGATGAAATAACATGGCGAACGGAAGCGGAAGTTGCAAAATAAAATCAACTTGCTGCAGCTGCACCGCTCGTGGACCTCGTGGCTATGGCAACAACAAATATTTGTAAGCTGCCAACTTGCCAACTTGCGCAGCGGATGAGGAAATTGCTTAGAAATAATACATGCAGCCCCTCTGTGGCAGGCTGTATGTAGTACGTGCGTACTTGTTTACAATTGTGGAATTGTTGCTGCCAGCGGGCTAAATAACCAACATTGATTTACACACTAAAGTTTTGGCTATAAATTTAGCTCTCGCAACGGCTCTGCCAACTTTTTTCATAAACCTCACGCATTGGCTTTGGGGATTTGCCTCTGGTGCTGCTGCCGTAGCCGCTGCCTGCAATTTTTTTTATCACAAGATTAATGTGCACTGCATATAAAAACGATTGAACTATATAAATCAGTTGATCAATGTGGACCTGCTTGTATCCCGCTAACTTGAAGTGTTGCCCAAAATGAAGCCAGCACACGCTGTCATCCATCGTAAATTGAATTCTCTTCGCGCACCTTTCACAATTTACAACTCAAGGGCGTGTTAGGAGATTGCAAATTTATCATAAAACGAGAACTGCTTTGTTTCAAAAAGAAGCTCAACTACATTTATATTGATGACATGGCGATAATTCAGTGAGCTCTTGTGGGACTTGAGTGAATTGAAAATCTCTGAATGAATATAGTCCTCACGCAATAATACAAGGAAGTTTACATCTATTTTTTGTAAATGTTAAATGCATGTGACGATGACATGCTTGAAAGGAGCATATACATATGTGTATATATATGTATAAGCATTATAAATCTGCTTTGCCCATACGCACACAGCCATAGACACAATGCTCTTAGTTGACGGAAATCTACAAAGGAAACTCAGTCATTTTTCAGTGCTTGAAAGTCGGAAATACGCTTTTTAAGCTATACGACAGTTAAAGTAGTTTTTATTTGGAATTATGAAAGTTTAACGCCTTGAGTTGTGGGCAAGTTGAGCTCAACACACACACACACACATATACACATTGGCAACAAGTAGAAGAAGAAGCATATTGCGCTGAAATACAAGCGACTTGTGATAACAGCAGCAAGTAATAAAGCCTCAAATACTTATCAGACTTGCCGTGACTTCCATACAGAGTCGCACACATACACACAAAGAGAGAGAGAGAGAGAGAGAGAGAGTGAGAGCGAGATTCATGGCACATGGGAATAGTGCAGAGATGCGTCTTCATGCATGTAGAAATACATGTTTGCATGGAGTACATATGTGTGGTAGACGAGGTTCGCTTGCGGGCTTGAGCGATGCTTCCGTATATCTGTTCTCATTTTACACTCAAGTGAAAGTAAACTCGACAACATCTTCTTCAATACCTGCCACACACACTGACACACACAGATACACTGAGATTTACCCGCTTTTAAGCAGAAACAGGGCAGCAACAACAACAACAACAACAACAACGTTCATACCCACGTTCATGAAACGGAAACATGTTAATTACTATGCTCAAGGCTATGTAGCTGGCACGACTTCCTCTTGGATTTAGTCTCCTGCTTCGCTCTCTTTTATACAAAATATATATATATATATATATTTTTTTTCGTTTTTGTGTACTTTCGCATCCGGACAGCCAAACTCCAGTGGGGAGGAGATTGTTTATTTTCTTGGCTGCTCTCACATTCGAGCACTAAGAAGCAGCACCATTAAAAAAAGAAGTGTTTTGCGGCTTAGCGACCTTTTCTGTGACATGACTTGATGAGATGGCTTTTATTTTGTTTCATTTGCAGTCTCGCCGCGCTGTAAGCCGGGCACAGAGCAGACTTCCATTGGAGCCATTAACATGCACTCGATACAGGTGAAATGCGAAGTGGATGCCGATCCGCCAGATTCGGTCAAATTTAGCTGGACCTACAACAATACACGCAATGTGTCCCCGGTAAGTGCCAAGTCCTGAATTGCATGTCAATTTCTTCATATTCCTCACCTGAAACTGGGAACTGGAAGGCAAACGTGGCTGCAACTGTAACGAGCCCAGTTTGTGTCGAGCTTAGCTAAGAGCTATTGATTCGCCAGCTGGAAAGCTGAGAACTTGTCGCCCGAAGGTGGGCAGCTATTAGCAAAACTTGTGTTAAATACTCGGTAGCTGGCTTAAAACTCGCAAGCACAGAACATAGAACACAGAACAAAGACGCCCTGACATAGCAAATCCAAATGGGAGCCAGACTGAACAACTTTGTACGTGACTGAATTAAAATTTAATCAAAATGTATAAATTGTGCAGTGGGAATGCTGAGAACGTTGAGAAAGTTGCCAACAGAACAGAGTGAGAGAGAGGGAGAGTGAGGGGACTGGGGTCTGTGAGATTGCGAGAAATTGAGCAGAAGACATGCATATGCAAGTCTTCGAAGCATTGGGGGACAGCTGTGCACAATAAATAAAGTAATTCATTTAGCTCAAAAGTTATTTGAAAATCTGCACGAAAATCATGTGAGCAGAGCCACAACTTCAGTCCCGTCTGGACCGCACTTGGCTCACAACTTGGCTCGATTCGACTTATCCAACTGCATTGCAATAAAAACCTATTTGCCTTGAAATATTTATGCCAGCTCGACTGCTCGACTGCTTGACTGCTTGTCTGTTGGCAGGCTTCAATGATTTTGCTTACGTTTGCAGTCAAGCTGTAATCCATGCCCTGCTGACGCTATGCTCTTGTGCTTTCAGGTGCTCAACTCCAGGATACAATCGAACGGACTGACCAGCACCGTGACGTATCTGCCGCAAACCGACTCCGAGCTAATAACACTGGCTTGCTGGGCCAGCAATCCGGTGGGCAGACAGACGGCGCCTTGTCTGGTTCACATTCTGCCAGCAAGTAAGTATTGCAAATTGTTATCATCTCTGCCCTCCATCCAAACCCAACCCAACCCAACCGCAACCGTCTAAGACTACCTGTCCCTCTGTCTACCTGTCCCTCTGTGTGCAATTTAAACAAGACGTCGTCGGTGTTTGCATTAGTGTTTCAATTGGTGTCGCTGTCGGGCATAGAGTGCCCACGTGTGTGGATGTGTGCAAACGCATGTATTATGCACATCTAAGGATCCACTTACATAATTGCATGCCTAATGTACATGTGTGTGTGTGTTAGTAGCCAGGTAACCGTTCAACTCATTGCAAATAATCATCGGAGCGCGCGGTCTGCCACAATTTCCACTTGCTGCTCCAAAATTTGAACGTTATTATAGCAAACTGTGGGCGTGACAGTTTGCTTGAGTATGTGTGCTAAATGGCGGATTTCGAAATGCAAATGGATTGCCAATGCCAACTATAGACTATCCTGTAATTGAGTCCATTTTGAGTCATAGCTGTCTTCACTTCTCATCTTTCCTATGCTCTCTCCTCCGCAGATGCGCCCGAGGCGCCGAAGGCTTGCGAACTGCGCAACGATACCGTCCTGGAGGTGGTGTGTGTGGCCGGCAGTGACGGCGGACTCTCGCAATACTTCATGCTGGAGGTGGTTGGAGGCGACTTGCTATATGGCAGCGAGTCGGCGACGGGCAAGGGCCAGTTCGGTGACACGAATGGCCAGGTCGATAATGAATTATCCACGCTCAACGATCAGGTGAGTTCGCAATTGAGTTCAAACCGTATTTGCAACACGTGCACTCGACGGCCGGAGAGAGAGGCCGACTGATTGAATTAAAATAAAGTCATGGATGGGCTGGCGAGTGGGCAGGCAAGTTGATTCGCTTGAAATCCATATGGTCAATTAGTGTGCTCGTCCTTTCTGACTTTTCTGCTTGAATTATTAATGAATATGATTTTGAGTTGAGTCGAGCTGGAGGAGACGGTCGTACGGGTTAAGCCACTTGGCTCAAGCGTAAAAAGGACAACATAATTAATGCTTTAGGTTGCCATCCGGGACGAGCAGTTTAACCAACTGTGAGGACGCAGCAGAGTGATGAACGGTGGAGGACGTCATCCATAAGCCAATGCGGCAAACGCATGCTGAGTTATTAAATTATCTTTGTCACTCGTAAAAGAGAATATCATATGAAAATTTCATTTCATTTCGTTTGGTTGCTCTCAGCAACTTAAGTTAGCTGGAGTGGCCATGCCGGGGTGTGGGCGAGGCCAGTACAAGTAATCGGAACAAGCTGACGAAGGGCTGGGCGGGCGAGTTTATTAGCAAAGTAGCCAAGCAACGACAGGTCGAGGAGCTGACGCAGAGCGAAGTGAGGAGCACATGATGAGCAGGACATGGAGTCTGACCAACATTGGACGTTTGCAGCTTAAAAGTTTCACGCTAGATAAAAACGGCATACAGCAGCAGCGGAGCAGCAGCAGCGAGCAGCAGCTTGTGGGCGGTGGGTCAGTGGGTCGGTGGGAATGGCTAAGCGCCGCAAGGACAACATAAATTACTTACGCTTACTTGAGTGGGAATTTGTGCGTAACCAACGAAGCTCACTCGATTGTGTCCCATTACGACAACGGATATTCAGTTTAAAATTTCAGGCAGCGCTCTGTTCAGAACAATGCGACATTCTACCCTCATACATGTCTCGCAATCTGAACACATTTTTAGGCATGAATAATTATTTATTTATTGTCTGTGTATGTTTGGGGCCCCAAACTTGGTAACAAATGAACATAGCATACTTTGGTAGCCCAGACATATGGCCAGCAGATATAATAATGCGGCATATGTCTATATGATGTAGACATATCTATATATATTTATATTTATATTTATATTTATATCCATTTATGTATATATATTTATATGTTATTTTTACTGTATTTTCTGCTGTTTATTCACTTTCTTTTTCAGGCTACATCTGCACCCATCTTTCGCATGCAGGAGAACAGTCCTCAATTTCGTTTGAATAATTTAGAGCCGGGACGTGAATATCAATTTTTAGTTTACGCCGTCAACGCTAAAGGACGCAGCGAGCCGCCGGTGGTGATTGAACGTGTGCGAGTCGCTGCACAACTGGGACCATATGGTGAGTAGCCAAGGAGTCGACCTGCTCAGTCCTTAGTCCACGAGTCACAAGACAAAAGCCCCACATAAAGTGTGCCGAAATATTTGCCAATTGCCAAGCAGCCTTTGCCTTTGCCTTTGCCATTGCCTTTGCCATTTCCAGTTGCGGGTCACTTTTTGGCAATGGCAATAAAGTTAGTCGAGTTGGGTTGCTATGCTGTGTGGCATGCTGGTAGTTTGTAGTTGATAGCTGCCAGCAATCGACGTGGCTGTCTAATTCAACGCTTCAGTGCATTTTCAAATCAACGCAAGTTCAAGAAAATCATCTTCAATCAGGCGCCGCGAAAACTGTGCACAGGCAAAAGCTCAAGCAGAAACAAAAACAAAACACATAAAGGACCTTATGTCCTGGCTGGCTGGCTGGCTTGGAGGCTGGCTTGTAGGCTTGCTGTTGAAGACGCCCTTTTCTAATCCACTGACTGAGTTATGCAGCGATGCGTAAAGCATTTCAGCATTTTCCATCAATGCGGCAAGCGAGGCACGCATATTACGTATACGCAGGGGCGTGCCGCAACAGCCTCTTAATTTTGCCCATTCTTAACGACATAACGACAACTGTGTGCGCCTATATATATATGTGTGTGTGTGTGTGTGTGTGTGGTCACATGTGTGTGGCAGTGCACGAGTGTGTATGTCATTGGCAGTGCCCTTCTTTATTTCATGCCATCGAGAGAGAAGGCGAAGCGAAATTGCTTCAATTTTCGTTTTGCTTAACGGGAAGCCGTAGACACTTTCCTTTTATTGTTTCGCCTCACATACGCATACGCACTCGCATTCGCATTCGCACGCATACATGCACGCATACATATATCGGTGCGTAGGCAGCAACGAGTACAACGTTGTCATTATTTTCATGCTGATTTTTATTTTTATCTGCATTTCCATTACCATTTTCATTTTCATTTTCATTTTCATTTGCAGTGCCACACTTTCTTCTTTTTTTTTTGTTTTTTTCTGCTTTTTGGCCATTTCCATTTGCCTTAACGGGCCACAGTTCGACTTGGCCATAAATCACATATAATATTGACCGATTTAATGCGACTAATTGTGCCTCATACGCAAATGTTCAATTAAATGTTCGTTGCCAGCCAGGTCAATTTCTTTCCTCCAGCTCTCTGGCGTCCTCCAAATGAATAAATGCGATTACCATGGAACTGCGCCTGCAAACAGATCCCTTGAAAGCTTGATAGAAGTAATTTATGCGAGATTTTAACAGTGCCAGGGTCTGCCTACGCAGCTTCTATTATTCACACAATGCCTGGAAATTGTGCTTCCGCACGTGTGTGTGTGTGTGTGTGCTTGTGCGCGTGTGCTTGTGTGTGTGTGTGAGTTACTTGCCCATAGATAGGCACAGACAGCGCCGCCCTGGAGTCACAATATTCACGTGTGAATAACGGCAAAGCCGTCGACGCTTGACGCTGATTTTTGGTGTTGATTTAAATCAGTTGATGCCGAAATGAAACACGAACACATGGGGCTCAAATATTCGTATATTTTTTATTTAATGAAAACCTTGAATACGAGACGGCTGAACAGCAACGAAATTGGCAAATCTGCCAAGAGAAAACAAATCTCTTAGCCTGGAGTCAGATGAAAGCAGCCAATCAAAGCAACTGGTTGAAGGAAATAACTCAATAATTGTGAGCCCAGAAGATACCCTGTGATACCGAATTTAAAAAAAAAATAAAAATATATTTTAAAAATATTTCCTTAATCAAAGCTTAGTCTAAAATGAAAATTTGAAATATTTGATTGAAGAGAAAAAAAGGGGTGTATAATCAAACGACCTTTGCTAACATTTTGTGCAGATGCAGAGTAGAAAAAAACATGTTTGTAAATTGCCAAGAATATTGTTAAGAAATTCGTTGGCAAAGGCCAATAGCATCAATGGCAGCCACACAACAACCAAAATTAAATTGAGCCGCAGGTGTAGGCAATTTCCACTTAAATGCTCGCTTCAAAGGCCAGACCCGAGCCACTAGAGCCAGCAGTCCAACCACTTGGCAGTGTTTCAATTCAAAGTCCGTAAATGGAGCGGAAATGTTGCATAGCGGATGGAAGTGAAGGAGCGAGCCTCTGAGCCATCTGGCTCCAGGTGAGCAGGCAGGCAGGCAGGTGGGCAGGAGGGCAGGCTGGGACAAGACGAATGAATCGCATAAATCTTGCCCGGGGATCATCTTACAAAGAGTTTGCTGCTGCAATTTCCGCCTTTCCATTGCCAGCTAAAAATCTAATAAATATAAACAATGTTGCTAATAATTGGCGAAGGATTTGCAATCTAGCGCAATCAGCGTCTTGATTTTGTTGCCCTTGGCAGCGGTGAACAATTAAAGCTTTATCGAGCGACTGCCAACCCTCCCACAGTCCACAGAGCCTGACCAATTGAGCTAATTTCAATTTTCAACACAATTTGCCAAAAGAACGAAAACGAAAACAAAAACGATAGCGGAACGACCTAATGCAAACAAAACAGAAACAGAAACAGAAACATCCTCATAAACAAATACACAACAGCAAAACAGTTAAGGCAATCAGTTCAGTAAGAGGCAAAACGTGAGCGAACACGCACGGAACCCCAAAATAAAACAAAACAAACAAATAAATAGCAATGAAACGCAAAAAAAAAAAAAGAGAGAGAGTGAGATGGGGAAAAATGAGAATGGGTAGCTGCGTCAAGGGCTGCTTTCACAGCATCATACTAATTTCGAGCAAATAACAAATCATGATTCACCCAGCCCCGGCAGATGCTTGGCGCTGGCTTTGCCGACAAACTATTTGATATCTAACCTGCGTCCACTTTATGCTGTGTTTTATCTCACTTACAGATGAATCTATACTCTCGGAGGATCCGACGCCCGCGGAAACCACGCATCATGGGGGCGGCAGCGGCAGCAGCGGCGGTGCTGGCAGCGTCGGCGCCGGCGCCAGCATCGGCGGCGGCCCGGAGAAGGAGTCGACGCTGCTCATACTAGCCACTGTCGTGGCGATAGGCGCCGTCATTGTGACGTCAATTATCGTGGCCGGCATAGTTGTTGTATGCCGACATCGGCCGCGGCCACCTGAGCCGCAGGAGGTGCGCAAGAGCATGAGGTAAGTTTGCCATGAATACCCTGTAAAGGGGTGAACAATATGTGGAATACCACAAAGCAAGACAGGCCACAAAATAGATTCAGGTCAGCTTATAAGCTTTTGTTTGAGTCTGGAAAGTAGTTAAGCTGTAATCGCAATAGCATATCTTATAGTCGAGCAATCCGGCTTGAGCTCTGAGCGCATAGAAAAACTAATAATGAAATTGTTTGCTCTGCTGTTGTGCGTGCAAAAATAATATAATTACAACATTATTTATTAGCCGCACGTGGGCTGCAGCGAAAATAGCTGCAGATCAGAGAGAGAGAGAGAGAGAGAGTATAAATAATTGTAACATATTTCACTGACCCCTTTTTGATTACATACAATTAATAAGAATGCCGTCAATTGCATGAAGCAAGTGCGCATATTAAGCTGCACACCTGCCACAAGTTCAAGTCTTTAAAGTTCGTTCAAGCCAACGGCCCGGAGCACAATTGGCAGCAGCTTCCATCAAGCTCATTAAAGAGTTCGAGCGGCAATGGCTGAATCGATTAGCCCGCAGCAAGAGATCCGAAGCCATTCGTCGGGCCGGGCTAAACAAAGAGCACGCAGCTGCCCACTAAATTATGCTTAGACTGTAATTAAATTAATTAAACCTGCACCTGACTACGGACCACAAAAGGCCAAGAGAAAAGAATCGAAATGAACGACACTAGCCCTGACTTGTGTGTGTGTGCACCGGAAAGGGATGCCAGCAGCCCGACACCGTCGCATCCTGAAGTTAGTTTCATTTAAGATAAGAAATCAGCGGTAACTTTGAAAGAGTCGCACGGCACAGAGCAGATAATTAAGCAGCTGCTTAACCTGCCTGGCCGTGTGGCTGCGTGGCTGTCTCAGTCTGTCTCCCTCTCACACTCTCTCTGCCTCTCTCTCTCTCACACACCTTATAGTTATCGCACTCTGTCGAGTGTCAACTGCGTTGAAGGCTTTGCCTGTGTCTGTCCTAATGAAAGACAAACTCTCAATGCCAGGCAGGCAGACTCGATGTGTGTGAGTCTCGCTCTGCTATGCTTAGCTCACCATCCATTCAGTTGGCCACTGCATTGGTAACCTTTTGTCCGCTTCCATCTATTAGCCAACGTGCCATATTTGTGCTGTCAGTTAATCGTATCAGGCACCTGATTATGTGAATGCCGCTCGAGTCAGGGGCACGCATAAGACAACAGAATCAGAGCAAAGACAAGAGTGAGATTATTGATTACTCTGCGCTAAGGCATAAACTTTCAACTACTTGATTGGCCCCTCTCTGCTGCATCACATCAAAGCGAGCCACATGCGGGTAATTAAATAGTCGCAATAATATATAAACCAGTCCCTAATGTCAAAGCGACCTTTGCATATAAACGGATCAAATGATTCACAATTTCAATGGCGAGCAGGCAAATTAATCTCAGCTGCTTTCACTTCAATCAATTTTCATATGCGCCACAGCATAAATTCCAGCGATTTGCCTTTTGTGTCAAGTCATAGTGCAAATATTTAAACACACTCATACTCACACTCATACTCACTCTCACACTCACACTCATTCTTAGCTTGCTGGCGTGTGCGTCCAGTTTGAACTGATAAGCTCGCATCGAATTTAATTAGCACATGCGCCGTGGTGCAAAATGAATTACGTTAGATCAGGGAAAGAGTAGATTGAAAGTTGCCCTAGCAAAGTATGTGTGTGTGTGTGTAGCTATATTGCGTATACGCCACGTGCAGCGTGCAAATATGATACGGCTGGAAAAGTGGCAGCAGTTGATCCCAGGCGACCTGGCTGTTGTTGTTTTTGTTGACCTGTCGCTTAAGTTGAGCTGCCTTAGTTAAAAAAAAAAAAAAAAAAAAAGTAAACTTGTCGCAGTGCACAGAAAACAAGTGGACACCGTCCTGGGAGCTATTTGAAAGTTGTTGCCGGGCATACCTCTTTGGGCAAATGCGTGTTTCTGAAAAATTTATTAATAGATTTGTGCGACTTGTTTTTGTTTTTGTTTTATTTCCCACAGGCCGGCGCGCAACGATGTGCCCTCCATGTACATTGAGGAGGATGAACTGAACGAGCTGGAGGAGGGCGGCGGACGCGCTGCAGAGATACGTGCCCGAATCACACCTGCCAGCTCGCACCTTTGCCACGGTGCTGGAGCCATGGGCGCTGCCGGTGCCAGCAGCGGCGTCGGCGTCGGCGGCGGAATTGTCGGCGTCGCCGGACCGCATCACTATATCTCCGAGAGCTTCATTCAGTACGCCCAGCCCAGTCTAAACGGTACTATTCCAAAATCTATACTCAACAAACTGTAGCCAGTAGCCGTAGTAGTTAGTAATCTAGTCATGTATCCGAATCCCTCTATTAATTATAATTTATGTATGTCTTAATTAGCTCTCTTTGCATCCACTTGGTTTGCTCTTTACCTCTTGAGTTCTGTTTGACAACGCACTCTATGATTAGTCGTATTTATAGCTTTAATTGATAAATGCTGCAATTGAATTAAACTGTTTCAAATTCCGATTACTGTAAATACATTTTTGATATCCACGCACTCGCATCGCCTGTGCAGCTATATATTAATATATAATTGTAATGAGAATATGAATATGTTTATTAGCCAAATATTCGCAATCTAAGCGAAATTCAATTAATAAAAGTCCCAATGCAACTGATTACTTGGGCCATCAATAAATCTATCCATCATTTGATTCGATTTATTTTCCAATATTTTCCAAAACGAATTTCAATAGCTTCAAGTGCATGTGAATATAGATTTAATTAGTTGTAAATTGATTGAAATGTGCATATTATTTGTGGTTATCATTACGCACTTTCACATACATGCACATACCCACACATCAATGCACACACACACTCCCGCCACATTTTACTTTAACTTTACTGATATTATTTAGTGCCCGGCCCACAAATGCGTGGACGGAGGCATACCTGCTACAAGTTAAGGCCCACCCCATACAGGCCCACCCCTCCATGCACGCTGCACATCACCCAAACCATTCACACACCTCACCAGTCGACCGCCCCGTCATTCTATTGTTCACTGTACACTTTCACCCCCCGGATGATTAGGTTTAGAGTCCCTTTCGGCAGTGAGCTCTAAATCCAAACTGAAAAATAATTTGTTTTTTTCTCATATAATTTTTAGGCATGACGTTATCCACTGAATTGCCCCAGTGTCTAACTGGCCACCCCAGTCCCCACTAGGTTTTTATTTTTTTATGTTTGTTTGTGTTTTTTTTTTTTTTGCTCTTTTGATAATTAAGTAGAGCTTGTATATCTGATATTTCTAATAGACGACATCGAAAATCATTAAATCGTTTTCATTTCAATTGACTCTATCCTCAAACTTGTTTCTCATAGAGTAGCAGCTGATGCTAATGCCAGCATACACAAACATTGCAACACGCACCCACCCAGTATGTATTTACATTGTAGCTGGTGCGGGGTGAGGGGCCCCGACTGTATTTTAGATATAGTTCTCTCTCTCTCTCTCTCTCTCAAATTTCCCTTCTGTAAAGAAGCGCATTCAAATTACTAACTCTACCTCTCCCCCTTTTGCTCGCTCTCTCTCTCTCTCTGTACCTGTCCTATTGGTCGTTTTTAGCTCATCATCAAATAGCATAGTTGAGTTTTAGAGTTGAGGGTTTAAATACCTTGAGTACAATACTTAAAGCAATGTAGTGCACACAGATTCGTTCGTAAAATTGCTATTTTCACCTACCTTTCACTACTGTACTACTAGTATTACCGCCCGCCTCCCCCGCTATCTGTGTCACCACTAACGATGCATTCAAACACTGTTACCGCTAACCCATCCTAGGCGACGTGCTGCTACCTTTGCTTGTTACGGCCAGCCAGCCGACTAGCCGCCACCACCGTGCAGCTGCCCCACTTCATTCGGCCACAATGTCGGACGTGGTTGTGGCCATGCGCCACCCGACTGCCGCAAAGCTCTGTGCAACGGCTGCCGATGCAGCCGCCTGGCCGCCGGAATGTATGCAAACCTTGAATTTTATACAACAAAATCTGTGCACAGTACCTGAAAAGCAAGAACCATTGCATAGCAACAAAAACAATTACTACAGCACATATACATACATACTTCAAAACTTCAGCAGGAGCACCAGATTGAGTTTTAGCTAAAGCTGCAGACGACGACTCATCAAGTTTTCAGTCGAGCAAAAGACTTCTCAAATATACTTTTGAGTGTCAGACTTCAAATGAAAGCACAAACTCTGCTTGATTTCACAATTTTTGTCACACTTTGCTCATCTCATACGTACTTGGATCAATCTCACTCACCTTTGCATACTCTACTTAAAATCGGGAAAGGGGCATTGGGTGCATATGGATATTATTCATAAGAGGTTTAGGAAATATTGCATTATTAAATCATTTAATAATCTTTAAATATTTTTAAAGAATTTTTTTAACTCTAACTTTCACCTTTGCACTCAACAAAGAGTATTTGGAAGTCGTGTTGCAGGCTTTGTGGTTTAATGATTTTTATTCGTCTGTGTCTTTTGCTGATGATTCTGTCTATGGCATTCTCTCTTTATTGTGTAAATTCCACAACAAAACCACAAATTTCTTTTAATTGAGGGTATTTTGGCAATCCGTAATTGTTGCAGCAGTTGCGACAGCTGGACCATGTAGAGACAGAAATGAAAAGTCTTTTAGCCTTTTACTCAGCTTGAAATTGATTGCAGTTATTTACACTTGCTCAACAGTAATCAGAGGCTATAATAAGCATTAACTATTTGGTTAAAGAGTGGCAATGGATGGGACAGAGCTCAAGGTAAACGCATTGAGGAACTCTCTCTTTTATGTATGATATTTTATGAAAAGTCACATACATGTCGTTGGTCAAATGCCAACAATAGGAATAATGCCAGCAACAGAACAAGCGACAGGACAATAGCACACTCGCATGTTAAATATTGTATTTAAAAAGTACAATTGCAGCAGGCAACTTCAGAACTGGTTGCACAGCTACTGTAGGACCCTTTAGCTCATCTCAGAGCATATTTAGTTCACAAAGAATAAAGCTGCTTGAGCACTTGAAATGTTGTTCGGATTTATCGTTGACTATTGAAGTGCTTGACATTGTTTTTCTAAGAGCTGCGAAGAGCTAAAGTATACATGTTATTAATTCACATTCAGATCTTAAACCGATATTGAACATTTTCAAACTAAAACTACCTTGAAATTTGTTGAAGAGCTTCACTCATACTCTACTTGATATGAAAGCTGATACTAGAGATAGCTAGAAGCTTAACATTTCTTTGGCATGCAGTTTTCTATATTTTAGTAAACTAAATATAAAATCTTGCTCAATTGCTATAGAAATTGCCTGCTCTTTTTTCCATCGGTATTCAGTCTGCGCTTCCACTGTGCCTAGCTCTATCGACTGAGGTCGTTATGTGCGTCGGCGAAGCCCTTTGGACATGTTGCAGCACGAGCACAGGCAACTGGCAAAGTTATATGCAAATACTTGCTCTTATCTAGTGCTCGTATATTGCATGCTCGCAGAGTGCAGCTAACAAATTTGCAGAATATGTTGCTCGCTCTGTTTATTTTGCGAGCTCTTGTATACTTTGTTTTTACTTTGAATTGCATAAATTTCAATTAAATATTGCAAAAGCACTAAATTAAAAGGCACAAATAAGTGCGCACACACACACACACACACGTACACACACACGCACACACACACACACCCTGCCAGTCAGTATGTCAACATGGCAAATGCAAATATTATTTAATGGGCAGATGTGACGTATACGTGATATTATTTTTAATTTAATATCCAGCCGCCCTTTGGCGGCTGTCCTCGTGCCTCGCGCTTAACTCACAAATTAGCCACATTTGATTTTGTCAACGATTTAATTTGCCTGCTTTTTTCGCTTTCTCTTTATTATATTCGTTTTTCATGAATTTTGATGCTTCGCATGCCCGACAACTTTTAATTTATAGGCGCCCCAGGCTGCCAGCTGCGACATGCCAGGCTGCCTCTTACATTTGACTGTCAAGCGTATGCTGCTGCAAGCGTATTTACCAAGTTCCCCCTTAATGTAGACATCTTATGCAGACATAAAACAAGTTGACTTCTTCCTGCTTACAAGACACTAACAAGTGCCAAAGTCAGACTCAAGTGTGCTAAGGCTGTGCGAAAAATGCTAAAAAAAATATTTAAAGCTGGTCTTCAGGAAAATACTCTGAAGCTAAAATCAAAAATACACAATTACAAAGTTAAAGCACCTTTAATTCCACTTTCAATGCCTTTAGATGGACAGCTTATTGCAGAAAGTTTGCAAAACAAAAAAATCGTAAAGATATGTAAGAAGCTGCCTATGAGAACTTAATATGTTTGCCTATAGCATATGCGTTTTAAATAGATTCTTCAGATTACTCTTTGGCTCTTTTATATATCTGTTACCATCAATAGTTGCTTCAATTTGTATTAATAATTTTGTACATATTGCAAATTTGTTCATATATTTATACTTCTTATTTAACGATTGGTATAAGCTTCTCGATGCTCTTCATCTTACTTCGACTGAATTCTCATATCTGTGACTGTCATTGGCCCTTCGAAAAGAAGAAAATTATCACCCTTTATTTATTTATTTATTTATTTTTTTTTTTTTGCTAATCAACTCTGTTTAGCTGTTCTGCCAAACTTCTTCTATGCACTTATGTACTCTATCTGCACATAGTGCATAACTTAGACCCAGACTCAAAGGTAGCACTTGGAGCGCACTAATTCAAGTGAAGAAAG
This sequence comes from Drosophila borborema, assembly GCA_030914335.1. Taxonomy (NCBI): domain Eukaryota; kingdom Metazoa; phylum Arthropoda; class Insecta; order Diptera; family Drosophilidae; genus Drosophila; species Drosophila borborema. The sequence continues at coordinate 8,565,202 of JAUESP010000306.1, read as the reverse complement.
TGAGCTACTCATATGTGTGTATGTGTGTGTGTGTTTTGTGTGTGAGTGTGTTGTATGTAGCCCTCATGGTTGTCAGCGTTCTCTGACTGCTGTTGCTGTCATTAGCCAACATTTTTAATTGCATACAGTCCCGCTAGGTGGCGCCCACGTCGCAAATTGAATGAGAGGTGGGCCAGCTGATGTGTTGCTGCTGCTGCTGTTGCTGCTGCGGGGGCTGCTTGGGTGAGTTAAGCGCGTGTTTTCTTTATATCCAGCGAACCTCGAGCGCAGGCAAATACGTTTGACTTTTTCAGCTGACATACACTGCTATGCCAGTGTGTGTGTGTGTGTGTGTATATGTATACATTTAAGTGTTTGTTTTTGCGTATGCTTTTTTTGTGCACATTTGTTTCATTTCATGCTGCAACATTCATTTTACTCGACTTTTTGTCTTACGCTCTTTGTTGTTGTTGCTGTTGTAGCCTCTGTCGCTGTGTGGACGCTTGTTTTGTTTGTCATGAGTCGCTTCGCCAACTGGGTAACATTTGTGTAGCTGTCCTTGAGCCTTTGCTTTCTGCACGAGCTGCCGTACACACACACACGCAAGACAGAGTGGTATATTTGAGTGTGTGTGTGTGTGTGTGTATGTTGGCTTGTTTTTGAGTTCTTGTACACTTCACTGGCACTCGTCTAATTAGACAATGCTGAGACGGCCCGCAATGGCAGCCAGCAAAATAGATGCTTCCTCAAGACGACTAAGAGTCATCATTTGTTGCGGCGTTGCTCCCTTAAAGACGCCTTAAAGCATGCTGTAAAAACGATGACTGCTTTGGATACCTCGGGCGTTTGGGCATCAACTTTGATGTCTATGGGCCAGCCACACGAACTGCCACACAATTTGCTTTGGCAACATTGTTGATGCGGCCTATGCTGACACAGGCACACGCACACGCAGAGCCAGGCTGGGTTACTCTGTGCCACTTCAATGTCAGCGCTCGTTCATTTGTCGCCGCACTTCCGCTCCACTTGCTCTATTTGCCTTTGAGTCCCAGAGCTGGCAACATTTTTGCAACTTTTGACATTTTTAATGCTGCCAGGCATGGTGTGAAAGTAAACGTGAAAGGCCACAAACACGCACACACTCACACACACACACACACACACACATACATATATATACAAAGTGTGACGCCATTTGAAGGCTGCTTTAGTTTGTGCGTCTTTATGACTCAAAGACGCCGCACAAATGTGACATAAAAGGCGATAATAATAAAATATAACACAGGGCGCTGTGACAGTGCGAACCTCAAATAACAAACTGCAAAATCGTAAACAACGTTGCTAGCAGCCAACACTAGATGGCGCTTCAGTTTCACTTGACCCGAACTCAAACTAACTTAATGTGCGTGCGGGCGGGCAGCACAATAAAATGGAATCGGACATAAATGTGCGATAAAAATTAAGAAATTGTTGAATTATTTTATATTTACGAGCCAGCTGGTCTCATCGACGGAGTTTGGGGAAATATTATTATTTATATGCCGCTGCCGCTGCTGCTGCTGCTGCTGCTGCTGCTGCTGCTGCTGCTGCTGCTGCTGCGACTCCTGCTGCTGCTGTTGATGTTGTCGTTGTTGTTATTAGAGTTGTTATTGTTTTTGTTTAGCTTTTTTGCCTGGTTGTTGCTCTTATCAGCGCACAGTTGGTCACGCTTTTGATATTTGCTAATAGTTACGATATCTTTTTTTTTTCTTTTATATATTTTTCATTTGCTGCCAAAACAATTTGCAACTGTTATATGATGTCATTTTGCAAGTGCTGTAAATTTCAGCACAGCAGAATATAAAACCAAACAATAATAATAATAATAATAATAAGAATAACACTAGAAACAATGAAACAAGCTTAACTAATCGGTAAACACAATTTTGAACTTTTGTTTTTCTTTCCACTCGCAACCATTTGACTCTCTCTCTCTCTCTCTCTCTCTTTCTGTCTCTCTCACTCTGCCACACAATCACGAACATATACATTAACACTTGCGCATTATTCATTCATAATTTTATCATACACCCACACACACACACATATTCACGCACATCTACACCCTCTCGCCATTGTCGTTGATTTTGTTTTATGCCAACCAACCAAAGTGTATATTGCAGACCCAGATCTGATATTGCCGCGCGGCGAATTGGAATTTACGACTCTGGATCCAACGCTGAAGTAATTGTAAAATGTAATAATATCTACCGCAGCACATACATAGCCACGCCCATAGCCCCGAATGCCCAGTCCGTGTCATGATGCACTAAGAAACAAACGAGAAAAATAACTCGGCGACTCGCGACGCCGCGACGTACAATAGGCAAATATTATTATTGATGGCCATCTTATTTTACCTAGCTGTAAATTTTTAGCCTAAATTCAAATATATTAATGTCAAAGGTAAAAGCACGCGCATGCATATACATGAATTTATATCGATATAGATGTGTGTGTATGTCTATCATATACTTGGGTTACGCCCGATTTTGTGTATAAGTGTCAGACGAAATAAAAATCAAAAAAAATCAAAGATAAAAAGAAACCAAAAATCCAAAGCGGCTTCGCCACTCTATAAATAACTTGTAACTGAAATCAAAACATGAATATTGTAAATATTATTAAATACAGACAAACACACACACACACACATACACACACTCACACACACGCACATTTTTATACACAGATGACAATTAGAATAGAGAGCGATTGCAGAATGCGCCATTAAATGTACATAGATAAGGCCGAATCATGAATCAATCCGTATTTAAATGTTAAATTCTAAATGTAATTATAATAATTAATTCAGTTATTAAACTAGTTATAAGGCCACGCAAAGTCGCTTAGGCCAATTGTGTGTCAGTGTGTATTTCAAGTATTCAAATTGTAATTAAACTCAAAGAGCAAATCGAAAAGTCATAAAGCAGCAAGACCGAGAGGCAGACGAGAGCCAAAAGCTAAATCAAATCTCATCAATATTAAGTAAGCAGCTAGCATTTAACCAAGTACTCAAACATATGCTAAGTACTCAAACATAACGCAAGTGCGAGCAACTCATGGAAGGTCTTTAGCAAAATTTACAAAAGTAGCCAATCTCAAGACTTGAGGCATTTCAAATGGCCCAACGTTGCTCACACTTGCATACACTTTGAATTTATTAGTCACTTATGAATGTTATGTACTCGTACTCATAATATTTCGACAGCCAGATCAAGAATTTATAGCAACAGAATCAATATCAAAATCGTTAAACATTAAATGTCAGTCTTAGACAGCAGCCCGATGCGCCGAGCCAAAATATTATTCAATGAATGCAGCCTCGATGGAAATATCAAACTGGCAGGAATTATTACACAGAGGGCATGGAATTTTCAGAGATGGAGGCTGCTGTTAACAATACATCTATATAAATATATTTATATACATTCATGAATATTCTATTACCATAACAAAGGCAGGTCGAAAATAAAGTGAGCAAATACTTCGAGTGCATAATGAATAAATGTTAAATAAATTACAGACTTATAAGCCAGAGCCAGCCACAAATATAACTCAACTAACAACAACTACCGTTGGCAGATAAATAGCAACAGCTACAATAATACAAATTAATTCATTGTGTGTAAATGTTATAAATAACTAAAGTAATCGACTAAAAATACATAAAATTTAAATACAGCAGAATTCATGCGAACAGACATACTACATACCTACATACATCCATATATTTGTGTGTTCGAATGTGAATGTGTATGTGAATGTGAATATTAAATATGCAAAAGAAAATAGCAGCCTAGCAAAATATACAAATTAAAATTCTACCACATAGATCAAAGGTGAAGTGAGACATGAGCAGAGGCCGAGGCGTGGCAAGTCGAGTCCTTCCACTTGCAATGCATTTAGCCAATGTCTCTTGGACTCCTCTCACCTACCTATCCAAAACTCTCTCTGTCTTTCTCTGAAGATATTGCAAAACTAAACTGATTATTTTTAAGACGAGGTTAGTTCTAAACAAAATGCAACCCTAAATTAAATGGATAATGGTAAATATATTTTACAATTAAGCCGAAACTACTGAGTGTGTTAATAATATGAATGAATACTTAATAAACTGAATTCTAAACTACAAAAAAAGAAAAAGAAAACTTTAAATTTTAATTGCAGATCTTTCATTCAAATCAATCACAATTAAAACCAGTCTCAGCCCAACATCAAGCTGCCAATTGCAAATTGATGCAGCCAGCTGGATAAGTGATATTAATACTCCGATAATCCTTTTCTACAGCCATGCCACTGGACTTGCACAAACTTTGGCGCTTGCTCCCATCAACTTTAGTGCCAAGTGCATTCACCTCCTTCCCCTCCGCTGGCTGCCTGCGGCAAGTAATCGAAACAACACAAAGGCGGTCAGCTAAGTCGGCCTTCATTAATTTACACGGCAAGTTGGCCAACACAGCTTCACTTGAATGGCTTGCAACTTGGCTTGCTCTTGAGATTAAAACACTTGGCAGCACATTCCCAGCGAAGGAGTCTATGAAACTTGAAGCCAACTCTGCTTTCGAACTTTCCAACTGCATTTCTTACAATTTAATACCAGTTTGCTTAATTGCATTGCGTATTTTGCTCTCAGGCACATCTTTTTAGGTCTCTGCCGGTTCAATGGGCTATCCAAAAGCCTTAATATAAATACTTGAGATGCAATTAAATATCAGTAAGTTGGAGAAAATACGCAGTAATAAATATAATAAAAAGTGGCAGCTTACAGATAGATGTAAATTTGTTTCAATTGGTTCATAAGCCATGTAAGAAATCGGAAAAATAATTACTTAAAGCCAAAATGTATCATAAGTGGCGATCGTGATCTAATTATTATATTCATTTATGTAAATCATTTTATTATTAAACTTTATTTATAAATGGTATTTATAAATTGTTTTTGTTGTTGCCATGGAACAAGATGTAAGACTTGAGTCGTTGTATTTTGAAATCACAGATTTTAACTGAAGTGGGGTAGTTTTTTTTTTTTATAGTAATTCTATCTGGTAAGTATGAGCTATGTATGGGAGAAATGCATTTTTAATTTTGCTGCTAAATTTTTTATATATTTCAACAAAAAGTTACGTTTCATCTTCTTTGCATCGATTATTTTGTTTAATAAAACTTTCAAAATTAGGCATAAATTTAAATTTTAACAGTTCTTTACAATGACATTTGTAATGACATTCTTTAAAATGAAGTTAAATATTACGATTGTTTAAACACATATAAAATTTGATTGATGAAACATTTGCAGGCGATCGCCTCTTTATATATTATTTAATCAATTATAAACTGGATTTCAAATAACACAAGATAGTGAATCTCAAATCAAATTACAATAACAAATGTAACAACATTGAATCAAACCTTTAACCATTAAAAAGTTGTTTTTCCATTCATAAATAATAATTCAAAGTTTATATACATTTTACAAAAACATTTTATTTTAGACTAGATTTATTCATTTAACTTTTGTTGTTCGCTTACTCAAGGACAAATTCCGAATGCAGATGCAAGAAATACTTGTGGGGTACAAATGAGGGCGAGCAAGAGGGAGAGAGTGAACAAAAACGAATGCCAGCTAAATCCAGGGATTTTCGCATAAGTTCGTAAATCGAAATGTCCTCATTGCAGACGCGAACTGGAGTTGATGCTGTGGGCACTGCCCTGACCAGTTGCTCGCGTGACTCACGGTGACAGGCCGTGCTTAGACGTAAAGCTGATGGACAAACGAGACGACGCGTTGGTGGTTGGTTTACTGGCTTGATCTTTAGGCATTTAGCATACACAAAGGCCTGCTTAGTGCAAACATAACTGTTGAAATAATAATGCGACGACTAAATGGTGGCTAGCAGCAGCAGCAGCAGCAGCTGCTGCTCAAAGGGGAGACCATAATTGCTGGCTTCGAAATCACTTAGCCTGGCAAGCATCTGCAACTGGGGACTGATCCAACATGCCATATCCATTGCAGAGCTGCAATAATTGAGTTCCGTTGTTTACAAAACCTTTAAAAGAGCTGTAACCGTACGTTCAATGTCTGCCCACACCACATGGCACTCGACACACAAGCCAGCCATAACAATCACAATTCCAATCAGCACCACATCAATGTCAGCGCTTGCCGGCTCTACGAGCCGTATTGGCAGATAGGTAGGCAGCACCACGGGCTGGTCACAGCTTAAATTTGTCGGGTTACAGACGTGGTTGAGGCTTGCAGTGCCTGCCTGCAGATATGCCGAACATCCTGTAAAAGTCTACTCGTCTTTTTTTTTTGTTTTCTGACGGGCTGCCAGTCAGAGTCAGTGGCTGAAGCGGGGCTGTCATGTTGTGCCAGGTGCCTGCTAAGGGAGCAATCAGCTCAAGCGACGAGCTGCTTCGCAAATCTATGCCAAGGACATGACAGGCAAAATTGTTTTGGCGGTCGCTTATTGTGTTTTGTTTGCCTCTTGCGCACTTTGTGGGTAAGCTATTGTGTGTGTGTGTGTGTGTGTGTGTGTGTGTGTGTGTGTGAGCAATCAAAAAATGCTTCAATTTAGACATTTTCAACTTTTATTTGCAACAGCTGCCTTAAATCTAGCTGTAAACTCTTTAAAACGACAAGGTCGCTTCTTCTTTCATTAGCTTTTTATTTTCTATATATATAAATATTTTATTTATGTACTTTTTTTTCGCAAGTGAATGGATTTAGTTTCATTTTTCTCTCTTTTTTGGTTGACTGTTTGTTGCCTAACACAATTTGCAAATCTGAACTTTTATGCTGAATGCAATTATTATCCATTTACAATGCATCCGACGCAAACTGAATGCAGATGCAGCAGTTGTGCAAGAGTCAACTGAACGACGTGCAAATACCTGCACCAAGTGAATGAAGCTGATGTCTGTATTATCCGCTGTTAATAGAGCGATACTCGAAGTCATTTGAAGAGCTGGTCCTATCTATATCTAAATCTACTGAAGCTATCGACGCGGTCCTCAACTGTGCGATAAGCTCTACTCTACTCTAGCCATAGGTTAGAGTATAGAAAGTGTATGCGAAAGGGAACAGCTTGAACGGTGCGCGCAAGCAGACAAGTAAATAAAATTCGAAATAAAGTAAAAAATGCTGAAATGCCAAAGAAATGCTCGGTACATATTTTACATTTATTCATTCAGCGCTGCTGTCGCTTTCAAGCTACGCGAGGAGCAGCAACCAGACGAACTGAAGCGAGGCGAGTCAGGGTTGTGTGTCGACTCCTCTTGTTCGCTACTGCTGCTGCTGCTGCAGTGCTGCTGCTGTTGCTGCATCTGCTGCTGTTGCTGTTGCTGTTGCGTCGTGCTGGTAAGCCGAGCGTTAATAACAACGCTTATCTGTGGCATTAGCAGCGTACACAGCAAAAGCAATAGCAATGCCAACGTCTAAAAAAAAAAATGAAAAAAAGTAAAATAAAAACGATGATAATGAAAAACTGAAATAAAAGCGCAACAACAGCCGTATAGCAAACAAAACAGAACAGAACTGAAAGCCAGGAGGGACGTTGGCAGTGGGAAGAGCACTTATGGGGGCTGACTGTATAAGTAATTCAAGCTGCTGTTGCCGCGGACGCGGACGCGGGCGCTGCTGGCGTGACAACGTCAACTGACAGTCGCAGCAGAGCACAGAGCGCAGAGCGTAGCGCCATCATCCATTATCAGCAGTTGGCCATCTTAAAGTGCAGCAAAGCAGCAAAAACAACTCAGGAAGCGAGCGCAGGACACAAACAAACCCAAAAGCAACAATAAAAACAACCAAAAGGCACAAACAAAAAGCCAACATACAAAAAACAGTTGGTCAACGGGCGGTCTCACTGAAAGAACGACAAAAAAAAAGGAAAAAGGAAAACAAAAGTAAAGTAAAAAAAAAAAGGCAAACAGCAGAAATGTCGCATTGTTTTAATGCATTTGGCGCAGCGTCGCTGCTGCTGCTGCTGCTGATGCTGATTCTGATGTTTGATGCGTGTTGCTGTGATGGAGCTCACACTGCGTATGGGTAATGCAGCGTCAGACCACAGATGCCAATGCCCGCGGCTGAGGCTGTGTCACATTACGTATACGCCGCATGCTACATGGCATTCGGGTTGCTGGTAGTGCAGCTTGATTGCTGTTGCTATTGTTACTGCTGCTGCTGCTGTTGCTGTTGTTGTTGTTGTTGTGGGTGGTTGTGGTGGTGGCTCAACTTGTGTGTCTCGCTAGTAGCAAACTGCCCGGGAGAATCCTTAACTGTGAACGTCACATAGTAGCGTTTATTGCTGTCCAACTTATTCGCTGGCAGTGAAATTAGTTGCTTGCTCTTTCCGTGCGACAGCTCCAGAGCAACTTTGTGGCTGCATTTGCCGCTGCCGCCGAAGCCGACATCGACGCCAACGCCGACGCCGACGCCACCGTCCGTGCCAGCGCCAAGTCGTCCGCTCGAGGCGCGGCCACTGGTCAGAATTTTTGGCAAATAAAAACTGCTAACGCTGCCGGCCTTTTTGTACTGTCCAAAGCCAAACTTGGGCATCGTGTGGTGATTCATCATTGGAACTGCCAGATAACGCAGGATGAGCAATATAGAGAGAGAGAAAGAGAGAGATAGAAGGAGAACGAGAAAGCGAGAGAAAAGTTAGTTTAGATTAATGATCTGCTGCGATCAGCCTAATTAAGTGGATGCCATTTTTATGAGCGCACTCGAAATGAATTGCAGCTGCTGGCATCAGCTGGACAGCTGGCTGGCTATACTCCGTGTTGGCCTTCACAGCTCGGCGCCTGGGAACAGATATGTGTCAGGTGACAGCTAGTTGCAGGGACACTCTGTGAAATTGCATTCAATGGCAAAAGCGTAAAACGAAAAAAAAAAAAAACACAAAAATTGAAGCCAAACGCGCAAACATTTCAAGTGAAGCGCTGGAATGCCAATTGCCATGAAGATGTTCCATGAACTCGTTTTACTCAAATCCCATTTGTGAGGATTAGTTGGGATTGTTGTTGACTGAGTCTCGAGCGCTTACAGGGAGTTAAAATAAGCGTATACACATAAACAGCGCGCAACGGGACTTGGGGCAGCTGCGCAATGAATGCGTTTTTAATTTGGCATAAGCCGGACGCATCCTTTGGCGCGAGTCAGCGTCGACGTCCGTGTTTGCGTCACATAGAAGTTATTATATAAAAAAGTTGAAAAGGCGGCACGTGGACGGCAAAAATGGGGCAAAGTGAAGGGAGATTTTTAATTCGCTTGGCGCTTGGCGCTTGGCTGCCCGGCCAAATGAATAAACTGCTCGTAATTAGGATTTATTTTATAGCACGGCGCATTTGGCTTCCACGGGCGGAGCCCGTTCTTAGGTTGGCATTTGAGTGTTGGCCATCCGCTTGACCCACTCAAAAAGGCAGCAGCAAAGTTGCAAAACTGTAACAGCTCGTGGCCAACTGATTCGACTGGCCGGAAGACCGGCCGACTGTCTGACTGTCTCGCTCTTAGGCTGCTTGGCTGGTGTCATTTTTCACGCTCTTTGAGAAATGCTTAGGGACAGCAGTGCTTTGACTGCTACGCCTCCTGCTCTCAACATCGACTTACTGTAGGCGGCACAGGGTATGCCCGTGTAGGCGTGGGCCGCATGAAGGCAGCGATGCGTCTTAGTGGTGCAGTGCAACGCCTTTTCGTAGGCGTTGTAATCGGGGCTCAGACGACGTTCCGCCTGCAAGTGAACGATTCGTTAGAATTTGAGTGTATAAATACATTTAACTGTACAAGCTGAGCCACTTACCTCCTCGTACACCTCATTGATGTTCTGGAAGTTATTGGTGCCCGGCTTTTGCAGTCCCTTAAGCGTCTCATAGAGGAATAGCTCGAAATTCTTGAACGTATATTCACTAAAATTGTAACGCCTCAGCCTTGTCCCAGTTTCGCCGCCCAGCAGCACGCACGACTTGTGATAGTCGTCAACGGCACGCTTCACCAGCACCGACTCGTTGAGCTTGTTTGAGCGTATTTGCAGCGACTTGAGCTCCAACAGATGCTGGAAGATCTTGCGCTCCATGTAGTATCTGCAAATATATGTGATGTATCCAAGCATTGAAATATGGCTGTGTGTGCAGGAGGCGCTATGGCAACTAGACCCAGAAAAGCGCAGCATTGTCCTTATTCCCGCTGCCAGCACCCCGCCGTCCATCTGATCCTCATTACAGACTATGTCAGCGAGCGCAGCGCATAAAATAAATGTTTGCAAATGTACGTAAATTGTCATTTTGATGTTTCGCCAGCCGAACAAAGGCCGCGCCTGCTGTGCCTCTGCCTGCGTCTGACTCAGCTCCAGGACCCAGAAAAATCCTCCGAGCCCCCAGCAGGACGGCGCTGGCAGAACGCGCACAATGCGCACAATCCGCGAACGCAATAAAAGGCATCGTGTTATTACAATTTCAGAAATATTAAAGTGTGTAAGCAGAAAAAAGAAAGGAATCCTATTAATAATTGAGCGGCAGCACATAAAACGAGTGGAAATTAAAGCCGAGGCATAAAAACTTATTGTCGAACTTTATTAAAACTAAGCAAATTTTCGCGATATGAAGCAGCTTTGCGTTGGTAGGCTGCCTTGCTGCCTTGCTGTGCTTAAAAATCAAGCAAGCCTCCTGCCAGTTGGGGGCACTCGAAACTTTCCAAATGAACCGCAGCGACGCTGAGGCTTTTGGCAGCGACCCCGACAAATGCATTTGCCCAAAAACTGAGCAAATTTGTCGAGTGCACTCAGCACAGCGCAACGTTGAACGCTGTGCAGCGTCCTAAGCTTGTTTATGCATTGAGTCGCACGGGCGCCGGGTGGCTTGTCCAGGACCCACCCAGCGGCACGAATTGGCTGGCAATTTATGCAGTTGCCGCTTGACACTGTTCGCCACTTGGCTGCGCTACAAAATTATGCGAAACAATTTCGTTGGCTGCAACAGAAACGGGTTGAAAATCCTTAGCCCAAGCGATGCCGACAGGTCTGCGTTCAGAGCTGCTTCCTCCTGCTCTAAGCCAAAGTGGTCATTGGCAAGCAAAAGCTGCGTAACAAATTGTTCTTTCAAGTGGGGCATGAAAAGCCGCTGCAAGTGGCAATGATGAAATCGCCGCATGGCCAGCATTTGATCTACCTTCATTGCCTGGCCACAACCCGGCGGAGTGGAAACCGCAGCTACTTTGCCGTTCTTCAGGCATTTATTTAGCCTCAGCAGCCATCTTCATCTTCATTTTCATCTTCGTCTGCAATTGGAGCGTCAATGCTGCTTGTTTGCCATAGCGCTTTTCAATTTTACGCCTCGCTTTGGCTTCACTCAGCTGTGCCTCGATTCGCTGCTCGAGTTTCCTCTGCTAAACTATTTGTACCTCACACTTTTGCCTTGGCCAACGCTTTTTTAGTGCACATAGTTTGCACTATGCTGTCCTTGGCATATTTTTGTATTTTTTTTTTTCCCCCCGTTTGTTTCAGTGTTGCTGCTGCTGCTGCTGCTGCTGCTGATTTCCGTTTCCGTTTTACGTTCGCTTAGCGCAACTTTCATTGCACTTGCTTTTGTGTGCTACATTTTTTAGTGACCGACTCACTGTCACGCCCACACCACCGCCGACGGCATCCTGTTTGTGACACAAATGTGACAAGCAAAAAGTGCGCACGCCGCCACCAAAGTGGATGGAGTGAAAGCACGGCCCTCGGGGACCTGGCACGAGCTAGAGAGCACAGCATGGGATGCTGCCGACTGTTGACAACGGCAGTGACAACGAAATCCAAAGAAATTAAGCGCTCCACGAACTGCACTGGCAACAACAATAACAAATTTCTACCCACCGGCAATTTGGCATGCAGCAGCGAAAAAAAAAGCGAAGAGAGCGAAAACAGTGAAAGGAAAACAAAACAAAAGCAAATAGAAGTGCAAATCTTCACTTGCCATTTGTGAGCTGACATATGCACAGTTTGACGCATAGTGTATTTGACCAAAGCAAGCAGACTTTTTGCCACTAAATTGGTGAAAATCCATTCATGCCCCGAGTCTATGGGCCAACTGCTCAAATAAGCGGCATAGAGCTCTGCGAAAGCTCTTTCGTCTGCGGATTTGGTTACTGAAAAAGGCAAAACGGCAAAGTTTCTCGCCTCATTTTTCATCGGAGACCAAGTTTTTTAGGCTCGTGCTCAAAAGTTTGAAGTGTGCTGCCTGAAGAGCTACGCACATCCCCAGAGGGGCAACTTTCTGAGAGCATAAGGAAGAGGGCGCGAGGCTTTATATTGCCTCAAAATGTTACGCAGATCGACTGCTCGGAAATTGAAACTCTTTGGCTCGCTTACTAATTGAAAATGGCCTAAAATATAATTAAATTGAAAGGAATTTACTCTGAATATTAAAGCGAAATTGAAGACTGTAGATATACATTGTATATAAAAAATTAACTGAAAACAAAAGAGAAAATATTGATTGATTTCATTACTTCAAAAACTATCTTTATAGAATTTTGTCAAATTGTGAAATTGAAAATTTTGCTATAATCGAAAATAAATTTAAACAAGAGTCAGGGCTAAAATAAATATAACATTTTTAAACAAAATATATTTTAAAAATAACAACAAGAAGTGAAAGTTCGACCAAGTGTTGGCAAAACGTAATCCAAATATTTAACAATGTCAATTACGTGAGCGCACATTATAAATCCCAAATCTCACCTGTGCTGTTGGGACACGCACACAGGCTGAGTAGCAAAACCTACACACACACACACACACACACACACACACAGACACAAACCGATATATGTATGCTCTGCTGGCAAGTTATTTGTTTAATTTATGCGTCAGATAAAATTTTAATCTCTTCGGAGCCAAAACGAAAAACACAAAATAAAGTTCACAGTACACAAAAAAGTAACAGAAATAAAAAAAAAAAGCTCAAAAGCAAAAAATATAAATACAAAAAAAATATATAAAAAAACAACAACAACAACAAACACACGACTGACATAAATAAAATTCTCTATTTACACACTTCTCATGGCGTTAGCATCGCTGCTAGCAAATCTGTCCGCCAGTCCGAGCCAAAAACCTGCAGCTAGCCCAGAGTATTCTACTGGGTGCTTTGGATTTGCTTCCATTTCTTTTTCTTTCTTTTTTTTTTTTTTGTTGATACGCCCATCCGGCGCTCCCCGAGTTCCCGAGTGGATTTCGTTGGATTTTTTATGTATTTTACAAGAATTAATTGACTCACACTGCCGACTTGTTAAAAATTTCGTTATTCGTGGTAAGCAAGACGACTCTTGTTTGACTTGGCGAACATTGCGTATACGGCGCGTAATATTTGCATTGGCCTACTCCTGCTCCTGTTGCTGCTCCTGCTGCTTGTCCTTCTCTTTCATCTCCTCCTCCTTATCCATACACAAACGGAAAAGTTACTTTCAGTTCGGCTTATGCAAACCGTACAAGCGAGCCGCGTAAATATTTTCATAAGTCAAGTGGAAAATATTATATATTTATGAAATGCGTTTTCTTTTACACTTGTGCCGAATGCCTGGGAATTTATTCATAGGCAACGGCAGCAGCAGATTATGGAAATTAATAAGAGAGTGATTACTTCAATTTAATTAAGTTTCGCAATTTTACTCTTGCGGCCTATGCAAATGCCGAAATCACAATTACAGTCACAATTGACTTTTGCGACCTCCTTGTATGAGGCAAAACAAAATATAATTGCCTAAAGTGAAATACTGTCGTGGGAAAGCCACAGGTTTCAAGTAAATTACGTGTACCCAAGTACGCATCGACATTTTAATTCTTTCGCCATAAGGATTTCCAGAACAAGGTCGCCAACAAGAGTGATTGAGACAAGTTCCAAACATCTTGCTCTGTTTGTGCTTGTTTACGCCTTAAAAACTCGTCCGCTAATCTGCCTTAATTCCACTTACAATTAGCAATAACGTCTTGTAAATGAAGGCGTCGTCGCAGGCCCAGGCCCAGGCCCAGGCCCAGGCCAAACAGTTCTATTTTCATATTTTGCATAAACAAAGCGCTCGCCGCAGGTGGGCGTTGTCCGCCTATGGCTCTGCGGTGGGTCGGTGGGTCGGTGGGTCGGTGGGTTGGTAGGTGCTTGCTGGCGTTGCCACCTAATTAAAATGCGCAACTCTTTGCCGGAAATGAGCATTTCAGCTAATGACAAGAGCCTGGGGCAACCGAGATTTTCAGCCGTTCGTATAAATTAAAATAAATCAACAGCAAAAGTATACTTAGCCGTGGCTGAGCATACCAACTATTTAATACTCTGCCAAAATGAACTACTTACAAATTAATTTGAAAAAAAAAAAATGAGAACATTTTATACTTTACACAATTGTAATTAAAATTCGGTAAAAATTAATAAAAAGTTAAAAAAAAAAAATATATATTAAAAAGAAATAAATAAATAAAAATAAAATATATAAAAAAAAGTAAATAGAAAGAAGAAATTGATAGGAAATAATTATTTTATATTAAATTCTAACAGCGGAAACTGATTTCATAATTACTTAAAACTCTATCCAAAATTATTATGTATTTTTATAAAAAAAAAATATATTAAAAAACAAAAAATAAATAAAAATGAAAAGATGGTAAAAGTTAATTATTTTATTTTAAGTGTTTCAAACAGCGGAAACTGATTTTATAACTCACAACAAGTCGCAATGCAATAATATGTATGTCTCAGGATATACCATAGCTATCATTAATGATTTCAACTATCTTCCCTTTCAATGTAATTTAATGCTCGGATTTGCTAAAAATAATTGCAGGAATTTAATATTATTATTTGCACACTTCAAAGCTGAGGTCTCCCTACTTATTATGTAGCAATTTGCCTGAAGCATTCTTGTTATGTAAATGCCAAAGCAACCAGGGCTAAATTTCAAATATATTTTTATTAAAAAAAAGGAAAACAAAATAATCCTTTTGTAGAAAGCTAGACCAGCTGAAAGCAACCTACATTCGTCTGTCCATCAATTTTAATCGTGCCCCAAGTCCCAATCGCAATTATCGGCAATTTAAATTGTAATGTGGACGAGAAAGTTAATCAAACTAAATAGAATTAATTATAAAATACATTAAAAAAAACACATGTCAAAAAAGAATAGCTGTTTTTCACAATAAAATATATATATATATATATTTTTTTTTTTTTTTTACTTCACACACACTCGCAATGTGTGTGGACCTATGCAGGACGGCGTGATAATGAGCAGCACTTGTTACAATTACTGTTTAATCTATTGTGGTCATGGGGTCATCGTTAATACCCGTGTACATGGAGAATGGACATTAATGCCGCGTTTATTGCCTTTAACCGCATTATGATAACTTTAAAGCGCGCTTTTTATGGCAACCGGAAGCTGGGCAATTTATTTGTTGGCCAGGACAACAATGGCGACGGCTGGCCGACTGGCCGGCTGTCCGGCTGGCTGGCCACGTTAAAAAATGAGAAATGTTGCCAAGGCTATTAAGTGCCCAACTAAATTAACTTTAAGGCTCCCCAACTGAGTCGGCTGCGTTGACTGAAGCGTCCGCCACTTTGATTACATTAAATGGACGGCGACTGCGGCCGCCCAGGGCCGCGTGCGTGATATAATGCGAATCCGCGAGCCTGAGACGACTATCCGCCGAGAGCCTGCATGGTCCGCCAGTCTCAGCAGCGGGACATTCAAGTTGATTAAAATCAGGCATCAAGTAAATAAATCTACGGCCAAAAAGGCAGCCTCCGGCTCTCGGCATCAACTGCCTGGTGATTAATTTAAGTGAATGAATCTTGGCCACTGGCCATTTCAATTGTGACGAATCAGTTGGTCCAGATCAGCACCAACGACTCACCTGCGGATGTTGCGTTGAATGGAGCGTGTTACGGCGCCCATATCACAGGCGCCCTTGTCCCCGGGCTTGCGATTCTCCAGCCGACTGCTGCACGACCGTCCGTCCAAGGTGGCATAGATGGGGCGCCGCGGCATGGCCGTGTGAGCTGTGCGCGGCGTTGGTATCTTTGTGCGCTCCGCCCGTGGACTGGGCTCAAAGCCAGAGTCCTGATCCTTGCTGGTGGCGGTGGCCAGTGCCACATTACTTTCCCGAGCCTCCTGCGAATGCTTCCAGTTGCTGCGCGTCTTGGCGCCGCTGCGTACGCGTTTTTTCAGCCGTCGCTTGCGACCGTTGGCCAGCCCATCATAGACCTCAGCAGCTGCTGTGGCATCACTGGTGACGCCCATCTCACCGCCAACTCCATGGCGGCCAGTGCTCAGAAACCTGCGCAGAGCACTGTCGTGTTCCGGATCAATCTCGTCTACATCGTCGTCATCTGCGCCATCATCGAATTCCTCGTACTCATAGTCGGCTTTGTCCAGTTCCGATGCGCTCGGTAGCTTGGAGCTGGCGGTGCCATCGTGCACCACTTGAAAGACTTGATTGCTGCCGCTGTAGTTAACTTCTGGTGGACGCGGCGAGTCCTCCAAATCACCAGTGGATTCATCGCTCTTAAGCACTTGAAAACTGGATTTGCGTACGGGCTCATCAGAGCCTGTAGCAGCAGCTGCAACCGCTGGCTCATCATCAGCCGAATCGGAGGGCAACAGCGTAAAAGAGCGTCTAGATTCCTGTTCTCGTTGTGGCTGCTGTTCCTCGTGTTGCTGTTGTTGTTGCTGCTGGGATTGCGGGCGTGGTGCTTGCGTGACTGGTGGCTTGGGCTGTGGATTTTCGGGCTCAGCTTGTGGTTGAGACGGCATGGACGGGGGCAATGTTTTTGCCTCACTTTTCGGCTCTGCCGCCATCTGCTCCAATTCTTTGCCAGCCTCTACTGCGGTCTTTGAGGACGGCTCAGGTGTATCTGATTGTGGCAGCTCGACAGCCGTTGGCTTAGCAACCGGCTCAGCAGCAGCTGGAGGCACTGGGGTGCTGGCAGTGAGTGTTTCGTCGGAGGGCTGTGAAGGCACTGTTGCTGTTTTCTCTACTTCGGGGCTAGAACTGTTATTATCCACTGGCCTTTCGTTCACTGACCCCGTTGGCTCGGCGCTTGCCAAATTATCCTTCACTGAGGCATCTTCAGTGGAGCTCTTTGACTCGCTGCTCAATGCTGTGGCAGCTATTTTGATCATCTGCTCGACCTCAGTGGACACCAGTTTCGTCTCCTCCTCGCTCAATTGTTTCTTAACATCTGCTCCGTCCTCGGCTGCAGCTGCAGTCGCTGTCTCTGCTGACGCCTCGTCAAGCGATTTGGACACTTGCTGCTCTGCATCGTGGTGCACATCCACTTGGGTTGTCACCGACTTGATGGCTTCTGGCTCCTCATCTGTCAGCTCCATGGCATGACTCTCCGTCACCTTAAAGCTATCCGGCTCAATGACTTCTGCTGCTGCTTTCTCGCTTTTGGCGCTCTGCGGAGGTGATTTGATGAAGGTGCCCTCCTTTGCGGCTGTTGGTGTGGCTGGCTGCATTTGACTGCTATCTGCTGCTTCAGTTACTGGTTCATTCGTGCTATCCAGCTGCTCCTGCAGCGCAATGGGCACTTTGTGCTCAATCTTCTTCTGTGCTCCGTTGCCCTCGTGCTCGCTGTCAGGCAGCTCCTTGGATCTGTGCGAAGGTGTCGATCGCTTGCGCTGAATCACTCGTTGCTTCTGGCGTTTGTGGTAGCAGCAATTCTCGCAGGAGTCCTCATCATCCTCATCGTTGTCGCCATCACTGGTGCTGGCATAGCGCTCTCTGGACTTGCGCCGTCGTATCTCAATGTTGCTCTTGGAGCGGCAGATGTCGCTGCACCTCTCGTGCTGGCTCTCGCCACAGCTGTTGGTGCGTCTTCGCAGCTGGCGGCGTTTGTGGCGTCGACAGATGTGCTCCACACGTTGCTCTTTGCGGTATGACTGCTCCGTGCAGCTGCAGTCGTCGTCCTCCCCCTGCTGCTCCACTCTATCACCGGCACCGGCATCGGAATCACTACGCTTCAGATAGACGACATACTTCTTGGAGCTGCGCAAATCGTGCAACTCCTCTTTCTCCATGTACTTCAAAGGTCGCACTAGATCCGCTGCATTGCCATCATGGAACGGATTGCCACGTCGGGAAGCCAGCCTCAGTTTGCTGGAGGGCTGACCACCGTGCGACTGAAGAAACTTGGCCGTCGAGCGATGGCCCCGCTGCAGCGCACAGTCCAGCGGAGTCAGCACAATGCCCCTGGAATTGCGATAGAGCGCATTCACATCGCCTCCGTAGTCCAACAGTAGCTTGCACATGTCCGTGTAGTCGTTGGCAGCTGCTGTGTGCAGCAAACTGCGTCCGTCGTTGCTGGTGGTGTTTACCTGCTTGGGTCGCTGGGACAGGAGCCACTCGAGCAGCTCTCGGCGCCCAGAGGCAGCCGCCTCGTGCAGTGGCAGATCGCCTTTGGCATTGCGTAGCCAGAGATTGGCGCCACGCTCCTTCAGCAGCTTCAGAGTCTCGAACTGGCCTTTGGAGCAGCCGCAATGGGCCGGCGTGCGTCCCTTGCGATCCTGGCGATTGGGATCTGCCTCCAGATCCAGCAGTCGTGCCGTGGCATCCGCATGGCCAAGCGTAACAGCATAATGCAAAGCCGTGCAGCCGTTGGAGTCTATCAGATCCGTTGGCGCGCCGCACAGGCTAATCAGCGTGTCGATGCACTCGGTATGGCCACGCGAGCCGGCACAGTGCAGCGCGGTCAGCCCATCCCTGCAAGCAAAGCAAATAATGTCAGTTGCTCTCAACAACTCAACAACAGGTCAAAGCAATTCGGTATTCAGGAACTCAACCCACTTATCGGCACTCTCCACGCGTGCGCCCGCCTTCACCAGGGCTATGACTGCCTTGGCCGAGCCCGCCGAGGCGGCCCACAGCAGCGGCTGCCGTCCGTCCTTGTCCTGAACATCAACGCTGGCTTGCGGATGGGCCAGGAGTATGCCAAGAATCTCAAGGGCCAGCTTGCTGGAATTCGACTGCAGCTTGTTGTCGTAGCTGGCGCCGCACATTTGGGCGGCATAGTGCAGGGGCGTGCCGCCATTAACATCGGGCTTGGCCACGCTGGCCCCAGCTGCCAGAACTGCGCGCAGTGCCTCAATTTCGCCACACACTGCAAAGGCAAAGTCAGTTTGTAATGTTAGTCTATGGCGAAGAGCAAATAGCTGCGCTGCAGCTATAGTGAATGGAGAAGGGAATCGTCATACCCGTTGCCCAGTGCACCACCGAGTGGCCTTCATTGTCCACCGCATTCACATCGGCTTTGTTCGCTAGCAGCAAATTGACCATCGCCAAGTTGCCCTGAATAACAGCCAAGTGAAGCGGCGTGAAGCCATCCTCGTCGGCTGACTCCAGCAGCTCTGGAGCTGCAATCGCAATGCTTGCGGCCGCCACGAGGTCGCGCGTCTGTTCCAGATCCTGCGCGGCACAATAATGCAGCGCGTTGCGGTTGCTACGGTCACGTTGCCGCAGCAGTTGGGGCTGCAAAGAAGCCAAGCATTCGAGTTATTTACTTGTATTCACTTGTGTTATGAATGCATAATTTATTCGCTCATTCACTCATTCATTTATGCTTGATGCAATCTTTCAATTATTTATCGTTCAATTCAAAAGCAGCCCAAAAAGAAAGAAAAACATCGAGAAAAATGCGCTAAAAATGCTATTAATTATGGCCTGAAGCCACGCCCCAATGCAGCATGCGTTGCAACTGCGACTGCAAAGCGATTAAGAAACTAATTAAAATGTCATTTGCACGCAGCAAGCATATTTGCCCCTGGCAGAGTATATATCGCCGTATACGCTAGATCGCTAGATAAAAAGCTAGATAAAGCCAACTCTTGAATACCTTCCACGCGGATGTAGTTGAGATGTAATTTTTTTTTAAATCACTAATGATGCCTTAGGCTATTCATAAGTTAGTAAACGATATATATCGAATGACTTTAGCTTGGCAATGAATGTTTCTTTAACAAACCGTGAGCTCGATGCTATTTCTGGCTATAAATGTGAGTGTTTTCTATCCACACTTTTATTATCTATCTTTTTCACAAGTCGTATATGCCCCCTTCTATGCATTTGCTAGGGTATTATGCTAGTGGATACCGATTCACACGAGCTGTATAATTGCATTCAAACGGTTTGCTTGCTTTTGCCATCCAATTTTTTTTTGTTATTTTGTAATTTATTTATGTTAATATTTATTCGAGTGTGCGAGTGCTGCAGATATAGCTGCTGTTGTTTGTTATTTTTGTTGTTGCTGGCCGAGTGCAATTAAACATTATATATTACAATGAATTGCCAATTTTAAATTGATAATTGAACATATTTTCGCGTTAATCACGTGCAAATTGTGCGACGCTATCAATAATTAAAAATTACTTTTTCATTTGCGACCCGTGTGCGGTCGCTGCTTGTTAGTAACTAAAGCAACAATGGCCACAACCAACGGCAACAATAATAAACAAAGAAAAAAACCCGCTTTGCACTGTTGCAAGTCTGCTTTGGCGTCGCGTCGCGTCGCGTCCCATGGAAAGTGCAAGTGCCGCCACGGTTGCGCCTGGCAACGTGGTGGATTGCGTTGCACGTGACGCCCACAATGCGCGCCACCTGCTCAGCGCAGCGAGGTGTAATTCGATGACCCCTGAGTGCTGCCAAGTGCAATTACCAAATTCACATTGGCCATTTTGGCGCGCAGCACGACATCGAACTCCAGTGGAACAGTGGCGAACATTTTAACAAGTCCTTCCAAGCAGCGCGCCGCCTTTTCCGCGTGTCAAAACATGTCAAGTGCACAAAAAATACTGTCGCCGCCTTCGAGAGCTATGCGAAAACTTTGCTCGCCATCGACTCAAAGTTCGCATTGCGACGACGGCAACTTTAACAGAAGCAGCAGCAGCAGCAGTAGCCGCAGCAGCAGGAGGAGCAGCAGCAGCAGCAGGAGTAGCAGCTGAAGTAAAGCCAGTCACACGCAAACCCAAAAACTCCTCAAGTGAAAATATTGCTAAATCATCGGCTCAGCGCCAATTTACACGTGAGCCCACACACAGAGGAGCCAGGCATGAACGCAATCTCTGTACTCTATGTCACATATAATATTCAATTGAGCCTATCATATAATTAGAATATGAAACAACAAATCATTGTTATTTTTTAATTATATATATTAAGTAATAGGATGAGAACCGTTAAAAGGTCTATTTGAATTATTTGATTATTAATTTATGTACATATTTAGAAACAATTTTATTCGACAGCCTTTATTATATAATTATTATTACTATTGCTTATAAAAACCTAATTGAACTTTGCATTAATTGATAACGAAAGTTGTGTGTAGTTTCAATAGATGATAATCAAATACAATTTAAATCATTTTATTTTAAAAAGGCAAATCTAAAAATAAAATATGAAATATATATAATATAAAGGCAAAACAAAGAACAAAAAAATAAAAAAAAAAAACGCAAGAAACACATTATATTTATTTATAATCACATTTAATTAAATTTAAAAAAATACAATATAATAAATTTGTCCAATATCAAATGTTGTCGATGATGTAAAGTTTCGATTTGCTTATATTAATTGTAATAAATGAATATAGTATATCAAATATTCGGTTGGCTTTACAATGCTCGATTTGGCTTGTGTTTATCTTGGCAGTCGGACAGAATGATTGAATGTGTTGCTTTTCTAACCAACATTCAATTTCTGCAATAACATTTTAGGCACGTCCCGCTCGCTATTTTTATCAGGCGCAAGACATCGCGTGACTGTCGACGGGACAGAGATCCCTTCGCAGCGATTTTTTCGGCAGCAAATGCCAACGACGCGTCGTTGTAGTTCAATTTATTGCATATTTAACTGAGTCAACTACAGAATAGTTCGATAGCTGCCGAAAAAAAAAACACCAAGATAAGAACTTGGGCGGAAAGAAAAGCAAAACAGCACCAGGCCAAGTCAAGACATTTGAAACTTGCGTGTTTCCAATGCCAGGCAAAGACAACAATACATGAACTCAGAAGTCACGTGGATGTTATGAATATAACTATAGCACTAGGATATTGGTTTTAGATTGTCGGCTCAATTGATTTTAGCGTGGGAAAATGTGCTAGGCAATCATCAACTAACATGATTCAGCTTAGGTATTAAAAAAAAGCTCGTTATGTATAAAATTTAGATAAATATTTTGATTATATTTCAGCATAGGATAGAAATCATAAATAAATATTATTATTAAACAGAATGTAATTTGAATAAGTGAATTACTTATTTCTGTTGAATGCCTTTTTAAAGTAAACAAAGTTATTAAAATTTAATTATTTATTATAAAAATAAATATGTATTTAGATGATAGTGCTAAACCTAGCTGCATCACAGCAGCTAATAGATCTAAATAATACATTTAAAATTACATTAATATAATATTAATCAACACTTCTCTATGATACAAAATAATATTCACTAATATTCATTATAAAAATATTATAGTAAAATAATATTCAAACTTATATACACACATATATATTAACTGTATTATTCACTGTAAGTATTTTCCCAAATCCATATATTCTACTCTGAATTGATCAAAGATTTATTTCCCAATCTGTATGAAGTAGTCTAAAGCAACTCGAATCACTTACCATCTGGCAATTTACAAAAATGATTTAAGCTCACATATGGTTATGGAATCTAATATGCTACGTAAAACATTAACGAACAAATAAAATCTAATCTGCTCTGGAGAAAAAATTGTAAATTTCTCATACCTACATTGGCATACGCTGTGTTTTTTTGCCGTTCGATAATATTTTTGTTGATTGAATCGAAATTGTTGTTGGGTCTTTTGTTTTTTCATTTTTTGTTTAGAATGGAAATCGTAAATTTACATTGCAATTGGCACAAAAAGTATTTACAATGAGGTTTATTTGATGCTACTTCCGTTATCGGGGCCTCCCTTTTACTGTGTGCTCTGTCCACAACGGGCTCTTCTTCAATGTTTCTTATAGCGAACCTCCGCTGCCAGCCGGATTATGAATAATTCAAATAAACTGAAATGATACCTAAAAACTTTGACAACGAGCGAGCGTTGCGGTACAAAGAAGCAGCCAAAGGTCACAGCTGGGTCCTGCGGATGTGGGAGGAGGGCAGTTGGAGTAGGAAAAGAGACTTGGCTTAACGCAGCATAAATAAAGTTCTCGTTTTGCTGTTTTGCCTTTGTTATTATTACGATGATGCTTGGTGTGATTGTTGTCGCTGGCACTGCCTCAATCCCACCACAACTGCTGCTGTGGGTGTCGAGCGAATTTGCATTTAACTTTCTACGTTTGCCCAACACAAAATGAAATGCGATAATCAAATACGTCCAACAACAATGCGCTCCAATAGCAACAGCAACAGCAACAGCAGGAGCAGAATCAGAAGCAGAAGCAGAAGCAGCATCTGATGTCACCCAACTCCCAATTTACCCCACTGAACGCAGCTAAGATAAAACTTCGACATTGCCAGTTGGCCATTCAGAGCAGAGTTTGGTCAGTTCAGCCTTGTTGTTGTTTATGCCATTTTAATAGTTTTAAAAACAAATAAAACACGTTCTGGCCGCATAAAAGGGAAAGCCACAATACCAGAAATAATAGAAAATATAAATCTGGGGAATTGTAATAATTTTCCTTTCTAGCCAAGTTCTTTTGATAGCAATTATGAGTGCACAATGAATGAATACAAATATTTGCTTTATCGAAACTCAGTTATGCCAAAAAGGTCAACACAACTCGAAAGATAGCTCGAAAGGGCAATAAAAAGCTCATCTCAAATTATTATCCAATCACGAATTGTTGGACAATGCCAACTCAGTCCATTTGAGCATCCAAGATCGGCAAAAGAACCTGAAGCTTTGCGTTGCAATGAAACTGAAAACTTTTTATTGTGAATTGTGGAGAGTGAAATAGGCGTTGAGGTGGGTCTGGTTTGAGGCGGGATAACTCTTATTATTCACATATCGTAAGCCATTAGCATGACAATGAAAAGGAGTGTCCAGAAGGAGAATAGCAAACGGGCCACAGGAGACGTAGGCCTCTGAATTTATATTCGGCTGTGACGCAGTCGACATGGTGTACCCATACATTTTATTGTTTACAGGAAAGGAAGTGCGTACACACAGACATACATATAAATAAAGCATAAATAATAATGAAAGAGGACACAGCAGCCGCAGCAGTAAAGGCAGAGGGGAGCACAGATGACATGATAATGCATAAAAAATAAAATGCCATACATGGTCTGAATGCCACGAATGGGCACAAATGGTATGCGGGTGCGTCCTCCTACGCCGCCTCCTCCTCCGCCACCTGCTTCGCCTAGGCAATGCCACGAGCCTGTATCCAAGTGAACATGAACCGAGAATTCGACTTAACGCTTCGTTGGGCAGCACATCCGCCATAATTATGTGTGACGCGACAACAGAATGGGACATTAAAAGGCCAGGACAGGGCCAGAGACGCACCAACGTTGCCGGCCAGCTCAGTTCAGCTCAGTTCAGTACAGTTCAGTTCAGTTCAGCCGAGTTCAGATCAGGAAGACCACATCGTATTTTCCTGTAGGAAATGCGAAAACAAACCAAAACAAATCCCAGCCACAGTCACAGTCACAGTCACAGACATGCCGGAAGCACTTTGCAAGCGCCTTAAGGTCGCCATTTTGGGCCGTGTGGCCTGCTTAAGATGTCAAGTGACCAGCAGCAGCCACAGCGGGGCTCACTCAATGGCAAATTTATGCGCACAATGCGTAATTCATATGTTAATCACATACAACCAGGCCAGGCACAACACAGCCAAGCAGCTAACAATATAGGCAGCCCAACCCAAGCTACTTACGAACTGAGTTTTAATTAATGCGAGCAACAAAATGCGCAGGTAGCTACAGCTGAAACTAAGCACACACACACACACACACACACACACACACACACTCACAGACGTGTCTTGATGCTAAGCAACTGTGAAGGCATGTGGGCGTGGACTCGTCTCAAGCAGCCAGACTTTGGCCAACAGCAGCAGTAACTATAATTTACATGCTTAGCAGACAATAGCAGAGATTGCGGAGGCGAACGAAGGATGAACAGGTTTGTTTGGTTGGAGCTGTATATACATATGTGTGTGTATGTGTGTGTGTGTGTGTGTGTTTGCTAGAGACAGCTCTTAAACTGTTGTTGTAGCACCTTTTATACTTCTAATTAGTGCCACATTGGTAGCTGCAACAACAATGGCTTGCATGCATTGCAGTTAACGTTGCTTGAATAGCTTGCCTTTGTTGCGGCTGTCTTAGAGTCATTTCCCCGCTGTGCCCTCCACGCTCCACCCTCCACCATCGCCCTTCGCCCTTCGACCATTGTGATCCCCATGACAGCCCGAAAGCAGGCAGCGGGAAACGATTCGCTGCACAGCATTCTTAAGTAGTTTTGGCAATTATTTACAGCTACTTTGCTGGCAGCTTCACCGAGCCCTCGACTTAACGCTTGCCGCACGGATTATTATTATTATTATGCCGCACTGTGTATAGCATCGTTCGCGGTAGTTCAACTTTTGCATAGTTTTAATGCCGTGCAACGGATTAACAAGAACGGCAAACTTTCAGTTTGATCTACAAACTTTCTCGACCGCCGCCCGGCATCTTACGTTCAATCTCCACGTGGTTAAACTGTTTGCCAAATAAAAAAAAAATATATATATATATATAATAGGAAAAATTTGGTTGACTTCGATGCTTTAATTGTTTTTAAATTACCCATCAAGAGTGAAGGAAACTGAGTCAATTTCTCTCAAATTACAAACAAACAACTGGAGACAAAAATACCTAGAGAATTCCCATATTTATACAGAATTTACTTTAGTTACCTTCTTTACTTAATAGAGAACATCTTTGTATGTACATATGTATAGCAATAAACTCTTAAATGTATTATAATAATCATATTCATCTATTACTTATTACATAATGAATATTTATTATGTAAGCCAAGTTGATGTTGAATGCGAGCGGAAGTCACAACTAAAAAGAAACTCAAGCTGAAGCTGAAATAAATCTAATATGCGTATGTTTTAGCACATGCTGCTGCCAAAGTCTTACCCCCTTTTGGATATAACCTAAGTATACAGAGAGCATAAAACAAGTCTTATGAATACTTTAGGATGGCCACAGCTGACGCTGGCTGGAGCCGAGAGTTTAGCCGATTCGGATTTAGCATGCGAACTGTCGTCTGCATAATTCATTGGCCAAGTTGTAAGTCATGGCTCAAGTTTTCTCTAAATCAAATTAAGTTTACAAAATATTTTACAAACTTTGCACTAGCTGAGCTCAATTAAAAATGATGCATCCCCTGTCCTGGCTCCAGCTTCCGAAGTAATTTCCGCAACACAAACTTTCTGGACGGCAAAGGGAACGACGAACCCCGTGCAGATGAGCATTAGCCAGGCCAGCTAGCCCTCTCTATAGCCCGGGCCGATGCTGTGTGCGGAGCGCATTAAAATTAGTAACAAGCACAGCTCATTTATGTCAACTTTTCATGTCATTATGCACTTTGAGCAAATATTGTTGGACTGTGGCAAAAGTTTCAGTTGGCTCTCTCATGTGATTAGCCTGCCGAGCATATCCTTGATCAGAAACGGTGCAGGAGGCAAATTCATATGCGGATTTCCTACATGAGCCACAAAACCAGACAAGCAGAGAAAGACACAGATAGAGAGAGAGAGAGGGAGAGAGAGAGAGGGAGAGTTGCATTCAGTCCGACTTCAGCTGCAATAGTTTCCACAATAACAGCAACTTTAACTTCGGCTGCAACTTGGCAACTGGCAGTTGGCAATAGGGCGACCGCTTCGGAAGTCATTTCCAAAGCCAAACAACAGAGACAACAAAATCGAGCAGGAGGCAGGAGGCAGGATTCTGGCTGGCCGCCGACCCAAGCAAGACAAATTTCTACGATTTCAGTAATTAATTTGCCATTTCAAAGTTTGCCAGTCATTGCGACAATTATCCTTTGATTAGTGCTGCTCATCATGAGCTGGTCAGCAGTTTCCAGCTAGTTTCTAATTAATTGGCCAGTCGGACGGGCCAACATCCGAATAAGCCACCGCATATGCTCATCGCATACGGATCAAATTTGGCTTTGGGGCAAAGTTTGTCGCGTTTTTTGCACAATTACCCGACGCTCATTTCGGCCAACTTTAGTTTTAGCTGTGTGAGTATTTTATTTGTTCTTTTTATAGATGGGGACTCTAAACGTCACACTTGGCCACGCAATCGGACTCTCGGCACCATTCATTAAGCTCATTGGTGCTGACTTTTATTTGGACATTTGTTAGCCTCCAAAAAGTAGAGGTAATTAATTACAGCCCGACATGCAAAACTGTCAAAACGTGGCTATAAATTTTGAATTGAGGTTGAATTTGCGTGGCCAGCTGGCCCAATTTAAATGCCAGCCAGAGCCACAAACGCAACAGCCGAGCGATGCCTAATCTATTTTCAATTAAAGCAACCAACTGCCCAGTGGGCGGCCCGCTTATGAAGTCATCTCACATCGTGCAAGCCTTTCGCTGTGTGAAGCCTGTCGGTAATTACAAGAAATGCTCAAATGGCTTGCAATTAACTTGAGCACAAAACATTCAGTTGTACAAGGGGATTGAATGACTAACAATTTCCCCCGCCTTCCCATCACTCTCACTCATTCTCAATGGTATTTGAGCCACGTTGGCTGTCAATATCATCCGAATTCGGAATTACCTTTGGTAAAGCAAAAGAGAGCAGCTAACGATTAATTAGGAATTCAAGTGACTGCGACTAAAACTAAATAGATATTGTAAAATAATTTGAATGTGCGCATCACGGGCAAATCAAACGAACGATTCATTGAACAAACGTAGCTCCACAATCAAATTGAATGAATAAATGGAAAGCCAAAAGCTATTGCAGCTGCAGCTGAGAGCTGATTCGACTCGAAAAATGCCAACGGAAAATGGGTAAAAGCAAACTTTTCGACGTCGTTTTTAATGAAATTTCAACAAACTGTTACAAACGTGGCCAAAAAGAGTGGCCAAAATGAGAAGGAGTAAATGAGTAAAACAAAAAAAAAAAAAAGAAAGGGAGAGAAAGATAGCGAAAAGCAAAAATTGCAATTAAAATTACCAAGTGAAGGCCAACACAACTGGACTGGCCGACAGAATTAAAGAGAGAGTGAATGAGAGAGAGTGAGTGGGAGTGAGAGAGAGTGAGTGCGAGTGAGCGAGCGAGAGATAGATAGATAGATAGATAGGTGGGCCGATGCACACAGGCAAGGTGCGGACAGAGCGCCTTCAAATTAATAATAATTTGCGCATTGATGGAGCACCAACAAAAACAAAGTGAATGCCAGAAACAAAGTGCATACAGCTGAAGATGATGATGAAGAAGAAAAAGAAAAAGAAGAAGCAGCAAAGTATAATTAAAAAATGGCAAATGGCCGATAACTGGCACAAGGTCAGGCAATCGGCGCTAATGGAATGCTGAAATATTAAAACACAATTTAAACTAATTACAATTTAATGCATTTCAGCGAGACTCTGAACAAGTGAAGTATTCGTGTCAAGAATGAAAAGTCAAACGTCAGTTATATTCTCATCTGCTTGGCCAACATAAATATCCAATTAAGTGTATAAACATGTTCGCCATTTCATATTTTGCTTCATGAGCTAAACAAGATTTGCAATTGTAGCTGGTAGCTGGTAGGTGGTAGCTGTAGGAAGGTACATAGGTATTAAATATTTAACATTACCCAAGCACTAAACAAGTGCCCTGAAATATAAATACAAAATCAATTTTCAACGCCAACTCTCAGGATGGCAGGCAGCCAGATCGACCCACGCACTGTGAACTTGAGAGCAGATGGAAATATCAAATACCCTGGAATCGACAAACATCGATGCAAAGAAGAACAAATAACTTGTAGGACGTCAGGGCATTCGACTAGCTGAGTCGGGATATGCTTAAAGTATTAACAGCACAGCTATATGAATATCAAAGTAAAAGTGTCAGGAGCAGACACATCAGAGGCCAGGGGACAGCCAACTGGCAAGGCCCATAGCTACTCTTATAGGTCATTTACTCCCACACGGCTATAGTGTGTATACACAATATTAAAAGAAGCTAAGCATACCCAGCTCAGTGTTTGTATTGCGAGTATACTGACTAGCACTGTTAACATTATTTGCAGCAAACAAAAGTTGACTGTTGGGTGCTTTAGCAACGTTTCTCTCCGACCGAGAATCAACTTTTGCAGCTGAGTTTTTAAACAAAAAGTTTAGCTTGGAGCTTGTAAACGCGGTCGAGCGCTAGTTAGCTGAAAGGGGACCAAGTGGAGAGTGCAAGCTAGCACAGTGGTTGAGCAGCTGCTGTAAATCTGAATTGAAAATAAATAATTTACACCTGCAGCTATCTTATGAGGGCCAGACATCTGCTTCTTTGCGCACTGCATGCCAGTATGCCAGTAGCCAATAGTAGGACAGAACGTAGATGAAAAGTTGCAGCTTCAGAATTTGTGGCTTAAACTTTAAGAGGAACAGCAAATTTCCTGACCTGAATTTCCGGCACAATTGAACCGTTTGGGGACGAAGGTAAGAGAGAATGCTAGCGGCGTGCCAAACAATGCCCGAAGCCAAAAAGTTTTATTTTCTAAGAAATTAAGACTTAATTGGTAAAAGCAGCAACAACAGCGGCAACTTCAACAACAACAAAAGCAGCGGAGCACAATAAAAAAAGACGACGAAGACAACACGGCCGTTAGCTGTGCAGGAAAAGAGAGGGCTGAAAAACCAACATCAATGAAAAGTTTAAGCAAAACAATGGCAGACAAGTAAACAAAGCCTATGAATGTTGCCGAGTGCTGTCAAGGAGCTGTGTGAGCTCCAAGACTACAGCAAATATATTTACGAAGCTATAAGCCTTATTTCGAAGAAGACAAAAGATTTTATTACGCATACGCCATGCTAGACAGCCATATTTAAAACCCACACTAGCCAATTCAAAAGGTTCAAGCGATTGAGCGGAAAGGGCTTACAAGACATTATTATGTATGAGTAATCGATATATGAACAGAGTTTCCATGTAATAAGCCTTCTGCCTGTTGCACAATGATATCGAAATCTTTCATTCCAAAAATTGAACAGAAAGTGACACTAAGACGCCTGACTTGACAAATTAAAGACATTCATTTCATTTATAAATCAAAGCAGACAGACAGTCATCCAGTTCAAGAATTAGACATAATCCTAATTAAAATACTCACAAAAGTCGTAAAAAGTTGCAGAGCGCAACACGACAACAACGAAATAAAGAAGAACCATTTAAATTATTCAACAGACAAGAGCAAAAAGAGAAGAGAGCGAGAGGGAGAGAGAACGTATCGACAAGCTCGAAAAGTTTTTATGGGTTACATGCGACCTTATCGACTCAGGACATACTAATTGAAGCTTGCCTTACAGGCACAAGATTAACAGCGACGAATTCATAATTATGCATGCATATATGTAAATTAAATGTTAAATGTTGGCTACAATAATAAGGCAGTATTTTTAGATATTTATGATGGGATTTTATAAAAAGTAATTTTTATATATAAATAAAAATTACTTTACTTAAATATTATGTATATATATATATACCATTCAGCCTGAACAATAAAGTGAAAAATATATAGATTTCCAACAAATATGTCTTTTAATCACATGTATAATTTTTTCATATTTACTAATTTTTATATGTTTTCAATAAATGTAATTATTTCCATAGTATTCCCATAAATAAATTTGGTTGGTAATGTAAAATTTCATTTCACACTGTCAGGCATGATTTTTTCATTATTAAAATATCTATGTAAACAGCAAAAATACAAATCATAATGTAAAATTAAAACTTGCATTATTATAAATAATTATTATAAACAATATATATATTATTATAAATATGGAAACGGGCTTACTGCAACACTTGTTTTCATTGTGTATAGATAATGTTTATTTTATTCTTGTAACTTCATAGACTTTTTCAAAATAAATAAATAATTAAAATTAAAATTAGTATATTTTTATCAGGCTCATTAGATGACTGCTTCAATTTACAGCATGCCGCAAATAATTAAAAATCAGTTTAAAAGTCTCTTTGCCAATCCAATCAAAAGGAATAATTTGAGTGGCACAAATCTTAATTCAATAATGGATAAGCTATTCAGCTTAGAAAAGGTTTTCAGCAAAGATTTACGAAATTGAATTTTGAGTAAAATAAAACTCAATTTTAATAGGCTTATCAGGTCGTGCATATTAAGACTAATCCTTACATCCAACAAATATTTATTTCAATTTATTTATGATTGCTAAAATAACAACAAACATGTTCTTCTATGATGATAACTATTGGCGACATGAAGAAGTTTGAATAAATTCGTTAAAATCTGAGCAAATTCAATTATTAATTTGGGCTCCAACTACTTGGCACATTGAGAACGATTTGATTGTTTTCTTGGTTGTAATTATAAAGCAGCTGCAATGAGACTTTGTTGTTTATGACTGCGAACTCCATTGCTGCCTCTCAGCGTGAAAGTCATAATTGCCAACATTTGGTATATTTCACAGGCAAATAAACCAGTTGAGTTGGCTGGGCGTCATTTAGCAATTACATAAGTGAGTGAACTGACTGACGTCAAGGCATCAGCTTGAAGGCTGCGACTCGCCCTCGAAATAAACGGAGAGCAATTCACATGAAATTTGGTGGCGATATCAATTACGAGGCCATCGGCAACAGTCCCCAACTGTCCGGAAATGAAGGCATTCTGTCAGCATTGCGTAAGCGTTGCCCAATAATAATTGCAAAACTAGCGATGGATGGACAAAGGGAGAAAGGCGATGCTGGTGACGGTCATTAGAGAGCCTTGGAAATTTATCTGCGTTCAATTAAAAAACTTTTCAAATTTCAATTAAATGGGGAAATTGGCATATTTAGGCGCATGACAAACGAACCGTGCGACCATTCACCATTTACCATTCAGCATTTTCAGGCGGAGACAACACGGCTGCCAAATTGCGCAGCCATAACTAAGCCTCGGGATTATTTTGTCAATTTCAAATGTCCTGCCATTTACAGCATTTTAATACGACCCAGGGCTGGACTCGGCTGGGGGTTGGGCGAGACTGTGCTGGGACATGGCTGGGCCCGTTGTTATGTTCGGCTTGTTGTAGAAATGTTTATGAAGCAATTAGGCTCTGAACTGAGAACAATGCGACCAAATGGCTGCAACGGAAATTTTAAAGTCTTGTCATGCTGCCAAACACCTTCAGCCAGCGAGGGAGAAAGGGTATTGCCATGCTGACTTTAACTTTAGCGCCAGCTCATCGTGACAACAAAAAGATTCAAATCTTGTTACGCCTTCGCCTGATTTGGGCTTTTGTCCTGAGACAATGCCAAGCGGCAACATCATGATTCCGGGTCTTTCCTTAACTTTTGATATATCTGTATACAGCATCGGGTATTCGCATGTGACTAGTGAGAGATGGCGTACTCTATTGAGCTTTGTGGGCAGAGCTTGTATCTCACATGGACAGTTGAATAAAGTCAAAGTATTTGTAAGAGTATTTAGCTGATGTCAGTGTATGTCTGTATGTGTAGACTACTACACAGTGTAGTCCATGCCAAGCCAAGTTGGCCCATTACTCCCGTTTATACTCTAACACATGTTGAAACTTTTGGCACTGGCGGCCAGCATTGTGGGTTAGCAGGAGCTGATGTTGTTACACCTACCTTGGCGCGCATCTGGGCGAGCACTTGCACAATGTCGCCCTGCAGACACGCATACATTAGAGTGGTGCAGCCCTCGGCGAGACGATTTCTTATTGTTGCATCCGCAGCCACAGCCGCGTCCCGCACGCTGCTGTCTGGAGGCGTCTTCATGCTGTGCGACTTGGCTGCTGTTTTTCTCGCCTGTTTGTGTGTCGTCGTCTTCGATGTCATTGTCGAGGCAGCAACAGTGACGGCTGTTGCTTGTGACCGACCTGGCAACGGACTTTGGAATTGCAGTTGCTTCTTTACATGCGTTGCGCCATTGTTGGGCTTTAGACGCGGTGGCTTGGCCGGTGGCGCCACGCACTTTGCTTCCGTTTGCGGATGAGGTTGCATTGTGTTCGACCACTGCAGCTGTTTTCGTATTTGTTGAGCGTCTCTCCTTTAAAGTTGCCAATGCGATTCGATGCGTTCATTTTACAGGCAACAACAACAACAACACATATTCAGAGATTAATGGAACGCACACACTTTTAATTATAATTCCTGTTCGCCGACTCACAGTTCTATTTGGATTTGCTGCCTATGTATAATTAAACGCTAATTTGTTTGCTCGAAAGGCCTTGCCACATGCGGGCACTCTTCACAGTTGCTGGCTGCGGTTAATGGTGACAGTTTTGCTCACACAAAGTAAATACGTTGTAAGCTTCGAAGCGTAAACGGATGTTGCTGTCATTATATGAATATCTCTATGTGTGTGTGCATGTGCATGTGTGTGTGTGTGTGTGTGTGTGTGGGTGGGTGTGTACTCTAATGTGCCAACTGCTTTCGCTCGAACGCCTTTTAAATTTTCAACAGCCTGCGACATGCGGTGAAACGAGCGCGAATCGACGCGAAGGGACGCGATGAGACGCGATGAGACGCGTCGCAGCGCGGCGCACATCAGCAGCCCTTTCAATAATTAATTTCAGTTTTTATCAAAGCTCTCACACATACAAGCTCACATATATGAAACTTGGCTGGCTGGATGGGGAATTAGACGACGCTTTGGCAACTATCAAATAGACAACGACAGCAGCCAACGTGCATCCCTTAGCCATCCTCCAGCCCTCCGCTAGCCATTGATCAACTCAGCGCGGAAGCGCACAAAAGTATGCTATGAAAAATTCAATGCGCTTACATTTGATTTAAATTTCCCTCTAACATCTTACACACTCACACACACACACACACACACATACACACATGTAACACTTCTAGTCTACTATCAAAGCAAAATTCATTGTTAAATCGCGTGGCAAAATAGTTTTAGAAATAACGACTAACCAAAGAGAATTTCGAGAATTTTGTTTATTTTCGGCAATCATCATGTATAAATTATGACAGTGCGGAAAGCAGTATGGAAAAGGTTCTTAGCACATGATAATGCTCATGACGATAATGAGTATCATGATGATGGCGAAAGCAGCAGCTAAAGCAAAGCAGCTGAAGCGACAGCAGCTGCCACTTTTTGCCTTTTATAAAGCGATAAATGGCGAAAACTGCGCAAACCTATCGGTTGATTGAAAACCGAAATGGAATTAAATAAATACGAGAGCGCGCATGCAGATAGCTGCGTTGATGGCATCGCATTGTGGCAATGGAATGGCGATTGCCACGCATCGCATTAAATTTGAGAGCACGTAAATCGCGCGACTGTGGCTTTTATCGATGTTGCTACTGCCATCTGCCGTTGCCTCCATCTCCCTCTGCCTCCTCCTCTGACACTCAGCCTCAGTCAGTCGGGGCTGCAGCTGGTACGTTTGTTGCTTTGCGGCCGCTTTTCGTGCGGGCCGCAGAAGATTTACATTTCATTTGTAGGCAACGCTGACGGCAAACGCTGCAGCAACGTCGTCACTTGCTGATGATTTTGCCAAGGTTTACGAGGTGCTGAGCAACGTTGGCATCATCGTCTTCGACACGCGTTCGTTTTTAATGAATTAATAAAGCCAAAATAATAATAATAATAAAAAAATGGCCGCAGCGTAAGGCAATAAAATTCGTAAATAGTGAAAACAATTTAACGGCCGCAGTTCGGCTTGCGACAGCAAACAGTTGAGGCCTCATTAACTGGCATTAAGATTTCATCGAATTCATGTTAAGTAGCAGCAGCCGAGAGTTTCGACGTAAATTCAAACTGATTGAAGCTCAAAGCTGATACAACTACTTTCATTCACATAAAATGAACTCATAGTAAATGAATATATTGCTTAAGTATTATCTCAAATCTTACTCAAACTGTAGTGAATCTGCAAATCCCTTAATTCTCCCTCACTTAACATCCTTATCTCAAAACCCAATAAATCGAATAAAGAATACTTTAAAAAAATAATTAATAAACTAAAGATAAATTTATAAAGTATATAATGTAAATATATGTAATATATGTAAAAAATAAGTAGGAAAAAATAAGTCTGCCCAAAGACCTTTGTTGCTTTGGCTCTAAACAAAATAGATCAACATGACTAGATCGACTCAGTTCGTCATTCTGTTCAAGAATATATATGTAAGTATTATATGGAATCTGACATGCCTGCCTCTGTCTTCTTTCTGATAGTGAGATATTTATATTTTCATGTTTTCTATAGTCAATACATGAATCTGCTCTCAGATTTATCAATGCATGTTTGCTATTGAATTGGGACAACTTAATCGGCCTTGACCGCGGCTTAATTAGAAACTGCATGCATAATACGCATATGCATCATTTACTAAATTAAATTGAATCTATATCTCCAAGTTGATCTGTCGTTTGTTCACACTCACTCTCTCTCTCTTTCTCTCACACACTCATCTTCATTCTCTGTCGCTTTATCTCTATTTCTAAGCTGTTATATGTTTGTCATAATCGTTAAGCCGTTTTATAGTGTGGCCATAATTATTCTATTATTAAGTACCAAAACATTTGTCATGCACGCAATGCTGGCCTTATTATAATTATTATTGTTGGTGCTCCTGCTCCTCCTGCTCCTGCTGCTGCTGCTGCTGCTGCTGTGGCTACTGCTGCTGTTGTTACTGCTACTGCGGCTGCGACTGTTTATAAGTGATTAAATGTAGCCCACGTTGGTAAACTAAATTGTGCCTCAGGAGTTGGCCTTCTGTTCGTTAAATATATATATATAGTTAAATATATATATGTATATATAAGTATAAGTGTATAAGTGTATTTTACACATGTCAGTGATTGTGTGGCAAGCGACCAAACTATTCAAGTGTGTGTCTATGCTAGTGTAAGTGTTCCTGTGTGTGAGAGTATGTTTGTGATTGTGTTTGTGCTTGTGTGTAGAGGACTGTGCATGCAGTTAAACGCAAACTCATCCGCTTGGCAAATAAACATTTTAGCAAATTTACTGCCAACTGACAGCTGTCAGCTTTATAACCACCATCAAACAATGCCAGCAATATGGAGAAGCAGAGCACCACGAACAACAAACACCCACACACACACACTCACTCACATGCACAGCAATAACCGAGAGCTAAGCAAGGGCGCTAGCAAAAGGTGCGCACAGACCGCAGACCTATTTGCTGAGGGGCCGGAAAGAGACAAATAGGCAGCGACAACTAAATACACACACACACACACATAGGCAGCTGCTGGAGTGGTTGGAGCACACACACACACACATACATAGGCAGAGGGCGACTGAGCAGCCTGGCATTTTCCCCACTTAACACTTCATTGAAAAACCACTCAAAAAGCCACTTTTGCAGCGAGTGCGAAACCCTAAGGGGGCATGTGGCAAACACACACACACACACTCCCTCCCAGGTGTACGTGTAAGTAAACTGTTTTGTCTGTCCAGTTTGTTTGCTATTTGTTTGCATCGTTTGTCTCCGCCACGCTCCAGCATTGGCAACAGCTCGTGAAATCGTTTATGCGCTTTGACTTTGACTCTGACTCAGACTTTGGCCAAGGCATTCGCTTGGCTAATTATGCTGCAGCTAATGAAAATTTAATGCATTTAGAACTGCTGTTGCCAAAGGCATACTCCGCTCCTCAAAGTGTACGCAGCCTTTGCCCAAAAGAATTCCAGAGTTCGGTTACAGCGTCAGCGTCGTCCTGGCCAGCCGCTGTTTACCTTTGACTGCATTTATAACACAAATTGTTGACATTTTCGCGTCAAAAAGAGTTTCTCGTATTTTTATGTGTACAGACATTTTGCTTCTTCCTTTTTTTTTTTCGCTTCTGCGGTTCGTTTGAGATTTTACTGCTGGGGCGAGTTTGTCAGCTCGCCACACACTTTCAGCCCTCAGTTGCAGGCTCTAAGGTTTTTTTTTTTTTTCTTTTTGTTACCACTGACCAACGCACTTTGTGCGGGCATTTTGTTCACATTGTCACAAAGTTCGTTAATAAAATAAAAGTTAAAGAAATTGTGATATTTTTCGTAATTTTACACATGGCGTTGGCGTTGGCGTTGGCGTCGAGTTGGCCAAGCACTGTTGGAATCTATCGCACAACTAGCTGCCATTGCAGCTATGTATGCGTGTGTGTGTGTGTGTGTGTGTGTGTATGAGGGTGTGCGTTCGGTGCATGCTCCGTGTTATTGTGTTGGCCACCCAAGTTGTCATGGCGATGAGGTAGCCACTGAGCCTAGTGGCTAGTCACACACACACGCATATATATGCCTAAGCCACAGCCCATTCACACACACACACACACACACACACTCAGTCATGCCTTTCGGCTCTTAGACCTTTGCGTGCCTGACAGCACACATCAACATTGTCGAGAGTGAAGTCAACTTTGTTCAGCTGCTTAATTGGGTTAAACATTGTGATTTTTTTATTGGTTTTCGTTGGGCGTAATCATGGCCAGAATATGTACTAGTATATAGGTAATATGGCCGAGTACTCGCAGCTTGCAATTTGCATTGCTTTTCAAAAAAAAGAAACTGAAAATGGAAAATCGCAAGCTGTCAGGTTCGTAGAGTGGCCAAAATGCCAATGGAAAGAGTCTTTACAGCTGGCACTGGAACAAAGCGTTTAAATTTCAATTAAAGCAAAAGCAAGTGCCATACACAAACACACACTGGCAAACATTTGTAGCCGTTACAGCTCATAAATTCCTTGACTTGTGTCAGGATGTGTTAGCTGGGCCGACATTTTGCTTCCACAGAATGCCGAAAAGTTTCTAGCTGCGGCATGTCAAGAGCAATCGCAGCAGCAGCAGCAGAAACCAAAGCAACAACAGCAACAATTCAACTAAGCCTGGCTAAGGCGTCCAGTCGGTTAAGTGCACCAGAAATAAACTGCACACTTTGTGGGCCGCTGGGGCAACTTTGGCAGCAGCTGCCTTGCCGCACGAATCGAAACAGAAGGGAACCAAAATTTAGTTGGGCGTGGCAGAGCTCAGAGAGAGAGAGAGAGAGCAGTTCGCAGTTCTTTTAATTAAAATGGCTTTTTGAGGAGTGACTGCCATCAAAGCTGAGGAGTCATGT
This sequence comes from Drosophila borborema, assembly GCA_030914335.1. Taxonomy (NCBI): domain Eukaryota; kingdom Metazoa; phylum Arthropoda; class Insecta; order Diptera; family Drosophilidae; genus Drosophila; species Drosophila borborema. The sequence continues at coordinate 8,526,897 of JAUESP010000306.1, read as the reverse complement.
GTATGCGATGCTGGATGTTGGTTGTGGGCTGTTGCATGCACATTGTGAGCTGTGGAGTGTGGAATGTGCCCATGCGCCTATGCTTGCCTGATTGGGTGGCTGGGCTATGCCGCATATGCGTGCAGTGGTTTATGCATTTATGCGACTGAGCTTGGTAGTTGTTTGAAGTAGGCACTCGGACTTGTTGCAGTTGCTCAGCTAGCTGCAGCATGTTGTGGCCAGGACTATGCAGTTGCTCCACTTACAGTCCACAAGCTACCCGCATTGCCACATTGGCCAAGCCATGCCAGTGCCATAGAAACTGCATGCGTATGTGGATAAGGTGAATTCTTGGTGTTTTGCGTTTGTTTGTTTGTTTGCTCGCCACCCACATTCCCACATCCCAATGCCACTCAGACAGTTTGGCCCGTCAACCTGTCCGTTGTTGGCTCATAAACAGGGTGATGACAGTGCGCCGGGGGGTAGCGGTGCTTAAAAGCAACCTGTCAGGTGCATGCCTCTTCACTTTGTTGCGCCAACAGAACTTTGTCAGCTGCCAGTCTGCGGCACTCTGCATCCCTTCATCTCTCATCTCTCTACCCGGCTAACTCTTCCGTGCCAGCCATCAGATATCTTAATATGCCACATAAATGATTCAATTAGTTGCTAATTTTAGACCAATTCCTGATGGCTCAGTCTGACAGAAGTAGCTTTGTATTTGTGTTTGTGGCATGTTAGCTGCAGCGGCTTATTGCATGCACGTCTGACAGCTAGCTTCACATCTATATTAGAGCTTGATTAACAAACTTCAGCTATAATTGGTACAACCGCAACCATTTAAAGCTTATTAGTTGAACAGTTTCTGTCAGATGTTGCCGAAATATTAATTCGATGCCGTTCCATTTGCATTGCCAGAAGCTCGTTCCATCTCCTTCGCTGCTCTGCTGCTCTGCTGCTCTCAGTCATTAAGATAATTCAACTTAATTGAAACAGCTCAGCGACCAAAGTGCAATGCACAGCGCAGCTTAAAGATTAATTATCCTTTACCCGAGCACACACACACGCACATACACTCACATAAATAATTATATTTCCCTCATATATATGTACTACTACATGCATAAAAGTGTGCGTGTGGCCCGCTTATTTGTATCCACATAGATAAGGTGCTGATTGCAATTCCCAAGTCAATTGCATTTCGAGTGTTGATTTCAGTTAATTGCTGACACCGTTTAATGATGCAATCGAACTGGCTGACCTAAACGGCAACGGCATGCGGACTGTCGCCTCTTTTGCATTTTATGCCCCTTTTAAGTTTTACCGCCGCCCCTGTCATTGGCTGCCTGCATAATTAATTAGCGCTGTTGCCACAGGCAACCGCCAAACGCGCAGCTACTGCAGATTAATATTAATTTGATTAAATTTCTCGAAAGAGCTGCGCTACCGAAGACACCGAAGCCAGCCACAGACGATGGCTCTAGGGCGGGACGGCTTTGTGTCATTAACTTTAAGGTGCACTGTCAAATTGAGTGCCTGAGAGCGTTTCGAAATATTCATTTCATACACACACACACACACGCCCGCGCAAGCACTTGACTAAAGCTTCCACTCAATGTGTGTCAAGCTTATAGTGCGTAACACCATCAGAAATAGTTAAGAGCATTGAAAGGCTTTTAGCTAAAACGCGCGGCTAGCTATTGCGTGAAAGTGCCAGCAATACCAACATTAGACTTCAATATACACAAACACACACACACACACACACACACACACTCACATATATAGATACCCTAACACCTATGCATTTTTGCTTGATAATAATATTATTTTAGGTTTTATGCGGCCCATCTGCGCTTACCCAAACGAGTTTAATTGCATTAACACGCACACATACAAACAGTTTAACACACACACACACACATGCATCGTTGGCCTAAAATTCGGTCTGCTTCAATGCTTATGGCAAAATTTGCAAATACTATAGCCTACTTATGGGCGCAACGGAAGCAACATATTAAATTGCTTACCGTTTGCTTTTTATTGTGCTCTACTCCTCGCGCAGCAAACAGAAGAGAGAGAAAAAAAGCAATAAGAAATTGCAGCTTCCAGAATAAGAATGCTGCATAAGTATATGTAAGTAAAAGTTTTGTGCGCAATAAATTTTATTAGCATAAAATTCGTAAAGCGCTTTTCGAAGTCTTTCGGTCGCTGGCCAGTTATGTTGGTATTACATACTTCATCAAACAAGCTGCGAAAGTTTAAGGCTGGCTCGCAAGATACTTTTGTTCAACAAAATGCTGCCTTACAGCTAAAGGTAGAACGACGATTTATATTATTAAGGCCAAAAGGAAGACAAAAGAAACGAAAGACGAAATTTATATAAAATTCCCTTATCTTGATATATATAGCTAAATATTCTTACTATAATAACATAAGCGAATTTTAAATAAATTCTGTCTGATTTCTGATTTCATTTGAATATTATTGATTTTTATATTATTGTGGCATATTGATATTTAAAATATATATAGTAATATATAGTCCAGTATGCAGTCGTCAAAGACCAATATTAATTATAATATTTACTATATTTACTATAATATTTATAGCATACATAATCACTACCAAAAATTTAAATATATAATCCCCTCTAGAGAATTCAGTGATTCAACGCCCTTTCATTCTTATGCTTATGTTAATAGTTACATATATTATTATGAAAGCTTTAACAAACTTACCTGATATCAAAGCCTGCTTACTGTATCCTGAAAAAATAGGGACATAAATAAAAAAAAAAAAAAAGTAAATAAATTATCAAATAAAATATATATAGACGCACAAACTGTGCCATAGATCTACCTCTTCCACTTGGCCTCACAACCAGACTCTTTTATGTATATCAATTTTCAATTCACCAAGTTTGTTACTCTAATGGAACGACAATTCATCATTTGGTCTATTCAGAGTTTTATAATTTTCCTTTTACTACCAATATCTCCAACAATATTCCAGCACTTGCAATCCAATTATATATGAACAAATTAAATATGCAAAACGTACTTGATGATTTATTACCTTTGCATATATCAGAGTGCTATGACTATCTATCATAATATGATGCTCTACATGAAACATACATTTGGAATGCGTGCTGATGCTTTTGCATTCTAACATTCTCATGGCAGAATTAAACAACTCTTCCACTCTCTTATTTCTTTCAATCATTTGGCTTACTTTAAAGGCAAAATTATTCAAACTTACAAGTTTCAAGCAATCGATTCTCCTCTTCGTGACACTGTGATGCTCTAAACGTTTTCGCGTTGCCTCAAGTATCTCAAACAATTAGTTGTTGAATTGAAAGTGGTGTTAGCTGGACAAAAGCGATTAGCAATAACTGAATTGAGCTAAGTTGGCGATTATTCGCCCACGGCAGTGCTCAGGTTCTGTGTGGCATCACGACGTCGCGTTGCCTGCCAACTTCAAATCCAAACTGACCACAAAACATTTTCAGCTTGAACTTTATGCCGCAGAAGGCGATGGCGATAGCGGACTGACGCTTACGACGCCACGGCGGCAGCGACGTCAACTTCAAAATAATAACAATAAAAAATCAAAGGCAGTAAAAACCAAAAAAAAAAAAAAAAAACGCAAATCCAAACCAGTCAAAAGCCAATGCAAATAGGTGTGCCTGTGCTTGTGTGTGTCTGTGAGATTCTTAGCCCAAGGGCTTGGCATCGTTGCAAAAGAACTTATGGCCGAGTTGTTGCTCGTTGCTGTTGTTGTTGTTGTTGTTGTTGTTGTTGTTCTTGTTGCTGTGCTAATTTGTATTTGTGGCATTCGCAGGCAACTGGCAGCTGATGTTGCCATTGTAGCAGCTGTGTGGCTGTTACGACTCGGTCCGGTCAGCGCGAAAAATGAAGTTGACCTGCTTTTAGCCGAGCCTAAAACTGGAACAAAATACACACGCACACACACACACACACAGAGAGAGAGAGAGAGACGGCACAACACTTCCGAGTAAATTTACATAGGCTCGGCCGAAGAAATTATGCATGCGGCTGTTGATATTGAAATGCCGAACAGGTTAAACTCCATGCCGCCCACTCGATAGTGAAATGAAAGTGGAGCCAGCGGCAGAGCCAGTTTCACTTTCGCGCCAGTTTACAGACCATAAACACGTAAGGCACGAAGAGCAAACAAAATAAATACGCTAAGGCGGAATGGGCTGACTGACTGACGTTGACGTCAAAGCCAGCGTCAGCGCCATCGACGACGGCGTCAAGAACAACAACATGCAAATCTGATATAGTAAGAGTTACAGTTGTATTTGTATGCTAAGTGCAGCTGTTGGCTGTTGGCGCTGCTGGCGTCGCAGTCGACGTCGCAGGAAGTTGTTACGGCAAGGAGGGTGCTCATAGGCGGCAACCTTTGTGGGTCAAATCGTCGTTAAAAAACGTCTTGGCATAACTGTGCCAACGTGCGGCATTTGCCAAAGTCAAACGCATTGGCAACAGCAAAGCAGCAAAGCAGCAACAATGTTGCAGACGCCCTCATTTTGACCAGAAATAAATCAGTGAGCGTCGTGGCTAACGACGAGAACTTGGCACAAATCCATTAACACTCACATTTTAGTTGTCGCATGCCAGCCACAAATAATTGGAAGTCTATTTGGATAAACTTGGCCAACATGCAAGCAAGTAAGCCAAGCCCTAGGCCCATGCCCAAGACCACAGCTGAGTGAAGCAACCTCTTGGCTTGGCCGACTGGCTCGTTGTTCATGTTAACAAAATGAACTTTTAATAAATTCATTACGCTGGCAATTTACGACTCTGACACAAACACACACACACACACACACACAGACACGCCCACACACGCTGCACACTGCATTGCTTTAATGCAATGCCTGACATTACGTATACGCCCCATACATTTATGGACAATCAAGTTTATGGCCATAGAAGCATGCTTTTATGTGTAGATCCGGAGAACTGCTCTGTTTATCGTCACTTTGCACTTCTCCTTGACTTTTCTAAGATATTTTCAAATCGAACGGCTCTCTGCCTCTCTCTCTCTCTCCATCTCTTAGTGAATTGTGGTTGGGCGGCGCCTATGGCTGCAAGCGTGCTATAAGTCCTTGTTTTATTGCTATTGTGCACATAGTTCTAGAAGAGGAAGCACTAACAAGTGCAGCAAGGTTAGAGGAAACAACAATTGTCAATACTTGCAACTAACTTGAAATAGCTTATAAATTCCATGTGTTTAAATTTCTTTTGGTTTAAAATAACTTAAATCATAAAATGCCAATTGTAGCTAGTTATTAAAAATTTCATCTGAAAGTTAAAGCATATCACAATTTTTTTACGAAAAGTTTGTTGGCAACATTTCGAAAAGTTTTCTTTTTTTATAACTTTTATAACATTTCTATTTATAGCCAACAAGCTAAATATTATGATTTATGAAGCTGCAGCAGTCAAACGCTTTGATATAATGCTGCAGCTTTTTAGTCAAATTAAAGCTGGATTAGATTTAAGTATCTGTAATCATATATTATTTCTTGATTTAAGTAACATAAAATTAAATAAATATGCATTACTTACTTGATTTCAATTTAAATATTTACTTCTTAAATATTTGACCACTTAACTTCATGAATTACGCTCTTAAGTTTAGCATGCAAATCATAGATTCTAATGAATCGTTAGCATTGCATTGGAACGCAATTATTGACCCGTAGGCAAAACAGCACAGTTGATTGCCATTTAATAAAGCTATTTCGATAAAAGGCTTTTAATTGCCGATTTGCGACACAGGCGCAAATATTTGTGACCCCCATTACCATAATTTTGGCAATCAGTCGTCAAGGTCAACATTTTGGCCATCTCAAGGGCAAAATCAACGAAACTAACAAAAACTGCCCGATTTTATCTTAAAATTGAATAAATTATCCAACCAACTGACCCAAATTTAATGTAAGTATATATGTACATACTTTCTAGATGTATATACATATATTATATTACATTTGCATGTACCAAATGGCTCGGGGACCAAAAGTATGAATGAAAATGTGGACAACATCAAACGCAGACCCCGAAACTGCAAGCTGATTACCGCTAATTGTGCCCAAAGAAATTGAAATTAAACAAGTCAGACCCAGAGCCAAATCCGAGCGACCTAAACTAAGGCCAGTAAATTTATTTATATATATTTTTATTTTACAATGTGCCTTTGAAATGAAATGAGGACATTTCCTTTTTCTGGCTGTATTAAGACTCATTTGCATCAAAGGAACTTGTTGACAAAGCAAAACTAAAAAGAAAACATGTTTTTATATAATTTGACATTTACTGTTTGCAATATTATTAATAATACTCTGCCATGTGCCATGTTTTTTTTTTTTTTTTTTTTGTAAAAACAAAGTTGAAAGCTCTTTTCTGCTCATTGACATGAATAAATGATGAATAAGACAATTATTATTATTCTCAACAAAAGGTGAAGGAAGAGTTAGCAATCAATAGAGCACAAGTTATATTATATATATTGTGAACTGAACTTGCTTATGTAATAAAAATTATGTTAAATATATGTATATTGTTTTTTTTATTTCTATACTTCTCACATTCGGCATAAAATTTTGCTTTTCTCCTATTCGAAACATCATTGAAGCAGACGCTGAAATTCTTGTCAGCTTTTGGCATGATTTGTATTTCAAATGAAAATACTTTAGACACACTTAGACAGCTGACATTGAAGGAGTTGGATCAAAATGGCTCAGGTAGGCTGTGAAAATATTCAGTTTGATAATATAAGCTAACGAGTCCATTTTTATATTTTATACCGATAAAGGGTAACCAAATTTCTGTTCTAAGAAAAATGTTCGGCTTGGGTAAAAAGAAACCCGAAAATTCATACATAGTGCCACAGAACTCAAAAATCAATTTAGATAATAAACCTGCTTTTAAGGAACACATAGCAAATCTCAAGGAAAATAATTACGACCGCACCGTCATGAATAAGTGTCCGCATTGTGAAAATATGGCCAAGAACTTTTTGTATCTGGAAAGCCTGATACGTAACAATTGCGACAAGAATCCCAAGTGCAGCTTGTGCCAATCGTCGCTCAAGTATCTACAATATGTGAATCGAAACATAATGCAAGTCTTTGGAAACTTCGACTCGATTGTGCAGGCTGCACGCGTGTTTTCCACACAGGTGCCGCCAACGCCAAAATATTCGGTCAGAAAGCCTCCGCCGAAGGAAGAGAAATCTGGTCGCTCTGAAGGCGGCGCTCATCTAAGTGCACAGAAATCTACAAAATCTCTGAAGCCAATCAAATCGCAAAAGTCTAAGAAATCGATCAAATCATCGAAGTCTGGCAAGACACTAACAAAGTCAAAGACCAAGACTTCTGCGACTACAAAGAGTCACACAGGTCACGGCAAGATGGTCCTCAAGAGTAAATTCAAATCGAAACCGGCCAAGGCACCGAAATTGGCCAAGCAACTCAACAAGGTGGTCCGCAGCGCTAGCCAGTACCAAAACCTACGTGTCATGCGCTCCAAGCAGACCACCAAGACGCACAAGACTAAGAAGCCGCATGGCACAGCAGCGCCCACGAGCATCAACTGGAGCCTACTTAAACGCAATATGCCCAAACACACCAAGTCTTTTGGTGTATAATAAATTGCAAAAAAAAAAAGAGTTGACCTATCAAATGGCCTGACGACACGCATCATATACTCTTGAGCTGTATCAAAATTATCCGTTTGAAATTTGTGATGAACAAATATTTTGATAATAATAAACAAACTACATTTCTAGTGTACGACATGCATATTCGATTTAAGCAGTGTAATTTTATTTTAAAGTGTTTCATTAACAGCACTTTGAATAAAATTTGGCCAATCAAATTTACATAAGTGGCTTTTGTGTGCTGTCTAAAATCTGATAAGCGGAGGTTTTAACTTTTCATAATTTGCTCTCCGCTTTTTGCATAAAATTAAAGCCCGACAGCAACGTCAGACCATTTTGCAATTCAGACATATATATACACTGCTTACATAACAAATCGTAGCTCCATAAAATGTGGAGTATCCCATGCATGCCATACATGCATCAATATCGTTGTGCCACAAGACTTCCCAAGTGTCTGGCTTAGCTGAAAATAATCTTAGTTGCCTTGGCAATTATTCTATGTTCTTTATTTATTTATTTATTTTTTTTTTTTTTTTTAATTTTCACATAGCCTCTCTGATCAAGTTGACAGCGCGTGTGACACAATTAATGTACATATATTAAAATACACGTAAATGTGGTAGCATATACATAGGTATCAAAGTTGTTACCCAAGTTGGCAGGACGCTTCCTAATAAACTCAAATGCACTTCACGAGAAAGAGACGAATATATATATGTAGCTGCTGCACGTAGTCTCTGGTGTTGCTGAGAGAGACCGAGTTGGCAGGCCTATGGGATGACTTGAAGATATTGTAGTTCTACTCATAAGAAAATAAGAAAACACCAAAGCAAGGAAAGCAAGCAATTCGCATAGCGTGGCTACTATTTACTGTAAACATGGAAACTGATCAATCTTCGACATATTTTAAAATATCTAAATAAGATAAAGTATGTATACCACTTCACGAAATCGCATAGTACTTTATGGACTACTAATACTAATAGTACTATAGACTTCTAAGTCTTCAAAATAGAAATAAAATCAAGTCAGTATAATCCTCAGAACAAACTCTTTAATGTAAACAGATATTTCATATACTCATATTTCCTTTCATTTCATATTTCATGATAAATTTAAATAAAATTACTCTCGAATTATTTTACTAGGAGTTAAAATACATATTGTCATTTTTTGGCCATAGCGACGATGTGTTCGCAGTTGTGAATCTGTGCATACCCTCAGTAAATAGAATGTATCTAAGAAGGTTATGAACGTTGTAATAACATGTGACAGGCTAAAATCAGCTGAGCTTGGAGACTTAAACTGAGAGGAAATAATATCTATATATTTGCATAATATTTAATATCAACAAATCTTGCAAAATATTATAAATTTCTATATATTTTCTACTTTATATATTGCTCCCAAATTGTTAAAAGCAAAACAGCAACTCGTTCCTGAATTAAGGATGTCTGCTAGTCAGGCATTACTAAAAATATTCTTGGAAAAGCAAAACGGTTGTCGGTTATTGAATGGCATTTTTGTATTTTTGCCTACAAAGCCAAACAAGTGACTTTGATTTTGAAGCTAACGACCAGCCAAATATTTTGTCAATTTAAATTCGAGTGGCTAGCAAACGTCCATCGGGAACGGTGACCGGAGACCGGTGCCCAGAGACCGACTCCGATGGCAGCAGCAGGCAAAAAACGTGCACGCTATATAACTATGCCAACTGACTTTCGGGCGGCCATCGCAAGTTTGACAATTTTACGCTCTGCACCCACAAATATGCCATATCCGCAGCTGTGGCCTCCTGTGGACGACCCTTCATTTGTTTATCCAGCCACCGGTCATCCATATGCATTCTGTGCGTGTGTGTGTTTGTTTCCGAACTTGCCTCGTTGGGCATTTGGCTAAAACTTATTAGACACGAGTGTATTTAGCGCATATGTGCCTGGCACTGGGTAAATATCTGCGGGTCTGGCGCTCTGCTGGAAACAAGCTTATAGGTAAACACATTTATATACAACGCACCAACACTGCCATCCGCGGGGCCACACAAATTTTTCCATGTATGTCAACATGGGAATTCGCGCATAGCGCAACAGGAAAAACTAACTATTGGATTTCACTGAAAAATACTTTCATGTATTTTAGAAAATAATTAAATTACAAATTTAAAAATGTGTGTTATTTTTATAAACTTTGGCAACAACTTATATGGCAGATAATCAAATATTAATTATTTAGCATTTAGCAGAATTCAGCTAATAACATGATTCGTAGTAAAACTTGCAATTATAGAAGCTATATAAGTATTGTATATAAGACTTATTATTTAAATATTTCTTAGACTTTTCTATATGCATTATTTGCCAAGTTCTTTATTTTTTCTATTTTCAATTTAGATTTATTGATTAATTTATGCTTAGCAGATCGTCTCTTGTCGACTTAAGAAATCTTAAATTGAATACAAATAAAATACATATTGCGTATATGAATTTCTCTGAGATTACTATTTTGAAATTAATTATATAAATTATAATTTAAAGTCCACACTGGAGCCTTCAGAGTATTGCTAGTACGACTCATCCCGGCTAATTGAGCAAAATAATATTTTTGCTGATACTGTGGAACCGAGCCCAAACAATGGCGGCAGACCACAAAGCTGTGTGACACTGCCGCACAATTCCTTTGTAATTAGATAACGCAACAAAGCAGCAACATGGCAACCACAGCATTTCCGCTGCCGGAACGTTTCAATCGTCTCGGTTGAGCTGCTTGACCAGGCCTACGCGCTGCTATGCTACGCATAATACCATGGCCCGCTCGTTGGGCACGCGGCTGATGTGCGCTGCAGTTTCCATAGATTTTCATTTTACGTAAAATGTTGAGAGCATTTTCTGATTATTTTGCAAAATCGCAACAGTTACCGTTGCCATTGGCAGCATAATAAGCCGCCAGCACGCCCATTGGACGAGGCTCGCAAAATCCGTTTGCCGTTGCTATTTCAATCGCTGCATTTCGCTGGAACAATGCTTAATAGAGCTGACTATGGCCGAATTGATTTTATGGGTTGACTATGCGATACGGTAGATCTTGGCTTAAAGCACAGAAGCCAACGTGAAACCGTTTTACACTACCGAACACAATCGAAAATGCGCTTTGACCCAGGCCCTTGGTCGATTAATGTTGTGGTCAGTGCTTAGAGGAACAAAGCGAGAGTGAGAGCGCTAGAGAGAGAGAGAGAGGCATGCCTATTGGCACGCAAATTTATCACGCTCAAGATGTTGTGCAAGACGCTGCCCTCCAACGGGAGCTTAGCGTGCCACAATGCTACTACTGCAGCAAGGGCTTGGCTGGCATCTCCAGCTGGCCACGGCCAAGCCATAATTAGCCGCTCAGCGCAGACGAAGGGGATGGTCGTGGGACGACGACAAACAAATGGCTCACAAGCAGAAGATTTAGTGTGCTCTCATGCAACTAAACTTAATATTTCACGTGCATTTAACCTCCGGGTTTAAATGTCGTAATTTTCTCATTGGCATCCAGCAGCAGCAGCAGCAGCACCATCCTGAGGCATTGCACGAGTGTTTTACTGTCTCAAAGTTTGTCTCAATTACGTGCGTGCCAGACTGAGACAACTCGCTCCACTGGCCCCCCAACAAAATATTAAGACTGCGATATGGTCGTAGAGCATTTCTCAGGGCACACTAAAGTTTCAGCTCGCCGCAGACGCCTCCTGCACGCCCCTTCCGTTTGTCATTGGCAACTTTTTAATTAAAAGTTTCATCCGAGTAATGGGATATTTGCACTACGAAATGCGATGTCGACCACGACGATACTGGCGTTGCTATTTGTGGGTGGGGTGAGGTGGTGTGGGGTGGTGGTGTGGGGTGTCGCCAGCGTCGGCTTTGCTTGTGCCACTTTGCTCTTATTGGTTGCAAGTATCTAATTGCCAAAAGGATTTGCCTTACATAATGTTGCGCTGACCCTCATTCCCAATTTGTTGTTTTCTTTTTCTATTTTTTTTTATTGGCCACCAAAAACTTTGCCCAGCTCGTTGCCTAATACCAAACTATGCCCTGCTCAACGTGAACCCAGTTAATGAGCGGCCAACGTCACGTGCGCAATTAATGAGCAGGCGTTTTAATTAAGGGGTTACCCCTCTCGTTCCCACCTACTCACTCTATCTCTCTCTCTCTCTCTCTCTCTCTCTCAGTCTGTCGCCGAATGATCGAGGTGGTAAATCTAGTTGTTGCCTCAAAATAGCAGCTACAGCACGCGAACAATTAATTTTGTTCGTGCTTACTTTGATTTTAAGTTAAAATTCTTGAACGCAAGACAAACACATGTTTGTTAAATATTTATATTTGAATTACAATAATAATGAGAGTTAGACGTCTACATATATCTACCAATACCAATAAATATTTACTATATATATTAAAAATATCTAAGAGCCTGAAATTGCAAATATCTGCTGATTCTTTTTCAATGCCTGTAAATAAGAGTCTTTCACTAACACTTTCATAAAATAATAGAGAAAAACTCAGTGCATCGCTTCTTCAACGATCTCGTTCGCGAGTTTTTTTTTTTCACTCAGATTTTTCCCCGTGTGTATGTGAGGTTGGCTATCGATCACTTATTGTGCGAGCGGTAATCACAACGCTCTCTAAATGATGTTCAGGAAAAGATTAGCTCAACGCTCAATCGAAAACCAAAACGAAAAGAACCGAATGCTCTTGCTGAGAACAAGAGCGAGAGAGCATAATGAACAGAATAAGAAGACTCAAACGAGTTTGTTTGCGAGCTAAGCTGAGAAATAATTCCTCTTTATTTAAATACTCTGGCTATAAATATGCATCTTCTCGTTGTGCAACTGCCCAAGAATATTCAGAAATTCATTTAGTAGGCAATATATGTTAATCATAGGCTACTAGAGACAAGTATAGACTATTGCTGTCTTTGTTATTTACTCTTATTACTTTAAATCTAACTAACAAATAGCAATTCAGAAAGCCATCAAATTGAAGTCTAAGCACTAAATTCAGATACTGGAGCTTTGCCTAATCACTGCCGGATGTCCGCTCAGAAATTTGCTTTTATTGTTTTCACTTCTGCCAGACGCCTGTAAGGTTTTTTTTTTCCTTCTGGTACATTTGGGTTTGTAGCTGTCTTTTTATACTCTGTTCCCTTAAAAAGGGAAAAAGAGTATATTGGGTTTGTGCAATGTCCGTCTTGCTGTCCGTCCGTCTGTCCGTCTGTCCGTCTGTCCGTATGAACGCAATATTTTTCGGCGCTATTAGAGCTAGAGACTTGAAATTTTAAACATATACTCATATATGTCCCCGAATTATAAAGTGTTAAAATTTTCCCGATCCGCCCACTAGGGGCGTGGCAAATCGGAAAACTCTTCCGCCCATAGTCAAGTTATCATACTAGATGATGAGCTAGAGAGTTGCAATTTGAAATGTATACTCGGGGTGACAACCCAAGTTCAAAAGCTATGGCGGATATATCTACGCCCATTGGGGGCGTGGCAAATCGGGAAATACGTATCTTCTACACCGTTAAAGCTAGAACGCTGAAATTTTGCATGTGAGTTAATGTTATGATTCTAAGAAGATCGATCAAAAAGTTTTATGTCTACGCCCATTGGGGGCGTGGCAAATCGGACCTGAATATATAGAGATTTTTCAAATTGTGCTATATTTTGAACACTATTGACACTAGAGACTTGAAATTTTGCATGTATACTCGGGTTGACAACCCAAGACTAATAAGCTATGGTGGATATATCTACGCCCACAGGGGGCGTGGCAAACCGCAAAAGTTTATATCTCCTACAGTTTTAGAGCTAGAAGCTTGAAATTTGGATGGTTCAGTTACTTATGTCCTCCTCTATCGATGACCCAAAAATAATTTTTCAGCCTCTTTGGGGGCGTGGCATATCGAAAAATACCCTGTAATTTGTGCATTTTTGGAATGTAAGCAACCAAATTTTGCAGTCATGTTAGCCTCGGCCCTTTCTAAGAACTTGCAAAAAATTGTGCGTCTACGCCCACTGGGGGCGTGGCAAATCGGCAAAGAAGTTTGTTGTGGCCAACTGCATAATTCATGCATATAATAGCTTAATAGCAATTGCTAAGATGACAGAAAGCATTTTAACATAAATATAATAATATTAATGAATTTAAAAAATAAAATTTATAAGTTTTTGATTAATAAATAAAAAGTTTCCAGCGGGATTCGAACCTAGGTCTTTTGAAAACAACATGTAATCGTTAGCTAAACCTAAATAAATTCACAGCTGATCAGCTGACCAGCTGATCAGCAGCTTGTGACGTAACAAAACAACACAATCGCACTTCTTGCAATATGTATACACACTTGGATGTGTATACACAAATACAAACATCTGTGTACATACATACATACATATATGCATGCATAGAAAAACTGCCTGCCACACAGCGTCGCAAATCGGAAAGCATAAAGCAGTTTTAGTTTTTACTTAAATGCACAATTCATATGCTTATGTTTATAAATGATTATCAATTGGCAGCAAGCATTTTATAATAAATATACAAATATAAAAAAAATAAAAAAAAAAATAATTTTTGAAAAAAAGTTTTCTGCGCGATTCGAACCCACGCACCCAAGTATAGCTTGCATAGCGCTTACCACCAGCGCCACTGCCCTGACTTGGGTTTTATTAACTAAAACCAAATAAGGCATTGCTAGAGCGCCTTTTGACAAAACTAAAGTAACCATCGAAAAATTCCCAATTCAGTCACAATTCTTAGAATATTCTGGCATCCAAACTTTTGTATGTATACATAGAAAATAGTGTGTGTACTCGTATAGTGTGTACATGTAAAAATCTGTATGTATGTGTAGGAAAAACGTTTGTTGCTTGCTATGTACGTTTGCTAATTGCCGAAATATTTCGTTAATTAAATGTTTATTAAATAAATAAAATGCACCTATGGGAACAGAGTATATCGCTGTTAGTTTCGCCTAACTGCAACGTTCTTACTTGTTTTTTTTTGTTTTTTGTGGTGCATTCATGTCGAGCTTGTCGTTCCCTTTCGATTTCCTCATCCACTCGAACTAACATCCTTCCGCAGAGTTGTCGTAGTCGAGACCTTCAGTGCTCCTGGTCAATCGCCAGCAGTGAATCCCAATGACAAGGCCGCCTGTCCGTTTGTCAATCAATTGTGAATTGTTTATTGAATGTTGTCGTTAGGCTGCACACAACCATCAAGACAGATATTTGTTGTTATTGCTGCCGCCACTACTGCTGACTGGTTTTGTTTCAACATTCGACAGCTGCTGGTTAGCAGCCGCACCAAGGACAATTCGTTTGGTTGCCAATGTTGTTTACACTGCTGGCATGGGCGTCGCTTTTCTTTTTTCACTTCTCTGCGAGGCGCTTTAATGGAAAACTGTGCGCTGATCGATTTGTTGACATTCTCAATGCTTTGTCTTCTTTTTATACCCTTTACGCTGGCCACCTCGGCAATCTCGCAAACATCAATATGGAGCGGCCGAGTATAGCACTATTTATATTTATTAGTTTTTGCAAGCGAAAAAAAATTAGAATTTATTTTATAAATATAATTATTAATAGCTTATTACTGTATTCTGTAAGTGTATCTAGTCTAGTCTACATGCCCATGGATAATTCATATTTCTTCTTATTGAGTGCTCTGTCGCATTACTAATACACACTGTGGTCGCTTTGAATAGATACTCTCAGGGCTCTCATAATCTTGTCCAAATGGCTTTTGTTCGAATGAAATAGTGTTGAGTTTCTGCTCACAAACAAGCGCACACACACACACACAGACATATATAAAAAGTCGAGCATCCTTAACAAATGCACGAAATGGCTTTTAAACGAGCCCGACGCCGTGCAGTCTGGCTGACAGAGTCGCGGTCCTGCATCATCGCTTCGTTCAGCTGGCGCTGGCGCTGCTGTCGGCGCTGCTGTCGGCGCTGCCGTTGGCATGTGATGATATGCTCGTACATAATGAAACTCATCAGCAGCTACAGCAGCAAGGCATGGCAGCACTTCCATGGATTCTGGTGCTAAGGCACAGGAGCTCGGAGGTCGACTATGGCATTGGATTTCGCTACATGGCGTGAATTGGCTTGGCATAAATTCAAAAAATGAAACTAGCAGAACATTTCTAGTTGGCAATGATCGTCTTCAAAATGCTCTATAGCCAAGTAACATGGATATTCAACCATCTAAAAGACAAACATGCTTCGATTGCATTGAAGATATGTTAAATATATAACATATAATTTTATATATCATTTTAAAAGTTTGTTTTACTTGGAAAAAGAAAAAAACCCCGCTGTCCATTTACAGAGTATTCAACATATATAACCAATGCGACAGCCATGCCAAACAGAAAATATTGTAAAAGCATTTTCCAGTTTCATTTTTCATGGCTCAGCGCCGGTCGCCGTCCGATGTGAGCGTTTTCTTTCTTTTTTTTCTTTCTGCGATTTACTTAATTTGAAGTGAGCCGGAGCCATCAAGAAACTGCTTTTAAAATCAATTTGGCCTTTATTTTTCTAGAGACTTGTGGCTTTTATTGCCCGCTTGCCGCTTGTCGCTTGCTGTGGCTGGCCAACTTCTCTTTCTCAGAGCTCAGCTCACTATTTATGCACATATTACGCAGTCATCGTGGAACCACTTTCATTCGGACATTAAGCCGGACAAAAGGATGTCGTCTTTGTGTGCGACAACAGAAGAGGAATGAAAATCAGTTCATCTACTTGCGTAACCCAATCCGTTTCGGTGTTCAAATAAATATACACAAATAATATATAATTTAATTTATATACAAATATTGCCACAGTCAGTGAAGTGAAAGAAGTTTAATTTACCTCTAACCCAACTGTATTTAGTTAGCAAATTCATTAGCAGTAATTTTCTGTTTTCCCAGTCATATACCACAAAGACCGCAACAGTTGTGTCTGCCACTTAAAATGAGGGCAATGCATTTATCCCGAGGGCTCCATCGGAGTCGAGCAGCGAAAGCAGCCAAGCAACGGGTTGCCATGCGCTTGTTTTTGATGTGACGCTGATATTTAAAAGTGGAGTTTGAGCATCAAAGTTATGTATATAAAACATATATAAGTATGTGTATATGAATGTATGTATGTGTGTGTGTGTGTGTGTGTGTAAGAATGTGTATATAGCAAATAGAGCCACCATCATTATACACAAACTATTCATACCCTATAAGCAAACATATTAACGCCTCAACTGAGGCTTGCCCACTTAAATGGGATTTGCTGGCAAAGTTAACTTGGAACATAGTACAATATTGTTAAAAGAGTTGCATATTTATTGTAAACTAGCGATTGTGAATCTAATGGTAATTAACTTGAATTTTAAGACGAAGTATTCTAAATTTCATTGACTGCAACCGAGGAAGATTCTTTCTCAACTTATCAAAGGCTTAATTGGCATACATAAAACATTTGTCTATTACAATATCCCTACCTGTAACTAAATAATCAGCTAACAGCTTTAATTTGTTTGCTGAATAAATTGTAATTAAGAAACTGTTCAATCAAATATAAAACAGTCGTCGTTTCACATGCTGCTAAGCTGATTGAAAAGTTAATTTCAATTCAAGTTTCAAGTCAAAAGCTTTCCCAGCATTTGCTCAATGCATAACAAGACGCTTAGTTACATTGTAGGGCATCATGTAGCTGAGCTCTATACAGCATAGTATAACTTTTTTCTTTTTTTTTTTTTTTTCATTGTGTACTTGCGGTAATTGCGTAGCATTTTAAGCAAGCTGGCAGCACTCACTGCTGCTGCTGCTGCCGCTATTATTGCTGATGTTGCTTGCTGCTGCTGCTGTTGCTGCTGTTGCTTCTGCTGCTGCTACTGCTGTTGCTGCTGCTGTTACTTGACACATGTCAGTCAGTCACTCAGTCACTCATTCCGTGCGCTTGGCTTTGGAGCGTGGCCAAGCGGAAGGCTCAACAGCGCCAGCAAAAGGCATGGCAGGGCGCAGGGCACTGTGTGGGCGTGAATCAGCTAGCGTGAATTTGACTTAGTGTATGCGAAACATTAAATGCACTTGCATCGCATTGCTTTGCCTCTGCCGGCTGCTTGTTGCTATTGCTGCTGCTGCAGTTGCTGTTTGCTGCTGACAACAGCAATAATGCAGCACTTAATGTGCCAAATGTCGGTGTACATGCTTGTGTGTGCGTGTGTGTGACTGGCTTTATATGCGAATAGCCATTGCTGGCATTTTGAGGCATTACAGAAGCATTTCTTGTGGCATTTGAGTTTAAACAGCAAATATTACGCATACGCCCCGATGACTCAGCGCAAAGCACTTGGCCAGCAGCATTTTCATTGCCAGCTCGTAATTTGCATATAAAGCCATTGCCATAGAGCAGATTTATGGACTTGGAACTTGGACACAGCGCAAGCCACCTGCCAGCTTGTCAATCGCAAAGCTCCTCTGATTTTGATGTGAATTTTGATGTTAATGCTGATGTTGAGTTATGGCCGCATACGGGCGAACAAATACCAGCTGCAAAACGGAAATTACATTTCGCTTAGTTCGCGAACTCAGGCGAGAAATTAAAGCACGGCCATGGGGCGGTGCCAGCCAATGGCCTGGTATTAAACTTTGCCCATTGCATTAGAAACAGAAACTGGAGCGTTAAAACAAAAGCACACACTTTAAAGTATTTTTCTTAATTTGAATTTGAAGTTTGATCGATACACAGCGCGGCGTATGGTGCACACGAACACCCAGCCCAGCCCAGCCCAGGCCCGCCACACCAACTGCTGCAGACCAAACCAGCCAGGCCAGGCATTAGAGGTCATGCGAGTGCCTGCGGGTCAGAATCATTTCAACGGCAATCGTCGCGTCGAGCTGTTGATGTGCTCCATCAATTGATTCGTTTCGCTCTCTGGCTGCATTTTTGTTTAGCTCTGCTATTCCATGGCCGCATCGGCATCCGATGCTGTCGCGAGCAGTGATGAGGAGCTCACGCCTGTTGGCAGCCAAACGAGCGCTCATCGCGACTACAGCGATGCGCGCTTGGAGCGCGTGGCCGCCTACACGTTGACCACAATGCGTCTAAAGCCGGACAAATGGTCGAAAATGATGCTGCATGATGAGCTGCGGGTGAGTATTCTTCAGCTTCACACATTCTATTGTCACTAAACAGAACCTGCTGCTTATGCAGCACATTGTCATGGAGTGGCTGCACGGACGGACGCGTGTTCTGGTCATGACACTCAGCCCCGCCGGCGAACTGGTGCCCCGTGGCTGCATTAGCGATCTCTATCTCAGCTATACGCTGCAGAGCAGCGGCACACGAGCTGGCGCGACCAGTGACTCCACAGCTACGGCTGCAGTGGTGGCAGCGGCAACAGCTGCTGGTGCATTGGTGGTGCCATTGCCGCCCGCTTCGTCCAGCTTCACCACATTAGATGGGGTGCCGCGCGGCAAGTGCGCTTATTTTATACGCCATGACGTGGCCGTGCCCTTGACAACTGGCAACTTCCAGAGCTCTGTGGTCTATGGCGACTTTCCGGTGCACAGCAAAATAGAGACAATGTCGCTGCTCTTCGACGAGGTGCTGCAGCCGCTGCTAGAGGGGGCCCAGGGCCTTTGGCCATCGCCCGTGCGCAAGGATCTGCAGGCGCGCGTCAAAGATGTGCGCAACACACTGACCGAGGTGGGTTCCGCATCTGCTATCTCGCCATATTAATCTAATTGAGTGCAGCGAGGCGTACAGGGCCGCCCGCCAGCAGGCAAACGCTCGACATTGTCTCAATGTATTTGGCTTAATTGGGCAAAGTTTTCATGTGTCTATAAGAGCTATTTATACTTTATTGTTATCCCCCACAGATTAAGGGCAAAACCAACAATCGCACAATTTTATCGTTATTAGTTGCGCCAACAGTCGTCGAGGAAGTGTCTGCGCACGTGAACCGGGGGTAAGTAGGAGCCGTAGAACAACTTTGGTCACAGTCAATGGCCATTGTCTCAAGGGCCATATATTTCGTCCTTTGCCCGCATCGGCTGCTGCGTCATCGCTGCTGGCTACGAGTGCTTGTTAATATTGATAGAGAGATAGAGAGAGATAGAGAGAGATAGAGAGAGAGTGAGAGAGAGTGAGAGAGAGAGAGAGAAGAAGCAATCATATAAATCGAACTGGGAGAGCAAACAACTTTATCGCATGATTTTGCGTCAATTTATTATGTATTTTCAATAACTTGTTAAATATCTTCAGTTGCAAACAAATTTTCAATTTGGCCAACGATTAAACGTCTCAAAGCAGCAGAATCTTGATTGCTTTTACTGCATCCTTTAATTAAAATCCAATACGACTAATTGCAAACGAATTTACTGAAGCTCTATCAGAGCCAATACTGAAAAGAATTCCTAACTGGAAAACCATTTAAATTAATCAGCATCAAATAGCAAGCCATTCAAGTGAGACACAAATTGCTGCACAAATAAAGCCAGAATCATTTAAGCAGGAGTAATCGACGAAAAAATATCCTGTACACATTTCTGTGGAAAACATCTCTAAAATATATAATATTGGATCATTTTAAACATTTAAATTACACTAAAAAAATATTATAAATTTTAAATAAAGAAAAAGTTAAATATGAAAAAAAAATGTATATAAAAATATTGGCTTACTTATTAGCTGGACACTAATTATATATACATATATACAATTTTTTTTTAAAATAATAATTTTGATTTTACAAAATGAACAATGAAAGTCAATTAAATCTTTATTTCCAATATGTATATATATTGATATATATCTTTAACCCATTAAAATCTAAAAACCCAGAGCATATGGACTTCACAGGAATTCCAACTCATAAATCTCGACGTGTTTCCAACTAAAATTTACTGCCATATAAAATTTCAATTTTGATCAACTTTAGTTAATCATTTTTGAAATTCAAAACTTTATAAAAAGTTACGTGGTATAGAAATCCTACTCAAAAATTTAATTAGTTTTTCTGTTCATTAATATATTTAGCCATATAATGTTTCAAATTCAGGCAACAAAATTAAATAAATTCATAAATGAACTCGGGTAAAACAATATCTATCCCAATACAAGCTCAGCTAGGTCAACATAAAGCTTCAAGACAGCCCTATCTTACGTCTGTTACAACTAACTGCACAGTTTCAATATATATACATTTAAGCCTATCTGTGATGGGCATTGACCATAAAAGTGACTAAAAGTAGAAAATCCCTTCATGGAAATCAGGCATTAAATCAAATAAATCTGGGTCAATTTTATATGCAATATTTTAGACAGCAGTGCAAAAACCCAAAAGCAACTAAATGATATAAGGAAAATACGCAAAACAGCAAGAGAGAGAAAGAGTGAGAGAGAGAAAGACAGAGAGAGAGGGAGAGAAGGCAAATGGAAGAGTGCTGGCAAATCGTTGCATGGCCAAGTGCAAATGCTTTAAAATTGGGTCAATAATTATTTTTCTTTTCCCCATTCATTGAAAAAGTTGCATTCGATTGTTGTAAAAGTTAAATTGGAATTGGAAAAAAACTAATTTTAATTATCGTTACATTTCAATAGCAATCTAGGGCCAGCCTTGGATACGAAATTTCGTACTCTGTTGGAGGAGATGTTCATCAATTGGACAACGCAGATGCACGACATTGTCATGGAGCGCTCCGAGTCCATGGGCCTAACTACTAACACCACCACACCCACCAAGCACTTGTATGTGGTTACATTACCCGCACAAGAGATTACTTTCTGGGCGAACCGAAAGCTCAATTTACAGAACATTTACGAGCAGCTGCGTGAGCCCATGCACAAGGCCCTGGCACATATACTGGAGCGCATCGAGTCCGTCTACTATGAGCCGTACGCAAAGGCCTTCCGCCAACTGGTGACCGCCTGGCTGGAGGCTCAGGATGTCTCGCTCTGGCTGCAGCCTCTGCAGCGTCACACCGCCGCCTTCAACTCGGCGCAGTTCAGCAATGCCCAAGAGCTGATTGCTCCGCTGGTTCATGTGCTGCATCTGCTCTGGAGCAATGCTCGGTTCTACCGCAGCACCCAAAGGATGAGCGTTCTGCTCAGCTGTATTTGCAACATGCTGGTGCATCGCGCTGCCGAGGACTTGGAGTTTCCGCTGCTCTTCCAGGGCGATGCCGACGAGGGGCTGCAAAGGATTATCAAAACGGGCGAGGTGCTGGAGTTTTTCAAGTAAGTGCCAAACTCAGCCACTCAACAGCACTTTTGACCATACATGGCTGCTCAGGCAGCGCATGCTCGAATATAAAGAGCGCTATGCCAGCAGTCAAGTCCTTTTGCCAGCTTTGCCCAGCTCTTCTACAGCGGCCACAGCTCCCACTTCCCCGCCGCCAGACGAGCAGCATCAGTTGTGGCGCTTCTCCAGCGAGCAAGTGTTTGGCCAAACACTTGATGGCTTCCTATTACAACTATCGGAACTTCGTCATGTCTTTGAGGCAGCTGTGCAGTTTCAGCAGCTGGAAAAGCTCGAAATTGGAGGACTGCGCGGAAAGTTGCTAACAGAACGCATTAGAGAAGTACAATTTTACGCTGAATGAATTCCTTTTAAATCGCGCTATTAACACATCTCACTCAGATCTTCAGCGAATTCAAGCTGCTCTTTGAACAATGGACCAATGTAGATATCGACCTTGCAGCGCCAGTCGCCCACAAATGGAAATGCTTCAAACGCGAACAGCGCCTCTTCTTTCAGCGCATGCAACAGCTAGAAGAGAAGCTAGCCACCGTATTGCTACAGGCCTTCGAGCAGTGCTACAGCTGGATGCACCTGCTCAAGCTGACATTGATGTTTGGCTGCCTGCTGCTGCGACGCACAGTTCAATCAGAGCTAATACACCTGCTGCCACACATGCTCAACATCTACAATGCCGAGCTACTCCAGCTGGAGCAGAGTGTGGCTGACGTGCTTTTCAACTATCAGTTCCACGGACTCAAAGCGCTGCCCGTGGCTGACAATTTTCCTCCAATTGCCGGCGCAATCATGTGGCTGGAGCAGCACTTACATCGCTGTGATGACCTCGGCGCAAAGGAACTAATTGAGCTCATCCAGACACTGTAAGTAAATTAACTTCTCAAAAATATATTTTTATTTAAAATTTGTATATCGATATTTTTTATATAAAACTAAAAAGATTCATCAAAAATATTTTAAAGCTCACCTGAGCATGTAGCTTAATATAAAAGTTAATGATATGTAGCTTTCCCCAGTTTGCAGAATTTATCCTGATAGTCCCTATGAATACATCTTTCATGATAATTAAAGCCAGTCAACAAATTCCCTTAATTGATCAATTAAAAACATTAACCTTCTAGCAACCGTGCTTCAGCGTAGCCATCATGACGATAGTATATAATCGTCTAATAGAGAGCGTTCTCAGCGACTCGATTCCGCATATGCCAATTGATAATTTAGAGTGAGAGCTGTTTGATCTTTTCTTAATGTATGCAAAATAAATGCCTTTCGCACACACATTGCCAAAAAAAAAAAAAACTCAGAGAGCAACCGAATGCATCGGGTCTTCAACGAAGTTCGTTCACGATCCGACAGAAAGTCTAGTGTGTATGTATTGGTGTTCTCTTTGTAAGTGTGAGTATGCGAAACTCTTTGAGTTTTCTGCTCATTTACTGAACTTTATTGTGCGAGCGTCAATCGTATTGCTCCCCAACTGAGCACTCAACAGAAAGCCACTACGAAAAAAAACAAAGTCTCTCATTTAGTGCAAGAGCGAGAGAATATGATTATTTTCGGTTGATCTCAGTTAATGGTTATGTGTGAGCTATGCTTATCTCTTACAATTTCTATGTATATAAGCTTCTTTTGCTTAGCTTTCTCTATGTTGTCTGTTCAGCAGACTCTTCGTCGCTGTATTCCGAAGTCAATTTATTTATTTAATAATACATTTAGGTTAATGCTGAAATCGGAGCTAGTAACGCTGCCTTTCCAATGGGATGCATTGGTCTCACGTCGGAATATTCTCATCACAAAGCTGTGCAATCTGCAGCAAAAGATTTGGCAGGGATGGCTTGAGAACATAGACAAGATCATTTCTGAGGGCCTCGATGAGCACGTGCTGTTTCAATCAGCATCAGGTCAGCAGCTGCAGCTGAACTTTGCTCAGGCACTCTTTACGCTGCTCAAGGAGACCAAATATTTGCTTGCCCTTCAGGCATCTGGCCGAGTTTCGAGCAAACTATTTCCAATGCCTGAGGCGCTGCTCTCGCTTTACGAGCAGCGCGACGCCTACTGGCATCGTCGCATAAGACTCATCAAGATTGATGAGTTTTACAATGGCATTCGGGCTGGCCAATGCGCCGCAGCTGAGCTGCAGCTAATTGCCGCTGAGCTGGCGACCATTGACGAGCAAGTGGTCACCGCCTGTGCTCAACTAACTTGGCGCAATTACGGTAAGTGCATTAAGCTTATGCAAACATCATTCAAGAGCTGCCCTCACAGACGAGCCACTTATCGAGAGCATCTTTGAGAAGTCACGTGATCTGCATGAGCGCCTGCACCAGTCCCATGGCAACCTGGATGCCATATTGGCCAGCATGCGCCGCTGGAGCTGCGAGCCACTGCATCAGCGTAGTCTGTACGGACGCAATCTGCTGGATCTACGACATCAACAGGAGCGAGTTCGACTGCGTCTGCTCCAATGCGATGAGACGAAGATGCTGCTAAATCGCTTGTTGATTGCCAACTTTTGTTTGTTTTTTAACTACGAACAACAACAGCTTCACCTCTGTGCCCGCGACCTCAGTATCCAGGAGGTGAGTCCAGCTTGTTGTGACAACAATATTATTATTGTAACTGCTGTATACATTGATGTTGACAGTTTGTGCACGAATTTCCGGATGAACAACGTCGACAGTTCAACAAATATTTAGCCAGCGTTGATGACTTGATTTGCCATGAAGTAAAAGAGGCCATGAGGATCAGGTTTGACCTCACCAGTTGCTTCAAATCATTTATTATTTTCCAAAATATCCTTTTGGATATCCTTTACTGCATAGAAATTCAAGATTATACCTCAGGGAATATTCTTTATTTTCGATAGAAGCTTTACTGACTTTAAATATTCATTTTGACTAAAACTTTGCGTGTATTTATAATATACATATATACACATTGCAAATATATATAACAAATTATGGTATATCTTCTCTCACTGGCTTTGCAGCTTCAACTTGCTTAGACACGTTATAATTAAATTAAATCTTTCAATAGAAACACTCTACCACCGCATATCAATATCTCATCATCATCCAACTTGTCATCAGAACTATCACTTTCATCAGACTTTTCAGGTAGCACCTGAATGTGTTAAATAAAACAACTCACTCAACTATTGTCACGCCCAGACATGCAATCACATTTGCCAGCCAGCCAGCCAACCAGACAGCCAGCCAGCGAGCGAGCAATAAATATATATATATTCATTACATACTGGCATGCTGCCAGCGCCTTTCATGTCTCATCAAAACTAATCAAGTAAATGAACACGAATTTATAACTCACCCGCGTTTGAGCACAGCCAACCGCAAGACTGGCAGACACCTTCACAAGCACCGACCGCAGCAGACACACACAAAAGTATATATATATATATTCGTTGATATACAGCAACAACATCAATGCGAAGAAGAACAACTACATTTTTGCTGCTGACAGCGCATTCATGCGTCAATTGCATGTTTCACTTAACGGCACTTCGTGATTGCAAGCGGCAGCAGCAACGTCATCAGCTAACGCAATCGAAATAAGCACAGAACAAACTCAGCACTAAATTTAATTTTCGCATTACTCATACGCCGTGTAATTCAGTTTAGAGTATTTGCACAAGGAAATGACAGGAACTGCAACAACAACAGGAGCAACTGCTGCAGCTAAGGCAACTTCAACTTCAGCGCCCCCGACTTCAAGTATGGCCTTGCCAAGCATGGCTAGGTTGGTGTTACAACAAATCACAATGCCACAAGCGACAGCAGCAATAATACCAACAACAACAGCAACAACGGCAACAACAACTAGCAAAACAACATCAGCCACAGCAACGGCAATCGGAACAACAGCAACAAACGATGCACCGCTTTTCGAAGTGAAATTGGAGCTGACGGAAACGGAAATACGTTTTTCGCCTGGCTTTGATGCAAGTGTGGAAAATAATTTTCAACAAATTGTCGAGCAGCTGTTGCTGGATATAAAACAGACATGCGACTGCATGCCAAGAATTGTGTCTGACAACTCGCTGTCTGACGACTACGACGACGACGACGACGACGATGGCAAGGATAACACTGAAAGCGAGGGTAAGTTCATGCAGTAAGCCGTGCAAGCCGCGCTCAGTTTACTATGCAACAGCAGTCGCATTGCAGCGGGTGCCAGCTTACACGCCATGCCAGGCGTGTCGCATTCTCTGCATTTGCTTATGCCAACACCAACTTCAACAACATTCGCAGTTGCAGCCGATGACTTGGAAATGCTTTGCGCCAGCATTCGCGACGCCTTGAGTCAAACGGTGCAGGCGGCGTTAAATTATGCTGCCAAATTCCACGCCTATGCGTTCCTTTGGACCCAGCAGAGCGGCGACGTCCTGGCTTCATGCATACAGGCTGCCCGCGAACAGACGACCCACATCAGCGGCTGCGGCTATGCCATCATGGAGACATTCAAAAAGGAGGTAAGACATACAAAAAAACAAAAAAAAAAACAGAAATAGAATACGAAAAGAAAAATCAAATGTGAGGGCCCAAAGCAGAAGCCAGCAGCTTGCCAAGCTTGCCACACTGATGTGCCCACGCACACACAGACAGGCCAGATGTCGAGGCTGGCAGACAGATGGAGGCACAAGTGGGCGAGTGGCGCGTCGGGTCACTCAATTGGCAACCACACAATTTACGTTGTGTAACCCCTGAGACCAATAACGCTTGATAAATGTTGACCATTTAGGGTCAAATGTGTGGCCGAATCGGCCATCGAGCCATCTTGCTGGCCTTGCCCAAAATCTGGACAGAGCCAGAAATGCTTAACCACATGGCGCCTGTGACTTATGCCAAATAGCAGAACGATTCACTGCTGTGACTACAGCAGGCAAATCGCTTGCGTATGCGTAATATTTTCTTTAAACAATTATCAAACGCCCCAAAAAGTATGCAATAAATAACATAAAGACGCCTTGGCGTGGCAAACAGAGCACACGCTCTCAAACAAAAAAGGCTGAACAGAACAACAAATCATGATAGAAATGCACATGTACATACAGCGTGAGGCTGTAAATTGAGTGCCACAATAAAATGCCAGCTATTTACAAAAATATATGATTTTGTATCACAACGAATCTCGAGTGTTCTTTGTGTTCACAAAAAAGGAATAAAAAAACTAAATGTGCAAAATGATTTAACATTTTCATAAATAATATGTTATATTCCGTATTATTTGAATATATCTATATATATATATATATATATATATATATATATATATATATATATTTTTTTTTTTTTTTTCTTTATTTTATTTTGTTTGATTTACTCATTCGGTTCTCTACCTCAAAGCAACAGATTTTTTATCTGATAAATAGAGATATGAATTTTCATAAATTAATACCTCGCATATTCTAAACGGAATAATAATAAGTAAGAGTTTATTGTATTCTGAATTTTTTTTTTTTTTTTAATTTTGTATTTTTTATTTTTAGTTTAATCAATTTCATTTGAGATTGTTGGCACAAAGCAAAATATTTTTTATAATGATGTTAAAAAATATTTATACAGTTCTCATGTATTAAATGAGTTAATAGTTCTCGTATATTAAATGAATGATTCAATTCAAAAAAAAATAAATAAATAAATAAATAAATAAATAAATAAAGATTTAAAAAATACTGAAAGTAAATATCTGGGGATAGTAAAAAAAAAAAAAAAACAAAAAAAAACTGTATTCTCCTCAATCAGCCATTTAAATAATTCAAACATTTTTAAATATATTTATTATGAATGTTGGAAATTTTACTTAAAATTTTCTTCAAAAATACAATAAAATAATAATATAAATAAATGAATATAAAATGTAATATTTGCTTATTAAAACAAAATATTTCAGTAATTTGTCTTTATTATATATTATAATTGACAACTGACAATGAATTAAATATCCTAATCATATACATATATTCAAAACATATATATATAGTCTAATATATATTATGTTGCTTATATTCAATTAAATTTTTCGGCCATCCTTCGTCTCTCCCTCCCTCTCTCCCGCTCTGTCTATCTCACCCGATCTCTTGTTGTATCGAAATTTGAATTCAAATACAGTTAGCAGAGATTGGCCGTTTGCATAAAGCAGACGTTTGAAGTATATTACCCTAACAAGCTAAGGGCAGTTGAAATCACTGACCGGCATTTTATTTATGAGCGGCAATTGCGAGTCGCCTCGGGCGCAGCTGGTGCGCTTAATAAACGCTATGCCTGGACGTAGTCTGAATATACGAGTAAATGGCACAGGAATTGGGCTTTTGGCCACGCACACACATATGCGCTAAATTAGCTTGAATAAATTTTGGTTTAGTCCAGGCAAATGAAGTTGTCAACGCCCCAAGCATCTTTGTTGAATCTCATCTGCAGATCGAGCGCTACAATGAGCTGCACGATGCGATTGACCAATGCGAGAATGGGCACTGCCTGAACGGCTGGCTGGCACTAGATGTGAGGCCACTCAAACATGGCCTGCTCAACCTGGCCTGCAAGTGGTCGCACCTGCACAAGCAATGGCTGCTACGCTATGTGCAGAAGACGTTGCAGGTGAGCTCAACGGAATAATGGCCGCAAAAGCATGCTATCAAAAAGTTAATTTGTTTAAACAGGAGCTAAACGGTTTCATTGCGCTCAGCCACGAGACACTGCAGCTGCACATCGGTCGGCAGGACTTTAAGGCGCTGTTGCGCGTGCTGGCTGTCATGGCGGAGATACGAGAGAGGGAGCCGTATGCGGACAATGTCTTTAAGCCGCTTAAGGACATCGTTGCGCTTTTAAAGACCTATAACGTGGAGTTTGAGCCGCAGCTGGTGCGCAACATTGAACAGCTGCCGATGCAGTGGCAGCAACTGAAGCAACAAGCTCTCTCCAAACACGAGGCTCTCGAGGACACGCGCTACTACCAACAGCAGCGCGTAACTGCGCTCATTGGCCTGCATACGTGCCACGTGCAACATTTTGCGAAACAGTTCCAGCGCATGCCGGTGAGCAGAGCCCCCATACAGCATCTACTTAGTTTGCTTTGCCCAGTATTAGCGCAGCCTCACCCACCACCCTGTCCACATTCCACAGTTCTTCTGTGTGCCCTGTCCACAAATTTACGATGCCTGCGACCAGGTTTACGTGCGTCTTCATCGCTTTGGCAGCCAACAGCGGCGCTATGCGCGCTGGGCCCGGCTGCTCAATATACCGGAGCCCGACACAGCCACACTCCAGCATTGCCGGACGGAGCTTAGACGTGTAAAGGTAAGCAGGATGTCGATCATGTTTGGGCCCTTTTATGTGTGTGGATGACAGATTTCGTGCCGCCCGCAGCAATTGTGGGACTTTGTGCGCGTCATCGAATCCTGCATTGTTGACTGGCAGGCAACACCTTGGCTGCACATCGATACGGACGACATGGAGCATGAGTGCAAGAAGTTCACGCGCGATTTGCGCACTCTTGACAAGTGCATCAGAGACTGGGCCCCCTATGTTTATATAGTGGGCGTATTACGCGAACTGGTTGCATCACTGCGCGCTGTGACCGAGCTCCAAAATCCAGCAATTACCGAACGACATTGGCTAGAGTTGATGCAACTGTCAAAGGTAAGTGGAGCGAGAAATCACAGCTAGTAAAGCTTAAAGTCAATAAGAGCAGCGCCATCACCAGCACTAGCAGTTGCAGTTGCCCAGGCAGCCTGGGCCCGTTTCGAAAGCTCATTTGCACACCCGCATTCGCAGCCCCATCATCATCCTCATCCTCATCCTCATCCTCATTCTCGTCATCATTGCAATTGCATCTGATTGATCCACAAAGCACCACATTTTGCATTGTTCCCTGCCAATTGAATCCCCCCATAGTTGCCTCTGTGAGTATTTGCCAATCACATTACCTGAAGCAGATGTTTGGCCGTGGTTTACAGCTGCCCCAATGCACCAAGCCTTGCACGTAATGAGGAATTATTACGCCAGTGCTGTGCTGCTTTACTTCCAATAAAATCTTATCTGCTTATTATCAAAACACATGACAATTTGTAAACAAAAAATTATGCTATGCTTCGTATATTAATTAATTAAAAATTTTTAATAAATATGTAAATTTTTTAAGCTCAGCTATTGTTTATTGCATTTTAATAAATATTTATTGAATCACACAATTTATAATTGACTGATTAGTTAGTTCTATGAAAATTGTCTAAATATTTACGCATTTATTTTTTGTTGTGTCACTTTAATTGCGAACTAAATAAATACCATTGTATATGTAATAATTTTGTGGAAAGCAAAAATATTTTTAATTAGCAATGTACAATTTTTTTTTTGACAGCAGCTGCAGCAAATTTAATAACTGAAAAAAAAAAATTATTAGAAATAAATATATTTATATTTATATGTATTTACATAATTCCACATTTTATTATTTCGCCTCTTTGCAAATTTATAATTGAATTTCACAAAATTTATAAGTTACGTGTTAAACGGAATTCAATAAAAGCGTATTAATTTAGAGAACAGATTTTTAGGTAATTTAAATTAAATATTTATTTATTTTTTTTTTTTTTTTTATTTCACTCTCTTTAACACAATAAAAAATATGTACTGAATAATAGATTAAAATCACATAAAATAGGTTAATTATCAAAGCATTTCCAAATTTTAGAAATTTAAATATAAGTAAACTAATAAATCTATAAAATGTAACGAACTTGATTTCCATTACAGCTAAATGGACTACACAAAATGGATGAATTGGTATGTGAAAATCTGTAGATTCTCAAAATGCTTCATGCTTTATCTGCATGAAATACATTTTATTACGCCTTATTAATAAGCTCGTGTTACTTGTTGAATTTATGTTTCAAGTTCTGCATTATTTTCGCTCATTAATTTCTGAGTGCCTTAGGGTTTTGCATAAGCAAGATGAGTGCATTATGTAATATGTCAAGAAGAGAAATTTCAACAACTCGGTAGACGTGTAACATGACACCATAGAAAATGGATAGCTTACAAAGAAGGGAAGAGAAGAGCTTGAAATGTTGCACATACATATACATACATTTATTCTTCCACACTAATATTTCATATATATCCAGGTACAATGCAAGTACTAAAAATATTTGAAAAAAAAAAAAAAAAAAAAAACTGTTATGAATTTAGCTTGAGCAGTAGCCTACTAGAGTACTCTGAATTATTGGAAAACTTACTAAGAGCAGCAGCTAGACAATACATGCAGCTTCAATTATTTTGAAAGCTAAATTGCTCAAAATCCATAATGGAACGAGATTCCGAACAATGAGTTCATATGCTAATTGGCATGCAGCCTTATTCTATCCATGGCAACTAGAGTATGTTGTTGAGCCAAAGCATATAGATATCACATGATAATTATCAATGCAATCCCTACAGCTTTCATACAAGAGCAATGCTGCAACAACTTTGGCACAACTGCTGAGTCTTCAGCTGCATCAGCATGAGGAGGACATTAAGAACACTGTGGATCGGGCCATCAAAGAGATGACTGTTACCAAGGTGTTGGATGACATTAAGGCCACATGGACGCATTTGGAATTTGAATTGGAAGTGCACCGGTCACGGCCGACTGTTCAACTGCTGAAAGTTTCAGAGGAACTGATTGAAACGCTCGAGGATAATCAAATGCAATTGCAAAATATTTCGACTTCAAAGCATATTGAATATTTGCTGGACAAGCTGAGCCACTGGCAGCGTGTGCTCAGCGGCATTGATAACCTCATTGTCAATTGGTTCGAAGTGCAACGCAAATGGATCTATCTAGAGTGCATTTTCATTGGCTCAACGGACATTCGCTCCCAACTGCCCTCGGATGCGGCCAACTTTGAGTGTATCGATGAGGATTTCACCAACTTGCTGGCGCGTGTTATAGACGTTCGCATTGTAATGGAAGTGGTGCTGCAGCATGAAGATGTCCTGCTGAAGTTGCTGGAGCTACAGAAGCGTCTATCGGTTTGCGAGAAGGCACTGAATGATTATTTGGAAACGAAGCGTTTGGCCTTTCCACGCTTTTACTTCATATCATCCGCCGACCTACTCGACATTCTGTCCAATGGCAATAACCCACAGGTCATCGACCGTCATCTCATTAAGCTCTTCGACTCGATACTGCGCTTGCAATACGAAACGAATACCACACATGCCGTGGGCATGCACTCCAGAGAGAACGACGAATATGTCGCCTTCGTCATCAACCAGCAGCGAGAGCAATCGGCTTACATTGACTGCTGTGGTCGAGTTGAGCTCTGGCTGAACGCTGTCATCCAACAGATGCGCAGCACTCTTCATGAACTCTTCCGACGTGCACTGGCCGCGTTCTCTGAGAAGTCGCGTGATCTGTGGCTCTACGATTGGCCAGCGCAGGTGGCGCTCTGCTGCAGCCAGATTAACTGGACGGCAGACGTGAATCGCTCATTTGCCAGCATGGAGGAGGGCTACGAGGGTGCCATGAAGGAGCTGCATAAGCGCCAGATAGCCCAACTAAATGCCCTAATTAATTTGCTATTGGGCGAACTCTCTGCCGGCGATCGACAAAAGATAATGACCATCTGCACCATTGACGTGCACTCGCGTGATGTCATTGGCAAGATCATTGCCACAAGAGTTGACAACTCGTTGGCCTTTCAGTGGCAGAGCCAACTGCGACATCGCTGGGATGACGACCAATCGGGCAGCTCTAGCGGCACACTGAGCACCAGCGGCGCCGACGAGGATTGCTTTGCCAATATATGCGATGCCGAATTCCGCTATTCCTATGAGTATTTGGGCAACACCTCGAGATTGGTAATTACACCTCTCACGGATCGATGCTACATCACGCTAACACAGGTGAGACTATATATATAAATAAAAGTTGATTGTTTATGCGTGAAACATTGAAGGTGTTGTAATTTTGCATTCATAATGAGATGTTCGTTCGATCGAATACATTTCAAACCTCACATACTTCACAGTCAAGGTTGATAGGTTTTATAATAATATAAAAAAAAAAATAATAATAATAATAATAACAAATTCAGTCTTGCTTTTGACTTATGCAGTGAATTGAAAATATTCTCTTATTAGATATAAATGCTCTTTTAATTAACTACATTTAAGATTTCAATTCAAAAGCAGAAAGCAGTTATAGCTCCAAGTCTGCCTTAAAATTGAGGTAATCCATTCCCCTCTTCTCTCTCTCTCTCTCTCTCTCTCTCTCTCTCTCTCTCTCTCTACACAAGAGACAGCTCGCAGATTGAGTTAACCATAAACTAGCTATCGTTCTTTAGCATCAACAGCTCTGTTAATTTACTTAATACAATACGCTTTCTCTCAGCTAAAAAAGTAGTAAACTTGTTTGCATTCACTTAGAGCTACACAAAAAACATCTATAGCTGGACAAACATATTTCAGCAAATGAATTCAATTCAAACTTTAGATATTTTGAGATATTGAAGTTGATATTAAAGTTTTCTCTTATTAATCTAAAAGCTTTTTTCTTTTTATTTGTTGAACCAATAATATAGGCAGTCCATTAAGCAATATGTAAATGAATTTCATAGTTATATATATATAGTAATATTCTAAATCTAATATAAAGCTATAAGCAATTGACTGCGAATTCAAAGAGAGTTTAGAAAGTCTAGACCAGACTAGAAATTGAGCTGCAATTCATTAATTAATTTGCAGTTTGTTCTTCATCTCAGCTTTACTTGTAGCAACATGACATAGAAATCAATCAGTTAGAAATAACAGCATAGGATTTTCTCAGCAGTGAATTCATATAAAACATTAAATAATAAACATAATCACAATATAATATTAATTACAAATTTCATATTATTGAGTTACGTAGAGAAATATTTGGTTCAATTTAAGCTGAAATCCTAAAGGCAGAAATTATCAGCGTATGCTGAGACCAACAGCAAAACTTCAAGGCTTCAAAAGAGAATTTGTCTGAGATGCTGAAAACGTTGCTTAGTAAATCCCAGAAACTAATTAACTTTCATATGAGCAACTATAAATATTTATACACGAACAGAGACTAAGGCGGCGTCTATTAAGCTTGATTTGTGATTGTCATTCCGGAAACTTGAGATTTTTATTTCAAAAGTAATTAATAGCGCTACAAAACTAAAAGTATATATAAATAAATATATGTGTATATTTGATTGGAATAAACTTTTTCTTTTTTTATTATTATTATTAAATATTACAATATATATAAGATATTTATAATATACAGTTATAAAGTTGCGGCACAGCAAAAGTTCCTTTAAGGAAAATATCTACTGTCTGTGCATAAATAGTTCGGGTTTTTTTTTTTTATATTTATTTTTTTCTGTGTTAAATGAAAGTAAGTAAAATTCCAATTAGTGCATGCGGCTCTCACAGAGAAGTTGTGGCTTTAATTTGTTGCCATTTGGTGTTGATTTTATGCCAATTTGGCGAGTATTTAAATTAAACAACTCGTTAGTGAAAAATAAATGCCGTTTGCAATTTGCATACCTTTGCATACCCACGCACACGCACACACACACATATAGTCGTTGCATCTGGTGATGGGAGGAGCGCCAGCTGGACCAGCGGGCACAGGGAAGACGGAAACAACGAAAGACCTGGGCCGTGCGCTGGGCGTAATGGTTTATGTCTTCAACTGCTCGGAGCAAATGGACTACAAATCTTGCGGCAACATTTACAAAGGTCTGGCCCAGACCGGCGCATGGGGCTGCTTTGACGAGTTCAATCGCATCTGTGTGGAGGTGCTCTCCGTGGTTGCCGTTCAAGTGAAGACTATACAGGAGGCTATAAGGGTGCGACCGCAATGTCTGGAATACGTGAAGCGTTCGCAAATTGATTTTACCTTCCACTTCTTTGCAATGCTGCACATTGATTACATTTCGCTTGGCTCCTGGATGCGGCCGACGATGGGTGTTCCCTCTATCCTTGTTGCTATCGGGTGCTACTGCTGGCCGATGCTGTTGCTGTTGCTGCTGCTGTTGCTGCTGCTGCTGTTGCTTCTGTTTACAGATGCATAAAACCCAATTTATCTTTATGGGCGAGCGCATCTCGCTGGAGCCGTCGGTTGGCATTTTTATCACCATGAATCCGGGCTACGCTGGCCGCACCGAGCTGCCGGAAAACCTGAAAACATTGTTTCGTCCATGCGCCATGATTGTGCCGGACTTTGCTTTGATTTGTGAGATTATGTTAATGGCCGAGGGCTTCCAGGATGCACGACTGCTGGCACGCAAATTTATCACACTGTACACGCTGTGCAAGGAGCTGCTGTCCAAGCAGGATCACTACGACTGGGGACTGCGCGCCATCAAATCGGTGCTGGTTGTTGCCGGCACATTAAAGCGCGATGACCACAGCCGGCCAGAGGATCAGGTGTTGATGCGGGCCCTGCGTGACTTCAACATACCCAAGATAGTCACCGAGGATGTGTCCATATTTATGGGCCTGATAGGCGACCTCTTCCCCGCCCTCGATGTGCCGCGCAAGCGTGTGTTCGAGTTCGAGAAAACCATACGACGTGCGGTCAATGAAATTAAGCTGCAGCCCGAGGAGGGCTTCCTCATGAAGGTGGTGCAGCTGCAGGAGCTGCTGGATGTTCGCCACTCGGTGTTCATTGTGGGCGATGCAGGCACGGGCAAAACAAAGATTTGGCAAACCCTGCGTGAAACGTATCGCATACAGAAGCTGAAACCAGTCTGTCATGTGCTCAATCCCAAAGCGCTCTCCAATGATGAGCTCTTCGGCATTGTGAATCCCACCACGCGTGAGTGGAAGGACGGTCTCTTCTCCTCCATAATGCGAGAGCAGGCCAATATGCCGCCAGGCAATCCCAAATGGATCGTACTCGACGGCGACATTGATCCAATGTGGATCGAGAGTCTCAATACGCTGATGGACGACAATAAGATCTTGACACTGGCCAGCAATGAGCGCATATCGCTGAGGCGAGAGATGCGCCTGCTCTTCGAGGTGGGCCACCTCAAGGCGGCCACGCCTGCAACAGTCTCCAGAGCAGGCATCTTGTATATCAATCCGCAGGATTTGGGCTGGTCACCGTAAGTCCTTAACCAAATATTCATGAGCTTGAATTAAACTTGTATCGCATGGAATTTTAGCTTTGTCTCGTCCTGGCTGGAAACGCGTGTGAATATGATCGAGAGAGGCATACTTACGACACTCTTTGAAAAATACTTCCCCAGCCTGATGCAGAGGCAACGCGACTTTCGTCGGATTACGCCCATCACGAACATGGCCATGATTCAAATGACGTGTCACCTGCTCGAGTGTTTGCTGGACAGCGACCCAGTTGAGGATGACACGGCAGGCGCTGGCAGCAAGCATATCGGCGTCAATTCACACAACCTACACCATGGTGAGCTCTCGCATGAGTCAACTGAGCTGGCACTAGAAACTATCTTTGTGTATGTTACGCTTTGGAGCTTCGGCTCGGCACTGCATCAGGACACAATTGTCGACTGGCAGCGCGAGTTTCACAAGTGGTGGACGGGCGAGTTCAAGGATGTTAAGCTGCCCAGTCAGG
Organism: Drosophila borborema; assembly: GCA_030914335.1. Lineage (NCBI taxonomy): Eukaryota > Metazoa > Arthropoda > Insecta > Diptera > Drosophilidae > Drosophila > Drosophila borborema. Next base: position 8,490,332 of record JAUESP010000306.1, on the reverse strand, counting down.
GCACCATATTTGACTATCAGCTTAATGTGCAAACATTGAAGTTCCTGCGCTGGTCAGAGCTGGCCGCTCAGGAGCAGCTCGAGTGTCAAATCGATGCAGAGCAGCCGTTGCAGGTGCGTGCTTGACCTAGTTGGAAATGAACTAATCATGCGAACAAAGCTTTTCGTTACACACTCACATACACACACACACACACACACACACACACACACACACATAATCACACACAGAACGTGCTCATTTCAACTGCAGAGACCACACGTCTGGGTTACTTCCTCAAGCTGCTTATCGACCGCAATCTGGCTTGCATGCTGGTGGGCAGCTCTGGCTGCGGCAAGGGTGCCATATTCCGTGAGCTCTTCAGCAAATATGCCAGCGCACAGGAGCTGCTTGAAATTGCAGTGACAGCTGTCAGCGACAGTCAGCAACAGACGGCGGCAGTTGCAGGCAATTCAGCGAGTGTTGCCAACGTCAGCGTGCGTCGGAAGCTGTCCTCCTCGACACCATTGTTGACCACAGTGCAGGCAACACACTTTAATTTCTACACCTCATCAGAGATGTTTCAGAAGATGCTGGATAAGCCGTTGGAGAAGAAGTCCGGTCGTTGCTATGCCCCGAGCGGACCCAAGCGGCGACTCATCTACTTTGTCAACGACCTGAACATGCCCGAGGTGGATGCCTATGGCACAGTGCAGCCGCACACCATAATGCGCCAATTCATGGACTACAGGCAGTGGTGAGTGCTGGCTAAAGGTGAATCGAAATGCGCAACCGATAAGAGTATTGTTGCTTAGGTACGATCGTCAGAGGCTCCAGCTGAAGGACATACGCCACTGTCAGTTCGCAGCTTGCATGAATCCAACTGCCGGCTCCTTCACCATCGATTCGCGCCTGCAGCGCCACTTTTGCGTATTCTCGGTGGCCCAGCCCAGCGAGGAGACGCTGCACCACATTTACAGCAGCATCCTGAACAATCACCTGGAGCAGCCGACGCAGGGCTTCAGCAAGGAGATCCGTTCCATTGGCAATCTCCTGGTACAGGTGGGCATCTCACTGCATCGTCGCGTCGAATATGCCTTTCTGCCCACGGCCATCAAGTTTCACTACATCTTCAATCTGCGCGACCTGACCAACATCTATCAGGGCGTGATGCACAGTGTCGGTGCCCCGGTCTCGGCGGGCGGTGCTGCCAGCAGCTTCAGTGGCACAGTCTGCAGCAAACCGGCCGAGCTGATGCGCCTCTATGTGCATGAGGCATTTCGTGTGTACCACGATCGACTGGTCGATCAGTACGACATTAAATCGTTCAAGTCCTCCATCCGGGACATATTCAAAAAGGACTTTGAAGACTTCGATGAGGACTTTGTGTTTGCGGAGCCATTGATTTACAGCCACTTTGCACAGTCGCTGGTTGACCAGAAATACATGCCGCTCAAGAGCTGGGACTCGCTCTACCAACTGCTGCTGGAGGCCCAGGCCAGCTATAATGACATTGTGGGCTACATGAATCTGGTGCTATTCGAGGATGCCATGATACACATATGCCGGTAAGCTGAAAGATAGAATTGAAGCTCGAAAATATCATTAACTGGCTGCAAATAGAAATTTAGCTATGTCGTTCTTCTATCTTCAATTCCTCTACCATCTCCTTTACCCAGCATCAATCGCATCCTGGAGAGTCCACGTGGCAACGCTTTGCTGATTGGCGTCGGCGGCTCTGGCAAACAGACTCTGGCACGCTTGGCCGCCTTCATCTCCTCGCTGAGTGTATCGCAAATTCAAATCAAACGCGGCTTCGGCCTGCTCGATATGCGGGAAGAGATTTCAGCGCTGTACATGAAAGTGGGACTCAAGAATGTGGCCTCAGTTTTTCTCATCTCCGATGCTCAGCTGCCCGATGAGTCAATACTGATGTTGATCAATGATCTGCTCGCCTCTGGCGAAATACCGGAACTCTTTAATGATGATCAATTGGATACAATCATCAATGGCATTCGCAATGAGGTGAAGCAAAGCGGCACACTGGACACCAAGGAGAATTGCTGGCGTTATTTTGTGGAAAAGGTGCGACGCCTGCTCAAAATTGTGCTCTGTTTCTCCCCGGTGGGGCAAACACTGCGCATACGTGCCAGAAAGTTTCCGGCCATCATTAGCCGCACGGCAATTAACTGGTTTCACGAGTGGCCACGCAGCGCACTCGAATCGGTATCCAAAAGTTTCTCAACGAAATCGCTGCCATATTGGAGGTGTGTACGATACGTTGACTTTATTATTACACGCCGCTGTCCGGCAGCATTCACAATTTACAACTTTAAACTGTCAAAATGACAACGCTTACACACACACACACACAGCCTTATAGAGAGACAGGCCAACTGACCCCCATTCATTTGCAGCCCAAACTCATACCGCCCATTGGCTGCTTTATGGCCTACGTACACGGTACTGTGAATCAGATATCGAAAATTTATCTGCAGAATGAAAAACGCTACAACTACACGACACCGAAAACATTTCTCGAATACATTTTCCTCTACCGCAAACTGTTGGTTGACAAAAACGGAGAGTTCGCCCAGCGCATCGGACGGCTGCAGAGCGGCATGGCTAAGCTGGCCGAATGCGCGCGTCAGGTGGACACCCTAAAGGTAAGCATAAAAATTATTAAAAAATATAAATAGAGTTTAACAAATTAAACACCTAAGTTGAAGCTGTTTTAAACTAAATATTCATAATTTGATAAGTTTAATCAGCTATTGCAGTTCGAACAGAGTAAAAGCCAAGCCATGTATATTTATATATTTATTATACCAAATTTGAAACTCATAAATTCAACACTTGATATAAAAAAATATAAATAAATAAAAATTTAATAATAACTGTATTCATTAACTGCGCTGCAATATTTCCATTTCATTTATTACATTTCTCAAAAAAAAATATATACATATATATATTTCAATTTATGACAAATTGGCTTAAGCGAAAAACTTGCATAAATGAATTGAATATGCGAAAAACTCTTACAAATAAAATTGAGTTAAGAGAAACTGTAGAGTTATTAAATTAAGTTTTTTATATGAAATGCACTTCTGACTAATAATTGAACGAATGGATTGACAAAGCCGATTTACCCGCTCAGATTTTTTATCAAGGCATTGCCCCTGGACATACGTATACATGGCGGCATTTGAGATTTTTTTTTTTTTTTATTTTCTTTTTTCATTGTCGCTGCGATATTCGAAACGTCGCGTCGCATCGCGTTGAGTCTGTCATTCAATTAGTGCGCTTAATTGAATTGTTGTTACAGCAAATCTGCTGTGCATAGCCCGTGGCAAGCAAGTGGAGCGCATTGGTGTCTAGGTGGAGATCTGGGTGCGATGGCGAGTGTCGATGACGATGCAGGAGCCGTTTCCGGTTACGCTGCCAATTGCTGGCTGCCGATGGCTGGCAATGGCGCCACGTCAATCGTATTTATTTTACAGCATACTTTTGAGCGCAAAAAAAAAACTTTCAACCCAGACGAACAAAAAACGCACCCATAATGTTATTTAAACTAATTGAATTAAATGAAATTCGATTGTATTGATGAACAGACGTCAGCATCAGCTTTCAATTGCACGGCCATTCACAGGCGATACAGAAAAAAACATGTAAGAATGCTCTAGTCAAGCTTGCTCGACTACGAGATACCCTAAACCCTTATTCGAATATGATAATGAATAATATTCCAAGAATTATTCGATTCGTTTCGGCAAGCGTAACACATTATACATGCAAAAACGCGCACACACACATACGCTGATCTACGTTTGTACGCCTGTATGTGTGTGAGCATTGCAGGCGTCTTGCTGTCTCGCTTGCTCTGTCACGTGGGTTTTGCTGCGAGATCTGATTTGAGTAATAATTCTGTTTATAGATGGACAATCGTATTCAAATTTTCAGATTATGATCATGACATTCATATCTGTACGCCAAACCAATCAAACTGTATGTCTTTAGTATATGAAATACATTTTTTACACTTTTGGGGGTGTGGGGATGAATTCGGGACCAGAATCCAAAATCTGACAAAAACCGAAATTGTATCAAATAAATATCTATATGTATGCAAAATACTTGGAGACTCTAACTTTAAAGATGAACGAGATATAACTTTATAACTGATTCTGGAAAAATGTTTTTATTTTCTTCGGAAATAGACGCATTCAAGCACACGGACAGACTATATCGACTTTTCTCGTCACCCTGACTAAGAGTATATTTACTTTATGGATTCTGTCACGCCTCCTTTTGAATGTTACATACCTTTAGCAAAACCATTATACCCTGATTTCCCACTTTCAATGGATTCAGGGTATAGAAATCGGTATCCATGTATGTGAAAAGAAGGAGTGCATACACGTGTTTATACAAGTGCCTCCTACAATTTGTACGATAAAGTTGAACCGTGTCAATATTGGGCCAGCGTGCTAGAGCTTTAATTAATTTCGTTGGCCACCAAAGTTTTAAAGTTTCGCCGAGTTTTTCGTTTGAGTTAGAAAGAACTTTCTTGCAGCATCAACTGGCCATACAAGAAGTGCAACTGGCAGCCAAGAATGCGGCTGCCGACAAGCTGATCGTTATTGTAAGCGCCGAGAGCGAAAAGGTGAAACGTGAACGTTTCATAGCCTCAGAGGAGGAGAAACGTGTTCGCATCATTGAGGAGGATGTGTCCATCAAGACGAAACTCTGTGAGCAGGATTTGCGACAAGCTGAACCAGCTCTTGTTGCTGCACAGGCGGCTCTCAATACCCTGAACAAGAACAATCTGACCGAACTCAAATCCTTTGGCTCCCCGCCCAAGGGCGTGATCAATGTATGCGCTGCTGTCATGGTGCTGTTGGCCACGAATGGCAAGATTCCGCGCGATCGTAGCTGGAAGGCAGCCAAACTGATGATGGTGCGTGTGGATCAGTTTCTCAGCGATTTGCTCAACTACAACAAGGACAACATACATCCAAATATAATTGAGACTCTACAGGAATACCTCAAGGTAATGAAGCTAAACTGAGAGGAGCCACCAATCGACTCTTAATAACACTCGAAATATTTTTGTAATTTCAGGATCCCGAGTTCAATCCAGACAAGGTTGTGCAAAAGTCCGTGGCAGCTGCTGGCCTCTGCGCGTGGGTCATCAATCTGCATCGCTATCATCAGGTCTTTCTCATCGTTGGCCCCAAGCAGCAAGCCCTGCAGGATGCACAGCAGGAGCTGCTTGAGGCGCGCGAGCGGCTGCAGTATCTGAAGACGAAAATTAACAATTTGGAGGACAAGCTGGCCGACATTCAGGCCGAGTTCGAGCACGCTGTCGCCGAAAAGCAAAAGTGCCAACAGGAGGCGGACAAAACGTCCTTTACAATCGATCTGGCCCATAGGCTGGTCAATGGACTGGCCAATGAGAATGTCCGCTGGCGCGAGTCTGTGCAAAGGTGAGTGTAAGCTGTGGCCGGCTGTCTTCCGTTTATGCCCCATCAATTATTAAATTTAATTTACATTTTGTGTGTGCCCGCAATCGCTTTAATTGCTTTCCCACGTACCGCCCATACTCTCGGGGGCTCAGTTGAACGAACTGTGCCAGCATTTCGCTCACTTGCGGCCCACCGCAGCAACAAAAGGCCGTAAATTGTATTTACTTGCGCTCATTTGGCCCACTGCAAGTGCCATTCCCCATCCTCCATTCCCCCATTCCACATTCCACATTCTCCATTCTCCATTTTCCACTGCCTGCCCTCAGAGTCAGCCCATCACTCGCCGCCCTCTGCTACCAATTGAACAAATTGCGCACTGTCGCAGCCAATGAACTGCCCGTCGTTTGTTCCTCCGACAGTAAATAAACTGCGTCAGCGTCGACTCTTCTGAGCTTTGCACTTTCAACACTTGCCCCCGCTAATGGGAAACAGCCCAAAAAGCATTTAAAGCGCTGCATGCATGAAGCACACCAAATCTGATCTAAGCCAAAGTTTAAGCAAGAAGAAGCCTAAAGCTCTACAATTATGCTAAAATAATACTATGTTGGTGCAAAAACTATTTCCTAGTGAATTTATTATATCACTAATTATTTATTATCACTAATTATTTATTATTAATAAAGTGACTCACGACATAATTAAGAATATTAGCTGCTAAAATGTAAATAATTATACCTGAAACATATTTTAGTAAACGTTCACGAATATTCGCTATAACAAACTTAACAAATTCCAAATATTATAATTTATCAAAGCAATTTAGAATTTTTTTTTTATTAATATTTATATTGCGTGAAACTAGGCAGAAAAATTTGGAAAAATATTTTAAAAATGTATATATTAAATTTTAAATACATTTTAAATTAATTAGTATATTGTTAACGCTGTGAAAGAAACTTCATACTGAAATATTTACAATCATCTCTGAAATAGAAGCAATATTTAAACAATAATCAATTTGATAACAAAGTTGTTACAAGTTTAATCAAAACATTCCAATTTGATGGCAAATAAAATATGTTTTTAAAGTGAATGCAATATGAATATTAATTTTGTGTGGCAATTTATGTTTAGTTTTCCATTCCATTGATGGTAAATAGTAAATATTCACAAAATGTGCTCTCAACACCTTCGCCAGCACAGGGGCAATGACTAGTGTACGAGATCAATATTTGCCATGAAATTCAATTGAGTGCGCATGCAAGCCAAAGGAATATCCATTGACAGCAGCCAGCAACTAGACTCTATTCACTCTCTTTCACTTTTATTTTTCTAAATAGCTGCAAAATTTCACACACACACACACGCACACATGGGCATTCAATCGGCTGTACAGTTCGACGATGGCAGCACCTGAATCGCCAGAGGACGAATTTATGCATCTGTACATATGTGTGAAAAATATTAAAATGTTTGCACGGCTCGTGTGAGTCTGTGAGTGTGTGAGTGTGCGTACAATAGACTGGCAAAGAAACAGCAGCAGCAGCAGCAGCAGCAGCAGCAAAGGATGCCATGCCTGAATGTCAAAACTGAAAACCTTACTGCTCAGAGAACTTTCAAATATTTATGAAAATATAATTTGCGCTCAACAACAACTGCAAAGGGGGAAAATGGGAAAGAGTAATGTAAAAACTGCAAAATGTTGTGCGGTTGCAACCTCTGTGTGTTTATGTGTGTATGTGTGTGTGTGTGTGTGTGTGTGTCTATGGTGCGTTATGACTTGCATATAAATTTCTATTTGACTAGAGCATTAAATATTCTTCATTGTAAGTGCATACAAATGCACACACACACACAGCCAGACACACTGACACAAATATGTGTAAACGCTCTTGGCTCTGTATTGGCCCTAGTGCAATTGCTGCTGCTGCTGCTGCGTAGCTGCTTTTCAAATATATTTCACATTTTGAATGAGAATGCACTTATGCCTTTTGACAGGTATTTTATCAAATTTTTGAACAGAATACTTCTTTCAAAACAATTATTTTAATTTAACAATAGTATACACATATATAGTATATGTAGGTGTGTGTATGTGTGTGTATTAGTCATGTTAGACATTTATTCCTCTCTCTCTGTGTTATTCAATTAGCAAGCACCATTAGAAACCCACATAGAAGCATTTATATTTGTTTAGGAATAAACGCATAAATCATTTCAGCCATAATCTTATATCATCTTGTGCTGAGTGCAACACTTGCGTGTATTAAACGACAGAGAGCGTCTCGATAATGCAGCAAGACTACCCTTAGGCATCCTGGCTAAATATTTTAATAATGGTTGCCAGCATGCAGCAATTTCGAATAATCATTTTTAAAGCATGCTGCTGATGCTGAGACTCTTGTTGTCGTTCCTCTTGTTAATCTCGCAGCAAGCGCTTACGGGGGCTATTAATAAACTTGGCTTTATTGACTTATAACTAAAAGTTTAGTAAGCTAAAACATTTACCATAATTAATTATACTTTTAAAACCAACTATAAAAACTTGTATTACAACTGACAATTATCCTGTTTAAATTAATTTTATACTCTTACATAATTTGATTTGGACAGATTATCAGATCCAAGCGCTGCTCATACTACTTATTGTGCTGCCCTCGCAAAACGAGCTCCTCTGCATCATTATTAGTTTTGCAATTTCCCGTTTATTCAAATGCAAGCAACGCTCGACGAACAGCCTTCAGTTTCCTGCTGCACTTGTTATTTATACTTGAAGTGCTCCTTAAAGTCGCTAAGGGACAGATTAATGCTCGCCATTTACCAGGTCAGACAGCCAGCCAGCCAGCTAGCTCTCACGTTTCTGTTTTCGATGCTTTTCGATTTTATTATACACTTGTCGAGGGGCATTTCAATTTTGTCTTGAACTGTGAAAATGCATTTAAGTAGCCATCATTATCTCCATTAACAAATATATATATATATGTATATATTTTATTATCAGAGTTTAACTGAGTCTGCAGTCTCAGGAACATAGTATAGGCCTCACTCCTATTAAATTCAAGAACTCCTCCTGCTCAATAGAGTCGACTTCATTATACAGCTTCTGCTTATATAACTAATATATCTATATAGCTTCTGCTTCTGCTCTCTTGAAGTTATTTTTCAGTGTATTATCCTAGCGACCTGCTCCATTTATATTCTATGCGTTCTCTCTCATCTCATCTCTCTCATGCTCTCATCTATTCTTAACCATTCTATTGAAAAGCTTGCAAGCAAAGATTGGCACTCTACCTGGGGATATATTGTTAATTTCCTCGTTTCTGTCGTACGTGGGCTGCTTTACGCGTCGCTACCGCGAGGAGCTGCAGCAGAAGATGTGGCTGCCAAGCTTTTGTAAAATGGACGTGAGTACTTGATGGTAGCTGCTACAAAGGCTCAGTTACTTAACTGCTCGCATTTTGTATGTGCCATGAACAGCCCCAGATACCGCACACGCAGGGCGTCGACCCACTGGCGCTGCTGTCGGACGATGCACAAATTGCCACCTGGAATAATGAGGGATTGCCCATGGATGGCATGTCCACAGAGAATGCAACAATACTGCAGCACTCAACGCGCTGGCCGCTGATGATTGATCCCCAGCTGTGAGTATCATCAGCTCGGGCTTAAAATTTAATTGAGCGAGCCAGAGGCAGTTGACTATGGCTATATGAATTATTAATAAATAAAGAGCATTAACACTGTGAGTAACACTTATCCATTGCAGTCAGGGCATCAAGTGGATCAAGAGTCGCTTTGGAGCCGCCCTGGTGGTGCTGCGCCTGAGTCAGCGCGGCTTTTTGGAGGCATTGGAGAAGTCAATCTCACGCGGCGACACAGTGCTGATTGAGCAAATTGAAGAGTCAATGGACACTGTGCTGGAGCCGCTGCTCAGTCGTGCGCTGATCAAAAAGGGTCGATATCTGCGCATTGGCGAAAGGGAAATGGAGTTCAATTCGAATTTCCGCCTCATATTGCACACGAAGCTGGCCAATCCGCACTACAAGCCGGAAATGCAGGCGCAAACGACGCTTATTAACTTTACGGTGACACCGGACGGCCTGGAGGAGCAGCTGCTGGCGGAAGTGGTCAAAATTGAACGCCCGGATCTGGAGCAAATGAAGACCGAGGTGACGATTCAGCAAAATATGTTTAAAATCTCGCTGAAAGCTCTCGAAGATGAGTTGCTGGCGCGGCTGGCCTCTGCCGGCGAGAATGTGCTCGAGGATCATGCTCTGGTCCTCAACTTGGAAAACACCAAGCGCACAGTAGACGACATTGAGTCCAAGGTGCGAGAGGCCCACCTGACCACGCTCCAAATCGATGAGACCCGTAACATTTACCGTGCCGCCGCCAAGCGTGCTGCCATTTTGTACTTTGTGCTCACGGATCTCAATCGCATAAATCCCATATACAAGTTCTCCCTAAAGTCCTTCATGAACGTCTTCCGGCAGGCCATAGCCATGGCACCTGCATCCAAGAGCTACGAGAAGCGCGTGCTCCACTTGGTCGACTCGATCACATTGCAAACGTATCGCTATACTCTGCGTGGTCTCTTCGAGGCGGACAAGCTGACGTTCAGCTCGCACCTGACGCTGCGCATCATGATCGCTGCAGAGCAGGTGGCCAAGGATGAGACGGACTTTCTGCTGCGCTATCCGCACGATCCCAATACGCTCTCGCCATTGGACTTTGTGGGACGCAGTGCCTGGGGCGGCATCAAGTCGCTGGCGCTCGTCGAGCACTTCTATGGCATCGACAAGGACATGGAGAACTACACGAAGCGTTGGCGCAAATTCGTGGCCAGCGATACGCCCGAACGGGAACAGTTTCCGGGCGAATGGAAGCATCGCACCCCACTGCAAAAGCTGTGCATCGTGAGAGCTCTACGTCCCGATCGCATGACCTACGCCATGGCTCAGTTTGTGGAGCAGACAATGGGACGAGCTTATGCCGAGGTGCAGACGCCGCCATTTGGAGCTATCTTCAAGGAGCTAAACCCAGCAACACCTGCCTTCTTTATCCTCTCGCCGGGCGTGGATCCCATACGCGATGTGGAGCGCCATGGGCAGCAGCATGGCTTCCATGCGGATGCCGGAACCCTGGTGAATATTTCGCTGGGTCAGGGGCAGGAGCTGCTGGCCGAGACAGCTATCGAGCAGGCGCTGGCGTCCGGACAACAGTGGGTGATACTGCAAAACATTCATCTGGTGGTGAATTGGTTGCCCACACTGGAGAAGCTTATCGAACGCATTGTGCTGCAGTCTGAATCTCAGACAGATTCCAATTTCCGCCTATTCATTAGCGCTGAGCCAGCTCCGGATCCTCAATACCATGTCATACCCCAGGGCATTTTGGAGTCCTCTCTCAAGGTGGTGAATGAGCCTCCCGCAGGCATGGCCGCCAATTTGCACAAAGCCTGGGATAACTTCACGCAGGAGACGCTGGAAACGTGCACCCAGGAAGCCGAGTTCAAGTCCATACTTTTTGCTCTTTGCTACTTCCATGCTGTGGCCGGCGAGCGTCGCAAGTTCGGTCCACAGGGCTGGAACAAAGTGTATCCGTTCAACATTGGCGACCTGACCATCTCAGCCAGCGTGCTGCACAACTACCTGGAGGGCAGCAGTCGCATTCCGTGGGAGGATCTGCGCTATCTTTTCGGCGAAATCATGTACGGCGGCCACATAACCGACGACTGGGACAGACGACTATGCCAGACGTTCTTGGAGGAGCTGCTGCAGCAGGATCTCATTGATGGTGACTTTGAGCTGTGTCCCGGCTTTCCAGCGCCGCCCAATCTGGAATTTGAGGGCTATCATGACTACATCACTGAAATGCTGCCCGATGAATCGCCGCTGCTCTATGGACTGCATCCCAATGCCGAGATTGGCTTCCTTACCAGCGCCTCGGAGCAGCTGCTGCGCACCATCTTTGAGCTGCAGCCGCGCGAATCTGAGCTGAGCTCACACTGTGGCGCGCCACGCGAAGAGCTGGTCAAGATCATGATCGACGACTTCCTAGACAAGCTGCAAGACGAGTTCAATCTGCAGGCGCTGCTCAATCGAGTGGAGCGCAAGACACCCTTTGTAGTCGTCGCCCTGCAGGAATGCGAGCGCATGAATGCGCTCATTCACGAAATCAAGCGCTCACTGCGAGAGCTGATGCTTGGGCTGAAGGGAGAGCTGACCATTACACAGGAAATGGAACGTCTTGACTATGCCATCTTCTACGATCATGTGCCGACGGCCTGGGCACAGCTGGCATACCCCAGCATGCTGGGATTGCAGGGCTGGTTCGCCGATCTGCTGCATCGCATTAAGGAGCTGGCCGGCTGGTTGAATGACTTTAAATTGCCTTGCGTTATCTGGCTGGGCGGTCTCTTCAATCCCCAAAGCTTCCTCACGGCCATCATGCAGGAGAGCGCTCGCAAGCATGATCTGCCCTTGGACCGCATGCTGATCAGCTGCGACGTGACCAAAAAGCAAAAGGACGACGTCACGTAACTAGCTGGAGCCATAACCATAACGATGCATATTTATATATTTCTGCTTACAGTCTGCCACCCAGTGAGGGCGCCTTTGTGCACGAGCTCTATTTGGATGGCGCCAGCTGGGATTGCCAGCTAAACTCCATTGTGCCGCTGCATCCCAAAGAGCTGCTCTGCCCCATGCCCGTCATCTACATCAAGTCCATTGTTCAGGAGAAACAAGAGCTGCAGCGCGTCTATGAGTGTCCGCTGTACAAAACCAGGTGAGAGGCGACATGACGCCCTGCGCTTTGTTCGAATAGCTTTCAATAGCCATCTAAGTGCATCCATTCTCTTGCAGGTCGCGTGGCAACACCTACGTGTGGACGCTCAACTTGAAAACACGCGACCGTCCAGCCAAATGGATATTAGCAGGCGTTGCGCTCTTGCTGCAGCCATAAAGTCTTATTAAACTCATTGTTAGATGCAGCAAATACTCCAGCAATAGCTACAGCGACTGCGACAGCGACTGCGATTTCTTTTGAGCTTATTCACTCATTAACAAATACATATCCATATATCACATACATATGTTCATTTGTATTATATATTCGTGTTATTGGCACATTCGTCACGCACCTCAATTAATATTATAGCTCTGTGAACTTTCCTTTTAATCAAATCAGCACGCTAGTAATAAAGAATTGTTCTTCACATACCCTTGTAAATGTGAATTATTCTATTTATACTCAATCACGAAAGTGAAGTAAGTATATTGGCTTTTGTGCAATGTCCATCCATCCACAAGCTAGAGAATTGAAAATTGGAATTCATGACATCAAGTTTCAAGATTTTTCCCAATTAGAAATATTTTGTGGATATACTATCTTCTAATATATTTTGAGCATTATTAAAAGTGGGATACACTACATATATATATAATCAGCCCTCATAGAGGGCGTGGAAAATCCGTTTAAATATATCTTCTTCCTATGCAGTTAGAAGCTAAACAACAACAACAGCAAATATATATAGATATATAAATATATATATTTATTTATTTATTTATATTTATTATTATTTTTATCGTGCAATGATTAAAAGTTGGTATAGTCCATACGTGCTTCAGATACATTTATTTTTTTATTATTTTTTTTTTTTTTCTTTTTACTTTTCGCATCATCATTTTTTTATTATTTAAAATTTAGAATATATATGGATTTTAGCTGGTAAGCCATGTTCCCCAAATAGCATGCACTAAAAAGTTTTTCATTCAAGTTTTTAATTTTCGAATAAATATTCACATGTTAGCTATGTGACAAACTAGTTTGTTCCGGTTTACCACAAATACTTCTACTATTACTATTTGAACATAGTCTGCTTAGCATAGCAACAGAGAGACAGGTAGATGTGCAGAGGGCCAAATAGGCTTTTAAATATTTATAATATACGAAAAGTTTTGTGGCTCTGCGTATGGTCTCCAGAGTTTCTAGTGAGTACAAATAATATTTCAACTCCAAGTGCGATCTAGACCAGGGCAAAAATTAGAAATGCAAAACATAAATATAAACAAAAACATTAAAATAAAAATAAAAAATAGAAAATAGAAAAACATTTACAGACACACAAGTCAACAAGTCTAGCGATGCTTCAAGAAACGTAAACAAGACTCGCACAGCAAATTTTAATTTCACTGCGTCCAAATTTCTTAAAGTTCTTCTTCTACTTATTTTTGTATATATTCATAATCAAATTTCTCACATTGTTGAAAGTAAACATGCGCTAGCTTCGCCTGAATGCGCTAATCAGTGAACTTACATGCCAAATTTCCGAGAGTCAACAATTATTACGCATACGCCTCGTGTGCTCCAAGAGAACAGCAGCTGCTGCCCACGTGCAACGCCCCTCATAACTACTATCTATATACATATAACTACTATCTATATACATATATACGTGCATATACACAATCGGCAGACTTAATTCTTGGGCGCAGCGACCCCCACTTGCTGATCACGTGTAGTAGACTCGCCTCAGTCGCATAGACGACAATTTCACTTAAACTGATAATTCACTGCTTGACATGCGTCAAAGCTGGTCGGGGGGAAAAGTACCGCAAAGAATGAAGAAAAAAAGGGGGCTCGACGCATATGTTTAGGGCGTGATCTCTGTGCCAGATTGAGCTGCTGACGTTTCATAAAGATGACGTATTTAGCTTATATGGCTGTCCATTATGTAAGACTAAAATCTTAAATCAATACCCTTTGGACATTGGTAAAGAACTGGAATCTATTTGATTGACGCTGTCGGAAGAACTGCGCACGTTACCAAGCGGAAAAATTTGTAATACCCTGCAATGGATAAAAGATTTGAAAAATCCGGAATATTAATATCATAGTCGAATATATATTTGTTATAATTATCATGAAATTATCACAGCGAAAACTGTATATTATATTGTATTATTATTCTCCAATTGATTTATCTATTTGTCAATTCACTCTTAAATCTTATAAAAATGTTTTACATTATAATTTAAGCTGAAAACGTAATAAAATACATTTAATAGTTAATCTGTCAGACAGAGTCCACAAATTGAATTTATAGCTACAAAAAGAGCTTAAACAGATAAATATTCTCGATAAGATATCTAAATTACATTTAACATTTGAGTGCGCAATTTGAAGGCATTTCAAATTTTTAACTTTTTCAGAATTAATTTAACTTATATGCATACATACGAGCATTTTATTGGGTATGGATGATATATAATATCAAAACAAATCGATAATATATTTAATCTTAATCTGCTTTGACTTTGACTCATCTGACTCTATATAGGGTATCACTGAGTCGAGTATGCTCTTGCAAGCTGTAAGTCTGTGCTCCATATTAGATCAGTAAACAGGTAAAGCCTATTTCAGCTGCTTAACTCTTCTCATTTGCACATAAAAGGGCATATATAATTTTCATACAGGGTATGCGTTAGTCGTGTATGCTCGTGCAGAACGCAGTTTCACCAAACTCAGCGCTTATTATGTCAGTGCACAAACTCTCGCTTTGCCGTATTCCCCGAACACGGAGACAACACGTGACACAGTCCAAGCGAACGTATGACCAATCCATCCGCCCGACCAACCGTCGATCGTAAATGATCGGTACGAGGAGCGAGGCGCGAGGAGCGAATTCAAGAAAATTGTTGTTTTTTTTTTTTTTTGTGCTCTTGTTAGCTTTATAGATAAACGTTTGGCCGCGAAACGACGCGACGCTTCGGCAAGACGTTCGGCCCCTGCCAGCCAGACATTACTAACACAAACCGGCCCCGCGCTCCGCTCGACGCTTCTTGCTCATTTGAAAAAGTATTTAAATGAGAAATTATTCGGAACGACAAATCAGAATCGCAATAATTGTGAAACGGCAAACGTCTCCCGAGGCAGGAGAGAAATCAGCAAAAATATAAAATATATAGAAAACATCTGTTTGTTGCCAACGGAAGCTGAGCGACTATACGAATCCACCAGAGGTAAGCACAATGAGTGTCTAAATTTAATGCGCCCAGGCATCTAAATATTTAAAGCACAATATATTCAACGTGTCATGAACAAAAATTGTAACACTTCCGTTTCACATATTTGTTCGCAGACCTACATTCATATATACGGAGATATGGCCACTGCTCACCTACCCATCCAGAAGTACAAATACTACGAGCACAACGGCGAGCCGGGGTGCCAGGGACTGGACGAGGTGAACCGCATGTTCCGGAACTTCTGGGATCCCACGGCCTACTGGATGTGCGATAAGCAGGGCTCACGTGCTCGCTCCCTACGCTGCCCCAAGTCGCAGCTGTACTCGGAGGAGCTCGGACGCTGTGTGCACTATACAGAATGGAGATGGACGGATCCCAAAGAGCCGCCAAGTCGACCAAAGTGCTAATCGATCAAGCGCCGCCAGTTCGCACTCTCGCTCATTATTTATGCATAGAACGTATTTACATTTAGTTTAATTTTTAAGTCGTATTGTTTTTAAAAAACATTTTACTTTATAAGTGCAAAAAATACACAGAAATGTGAAAATATCAGTACAAAATCAAAAAGTATTTTTATATTTTATCTATATATATATATATGTATAGATATATACATATATTATATTAAATGTCTTTTTCCATTGCTTAACAATTTCGAGCATTGTTTATAAATATTTGTGAGCATAATTTAACTTTTCTCTGTCTTCGCGTTATTCAAATTAACTGGAATGCAAATGATTCACACAATAGGGGAATGCTTCGTTATTGGAAATTGGAATTGATATACAGAAGTAGGCAATAGCAAGAACACAATTATATGCTGATTGTGCGACATATAAACAGCTGCCATCATTCAGTTGGGTTTCAGTTAACGCTTGCAGCTAGTTTAATTGAACTAACTAGTTTCAAACTAAATAATTATACGGCCAAAGGCTGAGTGTTTCTGGGCGAACTACATAAAACTTTTTGCTGTTAGTATTTAGGCTAGGAAATAAAAGGGAAATCAATGTGGAGATTCTGCAGTCCACATTAGAGCTCAACATGGGCGCCTTCTTTGTTGATCACCTTGAGCTTCTCCTTCTTTGGCGGCTTGGTGTCCACGGGAATCTGCTCATCCACAGGCGCTGGCTTCTTTGGCACTGGGCGCTTTGTTGTCTCTGGTTTGGATGTGGTGCTAGCCGTTGTTGTTGTTGAGCTGGTTTCTTTCTTTGTTGCCGGCTTGGCCGTTGTTGTTGTTGCTTTCGTTGTTGTGGCTGGTTTAGCTGTCGTTGTCTTTGGCTTGGCAGTTGTTGTAGTAGTTGTTGTTGTCGTTGTCGTCGTAGTGGGTTTTTTAGTTGTCGTGGTTTGGGGCTTTGGGGTTGTAGTCGTCGTGGTAGTGGTAGTCTTTGGTGCTGCCTGTGGCTTGGGCTTGGCCGTTGTTGGTGGCGTTCCAATGGACGCCTCTAGACCACCCTCGACGCGCACATTGCGTACTTTGACAGTGGGTTGTTTGGCCGCTTTCGGGGACTTGACACGGGCCAAATAGTGATTGAAGGGTGAACCCAGATACAAATGATCCTGGAACTCAAGTACATGGGAAACACCCACAACAGACTTATCAAATCCATGCAGCGAGCCCACGATATTGCCATTCCAGTCCACGCGAACCACAGTGGTGCGCTTGGGTGCCAAGAGCATCGCCATCTCACCGTGGCCAACAAAATGTACGAAACGCTGCGAGAACTTATTCGGGTACACGCTATTGATGTAGCGGAAGGGCAGCTCGAAGAGCGCAAGCATGCGGGCCAGGAACAGACGTATGGTGGGGAAGCGCGAGAAGAGCGAGAAGCTAGGCGGATGCTCGCTATCAGCGCTGGATACAATGGGCACCCAAATGCCGTCGGCGTCGGGTGTCAAATTATCGGGCAAGCCAGGCAGACCCTCAACAAAGACTTCACTCTGACCACTCTTAGGGCCCTTCAGATAGTATTTTGTCAGACGCAGTGCTCCCGTCTCAGCCACCACAATGAAATCTTCATTTGGGCTCAATGCCACACCGTTGGCAAAGAACAGTTCGTCGAGAAGCACTTCGCTCACATTCTTGGCCCGATTGTATTTGAATAGACTGTAAAGGGAAATCGTTAGATAAAGGGGAAATGTGAAGCAACCGCTAAGTCAAACAGAAACCGGTTTTAGCGGCGGCCGTTTGTTCAAATTGTCAAATGAACTCACCGTCCAGACGGATTAGCGAATGAGGCAAATACAAGATCTTGAATTGTAAAGTCTGAAGAGGAATCGGTCCAATAGATCTCGCCCTCCTTGCTAACAGTCACCGAGTTAAAGGTCTTGGCACGACGATTGATACTCTTGCCAGGCAACTCCTGGGCCGGTGACACCAACAGTTTCTTCTTGTTCGTGGTTAGATCAACAAGCCACAGTCCATAATAGGCATCGGCGACGATCAAATTATTACCCTGTGTATCAAATGCCATGCCCAGCGGGCGACCACACTTGGCCTCCTCAAACACTTCGGCTGCAAGGAGTCACAGATCTTAAGGAATATCTTTAATACACAATCCAAGTACTTACCGCAAGGCTCGCCGAATTTAGCTACATGCGTTACATGGTTCGATGTGAGCTTGATGATCTCACCACCGTGCAGGCCAGTGTAGATCTCATTGTTGCGCACGATCAGGCACTCTGGACCATAGATGCGGCCCTCTAGCAGGCGCTCAGCGCCCTCCAAGTGAAAGTTGGACTCAAGGGCGCCCTTCAGTTCTTTGGGTGGGGCAACGCTATGGTAGAATATGTGAGAATATGTATATGTATCAATTGATTGGTATTAACTTACCTAAAGTCTTTATAGGGGAAAGTTGTGCGAGGGGGCAGACCCGGAAACAAAATAATAATTAGAAAGAAAATCATGAAATTCATGATTCTCACACGTATCGACCGTAACAGTCCCATGATTAGGTATGTATGTAAAGCAAATATCCCTTTTAACTAACTAAACAAAGTAATTTATAGTAAATGGCAGCACTGCCAAGAAAAAAAACCAAAATCGACACGACGGCAAAGTTCAAGAAAAAAACGCGAAAGTCATCGCACCGGTGCAGTTAAGGCAGGGCTGCAAAGAAAACAATACTTAAGCCGCCTATTAGATATGACCTGATAAAGATTCAGTTTATCATATTATTGATCATAGTTATTGATCATAGTTATAAATGCTTTAAAAATTAATCAGTCTTCGAATGATTTGTAATCATTGCATTATTTTCTCTGTATTATTGCTTTATAAGCAATAAATATTTATACAGTATATTTCTTTTGTCAAAAAGACATACTAAATAATCGTATATCGAGCGTCCGCCACAATGAGAACTAGTTCCTAGTGCTGAACCCCACAGTAAGTCGAACTGCTCTTGTTTTTGTGGACGACGCAGTTGATAATGAGCGACAATCAGATCAGTAAAGAGGAGGCCTACAGCATGGATCAAGATCAAGAGCTGGGAGGAAAGCACTATTCCCGCTGCAGTAGCGCGGGCAGCACCCATACACCCAACTCATCAGCGCACAATTCTGGTAAATAGTTATCATTGCCGAGTGCATTGATTGTTTGTTTTTGTTTGTTTTGTTGCGTGCGTGACGAACAGCTGATAATAATGATGATGGCATTGAGTTTCCGCTGCTGTTGTTATTTCTGGTATCCACTATCAGTGCTCAGAGTTTTATTTCAGTTGCTCGACCGTCTCTCTCTCTCTCTCTTTTTCATCCCGCACACATAGATGACGACGACGACAGCGGCGATGCACGACACTCGGGAGCCACAAACTCGAATTCGAATTCATCGCTGAGCTACAAAGAGCGAAGACGATCGGCTCACACCCAGGCAGAGCAGAAGCGTCGCGATGCGATCAAAAAGGGCTACGACAGTCTACAGGAGCTGGTGCCGCGCTGCCAACCAAACGACTCGTCTGGCTACAAGCTGAGCAAAGCGCTGATATTGCAGAAATCAATCGAGTACATTGGCTATCTGAATCAGCAGAAAATCCGGCAGGAGGACGAGAGTGCAGCTCTGCAAAAGGAGGTGACGGCGCTGCGCATCATACAGAACGGCTACGAGACCATGCTGCAGCACCAGCAGGCAAATCCGGGGCCCGAAGAGGCGCGCCTCACCGACGAGGCCAAATTTCAAGTGGTCAGCAAAATGCGAGCGAAAACTCAAGAACCCCTTGACAGCTTTTCACTGACACGTGTTTCACAGTTTCAGGCAATAATGGACGAAATGTTTGAGACATTCCAGACAATACCGATGGATAACTTCAAGCAGCTGACTAGCGGCGTCATACCCTGGCTAGAGGAGCACTGCAAGCCGCATATTCTACGCAACATCCTCAGCCGGACGCTACAACAGATGGCACAGGAGACGCAAGAGAAACAGCAGCAGGCCATGGAACAGGAAACTGGCGAGGGCTTCAGTTGAACCCCCACCCCTCCACTTGTTTTTTCTCAGTTTTTGTTTTTGGTAAATGCTTTCAATTAGTAAATGCGTCATTTAGTTGTAGAAGCGTGCGATATTTAGAGGCTAACATTGACTTTTTGGCTTAAGCTTAACGATTAGATAAATGCTACAATTAGATAAGCGGACTCCATATATGTATAGATACTTAGCTTAGGGCGTGCTTGTCGCGTGCATCCAGCAGCTTGCGCACAATCGTCATCTGCTCTGTGGCATTCAGCAGGGTCAGTAGCTGCAGCAGGACGTTCAATGTGTACACCTTAAAGCGAGCCACTTGCTCGTCGACTCTCAGCGCCGTCAGCAGCTGCAGCTGGAATCGCTGCTGCCTCTCCGCTGACCAGATATGAAGCGCCTCATGCTGCAGCTTCAGTACCCCCGCATGCAAGGTATATAGCAGAGCCTCGTAGAAGTTGTCTTCATTCAGCTGCGACGCCTTCTTAGCGCAGGCCAGGAGCACGACCGGGAGATCCCGCCGAAACTCGTGAGCACGCACAAAGCAGGTGGCCGCCAGCAGACGCACCTGCTCACATCTGTGGCGCAACAAGCGCCAACTGAGTCGCCGGAAGCGCAGAAGCAGCTGCGTCGACTGCTGCGGCTGGCCGGTGGTACATAGATGCTCTACCTTGGATAGAAATCCCAGGAACAATATAATGGAGGATGTGGCCTTGTCGCCACTGCAGCAGCTCAACATGTACTCGCAGGCCTTGGGCAGCTGGCAAGCCAGCTCCTCGTAGTTCATTTCGCTCGGCTCCCAGGCTAACTTCGTGTCGAACTCTGTCGCCTGCCGCTGACCCACCAGCTTGCCAAGTGTCGCCCCAAACAGCTGCAGCGCAGCATTCGAAATGGTCCACTCACTGTTGTCGATGTGCCCAATGGCCACCAACATAATCTCATTGTAGTACTTGCACATGGCCGGCCGCAGTTCTGTGTCCCGCACCAACACGCACAGGTAATGCAACGCCAGTGCCTCCCAGCGGTCGTGGTTGCTGCTGCTGCCGGATGCTTCGTTGCTGGAGCTGTCGTTGAGCCGCTCCAGTATGCGCTGCACGGCCCGATGCAGCAGTGAGCGCTGGCGCGGATCATCGTTCTTGAGCACGTGCAGAAACATAATGGAGAAGCCGGCGCCGCGACGTGTGGTGCTCACCTGACGGCTCTCGGAGAGCAGCTCTCGCTCGAGGCAATCGTGCAACAGTTGAAATGCCTGATCCTCGCCAGTTACAGTGCTGGTAATGGCGCGTGTCAGCCTGCCAATACTCAGACCAGCTGCCTCGATGGCGCCCTTGTGCCGGCATCGTGTCAGCACGGCCACATTAATGTCCAAGCAGCGCTGCAGTGCATTGCAGTTGGGCACCGGAGCTGAGGGAAGCAGCGCACAGGCCAAGCTGGTGGCCAAGTCGCAACATGCCTAAAATGAAGGTAACATTAAATTGGAGGAATATGACGATTCTAGAGCCGCCCACCTTTAGTGTAAGCCAAAAACTCATCAGCAAATACTTGCGACACGCCTCATCATCTTCGTGGGCCACGTGGGCGCTCTCACTGACTAGCAGCTGCAAGCTTTCATCCATGTCCTGGAAACTGGCTGCTGATGCCTCCGTTTCCGTCCGCCGAGTATTGGCCAAATTTAGAAACTTCAGAATGGCATTCAAAATCCCTTCCAGCAGGGGCAATAGCTCTGCCACATCTGCTTCCAGATTGTCCCGGCCACCGCTAACCAACTCATTCAGCACGCAAATGTGACCAAACAGATGTCCGCCGTCATTTTTCGTGGTCTTCAGCGGATCTTGCTGGAATGCTCCGAACTTGTGCGTCAATTGCTGTAGGCATTGCTTGTAGAGGCTGTTGATCAGCTGTGGATTGGAACCGCTGCGAACCGCCAGCTGCGCGTAGAGCGAGACTAATGAACACTCATCCACGTCGGAGCTGATGCAGAGCGTTAGGCAACGCTCGTTGCACTGCTCGCTGTCGACGTGGCCCATTTGGAGCAGCAGCGAAACTGTCAGCTCTAGAGCATCGTCGAAGCCTTGCGGATCATTTAGAGATTTGAATAGCAATTGCGCCACGGAATTCGGCTGAAAGACACCATGATCCATCAAGAAGGCGCCCAGCTGCTGGTTCTGTTGAGTGCTGCACATCTTGGCATTCTTGGAGACACGCGTGCTGTAGAGGGATTTGTGTAGTATCTCGAGCATTTTCAGTGCGAATATTTTGGGCTGATACACGTGCGAGAGGATGTCCTGTTCCAGCAGCTCCTGTTGTAGCCGGAAGAAGCGCTTAATGTCGTAGGCCAATACATCGCTGCCAGCGCCTCCATCGGCTCTTAATGCCCTATTGAAATGCTTTGCCGTGTGGTTAATAATATTCGGCATCTTGCCCAGCATTGTGTTGCGGAACTCGGAGCTCTCCACGCTCCGATGCCGTTTCATGAAGCTGTAAAAGAACTCCAGGCAATCCTCCACAGCAAAATTTGAGAGATTCTCCACCAGAAACTTAAAGATCAACAACTGCGCCTCAATATCGAAGACAACGCAATTGGTCAACAATTCTGTACTGATCTTGAAGAAATGAAGCTTGGACGTCACATAGATCTCCTTGGCGAACATGCTGAAGATGAGTATGAGCCGCTGCTGCTCGCTGGCCGTCCGTGCCGACTCCGAGCTGGCCAGGAATTCCACAATCTCTGGCTTGGTCTGCAGCAGCCGAAAGAGTGCATCCCGTTGCTGGATGCGCAGAAACCACTGCGAATGAAAGTTTTGAATCTCCGCTATGTTGCCATTGACCAGCAGCTCTACGGCCAGATTGAGCAGAGCTGCCGATCGCTGGCTGCTCAGGCTCTTCACCGGATACTGGCTAGCCGCACGCAGTCCCTTATAGCTCAGACTCAGACGCAGGCCTGCAAAAAACTCGGACTCGTCGTGCCCGCTCGCATCGAGCAGCTGTGGCAGTCCATGGTAGTTGAGTATGCCGCTCAGCAAGTAGTATTTGTTGCGATTCGTCCACGGCCAGAACTCCACGATGAGGCGGAAGTAGACAAAGGCGCGATGCTTGCTGCTTACAGCAGTGGTTGAAGAGCGTCAACGTTTCCTCCCGCGAACCAACCTGGCTCTGACGCTGCAGACAGTGATAGAAATGATCCAGCTGCAGCGCCAGCAATTGTAGCTTGGGAAACTTCTTCACCAGTAAATTGGTGGCTTTCAGTATGTGCACCAGACTGCTGTTATTATGCTGCAATGCAGCAATAATGGCATCCATACACTTGGCCTCAATCAACTCTGCATCCACTCGCGACCAATGGTCGGTCAGCAGAACCGACTGCAGCATGAGGAACGCCTGCGGCTGATCATACGACAGACGCTCGGGCAGATTGGCAAAATGCTCGTCCACCAACTCATATTTGTGGACGATGTGATAATAGACGCGAAAACTGACGTTGAGGGCAGCCTGATTAATGCTGCTCGACTCTGTTTTGTTGGCCTCCTCAATAATTTGTGCTGCGAGCTGGTCAGCTACCTCCTTGGGCAGTGCATCGCCCAGGGACTGTGGGTGGGGGTGAAATGCAGTCTATACACAAAAATTAAGTTAATTAAACCGGCACAGCCACTTACCTGCAGATAGGAGAGACACGCATTGTGTCCTTTGGTTTTTGTCAACTCTTTGGGCATTGCCGCAGCCATTGTTAAGCAGGACCTGCCTGGCTAACACGGTGGTTGAAGCAAACTAATAAATAAATTAAATAAAAGTCTTATACTTATTCCGACTACACGTGCAGAGTCATCGTCGACTGCATATCGATAACAGGGAAGAATACTCTTCGAAAGAGGCATTTATCCGCTTATTGGCATACGGTCTCACTGATTTAGTGCTTCAGTTCAAGATGGCGAACGATGCGAGCAAGTTATTGCTATCTTCAAACCAAGAAAAAACCAGTCATTATACGTAAATAAAGATAATTCAAGGTGAAATTTGTATACTTTTGACTAACCGAAACCTTTTGCTTTCACAGCTACCTGAAGGAATTTCGCGTGGAGCAGTGTCAATCGTTCCTGCAGCACAAATGCAACCAACATAGGCCATTCGTTTGCTTTAATTGGCATTTTCAAAATCAGCGTCGTCGGCGACCCGTGCGTAAACGTGATGGCACATTTAACTACAGCGCTGATAATTATTGCACCAAATATGATGAGACAACTGGAATCTGCCCTGAGGGCGATGAGTGAGTATTAATGCTGCTTAAAGAAAGAGTAATGTCTGGCTGTGTGGAAGTGTGAAGACGCCAACGCGAACAAACAACGACGTAGTATTTTTTCATTTCCTCTTTGCTCTCAATTTTCTTTGCAATGTGTGTGTATCTCTTGGCTTCGTGTTTACAAACAAAAACTTTTCGCTGGAGTGTGAAGGGGAAACAATGTATAATCGACTAACGAAAAAGTGAAATTAAATTGCCTCTAAATGTACATATGTATATGTACATATACATGTGTGTGTGTGTGTGTAGTCTAATAACACCCTAAGACGAGGTCAGTGCTAACGGCCGCCCACAGAATGCAAAAGTGAAAGTGATTTAAGCGATAAAGTTGCTCGGAAATTCTAATCGGCAAGTGCCTTAACTGAGGGTTGTTGTTCTCGCACACACTCTCAAGTGCGCAGCGACAGTTATAGAGCTGCTACAAGTGTGTGCGTCATTGTTTTTATTGCGTTTTGCTTTTGCGCGTTTTTCCTTCAGTTTATTTTGGTTTTCCCCCGGCGGCGGCATCATGATAGTAAAATCAGCACTGGTAGCTTCAAATGTACAGTTATTAGGCAGAGCTTTCCCACAAAGCTTTGAGCAACAAACGCTGAGCGCAAAGCTAGACAGAGAGAGAGAGAGAGAGAGAGAGAGTAATAGTAAAATAATACGCAATTTCATATTCTGCAATAACAAACAACAATCCTGACCCAGACTTGTGTTGTGGTTTTTAGTGAGTGTGTGAGTGCGTGTAAGCGCGTGTGTGTATGCGTAGGTGGGCGCTGATTCACCCCAGGTCCAATTGCTGTTATAACTGTATATTGGGGATGAACGGCTGCGTGGCTATTTTTAGCATACGAATCAGTTCTTTCTTTCTGCGTCACTTGACATTGCTCCCTCTATTCTTTCTCGCACAGATGCCCATTCCTACACCGCACAGCCGGCGACACAGAGCGTCGGTATCACTTACGCTACTACAAGACATGCATGTGCGTCCACGACACAGACAGCCGTGGGTACTGTGTGAAAAATGGAGTCCACTGCGCTTTCGCGCATGGCATGCAGGATCAGCGTCCTCCAGTATATGATATAAAAGAGCTGGAGACATTGCAAAATTCGGATATAACGCTGGACGGCACCAATGCACAAAATGCTCTCGATAAGGAACGAAATCTCATGAACGAAGATCCAAAATGGCAAGACACCAACTTTGTGCTGGCCAACTACAAAACTGAGCCGTGCAAGCGTCCGCCACGATTATGTCGCCAAGGCTATGCCTGTCCACAATACCACAACAGCAAGGATAAACGTCGCTCGCCCAGAAAGTACAAATACAGGTGAGTTTGGCTATCACATTGTAATTGTACATTTATTTACCATTCCACATTGCCTTTGCAGATCAACTCCATGCCCCAATGTCAAGCACGGCGAGGAGTGGGGCGAGCCGGGCAACTGTGAGGCCGGTGACAATTGCCAGTACTGTCACACTCGCACCGAACAGCAATTTCATCCGGAGATCTACAAGTCCACCAAATGCAACGATGTACAACAGGCTGGCTACTGTCCGCGCAGCGTCTTTTGTGCTTTTGCACATGTGGAACGTAAGTGTTGCTGACATTATCTGAATTATGATATAGATATGGTTATGTAGACTTCAAACGCTGTTTTCCACAACCATAGCGGGCGGTTAGTGCTTTAGTGTATATTAGTCTAGTCTAGATAGATTAGGTTCATATGATACATACGTATTTTGGTTGATATTGTTTAATTGTTTACTTGTCTTTTACTCACTTTCACACATTGATCACATTTGTGTAAAACCCTTAAAATTAAATGCAATCAATGCAACAATCGAATGCGCTTTGCTGCTTGAATCCATATTTCCCCAACTCAAGCTTATCTGGTTAACGAGCAGAAGATGCGTGATCAAGAAATTGCTTTGAGCGAACTCATTTCGAATGGCTTGTCCGGTTTGCAAGTGCAGGACGAGGTCTCTAATGGCCAGCTGTCAACAGGACTGCTCCAGCTCAGCAATAATGTACGTATTACCAAATTGCAACAGCAATCTGTGTGTTCCTATATATGTTTATTTTGTTGTGTATATGTGTGTGAGTCCAGCATTTGCTAACACTCTAACCCCTCCACTCGATCATCAGCTAATCCCAGCTAACAGCATCAAATCGCCAGTCATTGAGAAATATCTCCCGCTCTCATTTTGTTTCTTCGTTTCTCTTTGTTTGATTCTCTATTTCGTAGTTATTAAATATTGATGGTAATAATACAACCAACAAAATGTTGGTAGATGCTTTGGAAAATACAACTAATTCCAGCAAAATCTTAAATATATCACTACCACTGGACAGCCATCGTGAGTAATAAATACTTCTTTACATTGATTTTTTCATTGTTTTCAACAATGGTTGTGGACAAATTGACAGCGCATAAAAAAAAGAGAAAGAAAATTAAAATATAATTTCAACTAATTGAAACAAAATTAACGCATATTTTTCTAAACATTATTCCAAGCAGCCTGTACATTGGACGATCCACGCGAGAGCTCGCTGTCAGCAAGTGTGGTTAACAATAGTTTATTAACACGTTCCTCGGCGCCAATTAACATTCCTAATACAACACTAAGTAACTCTATTAACGGTGAGTCATTTCGACAAGTTAACAAGTCTGCGCCATGCTAATTTCATTTATCCATTGTTCGCAATACAGACTTCAATTCAGGTGGCTTTGCCGTCAACATTCCCAGCAGCTCACTCACCTATAGCCCAACAAACCATACCAATCTTTTTAATGTATATGGCGCATCCAATAAGCTGAGCAATTCGCTTTCGGCCGCCACGCAAAACGATAGCAATAGCCTCTTTTTTCCATCGCGCATCATATCGCCTGGCTTTGGCGACGGCTTGTCGATAAGCCCATCAGTTAGGATATCGGAATTGAATACTATACGTGATGACATCAACAGCAGCTCGGTGGGCAACAATTTGTTTGAGAACACACTGAATACGGCAAAGAATGCGTTCAGTTTGCAATCTCTTCAGTCTCAAAATAATACCGATTTGGGTCGCATGACCAATGAGTTACTAACAAAGAATGCGCAGATTCAAAAGTTATCTGGACGTCTTGAGGAGCTTATGTGCAAGCTTAAGATAGCCGAACTGCATCGCGACAAAGCCAAACAGGATGCACTGGACTGGAAGGATCGCCACGATCTAGTGCAGATACAACTCAATTTGCCTGGCGAATTACGTGACCTATCCATACAAAAGCTTAAGCAATTGCAGGTAAGTTGTTTGTTTTAAATTACAATTACTTATTGGTTTCTTGCTCACTATAACAACAAACATTTTCTAGTCGAAACTGCGCACTGATTTGGAGGAGGTAGACAAAGTATTATATTTGGAGAATGCCAAGAAATGTATGAAATGTGAGGAAAACAATCGCACTGTTACGTTGGAGCCCTGCAATCATCTGTCCATTTGCAATACGTGCGCTGGATCTGTTACCGAGTGCCCCTATTGCCAGGTGCCGGTAATGACAACGCACACATAGAATTTGTTTCAACCGTTCCAGGACTATAAGTGAATAGCTTCCTTGTCCAATTGGTGTAAAGTTTGGTCTCAGTGACTATGGGCTAGGAAAACAAAATATTTTAATCGTAAGCTGAATGTTGATTGACTAGCGAAGGCAGAGCTTACACATATGCTTATATAATTTATATTTATCTATATGCAAATTAATTATCTTTGATATTAGCAATTACTAGGCACAAAATATGTAATTCGTTTAGCAAGCTGCTATGCATTTGAAGTTTACTAATCATCTACTGAAAACTTCTATAATTAATTTTTTTTATTTTAAATATTTGGTTTGATTGCCATCTATTTTTTCTTTTAGTTTTGTGTTTATTTTTGTTAGGCCATCTTGTTTATATATATATAAACAAATTTTAAAGTTTCGTTTAGTCCATGACATTTTATTTCGTACGGAAAGCATTTTGTATAATGGTTTCCGCTTTTATATCTGTATTCGAAATTTGCTAAACTTTCAGTCACTATTGACTAGTTAGTTAATTAAGGAAATAAAACCATTTACTTCTATATGATATACATGTAAACGCTCATATAATATGTGACAACAGTTTTTGACGCCGTTTAAATTTTAAAGAAAGAAATGATTAACTAATAACAAATGAAGAACCACCAGTGATTTTTATAAACCAATTGTCTAACAACTTATATTTGTAATTTTTTTTTAGATATGTTCAGAAGAAATGTAAACAAATTGAAGATGTCGTAATTAAGAGATCTCTAGGCAAGGTTCGAATTTTAGCGTCTTTCATCAAATATCTTTGAATGAGTCAATTCAATGCAATTTTTAAAAGGACGCACAAAATAATTATAATTGTAGAAACATCTACGATAGTATTAAATCTATCTCTGATATTGATCAGTTTGGACCGTTTGTCAGGCCACATTACATTACTAATTTACTCCTTTATTCCTGGTGTTTAGCCAACAAACAATAGAAACTGTTTCTGCATCTATTAAGCTCTAGTTAATAATTAATAATGAATGATTAACAAAAACACATAATTTTTTTAATAATTTGTATTCGGCGTATTTCACTCTTATACTCTACTAGATTACTATGTGATTTTGTTTGTGCTTTAAGTACGATTTTTGGTAATTTGTATTTAATTTAGTTTTTGTTTTCATTTTAAAATTTAATAATAAGCTTCCATAGAAAGGCAGGTAAAAATCAAATGAACCGAAATGTATATTGATGGCCAATATTTACTGTACCAGAATATAAAATACAAAATATTTACAAGAAATGAAGTGTGTGATGCTAAAGATATAACAATAAATGTAACTCTAGACAGCGAATTCAGTCTATGATAAATGTTAACCAAATCTAATCTAAACCCGTCTTCAGCATATTTTTCGCGAATACAAAAAGTTAATATACTGTAGCTTATGACAAAGTTGAGCATATATATTTAATATAATGAACTCTAACGTATTATTAGGTATTAAACGAATGGAAAACAAGTCGATCACTTAGGGCATGAAAATGAAACTATCTGAATTTCACATGCAGAAACTTAGGCATTTACTGAAATTAGGAATACAAACATAAACACTCAAAAGATAATCAAGTTGAATACAGTTATATACAAATGTGGAAATACATATATATTTTGTAGCTAAAAAGCTAAGCAGCGCAAAAGGCTTTTGTGTGCATGTAGTAGCCAATAATAATAATATATCTAACTAAACAATAATTAAATGTGCATGTAATTGTGTGTGTTGCACTTAAATGCTTTATAATTATTACTGCGCTACAAAAAAAAAAAATAATGATAATAATAATAAGTATCTCCAAAATCAAAGCAAGAAAAAAAAAACAATTCGAATATGAAAGCATAAAGGGAAAGAGAATTGTAAGAACGTTTTTGACGATACAGGAACTACAAAGAAAACATGAACATGAATACAAATTGGTTTTATAATGGAGCTGTTGAGTGCTTAACTCGAATGATTGCTTAGACTTGAAGCAACTGAACTATACCCTCAAACTCTGAACATTTGGGCACAACGTATTTATAGCAATAAACATAATTCTTCTCAAGAAGCACAAATATCGTATTACTTACTAGCCAAGCAATAACAACTCACACATCTCAACCCTTTCATGACAACTCAAACAATACAAATCAAATAACTAACTAACTGAGACATATACACGCAATGTATGGGGAATGTTTGTATATTTTGTATACGCTACTGTAAGAGTGATCTTTATGTGATTTTGAAACTACTTGAATATGTGATCCAGAAATATATATATATAACAAAAAAAAAAAAAAAAAAAAAAAAAAAACAAAACAAAAAAACTAATGAATGAACAAAAAAGATATGAATATACATTTACGAAAGCTCTCGCCAGGAACACCAGCTAATGAATTGTTACCAACTAAACTAAACTTGATGTACAAGAATATAAATAAACAAAGTAAATAAAGCTCCAGCTCCATTTAGAAACAAGAAAAGCTAATAAAACACACACACACACACACAAACACTTTTACATTGGGCGTGCGCCAGGCAGACGAAAGAAAATGATGATGAAGAAGAATAAAATCACAGTTGATAAATTAACTTAAAAAACTACAAAAATAAATGTCTAAAATATCAAATTTATTTCTAGTTAGTTGTAGAGTTCTATACAAAAATAAATTAATAATAATAAACAGACAAGTGAAAAAGTCAAGATTCTAAAATGCAATTATGTAGAATTAGTTTAATAATGAAATGTTTGCTACTAGTTGTTTCATAGTTAATACATTTAACAAATTATTCAAATGGAACTGTAACTAAAGGTTTAAACTCTATTGGGAGAAAGAGAGAAAGAAGATAGAAGAGAAGTAAAGAAAAAGAATTTGAAAATAATAAACAGAGAGAACATTGAACACCGATAAGGAATTAACAGTTAACCCTGCAACTGAAAAGTACTGTCAAATAAAATCAACAATATATTTCTATATATCTATATATAGCAATAGGAATTGTAAAACAGCCCACAATACAAAGCAACAAATGGAAACAAGCAATTGATTATCTTTTATAGTATATGAAATGTGTCAACTAATAAACTCTTAGCAAAAACCATTTACTAGCAATTTTTACACAATACGAGTATGCTGAACTATTGATACAATTTAGACAGCTCTACATAAGTAAACCTCTTTACTAGGCTATATAATTTACATAAGAAATTTATAGAATATCTATGAATAAATTTGTGTTGCAGCTGCATAACTCTCTGTCGTGCAAACTAACTAAAGTTGACACACAACTTCTAATTGATAACAGCTGAACAATTTAATGAAAAAAAAAAGAAGAAACCAATATACTCAACTCATTCACGAAACGAGTCTTCAAAGGCAATTGTTGTGGTTCGTGTCCAGGGTAAGCAGAGTATGGCGAATCATACATCTTTTTTTTTTTTTTTTGAAGTAGCTCTACTTAAAGGCATTTCCGATCCAGCAGAAAATAAACATAAATCGCTCAAGTAAAAGCTTATAAAAACATTCGTTTTTTTTTTTTATAAATGGCAACGTTATGTGAGCACACTAAAACCCATTTCTGATCGGAGTTAAGTTCTTCTGTTGCCCACTGGGGCGCATGTTGTAGTTAAGCAGAGTTATTAACTAAAGAATATTCTTAAATACATATACATCAACAAATATATATTTAGAGGGAGTTGAAGAGAGCAAATCAATGTTTATATGTAAACGTATTTCTACGGCAAACAATAGACTCGACTGCATTTCGAGGCCAACCAAATCAATTGTGTAATAAAAATTAATTAACCAACTAACTGATTAAAAATGAAAAAAAAAAAAAAAAAAAAGAAAAAAATTGTACGTGTATTCACAATATCCATAATCGACAACAAACGTGTGTAGTAATTTAGTTAACTATCTGCAAATATGTAACAAATATAACAAATTGTTTAAAGCCAACAGGCAGGCAAATAAGACTCCGCTCCGCTCTGTTGGCATATGAGTACTACTTATGTATATTATGCAATTAACAAATTGATAAATACACTATAAGCATATAAGCATACAAAGCATACATGCATAGATACGCATATATAAATAAATGATTATATATGTATATAAATATATAGATATACTGATTAATAAAAGTGTGTTTAAAGGATGTGTCTGTGTGCGCCCGTGTTTTATTGTGCAGAGAGCGGAGAGTCTGCCGTTTGCAGACTTGAAACACACTGCAAACAGAGATGACGACGACGACGACGACGAGCAGACAAAAGCCAAGGCGCTTGTGGTTCCCATGCGTGATTTCAATCTGCCCAACAACAGCAACACCAATAGCTGCACACACACACACACACAAACATACACATGCACAGGCCGAGTGAAAAGGGCAATATAAAAAGGCAAAGGCTGAACAACAACGGCAGAAACTCGTAAGAATTTTAAAATGCACGATAATCGTTCAGTGATAGCTAAGCGAGCCGACAATGCCCCGCATCGCCGCACCGTTACCCCCGCCAACGCACTCGCTGCCAACTGACAACGGTGCCTGGCTGCCACTTTAACCTGAGCCCTCTGTCGCACTCACTCTCTTTCTCTTTCTCTCACACCCTCTCTGTGCGCCAGAGACATGGTCCAGGGAGCCAGTTTGGAAACAAGGTAGGCTTCAACTGCTGCTGCTGCTGTTATTGCTGCGATATCGCCGCGTTCGCGCGTTAAACACAAGCGCAACAATTTTTATTCTGTCAGCGAACGCGTGCCTGTATTTGTGTGGTCCCGGGCTCAAACTGGACTGTGCCTCTCTTTCTCCCTCTCTCTCTCTCTCTCTCTCTCTTTCTCTGTGTGTTGTGGACGTCGTTTGGGTCCTGCTGCCTGTCGACTGATGATCTTGCGTGGAGATCTCACGCGCATGCGCCTTGCCATGCATTTATTCGGGCATATTAGTTGCTCGATCCATTTGGGCCATGATCGTTTGCACACTGGCTGACTGGCGGCGTATAAATAGTTTTTATGAGCGCAAAAGTGTTGCCATTTTTCATGTTGGGCTAAACGGCTGCAGCCGCAGTCGCTCCTCAATCCTCGCTGCCAACTATTTTTAGACCCAATATTTGCGACAAGAGCATCAGCATCAGCATCAGCTTAAGCTTTGGCAACAGCATCAGGCTTCCATGTTCATGTTCAGCCGTGTTTCGCACGCTGCACGCTACACGCATTTCCACTCGAAACTTGTTTTGTTGTTGTTGTACTGTGTTGGCCGCCGCTTCGCTCGTACGAGAAACGACAGACCGCACGAACACCCGCCCGCCCGCACATCCCGCTGTGATTTGTAACACGATACGTTTTGCCGCCGCTGTTGGTTGGCTTGGATGCTGCTTGTGTGCTGGCCATGGGGATACGTAAGGCGAAAAATCATGCACAACAAAAACAATAAGCCGAGAACTGAACTCTTGGCTGCTTCTGCCTGCTTCTAATGCATTTTTCTGCTCTTTTGCATTGCTGTCTGTTTGGCTGCCGGGCCGGCGAGCAACAGCTCATTAGGCATTTTTAATTTGACAATGCGCGCTATTTATGTGGGAATTTCATGGCGCGCACTTTGAGTCATCGAAACGAAAGACTTAGGCAACGAACTTGGCGTGCTAACTTTGTCTTTGCCTGTGTTGCCTGCTGCCTGCTGGGTGCTGGACTCTGCCCGGGCAAGGCGAAATCAATTTTCAATTTGCTCCACGTTGCAGCAGCCGCCTCGGGGCCCTGCCAGAAGCATCGCAGATCAAAGCGAAAGACAAGAACGAAACAAACCCAAAAAAAAAAGGAACAACAACAAAACGAAAAAAATAACTTAAAAAAAATATCTATTTAACTGGCACAGGCGTTGACGTTGACGTTGACTTTGGCTTTAGCTTTGGCTTCAACTTAACGAAGTGTGGCCGTCCCGCCCCGCCTCCGCTGCCGGGATCGAGCCAGCATTCCGCTTGCGGTTTTTGCGGCTAACGCGCCACGAGCGGCACATAACTAAAACAACAAAAGCGACAGCGCAATGGCATTTCGAAATTGAAAACTTCAGAAAAATGGCAATTTTCTAACTCCCCTGCCTGGGTGTGGACTCGCTATATGTACGTCTAGGTGCTAGATGGCTCGCTAGCTGGCTGGCTAAAAGAGACAGCTATGATGCTTGCTACGTTGCCGGTCATCAACTTTCCATAATCGGTGCGCAGACAACAAACAACTTGAGCTCAGGCTATCAGCCCAGACTGACCGAATGAATGCCCGCCCGCCCGTTGGGCCGACAACAACAGCAATAACAACAAGAACAACAACAACAACAGCAACAAGCGCCACTTTGCTGTCAATTCAAAATGATAATGCAAACAAATATTAACCCACTCCACAAGTGGACGCATGTGGCTGCCGTCTCATGGCACTTTCTGACAGCCCAGCGACACTCGAGTCGACATCGACGTCGACCTGCCTGCGACTGTGGGAATGTGCCACGGTCTCCATGCCACCGCGGCTTAAATGCTTTTCCAGGCCATAATGACTTTTAATTTTTATGGCACTGGCTGCCGAGGATGCCGCTGCCGCCGCGCTGCCAATGCCGATGCCGATGTTGAATGCAGCAGCGCGAAGCTTAAGTCACATATAATTCAAGTCCATCAACGCATGCGCTTCACTTGGCCACCGCCGCGGCCCTGCACGCCATGATACACATTTAAATACTCGCATGTTTGCCATCGGTCGCCGTCACCACTTGAGAGCGCAGCTGAGGAGGAGCTGTGGATGGATTTGAAGATGAATATGGAATCGGAGAGAGATGCTTGAAAGGGCAACAGAGGCTCATCGTTGTTTAATATTTTAAGTAAGTGCTGCCACTTGGCTTCACTGACGTGTTTTCCCCAGGTCCTTCTTCTTCTTCTTGATCTTCTGGTTCTCATTAAATATTTTCAACAAATTGCAAAATGAATAACATTACTGCAATATTAATTTAGATTGGGAAAAATGCAGATATTAGGAGAACATTTTTTATTACAATTTACGCAATTTTATTGACAACAACTTGAATAGAAAAACTTGAATAGACTTTTTTCTGGTTATACCAAAAATATAATTAAAATAATATTGGGAGCTCGTGCCACAGTCATTAAAACTGTGCGAGTCCCCAGAATATTAATATAAAAAAGCCCAAAGTAATAAATACATATAGCTTATTAGCACCTCTGATAAGCAAATATGATTTGATTTTTTATGTCAATTCTGCTGAAACATCAAAGCTTAATCTTAATAGAATAGTCAATAATATTTTACCCACACTTAATCCAAACGAGATGCGCAAATTCTGCTTAATCACATTGAGTTGAGTCAGGTCTAATTTATTTATTTAAAGACCAGTTGTGAAATAGATTATTGTTTATTTTAGTTAAATAAATAAAGAATAACTTGCTGTGTATATGTGTGAATAAATCTAAAAATATCGAGAATACTTTTTACACATTGCACTTTAAAATCTTGTAAAAATTTGCTAGAAATGAAATGCGAAATTTGTAAAAGTTACATAAAAAGTTAATTAATACGGACAGCCAATATTGGAGGTTTTTCCACCATTTTTTAAAGCTTATAATTAAGCCCCATTGAAAAAATGAATAAAATGTATAATATAATATAATAATTATGCAGATAAAAAATAATACATGTTCGAAGCTTTTATAGCAAAATTTTATTTCATAAATTTTTGTTTAATTTTTTTTCTAGAAATTATATTTAATTTCATTTATTTTAATATATTATAAAAATACAATAATAATATATTATTTATATATTATTATAATATTTATGTTTTATTTAATTTAATTTATTTCAAACAGAGCTCGCTGATAAGCAAACATTTGCTAAATATAAAAACTTTATAATGGTAAAAATAAAAATTGCCATATTTAGTTTTAAACAATAAACTACTTTAGAATTAAATAGTTAATTAAAAAATGAAAATATATATAATAGTAAAAATTATATAAAACAATACAGTTAATAAGAATTTTCTAAAATAAAATTGCAAATAAATTTCCATAAAATTAACGAATATTACTTAACAAATTGTCTTTTGTTGTTGTCGTAAATGTTTTGATCTGAGAACGCTTGATTAGCTACCTTCGCGCGCGCACTGTGTGGCGCTGTGTGGGCGTTTCGAGGCAGACAGCAAATGTCGAAGCATTTTTGTGGTCAGGGCAGTCAGGGCAAACAGTTTGGCAAATGCACACGCCACATGTGGCCTGCGCTGTGCCTGCACTGCGCTCCAGTTGATCTCACTCCATGGCTCTTACTCACCGATGCTGCTGTTTAACCGCATCGATTGCTGCCAGCTGATAGCACAATAGAGCTCAGAGTTGAATGATAACTATGCCGCTTACGACTTCTTGACTCTCGCTCGCTCTCTTTCTCTCTCTCTCTCTACCTTTTCTCTCTCACTTCTTCTTTTCGCTCTCATTTCCTGTCTCTGTCGCTCTCTAGTGCCGGCCAGGATCAAAAGGCGCGCAGTTGACAAATGTTTGTACACACACACACACACTCGGCCTGAGATCTGGGACTGAGACTGGCACTGGGACTGAGACTGTGTCTGCGACCCTTGTTGTAAATGTTTATGTTTTGGTAGGTTACATGCCCACACGGCCCCTGTCGACCGATCGCCAGCCCCTTGGCAGCAACTCCTTGGTCCAGGGGCCAGTGAGGCATTCTCACATTGGCCGCTTTGTTGTCACCTACTGGTAGCAAATTCCTTGGAAAGCTGCGGTCGCTGCCATTTGCCTAATTTCTAACTCTGTGAGACAATTCCCCAATGGCAGTTTACTCAGATTTATGTGAATTAAACAGCCTACAAGTCCGCTCCTCCCTGGTAGCCGTAAATGTCAACATCCATTAGAGACCTTAAACCGTTAGTGGCATTTGTCGCACGCTATGACGCCGCTGCTGCCGCTGCTGCTGCTGCTGCCAGTTGCACGTTGCCCGTTGCCAGTTGCCAGTCACCGATCACAGACAGCGGCAACAGTCACAACAGCAGTCGCAGCATGATTGAGTGGCTGCTTCTCGGAACTGGTACAAATTTGGTATTTGTTATTGTTGCCGATGCTTTTGTTGTTGTTGTTGTTGTTCTGGTTACCTTCGGCAAACCTGTGGACAATTCCAATATGTCGCCACAGTATCAAATCTTTCGGTGTTTTTTTTCACTTAGCTACTTAAACACACGTGCGCCCACATTGACATTATTGATCATTAGCACTATAAACATTATTTAGTATGAATTTAATATTCGACGTCATGACAAAACCGGTATGTGAGCTGGCCATTAACTATTAATTATGTGACGATAAAGGTTATAAACAAATAACGTATGCACCCAAAGACTATATCAAAATTAATATACCCCAAACAACAAAAATGCAAATACAGATGTATACAAAGTAGAGTCATAAGCATTTGAGTGAATGCAACGAAAACGTTATACGAATACGCTATGCTCTCTTTTTTAATTTCAATGGGCATTCATAAGAGTCAGTTTCTGTTACAACTTTATGTAGAGGCTAACAAAATAATTGAGATTTAAAATTAAACAAAAA
The DNA here is from genome assembly GCA_030914335.1 of Drosophila borborema. Taxonomy (NCBI): domain Eukaryota; kingdom Metazoa; phylum Arthropoda; class Insecta; order Diptera; family Drosophilidae; genus Drosophila; species Drosophila borborema. The sequence goes on along the minus strand of JAUESP010000306.1, from coordinate 8,452,943 downwards.
GGTAAAATTAATTGAATATGTAGAAGTTTTAAATGCGTATTTTCTTAAAGCATATAAAATAAACAACAAAAAATTAAAATTTAAAATAACAAGTAAATAAAACTATCAGTGAAAAATTTAATCTAAAATATTATATACAAATTTAAAATATAGAATTTAAAATAAATATATATATATATATTGACAATTTGTTGCTTAAAGTAAAAAAAATATATAAAATTATATATGAAACACATATTTTGATACTGTTTTAATTTCTTATAATTAATTGTTGTAGATGCATAATAATAAATAAAATAACTTTGTATTTTTTTTTTTTTTATTATAACAAATTATAAAAGATTATAAATATTTTATTATTTATTGATTTATTTATTCTTATTTTATTTTTATTATTATTTTATTTTAATTATTTTTTCTTTTTTTTTTTTTTTTTTTTTTTGACTTCAATAATAAATGTATAAATACTTTATTATAGTATTTATATATAATTTTCATCATATAAATATATATCTCTCTATCATATACGTAAATGCAAGTCACATTTATGAATGAAGCCAGATCGTCTTCTCTATAGAGTATAATAATAACAAATAATTTTATAGACTTAAGCTGTATAGAAATTAATTAATTATTGATTTTTCATATAATAAGATTAATAATTTGAACAAATACAATAATTATGCAAAATCTCCAACAAGTTTTAAAGGTTAAATTAAACAAAAATTTAATGTTTAGCAAAAAATCCGAAAAATCTTCCATAATACCTGCCGCAATGTAGCTTCCTTGGTGAAATCGAAAGTCATCTCTTATCAAATATCTTGCAGTGTCGCTGTAATTAAATATAATAATTTACAGCATTAACTAGTTTCCACAGTCAAGATAAACAGCAATAAAAACAATGAGAACAAATCTCATTATTAACAAATTAGCGTTTCAACTGATATTCGTATTATATGCACCAAAGCACCTACTCTGGAGTCTGTAAAGATTTTTCTCATAATCATGTTGCCCTGCACTTTCAATGGGCATCAAAAATACGAGTTTCATATCGAAGTTTTATGATCGAAACACCGACGAATACAAAAATGAGCAAATCAAAAGCCATAGCTCCGCTCCGGCCAGGCCGTGCAGAGAGTATGCCAATGCCATGGCGTTGGTGGGAATGGGTATGGGTATTGGTATGGGTACGGTTATGGGTATGGCTATGGCTAAGGGCATGGGAAGCTCTGCAGCGTAAAGCCAGAGACGAGAGGCAGAGTGGCATAGAGGCAGCCAGCAGCCATGTTAACAACTTCCATTAAAAGAAATTAAAAGCAGACAACGCCGTTGGATGCTAACGCAGCAGCAGCAGCAGCAGAAAATGGCGTTCCATGGCTTGGCTGCTGACGACTTTGCCTCTTGTTCTGGCTCTTACTCTGACTGTGATTCTGTCTCTGGCTCTGTCTCTGGCGCTGCCTCAGCTCCTTTCCAATCGCAACAATGCACAACGACGACGACGACGACGAATGGCCTAAGCATTTCCGGTTTTCTATTGGAATTTAGACGCAGCATCTTCGACTGCACCAGCTTGGATGTATGCCGCCAAGTGTGGGTCTTGGCCTGGCCCGAACGGCATTGCAACAAAGCAACATTAAAAGTCAATTTCGATTTATAACTTACATTAAAAGCTGTCCATTAATATGCCCAAAATCTAATTACAAACTAATCTCTAGCTTTTTATCTCTTCTTCTACTTGTCTCTCTCTCTCACTCTCTGTCTGACTCTCGCACATAGTTTGGTAATATGTATTAACGATCGCAAAAACGCGATCTCCACACGGATCAACATTATTAACTGAGCTTAGTTTTCATCTCGGCGTTCATCTCAGTTACTTGGCTCAGACACCAGACTCAGCAGACTCAGTTGCTGCCATTTATTCATGCTCATTAAGTTTTTGGCATCCAGCGATCGCAGCGATCGTTGCCTCGTCTGGGCCTCTTCTGAGGCGCTGGTTCACGGCGTGTTCATTCACAAATGAGCGCCTAAAGCAGCTCCGCCCCACACACACACACACAGATATATATATATCTATATGAACTCAACGAGGCACTCACACCAGCGCACATAATGAGGCGACGCACACAGACGTGCCAGATATTTATGTGGCAGGCACATAGACAACACACGCATGCAAGAGTGAGAGAGAGAGATAGTGAGAGCGAGGCATATGTATGTATGTATGTATGTATATATAAACGCTCCACTGGCCTCCGTTGGCTGCTGCTGCTGCTGTTGCTGCTTGCTCAGCTTCTTTGGGCTGGAGAGCGGCGTTGTTGCTACCTCCGCCTCCGTCGCCTTTGACTCTGCCTTCGCTGTAGCCGCTGGCTCAGCTTCTTCATCTTTAATTTGGTTCCGTGTATCTTGTTGATGGCGTTTTGCTTTTGCTTATATCTTTGCCGCTCAGCCGCCAACTATTGAATTCCATTTATTTCACTTCGTATTGAAATTATGCTACGCTTTGCATTTTCATTATGCTCGCTTGCCATACACACTCACACACACATACAGCTATGCTGCTTTTTACAGTTACACTGCTGTCACAGGTGCAAGCTATGCCAAGTCCAAGACAACGTCCAAAAGACTATGGGTAGTCCCCCTCCCTTAACACTGAGCACTCTATATAAGGTAACTTCTGCATTGCCAATATCTCTGTCAAAATCGCACTCTGATCGCATACCAAGTGTCAATTTGAAAGGCAAACAGCGCAAGCGTGTTCACGCTTTATAAGTGCCAGTGTCAACATTGTTGACAAGGCGGGGGTGAGACATTAGCACAAACATTCACACACACACACACACACACGCACACACACTTTGACACTTTGGCACTTTGCACACGAAAATGAAATGAAAACAACTCGAAACTTCAACGGAGTACGAAAATTCATGGCACAGGCAATAAATAGATGAGAGCTTCTTTATAAGTCTATGACTACATATATATACATATATTCGTCGTCTTTCCGCTCTCACTTGCATCAGTGCAGACTTAAATTATCAATTTAATATTGACGAATTGCAGCTTGGAAGTATTTTCGATACTTTTGCCAATTTGCGAATTGTTGTTTAGCTTGTGGCGTTATCGGGTGATTACTTTTATCTAACATGTATATAGCTGTGTTTATAGTTGATATCAGTATGTCGCCAGCGGAACTTAAGACTTTAGCAAATAATTTGCGATTTTGCAAGTGAATGACAGGAAATGTATTTAGTCTACATTTGCCATAAATACCGATAAGCCCCATTATGCCGCACATCCTGTGGCTATTTAACATTTATAATCTCTAAATTATGGAATGTCAACATATTAAGGTGCTTCCCTATGGCCCAGTCAATAAACGCATCCATTGCACAACATGAAATATAAATATTGATTGGCAAGGCTTACGATAAGATTGAGATAAGATTAGCGCTGAGAACTGGGTGCAAAATAAGTTGAAAAGTATTGAAATTATTCGAAAACCCATATTCAAGTACTGGCCTCTGATCTCCAGCCGATTGGTCTTTAACTAGATTATTCTACATTTTTCTCAGCGCCAACGGAAGTTCCTGCTCGCAGAAGGAGAGGCGGAGAGGCCGCTGAGTCAGAGGCAAGGGTAGCAGAAGCAAAATGGTGTAATGACAAAGTGAGCAGCAGCGTTGGCGGCAGCGGCAAATGAAACTATGTAAGTGTAGTTGTATACGTATATACATATACATTCATGTGTATATATATGTATGTCTATTGGTGTGTGTGTGTGTGTGTATAAAGTGTTGTATACAAGGCGAAGAATGAGCGGTAGAAGGCAATGGCAAAGACGAGCGAAACTGAAGCGCACAATACACAAAAAACCGGAACATTATTAATTTACAAGCAATAAAGCGAAGCCAAAAATGAAGAAAGGCAAAAGGTGAACAATGCGCAAAAAAAAGCAATGCAAAGCAAAAACGACCACAGAAGCAGAAGGCATGAGAAAAGGCAGGCAGCAGGCGGCATGCGGCAGTTAACAAGCCGCAAGAGTCGATTTCGAGTCAATAGTGCAAGTGTTAAGAGAAATTGCAGCAGTAGTACTCACACACACACACACACCAACACAGAGGCGCATCCAATTGGCAACACATACAGAGACAGCCAGAGCCATGGCTAAAATGAACCGTCATCCAACATCTGTTGCTCAAAGCATAAGTACATAAGACTGACTGACTGCATATGAGTGAGTGTATGTGTGTGTGTGAGAGAGGTGCATGCGACACGCTAGTTATCTCGCTCGCACTGCCGTTACAGCGAGCCAGCATAAAAATGAACGCCAAATGATCGTCGGGCTCAGGTCCAATGAGCGGCAGACGCATACAACGAAACGGCGAGTGAACGTCAGGCATGAATGTATGCGTATGCGTGCGTGTATAACATGCACACACGAGTGTGTGCTCGCCTGTGTGTGTGCGTGCACGAGCATGTTTCGGTATTGCCAACGAAGTTGACGCCGACTGCGCCGTCGGCAGCGACTGACTGAGCGTTGCCTAGGGTTCTGCACAAAAGCACCCTCGGTACTTGGTGTACTCGGTACTCGCTCGGCCGCCAGCTTCGTACGCTCGGATATGTCATTTGTCAATCACAGTGCGAGCGCAGCGGTTGTCGTTCTCCGTTGCTGCAAGAGAAACATTGCTCAATTTGACAAGCGCCGCAGTTGAACTTGAAATTGGAAATTTTTTAATTAAAATTTGAATTTGTGCCAGCAAATTTTTTACAAATATTAATTGCTAATATAATATATACAGTAAAGTAAATAATTCTCGAAATTCGTGACGATTAAAATGTTATGTTTAATTGCTTAGTGACAAAAAAAAAAAAACTGTTTAGCTAAGTCAAGAAAAAACTTAATAGGCCGTTAAGGCATTCAGCTGTTGTCTGTCAGCTCCAGTCGCTCGACCGACTGTGATTGAGCCGCTACACTCAACAACTTCTTCCATGCAAATCAGTGTCAAAGTGCAGTGCTAAATAACCAAAAAGAGAAAAGAAAACAAAAAATTGATCATAAAAAAAAGAAAACAACGCTTTCTATCGAAATTCTTAACTTAAGTACACACACACACACACAGAATGGATAATCAAGCAGTCTCGGTAACCTGGTCCTGTGCCAGTGCCACCTGCCTGTCCCTGGATGCCAAACGCCACAGCTTAGAGCCCAATTCGGATGGCCAGGCATCGCCTGATGTCAACAACAAATCAACAACGACCGTCGATGCACCCTCACGAAAGCTCCGGCACATTGCGCATACGCCGCGTGGTAGCTGTTTTATGGCGCTGTTATTGCTATTGCTGCTGGCGCTGAACTTTAGGCACGCGCATAGCTGCGGTCCAGGCCGGGGTCTGGGACGGCGCCGTGAGCGTAATCTCTATCCCCTGGTGCTGAAGCAAACTGTGCCAAATTTATCCGAATATCATAACGGCGCCTCCGGCCCACTCGAGGGCGAGATTCAGCGCGATTCGCCAAAATTTAAGAATCTAGTGCTCAACTACAATAGGGATATAGAGTTCCGTGATGAGGAGGGCACCGGCGCCGATCGCGTAATGTCCAAGGTAAGTAACCACAATAACTAATTTCAAGCAACAGCATCCAATTTTGGCTATAAATAAACTGGCCCAAATGAATTGCCAATTTATGTGCGCTAATCGCTGTGTGTGAATCGGCATGCTCTATCTCTATCACAATTATCAAAAGCATGTTCAATTGATAACGTGCGTGTGTGTGTTTGTGTAAAGTGATTAACCATTGTTCACTTTTTATGATGGGTGCTCAACAGTTTTCGCTTTGGCCAAGTGTGTGCCATAAAAGCTGGCGTGAAACATTATAAAAGCATTGGCTATTATTGTTCATTAATTATGCGCCTTATCAGGGATTGCAATATTTTTGCAAAAACAGGAAGCCCCAAATATAATCCTTGTCTTAACATGCACTCAATAAATTCAGAAATGAGGTGACGCGAGATAAATACATTAGCAATTGCGTTCAACAACCTTTCGATCTAACGTGAGTGTGCGTGTGTATGTGTGTGTTGTCCATGGGTTTATATAACGCTTTCGCTTTAGCCATAAACAAGAAATGGAATCAATTGACCAATGTTCAATATGTTTACACCAAAGCCTCGCCCCACCCCAAGCCAATTCCGTCCACCAGCAGCGCCAACGGCACGCGAGCATTTGCCCCTTATCGCAATGATGATAAGGCCTACACAATGCCCGTTCGAGTGCATCAGTGTTCAAAGTAGCTCCATGTACGCATGTACATGACATGTGTATGCACATATTTGCAAAGTGGCGCATATCTTTGACACAAATGCGTGCTAAGCCATTGCCAATACATGTGGCAGTTAGAGCAACAGCAGAACTAATTTATCTTATCTCGACTCGCAGCGAAAGTGGTAAAAAAAAAAATTGTACACTCACACACACACACACACACATGAACAATCACGCAGCAAATATGCGACAATTAGCAGGTGTTTGGGGGGAGACGGGAAAACAAGTGCTAAATTAATGCGACAACAGCTACACGAAAATCGATTTAGCATTGTTATTAACTAAAATCTGACTTGAGTCGACTGAATAGCTCCGCAGCGACTGTCTAGCGGGGCACACTTTTCTAATTGTGTTTTAAGCTCATTAAAATTCAGTTGGGTTTAAATAAATATAAATATATGGATAGTATTATGACTTGGGCTGCATAACCTTAAGCATTCGCATTTGCCACAAATATCTGGAGTATTTATGTCCAAGTACTCAGTTCATGAATATTTGCATATATTCTATATATTTGCATTATTCAAATTTAAGCAATTTTGTTTTTATAATTTTAGTGAAAAATTATTAATAATTGACAATTTAATTGCAAGCTAGAAATTTAAATGAGTAATATATACATAAATATTTTTATTCTTTGCTTAAAAATAAATATAATAAAATAAATAAATAATAATAATAATAATAAAAAAAGTAAAAATTATCTTTTGCAAACAGCTTTATTTTCTTTTAATTAAAAATTCTCATTTATCAATTTTTTAGTGAACTAAGTTCAAGTTGAATTTCTAAGAAACATTTGCTCATGGTTGAAAAAAAAAGATAATACAGCAAGCTATATTTATTATTATTATTATTTTTTTTTATTAACTTATTTATGATTATTTATTTTTTTTGATTTGGATTTCCCCATTTTTTTTTATTATGTATAAAAAATGTTGTTTTAAAATATATGACCAAATATTTCATGAATCTGCCAAAAAAATCAAAATCAATTTTGCGTAGCCCAGTAAAAAATATATATATTAGTTATAACTGCATAAAATATCAGGTATAATCCATGAAAAATAAGTGACATCAAAATGTTGTAGATAAATTTTTATATATTTTTATGTAAGTCTCAGTGATTAGTCGTAGCACGCCCTGTATCGATAAGACTGAGGCTGACTTGCAATTCTTTGTAGCGGAATTATTAGTCAGCTAGTCCCCGGCCAGAAGCAAGCGCAATAAATTAAGACTAACAATTGATTATGTATGCGAATAGAGTTATATGAGCGCATAATGTTTACGGTGTGCTTCATTCTGAGAAACACTTGATATTTTTAGCTGTGCGTATGGATCATAATTACTATTATCAATTGATGGCAGCTGTAAAATATGATTTCAATTCGAAGCATAAACATAAAAAAAATAGTCGGAAAAAAAAGAAACAGTTGCCAGTTGGCGTCGATTTAGCTTAGTTTTATGACTGCAATTCATGTCTGACACGCGCCTGGAGGCAGCTATGGAAATCGATTGGCTGCAATTGCGAAAGAGACCTTGAATTTGTAATGCAATTTGAAGTGTTGCAAGAACAGAAAAACAGTTAACACACACAGCAGCAATGGCCATGTCAAGGACAGTGAAGCTTCAAGGCTAATGCCTGCCTGCCCAGCAAGGACCAATGTGCCAAGGACATGCCGAACATAAAAACGTTCGCAGTTATTGTCACAGTGAATATTTACAACTGTTGTGCCTGTTGCTACCGTTGTGACATTGACTCACTTGCCAGAGCCGCTGCCATCGGTGGCACGGTGACACAGTGCCCCTGAGCCAAGCAGCGCAACTAAATTGCATTTTATGTGCAACTGGCAACTGGCAACTGGCAACTGAGAATCGAGAAAGGCATTTGTTGACTTGCTGCTGTGCGTGAAGCAATTCGTTTTGGCTATTAAAGCGCCAAAAAGGCAGCTCAAATTGTTGTATTTTCACTCTGTGCTCATCGTGTGGGCGTTACAGTCAGTTTACATAAACAAATTACTGAATATTGGCGTAAAGTGCTAAAAATAAAAACAGATACGAAAACAGCAACAACTGCAACTGCAACTGAAACAGAAATTGAGACTGTCGCATCATAAAATTGAATAGCGTATGACAGTCAGTTTGTTGTCATTGTTGTTGTTGTTGTTGTTGCTGCTGCTGTTTTATTGCTCACCTGCGCCCGCTTGCCAGACATGTACCCTGGCTGTACTCTGTACTCTGTGGCGACTTTAGCCTAGCTTGAATGGTGAGGCCTTCCGTCGTTCAGATTAGACAAAGTTGCGCCCCGCGAACGGTAAGAGGTAGGAGCGCCTGTGGGGCAGCCAGAAACCGCAGCAAGCGCAGCCAGACAAAGAATGCGTCAAAAAGCCGCAGCATAACTTCTAAAATTTCATAAATTGTAGCAACAATGGGGCAAAGCCAATGGTAATCTGATATGATTATTGACATGCATGCGGCAGCAGCAGCGGCAGCAGCGGCCAGAGACCAGAGACCAGAACCCAAGAGCCTGAAGCATCAAGCATTAAACATCAAATCAAAGATAACCCACAGCTGAAGGCATTATTAATAGAACACTGACATTCATTATGACTCAAAAAATTGATCCTATTATGGCAGAGACGAGAGACAAACGCATTTAGACAGGGTCACGGGCAGTTAGATGATGTCAGAGTTTCAGTTTCAATTTCAGTTTTAGTTTTTCAAAATATTTCACTGCTTTGCTGCTCTCTCGCTCTCACATTTTCGTTTAGCTTCAAATCAAATCATGTCAAATGCTGCGATAAGCAAAATATTTGGCATAAATTCGTGGGAATATTTTGTGGCAACAAAGTAATCAAACATATCAAACAAACATCAGTCAAGCAAAGTGGACAAATCGTTGCCGAAAATCCCCCACACACACACACACCCTCACAAACCCTCACACACACACACATGCACACACTCGCACACTCAAAGCCATTTGGCGCATTTGAAGTTTTGCTTTTATAGTTTATTTGTTTGGCTTTTCAAGCTTTTATATTATTATTAATCAATTTGATACTTTTACGAGCGCACTCAAGCGCAAACCTCAAGGATTTGTTGCCCCAAAATGCCTTCGCAGCGTGTTGTTGCTTTATTTGCATAAAAGAGTTTTATGGACTGCACGAGTGGGGAAGGCGATCGCGATTCGAATTGGGATTGGGATAGCGTCCCATCGCTTGGCATCGCATCGCGTCGCGGCTATCACATTACGGCGACGCGACTGACTCACATTTCACATGCTGCGGGCTCTCCTCGGACCAGATTCCTGCAAGTCATCTGGCCAGCACGTCTTGGGGTAGGACAACTCTCAGGTTGAGAGCTAAGAGGGATCTGACTTGGGGTACGGCACGGTAACACGGCATCACATCAGTGCCAATGTGCGGCTCATAACTCATCATCAAAGTTAATCACACATCAGGGATTATGGCGCTTATCGGGCTTGGGTTCGGGAAGCTCGACTCTGACTTACCTGTTCAAATGATTCTCCATGTGTGTCTGTGTGTGTGTGTCTGTATGTGTGTGTGTGTGTGTGTGTGTGTGGGCACTTAATGTGGTAGCGAGAGAGACGTGGGACGAGGCAGGCGATTTAATTTACGATTTCTGCAAATTAATAGCGTTTAATTAATAACAATAAAATGACGCCTTTTTATGGACATTTATTTGACATCAGATTTATGAGCATTAGGCATCGCAATGAAAATCTCTCAGCTAACTGGCAACTTAGTCGCGTAGTAGTAGTTGACTATTTAGTGTAGCAATTGACGTTGACAGATCGGTGTAAATATAATCATTTATTTAGTTAGAGAATGCATTGCGAAATCCGCAAATACCAATTAGCGATTCCCTGCTGCGCTGCGAAACTAAATTAAGCACAATTAATAATAAATAAAAGTCATAAGCGTTTGCCAAAAAATTAAAAGCGTAAAGTTTGCAACTAACGAATTTTAAATACTCTAAACTGCGAGCTATAGAATAGATATATAATAAATATGGTTAAATGGGATTTCGCAAGCTGTCAACTAAAAATAAGTTTTTATTAAGTAATATTTGTTATTTATTTAGTGAGTCGTATTATATTTAGCTTAAGGCTTATTGTCTTATTGTTTATTGCCCTCCATGTCACATGACCAACTTATATAGCCCCTGGCAAGAGTATAGAGCTTTGGCTGCCACGACTCAGCTGAACCAGATGCTATCTTAAGCAGCCTGAAGGAGCACAGACAAGCAGAGCAACAGAAGCGCTGGCATTAATTCAATAAGCCAATGCCAAAAAGCCAGCCGGCCAGGCAGGCAGTCTGTCCATCTCTCTGTCTGTCTGTCTGTCTGCATACTTTTAATGAGTATCGATTTATATTGAAACAATAACAATAACAAACAAGCGACACTTTGAGCGATCAAAGAGCAACTGGCCGAGTGAGAATTCTCAGCGAATTGATAAACCCAAACACTGCGCCAGATTGTGTATACGTAAACAGTAGAGTGAGACAGAGAGAGAGAGAGCTAGAGGTGTAGAGTAAAAGAGAGGCACAATCGAATAAATAAATGACTCAGGCCAGAGACGTGGCCCAAGTTTCATTTGGCTTTTCGAATACTGTTTGAGTTTGTCATGCGCTTAATTAAAAAACAAAACTGAGCGAGATGGCAGCAGAGTGAGAGAGAGGGGGAGAGAGATTGAGTGAATGAAAATTGCGCTGTAATAATTGCGCTGCACACAGCATAAACAATCAAAGGCGGCGACAAATGCCTCAGCCTGGCTGATAAACAAAAATTTCAATTTTCTAATGGAAAACAAAGAGAAATATACAAATAGCGGAGCTGTGAATAGATTTGCAACACAAATAAACAAATCTCGCACTTTTATAGTCGTCAATAGGTCTGGCCATGGCATTGATCCTGACAACGGTTCAACAGCCAGGCAGCCATTGAGGGCACTTGAATCAATCAGAAGCTGTGGCGCTCTTTTTGCCAATTAAGTGAGGAAATCTGCCCTCGAGTGGGCCACACGCATGCCGAGCTCACCGTGCTGGGCGCTGATTGATTTGACAAAAGTAACTTAAGTTGCCCCTAAGTGGCACATCCAGGCGTTGCCAGCAGCCAGCCACACGAGCTAGGCTAAGGCGCACGCTCAAGTGGTTATTGCTGCCGATGCCGATGCCGATGCCGACGCCGGCGTCGACATCGACGCTGCTACTGACACATATATGTTGCTGCACGACGAGTGGGTGTCGTTGTCCCTGCTCATATCCTGTATGGATCGCCTTTGGCAGCGCTTCCTCAGTTGTAAGTTTTCGCTTCCTCGATGCCAGCGATGCCAATCGACGACGAATCAAGAAAGGATATGCCATATCCCCTTACATACCCCAATAAAAAAAAAACAAAAAACCAAAAAAAAAAGCAACGAGGGTGACTACTCACTGGGGCTGTTGCTGTGGCTGTGATTTGGCTGAGGGCTCGTAACTTGATGCGCTCTTGAATTATGTCGTTAAATTGTGTCGTTTCCTAATCATTAGCCATTGTAATCGGAGACTGAAACTGCAACTGCAACTGCAACTGCAACTGCTGCAGTCATTGTTGCAAAAACAAACAAAGCTCGAATTGAAGTTGGGCGATTGCATTTAATTGCAATTTACATGGCTCCACATCACTTGGCCTAATGATGATGAGCAGCCCAATAATGGAGCCAAGCTGGCCTGCAATTTGGCTTGCCTTAGCTTGACTTGGCTTGGCGCTACTCGCGCCGCCTAAATGCATGCCATTAAGCGCGTCAAATTGGCAGCTGGCAGACGATTTAAATCAATAAAACCTGCAGCCAGTCAGGCAATTAAAAACGCATCAGCGGACCCTAACGTACCATGGGCAGCCAGCATGCTGTTTGGCGTTGAAAGCTGACAAACAGTAGAAGAAACATGAGAAAAAAAAAGAAATACAAACACGCACCACAAATCGAAAAATCTTAAAAGAAAAAAAAACTGAATTTCAAATGCAAGCCAAGTGTAAACAAATCAGCTCAGGTTTGGGGCGTGGCCGTAGCTGGCAAAGTTCACACCTTGTTTAATGTCTAATTAATGCGGCAGCTTTTCTTTCGGCCTTTTATTTTTTGGCCAAGGCATAAGTGCACACACACACACGCACACATACACACACATAGAGAGTTACTAACAAGTAGATGCTCGCTTATTTACACTTGCGCTGGCCTGTGCGCTAGGCTGAAGTTTGTTGTCTAACAGCCATGCCACTTACAATACAAATACATTATTTAGCCATCTTTTTGGGCCGACGCCGACGACGATGCTACTTTTGAATGTTTATTTAACGTACCCGTCGGCATTTTCCTCTTCTTGCCACTTTGGCTGGGGCCGTATTTGTGCAGCGATCGGGCCCGGTTCGGATCGGTTCAATCAAGCAGCAAGAGCCAAATGCATTAGCATGTTGGGTAAACATCGTTGGCATGCTTAAGACAAAGACTATGCAGTTGTTGTTGTTGCTGTTGTTGTTGTTGTTGTTGCTGTTGCTGTTGCAGTGCTTTTATTTGCTGTTTGGCGTTACGCTTTTGTGCTCATTAGCAACAGCAACAGCAGCAGCAGCAGCAGCAGCAGCAGTTGAGCACTCGACTGGTTAAGCCTTTTAATAAAGCAAAGCTATATCTCCCTGCCTCTCCCTGTCTCTCTTTACATATATATATATATATATATATATATATATATATATATATATATATGTAGATGCATATATGCTGATATGCAAATAGCATTGAACTCTTCTTGGAATGCGTCTCTGGTTCGTCCTGCTGTCTAATTCGCCACAGCCAGCAGCCAGCAACTGTGGTGTGACAAATTAAAAACCGATTTGCTTGGCAGTGCCAAACAACCAAACAACCAAACAACCGAACAACAACAACAACGATAACAACAGTCTCAATAGGCAGCAAACAATGCGGCGCACCCAAAATCAAAACAAAGTCCCAAAATATACGGCCTGGGGCAGGCTGATGTTGTGGCTTGTTAAAAAGGATCATGAAAATTGATTTTACGCCAGCTAGAACTGCGTGCCAAATGTTTGCACACAAAGAGCCAAATACACATCCTGTGCTGCGGCTTCTGCCTGCCTAACTGTCAGCCGGTCAGGCCGTTGGCTGTTGGCCGTTTGCCTGGCCAAGACCTGAGCCTGAGCCTGAGCCCGTTGATAATTGATTTTGTGGCTGGCGATTGCGCACAGCAATGACAACATTTTCCTTACATATATATATATGCATATATATATATTTTTTTTCTTTTTATTTTTTATTTTTTGGGCACTCAATTTGGTTGTTGTCTTATGAAATTTAAATATTTGCATTGCCGCCGAATCCTTTTTTCTTGCTTTTAATATTATTCTTTTCTGTTGTGTGCAAGCGTCAAAAGCAGAAAAAACAGAGAAAGAGAGAGAGAGAGAGAGAGAGAAAACACCAAAAGCACCGACACTAAAATACAAAAATATGTTTACATATATATGCATAAACATACATACATATATATACATATAAAGTCTGCTGTATGCCGCTCGTATCCACCGCATTGGCAAACAAGACAAGTGTAACCGAAAGAAAGAGGCAAAGAATAGGAAAAGGTCAGACAATGTCTAATCTTTAATATTTACTTATACATGCGAGGGTCACAGGGCTCCGGCTCTGGGTCATTATTTGAACTGTGCATGGGCAAATAATCAAACTAAGCCTTTGCCTTAGCCTTCGCCTTTGCAACGAGACAAACACAGAGAGAGGGAGAGCGGGAGGAGAAAAGGAAAATGCAAAGAAGAGCTAACATTGAAAATAGTCAGACTCATGTATTTGTTGAGGTTGCGTCTCAACAGGTTCAAAGGATGCGGCCAAAGCCACCAAGTTCGTTGCCTAAGTTATTCGTTTGATCTCCCACAAAAAATAAATAAATCCAACAAAAAATCGAAGAAAAATTGAAAACTGAAAATGAACGCTGGCGTGGCCCTTTTGGGCAGCCCATGAAATGAATGCCTAAATACCACGCCTCTCCAAAGCGAGCGCAATATAAATACACACACACACACACACGTACATCTGCTGCTCTGCTCGCTATCTCGCTCGCTCACTCACTCACTCGTGCGCTCTCTTTGGGCTCTTTTGGGCCCATTGTGCGTGTGCGTTAAATATGGCGTATTGTTCTTTAGTTTCTTGTTTGAGTTTTATGTAGAGCGGCGGCCAGAATGATGCATTTTTTAATTGATTTTCTCTTAATTTTCCCTTTACATCCACAGCGCTGCAGAGAGAAACTGAATATGCTGGCCTACTCAGTGTTGAACGAATGGCCTGGCGTTCACCTGCGGGTCACCGAGAGCTGGGATGAGGATCATCAGCATGGCCAGGAGTCGCTGCACTACGAGGGTCGTGCCGTCACCATTACCACCTCGGATCGTGATCAATCCAAATACGGCATGCTGGCGCGCTTGGCCGTCGAGGCCGGCTTTGATTGGGTGTCGTATGTCAGTCGAAGGCACATCTACTGCTCTGTCAAATCAGGTAAGCGTTTTGTCAACTTGCACATCTACACATATCCACATATATGTACATCGATTGCAACATGCTTGCATGACAAATGCCAATGGCAATGGGCTGGCTGGCTGGTCGGCTGGCTGGCTGGTCGGCTGGCCGGTTAGCCAGAAGTGACACTAACAAGCGTAATTTCACATGTTTCCCAACTTACAACCATCGCTAAGCTGACAGGCGTTGGCAAATTTTGCAGCCCAGTCAAATTAGCCAAGCTGCAGTTACCCAGTTCCCAGTTCCCAGTTCCAAGTTCCCAAATGCCAGTCCCCTCAACCGCTCGGCCACTCAACTTCCCAGTTGTCAGTCTGCAGCCGTGCCTCGTTCATTTCGAGTGCGAGCGTGTGGTAACAGAAAACAACAGCAAAAAAAAGATAAAAAAGACAGACAGTGAAAAAAATGGGAAGAAAAAAAAAATGGGAAGCAGCGGCTACATTGTCGAAACCGGCCCCGAAACCGTAGTCCAGTCAAGAGGAGTCGGAGCAGAGCCTGAGAGTCAGGTCCACAAGCGGCGACTAACCGCATGTTGTTGGCTTGTTGTTGTTGCTGTTGTTGTTTTGACATGTTTAGGTTTGCGCCTGTCAAATTAAACGAATTGATGATACGACACCCAAAGCGTTTCTCAGGCCAGGCCAAGAGATGAATTAAATGCCGAGTTAAAACCTGCGCGCGGGCCTAATTGAAAAACTGAAACGGCCAACAACAAGTTAGCAACACTCTGTGTGTGCGAGTTAGTGTATATCACTCTCTCTCTCTCTCTCTCTCTGTGTGTGAGGTGTGTGTGTGCGAGTGTATATAAGTTGCTGCCATTATGGCAAGCAACCAGTTTTCCCCGAAACATAACGAAACTGCCAGAAGAGCCAAGGCAAGAGAAAATGCTCCAGCGCACAGGCGAAGTTGGCCAACCAAAAAGGCCAAAACAATTAAGTTTTCTTGCAAGAGCAAGACAGAGATGGAGAGAGCCAGAAAGAGAGAGACCCAGAGAGAGAGAGAGAGAGAGAGAGAGAGGAAGCTGTTAAAATAGCTATGCCAGTCGGCAGTAAAGCTCTTTGCTTTATTTTTGCAATGTGATTCCGATTTTCTCAACTAGCTACTAAAATTTCAAGATGACTCTGGAATTTCCCACACAAATACCAAAAAAAAAAGGCAAATTCAGTAGGCATACAACATACATGAGGGCTGGGCTAAACAGCCACACACGAGGATCTAGGCATCACAATATTTTGACTTTAGTGCGGCCCACAGCAGATCAAAAGAGCCGTGGCGAGTGTCCTTGCGCTGTTCGACTCATTGATTCTAATTGCCCATGAAAGAGGCCGCCGCACGAACATCCGACACAGACAAAAAAAATGAAACTGAAAAAGGTCCTTGCGGTGTCATTGGATATCAATAGTGGGCCTCGACAGAAACAAAATCAAAAGGTCAAACAATAAGCCGACAACGACAAATGCTAAACAAGTGACCAATGCAAGGATGCAACTACAGCGTGTGAATGCCTGTGTATGTGTGTGTGTGTGTGTATGTTTGTGTGTGGTCCTGTTGCAGTGTCAAATGGCGGCAACAACAACAGCCACAACAACAATGCCATGTGTTGCGCCATGACGCTGACAACATTGGTATGCAATGGCCTCTAGCAGCTATTAATAAATAACCAAGCGATTGATTGCTGATAGGCCGACGCACATAAACCACACGCTTATGACAGTTTTGGCACAGCGTTGTCAGTGTGCGCGGCCAGTTCGTTGCCTAAGTCTTTTGTATGTGGCCCAAACAGCAGCAGCAGCAGCAGCAAGAGCGGCAGCAACGAAGAGTAATGGCTGTAAACCTTTTTGTCGACACTAATTTTTTTTCACTCTTTTTTTTTTTTTTATATTCTGACATGTTGCTGTTGTTGTTGTGTGTCGCGAGCGGTCGCGCGCGCGCGCATTAAAGCCCCAAAGCGTGTTGTTGTCGTGTTTGCCTGTTGTGCGCTCTGCTCAGTGCTCTGTGCTCTGTGCTCGGTGTGTGCATGTTCATGTTAATGCTGTTCAAGCGATCAGTCACCACAACTAGTCATATAACCCAAGTTGCCTCTCTTTCGCTCAACCTCTCCCTTCTCTCTCTCTCTCTTCTCTTTCTCCCTCTCTCTCTCTCTCGCTCTCTATGTGAGTGTGTGTCACTGTGTGCGGCTGTCCTCTGTTTTGTAATAATTTATCAGTTTAGTCTTCACAACAAAGATAAAATAACGATAATTTTAACCACTTTAATGGTTTATTAATTTATGACCCTTCAAGTTCTTCACTTTCCACTCGCCGCCGCCGCCGTCGTCGTTGTCTGCCTGAGATTTTTCTCGCCAGTTCTCTGCTGCTCTCATGTTGTGGATACCTAAATACGTTTATGTTGTTTCTTCTTTGGGCTCTTTTTTTTTTTTTTTTTTTTTTGCTTTTTTGTAGGTTTCACACCAAATTTTCTTGCTGGTTAAGCTTGTTACTCAGTTACTTCCCTTGGTTTGTTTTTTGTCTAGGGTTACCGTTGGCGGTGGCTGCTCCCGTCTGAGCATCGATTATGGAGCGCTTTATAGACCGCTGTCTTGTATTTAATCCGCTTTTTATTGTTTTTACACTCTTGTCTCTGCCAAGTGACTGTGAGTGTGTGTGTGTGTGTGTGTGTGCACGCGTATGTGTGCGTGTTTACCAAGCGCATCAATATCAATGGAAATGTTAGGTGCATTTTCATTGGAATTTCGTTGAGCGGCAACCGCAGCAACAATGCCACTTTTATGGCCACTCATTATAATAAAGCGCACGGTTAGTGGTCAATTTATTGGGATGGAATTTTTTTTTTTTAATTTGAATTTTACAAGCAACTGGCCAGAGACCAGCGAGCGGCGCTTCGGGTGTGAAATATGTGCACGAGAAGCGGAAAAGAAAGTTCTAACTGCTGCTGTTGCTGCTGTTGCTGCTGCATGCCCAACAAAATGGCCGACATTTTTAGTTGGCAGCTGGGTGGCCCAATTGCTGCAGCCTCGTAATCCAATAGCCTATTAATGATGATGATTAATGCGGTTGCTGTTGATCGTCGCTGGGTTGCAACATGTTTTGTAATTGAATTTGTGCACAGGTTGCAGCTAGATCCTGGCAGATCTACCTGAGCTTGCCCAGCATCCTTTCGCAGTGGCTGTGGCTGTGGCTAAGCTGCTTTGGCTCGAGCTCGAGCTCAGTCTCGCTGAGCTGATCCCAGGGCTAATCTTTAAGCAAAAAATAACAAGATCACAATTTTGTTAAACTCGAAACAAAAACATCCTCGCCTGCCGCTGCCGCTGCTGTTGTTGCTGCTGCTGCTGCTGCTGCTGTTGCCTCAGTTATTGTTGTTGTTGGTATTGTGCATGTTATTGATATGCTTGGCTATCAGTTGGCAGATCGCATTTTGTGCGTTCTTCGTGCAGTTGGCGGCGGTCTTTGTTTGAAAGCCGCAAAAGGCAGTTGCCATTGTTTTGGCTGCCTGCACTCACTGGGCCGGGTTATGGGCTACGATTACGGGTTGCTCTGCGTCCTAACTGTGAAAACCTTTTTGACTTGTAGGGTTTTTGGCAATTGGACCGTTGAGCGGTTGTACGGTTGCTCGGCTGGCAGGGCAAGTATTATTAACGCCAAATTAGATTAGGCTCACTAATGCCATTACCTGGCCGCATTTCCCCTCCTTTTTCTCACTCCTGTCAACATCTAACTAATAATTTCTCTCTCTCTCTCTCTCTCTCTGTCTCTCTTGCAGATTCGTCGCCTTCCATTTCCCATGTACATGGCTGCTTCACGCCCGAGAGCACAGCGCTGCTGGAGAGCGGCGCAGTGAAGCCGCTGGGCGAGCTCGTCATCGGTGATCGTGTGCTGAGCATGGACACGAAGGGCCAGCCGGTCTACAGCGAGGTGATACTCTTCATGGATCGCAATCTGGAGCAGGTGGAGAACTTTGTGCAGTTGCATACGGATGGCGGTGCCGTTCTCACCGTGACGCCCGCGCATTTGATAGCAGTCTGGCAGCCGGAGCGACAGGACGCTCGACTTCATCTTTGCGGATCGCGTTGAGGCACTGAGCCATGTGCTGGTGCGTGATGCCACGGGCGAGCTGCGTCCACAGCGCGTGCTCCGAGTGGACAGCGTGCGAAGCCGCGGCGTCGTGGCGCCCCTCACACGCGAGGGCACCATTGTGGTTAACTCGGTGGCCGCCTCCTGCTACGCCGTCATCAGCAGCCAATCGCTGGCGCACTGGGGCTTGGCGCCCATGCGACTGTGGTCCACGCTACAGTCCTGGATACCAGCCAAGGGTCAGCTTCGCACGGCGCAGGACAAGTCAACGCCAAAGGATGCCACAGCGCAGCAGCAGAATGGACTGCACTGGTATGCCAATGCCTTGTACCAGGTGAAGGACTATGTGCTGCCAAAGAGCTGGCGACATGATTAGACGACACACACATATACACACACACACCCATCACACATACTTGAAACATATTTACAGTTCCACATGCTGACGTAGACGTCAAATTTATTGTAATATATTTTGTAGTTATGTATGTACTATACGCCGATAAACAAAAAATGATTGTATTTCAATGTTAATTATGATTAATGCTGATCAATACTATTTATTAAAAAATATCTTTGACCCTTTGTAAACGAACACTTAGTTGTAAGTAGGTAATCCTTTGGCAGAGATCCTAAGGCCCCAAACCAATTCTTAAAGCGACGATCATCACGACTGTTGTATATTTTTAAAAAGATAATAATGCATATATTTATTGTAGATGCGGAAGTGAGTTCAAATTTTTTTTGGAAAAGATAATAAAAAAGCATATGCATACATATATATTTATGTATGTTTATCGTTTTGTGTGTATATAGAAGCATTATAGTGACTGAATATCTTATTGTAATTGTGTATATAATACTTAATAGTTAACTGCATATTTATACTTAATATTTAATGAATTATAACAAAATTGTTTCATAACTGTCAATGTGTTTTTTATTTGATTGGGATCAACGGCGTAATACACGCTTATGATAAATCTTTGCGAAAATATAAATATCTTTTGCGAGTATCTATGTATGTAATTATTGCATACAAAAAAGTAGGCCACAATCACTTTGTAGCCCTTCTATGTGGTTCTCATGAGTTGAATAGATTCATCTATTTTATATTACTTTAATTAATAACTACATTGCTGTTTTAAAAACAAAAGTATTATTAAGTATCACAATTCTTAATACTAAAAGAAAATCAGATAATTTGTTTATTTTCTAAGCAGAATTAGCTATGCCTATTTTCATAAATTTACGTTTGAAATATTTCCTTTTTACATACAATATAAAACAAATGTTAAAAAAATACTTTATCTTAGTATTTTACATTTTACACAGAATATTGTCATGTTTCGGTATTTTTCAACAACAGATTTTTTCGCAGTGGTGTATTTTGCTGAATTTAACTATGGTCACACTGTGAAAAGGCGTCCTTTCGCAACTTTGTCTTTCCATAATTGTTGTTTATTTTAATAGTTCTAACAATAACAATTGTCTTTAGAATAATGTTGACTGTTTGTCGATTGTGTCTAGCGAAAGATGCCAACTTCGATATCTGCAATGGTCAAACAGCTGTGAAAGTCCTATCGTGCACAGGTCTTGAGATCGATCCCAACGACAAACTTCCGCAGCTCATTTGCCAAGTCTGTCGGCTGCATTTGGAGGAGTTTCATTATTTTCGCAAACGCTGTCATGCAGCCGATCGCCGACTACGTCAATTGGCACGCCTTGGACGGAATTTCGACTATGAAAGTAGCTTATCCGACGGCGACAAGGAGGACGTACTCATGTTAAAAGATGTAGCGAAATGCACGCCCACAGCTTGCTCGGAAAGCAACGCCCATTGGCGTCGAGAGGCAGCTAAGCTGATTCGTCGAGAACTGGACAGCTACAAGAGTGATTTGCTCGGCTTGTGCAAGCAGCAAGTGAGGGAAGAGATCGAGCAACAAGTCCGCAGTGAGATGGAGAGCCTCATCCTTCCGGACGTAAAAAAGAAATGTCAGCTAAAAGTGCTGGACGAACTGTTTTATGAGATTGAGACTTGGTTTGTACACAAACGCAACAATTCCGTTCGTTCTCAGGCGTTTGGCTCAGATTGTTTTTTGTCAGACATGGATGCCGCTGAGCTGGAAAGCGCATCCACTTTCACGGATCAAATCGGCAGTAACTCCGAGCTCATGGCCAACACAGAGTCCACTAATTTGGATACTAGCATAGACAGTCTGGTGGAGGTGATAGGTAAGAACGAAGATTTCGTTTTAAACTATTTCAATAACATTCAATACACTATTTCAGAACCTGCTCCTAATTCAATGCAACAAACGTCTTCCGTAAGCGCGGTTCCCGTTATGGAATCAATGCGGACGTCGTCAAAAGTTCTTCCAATGGTAGAAATCAATATGGAAAACTCACAGTACAGTCACTTGCGAGATGATGAAATCACCGCCAATTTTCTATCTACCAAAGAACTTAGGTCTGCCTGCTAAGCCACCACCAAGATCGCCGTTAGTTAAAACTCACACAATTCGCAATATAAAGGAGCCGTATCGGATTGAATTGAGGGATCGTATTTGCGAAAAACATTCCGTTAGGAATCGTCCAAAAGTTCGGAATTGTTATCGCTGTCGTCTTAGAGGATCCCTTGATACAAAGAAAAATGCTAAATAGAATTCAATTAGTTCCATAATTGATCAATACTTTACTGCATATATAATATATAATGTGTTTTTTTTTTTTTTTTTTCAACTAAATTAAAGTACTATTAAGTAAAATAAAAGAAAACATTTCAGAGCACCATTATTAGTCGTTTTAGTCGTTAGTCGTTTGCAACACTGGATTACATGATTTTTATTATTAATGTTATAATTTTAATATCTATTATAAAGTTCCGAATTCAAAATATCTGAAACGCATTCAATAGAAGATTCAGAAATATACTTAACATAACATTTGTTTAATTAATAAACATGCACGAATTATAGTAGCTTTTGAAAAGTATGTAGCTACGCGCCAATTTTAACATTTCCGAGTCTGTTAAATTTTTGAGTGGCCACAGGCTTATCTGTAGCTGTCAGTGTTGGGCAACTCGTTTTGCTCGCCTTATAAATTTAGCGTCTGTTGTTGCATGCAATGCGAAATATTAATTAGAAGTTTAGAAATGACGACTACAGAGGAACTTTATCCCGATATAGAGACGTGGTGCCGCCTTTGTCTAAAGGAGCTCAAGGATGAGCACACAATCTTTGCTGAGGACGACACACAGCTATCAATTCCGATGCGCTTGATGGCCTGCCTCTCCCTGGAGGCCAAGTCAACGGACGGATTGCCGAAAAAGATCTGCGGCGATTGTCGCTACCAATTGGAGAAATCGTTTCTCTTCCGGCAGCGCAGCCAAGTGGCTGATAAGAAGCTACGCAAGCACATTCGTCTGGTCAGTATGGGTAAGAAGAGCCGTGTCTTTGCCAAATCATTGGACAGCGAATCCGACGAGGATGAGTTAGAGTTCGAAGAATCGATGGCATTTATCGAAAAACTGGAAATGCTGCACGACAAAAACTCCCAAAAATGGAGGGAAAAGTGTAAGCAGGAAATGGAAAAGGATTTCGAAAGTCGTTTGGATTCCGCGCGCGAAGAATTCTGCAACGAAATGCGCAAGCAGCTGGCCGACGAGGTGCGAAGTGATGTGCGTCGGCAGCTGCGTGAAGAAGTGCAAGAGGAGAGCCGCAAGGAGCAGCTTGTTAAGCTGCTGGGTGAACTCGAGGTCTTCTTGGCTGAGAAGAAGGCCGGTCTCTGGGAAACATTGGGCGAGCTGCCTGTTGGCTTGAAGTCAAAGGACGAAGAATCGCTTGTGGAATCACCACTGGCACCAGCTCCAGCTCCAGCTTCCGTATCTCTGTCAGCGTCGCAGACAACCACTGAGCAGCGTGTGACCCGGAAACGTGGCCGATACTCGTCGCCCGCAATTCAACAGACGAAGCGTCGACCCAAATTGTCCGTTTCAGAAAGTGCTGAATTTGTGATTGACCCTGAATCCAAGGTAGAGGTACTGTCCACAGATGATACGGAGATGGATGCATCTGCTCCAGATTCCAATGAGGATTTTCGTGATATAAAGATGGTCGGCGCTGGAGATGTAGTGACGAGCCAAAATGGTGAAATTTATATTATAAATGCCGCCTCGACGGCGAACTTGACGCCTAGCTCATCGGCAGAATTTCATCAGGAAAAGAACATCACATCGTACAATAGTAAGCACATGGTTAAAAGACAAATTAACTCTTAATAACTCGCTATTTGCGTACACTTGCAGTCAAGGACAATGGTGAGATTCAGTTTACGGACGCCAAATCTGACGAAATGGGCGACGTAATGGTCTTCAATCTAGATGATGGCGGAGGTGACGATCAACAGGTGTACGAATTTAACGAGAATGTCATAATATTGGTAAGTAAACAACGTTTAGATAAGCAATCATTGCAAATAACTAATATAATTTCTTTGCAGTCGAATGAAAAGGCAAGTCCTAATGTCCAGACATCGCCCAAAAGGTCAAAAAACAATTTAGTAGTGAAACGAGCGCCGCGCAGCTCTAAGCCAACTGTTGGGCGTGTCAGCGATACTCTGAAAACGTTTCAGTGCCAACTGTGCCCCATTTCGTTTGCCACGGAGAAGACATTGTCGCGCCACCTCAGCACCCACATCAAGACGCTGAAGAATGGCACAGGCGGCGCGCTCAAATGTCCCGTTTGCCAACTTCAGCTGTCCTGTGCCAGTTCACTGAAGCGGCATATGATCATACACACCGGACTTAAGCCATATAAATGCGATGCATGCGATTTGTCGTTTTCGCAGCGCGAGGTACTTAAGCGCCACATGGACACCCACACGGGCGCGAAGCGTCATCAATGTCCCCACTGCGATACTTGCTTCGCTCAGAAGACCAATTTGCAGCAGCACATTAATCGCATGCACACGGAAGGTGAGCGTCAGCACAAGTGTCATCTGTGCCGGCGCAGCTTCAACCATGTCTCAGGCCTGAGTCGCCACCTAGTCGCCCACGCTGGCGTCACGTTTGCCTGCAAGGAGTGTGGACGTCAGTTCGTCGATCGTAGCGCTGTGCAGCGACACATCCAGAACGTGCACAAGGTCAAGGGCGGGGATTCCACAACGGACGGCAATGGAAATGAAGCAGAATTTGAATAAGAAACTAATTGTACTTTTTCTCTCTTAATTGTTCAAGGATTTTTTCCCGTAGGTTCAAAGTATTTTCTGTGTGTAGATTTTAAACATTTTACAATTTTATTCGAGATTTTTCAAGTGTCCATTTTTAACTTTGGCACTAAACAAGCACATTTTTTGTATCTTTATTGTTTGCAACAGTGGAAGAAATGTACGCAAAGAATAAATGTTTAGCACGTAACACGCAAATTCTTATTATTAACAAATACAAATTGGAAGCATTTGCAGCAGCTTCATTATGTTACGTAATAATTGTATAAGATAGCTAGCTACATAGATTTAGTATAATACAATAATAATATCGTTTACTATAATACATGTAACATATATTGTACAATACGCAAATGCATGTACATATATAAATATATATGCATACATATATATGTATAATTAAATATTTGTAAACAATAAACATTTATATAAATACGGATTACACGCCATGTGCACTTAACTATCGACCTAAGCTAATAAATTTAACGTCAACAAAGCATCAAACCAATACGCAACTCACGTGCAATGCAATGCAACGCAATGAATCAGAATTGAGAGCGCCTTTAAATGAGATTGCTTATTAAATCCGTTTCGAGTTGGCGGTGCCTCACAAAATGCCAGCACATAAATGAACAGTTTTACAATTTAGCATAGCAGGAGTTGACAACAGGCAACAATACGCTCTGGGCAACTAAGCATTGGAATATCTATTGCGACAGGAAAGTTGTCGTTATGGCCAAGCAGGCCTACTGCCACCGCTAGTCAGAGTTGGTTAGAGAGCTGCGTTGTGATTCCAGGGTATTCGAATCGTTACGCTGGCGCAACATGCGCGGCTGACTGGCAGCAAAGTTAGAGAAGTCCTTCATCACATCCTTATACGTCTCATCCTCGCCGTTATACTCGTCAGTCAGACCGATTTCGTCATTGAGACGCGTGAGGCGCAGGCTAGAGGAAAACCAATTGTTTAATTACGACATCTATAGCATAATTAATTTTTCAACTTACAGCGTAACGATGTCCGCATTCTTCTGTTCAACAGCAATATCCAGCGCCTTCTTGCCATCACTGGAGGCCAGATCGTAAGCGGCCTTGTGCTTCAGCAGTAAATACACCTGCGCAATATGCCCCTTAGCCGTGGATATATGTAGAGCGCTATAGCCCATCTCATCAACTGCATCAATGGCAGCTCCATTGAGCAGCAGATACTCGCATGCCATCACAGAGCCAGACAGCACAGCCTGATGCAAAAAGGAACGCTGACGATCCTCGGCATTCTTCCAGTGCTTAGAGGCACCCAAAGCGAAAGCCATGCACATCACGGGTAGATTGTGCACGACAGCTGCTTTGTAGAGCAGCAGATTAGCATCCAGTTGAGAGAAGGGTATTTCCTCTGGCATCTCAGCGTCAGATTCGCCTTCAGTACTCTCCTGGTCGCTGCCCAAGATGCCAGGTGTCTCGTATCTATCCAATGCCAAGTCTTCGCCAATCACTAACAAATCATCTCGCGATATGCTCAACGACATTGATGGAATGTTTATTGACTCGTCATCATCATCGTCCAGTTCGTCACCAGTTTTCGCTGTGTTGTATATGCTCGGATCATCGCTGAATGTCTTGGGTAAAGGCCTCTGCTGACGTCGTCGCCGCAGCTTTTTCACCGTCCATTTGCGTGTGCCGCCCAATGAGAGAGTCGCACGCTTACCAGTAAGTCCTCCACCGAAGCTTCTTCCAGAATCTACACCGCCATCGTCTGCTGTTTCGCCACTTTCAATGCTCAGCACTTCGGCAGTGTCACTGGCCATTAGATCTTGTGGTTTCGGCATGCCGCATACAAATCTTCGCTCTACATATTTTGCCTTGATCCAGGCTTCGCGCACTCCAATCTCACATTGCTCCGTGGGCTTTCTCAGCTCGCAGTCTTCGGGGATGCGTGCCTCATAGATACGATTGACGACCTCGTTGCCCAATTCCATCATAACCTTGACATTCTCCGTTTCCCAGGCGTCTAAAGTCAGGGAACGGACCTTGCTATAATGCACGCCCAGGCTGCGATGCACACCGGAGCACTCGATGCACAGAGTTATGCCCAAGTTGATGGAAGCCCAACGCGGATTAGAGCCGCGGCAGTCACAGCATTGTGCATTGCCGGGTATTTTGAGAAACTCCTCCCAATGGCTAAACATGACTCATTATAGAACTGTTATCAATACTTCGATTATTTCACACTTACATTCGTCGCTTCGCGGGCAGCGCATTGGGTGCATTGGTCGATTGCGGGCGTGAATGATGCGTGGATGCGTGCTGAATAGCCGCGCCAATGCTGTGTTGCAGCGCCGATATCCATAGCGAGAGCATGTCCGCAGAGTCCGCTTGAAGTGTGTGTGATCTATTGAAAATATTTTAAGTAATATATAACATTATATAACATAAGCTGGGTGGTGGCCACCCAGTACTCACTTAGTTGGCGAGATGACCTCAAAGCAGAAACGGCGATCACCCTCGTTGACCGGCCGTACGGTACAGATGCGCAGATCTTCCTCCATGACCGAAAACGAGTCCTCGTTGCTGCGTTTTCTGGAATGCGAATCCAAATCACTTCAGCGTACAGCACAACAAATCACAATCACAACAACAACAGAACAAGAGAAATGAGATTACGAGTACAAAATGGCAAACAAATGAAGACGATTCAACCGGCAAGCAAAACGAATGGGAAAAATCAAAAGAAATGAGCAAGGCTGAAGCATATAGTAATTGCACGCACCTATAGACCAACTGATTATCGCTGAGGTAAAACCAACGTCTACACCAGGTCTTGAAGCCCTTTGATTTCTTCTTAAACAGATACCCCTCGACATTGTGCGAGGCGCTGTTCGTATTCGAATCGCAATACCGATTCACGCTCATATGTCGGTTCTGCATGACCTTCTCCAGCTGCTGATAGTCGCCGCGCAGCGCGTTCAAATCCTCGCTGATATTCTTGAAGAACTCGTCAAAGTCGTTGCACAAATCAAAGCCCTGATGGTAGTAGGTCACGCACGCCTGATAATAGTCCAGCAACTGTCAAAGAGAATATACGAAGATCAGCAAAAAACACGTTCAACAATTGCTTTTACTTATGAATAGAATAAATACACACTTGCCCCATATTGGAGCAGAGTAACGAACCTGCAACGCGGGCACTTCACGACCGACTAAAACTGCTGGCCGGTGCCAACTGACTCAACGCTGATCAAAGAGCCAGCGATATTAAAAAAAAAAAAAAAAAATGATATGAATAAAAAAATAACAAACTACACACATATCCATTTAGAGTATATCGCGAAGATGACGTCATACGTACAACAATTACTGTTGATTTTTTGTTATTTACGTTCAAAACAATGAGATTTCATTCACAGTAAATATATCACCAGACCAAATGTTGATAAGAACTGTAGATAGTATCAAATACTATTTTGCCAAATAATAATCTCTATAATCGAAAGTTTTTAGTATAAGTATGCGCTACTTTGTTTACTTTTCGTAATTTATTTCTTCGATCTGAATAATATGCCATTTAAGCTTCATTAATCTTTTAACTGCTAAGAATAGCAGCTTATGAAATCAATATGCCTGATTCGTCGTCGGGTTAATCAAAATATACACATACATATGTTATTTATTTATTTTGACAGCTATTCTTGTTTTGTTTTGTTTTTTTTTTTTTCTAAGAAAAATAGGGTCAATATAGACCTACTGAATTTTTGTGGTTGTTATCAATACTGAACAAAATCATATCAATTATGTATGACATTAGATTGAATATTATTTAAGTATGTTAATGTTCATAAGAGCTTCATATAGAAATTAAGTTGATTATTATTCAGTTATATATAAGTTAATTATAGAAATAGATTTAATTCTAAATAAAATAATAGCAGTCTTGTGCAGTAATTTTTATAATAAATATAATATTAGTTTATATTAACTATAATTAATTAGGCTTTTAATAGACTTTCAATATTTACCGTCGAGAGTATGGAAGGCACCTTGCGAGCCTGCACCAACGTAATATAGTTCACATAGTCCAGAGCCGTGTGCTGAAAGCAAGACTTGGAGGCGGACAGTATGTTGGCAGCCTCCTGAACTTCCTGTGGCCGATTTTTGCTCGCCTGCGGGTGGGCAAGAGGAGGAGGGAATTAATTCTTACATATGAATATATAGAAGGCGCTGTACTACTCGACGCACCTGTGCGTTCTTAATGAGCGCATTGTCATAGCCCTCAGAGACTTTCAAGAAGTGTCCTTTGTAGTCCTTGACCTGGTTAATGTCATCCTTGACAAATACATTGAGATTTTTCAACACCGTTCGACTAGCTTGATCTAATAATATCGTGTGAAACTTATTCATTTCCTGTCAAAACACGCACAAACAAAAGACACCAGATAAATATAAAAGTTTCTTAAGTAATTACCTGCAAAATGGTCGACGCACCTGAAAGCAATGAATCAGCTTGCCCAACGCATTGTGCGCGTTTTTATTGTCGAGAAAATGCTGCTGCAGATCCCACAGGGACATGGCAAAGGCGCTATAAGTAATGAAAACAAAAGTAGAAATTAAATAAAGATACGAATTTGAATAGAGAGTAAAAGGTACGCAATTTACCTCTGGTTCTTGACATACTCCTTGCCCGAGTCGACAGCGACATTGCATAGCTTGATAATCTTCTCGAGCTTCTGCTCCAAGTGCTCGATGTCCGCCTCCTCCTTGGATATGAATTGTCTAGGCCGAACAGAACAGAACAGAATTGCAGACGTTAGTAGAAATCTTGTTGTTTAGTGAATCAAACAACGACCGAGTCTCCGTCGCAAACGATTAACTTTGTCCACTTTGTGCTCAAAGGGGCGGCACAGGGCAGGGGGTAGGTAGGTGGCGGGAGAGGTTTACTGGCCTGCTGGCAATGACAGCTGCGGCGCAGTTGCTGCTGGCTGTTTGTTTATGTTGACTCTTTTAATTTATGCCACATTATTGAAGTGCTGCTTCTGCGTTTAATTAAAGGCGCGATATTAAAGGCATTGCCCAGAATTTCACACGTAGGCGAAAGATGGCAAAGTCTCTATATATCTCTCTATTAGTCTGCAATAATTGTAATTTCTTCTTGTTTGTCTGTAACCTGTTGAGTCGTTTTGGTTCATGTGAAAGCTATCGAAAGAGCCAAGCTTGGGCTGGCAATTAAAAAAATGTCTGTGGCAATCGAGCGAAAGCTTTGTCTCTAGGCGAGATTAATGGAAACTGAGATAGGCTAGCAATTGGGAGAAATCTTATCAATGAGCGCCGAAAGGCGTCCAATCGATTGACACAATAATTAGCAACAAACAAATGAATTGTGAGCAAACACACTCACATATGTGTATGTATGTTTCCCATCATATGGTGCACGAATGATACATTCCGAAACTCTGACAATGTTGAAGCGAAGTGCAAAGTTTTCTCAATGATGATTAAGCGTCAGCTATATTAGAGCCGTTGTTAGGGCTCTAGGGGAGGGGGTGAGGCGACGGAGCTTCGAACAAATGCTGTTGATAGCACGATATCCAAGCGGAACCAGTCACGCTACAACAAATATATAGTCAAACCACAGCCAGGAGGGAGTCCAAATGCAAATACCAAATACCGAATACGGGAACGGAATGCGCATAATGCGCACTGATTGGGAGAGAGATGGGAGGGAAGTAGTGTGGCCTTGTTATGTGAGACGCCAGCTAAATAAGTACCTGAATCTGGGCGAATCCTTTAGGCATTCCTCAAACTCAATTGTGGCGCGCATTGCTAGAAACACTCACGCACTCACACACGCGCACGCTGCTGCAATATTTGCACCGTTGGCTATTTACACAAATCGCGCAGCGAAATTTTTGGCTTCTTTCAGCTGTTGCTTCTGCTGCTGCTGAAATTGATTCCCTCGATTTGAGCAAAGCAATGCTTAAATGTGGGTGGCTGAGCTGCATTGACACGCGCACATTTTTTTGAAACAGCTGCCACACTTGTAAGCTGAGCTAGTAATTAATTGAATGCTGAAGCTATTATAGGGTAATTAACAAAATTTTGCCACTAAGCGACGCACACACAACAAAACGTCGTCGACGTCGTCTTCGTCGTCATTCTCTCACTTTCTACTTGCGCTTAATAATGTGCTAAATTTAGCCAAAACGCATGCACAGTGCTGTAAAGCAGTTTATTGGCTATTGAGCGCTGCGCAGCACTAGTATTGCCTTTGGTTCTTCTGCTTCTTTCGCCTGGTGCTGTTTTAGTGTAATATAACTTTTCTATAAAAACTTTATTATTATCAATGCACAAGCGACTTGCAAACTATTTAAAAGCGACAAGTGCCAATTTCTTGAATGAAACTATGAAAGTGAAGCGCTGAATAGCTGTACAAGTCGTCGTCGTCGTCGTTAATCGCCGCAGTCGTCGTTGAGTGCTTTTCACATTTGTTTACCCTTTGTCTTGTGTTCTTGTTCTACGTGTTTGCGTTCCTTGTTCATATCAACCTGCATAATTCTTCTTGACGTCATAAAGCGCTAAACACACCCCTGCCAAGAAGCGTTGACCTGGACCAACCGACCGACCGACCGATCGACCAAGTGACCAATTGGCGCAGCACAGCGGAATGTGGAAGTGCCACAAGTGCGGCAAACCCGTTTACTTTGGTAATTTAAACACCCACATATGCATGTGTTCCTATATGTACACACGCACACACTAACACCCACACACCCGCTCGCGCACACATCAACAGATTATAACAGTCGTGATGTGCATGCCATTTGTTTAAATAATAAGCATTCAAATTACATATTTCGATCCACCACAGCGGAACGTAAACAATCACTGGGCTATGATTGGCATCCGGAATGTTTGCGCTGCGAGGAATGCGGCAAGCGTCTTAATCCCGGCCAGCATGCAGAGGTATTTAATCAGCTAAGCATTCGCTGCAATACGCAATTAATCGCATGCATTTATTGTAATAGCATAAAGGAGTGCCTTATTGTCATGTGCCCTGCTATGGTGCGCTGTTCGGACCGCAGCTTTTTGG
This sequence comes from Drosophila borborema, assembly GCA_030914335.1. Lineage (NCBI taxonomy): Eukaryota > Metazoa > Arthropoda > Insecta > Diptera > Drosophilidae > Drosophila > Drosophila borborema. The sequence goes on along the minus strand of JAUESP010000306.1, from coordinate 8,421,664 downwards.
TCACGGCACGCGCGTTGAGTCACACAAAAGCTATGGTGTAAAAGGCGCTCAGAAACCAGTCACAGCCCAGGCTAATGGACCCGCGCTGCCCCGCGACCATTTGGAGTCCAAACTTAAGGTATAATGCATTTATTTATATAAATTTAATCGAACAAGTTTTAATTGAAATTGTTTACAACTTTCAGGTTTACAATCAATTTTATGATAATAAAAGCCTTGAGATACGCAGTCGTGAAGTTAACAATCGATTGATCTTGGAGGGGCCTCTGCGTGTGTTTTGGGGAGTGCAGGGCGTTATTCATCTGAAGGAGGACGATGATCAACGTACGTTTATAGTGCGCAAACGCAACTCTTGCCGTACGTCAAAGGCACAAGATGTAAGTTTTGATCCTTGACATGGTTTTCCCATTAATTTATTGAGCATTGTTGTCAAGCAGGAGAGTTGCTCGGACAAGGAAAATGAAGGCAGCGAGTCGGTGGCGCCTCCCACGACTACCGCTAGTGAGGTCGATCCACTTTCCACGGACATTTCATTGTCGGAAAGCATGACCTTTGATTCATGTAGTCTGAACGAGATATCGGAGCTGCCGACAACACCGGAGGATGCCTCCGCAAATACAACGCCAGGCAGTGGACAGGTTGTAAATGGACAATCGAGCTCCAACAATGATGACGAGGATGTAACAAACACGGATTCGTCGAGCACCTTAATCGGCAGTGCTTCGGGCGCTATTACGGCCAGTACCAGCTGCGTATCTAGCACGTTGCCCTCTAAGTTGGACAATCTTGAGAAATTGGACTGGGATGATATTGATGACTTGTTGCAAGTGGAGCGACGTCAAAGCGAAAAGGACAAAGTCTATGAAACGATGCCCGTCAAGTTGCCTTCATCATCGTCACAATCTTCCAGCGAGAGTTCGCCCAGCAAGACGTCCTCCTCTAGCACATCTTCGACAACCACGCAAAACAATCAAATCAACACTGCCTCATCGCCTACAACAACGACAAATACCACAACGAGCAGCAGCTCAGATAACTTTATGACTGCCACAGGCTCTTTGACTACAAATACCAATACCCAAAATACAAGCACTGTAAGCACTAGCAACACCACACTAGAAGACTACAAGACATCTGATGATGCAACACTGAAGCCTATGGATTTTGAGGATTTTAAGCGAAGCGTGCATCAGGATTATGTGAATGGTACTAACTCGTTTCAGGAGCCAAATGACGACACACTTAAACGTAATCAGCCTATCGATCCATCTCGGATACACGACTCCCTGAAGCTCTACGGCGAGAATTCAGTTATGAGCAAGAGCTTTAATTGTGAGCACGCGCTGCGTTCCATCGATCCCACACTTATAAACGACACAATGCACTTGCGTAGCAGCGTTGACTCTCCGCGCTCGTCGCAGCGTCAGTATGCCTTGCAGAAGAGTGGTTCTGCCTTTGCGTCTATAGCGCCCTGCCGGGAACACCATAAGGCCAATGAACAGGGCCGTCAGCTCTTTGAAAAGGGTATCAATCGTTCAAAGTCTGGTCCCAGTTGCTTTGTATATTCCGACAGTGATGACGATGACGATACAACGCTGCGCCCACATCGTTTGGCGACAGTGAGACGAAGTGATGTGCCCCAACGTTATATACAAATCGAAATGAATTGCTATCCCAAAGAAGGTGCAATTGAGAATGAATCGAGCCGTGCCGATGCATCATCGGTAAGACTATACTTTAATTGAGTAAACAAAGCTAAGACGCGGCGGGATGAAATGATGATTTGAATATGAAATCCGAAAAGAAGCTCGATAAAGACAATACAGTTATACCTTATTCGTATTTTGATATCAAAACTGTTATCAAGACTCCATAAGCGGTATAGTTTTTTCTTTAATATTTAACTTATCTTCTCCAAGTTTCTTTGAGCAGTTAGTTGATTATCTTCAATGTGCATGTATATATTAAATAATATAAGTAAGACTTTGGTATAGATAGAGAAAGAGAAGTTTATTTAGAGTATTTAGATTAGAATATAATTCTTATCTCATTTGCGTAGGTGTTAAGCGGTGCTGTGGCTGGTGACGAGCTGACCCAAACGGATGAGCTTTACACGGCCACTGAGGGCAGAGAAGGTGCCGGTGATGGCATTGCAGCCAATGAGGCGGGGTTGCACGTGAATGAGGATGGCGTTGTCTTGAGAAGACCGCCACGTACTGGGGCTTCTGCCATCAAACGTCGCAGTGGAAATCGACGGTTAGTAAATACATTCTTTAAGCTTATCGCGCCTATTCTTATAATTTGCTTAATATTTGCAGATCGCGCACGAAGCTGAAACGTCGATGTTCGATCAATGGACATTTTTACAATCGGGAAACATCGTTTTTCACGCCACCATACGGCTCCCAAATGTCTGTGTGGGTCTCTTCGCTCGTCACTACTCAGGAGGTCATCAATTTGGTGTTGGAGAAATACAAGGTAGACAGTGCCGCAGAGAATTTCTCGCTTTTCATCGTGCGTGACAATGGCGAACAGAAGCGCCTGAAGGACAATGAATATCCATTAATAACTCGCATTACGCTCGGACCGCATGAAGATGTGGCTCGCCTATTTCTTGTGGATGCACGCAAAACTGATGAAATCAGGTAGGGGACCCATGAAACAAGTCTCTTACCAATTTGTAAACTATCTTCTGTGTTTTCAGTAATGAAGTTGCTCAATTTTTAAATCTATCGCTGCCGGAATGCCGTGCTATATTGGATCGATATGATCAGGAATTGGCGCGTGAGGTACTCAAAGTGAAAGAGAGGTAGGCAAATGTAAAATTAATGATTTTATTTATTAGCGCTCGCTAATGCGTGAGAATAGCAAAGCTTGTCTCATTTAAAAATCAATAATGCTGAATCATAGTGAATAATAACAATATAGTTGGGGACCTTTGTTGTCGATTGTTAGAAAAAGAAACCATTTGAATACCCTGTTTAAGGTATTATCGTAACTAGCTTGACCATCAATTAGTCAGTCAGACTATAACACTATATACAATTCTTATACTACATTCTCTGATTTCAGATACGCAGAGCTACGTCGCCGTATTGTGGCGCGCATGGAATCTCTGAAAGTGCATTTGTAATGTATGCGAACGGAATCTCCAACTGCATCAATTTTTTTACAGCCATAATGTTAAAGCGGTCAAAAAAGCGACAGCAGCCAAGCAAATAGTATTCCCTATAATAAATTTTCAAGTAGCATTTAGGCACAATTACGCATAATTTAGTAAACTTTTGGCGCCCCAGTGAACAAATTAGCCGCTGTCCAGCCGCAGATAATATCATTTCTTTTACATGATTTTTTTTGTTTGTTTCCTTATCCAGATGTAACTAACAATCATTAGCAGGCATTTCCACTATAGAAAGCGTTTAAGACTTGTAACTAACCAAAAATAATTATTAGTCTACACACAAGCTGAACATAGAAACTAAATGAAATCATATTCAATGTGTTGAAAATCAAAAATTTTATTTCATGTACAACTTAGAGCCAAGGCAAACAGCAAGAACAAAAATATTATGAATTAATTTTTATAGCACCAAAGTGCGCTATTTATTGAGCGCAACTTTTTTTAGCAGGCCATTCAATAAAGTTAATTGATTGATTGATTGATTTAATGCGACAGCAACAATAACTATATATAGAGTTTAAGATGGACTTGTTGATTGAAAATCATTTGAATATCAAATAAAATGTAAAAATTTAACAAACACCATGTGGAAGAAATTGGCAAAACAATTCTCTAAGCATCAATAATTACCTATGCACAAACTCTTGCGCTGTGACCCGTAGCAGAGCACTATCAAAACAGAAGTCAATGATGCCATTAAGAATGGGGAAAAGGACATGGAGGCTAAAGCTGCTAAAGCTGCTAAACATCTAAACACGCACACACACCCAGAAAACTAAATCCAAACCCAAACACACAACGCTGCCTATGTGACTGTTTGTGCGGGGCTATTAATTTAAAACTGGCAGAGCCTGGGGGCCGACGTGACTGAGGCATTGCTTTGGGCAAATGCGATGACTTGGAAGCTGACTTTTGGGCAGCCCGCGAGGCGCTGACGCGTTAAATGGTTACGGGGTTTCCCGGCCAAAAGCGCTGGCCATAATCGTGGCGACGGCGTCATCGATGCGGGCCAACTGTGCCAAGCGCCAATACATAAAAATCAACAACCAACGACAGTCAAGCGGCACAACAACAGCCACAGTGGTCCATTTGGGATGTGAACGCGACTTTGTCACTGCTAGCAGATTCACGACCCAATGGCCAAAATTGCCGCGACGCAGTTAAGAGAATGGTCGATGCGGCAAGAGCTAACAGCGAGCTAGACGAAAAATAAAATCGATTTTGAATGCTGCTTTGCCACACAATGAATGCTCCTCTCTGTCCTGCAGTGTTTGGACTGGTGGTGGCGGTGCTGCTAGTAGTAGTGGTTGACTTGGCGGTTGTTGCTTAGCCCAGCAAATCGAATTTGGCATGAGAACGTTCAATGCGTTGCAGGGGTTGCACATTGCGCATACGCACTGGCGTACACTGAAATAATATTATGGAGTAGAAGCGAAAATATTTGTGTTTCGTAAAATTAATATAATAATAATAATAAAATTAGTATAATTAATAGTGGATATGTTGGCAAACAAGTTCTAGCAACAATTTGAATAAACTTTTGAAATCTGCAACTGAACAACATCATCATCAACATCACATGACTTTCAGTTGGGGTGACAACCCTATGTCATGTAACAGTATTAATTCCGCTCTCTTACTTAATCCTGGAGGCGCTCTTCTGTCGCGCATTGCGCTTTCTACTCGGCTGCCGCAAAATTCCAATGCCGTTCGTCGGACAGAGCAATGCAAATTAATTTGGGCTCAGTTTACGTTTTGGTCGCGTCGCTTACAGTTCTATCACGTTCCGTGTGTCTGCTGCAGTGCATCGGCCAAGTCCAATAGTTACATTGACAGTCGTGTGTGTTGGATTGTAGGTGTGTGCGTGTGTGAACCATTCAATTCTCGAATCTGATTGGACTAGCAATTAACATTGTCAACGGAAATCGTGAACAATTCGTAACGCTTTTTGAGCCGCATCCGTGTCGCTAGTCTCCTAACTCGTTGCCGTTCCCGTTGCCATTGTATTTGCCGTCGCCATGAAGCGTTTGCGTTTGCCGCTCATTGCCAGCGTTTGTCTGATCCTGATGTTGATGTCATCGTATCTGCTTGGCTGCGCCGATGCCAAGAAGAAGAAGTATGTTGGTGAAACTGGCGGCGATTTTGAGTTTATCGATGAGGTAAGTCACAAATAATTCCCAACTGTATATTCAAGCTGACTGTCAGCGTGTCTGCCTGTCACTTAGCTAAAACAACTAAGCTCCTTCTTACCAGACCTCTTCTCTATATGCGTGTGTGTGTGTGTGTGTGTATTGTGTATGTGCATGTTTGAGTGTGTTTTTGGCACATATAAGGCTTTTGGGTTTTTAGACAACTTTTTCTTTGCTTTTAGTCACAAAGTTGTTGAAGTATTACTTCTCCCTATGAAGAGGGTAGTCTCAAGTTTGTGTAGGAAGTTAATTTATTGAAATTTGATATACTATTCCCGGCTAGAGTCATTAATACACTTACTACATAATAAGGTCATCCAAAGAACGATCCGCAATAAGTCCGCAATCGATATCTGTTATTAAGCTGGGCAGATTATCTCTGAGGCAGCCGCTCATTCGTAAGTCGAGCGAGTATTATTTAGTCAGTTTCATACGACTGCAAAGCTTTCAGTTGTTTTTTTTTTTTCTCTGCTGTCATTCTGTCACCTTTGCCAACGCTACTGAGGTTTCATTCTAAAAAGCAACAGCAATGCTAGAAACTACTACAAACAGACTTACGCACGCACACACCCACACACATGCTCACAACACACCCATATACAGCTCAAGCTACTTGGCAAAGTCATTTCTTCCTGCTGCGTGTTGCCAATACGCTCTAGGCTCAAACGCTTGTCTTGCCAATTACTCACGCAAATCCGATTTGTAGTTGCTGCATTTCTTGCGTGTATATTGTTGTCGTTGTTGTTGCTTTCTCACAGGTAGGCTGACAGCCAGCCAGTGGCCGCGACTCTTGCTACTGTTACCCCACTCATGCCAGGCCATCAACAGCAGCAGCAACAGCAGCAGTTAGACAGAGCAAGAGAGATGTAAAAAAAAACAGTAAAAATCAATATCAACAGCATTGGCGGCTTCGAGTCGTTGGCAGCGCGTAAGCGTAAACTATGTAGTAAACACTAAGCAGATTTGAATTTGTCTACATACATGGAGCACAGGCTGCCTCCTCTGCTCCCCCCTCTCTCTCATTCTATGTCAACTTCACACCGACCTCTTCCACTCTCGTTTACTGTTAGTCACAGACGCAGCGTCGTCGTCGTTATTGCTATTTGCATTGTTTTTGCAGCCATTTGCCCTATGCGCCGACATTTTGCTGTTCCATTTTGTTTTTTCCTTTTTTTTCGGTTTGTTTGGCATTTCGTTTTATTTCTTTTCGTTTCCTCTTTGCCATCTCTGGTTCTCTTTTCACATGTTTTATGCGTGGTCATTGCTTCGTCCCTCGCAATATATATATGTATGTATACATCTTTTTTTTTTGGGTGTGTGTCCGTGTGTGCTATTAGGCCGATGTGAATGTATGCTTGAGCCTGTGCCTTTGAGCTTTTCTTTCGTTGCTTCTCTACTCCCACACATACACGAGCACATGTCGAGTGGAGCCTTGAAGTAAATATATTGCAAAGAGCCAAAGTTACAAAAAGAGAGAAAACAAAAAAAAAACCTAAAAGACATTCGAGGAGAATGTACAATCATGGAATTTTAAGCAGTTGAAATGAGTGTGTGTGTGACTGTTTGTGAGCGTGTATGCGTGTGTAGCACACATAAATAACGATGCCAAATTGTTCAGATAGTCTTAGATACTTCACATGTCTAAGAAATTATATATATCTGATCAAATCAAAAACTAAAGAATATAACATAATTACCTTTTTTAATAATTACTAATATATGTATGAATCCACATTGATATGGTAATATACACAAAATATTCTTTAAATTTCCTCGCATATACTATATAAAAAGTCGAATATATTATTATTCACTTTTAAATGTTATTCATTTAGAATATAATTTAAATAAACATATTTATACCTTACCTTACAATGCATTCCAATCTGAATTTCGTTTTACATACATATCTTTGTGTTATATATTTGTCTTTTCGTTTATGGCAATTCATAGAACGTTTTGCCAATGAATTTGATTTTTGTTTGTTTTGGAACTTTGTGTTTGCAAGTATTTAGAAATGGTATAAATTATTTGAAAAGTTATTGTTACCAAATTGTTTCCACTTTTCAAAGGAGCCGAGGACATTGAATATAATTGAAAAGTTATCTATTATTGTGGTTGTTGTTGCTCTTACGAAGCGCAGACATCATAGGTCTGAGGCAAATATTTTCATTACGATGTTGAACAGAAGGCGACAAACAGCGAAATAATAGACTACTTAAAGAGCGTATCTCAAACATTAAATAGGCATTTCTGATGCCTCAAGACAGCACCAGTAGTATTTCGTGCATAGAAATTTTCTTTGATGGCATTCAGATTTTGGCTTGACTACAAGTCTACATCCCCATTCCGACAAGCAATCTAATAAAATTTTCATGTTTTTTTTTTTTTTTTGTGCAGCCTGAAAGTATGCAACATATACATAAATGCTGACATACATATTTAGATATGTACATTTATTTCCTTTTGGCATTTGTAACTCATTTTGCACAGTGTGCATTTATTACACTCTATTCATATCGTGCAAATGATAACAAATTAGCTTCACTTCTCGGCATAGAATACGCTTGATTTGCTAGCTCGTCCAACTGATATGCTTATTTATTACTTGAGTTTAGTCGAGCCCGGGCAATCTGTGAGCGTGTGTGTCTATGCGCTCCTTGTGCTCTCCTTGCCATAATCAGACAGACAAACGGCATGGCAAATGGCCATGTGGATGTCGTCGCATCCATCTCCAGCGCCATCGCCATCTCCTTCTCGTTGCTGGCGTCTCTGTTGAAGCGTATAAAATGCCAATGCTCATTGCCATCGATTACCAACAAGCGACGCGCTGTTTGTCAGCACAAAATAAATCTTTGCATTGTGCACTTCGCAAGCAAAACGCACAAAATGGGGCTGCAGCATGAAATAAAATGTCAATATAACTAAAAAACCAAGAGTAGCTCACATTGCGCTGTCAGCGGGATACCCTGTGAATGGGTGAGATATGATTTAGATTAGCCATAAAGCGACACAACGCGACATTCAGCTCTGTAAGACAGTTGTGGAACGCGTATAGATAAACCAAAAATCTTCTTAAATGAAGCCAAATATAAAATTCCCTCTGCTGTACGATTTTCGTTAAGTTAAAGTTAAGTTAAATATTTGTAATTTAATCAAAACAATTATTTCAATGATTCACACAATATTCAGCTCTCAGATTATCCAAGCTAATGTTTAATGCTAAATATATATTATAAAAATTTCTTAAATTTTAATTTTTTTATTTAAAAATAATAACATTTAATATATATAATAAACATAAATTTAAAAAATCTGATGATAAAGGTAAGATTAAGATTAAGAAATTAGCTAACTATATATATTTTAAATAGAATTTTCCCTATCTGACCTTTGCACAACCATTTAAAACTTTATTTATTTTTGCAGACTTCACGTCAGGCATAACAAAGTTTTCCAATATTGCCTGTCGAAGTTTACCTGAACTCTTAATTTAGCTTTTAATTTTCTTTTTAATCAACTATCGAATGCACCGCATTACATTTTTTATTAAGGTAGATTCCATAAGCATCGCTCTGCTCGATGAGCATATATCTCAAGATAAGTATACCCATTTAATGCTTAATACAGGGCTTGATAAGAATATCAAGTGGATGATGGCCTAGGGCAAACGGCAGACAAGAGGCTGCTGAGACAACAGTCATCCAGCATCCAATCACTGCGTAAAATATGCAAAACTTTCCTTAAATGTATGAGTGCTGCTAGAGTCTATGCCTGTGTGTGTGTGTGTGTATGTTTGTGTGTGTGCTTATGCACTTACTCGTATGTAAATGTGGGATATGTGCGAGCAATAAAGTTGATATGCATAATTTTGGGTAAGCCCCACTTAAATGTGCACACAGCTGACATAGACACACACACACTCAGTCAGAAGCACTCACGATATATAAATATGGCAAAAACTAAATTAAAATGTGTGTAAATTACGGTTTTACTTGCAGTTGACCATGTACCCTAGATTCAGCCACAAGCAGTCTATGCACCTTCTAACGGCTGACTATGATGTAGATTCTCTTTTTACGAGCATATAAAAAACATATTTTGTGCAAGTTATGCAATAAAGTTTTATGCTCACCCTCACGCTGTTGAATAAATTGCGAGCACGCTGCAAGAACTTTGAGTGGAACGTTAAATAGGCAACAAGATGTAATTTAATAGGGTTTCTGAAAATATACGACTTCTTATGCGCACAGTTGACCTATGCCAAATCCTTCTCGTTAACACCTCTAGCTAGCTGGCTTCCTGGAGTCTCGGATGCTGTTGTGGGAGCAGTAGAGCTCGAACCGAATATGGTAACAAGTTCATTTGCATGACAGTTCGCCAATCCCTTGGCTGAATTTGCATATTTGCAGCGAATGTGAATGCGGTTGGCTAACAAAAACAAAAAAAAAAAAAAAAAGAAAACGAAAGAAAACTCAGTCAGAGAACTCGCAGCTGCATGCCGCCGAAACTTGCAATTTTCCCACGAACATTTTCTCATGAGTCCTGGCCCCGAGGTCTGATGGAAATATGACTCAGCTAGACACAACAATTCCTTTTCCCGGCAACTTATGAACCCATCACAAGGTTTACTTACTGTTCATATACTATGCCACGCCTACGTGTGTGCTCAGTTGTGTGTGTATTTGTGCATTGTTTTATTACATACTTTATGAACAGGGGTCATGCTGCTTCTATTGCCCGATTGCTTCTATGTCTCTACCTCTCCTTCGCTCTCAGTCGCACTCATCTCTCGCCCCAGTCAAAGATGGAGCTATGCACGTACACACAGCAACATTAGCAAATTGCCCAAACTTGACTGTGTACGGATGAGACTTTGTTTGCATGCCTGGCAAATTGCTTGCTCTTTTTGCCAAGAAAAGAAATTGCGGCCAAAACTGTTTATGAAAAAATCAAGAGCCACTGCAAATATGCAGAAGTAAACAACGAACGCAAAATAAAAACTACAAAAATGCTGTAGCCCTGTGCCAAAGATGAAATACATTTGCTTATGCGCGATGAAATGAAAATGTTTACATACATTTTTAGGGTTATGTTGAGGAGATGTTAAGATATGCTGTATTACTCTTTCACTATCCCAATTGCATAAACTATTGATTGAAGTCTTGGTATGGTCTTGGTATATGCATATAAAATATGTATAAGAGAATCATTGAGTAGTAGCTAAATTTAATTTCTTAATATCCAGCTATTGATCAAATTAATTCATGTAAAATATATTCTTTTTTTTTTATACACAAAACTAATTAAAAGTGGGATTTCAGAGTATAATAATTTGTAACAATGTATGTAATAGATACAAAGAATCGTAGCAAAAAATGTTCTTGAACTGAGCGGTGAGCTGAGTCGATCTAACTCAGTCCTTCTGTCCATCCGGCTCTCCAGCTAAATTTGCAATATTAATACAAGAGAGAAAGAGAGAGAGAGAGAGAGAGAGAGAGAGAGAGAGAGAGAGAGAGAGAGAGAGAGAGAGAAAGAGAGAGAGAAAGAGAGAGAGAGAGCATCACGAGGTTTACGGTATTTCCTAGTCGAACAGTTTCCATTAGAGAATTCATACTCATTTATTTTCAACTTGGCTAAAAACAAAGCACGTCATAAACACTGCTAATTGATATCTCATACATAATTAATTAATAATGCCAGTCGCGAAAAGATTACAAGACAGGAGTACAAGCTCTTTGACATTATTTACAATTCAGTTTCGATTCATTTGGGTCCTCACTTTACTGAGATGCTGCAGTTGTTGGAGTACTTTTGAATGGCAGCATTAGTTCAATCTGTCACGCATGATTGCAATCTGGTTTGAGATTCATCTGCAACTGTTCGATGCTGTCAGAAACATGGTACGCTTTCTATTTGTAGTCAAACGACGTTGTGTGCTCAATAAGATAAATTAATTTGCAACGCTAACGCAACTTCGATGGCATTAAAGGCGAAACTAAAACGTTTTCTCTATTCAGGATGGAGCTAACTGTGCGCCGCATGTCAAAACTCTTGCTAACACACACACACACGAACACATATATGTATATGCCTGTTGGCCACCCAGCGCACAACTTTAGCAAACTCATTTTTCACTTTCATATTGTTGTGTGGCAGTAGCAGGCATCAGGCATCAGGCACCAGGCAGACGCCTAAGTGCACTCCTGCTCACTCTTAGACTATAACACATGTACATATATATACATATATATATTTTTTCATATACATACATGTTCTTTGATATGTATCTAGTTGGTTACATATATGTAGCACTTAACTGATTATATAAGATAAGCCGTGTGCCTTACAGCAGCTGTATTTAACTTCCCTCGTGTCAGGCTGTCAAGTTGTGTTCGGTTCCAGCTGTGTAAAGTTTTAATTAATAACTGCGATCGCGCTGGCTATCCTCTGGCGTAATGGGCTTTTAAATGGCCCGCAGCCGCAACCCAATGACCATCCTGCACAAATCGAAGACAATTTCGTCGGCAGGGCCATCAATTAACTATGCAACATAGTCGTAACTGTCTAAAGCATTATGCTTTATGGCAGTCGGGCACATGTCAGACTTCTCTGGCTTCGCTTCTTTCGGAGTCTGTCAAGGCTGTGGTTATTTATGAGCCGCACTGAGACCATTTGTTGACAGCAATTCGGCCAAGGCCTGGCTTTGATTTCAAGACAGCATTGACAAACTCATGAAATGTTACAGATTATGCATATTAATTGCTTGTCTCTGGCTCTTGTGCGGAAACTTTCTCTTCAAATTGTGACAACGTCATTCGTTTGGCTCTCACAGACTTATTTAATGCATAAGCACGTATATGTTCATATTATATATTTATATACACATATATGTGCTTGGCCGCAGGCCTTGGCGTACTTTATATTAATTTTCATATAAGGACTGAGGAACACATATTACGCATACGCAGCTCGGAATATTTGATGACGAAATTTGCGGCATCGCAATTTCCAATGTTAAATGCCTGATGGCTGTTTGCCTTGGATGTAAACAGCAATATGAAACTGAAAATGAAAATGAAATCAGAGAAATATATAATTTGTGTAAGCTGCAGCAAATATTATAATTGCAGCGCGTGCAAATATGTTCATCAGGTTAAAGCAGAGCAACTTGAACAAAAGTAAGCAGACCTCATACAAAAACAGGACACCGCATAGCTTCTACAGATATATGTAGGTGGATTGCTGCACTGACATATAAGCCAGAAGTTGTAAAAAGTTCATTAAATATTTTACGTTGAGCGTGACAGGTGGGGCAGCTGCAGTGGGAAGGTGTCAGGAAAAATTAAAAGGAGGATATACGGATTCGGCATGAGCGTTGTGTGCCCGTAACGACATTGTTGCAATGGCAGGAATTCAGCATCACAGGATCAGGCAGTCAGGAGCTGCTGCGGCACATAAAACTTTTTTACAGTCGACTCATTGGTATATCTCCTTTGCCAACTCTCTTTCGTTCTCCTTCTCTTTCTCTCTGTGGGTGTACGCATTACCATAAATAAATTATAACACTCGCTACTCTCGCTGTGAGTTTATTGCATGTGTGCGATAACTCACACACTTACACGGCTAGAATGAAGCAGCACACTGTGAATGGACGAGCGAACGGGCGGCAGATAATAGCAGCTGCCAGCTCGATGCAAGCGCAAATGCCTAGCGGGAGCGAAATGGAGCAAAGCCATAAACTTACGCCGGAGAGAGATAGCGCCTGCTGAAAAGTGATTGGGCGGAAGGCGGCTGTAGTCACTGTAAGCCGCACACACGGCGAATGATAATAATTTACAACATACAATAAGTAAAACACAATGGAACACTAGAAACTTGGAGCGGATGGCAACTAAAACTAAACCCAAACCCAAACCCAAATCCAAACTTATAATCCTTTATGCGGACGCGCCGAGTGTGGAGACCAAAAATTGCACTCAGCCACAATATGTTGCATACAAACTGTGCAATTAGTTGGGCTGGCTGGAGGGAACAGAAAAAATACAAAAATTGAGACTCAGTCGGATATTATGTGCTCGAAAAACTAAGAGCTCAGCTCTGAAACTGAAGTTTTCGTCGCTGACAGTTATCAAACCCAGTGAAATTATCGCCTGCCAACTCAGCAGCGTTCGCCAGCTTGAGAAATAGTCAAAAATCCCTGACAAATTGTCAACGAAAGTTTCTTGTGCTCCGTAAACTTTCCAACTCCAGAGCTGTCTCTCAGCTCGCAAACTTTTTCCCGATGGGTCGCTCGACAGGTCGCTGAAGAGCGCAAACAAAAATTATTTACTCATACACGACCACATAAAGAATACGCAGATAATGGACAGCTGTAGAATATTTCAAGAGGCAGGACAATTGCTTTTCAAGTTTCTCAAGCAGCAATTAGCCAGGGAACTTGGCATAAGAAGACCACACAACGAATCGAAGATAGCTTCAAGTGGCTCAGCAGCACTGTGAGCCAAGTTGTATTCAAACGGATTCTAATAACCGAATATTAACCAGATATGACTTTCATTTGACTTTGCTTTCGTATTCAGTTGCTGAAATACTTTTCTTCACTTTACTTTCTGAAAAATAGCTGAGGTCTTGGCTTACCTACTCAGTTTCAATTAAACGTGAATTCTCTCACTTGCTTTGTACATAGTTTTGAGCTCGGAAGATGGCTTTGTGCCCAGCTGCAATAACAAGAGTTTTTTTTTTCTCAAATGTCGGCAAAAGTCTGTGGATAGCTAAAGAAAAAAACACAGGCGACACTCGCACACAAAGACGGCATTGCAAATACAGGAAAATGTCTAAAATTCTTATTACACTACAAAAAGTAAAAGGAACGAAGGAAGAAGCGCAATACATATACATACATATATAAATATATATATTTATATGCTCATATATATATATATATATTTTATATATGTATGTAGATATAAAGCAAGCGAAGAGCAAATAAATGCCAACGAACGGAAATGAAATTGCAATTGCTGGGCCATGCAGACGACGGCAAGTCGCGACGCGTTGATGCAGAACGTTGGCTTGTGCGGCACGAGCGGTGGGTTGGTGGGTTGGTGGGTCGATGGGTTATGGCGTGGATTGTGGCACACGCGACTACCTATTAAAAGTTTGGCTTTTCCCCCTTTTTGTGTGCGCTTTTTTGGCAACTATGACGGCATTTTCCCATTTCCGGCACGCCTCAGCGTATGCAATAAAGTTCGCTACGCAGTTGCAACTCAGAGGCACGGGTAGAAACTATTGGCTGAAAGAGCAGAAGGAGCTGAAAGAGCTGAAAGAGACGCAGCTTTAAGAAAAAGCGCTTCAAGAAAGCCAGCTTACCCTGCTCCCTAGACACTCTTAATACCACGCACACACATCAGCACACAAGAACGCTCATTAGTTTAGCGGCAGCAACGCTAAAAGCAGAGAAATTGTGCACCCCGGTGCTAAACAAGTTAATTAGTTTGTCTTTTTCCCGTTTTGGTGGCTCTGGCTGTGACGTTTATGTGGCTTACCATGGGTTAAACTCACTATATGCGCGAATCTCTGTATATGCGCCAACGTTGTGTAATTGCGTGTGTGAGTGCCTCTGTGAGTGTGTGTATGTGTGTGTGTGTGTCTTAGAGTTTATCTTAATGACAAAATAAATTATTTACCACAGACGAGCATACACTCACACACACACACATGCACTCGCTCTCCAATTGACTCTATTTTCCCACAGAGAGAATGTGAGTAACTCAGCGACTGCTATGTGTGTGTGTGTGTGTGTGTGTGTGTGTGTATGTGTCTGCTTTCGCTTTAATATTTTAGATGTTGCTACTACTTATGTTTAATATAAGCTCAGTTCAACTTTTTACTAACTAGACAGCCAAGACTACTACAATGGGCAAAAGAGGCTAACAAATATGTATGTGTCTAAATATTAATATATAACAAATTATTTTAACGCAAGCCAAAATTTAAATTTGAAATTCCATTAGCACAACTGATTAAACATATTTGTTTATCAACTTTTTGTTTCTCGATGAAATCAAACCCTATATATAATTCTAAAATTGTAAATTGTAAAAAGTGTGATAAAAATAAAAATAAAGTAATAGGAAAAATAATAAATAAATTTAGTTGTTTTATGCTAAACAAAATTGTGTTTTTAATTTAAGCAGAAATTGCATCACAAATTCCATTATTGAATAATATAAAAGGAAATAAAAATAAAAATAACAATAAAATTACAAATACAAATACAAATAAAAATATAAATTCAAATATAAATATAAAGTTGAGTTAAATATCTGTCAAAAAAGGAATTAAATATCAAATGTGTCAAATTTGTGAAGATTTATTTGAATTTTTGTACAGACAACATATTTTTGACATATATATGTATTTTATTCTATATTTAAAATTATTTAAAGGACATTCAATAACATCTTGATGATAATTTCGTTATTTGAAATATTCTAAAAGTTGAAAATTTTCAACGTTTTTGTTGTTTTTCAACCATTGTGCGAGAGCATAGACTTTAGGTGTAAGTGGGGTATTTCAATTACATGCAACGACACTTCAATTGCCTGGTCGTCTCATAAAACCACTTTGTTGTCCCAGACAAACAGTGGCACGCAGCGATTTGGCTATGGGGCTGTGCCGAAGCTCGTTTAATCTTAGATTTTAATTGCGCGGCTATAACGTTGGCCCCAAAGACACTGCTCGAGTTGCTGTTGGATGGCTCGGCCACAGCAGTTGCGAGTAAATTGAATTTAATTACAACATGTTTCGCTTTTAATTTTGATTGTTGAATTAATTTTAATACATCATAAATTTCGAGAACGCTATAAAATGTTCATGGCTGGCAAATGCAAATGCCTCAGCTTTTACTTTTCCTTTTTTTTATTTATTTATTTAATTTTATTTATGTATACATATATATATATTTTTTTTTTTGGTTTCCTTTAAAGTCTAAAAACTTTTTGTTCGGACTAATTAGTGTGAGTGGTATATTAAAAAGTTTACCCCGCAATGCGTGAGGGGTTGAGGTGAAGGGAGAGAGAGAGAGAGAGAGAGAGAGAGGGGGGGGGGGGTAATTGAAGTGCAGGTCGTGTACTCGCGACTTAAAGTTTGCACCAAAAATGTGGCATAAAGAAATTAAAATTGAAATGTAAAACTTGCCAAAGTTTTCACTCACACACGACATCGTCGTTGCCAGCAGGAGGCTATAGAAAATTAAATATGCAAAGCGAGGTGCACAAGAAGTAAACAAAAAAAAAAACAAAAAAAATGAGAAAAACTTAATTTCAAGTTGGTCCAAGCCAGGTGGGCGAATGCAGCAAACTTGGCCGCAAAAAAAAACTTGCAGCATTAAGTGCACTTGGCAAGGAAAAAATGCAGGTGGCGTAAGCGGGCATGGGGACAGCAACTGCTGCCAGCTCATTAAAAGTAAAAATGATATGCATTAAGTTTGTAAGTTTGGCAACGGTAACGAGCACGTTAAAGGCCAGCAGTCTGCAGTCTGCAGTCATTAGGCCAAGTTTACGCCGTTCGCACTGTAATGGTCAATGCTAATTGCGTGGAATACATTTGCGGTGCAAGCCACACCTGGTCCTTGGATTTAATGGCGAGCCATGGCCCACTGTCAGAATTCCGCATAAATTGTCATAATTGTGTGCCGCGAACTGGCAACAGACCCCGATCAGTTGCCATGTTCGTGACGTATCAATGCATATTTCATCGGCTGACAGATGCATTAACGTGTCTAATCGACAGGCATGCGGCGCATTTGCTGTTATGGACAATGTCATCAATGGAATGTGTGTGCGTATGTCTGTGTGCTGGGTGGACATTGGCATGCGTCCATTACTCCTTGGGGGTAACAACATAATTTATGTCCTTGCACAGTCACATGCCAGGCATTCCAAAAGTCTCTGAGCTCGGCTGACAATTTCCTGTCGGTGACATGCGACTTTTCTTCTTCTATTTTTTTTTTTTTTTCGTTTTTGCTTTCCTTTTAGCCCGACCTCATGCTGTTCCTGCGTTAGCATTTATTCCTCTGGCTTATGGACGATATGCCCATAAAGCTGTGGCTAGGTGAGTTCCATACAAAATCTGCTGTCAAATCGTTGTCAACATTCCATTGTGCACTACACGGCGTATGCGTCATGTCCTTCAAAAACTGAGCAACTCAGTATTTTATTGTTTAGTTTCCGTGGAACGGTAGCTCAGATGTTGTTGCAATCATGTGTGTTTGTCCAAATATATACATAGCTCATTGTTTTTTTTTTCGGTATGTATCAATTGATAAACTGATAAGGCTGCCCTAAATGAACATACCATAATTACCGAATGACTCAACAGAAAAAATAATATTCAATAATCAAACGAGCATGATTAAAAAAAAAATTTTTTTTTTTGTTTGCGTTACTCAAATTTATTTAGCTAGAAAATTGTGAGCATTTTCGTTTGTTTTTCAATATGAACACAAAAATGTTTATTTGAAATACATATGAATATTTTTTATTGTAAATAAATTTATAAATATTTATATATATATATTATACTGCCTTAAACATTACCAACAGCTGCTATGAGCTTTGTATAAACTTTGATGCCTTCCAAATATGTGTCAGCACCTAGATATTCATCGTGATCATGAAGCAAAATGGGGGTGTTTCTGATGGGGGAGAAGCCGATAGCTGGAATTCCAATAGCACGTAGGAAGCGGCTGTCGGTGTTGCCGGGACAGACATACGTATGGTATTTGACGTCGCTGTTGGGTGCGAGAAATGTGTTGAAAGGAAGCAAATTGAACATTGACAAATACCACTTACAGTTCCTTCAAGGAGCTCTCAAATGCTGTCCAGAATGGATTCGAGTCATCTACCTTAGTTGGTGGCACGTATTCGTCTTTCTGCTCGAATATGATCTCAATGCCACCACCGGCCTCCTCACACCAGTCGCGTATCTGCTGCTCGAAGGCCACTAGATCAACATCGATGGCAATGCGCAGATCGAAGACCACCTCGATCAGGGCGGGAACCACGTTGCGTTGCACACCGCCCTCTACGACTGTTAGATTCACAGTGGTCACATCACCGAAGAAACGATTCTTATCGTCCTTCAGCGCTTGGACCTGGGATGCACGGAATCCCATCATCTTGCCCACAATATAGTTCAGCTTCTCGCCAGCTGTGTTGGGCAATAATATGGAGCCATGGCCCGCAGTTCCGCTGATCTTAAATCTAATGTCTGTAGAGAAGATTCGTTAATATATACAGTGAAATATTGCATCATATATACTTACGCCATCCGGTGCGCTCTGCGTAGTATACGTAATAGGAGTCATCCAACGTGGACGAGCCCTCGTCTAAGCTGAGGCCCACATTAAGAGACTTGAAGTAATCCCCCTTTATAAATTCTCGCATTCCGAAAAATCCGCCAGCCTCCTCATCCGGCACAAAGGTCAAGTAGAAAGTCCGCTTTGGCTTATAGCCCTTGGCCTTTAGTGCGCGAATGGCGGCCAGATATTGAGTGCCAACACATTTCATGTCCTGCGAGCCTCGAGCATAAATGCGACCTTCGTCATCAATATCCGCACTGAAAGGATCATGCGTCCACTTATCCGGAAAGACCGGCACAACATCCGTGTGCGAGTTTAAAATTATGGAAGGCAATTCTGGCTCAGTGCCCACCCACTTCATAATCACAACCGGATTGGCTTCGTTCACAGGATACACAACGTCCACCGGCAGGTCCAGGCTGGCTGCCTGACGTTTTAGAAACGCCACGCACTCGGCTGTAAATTGTTCAGTTTAAAGTAATCGCACTTATAGCACTTTTATAATGCCGCTGCTCAGATAAAACGGCTTATCGCCGATCTACATACGCTTACAAACTTACTGTAATCTATATTTGGGTGTACCGTGGGTATACGTAGATATTCGCGAAATATTTTAATTTCTTCATTGTTTTCCCACTCGGCTTTGCTCATTTTGTTTGGATATTTTCGCTAAGACTTTTTGTTTGGCAATTAAAAACAGGTATATATATATACACTTTCACTATAAATACTTCTGATGCTTGGAGATGCTAGCACCCAAAATAAGAGCACTGAACGGTTTCAGTGCTGGCCGACGACTGTTTGGCAGTCTTATCGACTGAATGCTTATATACGTAATTCTGTCATCCATTATAAAGCTTTTTCATTAACAATGTGTCTGCTTTTATCATATTTACAACTAACTCACCAATTGCTATCAGTTAAATGTGGATTTTTCGAATAACCTTTGCCCGAGACTTTTTTTTTTTTTTGCTAATTGTTTTTTGTCGATAAAATGGAACATGTCGCATATAACATATTTTGTCTATGCAATTTATTAAAATAGACTAAATAATTTACTCACTTCCGGTAAGAATTTGTGTAAAACAGGCAAGTCCAACAGTTAGCCAATTTTCATTGGAATCGGAGTATATTAATGAGTCCGTATTTCTGTGGCTCGCACCACTTCAAAGGAAAATAGACGAAAATCTGTGTAGTTTTATATCATATGTTGTATATTTTATATTATTTATGAAAATTGAGTGGAATATCAAAAATTAAAGTAGTCTAATTTCACATTTTCTTATCAATTATCAATATGTAATTACGACTTTTGATTGATTATTTGTGTGTATATATATATCTTTATTGATTTTGCAATAAACAGAGATATTCTTTTGGATATGCTTTAGACACTGGCAATGGCTGGAATGACTTTCGTATAGACCTCAATCCCATGCAGATAGATATCCGCACGCGTGTATTCATCGTGAGCATGCGGCAGGATTGGCATATTTTTCATCGGTGAAAATCCCAAAGCCGAGACACCCAATGGCCTCAAGAAGCGGCTGTCTGTGCATCCAGGGCACACAATTGGCGTGCACTTTAAGTTCCTGTAGAAGAGATATACATTTTTATGAATTACATTGCATGGAGCCAGGATATGGGCATACTAACTGTTCGGCCAGTGAGTTTTTAAAGGCTGTCCAGAATGGATTCGAGTCGTCAATCTTCGTGGCTGGCGAATATTCATTTTTTCGCTCAAATTCTATCTCGATGCCGCTACCAGCCTCGGCGCACCAGTCGCGTATTTGCTTCTCAAAGGCAACGAGATCAACGTCGATGGCAATGCGTATATCAAATACCGCCTCTAGCAGAGGAGGGAGAACATTGTTTTGAACACCTCCGCTCAGTATGGTGAGATTAACGGAAGTCACATCGCCGGAAAATTGATTTGACTGATTCTTAATCCTCTCCACCTGACTTGTGCGATACTCCAGCAGCTTCGACACAACATAATGGAGCTTCTCGGCAGCCGTGTCCGGCAATAGCTGAGAGCCATGTCCCGTCGTACCACTGACCTTGAATCTAATCTCTGTAATTGAATCGCTTGTCAAATATCTGTTTATCATTTGGTTAACTCAACATACGCCATGCTGTTCGCTCTGCATAGAATATGAAATAGGAGTCGTCTATGTTGGAACAGCCCTCGTCCAAGCTGAAGCCCACGTTGAGTGACTTGAAGTACTCTCCCTTCACGAATCCTTGCATGCCGAGAACTCCACCGAGCTCCTCGTCGGGTACAAAGGTCACATAGACAGTTCGCTTCGGCTGGTAGCCCGTGGCTTTGAGTGCTCGAATCGCACCGAGATATTGGGTGCCAATGCCCTTTGTGTCCTGTGTGCCACGGGCGTAAATTCGACCCTCGTCGTCCAAATCAGCGCTGAAGGGATCGTGCGTCCAATGTTCCGGAAACACCGGCACCACATCCATATGTGAGTTCAGTATGATTGACGGCAGCTCTGGCTGGGTGCCCAACCACTTCACAATCACGACGGGATTGGCGTCGTTCACTGGATACACAACATCCACTGGAAGATCAAGGCTGGCTGCCTGCCGTTTAATGAACTCCACGCATCCGGCTATTAAAGACAATTCAGTTAATCTCGTATAGCAATTTATAATACAACTACCAAAGAGTAATTATCTTAACTAGCCAAATATAAGTCCTACAAACTCACTATAGTCTACGTTTGGATGAATCGAAGGAATTCGCAAATATTCACGAAAAATTTGGATTTCCTCATTGTTTTCCCACTCAGCTTTGCTCATTTTCACGTATGGATACAATAGCCTATGTAAGATATCGAGTTGCTGCGGCTAGAGTAATTGACTGACTGCTGGCTGCAGATAATTATAGTAGTAGCCCTTAATACTCTCTTGAGGCCTCAACATCTACTTTGATGGCAAAGAACACGTCCATTTGCTGCTAATGTGTTGTTATGCGTTATCGGATTTATGAACCTCGTTCATTGTTTTCATAAATTTGACTGATATGCTTCTTATCAGAGCGGCAATAATTAGCTTGCAAATGAGCCTGTTATCAATGTGTTTTGTTGTTGCAGTCTAAGCACTAACAGCAGGTCGTAAATAGTGAGAGCATTTAGCAAATTGAAAGCCATTTATTAGCGACACTTAAAATGTTTTAAAAGCCACACTTCTCATTAGAAAATTAGCTGAAGTGGTGCTTAAGAAATTCGATTGATAATAGAATGGATTGCCTTAACTAAACGTGAAGCCAATTGATTAGACTTTGCCACAATTTTGACTTCGTTTGCCCTTTGAGAAACTAGATAAATAAGTAGTTGTAAATTAATTAATTGAGACGTTCTGATTGGAGTGCACGAATGTGGAATACAAACATGTTATTTCTTATCATCACACATCACAAATACCAATTTCAACTTCTTATCAGCTTGTCTATTTAAGTTCTTTTTATCGAAGCTAGTTAAGCCTGGTCGGTTATCTCTCGGCCGTGGCTTGAAGAGCGTGCAGCTCATAAAAAAGCGTCAAACAGCAAAGTCTTTTAACTAGGTTGAAATATATCTGCTACACATTAAATAGTATATACATATTAGAATAGTCAAAGGTAGAAGATAAACGTAGACATATAGCAACATCCACTACAAAGTTTCGTGATAAGAATTAAGAACGCTTCATAAAATCAAATTATATCACAAGTTTCAAATTAATTTTTAGCAATGATTACCTCTCTGACAATTTGCTATTGCATAATGCAAACATAAAATATGATTTTATCTCTGTAACTTACTGTAATCCACATCCGGATGCATCGAATTAATGCGCAGATATTCACGAAAGATTTTAATCTCTTCATTATTCTCCCACTGCGCTTTACTCATTCTGTCTGTTTGCACAATAATAGTACGCTCGCTGTGTTCAGTTTGCTTTTAATTATATATTGGTTTCCCTTTTTCCTTTTATACGTGAAAAATAGAGCTTGCCGAATTTTGTTACTTCTTATCAGCAGTTTAATTGTCTTTTTTTTTATCAAAACCAATTATATTAGCGAAACAATTAAATTATAATGGATTACGCCTGAGATAGTTTATATCAAGATCAAGGTTGTTTTAATTTTTAATTTGAAATTGTTTTTTTGTGTTAAGCGATGACAAAATGCTTAGTTTATCAGATATTTATACTATTTTATTTGATGTGAAGTCGCTTACTTAAATATCGTACAAGGAAGCGTATGAGCTTCAGTGCATCTGTCTCTCTCTCTCTCTCTCTTTATTTTGCTTCTACTAAATTAAATTTACTGCTAATCCCAAAAATATATATATGGCTAATACGAATTCACAACATTAATTATGAGTCATCTCTCGACTTCCAAGTAATTCCCTTTTACTCATTTTGCCAATTGCTCCACATGTTTCAGCGGAAAGTACTTCAGTGGCTGTCGACAGCTACTGGTTAGGTGTAAGCTCCGACTCAGACAACGATAGCAAAGTTCAGTTAATATCACGCATATGCAGTATATATATTTATATTTATACATACATATATGTACATAGATATGGTCGGTTCTTATCAACTACATTTCCCATTATAATAAATTTGAGTGATTTCCTGCTTATCAGCAAATTTTCTGTGATTGAAAATTAGCCCATTATCAAAAGTTTCGTTTGTTATTTAAATTCAAGTACGTTTATTGTTGAATTGCACATCGATCAACATTATTGAAATCAAAATTAATTAAGCAAAATGTGCTAAGCATCGGCCACAGCTGCAATTACTTTTTTATAAATGTCAATGCCACGCAGATAGGTGTCCGCTCTCAAGTATTCGTTGTGGTCGTGTAGTAGGATGGGCGTATTATTGATTGGCGAGAACCCTAATGCCGGAATGCCAGCTTGTCGCAGGAAGCGGCTGTCGGTGGCACCAGGAAACACGCGTTGACGGGTCTTCACACCTCTGAAATTAATTAAAAAGGGTGAGTATTGAAGTGACTTGTTTACTTCAAACTTACAGTTCGTCTAAGGCCTGCTTAAACGCCACCCAATAAGGATTTGATGCATCGATTCTTGTCGGAGCTACGTAGGGTTGCTTCGATTCAAATACCAATTCAATGCCGCCTCCAGCCTCTTCGCACCAATCGCGAATTTTCTTCTCTAGTTCATCAATATCCACAGTTATGGCAATTCGAATATCAAAGACCACTTCCAGCAACGGCGGTACCACATTACTTTGGACACCACCATCCAGTTGGGTTAGGTTCATGGTGGTTACGTCTCCAATGTCTATGGTGCCGTTTTGCTCAAGTCTTCTCACTTCTGAGTCACGGAACTCCATAATTTTTCGCAAAATATAGTTGAACTTCTGGCCGGCGGTCTTGTGTAGAAGAAGCGAACCATGACCAGAAGTTCCGCTGATCTTAAGCCTTAAGTCTAAAAGAATCCAATTCGTAAGGATCTCAATGGAAGGTGCATGCTACTTACGCCATATAGTTCGCTCTGCATAGAACACTGAGTAAGTTTCATCCTCGCTAGCAATGCCCTCGTCAAAGCTGAATCCCACATTAAGTTTCTTGAAGTAATCACAATTGACCAGGTAAGCCATTCCCAGATTAACGCCATGCTCTTCATCAGGCACAAATGTGAGATAGACAGTTCGCTTTGGCTGATAGCCACTAGCTTTCAGAGACCGAATAGCTCCAAGGTATTGAGTTGCAACACTCTTCATATCCTGAGCTCCTCGTGCATAGATGCGACCTTCGTCATCCATATCGGCTTTAAACGGTTCGTGCGTCCACTTGTCCCGGAACACCGGAACAACATCCATGTGCGAATTTAGTACAATGGAAGGCAGTTCAGGACTGTTTGCCTACCCACTTCATAACAACAGCCGGGTTCAATCCGGCCGAAACAACCTCTACAGGTAGATCCAGGCTGGCTGCTTGACGTTTCAAGAAATCCACACAAGCAGCTGCAAGAGATTCAATTTCTTCAACATTCTTCTATGTATGTATTTTCGCCTCCAAATCTTACTGTAATCCACATTTGGATGCATCGATGGAATGCGCAAATATTCACGAAAGATTTTAATTTCTTCATTGTTTTCCCATTGAGCTCGACTCATTTTGAAAATATTGTACTTCCAATGTCTGTCACGCCTAATTTACGTTTATTTAAAATTTTTACTTCTAGTCTCTATTAAATACCAAATTCTATTCAACACAATTATTTGGTTTTGAATGCAAAACGTTTTTTTATCGACTGAATACTATTTTTTATGGTTTCATGTTATCTTAAATACTACATTTTTGGTTTCATTTGTTATCTTCGTTTGCTTTGTGGTTTTCTTTTTTACTACAACTAACTACAACTAACCTAAACAGCTATTTACTCAAAAATTAACTATATGTATTTAATGTATGTATTATTTTTGCAAAACTACTTTATCAGTTTGTTTTTAATATCAAGATTTACTCTAATGCCTTACATACTTTATTACATAATGAAAGAGGTAGGACCAACAAATTTTTAATATAGCACACAATAAACAATTAGTCCGTTAATCTTCAACTCATTTTCATTTTAATTTTCATAAAAGTATGTTTAATTTTTAGGTATTTTAGCAAATTATATATAAGTAAACGTTTAATTGAACGCTTAGCTTTGTAACTGTGTAAGATGAAGGCTTTCCGAATAACCAATAACCCAATTTATATACACCTATACACCTAAATGAATTTTCATTAATCTAAAAAAAAAAAGCCAACATTGCACTTAATGATAATGATCTGGCTGTAAAACTATAGCAGATAGAGATTTGCTACGACCTCAATGATTGTTGATTATATATAATATTATAGTATAAATCAAATTTTGATTACTACTTTACATTGTAATACAAATGAGACTAATTTGAACAGCTCATAGACATTTCAAATAATATATATATTTAAAATATCTACTCTATTGATTTGACCGACAGAGGTAGGTGGACGGAGAGAATGACAAACATTGACTGATAGACATTAATAAGTATAATATAATATACTTTGCTAGTGCATTGCAGAAAGTCACGTACAGAGCCCTTCATTTTATGAGAAATATTAAAAGGACTGGCAATATGCTAGCTAAGATATAATGCATGTCATTTGCATAGTTACAGTTTGCTCTCGCTCGCGCTCGTTGCATATTTATGCAGTAAGTATTCATATGTTTCATTTTCTGACGTTGTTACTTAAAAAATGCATCCATTCGAGCGAAATGAATATTTCTCATAATTAAATTTAACAAATAGAAAAATATATACAATTAAGAGCTTAGCTAAATTCCTCTAAATTATTTATGCCTCTAATGGGTTTAAAATCCCAGTTTATTGTGTCATTAATATGGGCATTTAATTGGAATGAAATATTAGAATGCTGTAAATGTTTTTTTTATTTAGACATTGGCAACAGCTGCAATGAGCTTTTTGTAAACCTCGATGCCATGCAAATAGGTGTCCACACGCAAGAACTCATCGTGATCATGCAGCAGCAGGGGAGTCTTGTTGATTGGCGAGAAGCCCAGGGCTGGAATTCCAACGTGACGAACTATAGCGGCTATCTGTGGCGCCAGGAAAAACTCGATAACGAGTCTTTAAACCACTGCGGAAACAGAAAGCATATTATATGCATAATTTCATAGTTAAAATCGTACTTACAGCTCGTCTAAGGTTTTCTTAAAAGCCACCCAATATAAATTCGAATCGTCTATTTTCGTGGGTTCGACAAAGGGATTTTTCATCTCGAAATCCAGTTCAATGCCTCCTCCAGCTTCTTCACACCATTTGCGAATTTGTTTCTCAAGCTCAACCACATCCACAGTTATGGCAATTCGAATATCAAAAACTGCTTCCAGCAACGGCGGTACCACATTGCTTTGGACACCTCCACGCAGCTGGGTCAGGTTAACGGTGGTGACATCCCCAATATCAATGCTGGAATCCTCCTTGAGTCGTTTCACCTGCGATTCGCGGAAGTCCATCATCTTGTTCACAATGTAATTTAGCTTCTGACCAGCGGTGTTTGGTAGCAGCAAAGAACCGTGACCAGCAGTTCCACTGATCTTAAACTTCAAATCTGAAATAGAATATACTTTAAGTGTGCCTTTTGGGAAAACTTTCTATGCCTTACGCCACAAGGTTCGCTCTGCATAGTACACGGCGTATGTTTCATCCTCACTGGAAATGCCCTCGTCGAAGCTGAATCCGACATTTAGCTTCTTGAAGTAGTCGCTCTTCACCAACTCGCGCATGCCCAAATGCCCTCCAACCTCTTCGTCAGGCACATAGGTGAGATAAACCGTGCGCTTTGGCTGGAAGCCAGTCGCCTTGAGGGCGCGAACAGCAGCCAGATATTGAGTTCCCACGCACTTCATGTCTTGCGAGCCACGAGCAAATATGCGACCTTCATCATCCAGATCGGCACTGAATGGCCCGTGGGTCCATTTATCAGCGAAGACGGGCACAACATCCGTGTGAGAGTTTAGAATGATTGAAGGTAGTTCCGGCTGCTTGCCAAGCCATTTCAATACCACAACGGGATTGGCTTCGTTCACGGGATAGATGACGTCCACAGGCAGATCCAGGCTGGCTGCCTGACGTTTCAAGAATTCCACACAGGCGGCTATAAAACGCAGACAGTTAATCTTTATGGGATGAATTGCTCAAACGACTTGCTTATCAAGTGTTTATTTATGTAGATATCAACTAATAGTTTCAATCCACATTCTCAGAGAGAACTCACTGTAATCTACATTTGGATGCACCGTTGGAATGCGTAGATATTCGCGGAATATTTTAATTTCCTCGTTGCTCTCCCACTCAGTCTTGCTCATCTTGATTCAGATTCGATTACTAAAATATGCGAGCATTAATAGATTGATCTTTATATATATGTTCTAATGGAATGTGAATCTAAAAATGTTCGCTTTTATATGCAAACAGCTGACTGCTCAGCGGATCAGCTGTCTTCGCCGCTTCGTTAAATACCTTCTCAACACTGGCAGCGATCGTCTGCGACTGTCGCCGTTGGCATACGCCACTCGTTTAAATACATACATGCATGTAAGTATGTGTGTATGTATGTATGCCTGTATGCAGCGAAGCCGATTGCCCTATGATGTTATCTCGTTTGTTGAGGTTTTCAATGCTTATCAGCTTTGAAATGAGTTATCTGAGCGAATAAAGCTCTATTGTTAGTTGGTTTATAGTTTGGTAACGGCTTATCAGTGGCGTTTGCTTGAAATTGCCCTGCTAATCTGCGCATAGGGTATTCCTGGCCACTTTATACCATTTAATTTGTGCATTGCTTTGCTTATGGCTCAGTCGGTTACACGATTTTGGCATGGGGGCTAAAGCCTTTGGCTTAGTGCAAAATTTATATTCTACTTTCCACTTGAATTCCTAATCTGCGTTGCACACACATACACACGCACACGCACACATACTTATACTTGTGTACATACGTCCGAACGTGTGGCATGTAAACAAGTTGCTGTTGTTATTTCTACTGCTGCTGCTGCTGATGCAGATGCTGATATGAGAGCTGTTGATGCTGCTGGCGTGCTCAGTAACTCTCAAACAGGCTTGGCAGCAGGCAGCTGCCAGTGCATTTGCTTGTATGTGCGTGTGTGTGTGTGTGTGTGTTTACTCTTGTTTGTTAATGTAAAAGTGTGCATGTGTGTGTGTGTGTGTGTGTCAGATTTCACGCTTATTTCAATGGGCGCAAATTGCTGTACACAAAAGTTGCACGAAACAAAACTGAAACGCCGAGATTTGTACAGCTCGTAGACTTCAGTTTAGTTTTGTTTGCACTTGATGTACATATTGTACATATGTAGATATGTATGTGAATCTCCTGGGTATACATATACTATGTATGTATTTGTGTGCCATCGCAAAAAGTCATTAAAAGTTCATTAACAATGTTGCAAGGATTTTAATGGCAGCCACTGTGTGTGCCACCTACAACAGCGGCCGTGTCAGCAACACATATCTACATTTCAAATGACAAACAAATACAAACACAAACAGTCGAGTATATGTACATGTATGCACTTACCATATATATGTTTGGATATACATAAATATTTTATGTGATTGTTGTTATATAATTCTCTATACATACAATATTTGCTGTGTGTTGTTACAATTATCCAGTCAGCTCGACGGATGTTGACACAGTTTCTGGTCTAAAGCCGTGAATATTAATATATGTACATATATACATTTTTACTATAGAGCAATTGAAGTACGTATTCACGTTTTCTAATGGACATTTCCATTACGCTTTATCAACGTTTAGCCCTTAATGCACGCCATCGAAAGCACTTACTATGCCTAAGCATTGTTCATATCTGTGGCAGGCATTTCAATCTCTTCGACAGTCGTTTTTTGTTTTCTTCTATTATCTATGTGACAATAGCTTCTACGACTACAGCAAATAACCCGAGGACAGGCTCTAAGGCCTGCTTTTTCATAATACGCCTGGTCACGTATCCTTTTATGCACTCGGTTTGCCTAGCTGCTCATCTGAATATTGAATTTGGTGTGCATCTTAATCGTATTGCAGTTTATTTGCCCTTTTGAAGTATCTCTGTTGGGCATCGAATATAAGATATAAAGTTCAAGCTAAATATATTTTCATAATCGACTTAATGTTGTAATCATATAAATGCTTTAACCCCACCTAGAGTGTATTTTATTAAGTGCTTCCACATTACTCAATAAATTTGAAAATATTTTTTGCCATCAGCAACATTTACGTGAGCTTAAAAAGAGACAACAAATGAAATACATATTCATTTTAATTTTAGTAAATTAGCTTGTTGTTAATATGAGACAGATTGCAAATGAAACATGAAAATACAAAAGAAGGATTGCAAATTTATATAAATGATAAACCTAAACATCATATATATATATATATATATGTTTTTTTTTTTTGTTGGGCTGAGGTAGGTAAAAATGCTTTATGCACCGTCAGTCAGGTCGTCACTCTGCTGGTGTGTCGGACTGCGTGACTGCTTACCGACTAAAAAAACCTCCTCTTCTAGGGCTAAATTCCACCTTGGAACCGGGAACTATCTCGCATTAACCTTCAAGGTGGCGCCCTCAAATATTGCTCTATCTGAGCCCGTACCCTCTCTGTGCCTGCGTCCAGGTCATACTTCTCCCGCACGCAGAACATTTTTGGCGAAGTCACAGACTTTTTTCCAGGCATCTATGCTGCCTCACATTTTCTGTACTATTGTATCTACTTTGACTTCGCCGACAGAGCCTAAACATCATATAGAAACATATATATTTTAAATATAAATATAATAAAATGTATATAGTTGAATGCAAATTCAAATTATTTTAATTTCGATTTCTCTTTGCATTAAACTCTTTTTTATATGCAAGTTATTATAATCTTTACATTAAACTGTTTTATATAAATTCATTCAATTCAGTATCAAAAATTTAAAAAAAATTTTTCTATTTTTGCTTTGCATATCTATTCTATGTTCATATTAAAAAGATTTGTCTTAGGTAAATAAAGAATATATTTACATATAAACATGTATACATAAATATATATTGAAACCATTTCTATGCTTTTATATACTCATTCAAGAATTAGTAGCAAATAGTTAAAATTGAAACAGAGAGCTAAGCTCTCTGCAGTTATTTCTGGTTATGGCTTAGCTATTTCCTAATAAATATTTAATCCATGCATTAAAGTTCTTCATTACGTTCACTTGTGTGTCCTGTAGTGGTGATAATTAATTAATATAATATTCAATTATGGGGCACATTGAAATGCCATTTGAGCAGCGTGAAAAGTATTGTAATTGGTTTTCATTTGTCACATTACCTTCATTATTATTTTATTTTTACTTTTTGCAATGAAAATAAACAATTGTTAATTATTAGCAATGCCGAATCGAATTAATTTGCAATGCGGATTGATTAAAGCACATCCTTGTTGGCTGGCCAAAATTAAATTAAATGAGTTTATGGATATATTCAATAATGCATTAAGCCAATTGTTGTTGCATCAAAAGCTTTTGTATCTATTTTACATGTATTCAGTCTAGCAATCAATGACAAATAACTAAATGCAATTAAGCTGCCCAATTACATTGTATTTGCTAATTGGCCAGTGAATTGGTGAATTGAATATCTATAGCATTTTTTATATATACTTTATTTATATATATATATATATATATAATAAGGGAGACTTGATGCTATCACAAAGATTCTAATTTCACTCTCACTCTGTATGTGTATCTAAAAATGTATTTGTTTCAAGTGGAATTCAAGGTCTGTTACTACAAAGATACGTAGCATGGATATATTTAGGTACAGCTGGTAGCTAGTTAAAATTAAATGGACTTTTAAATTTAAACCCATTTGAAATGTATGTGTATGATATTATCTGGCAGAGCATTTCAACTCAAATGTAGCAACAAGCTGCGATAATCCTCAGGTGGCATAAGCAGACACTCTTGACTGACATGAGAAGGAGCTGGGGACATTTCTAAATGCGAAACCAAAGCAACGCCATGCAAATGTCGAGACGCTGCTAACGAAGCATTCGCACTGAAACAAAATGAATACAACAAATGCGACCTGTGGCAGTGCTGCCATCAAGGCAAATAAAGGACTAAAGTTATGATAAATGCAGATGGAGTATAGCTGGCAGCATTATTGCCTGTCATTTCTCATCAGCCAGCGACAGCGGAGTCAAGGGGCGGCCCCCAACACGCAGCCAGCGCCAGGGCCAGAGCCACTGACAAGCGCCAGCCAACAGGCAACAGTCGACTTCCGGTAGTTGCCGCCATTTTTGCTTGACTGTCATGGCTGCCAGGCTTTGAATGGCTTCTAAAAAAAAAAAAATAAAAAAAAAACAAGCATGATTTCTGCCTTGCTTTTATTTTCCATTACGGATGCCCCCGTCTCACAATCCCGGCTCGTGGTAAAAGAACGATGAGCTGCAATTTGCAAAGTTTTTGCTTGCTCTCGCACACACCCTTAAATACTTGTACGTGTGTATGTATAAATGACTTTGGGTGTAATTGGGTATATGTGTGAGAGAGAGTTCAGAGACTAGGAAAAACTTCATATTTTCTGCTGCTTCATTTGAGTTCTGTGTTTGGCGCGACAAATTTGTCGTTTGTCTGCTTCCTTTGAAAGGTTTCCCTACACCACTTGCTGGCTTACTGTGCAAGCTTAGCCTTGCGTTTTACTTTTACCATAGAGCAACTAGTTTCAAATGTGCTGCTAAGACGTGCGCCACTCAATGCCAGCCACTATGCAGTCCACATAGTAAAAAGTCAACGGCGTGGCCATTTACAGGTCTTCGGTTTGTCAGGGCAACCGCCCTGTGCTTTAATGGATTCCCGGTATCGCCCCACTAATTGCCAATTGCTGCTAAGTGCTACGATTTGAGCTGCGGGATTCGCTCGAACAGACTTTGGGTCAGCTCGGCAATTAACTAATTGATTGAACTATTCAATCACCATGGGCGTGGCAAGTTTGCAATTATTTAGGTATAAGAGCGTTTAGCAAGCCATTCACGAGGCGTAACACGTAACCTTTATCCTTTATCCTTTATTGCTCATTGTTCATTGTTCATTGTCCGTTGCATGCAATGGCGCAACCAAAAGCTTTTAATGCAACGCATTCAAGCTGGTTGATTTTGGGTGCGTCTTGACCATAATCTCATTCCATTTGCGGTTTGTGAATCGAGTACCTGAATATGCTTAATAAGCATCTCTTAATTACGCCCTGTTGCCATTAAATTATGTGGGCGTGTCTCAGACAATGTTTCCTTAACTACTTTGCAGGCATTCGTATAGGCAGCTGTGCTCAGGAACTGTTTACTATCAGCTAAGTTATTTGTAGCTCACTAATAAGTTAACAGTTATTTGAGCCTTCATGAAGTTCATGCTCTGTTCACGAGATCAATCGAAATACTAATGCTCTCTCACTCACGCTCTAAGCAAGCGGATTCGTATTTTTTTTCGGTTTGGCTTCGGTTGAGCTCTGTTCGTTAAACTATTCGTGTGTTGCTCTTTTCCCGTACTTCGTTTAGGCAGCTATACGATTGACGCTTGCACAGTGAGGCTGAGTAAGAGAGCACATAGCTTAATAATGTGCTTAGCGAAGACAAGCCTCGCTCTTAAACGAAAATACTTTTTGCTTTCGGGAAAAGACGAGAGCGAATGAAACCCGAACGAATGAACGCACTAACGAACATAATCGTTTGCTCTCTGAGTTTTTTTTCGCAAAGTGTGAGTGTGAAAGGCTTTTATATGCAGACATTCAGAAACGATCAACGTATATGTATTTGCACATATCTATATACATATATGTACACACATAGAGAGACAGAGAGATAGAGAGAGAGAGAGAGAAAGAGTGAGATTGGAAGAGATAGAAATTGATAGTAAACTTAAGCTTGATTAAATCTATTCGTTTCACATTGCACCCTCTGGCATTTCGCACACATTCCCTCAGCTCTCAGACAGCATGTGGATGTGGCTTAGCTGCCATAAACTAGACCTAATCTGTGCCGGCCACAGGGCAACAATTCCCCGATGCGAGTGCATTGCATAAACCAACACAATCAGATGGCAACATGTCCCGGCCATGGCGCTGACCGAATCGGCGTTTTTCATGTTTCTGCATGGTCTGGTCATGTTTATAAATATCCAAAAATGTTGTGCTGCAAATGAATGTAGTAATCGTATTTTGTGAACACATTTGCTGGGGCATACATTTTTTTTAGCGCAGCTTTTGGTTTACCTTTGTTGCCCTGTTGCAATTTGTTGCAATTTGCTGTCGCTCTGCTGGCTGCGGTTGCTGCAACGAAAATATTTTATGACTGTAGTGCGATTGCTCAGGCACCTGCACTGACACTGCACGTCTGTGTGCTCGATGTGCTCTGTCGGAAAATGCATTTACGATACATAAACATAACGTGCCAGCGGCACGCCCCCAACAGGTATTACATATATGGCAGCTGCCTTTGCTGGCCGTGCAGCTGGCCTATTTGCCATGCTGCCACTTGCCACGTGGCATGTTTATTTCTGCCGCAGGACATGTCAAGTTTTTATTTTATTTAATTTTGTTGTATGGTTATAAAAGCAAACATTTAAGCTGCACTTTCAGTAATGTTTCATTGTTTCTCTCTCGCTCTCTCTCTCTCTCTCTTTGTTCGGTCGACTTTTGAACATTGCACTAATTGAATTAACAATTTAATTGTGATTGTTACATAATTATTACATAATTTATTCATGCAACGATGCGTGGTATTCGTAATAAGTATCAGATAACATGCATTGACACAGCCCTGATTTGGGCGCAGCAATGCATTGCTCTGATGCGCTGAAAAGTATGCTTCGGAGTTGGGCTTTAACTTGTGACATTGTCTTAGTTTGTTATCAAACTAGCCAAGCCCGTTGGCATCCTGTTTGACATGCGGCGACATTTGGCATTATGGCTTAGATGCCAGGCGCCGCCTGAAGTATGCAATTTCCTGGACCAGAGCAGATTCAAATTCAAATTCCAATTTCAGTTCTTTCGCTTGGCAGTCTTGGCACTCGACTTTGCTGCTGTGAAAAGTTTAGCTTTGGCAGCGGAACGCAAACTCAAATCTAACTTATATTGATGGATTTGCACGTTGGGCCTGCTTCCTGCTGAACATCCTGACAGGAAATGTGGTAGCCAGGACATCCCGCTTAGAGCAATCTGCCTTGGCTGCTGCAATTGAAATTGATTTACCATTTGTGTGCACGAAATTGCGCAATTCATGTGGCCCACTCGCACTATTATAAAGGCCACAAAATAGCCGCTGGGCTACACATGGATGATAATATAATACTAGTCGAACTGTGCCCCAGCCAGTCATGCCTGCCTAATGTACTTTTAAAGCCCAATGCATAATTTATGGACCACAACTTCAGTTCAGCTAGTCAGTCAGTCAGTCAGTTAGTCAGTCAGTCGATCGTTGAGTTGGCAATCCACTCCCACTGGCAATAGATACACTTTGCTCTAATTGCCACAACTCATGCGATTCACGCTTGCCACAGCCGCAATATTTCCAAATGCAGTGCACATAGATTCAGGTCTCAATATCTGTGGCCTTTTAATATGCTCCGCATCATTTTAAGCGCGCATAGTTTATTGATTCCATAGCAGATCAGCCAACAAAGCGAAAATATTGCATCTCCGGACCGCATCATTGCCATTCATGCGGAGGCCACTGCATATTTTACAACAATTTTCAGCACCAAAGCGTATTTATTATTTCGTTTTTTCTATACCCCCACATATTATAAGCTGTATAGAACAGTTCGTGGTGGGGCAGATCGAGGCCGAATCAAGACTAGTTTCATAATTTAATTTGAAATCCATGAGCTCAGCGAAACTCAATACTCAATGAATAATGCTGACAAATGAGAACTGTAAATTAGATAACATTTTGGCATATATATGTATGATTGGCACATGAAGTTCCATTACAGTTGAATAATAAGCTAAATTTACAAGAATTCTATAGAATTCAAAATCAATTCATTGAGAAACTACTAACAATGCTGTCTGTCATTTGATAAGAATATCTCATGAAATCATATCAGGTTTGCAGCTCAATTCAACACAATTCAATTCAGCTTATGTGAAATGTTTCGTGCTGAAAAGCTTATTGCTTCGAGAATTTTTAGTTAATTTAGTTTTCAGTTTGTGCATATGAAGTCAAAGGCATTTGCAGCAAAATGGTACCCATTATTTCCATATCAATTATGAACACATAATACAAACGCGTTGCGTTATATAGGCTGCCCAAATGCACAAAGCATTGATGACATTTAAGCTGCACACACACACACACACACACACATTCATACACACATTGCTAGTTCGTTCTGGTGAAATTAATTATATATGAATGTGCAGCGTTTGCAGTTTGTCCTTTCTTTTTTTTTTTTTTTTTTTAATTATTTGTAAGAGGATTAGTTTCTGTTCTGTGTGCACATTGATATCCTTACCATTTAAGCTACTGATTGGTAATAATCCCAAATAGATGTAAGAGTGCCTAGGTCAACGTTGCTCAACAGTTAAATTTTTGTGTAATGAGACTGTGAAAATTCAATGCAGTGTGAATTGGTGAACTCGATGGAATCATGTTTGAAAGAGGCTATTAAACAAAAAGGAGGTCATACAAAATACTAATCTAAGAATTTGTTGATAATTTGTAGTGTTAAGTGCAGTGCACGAAATAAGCTGTGACATAGAAAAGGCCAGCTATTTTAAATGTTATTTGTTAGAATAGAAAAATAATGAAGTGCCTTAATAAATAATGAAAGACTAATAAATGAGGTATTAGTCATACGTCTTTAAAATTTTACTATACCGCTGCACGAAATAAGCTGTGAGCCATAGTATATTTTCTATGTAAACTGAAAGAGTAAAGCGTAATCAGCTTTGCTCTATGCCACCATTACTATTTTCATATAGAACTCTTTCTCATGTGAGTATATAAACTGCTTCTCAGCGTTATAGTTGCTGCCAGCTCAGCTGATCAAAGTGTACATGTCACGAATTCTTGCTTACTGCAAATCTGGTATCCAAGAAATAGTTTTCAATAAAATGTTGAGTCGCATGGGACAAGCCAAGAAAATCAGCAACAAATGCATATAACTAAATAAAAATAACATTTGCATAATGCAACCAAAACTGACAGTCAAAATGGCGCTGCAGTCTCAGTGCGGACGCATTGCGGCCCCAGCAAGGAGCAAACCCACTGAAGCCGCCCGGAATTGCTTGCTATTCTTGGCTGCTGCATAAGGAAAACAATAAAGAATTTGTGGAGTAGCGTAGGGCAGGAGAAAATAAGTAGAAAGAATAAGAAATAAACCCGCTACGAAAACAAAGTCGTAAATTCAATTTAAAGCTTGACAGATTGCCACAGTGTGGCTGGTGGTGGGCGCTTGGCTGTGGGCGTGTCTCTGCTGCAGCTGCAACAAAATGACGTGTATAAAATTTTTTGTTTTTCCTGACAATTTTTCTCCCTTCTCTTGCTTTTAACAAAACCTGCAGAGCATCTGGCAGCATCTGTCGAGAGGAGCTGCAGCAGAGGCAGTCTGAATTAAGGTCAAGTTGCATGGAGTCAGAGGCGACGAGGCGACGAGGCATCAGCCGAGCGTAGTAATTAAATGGACTTTAATAAGCCCAACCACTTAAACAGTCAAAAATCTGGCAAAGAGGTTAAACTGCAGGATAGCAGAGCGAGTAACTAAAGTGCATTCGACTGCGGCAGCATTTCCTGCTGTGGCCTCGCAGTTTGCGCTCAGAATTTGCTTGCATAACGCGAGCGCCACAATTTGGGTCCTAAGCAAGTGCTGAGCAGTAGCCGTAATGGCTGAACGCCTGCAGCAGCTGTGACCCAGTTAAAGAGCCAACTATCGGAATGATGGCGGGACTTACGGCCTATTTAAGTAGCTGCTGGAGTTGATTACGTTTCTGCGTCATCTTTCAACCACAATAAGGCCAATCGCTTGCTGGCCTGCTGCAAACGAAGCGCAATTAAAGCCAACAAATGGAGCGCCACAAAAGCGCAGTGCAGATTGCTGACCGAGCCAATCAACGTCCACACCCGCAGAGCCAAACGGCTCCATGACTCCGCTCAGACTCGCACACGCGCCACGCACAGCGGGTGGAGAGCGCTTTAAATATCGTATGACTACGGCAAAAGGACCAAAGCGCGATTCTCAAAGGCGTGTGGCGCGGCAAACCGCGGCCAGGAAACGCGCACAAATTGCATTTTAACGCATGCAAATTGCCAGCGTCCACGCCCCGGACGACTTTATTGCATTACAGTAGACAGCGAAGACTCAGATGGATGGCCATGGAAAGGGCTATGGATGTGTGACTGTTGTACTATGAAGCGCAATTGCCACTTTGCACTTGCCAATGCGAAATGCTGATATGCTCTCCGTGTATTGAGCATGAACGGGGTCAACGCTTGACCTGTTTGACTCCGTGTGGCAGCCACCTAGTTAGCTTGCCAATTTAGCAACTGTCCGCTTGAAGCTGCTGTTCCCTGTGCAGCTTGCGAACATTTTTTTTTTTTTTTTTTTTTTTTTTAGCGCTGCTGTCGCATGGTAGCTTTTCCATTGCAGCCTTTTGGGCGCCGCGTTGCAGAATCTGCAGTCAAGTCATCAGCGAGGAGTCACAACAGCGACACGGGACGTTTTTATGGGCTTCAAGCAAATGTCACTTTGTGGATAATATTATTACAGCTGCTGTTTGCTGGACCATATTTTAGACTCAAATTGAGTATTGCTCATACGCACCGTTGCACTTAATAAGATTTCGCTAGCAGTACGCGACGGAACTATGGAGCTATGGAGCTAGGGAGTAACTTGATTATATAATTTTTCTTGCCTAGTGCTACACACACAATTGAATTCAGCTACAGTTGCATATCATAGCTAACTTAGCTTGAAGCTTTAAGTTTGAGTATATGACATTTGCTAATACAAATTTGTGAATATCATAAATGTATATGATTTAAAACTGTTGAGATATGCAGCTGTAATAAAAGGATAAATTATCAACAGAAAAAAAAAAGAAAGCAAAGCTTTGGTTAAGATTAGTTAAGTTAGTTAACTAAATTACTATAGATGTAAAATTACTTCTGTTCCTTAGTTTTATATGGCTCTTATTCTTATCTTATTTTAACGTTAAAAATGCAAATATTTTTTGCTGTAATTCTGCTAACTTTCTTTTCATTTCTTTATTCAATTTTGTAAAATCTT
The DNA here is from genome assembly GCA_030914335.1 of Drosophila borborema. NCBI lineage: Eukaryota > Metazoa > Arthropoda > Insecta > Diptera > Drosophilidae > Drosophila > Drosophila borborema. Next base: position 8,383,063 of record JAUESP010000306.1, on the reverse strand, counting down.
TGAAACAAAGAGCCCGTCAAAAGCATTTTGAAGCAACGAGAAGCAGCTGCTGTTGCTCTCATTTATATATTACGTATACGACACGTTTACAGCATGCGAGTCATATATCATGTGTGTGTGTGTGTGTTGTGCTATGCGTCTGGCAACTGACATGAATGGAAGCTTTGCATTTTTGCATTTAAATAACGAAATTAATACATCAAATATTTCCCCTCCAGAATTAATCAAACATTCCATTTCGTTTTTTACTCTCACCCATAGATAAACAAAAACTCGCAGAGCAACAAAAATCTTGAAAATCGCAAGCGCTGGATACACGATCCATCAAGTGAGTAGCCCAGCTCAATTAAATGCAAAAAAAAAAAAAATAATAATAATAATAATAATAATAATAAATTATTTTATAACATATATTTATTGTTTTTTTTATTTTACAAATTAAAATTGTTCTGGTCTGCTGCCCACAGGTGACCTTTGCCGCCCACTCAACTGTAAGAAACGCGAAATTTGTCTGCTGGAGGATGAGTTCAGTGCTGTCTGCGTGTCGAAGAAGGAGCTGCACAAGAATCGGTGAGCAGCCCTAAGCGTGTTTTCTAATTTGTGTTGTTCGCAAAACTTAATAAACTAATTAAATTAAAATTTGATTATTTGCGCCTGTGGTGCAAAACCTAACCTGCTTGACCCTGTTCTTGTTCTTCTAGCGATGAGATAATCACGAAGGCTAAATATTTGGAGGATGAAGCCAAGCGGCGTGTCAATCAGCAGGATAACGATAGCCAGGACGTTGAGGACATCAACAACGACGATGAGGACAACAGTAGCGATGGCGACAACAGCAACAGCAACAGCAACAACAACAACAACAACGGCAATAAGAACAACAACAACATCCCAACCAACACCCAAGGCAATGAGGATAACAACGACGACGAAGATAAAAGCCTGAGCCTAGGCGACGATGATGAGTCCAAGGAGGACGACGTCTTCTATGAGAACAACATCGCTACCAGCGATAAGCAGCAGCAGCTGCCGAAGCCAGCACCCGTCCAGCAGGACGACGACGAGGAGTTGGAGTAAGTAGTATTCGAGTGCTTGGCTAGTGGTTCAAGCCTTTTCCTTTGGGCATTCCATATCAATGGAACTCTTTACAATTCATTTAACAAATTCTCATACACTTTGCGGGTGTTGGCCGAAAGCGAAAGAAAAAGGGTTCAACATCTATGTGTGCTAAGGCTGGCTGCTCAGCTCTACGTATTTCTGATTTGCATGACCGGCAGGCTAATAACAAATTGTTTTATGGTGTATACAAATTCGACAGTAAAGTACAATTCTTAGCACGCATTCCATTTGGCCTTTGCCGTACTTATCCGTTCGAATTGTGCTGCGTCAGAGCCGCCGGTTTTTTTGTATGTGTGCTGTTGTAGTGTTTTCAGCGGAATCGCCTGAAACGACAGCTTTACGGCCTTTTTACCCTTTGTCGCAGTCGCCATAGTCATTTCCTTTGACTTGTACAAGATTATCGCTCTGACCCTAACCCAAATTGCGAATTCGCACGCGAGCAGACGCAAAGAATTTGCCAGCGGAGGCATGGAGAGCGATGCGGGCCCCAGGTGCGATAGCCAGGAATGAAGTCAAAGTCAACGCTGGGCCAAGGTTCAATTGGTAACGATTGTTGGCCATAACTATGGCTGCGAGTTGGCCTATTTCCGACGTGTTGACGTACCCAACTGCGCCGGAAAGTTGTACACTATTTCTAAACATCAATATCCGCTGAAATTTCTGGGTGGCTCGACCTCTTCTATGTCGGAAACAGCATGTTTGCTGTTTGACAGATTTCATCCAATTGATATGCATTCTATGCTAGTCAATCCAGAGGAACTCTGATGTCAAGCACCACTATAAATAATCGATAACAGTTGTCACTATTAACAAAACATATTTACTCAGTTGCCGCACTCCGTGTCAAGATTATCAGCAAATACCTATATCCCGACTCGTGGTCTGGGCCATGGCAAAGTTGTTTTTCTCATCCGTTTCAGTCCTGGCTGCTAGCGAAAATCATGGCCCTAAGTTTGCGTTTGTTTATACTTGGCTTCGGCATGTTTATCCGTTTGCTCTTTGGTTTAAATTTAATTTCAAGCTTGCCTTGGCCTGGCTCCTTGGGGAACAGCGGCACCAGCAGGTGCCTGTTTAGCTGGGCATAGCGGAAAGTTTTCTTTATCTGCTGCCGCTGCTGCTGCTGCTGATAGCAGTTTGCTGAGTGGAAAATTAATTTTCATGAATACATTGCCCTATTTAGGGCAGTCATAAAATCTTTTTTCTTCGGTTTCTTTTTTTTTTTTTAAATTAGTTAAAGTGTCCTTAAACTTAGGCGCTGCCACTAATAACTGAGAGCAGTAAAAATTCAGTTTGTGTAAGAATTATATTCAGCAGACATAAAGCTTGAAGCAAGAAATGTTTGCTATATTTTATTAATTGTCTTTATTATATTTATATTTTACTAATTTATATACCTAATTATAATAATAATAATAATAATAATATTAATTTCAAGGCTACATTGTCTTAGGGAAATAACATAAAAATAAAGAAACTTAAATTTATTGTTAACTTTTGTGATTATGATAGTTCATGGCTTATTCAAATTGCTGAAATTATGCTACCTATCACTTAATGTTAATTAAGTGAATTGAAAATTGTTCAAATCAGATATATTTCAAGCTGAAAGTATTTGCTTACACTACTATTATATTTATTCTCATCATAGATTATACAAAATAATGTTTAATTAAATTTAGTTTTTAATTTCTCTCACTCTCTCTCTCCCTCTCTCTCTCTCTGTATTGTGCTTCCCCTGCTTAGGGATACTTATTTAAATTTCATTCAACATTTTGCCTTGTGCCATTTAGCCTCTATTGTGCCTGTTAATGGCCGCGTAATCAATCTATCTATTGGCCAATCGAGAGTCTTGCCACGCCTACCGATATTAAAAAATGGCTTTTGACATATTTTTTGCATTTTCTTTTCAATTTGCTTTCACAAGAATTTCGCTTTTGTGCTCAGGCGGGTATCTATGTCAATGGCATAGACTTTGTATGCCACTTGGAAAAAGCAACAGCGAGAGAGCTAGAGAGAGAGAGAGAAGCAGCGTGGAGCGTGAGAATGAGAATGAGACTATGGGGGCTGTTAAGGGGTGCTGTGTGTGTGTGTGTGTGTGTGTGTGCGTGTTGTACCCAGGAAACATAGACTAAGAAAATCAATAGTTCGCGCGCTCAATTTATCTGCTATTCCGTGCTAGCTGACGGTTGCCTCAGCTCTTCAGTCCGGCACGACACAAACAAAAGATTCGCTTTGCCTATGGCCCACTTGCTGCGGTTGATAGGGGCACAGATTTGCGGGGCACATGCCGTAGACTATAAACCCGCACACTCACACATTCCAAAACTCATAACTCATATAGTCGTGCATTGTTTCTTGTAGCAATATGGCCCGGCTGGCTGCGGCTCTTAGCTGGTAAAAGCATAAAGCCAGTGCTGGGGCGATGCGCACATAGTTGTCCTCTTACCTCAACATAGCACAACCTCAGCCGGGCTATGCGACTGCTCATGGCAGCTATGTGAAACCACTGAGCTGCTTTTTGCTCTATGCTTATGAAGCTGTCAGCATCAGTGGCTCAAAGGTAGCTGCAACAGCAGCTGCTGGTACAGCCACCAAACCACCTCGTTTCACCTGACTGTGTGAGCGTTTGTGTGGCTCAAAATTGAATGCAAATATTTGAGTAAAAATTCACAAAATTTCACAGTAAGCAGCAAGCAGCAAGTGGGCAGTCGGGAGGCGGAATGTGCACGGTTCTCTTGTACAAATTGTACAAAGTAACCGCAGCAGCTATTGATCCAAACTTCCAAAAACAAAAATTGTGTTGTCAGCCCATGATGCAAATGAAGATTTCATTTAAATTGCAGATATGCACAGCTATGTGTAAAAGTTAGGAAATCCTTTTTAATTAAATTTCGTGATCCCCATCTCTCTCTCTCTCTCTCTCTCTCTCTCTCTCTCTTTCACACACGTCTTTTACGTCAAATTCACACATGTAATAAAAAGAAAATATGATTTTTTGCCAATGATTTGTTTGGCTTGGCTTATCTAGCATATTGGATAGCTGCAAAAGCATTTGCAGCACTGGCAGCAATAATTTGGCATCTCCAATGCATTTACAAATTTTCCACTTGCTTTTTCTCTCTATTTTCCCTTTTTTTCCTGCACCTGTTAGTACGTGTTGCTTAAATACCAAGTTCTATGTTCATTTACTTTTCCGCATTCCCATTTTATGCTGCATAGTTCAGACTTTAATTCGATTCAGATTGTAACATGGCAGTGTCTTAGCAGGGTTAAATAATTGCATTCTTCTAAGCTAATAAACTCGAATAAATTCCTTTTTAAAATGTTGTAGCCAAAATCATCTTAATTCGTTATTAAGTAAATAACTTCAATGCATAGATGCTGAAAAGAATGCATAATATGCAAGTGAAAAATAAAATATATGAGCGCTTTAACGCTTTCCGCACTCCATCGAATGCTTATCCCAGAGTCGACAAATTAAATTCATTCAGAGCGAACTCTGAAACAATTTTCTTTTTTTTTAAATTCTGCTGCTCTGGCATCAGCAATAACGGATGCATCAATTAATTGAATTTATTATTTATATTTTTTCGCTATGTGTTTAAAAGGCTTAACTATGCGTGTACATCGTAAATCATTAAATATAAATTATTAAAAATGGCAACAAGGTGTGAATATTGTAAATGAATCTTGTTTATTATAATTAACACGGGCTTACAATAATTTAAATTCTATAATCTAATAACGTTTGAGAACTAATAAATCGGCGTACGTGAATATTTTATAAATTTTCACGCTTTCTATAAAATACATGAAATGCCTTCAAAGAAACGAAACGCTAAATTTAAGCCCAATTATCAAGCATTTCTTACAATCGACAAACTTTAGAAAAAAATGCCGAGATCCGCGTCCCCTGACAGCTCAAATATTTACACAAATTATAAAATACAAATGGAAAGGGGTTTCAGCCCAGGCAGCTAGTCTGCTAGAGCTATAAGTGCCTTTGATCTCTGGCAGCCTGTTTGCCTGGGAGCGCGTGCGTTGCATAATAAATAAATATTTAAATAAGATATGTATGTAGCGACGGCAGCTGGGCTCATAGGCAGCTGCAGGTTTCACCTGCCAGACGTAATTTGCATAAAAAATTAATTTTGCATGTCATCTATTTGTTGTTTGTTGCTTTGCTGTGCTGATTTTTCCAGTATTTTCTCAAACTCTATTCCCAACAGCAATTGCAAGCCGTGTCCCGTGGCCAAGCCAATGTTCCTTTGCGGCGCCGACAATAGGACTTACTCATCACTATGCAGATTGGATTATCACAATTGCATACACTCGACAACCATACGGATTGGCTGCAAAGGATTCTGCCCATGCAAGGGTAAGTTAACCGCAAACAGGGACACTTCCAGCCCAGCTAAAAAGCCAGCTCGGCAACTCAACCGCATGATGAGTTCGAGCCTGGCAAATGTCCAACAAGTCGGATCTGAGGTCATACGGAATAATTGACATGCATGCAACGAACCAATTCCAAGCTGATTGTTGTTTTGGCTGAGACCTCAAAGCGGATGCAGTAGAAATTGCAATCACAACTGCGATTGCCATCCAGGCATTTGGCTTTGAAGAGCGAGACCATATTTTCTGGCGGCTTTAATTTGCCTCACTCGCTGAGTATATATCAATTGTTGAATTTTTAATAATACGCTCAACAAGCAGCGCTTTTGTTCTAAAGCATTCAGTGCGCAGGCAACTGGGGGGAGCCGGGCACTTAGCGATTCAGCCAGCTGCAGCAGCAGCAGCATAAATAACAACAACAATATCTGGCACATTAATTTTAAATTTACACAGATGAAAGAGCATTGCAACTTTTGTTTGCTGTTGTTGTTTTTTTTTTTTTTTTTTTTTTTTTTTTTTATCGTTTTCTTCGGGGCTCGGCAATAAGAACAACAACAACAACAACAACAAAAACAGTGCATAAAATAGAAATGACGCCTCAGTGGCCAGGATATGAAAAGTTTGCCTTGCCGAGCAATTTTATGGCGGCCATTTTGCCATTTCAACAATTTCCCTCGTTTTGCAGAAAACACCGATGGCAAGAGACTGCAGCGGCTTGGCGAACGTGGTGGCTACAATAAATACAACAAAAAAATCAGCCTGGACCAGCAGCAGCAACAGCAGCAACAACAGCAGCAGCAGCAGCAGGCCTATAAGGATAGCAACAACAACAACATCATGATGAGCAGCGGGAATGTTATGGGCAGCAACAATAACGACTTTAATACCATCATGAATGTAAGTAAAGTCCAAAGAGAGAAATACAATTGAATATGCATTGCATACATACGTTCGCATGTTCGACAGGATAAGGAGGATAACAATCGTCACTTTAATCATATCAATGCACAATACACGTTCACGCCCGAAGAGATCAAGTATGACAACAAGCACTACAAGTACCTCAAGTACACGGCTTACAAGAAGGTAAGAGCAAGATTCACAGCTCGCGTGCTTTATTTATCCTCTAATACGAACACGCATGCTCGAGCACTTTGCATGTGTGTGGAAAATAGATTTGTGAGAGTGCAGCTGATGTAAATTGTGTGCTTGAAACTCTTATAGGATGGCAAATACCAGGAGGATAAGCACAAGATGCGCAGCTACAATGAGAATGAAGTCATTGAAAAGCTGCCACAAAAGTTCAACAAAAACATCAGTCCAAATGGTAAGGTGAAAAACTAAAAATTGATTGAAATGTAATAAATGTGAAAATTCTGAAATCTTTTAGGTTATCCCCAGAAGTCGGCCGAGTGCAAGCCACAGCAATTGACAGCCATTGGCAATCGTCTACTGGACTGGTTCTCCGTGATCATGGCCGATAGCAAGAAGCGTCGCCAGCACAGCCAGAAGTCGAAGGCGCATTTCCCACCCGCATGCAAGACCGAGGCCAAGTGGATGTTCGGTCATCTGGATCTCAATAATGATGGATTGTTGTCGCTGCAGGAGCTGTACGATCTGGAGCACGATCAGAACGAACGTTGCATCAAGCCCTTCATTGACACCTGCGACCTGGATCAGGATAGCTCGATTAATACACGCGAATGGTGCCGTTGCTTCGAGAAGACCGATCGTCCCTGTGCCGCGGTGCGACGAAGAATCGCTGGCGACTTTGCAGGTGAGATAGGTACAGGTGGACATTTCTATAGCTAACATAACACTAATATTTTTCTCTTTTTATATATATTCTTTATTAAGTTGTGTGTGTGTGTGTGTCTGTGTGTGTTCAGTTCAGTTACTGAGTTCAGTTTCCACATAGTATATACCCTTGCAGTGTCGAAGAGCTAAAAAAGATTTGTATCTTTCAAGGTTTATGTCCGACTTTAATTTAAATATATCTTATAATCTGATTTATTATTATTTTTAATAATTCATCTGCAAGGGTATTTAGTGCTCGGCACTGCGAGGATGAGTTTTCCTGCTTTCCGTAAAACGCAAACACTACCAAAAAGAATGTTGAACACAAATCTCGATAAGCGGGTAGTTAGCCAGAGTTATCTAAGTGTTATCTTTTCCGTTTCTGCCCCGTTCCACTCGAAACTTTCTTTCTCTGTCTATCTGTTTATGACTCTCTCTCTCTATCTATCTCTCTCTTTTTTGGCTCGCTGTCTGCGCTTTCTTCTATTTACGATGCTTTACACTACGTTTAACCTATTTTATGCTATAATTAAGCGCCTGAATGTAATACATACATACACATACACAGCCCTATACCACACGCACACACACACACACACACACACACACGTACATAAGTAGCCACAACAACAGTTAAAAAAGGACACCTATTTTTGTAATTATTCTCTATGCGCTCTCGCTTTGCCGCTCTCGTTTATCTTTTACCTCTTAGACAAACGCAACTTTTAAGCCAGCAAATTAAACACTTCAAACAACACGAAACTTTTACCTTTTGCCTAGCGCCAGTCCTGTTGCTGGCCCATTATAAACTTTAACTGTATAATTTCATTTCATTTTACTTTCTGTTCTTTTATTCGCATACCCACACGACCCAAAAAGTACAAAACACAAACCGAGCAAACAAATTATTACAATAAAAAATACAAAGAATTCCGCTTGTGCCGCTTTCCCATTTCTCCCCATTCTCGCACTTATAAAGACTTACTAAAATTGCGCATTTTTATTGTTCTTCTACTCGTTATTGCTGTTGTTGCTGCGCGACACAACCTAATTAGGCGCCTACGCACCTGACTGCGACGTCCAAGGATTCTACAAGCCCACCCAGTGCCACAACTCGGTCGGCGTCTGTTGGTGTGTGGACAAGCACGGCGTCGAATTCGCCAACACCCGTACTCGTGGCAAGCCCAATTGCGGTGAGTATGCATCAACAAACACCTGACACGCTGCAGTGTGGTATTGCACATACATATGTATATGCACATATATCTCTGGATGGACATGTATGTGTTGACCCAGCTTAAATTTGCGTACATTTCCCTATTAGCATTTGCAACTGAATTAAGCTGGTTCATGCTTCAAATGGCAGGGCTTAAAATTTTTTTCGATTCCAGTGCATAGGGCATAGTGATAAGGGACTAATATTTGTGACAATTGTGTCAATAGCAGATGGATGTGAAATACTTTCGTCTATAGTAGAATTTATACTGAGAAAGCTTTATATATAAATAAATATACATTGCTGGTCTTAGATTAGATGCACTACTAGTTTTGTTAATATTAAAACTTTTATTTCGAAAACATTAAACAAAAAAAAAAACGTGGATGGATATAAATATTCGTTTTTCGATGACTCTTTCGCTGGGTTACATAAACTCACTAAATCACTCCATGATGAGCTTATTTCAGAATTCAAAACAGAATTTATTTTTTTCTTTTTAACAATTACAATTAATTGTTCATTATTTCATAATAATTAATCAGATGTTTAACATACTTATGTGACAGTTATAATAACAGAGCTACTTTGCAATGACTTGTGAGTGATATAAATTTATTTTATGCCACTGTCACTGTTTAGCTCTCATTGATCAACTCTACAGATACAAGGACACATATGGCTTATCAGCACAGCGGCAGCTTTAGCAGGGAAAACTCCATGTTTTATCCTATTAAGTCATTTTTATTTTGTGACAGGTTTAATATGCTCGTTAATGACTTAAGCTTAAATTGGAATTCTATCTGAAATTCATATACTCGCCGCATGCAACATAATTAGGCTTAGCTTACATTATCACTCATACGCCACGTATGCCACATGAGTTAAGCAACTGTCGATGGTTTGTGCTAAACAAATTCGAGTTGGTTAGGAGCGAGTGCCGCGAGTCAGATTCAATATGGACGCTGAGCTAAGCCAGATTAGTGGGGCAATTCTGCTGAGAGCCATTTTAATATTCATTCAAGATTTATGCTTATGTTTATTACTGCTGCATGCTGGCAGGCAAACAGACAACAGACAAACAGCCAGACGCACGTTCGACGAACAAACTAATTTGGAGCCATGGCCATGCCGGGCATTCATTTTGGCAAAGCAGAAATTGAATTTTACGTTCCTTTTGCACAGAGTCTGTGGTAAATAATGCCGCTTCGCTAACATCCGATGACGAGGACGAGGGCTCTGACGATGAGGACAGCGCGGAGGGCAGTGCCGATCAAATGCTGGTCTTCTAAGCGCCCAGGCCACGCAATGTATTGGCTTATATGTAGTATTGATGTCCATGGGCAATAACTGCCCCGAGTCGTCGAAACCAATCAGCGAGCATTACTGCGTAAGCTTGAAAAAAATAAAAAAACAAAAAAACAAAAAACAAAAACAAAATTAAAATTATTATAATGACTACAAAGAAAACAAAAAGAAGAAATACAAACAAATTGAACGCAAAAGCGAAAATCGAAATAAAAATTAAAAAAAAAAAAAAAGAATACATAAATGTGCAGTAGCCAAGTAAGAGTTTTCAAATAGAACTACAAATACTTATAGCAGCGTATACTTAGCAGCAAAATCAACACTCGCAAACAAATGTTTGAATACCGAAAACAAAATAACAAGCAGACATACACTCGAAACACATACACAAACGAACGAAAAGTTTTGAAACCACTGAGCTCCAATGTCATCGTTTGATTTGCTCACTGGTCGGGGAAATTGTGGCATAGTTCTGGGCGCATTGCACGCAAAATTGGCATTATAGAGATGCTAAAATTAGCTTATACACATAAGGTTACCCAACATACACAGCTAGCAAAAAAAAAAAAACAGCACAGCAAAACCCCAACAATACAACTTGGTTAGGCAAAGTTTTGCGATAATTGAATACCATAGCTTCTGTTATAGCACGCGAATCCGTCTTTTAGCTTTTAAAGAGATTAATGTATACATTGAACATTTTTATTGCCCTCTCTACGTTTTCTTCTACCAAAAAAGCGAAGTGAAACAAAAAAAAAAAAACACGCTAAAAATTCCGCCCAAAAAACAAACATACATTTATGTGATAGGTTTAAAAAAGAAAAAGTTAAAAGAAAACACTAAAAGGAAAAAAAAATATATGTGAAAAACGAATCTGGAAAATAACTAAAAGAGTTCAGTGCACATAGCAAAAAAAAAATAAATAAATAAATAAAGAAATATATATAGAAATGAAAAGAAGTATTAAATTATTCTGTTGCTTTTTTATTGGAGCTGCTAGCTGCAATCGATAAATATTGCACACGATATGATTTGACAACCCCCCCGAACATGCCCCTCGTAGCACTTATAGACACACCAACACATACATGCATAATACATACATACATATGCCCGAAGCTTAATTCGTTTAGAGAGATACCTGCAGCAGGTAGAGGTGAGAGGGAAAGTAATTTAGCAAACGTTAGCCTGCACACATGCTGGCATCTTTTAGATTCCTAGATATGTATGTATATCTGGGCAGTAATGTAGGAAATGCTTTGAAAGAATAGCTACTAAAACACGATGTCTGACATTCATTTAGCAATTGTCTGTCGAATACGAGCAAATACACAGCCACACAGACAGGCAGACAGACAGACAGACAGAGAGATATGAAATACATTGAACGATATTTGCATTTGGGCAATGAAATGCCAATAGAGAAATGAATGAGAATTTGAAAATACATTTTACTGATTACACTTAACTTGCAACCAGGCACACCGCAATGAGATCTACAAATTTCCACATAAATCATATTAAATAATATACGATAAAAACGTAAGAGGAAAATGCTTAACGCATCTGCGCGTGTATATGTATGTATATCTGTATACGGCATACACACACACACATATATATATAAATAATGATGAATAATTAAATAATATATTTAAATGTATGTAAGTAAATAAGTGGCAGCAAGCATACTCAATTAAGTGTCAGCAAAGCAAAACTCAACTTGAATTCAATCAATTTCCCCATGGGCATTAATTAATGTAGAGCTTTCATTTAAAATTACATTAATTTCCTATTTGCTTCGTTTTATTTTTAAATTATAATAATAATAAAAAAAAAAATGTTTTTTGTTATTTATCAACATAAATGAAAATGCTTGCAACATAATAGCAAATAGCGAAGAGTAAAAGTAGAACAAAGTGTTACGAAAATAAACATTGGATTTAAATAACTTTTTATTATAGCAAAAATTGATTACACAAAATGAAAAAAAAAAAAAAATAAAGAAAAATATATATAAACATATATATTAAATATATATTATATACATTTGAGAGCAGTGTAGAAATTGTGTTTTTGGCTGCATTTAAAATTGAAATTGACGTCTGGTGTACACTCTATAAACTGACTATATACTATGATCACAATTGTATTTATGTATGTATTTATGTACGTGTGTATTAAGCGAATTGCATTAATTCTAGTGAGCCAAAAGTTAATGATATCCAAAAACAATAAAAAACAAGAAACAACATACAAAATGAGCAACTGCGAAATGTAATCAACTTAATTCAATTAATTTCACTTCAATATAAAAATCATTTAATGCATTTTCAGGCTTATAATTTTACTTATTATACAATCAAATATATGAAATAGTATGAAATGATTTAAGGCATATTATCAATTCAGAAATAAAACCAAATATGTATTGATGATGCATTTGAATAAATTTCTTCAACACATTTGTTTCTAATTTCGTTCTTTATAATAAACACATTGCAAGCGTTAAATAATAAGCGAAATTCAAATCAATCAAGAAATATGTCAGTTTTATTTATATACATATATATATATACAAATCGATGAAACCAATAAATATAATTTAATGCAATTTCAATATACGCCCAAATCATGTCTATTTACTTTGACTTTTCTTATTTTTTTCAGATTTGCTCGTTAGCTTGTTTTGTATTATATTTTCAGCACATTGATAGATTGAATAAGAGCTTTAAGCAGATTTCTTAATTAGCTAAAAATTCACATATAATCTGAGCAAGTTTCAACTGAGTTGAGAACTTTTGTCTAAAGTCTTCGATTTGCTGCTGGCGCAGCAACTATAAACTAACTGCTTTAACTTCTGACATTAAAACCAACTTAAAGAATAATAAATTTTCGGCACTAATTTTATGCGTGCTCAAGGCGAAAAAAAAAGAGAATAGAAAATTGTAGCAAATTTAACCAAAATGGGTAATGAGAGACTAACTAATACCCATTACGCAATACTCAATCTACATAAAAAAAAACATCAAAGAAATTTAAATAATTTAAGTTCAAGCTGTGCATAACTAATCCTGTCGATTCCGCAGAACTTAATTAGTTACGGCATAAAAATGCTAAGACAGCTGCAACAGGCACACCAAACATTTATTGCAGAGACTTAAATAAATTTCAGTTAGCGACGTTCGAGCTGGTGCCTTAAAGTCGCCTAGTTTCATTGAAAGTTCACACGCTCGTGGCAGTTGTGGGCGTGGCTATTGCTGTTGTTAGTTGTAGTATTAGTATTGTCAAGGGTGCAGCCGACAGTAAGTTCGGCGTGCTGTGCAAGCCGGAAGTTGCCAGCAACAACAAGCGGTGGGTGAGTATAAAACAAATGTCAAATACACTCGCACACACTCACACACACACACACACTCACACATACACATTCACTCAGTCAGCTCGGACATGTGCAACTTTTAGTTAGTCACTTAGTCACTCGAACTGAATGTTTTCTGATTATTTTTGTGTGGTGTTAAATAGCAAAGACTTTTGGCAAATTGCCTTTGCTGTTGTTGTTAAAGATAGGGTATACACACACACACACACACATGCGTACACATATAATATCTTGTGTGTGCATATCTATTTGCATAATTCAGTGATTCAAACAATGTGACAAGTTGCTTGCAACGCCTGGGTGAGACTGTTGCTGTTGCTGTCGCTGTTGCTATTGTTTTTTTGCTAATGCTGTTGTTGTTGCTTTTATGTGTGTGTGTATGTGTGTGTATGTGTGTGTATGTCTGCTGCTGCTGCTGCCATCGTTGAAGCATTCAAGCGCAACTTTGGCCAGTGCTTTATGGCCTGGTTGGCCGGCCTGACTGACTGTTGGCCTGTCTGACATGTCACATGGCCATGTGTCAGGCATGTCTGTGTGTGTGTGTGTGTGTGTGTGTGTGTGAGTGTGCGCGTGAGTGCGAGTGTGTGGGTGTCATTTGGTGTCATTGTTGCCTGCTGTCTGACCCCACTTAAGAGCAGCGCCAGCACACTTTGCCTGACTTTTTGGCATTTTTAATTAGGCAAAGTTTTGTCAAGTGTGCGACATGGGTTAATTTTTCATGTACTATGTATTTATTGCGTATACGCATATCTTTAGGCTTACACATTGTTTGTTTATTTGTTTGCTTAGCCAAATTGTTTGACTGACTGTCTGGCTGGCTGTGTGCTCATTAATGCAAAGCTCAGGTCCTCGGTAAACTCAATCAAGTTTAGCTCACATTACATACAGCTAAACTGGGGAATTTCAAAACTTATTTGAAACGCAATTGCGCAGAGATTTGCACAAATAATTTATGTGCTGGCACGAAATGTTAGTCAACCCTTGTATAAATTGCTATAAGTACATACTTTTTTGCACATTAACTAATTAGTTAATATACTAGTTTGAATTTAAAAATTGATTATTCCAGCAAAAGGCTGCATGGAAGTATAATCAAATTATATTCATTGAATCATAGAAAAGTATCATTCGACATCAGACTGTCTATTTTAATATCTGCCAATATGTATCACTCGCTCTCTCTCACATTCTCTTTATTTCTCATTATCTTCCACTCTCTCTCTCTCTCTCTCTCTCTCTCTCTCTCGCTCTCTTTATTGTCCTAAATACAACTGCTAATGCAAATGATCGTGAGCGAGTATTGGGCAGTCTGTTCTAACCAAATTAGCATTTCATACACTATGTATGTACGTATGTATCTCTTACACTCTCCCACAACTGCAATTGTTGTGCAACATTTCATTTTTTATACGTCATTCATACGTCACTTCTCTTGTCTGTAGCACCCATACACACACACACGCACACGCACACACACACACACATGCATACGTAGGCACACACTCGCTACTAATTTTATAGTTCAAGGTGAAATGCGAAACTCTGTGGGGCGGGCAGTGCTACAAATAAACTTGCAGCCGTTCGCGACCTTTTGTTTTTTTTTAAAGGCAACAGTGCAACATCACATAAATTTTAAAGTCACATTTTGCAGTTGGCACATTGATGTTGTTGCTGTTGCCATTTCCTTTGCTGTTGTTGTTGTTGTTGTTGTTGTTGTTGTTGTTGTTGTTGTTGTTGTTGCTGTTGCATTTTCGTTGGTTACTTGGCTCGCTTGGCCCTTTAAACATGGCGTCATCCCGACCTGCGATTATGGAAAGTTATGACGACCTATATTTCTACATATAAATATATACATATATATATAAATGTATATATATATGCATATATGTATACATATTTACATGATCTACATATTTACAAATATACATATATGTATGTGTATGTATGCGCTTGTTTTTCCGTTGTTTGCATGCAATAATAATTTATAGTGCCTTTGCATGCAGCGTGCAGGGCTTATGAATAATTACGTATACGCAGGGCGACAATCAAGCCGAGCGAAAGCATATGGCAAAGTGCTCAGAAGTCAAGGTAAGCATTTATAATTGCCAGCCAAACAAAGTAAACAAGAATATTGTAATCAGTTTATTAAACAGTTAAATTCCCCCACTGTATAAGTAGTATAAGTTTAATAGAAATCTAGCGCATTTGAAAAATATGTGAACGATTTCAAAGCTTTATCGAAGCTAATTGAGCTAATCAGTTTGGCTTCTTAGCTTTGATTTGCAGCACTTTGCAAAACTCACAAATAACGTTAAATGGCTTGGCCATTGAAATGTTAATTGGTTGAAAAAAAATAAACTTGGCTAAGTTTGCGACACTCTTTGCTATTTGCTATTCATTTATACTGCTAATATTTAGAAATAATATTTTAAAAATTATAAAATAAATTCTTTAAAGTAGTGTAGAGTAATCCCTAATTGATAAATAGATAGATAATTGATAGAGCTATTGCAATTATTCATAATGCAGACTTAATTCTGCTTTTTTTTATTACATTCCTACTATATTAATTAATATGAATGTATGTCAGGGAATTATGTGCATAGTATTATACATTCATCCTCTACAGTATTTAATCAATGTATATTAAAGAAACTAGAAAGTACTCAAGGTGAATTGCAAAGTACGTTTTGCTGTTATAAGTAATCAACTTCGATGTATTGACTCTGTAAGACTTTAATGATTCACGTACATACATACATTAGAATATATGTATGTATATACATATAACATGCATGCTAAATTGAGCAATTGCATGTGAGCTTGAGTGGAGCAGAGCATGCTAACATATATACAAATTTATTACACAGAAATAATAATAATGTCAGCCCTTGCGGCAATTACATGCATATATATACTATATACTTATGCTCTATGGGCACATCGTCGCTCAAGCAAGACATCTGGGCACCGAGGCAGCCCATGTCTGATGTCTGATGTCTGATGTCTGATGTTTGATGTCGCCCTTGACCAACTTGCCAATAAGTGAAATTCAAGTGAAAACCGCAAAAGGTCACGCACAAGAGAAGTAATTATGCAAAGGGCGCCCGTAATTGCGTAGCTGCCGAATGTCTAATTGAAAAGCGGTAAACAAATTGTGAAAATAATTGCGTATACGCCATGTACAAGAACATTTCCAAAGAATCATGTGTCTGTGTGTATCTAATACACAGATGAATGCATTTCTGTTGTTACAGTAACAAAGCTAATCAACAGCAGCATCGAAGCAACGAATGTAAATCAAGCATTTATCATTGGGCAACAACAAACAATTGTTGTCAACGGCAAAACCACTGAACTGTTAAAAGTGCCATTGAATACAACAACAAAGCAATTACAACAACAACAACAGTAGCAGCAACATTGTCAACGATGCTGGAACACAACTGCGCAAACACTCAAAAGATACACAAAAAGTAAATGACATGCATGGCTAGATGCGCTGGCTAGAGACATAGATATATGTAGATAGATGAGTATAGACAGCCAGGTAGGCAGCCTGGCATACCTGTACCCCGAGCTACGCACTGAGCCACGCCCCATGCTGGGGCGTGTGCGTTAAATAGTTTTGTTTATTGCACATTGTCAGCGAGAGCCGGTGAGCAATTCGGCTCGACGACTCGCTTCGGATAGAGCGAAGCAGCGATCTAATCAGCAGCACTCGACGTTGACATGAAATTTCTCATACGCTCGGTTAGCCGCGACGTCGACGCTCGATCGAAGCATTCATATCATTCATGTATGCGTGTGTGTGTGTGTGTGTGTGTGTGTGTGTTTGCGTTAGATCTACCTGGCTGGGAAACACTCAACTCGGCTTCAGTCGCAGTCGCAGCCGCAGCCTCACAGTCAGCCTTTGCTATTTGCAAGTCGAAAGTCGCGCTCGTCGGACGCGCACAAAGTGCATTTGGCTAATGGAAGTTCGAAAAAATATTGTTATTGTTCTATTTAAAGAAAAGTGCACTGCAAATGGCCATAATACAAATAAAAATTGCATTTCTTTTGCACGTGTATGTGTTCATATGTAAAATTGATACATCACCTGTGCAATCCGGCCTTAATTTGGCTAATTGATAGATTCAGTGCAAAGTGCTCGACTCCTATTTAATTTGCATATGGCCAATGGGCAGGTGTGTGTGTGTGCGTGTGAATAAAATTGAAAGTGTTAAATTGTGTAAAACATTGCCACGAAAACATATGTATGTAGCTGCACCAATTGGCAATAAGCCCGCACTACGTTCTACTTTTGGCTGCATATCGATTTCGGCATAATTCAAATACTCAAACCACTCGCCCATCAATAGCAATTTTGCAATGAAATAACAACAAAACAATAGAAACAATGCCTAAGCCAACTAGTGAAACACAATGGCAATGCAAATTGCTATTCAAAATAATAATATTATTATTATTGATGCTGCAACAATACACAAGTGGTAAGCTCAACATATGTACTTGCTTATGGACACCTTTGTGTGTCCCCATTATCCATAGACGTCTACTACGTTTGTCCAAATAGTAGGCTTTAAAGTCGATGCTCTATGTACTAATAAATGGGTAAATGATTTATAGAAAAATTCATTTAGTATTCGATATCTACTATAATTATAATTGAGTATTTATTTGATTATTATAATACAAATTGCCAGTTGTTAAGTTTAACTTAATCCAACTTGCTCAACATTTAATTTAAAATTTATAATAATATACAACATAATTTTACTTTCGCAGATATTGTTAACTCTAGCGCAGAGAACTTTTTAATTTAATTTTGTTTTTTTGTTTTTGTTTTTTAATTTTATTTTATTACTACTTTTATTTATTTGGTTTAAAAGCAAGATATGTTTTGGGTTGTTTGTTGTTTAATGATTTTTGAACAAGCAAATTTCGAGTCTGCCTTGATGCAGAGCATCTTCTAGTCGTGCAATTACATATATTTAATTATTACTAGTATATACGCATTTCCTAAAAAAAAAGAATAAAAATTACCTAAGTGCCTTAAATTAAACGAAAACAATATAAAGGCATATAAAACTCAAACCTGCAAGTGAAATAAATCGAATTCACAAATACAAACTTACACAGAAACTACATAAAGAGAAGCAAAAACAATATATTTAAGCAAAACAGAATTTATTGCTTGAAGTCTTCAAAGTCAAGTCAAAATGTACTCATTTATTATTTTTATTATCAACAGTTCTGGCCAGGTAAACCAGGCTGCTGACGTGATGCGTCAATTAAAATATTTTTGCACTTGGAATTTGCATTGCATAGTTAGCTCAGAAGCCGATTGTGTTTAAGTTGAAAACCAAAAGAGTAACTATCAATTTACATTAGGGTGCTAGAAAGAGAGCGCAGAGCGTATGAGTGAACGAGTGAGCAAGAGGCAAAGCGCTGTGCCTGAGAGTAATTCTGAAGCTCTAGCAACTGAATGTTAGATATACTCAACCTTTACTATTGTTCATAGACTTACATAAACAACTAACTAGAGATGTAAGCAGATGATTTAATTGTTCAATTAAAATACATTTGAAATATTTCCTGAAACTCAAAGTGAAGATTAAAGGGAAAATGTAGTCTTGATTGCATAATTGGGAATTTTATATTACATTTCAGTTGCACAATAAAGTAAATATGGAAATTTCAATATATAATACGAGTAAATACTCTTAGTAAAAAAATAATAAATTATATAATAAAATAAATACTCTTTTCGCCTTTTAGTTTAGTTAACGGAATTTAGCATTATATTACAACAAAGTATTTACAATTGAAATCAAAGTTTCGTTCAAGTATTCCTATCGATCACAGCTCAACAGTTCATCATTTAGTTAACACTGTTTTCATATATATATACATATATATATATATATATATATCATTTTTTTGTTAGTTAAGTGCATGCCTAATTGTTCAGTTATGCATAGGTAGCTCATATTATTCGCACCGATGATCATAAAAATAAGTATCAATTATAGGCTGCACATTTTGAGACACGATCTCGGCCGCACTTGGTTTTTGCGTAATTTATATGCCCAATTCAAAACAGATATTGCTCAGGTAATGTGCAGTTTGTGTAATGTTTGGTTCTCAGTCATGCGCATCGTTTGTATTAGTTAGAAGCTGATTTTCCACATTTTTTTTATTATTATATATGTAGATGCGCTGCTGCTCAAGTGTCCGCTGCATCAGTTGCAGTTGCAAAAAATTGTCGGATTCCGTCCGCCGCTCGAATACCTAAGCGAACGGAATTTGATTTATGCCCCACCGATTACCAGCAATTTCAAGGATCGGGATCGACGCAACAGCGACTATGGACTGGGTGAGCGTGTGCTCGACGAGCAGCCCGCCAGCCAGCTGTGCTGGCGCAGCTGCAACGAGGATCCCGACTGCATAGCCTATGTGCATCTGCTGGACACCGACGAGTGCTACGGCTACTCGTACTTTGAGCGCAGCTCACGCTACTTGCCCATCGGGCATGACCTGCCCTTGGTGGCCGATGGCGAGGCCATGTTCTACGAAAAGACTTGCTTGCGGGGTTCGTATTGTTGGATTGACTGCATTTGGCTGGGTGTGCACGCAGCCTTGATTGACTCTATTCTCTTTTGTTGCAGTGCCCGAGGCATGCAAAGGTCGCCGCTGGTCGCTCACCAAAATTCCAGGGAACAGTTTGGTGTTCCATGGCAAAAAGACCATTTCAACGCTGGTCACGCGTCGTGAGTGCGCCGAAAGATGTTTCTTTGAAACGCAATTCAAATGCCTGTCCGCCTCGTTCGCCCCGTCGTATCGGAACAATCGTGAGCGGTAATTGACAGTTTGTAGCTGTTTCTGCTTAAATTAATTGCCATTGTTATGCATTTTTAATGCGAGAGCATTTCCATTGGATTATGATATCACTGTGTGAAGTCATAAATCATCGCTTGATACATTCGTAGCTCGTCCGAAACGCATCAGCTGTAACGCTTCTGTTCTCAATGCCCTTACTCTTCTCTCTCCTCTCTCCACCCGCAGGTTTCGCAATGAGGAGCACTCGCCACAACCCCACGTCACTCTGGGTCGCTGCACGCTGAGTGACAAGGACAAGTCCCTACAGCCAGATGCCTTCCGGGCAGCGCCCTATGACGAGGAGTACATGGAAAACCAGTGTTACGAGCGAGCGATTGAGAACGACAACTGCTCCTATGAGTTGTATGCCAATAGCAGTTTCATCTACGCGGAATCCAAATATTTGGGCCTAACCCAAAAAGAGGTGCGGCCCCGATTGTAGCGCTTGAGCTGACGCGCCTTATGATTCGAATCGATTGCCTGATTGATTGATGACCTTTTTGGTATTACAGTGTCAGGCGCTTTGCACACACGAGTCCCAGTTCCACTGCCAAGGCATATCATTCTACTATCTGAATCAGCTCACCCGCTCCGAGTGCCTGCTGCACTCCGAGGACATCATATCCCTTGGTCCGCGCAGCCTTAAGCTCCGCGACAACGCGGTTTACATGCGACGCGTCAAATGCCTAGATGGTGAGTCTCCATTTCATTGAACTGCCTCGAGACACTTTTCATGATTACCTGTCTTTGTTGGCACACAGTGCAAGTGTTCTGTACACGCGATGAGATGAACGTTCGATACAAGCCAAAGGACTGGTTCACCGGCAGAATGTACGCCAGCATGCATTCGAAGGACTGCCAGGTGAGCGGCACAGGCAACGAGAGCCTAATGCTGCGCCTCGAAATTGGCAGCGAGGCCAAGGAGAATCGCTGTGGTATTCTGCGCGCCTACGAGATGACGCACTCATATCACAGGTAGGTCGACGATAATCCAGCTAAGCAAAATCTTCAGCTTTATCCCTTGCCAGGACCTTCATATCCGCATTGGTGGTCATACAGAACAATGCGAATGTGCAAACCCAAGGCGATCGGCTCATCAAGGTTGGCTGCATCTTGAACAACGCCACGGCCGCCATTGGGCTGAATGTGCATGACAATGATGCAAATGCCTCGGAGCAGGTGCCCAGCGCCATTGCATTGGAGTCATCGCTGGAATATGCAGAGCAGTAAGCACGCGAATTCATCCACTTGCAAAAATTCTAAATCAAATCCAATTTCTTGCAGCATGTTTCCTCAGGAAGGCGTGGTGCATTACAACAGCAACACTGGCCCCCATCCGAATCCGCAGATCACGCTACAAATCGTGGACCTCTCACAGCAGCATGAAACAAGTGACGTACAAATTGGACAGAATCTGGAGCTCCAAATTGTGGCCGAATATAGTATGGAGCAACTGGGTGAGCACCTCGAGCTACAGCTAGCGCCCTTGCCAGACTTTCGCGCCACATCGCTGGTAGCGAGGTCGCTGGACAACCAGAACTATGTGCTGCTCATAGACGAGCGGGGCTGTCCCACAGATGCCAGCGTGTTTCCAGCCCTGGAGCGTGTACGCACACAGTCGAAGAGCATGCTGCGTGCTCGCTTTCATGCTTTTAAATTCTCAGGCACCGCCAACGTTAGCTTCGATGTGAAAATACGCTTCTGCGTGGAACGCTGTGAGCCCACCAATTGCCTCAATATCAGCGGCAGCCTCTGGCAGCGACGCAAGCGCCAGCTGGAACGACCAGAGCGTCAGCTGGAGCAGCTCAGGGTACAGAATCCAGTATATATATATCGACAGTTATGGATGTGCTGCCCGATGAGCTGAACAGTACGACAGCTGCATCAAAGGCTAATATAACGGCACAGGTAGAGCTGCCACTCAACTATAATCTACGTGTCCATGGACCGGATCAGACCAATAGCAACAGCTATTTGTATGGAGAGCGAGGAGTGCTGCTCATAGCTGGGATTGATGATCAGCTGCACCTGGATAACATTTGCATCAACCAGAGCCTACTAATTGCGCTCTTCATACTCTGGCTGATTTGCCAGGTGGCGTTGCTCTTCGGCTGCGGCATGGTGCTGCAGCGTTACCGGCGCCTGGCAAAGCTGGAGGAGGAACGACGGCGGCTACACGAGGAGTACCTAGAAGCTAGACGCGTACACTGGGCGGATCAAGGCGGATATACACTCTAGTTCTTTTGAGTTAAACAATATTTTAATTGAATAAAATGAAGTGAAACTTAATCTAATATGCCAAAAAGAGCATTAAGAATTTTTCTTGGGATCATAGTGCTCCCACTTACGATGATTGAGAGAGTTAAAATCATTACAGTGCACGGCAATCTGGCGCAGATAAGTGGACAGCTTCAATAGCTCCTTGTCCTTGGAGCGGTTTAGGTGAGCCTGTCGAAATGGACGAATTTTGAGACCAGACTTGGGATTCATCATAAAATTGCGACGTATATCATCGAACATAATCGTATTCTTGGGGCTGTACTGCTTGTACAGGCCCCATATGACGCCCAAAGGCTTCACATCCACCACGCCGCGTTCCGGCACATGCACAGAGATCATGGCATTCGAGTCGAGGTAAAACATTATTTTATAGCTCTCATTGTTAGTGACGCCAAGCAATTTCATTTTCTCCTCAATCCAGCGCATGCTGGTGGCTGACCAAATAACTATATCATAGTCCTCATATGCCGAGGCCAGAAACTCGTGCAAAAACGGACGCATCAGTTCAGTGCCCTGCTCTGCTGGCGATCGATGATCGAATAGCGTGTAATCTATGTCCAGCACAAGTAACTTTTTCCCTTCGCGTGGCGGCGACAACTCCGTGATTTTATAATCACGGACGCGCCGCTGTACTTTGGCCAGGTACACTGCAGAATTCTCCACGGAATCGTCACGTTCCTCGGCGTCATCGAAGTCATCAATAACCTCGACAATGTCATCGGGCAGGCTGCAGGCGTCTTCAATGTCCGCTTCAGTGGACCCCACCATCATGAGTTTAAAATTAGGTTTAAGTTCCAAGGCACAAAGCTTTATGTTGTCCGCTGCCGGTTTACCTACAAGGCGCGGAATTATCGTATGCAATTCTTTGTTCTTTGCAAGTTATTGTATTACCTTTATGCTTCAGATTCAAAAGTTTCTGACGCTCCGGGCGCACCTGGGTTTTTCGAAAGATTTCGTGGCGGAGCATTTCCACCGTATCCTGGTCAGTCAGGTCTGTTATTGGATACTCCTTTCCACTCCATTTTAGTATAATAACAATTTCATTAATATCTGTCATTTTGGTTCACTTCAACTCAATAGTGTTTTTATACAAAATGAAAATAAACTGACGAAGAAAACATTACATTATAAATTTGTTGAGCACGCCAGCTTTGTTTTTTGTTTATACATACTTTATCAAGAATGCTGCTTTGGCAGAATTACATTTTTTAATTAAAACTGAGAATTGAAACTGATATCTTTATTTATTTGCCAGCAGCTAGCTGCACTGTTGGTTCAAACAGCTTTGTTTCCACGAAAAATATCACAGAACTAGTTCATTCCGTATAGGTGCTCAGCACTTATCGATAACAAATAGTAATACAAAATTAAAACCAGTTCCGTTAAGAGAGACAGAGTGAGTCATCAGTAAATAATGATATCGATATTTACCAGCCACATGCAGCCCGCCCGCCAATCAACGGTTATATTTGAAATTGTTGAATCCGAAATTGTGGACAATAAGTTACAGCAAAATATTTAATAATTATTAATTCATTAAACTATTATTAATTCCTATCAAATTTGTTTATATAATTAAATAAAAAACAAAGTAAGACCGTCACTCAAGTTTGATAGTGGATATTAAATTATAATTCTAAAAGATAATATTTAAGTATAATAAATTTAAAATTAAGTAAAATAAATTCCACTGGTTGTTTGACGTTAGGAAACAGTGAGTCAGTATATACCGATCAATTAGTATTTATTCATAAGCTATTGATGGTCACACTATTTTAAATTGAATGCAGCCCCAATGATCGTGCAGCAACGAAGTTGTTCTGGTTGTTCTTCGTCTCTCATTCTGTTTCGTAGCTGACGTAAAACCTGTAGCAAGCGCTACGAAGAGCGTATATTACAAAAGAAAACCGTTAAAAATGCTGCAAGCTCAATTCGTCTTGCTCTTTGTGTTGTTGATTCGTTGTTGAAGTTAACTTCGTGTCCGTTGCTCTCTCTCTCTCTCTCTCACCTGTACGAAGCTGCTGCTGCAGCTTAATCGTGTCTCGGGTCGCACTCATGCAGATCGTTTGGTTTTCATTCAGTTACGAGTGAAACGCGAAGAAGTGCAAACGTCTCAAGCGGAATATCAAGTTGTATGGAAGAAAGTTGCGAACAGAAAGGAGCTAATGAAGTGAAAGAAAAAGAGAGAGATAGAGATAAAGCAACACGAAGATTACAAAGTTGAATGAAGTTGATATTTGCAAAAAATCGAAATAAATCACGGATCTAACAAGTTTAAAAAATAGCGCGAGACCTATACATTCATATGAGAAATAATTTGCATAAAGCGTAACCAAGACGCACCGTTTAATTTAACCCACTTTCTAAACGACAAAAAAATAACAAAAACAAAAACAACAATATAAATATAAAATCGAGAAAAATCGACAACAACATAAAGCCGAAATAAATTAACAAGCAAATAATAAAAGTTTTTAAGAAGAAGAAGAATGTGCCAGTGATATCTACAAACAAATTTGTTTACTTTAATTTTTTTTCACATAAAATTCATGACAAGTTCTAATCAAACGAAAACCGGCCACTGAATAAAAACAAAAGAAACAAAAGTCTTAAAAGAAAAAGTTGACTTTGCACGCATTGAAATCGATTCCGATATCGATACCAATACCGGAACTCTTCAAACCGTCCCCGCGCCTTCGTCTGTGAGTCATTGAAAACCGCAGCAAGAACAACAATAACAACAGCTAAACACAAACAATAGACAGCAATCACAATTACAGGGTATCGAGCGGAGCCTTTGGAGCTTGGCCAGCGCCTTAAAACGAGTTAACGCGTGCAATCCAACAAGAGCAACAACTTGTTGACCAACATTGGCACAAAGTTCATGAAGTCTGTAAAAAGCTTTTACTGAAATTTCATAATAAAACTCTGCTGCCAGCAATATTTGTAGGCACTTTCAACGTGCTTCGTCTGCCGGTTTCACATTTCATTTAAAACAAAAGCACATTTGCAAACACATACACACGTAAATACAACGCGTCTAGAATTTCTTGGATACACTTTTTTATTTACCTGGCGAGCGCATTTTTGTGTTCTCAACGCTGACGCTATAACATTTTTGGATTCTTTTGTACTCTTTGGTTAAATATTTTTATGCCAGTTTGCATAAATACCTAGTGGGTAAGTTGAAATATATATATCTTTAATTTAAAAATATATATATTTTTTTATTAAATCAACAAAAATTAAAAAAAAAAACAATAAAAAATTATATATAAGTATATAAAGATATAGTCGCGAGTAATTGGAATCAATTTTTATGTTGGTTTTCAAATAAGCAACAACAAATATTTGGGAATTATAAATTTTCCATAGGAATGCAGGCATAAAAGCATTTCGCTGTAATTCGAACTTAAGATTCGATAATGCTCGGGGGATCAGCAGGCTTAAGAAAATATATCAGCATTATAGTAAAAGCAAATCAATCAAATAAATCATTATTAATTACTTTCTCATATAAAGCCAGCATTAAAAAATATATATGTAAAAATGCTTGAAATTTTGAAGAAACTTTTACTTTTTATTCAACCTTTGTATTCGATTAAATGGTATATATAAAATAATTACTTTTATATAAATTAATTTATATTTCTTTAATGCTAATAATTCATTTCAACAATTTTAAACTTTCAAAATCATTTTACAAATCTCGAGCATCATTAGCTACTGTAACTCAGGTGTGGCAGTTAACATAAAATGTTTGACCTTTGCAAGTTACGAGCTCGCAGCAGGTGGCAGCTAGTCAAGCGATGAGCACCGTAAAGTAGATCCCCTTACAAATACCGCTGAATGAAAACATTATAAAGTCATTTGCTTGGGGAGCAACAACATTTAGTTTAAGGTGAAGAATGCCATTGAAAGTCGCCAGCTCCTGGTTGAAGTTGTGCGTTTTTTCCCAAAAGAAAAAGAAATTGTCAAACTCCATGGAAAACGTCAAAGCGGACAGCAACAAAAATTTACTATATATAAACTAGTTTTTCAAGGCGTTTGCCTTTTGTGCGAAAGATCTCGATGCGTCTGGCCAATCATCGGTTCGAACATCATTGATGGATACTCCGACCGCAATTCCAACAACAACAATATGCCGTATATGTATATATATTAACTATTTGCTAGCGAGCAACATGTATTTAAATAGCAGACGCTTTCACAAAACGTGTTTACGCGAGAAAAAAAAAAAATAAAACAAAAAAAAAAA
This sequence comes from Drosophila borborema, assembly GCA_030914335.1. Lineage (NCBI taxonomy): Eukaryota > Metazoa > Arthropoda > Insecta > Diptera > Drosophilidae > Drosophila > Drosophila borborema. The sequence continues at coordinate 8,356,432 of JAUESP010000306.1, read as the reverse complement.
AAAAAAACATAAAACAAAAAGAAACAGCTATAAATTTACATTTAAATTTCTTTTGCAATATTTATAACAAAGAGACATGTATAATTGTATTTAAAAACAAAACATTTGTAATTTAATTCATTTTTTAAATACTACAAAAAAAAAAAAAACATTTGTTACATTTGCAAGCGACAAGAAAATGCTACAAAAAGTTTGCCAATGATACGAAAAACTGCATTTTAACACGAACTTTTTGGTTTGATATAGTAATTTACTAGCTTTAGATAGTTCGGTTGTGATTGTAATGGAGGCAAACAAAGTGGGTGGATAGGGTAGTACTAGAGTCGTGCCTAAAAGTTACGAAGTCAAATTTCAAGCCAGCTCGGCCCGAAATAATTATGCACAATTAAACGCCGTAACTTTTCACTTTTAGTTTCTTCTTTTTTGTTGCGACTTTAAACATTTTCAAATCACGCACTTTAGGTTTTTCACTGTTTATTAAATATTTACATTGTCTGAGCTTGCTGTTTACATAAGCCAATGCTCGTCAATGTAACTCCTGTCTGTATACATGAGCTGACTCCATAAAATTGTTTTGTGTCTTTTTGCCAAAGTGTTTTGAAAACGCGCAGAAAACGCACGCGTTTTTTATATATTCAAATAACACAAGCCAACAAAATGTGATAAATTCAATTAGATAGGTCTAAATGATTTTACTGAATCAATTTGATTAGCAAAAGTCGTTTCTATATTTGGAAATATAAATTATTCTTTATTATTTAATAAATTAGATTAAAGGCTTTATCTTTTAAGATCTTTTAATTTAAAATATCTTGAAATCCAAACTATGAGAATATAGAAAAGAAGTATTTTTAGCTTCAAATTCTTGGTTACTTTGTTATTGTTTATATTCGATTCAATCAGATATCTATGAATCTATATACATTTGTCATTCAGCACGTATCAGCATTGAAATTGTTAGAAGCAAATGGGGCGAATCGATGCGAAATCGTCTTCATATATGATAATTTCTTTTTTAAGTTCGATTTCCTGTCTCACACTTGTTGTTATTTTTTCCATTTATTTATTATGATCGTGTTGTCTCGCTGACTCTTTGGCAAATAACTCAAAACCCACAATGACCATTTCATTATTTATGCTGTAAATCATCTGCTTGTTGTACATTTCTTCATATTTTTTTTATACTTTTTTTTGTATTTGTTTTTCTTGTTGCTTTTTGTGCGTCAAGTTTGGCACGACACGGCGAGGGAGAAAGTTTTGTTTCTTAGTTTTTTATATACATATATGTATACTTTTAGCAAAAACAAAAACAAACGTAACGTTAAATAAAAATTCAAACAAAGACAAAATTCCAAAACGCAGCAAAACTTTTAAGTGTGCACTGCAAACATGTGATTTATATACATACATACATGCATATATAGGGCTTATATAATATATACCTCTTTGGGTATTATTAAGCCAGAGTGGCATTAAAAACGCATAACAATTAATTGCCAAAAAAAAATGACTACATATTAATCAAAGTACCTTAAGCTCTTCACTTGATTGAAAGGTGGAGAACGAAAGATACGAATGTTGGGTGAAAATTGCAATTGTTGCTCTTTATTTTTTATATCAAAATCAATAAACAATTCCAGATAAATTTTTCGGGTGCCCACATGACTTTGAAGCGTTGTCATAAAATTAGTTAATTTATGCCACAAACGTGGCGACACTTTCTACGAGCCACACCTTGCGGGCGACTGTTGCGTAAGCGTTTTTAAACGCATGCAAAACGCGTGCAGCAAACGGTGTGATTGGTCCCTTCTGTTACATCAGCTAACCCTCAGCTTTCGAGACGGGGTCAAAACGGGGGCCTGCACTTAATTATGCATCGACTGATAATTAAAGTTCTCCCCATCCCACTCCCACTTCCAATCCCTCAAAAGAAATGGGGCACTGCCTACAAATCAATATGAAAATGTAAATAATTGAGGGAAAACTCTTGAGAGCAGTAGCCCGACGACCCTCATTATTGTTATGGCTGCGATTGTCTGTGGGGCTTATCACTTCAGCTTCAGCTTTGCTACTTTATGCGACCAATGGAAAAATTCTCAATTGCATTGATTCAGTTTTCTTAAAATTCTTGAATTCTATTATTAAAAATAGCTCACACACTTCATGTAGAGAAACTTTGGAGGAGGTCAGAGAGAGAGAGAGAGAGAGAGAGAGAGAGAGAGAAAGAGAGAGAGAGAGAGAGAGAGAGAGAGAGAGAGAGAAGGGACTGTCTTTCAAATAAGTAAATATATTTTTCAAAATAGAAAATTTCACCTTAACTTGCGTTTGGAGTTAATAATATTATATACATTTTATATACATTTCCATTACCAGCTACACTCGATATGCTTTGAAGATCTGCGTGCACAGATCGTGATGTGTATTAGTATTTATATCTTTGGCTCTGCTGTGGGTGTATGTGTGTGTTAATTTTAATTCAATTATATTCAGTAAAAGTTTTACGATTTTCGGCTTGAATGAGAAAATGCAAGACGGCATAAGAAGAAAAGTGAAAAATGAAAGCGTTCTTAATTGCAAGAGACGCCATTGTAAAACAGTTTCAGTAGTTTCCATTGATTTTTTTTTTTTATTTTTATTTTCAAAATTGTTGCTGCAGTTGGTGTAAGTGCATGAAACTTAATATTAAACAAGAAGCAAAACAAGAGAAATACAGTACAATCAAATCGAATTTATTCGCGCAGTGTTGCTAAGCCAAGCACGCCAGTGAACTGCAGCTACAGATACAGATGCAGACAGAGATACAAATGTATCTGGAACTAAGGCTGTGATTGCATCTTTCACTCTTGGCAACACTTTCGAGCCGAGCAGACATTTTCTAATATGCATTGAATATAATTGAAAAAGTGTAGCAAAGTGTTGCATACAAAGCAGCCGGGCAATATAAATTGAATTACAATTTCAATTATGAACCGTTAAAAGCGGAAGAAAAGCCGCTGCGGACAATACAATGAATGCCTATTGAGAAAGACTAGCCCCCGGACAAAGTCGGCACACAACTGTAAATGAGGTTGCGGCAGCATGCACAGATACACAGATACACTTAAAGATTTACATAGATACATACATATATTGAGATACAATCTGAAAGCCACTTCTTAGCATATCAATCAAAAAGAACAGTAAAATCGCTTCGAGCCCCGACTGAAATGCCTGACGATCTGCGGCATTACGAAACCCATATCGGATTGAATGTCTCTCGGGTTCAATTTCTTAGATCTCTTGGCTCGCTGTAATGACTGCCCAATGCCTAATGACTCTGTCTGTCCGAGCAGTTGTCGACCCAACGCCATGTGGGTCAACGAATTGTGTCGATAGATACGCATTTGACATAACTGACAGCAGCAGCAAATTGTCATAATTTTTTCCCAAAAAAAAAAAATGAGCTGTCAATTTAGGGCCCTTGCTCCATGGCGAAACACTTTCAAGCGCATCTACACTGGGCTCTTACGTAAAGTTTATTGCCTGCACTTCGGTAAGCAACAAAATGTTTGTATCTTTAAGCTGCATTTTTTTTTTTCTTTTTTTTATCGCTATCGTCTTGCTTGGCTGGCCCTAAGAAATCACTTTCAATTTTAATACCCTGTAAGTGCAAGCGAAATTGGTAAGTTATGTTCGCTTGACAATGGACAATGGACAAAGTACACATTTGTGTAAAAGATAAACTAATTGAACTATAAATCTAATAATTTTCATACTTCCATAAGACTACTTAACGATGATTAGTTATACGTATATAGACTTTAGCATTGCAGATAAAACAGAGTCGTTTATGATTTTGAGCAGGGTATCTGCTGGTCGCATACTCTTTGTATAATATACTTTTACCCGTTGGGTTTCGTGTTGCTTGATATTATTTATTGTTGACGTTGGCTAATTGTGAAAAAACTTTGAGCCTGGCTAATATATTGACAGCTTATTGGTGCTAACTTTTTTGGGTCTTGGCTTTACAAACAGTCGCAACCTTGAATTGCGGTTGGCGACTATCTGCATGATTTCATCGCCGCTTCACAGATCCGAACAAGTCTACTACTCGCACATTATAATTTTCGTCGCAATCTTGATGACTAAAGGTACAACAGGTTTATGACTATCACTCTCTCACTCTCTCGCTCTCTTGGTGTCGATTGCGTTCTCTTTCATAGTTCAGTTGATTTTCACTAGAATTTCAAATTGTTTTTTCTTTGATTAGCCATTCGATGCAAATGTGAAACAGCTGTCATTTGCAGCGAGACACAATTTCCAGGGTATTGCTAAAGTGTCTGGCAAAAGGACTGTGGTCTCTCCGGTTTCTAATTGAATTCATTTTTGCACTTGTTGCAATTTCATTCGCATAATTGTCGAAACGAATAAGCAACAACAAAGCCACATCGATTATTAACTCATTGAAGCGTGAACAACGTGGCTGCCGGTTTCCTAGTTAGTTGGCCTGACTGCACAGTGCAAACACACAGTCGATGCTACAGTAGTTCCGGCTATTGGTGAATGGCTGGCGCATTTAGACCCAATAATAATGGCCAATAATTACAAGCCACGATTTTGCAAGCCGACAAAAGAGCAACGCGACCGTAATGCTCGGACAACACAAATAAAATCGACTAATCAATAAGAAAAACAACTTCAATTGCCGGCATTTGCTGTTGTTACAGCGATTTTCGCTCTGTTGTTGCAGGGCAATGTTGTCCCTCGCAATATATACGATTTATAGCCCGTGTGTAAATCCTTCATAGTCACGCTCCTTTCGCCTAACCTCTTATTTTTTAGCCAGATTGCCAGCAATTTCAACTACGAATCGAACGTCCGTCCGACCGTCTGTCTGTCTGTCTATCCATGATTTAGTGGGCCCCTTTCGAATCGATCGCGTGATTCATGTGACTTTTACAGCACGTGCAGCACGCAGCATAGAGCTAGCCTTGACGCCGCTTTCCAAATTTGCCTCAGATAATTTTAAATATTTTAGCAACATCTTTTGTTGTATCCCGTCGACAGCTTAAATACACTCTCAGCACGTTCTACAAATTGCAGTAGTTGCCGGATGGTTGGTAACCGGCTACGTCTTAGCCAGCTCTTGTTGGGTGGGCAATTTTAAGGTGTGTTTGCGCCGTCGCTGCCTGCAGCAAGTGAAAACACTTTGAAAGTAGTTTAGAGTGCTGCAGTGGAATATGCATGTGCATTGCTCGTGACTGTGTGTGGGTGAGTTTAAGAGTTTAAATACATTTCACAATTGCTTGAATATGTAGTTGAAGTAGCAGAGCTTGGCCGTGGGCAAACATTCTCTTGACGATTGTGTAACCTGGTGGAGACGTGAGTCTGGAAAAGAAACAATATATTTAAGCTTGATATTTTTACTGAAATTGAAACATATCATTTGCATCTAACGTAACTGTATCTAGATTACTCTGAACTAAGTATTTCACAATGAAATTCCGCATATTAACTCTGATTATTAATTTATAGATATTCTACACAAATGAACCCCTTTTTTAGCAACAACAAAAAAGAATTTCGTTTTAGCTCAATTTTTTAATGAAATAAAAAAAGTAAAAGAAAATCTTTTAGACAATCTTCATATTACAATCACTTTGACGCCCGCTTCAGCTAAGCCCTTGCATTTTCCGCTGAGTCAGAGACACACTCGGCTCTTGTGTCGAGGCTTACATATATATATCGTATATATCGATTGCGTGACATGACCAGCACCACGTTCCAATGCCCACGTGAGATTCAGATTGAGTATTGGTTTTTCTCACAACTTGCCAAAGCCAATTATACGAAAACTATATACATATAAAAAATCTCTACGCATTGAGTCAGCCTAGCCGCCTGTTTGCGCAACAATTAAGCGCAATTACAATTTTGTGCAATTAAATATTGAAAACTTGTTTGCCCAGACCGTTGCGGCCCGCCAGCCCACTGCTACTGGACAACGAAATTTGAACAAACTTCCGCAGTTTGAGCTATTGGAAAACCTCATCTCAACGGAATATGAATATAATGAAAAATATAAATTTAAACTTTAACTTCCGCTTGCAGCACAGCTCACGGCACAGCCAGATTCAATTGACTGATATGCTGTCAATATCTATGGGCTCACATTTGATTGGCAGCCGTCGAAAAGGTTTTTAATTTAATTAAATAACGAAACTAAATTTGATTGAAACTTATTTGCTGCAATTAGTGGCAATGTGTAATTGATACAGATGCAGACTGCTTATGCAACCCGTCAAATAAAGCCTTGTAACAGTTTTCGCTTTTAATTATCGCCAAAGCATCTCGGTTAAGTTTCAATTTAGGCTTTGTTGTTTGTCTCTCTTTCTGTTGTCCGTGTGTCACATAACAGTGACGCCTAATGCTATAAGCCGATTTTGGCATTTTCTGAAACTTCCTGCTCATTATTATATCTATTATGAGTACACACAGCGCAGACTGGCTGCCGAGTTCCAATGGAGAATGCTGAGCAAATTATGCCAAGCCGAGAAATTTCAATGGCTGTGTGACTGAGAGTTGAGGCAGCTTTTGCAGTCGCCTAACGCACCAAGTATCTTATAGATACTTGCACATTTTATATACAGAAAACTGTATCTGTATATACGTATATCGGCGTATTTTTTGCGTGCTACGCGCTTTCCGCATTACAGGCAGTCAGTCATCAAAACGCTTCCACGCTCCCATCAAGATGAACGACCCCGTAACGGCCATCGAAGTTTGCGTTCTTGCAGATACTTTTGCATATACATAAACATGCAAATATATATTTGTGCATAGATGCAGATACAATCCATCTGGCTTGCTGCGTATCTATTACGTGGCGTTCACTTATGCAGATCAGCTAGCACTTGAATGTTTTCAATTGCTTTGCTGCTCCGTCTTGTGCGTCTTGTGAGTAACCCAGCAACTGCAACTGCAACTGCATCGTCATCTGCATCTATGGGATACTCTCATCTGGTAGCTGCTACGCTACTTATTATAATAATTTTTGTAATGCCTGCGCTTTCCGCGTTTATTACAATTAAATGCGTTTGCCCTCTAATGGCCAGCCGCAGGCCCCTATCAACCAGGCTATCTAACAAAATTAGCCACTTATAGAAGAACTGCATTAAACTTGGCGCCTCTGGGCATGCGCACGGACAGAAGATGGCGTCGGTGGCGTCGCTTGATTGATTCGTTGTTTATGCGCACAGTGTTGCATGCGTGCCTTGTGTCTGGCTCGGGCTTAAGCTCTTTCCCACTGCCAAAGGCCAGACAATCAAAATATTTTCATATTGCCAGACATGCAAGCATATAAACAATGCAGCAACATTCAAGGGGAAGGCTTTGGCTCTAGCTAACACAAAGGTCATATGTGCAATTATTTGTTTGTTTGGTTTTTTTTTGCAGCCAATTTACATATGTACATACACATGTGCATTTCACATACATCAGCTCAATGTACAGCCAATGGCCTCAAAGCTCAGTTCAAGCTTTTTGCTCGACTTCATCTTCAGCTTAGCCTTAGCGTTGCCTTTTTGCTGCTCTACAACTAAGCGATGCCGCCATAAATGTTTTATGCCTCGCTCTTGACCGGTTTGTACCGCTAGACTCTGTAAAGCTATCGAAAGGCAGCCAAAACAAATTCAACAATCAATTTACCGCCTGCTGCATTGATTCAACGGCATATTTTGCAATTTGATGAGGCCGAAAGGTGCACAAATATACAAATTTATAATCAAATGTAGCTCGCTACTGTAAAGCTGCGCGAATATAAAAGTTGAAGCAGCAGAAACTGCCATAAATATGTAAAAGATCTCATGGCATTAGCTTCAGCCTTAGCTGCAAAGCAAAAAACAAATAAATTTGCTTTGTGTTGCCTCCGGGTAATTTCTAATAATATTATAATAATGTGCGTCTTTTGCATGTGCCTTGGGTTATTTGTATACCCTGTGTTTAACGAAAGCGGGTAATATGCTTGTGTGGAGCACGTAATTACTAAGAGTAGTAAATAATATTTAAATCTGCTATTAACATATCTTAATTTTTAGAGAATAGCCAACAAACTTTTGAAAAGATTTTTGCATATGCAGTTGTGGGCCAGCTTAATGCTATCTATGGGGTATCTGCTTGTCGATTATCTCAGGCTCTAGCTTAATTTTGCTGCTTATACGAAGGCTAAGGTCGCAGATGAACGCGTGGTCAAAGAAGTGTTCAAGACGTGGGCACTGTCAATTCAATGTTAAATGCACAAGGGGCTAATGTTAGGCGAGCCCCCACTACTACTACAACAATAACAACATAAGCAACAACAAATACATCAACAATATCAACATCGACAACAGCATTAACAATGTATGTGTATGTGTACTTGAGGTGAAAGCAATGGCAATGAACGTTGGATGTACAAACTTATGTCATCAATGCAAAGTCAAAGCCCATGGACTTTAGCGAGGGAGTTTGCTATTCAAATTAACTAAATTGCAATGAAAGCGTATCATATGAATGCAATTCGTATTGCACAGTCAATTGAATAGCTAGAGCATAATTATATACAAAGTTTTAAACAAGGCGATTGTCGTAATCAGCTTGAATATTTTTTTAATAATTATTAAAATACTACAAAAAATGTATAAACTCGCCTAAAGCTTAACTTCCTGACAATCAAATTTATCTAGAATAGCAAATTTAGTCTGTCTAAACCGATTCTAGTTACGTCTATCAATTTAGTATTATTTAAATATTTTGTTGTTGTCACTCGTGTTTTTCCCATTTATCTCACTCACTCAAGTATCTCCCATTACAGCCTGTAGGATGCTGTCTATTGCAATTGGGTGAACTCTTCCGTCTAGAGAATTGCATCATCATTTGGCTGACAAGGTGACATCATTTTCCAGCTAGTTAGACTCTTGCTCGTATTATGCAATTGCCGCCTTTCATTCAACAGTTCTAACGAATGCATTTTTTGATACGCAATCAGCATCCGCATGTGTCGCACAGACAACAAGCGGAACTGAACACTTAAGGGAGCCATGACCGCAGAGGGGCCCGGGGGGAGGAGGCGGTAGGCATGTCTAATAATAGCTACAAGGGGTGCACGCACATAGGGAATCAGATGCATGGCTACATAATGCTATAGGTCTAATTATACATATATGTGAAACTGCAGCATGCAGCAGAGGCTCAAGCAGCTCTCTGGCAAAGTCCATAAATGAGGAAGTTGAAGAGGAGCTCCCTTACCCGCCGCATAAGTTCTATCACGCAGCAGACATAAGAAAATGAAAATTAATTTCCATGCAGGCGTCTGTATATAAACATTTTCACTTAACAAAAATGCATTGATTAGGCGGGTGGCTGCACCACTGGGGGAGGAGTGGAAACTCGTATAATGCGAATGCCACATGTTTAACGGTTTTCACCGTCATTTGATTTATGTTTAGTGTGTGGCAGTGACAACAAAGCCACAACTCAATTCAGAGATGTCAGAAAGCGAGAAAAATATTTAGATAAAATGTACAATATAAGCCCAGCCAAGCTTTTATCTCAACATGCATTAATTAATTTAGAGTTATGATACTTTTGTGCATTGGTATGCCATACGGCCCATGCCGCCATATCAAGCCCAGTTTCTTGAGCATATCTGGCAGCTGGGTCGATCCCGTTCCCCCAAGCCTAGTCGTCATGCCTGGCTGCCAATGAAACTGAAAAATTCCGCTACTTTTGCTTTTTTTTCTTCAATTAAGTTAGAGGTGCTGGGGTAGGCAGCCTCTAGCTTGTATCTAACTCAAACTATCTACATACATGCATAGAGCGAGCCGTGCTATCTATGCCATTGCCACGCACAGTGAGCGTCACAATTATATGCACATCTTCTTCTCTGTCGCTGTTTACCCTTATGGCATCTCAAAGTCTTTTATTACATTTTTGCAATATTTGTGACTTGCTGCTGAGAGTGTCATCTTAATAGTGGTTTAGCTAAACAAAAGCATTTGCTAAAAGCACTTTACGTTTACTTGCATTTCATAAGTGTGTGAAACTTAAACAGTTTCCACGATCTCATTTATAAGTGATTATTTGAGTGAAAAGGTTACTGCAAATAGTAATCGAATATGTGATTCCTAAAAGATATAATAACATAACGTTGCCCTATATTGATAGAAGTATGCTAAGAAGCATATTAAAACACGTAATTTCAAATACCGTAAAGAATCACAGTCTCATATCTGAACTCTATCCGATCTTTCTCATGGCAGTTGTGTGACTTAATGATTCGATTCGATTTATGTGTTAAACAGAACAGTAAAAATACCAATCAATAATATGTTTAAAATTAGTCTACTTCGCATAGTAAAAGACAGAAAGAAGGTTGATCAAAGTCAAGCATATATAAATACAATTTCTATGGGTTACAAATTTCGAGACCAGAGACAACGGTATGCAAAAGGCTAGTCCAAACTATGGACAATACAAAAGAAGTAGACCAAGCTGAAATCTGAAAATAAACAAATTTTAAGATTTAGCATTATCAATATCAATACTATCATGAAAACCCGATATAATAAACCTTTATGTTCTTTTAATTGTTTAGATTCTGGCATAGACGCTCCTTCAGCCAGTCGTCGCTCTTTATGCGTAGTTCTACTTATCTAAGAGTCAATAATTATTAGCTACAGGGCTACCAATTTACAATCTTTACGCAGTTCGTTCAACTTTCGATCAATAATAGATATTTGTTGAGCCAACAACAACATAGTCGGCTTTCAACTTTCATGCTGTGATCACATTTCGTATTTCGTATTTCGCATTTCTATTGCCGTATCTTTGAATATTTATCATGCTCACAACGCGTTCCCGCTAATTAGGTACCAAAAGGCTGAAATTTTCAATGCCTTTTGCAGTTGTCTTTGTTCAATTTGGTCAGCTTTGAAATGCAAATAAGAAAATGATTCGCATTTAGCTCGTATTTGTGAAGGGAAGTTCTTTGTCTTGGCTTCAACTTCACTGAGGTGAATTCATCACGAGTTGAGAGCTCCAAGCAAAGTTATCTAATTAAATGCGTCAGATTTTGTTAAGTGATTATTATTTGGCATAGAGTTGTGACGACGTCGAGGCTGCAGATGTTTGACTTCAATTTGGCAACCGGTCAAGGTGAAAGTTGCGACACCTGCCAACGAGTAGTCTATAGTTATCTCGAAGCGGCAACTGCGATGGTGCAACTGGCACTGGCACTGGCACTGATCACACAGTCCACAGCATCCACGACGGGCCCGGTTTAGTTTTGACAAATTAATTGTTTGGCTAAACGGCAATTTGCTTCAGCTATGCGCTCAATTAACTTGGGCTCTTTCGCCAAATCCTGACGCTTTTGTTGGTTATCAACCTAAATGAATGCATAAATCAACATAACTTACGTTACGCTCAAGTGGAAATGGTCATGCCCCCAGCGAGCCGGCCGGGCGAGGCAATGCTTAAGCAAATTAACTTGAGTTTCATTTGCAGTGACATTTGCAGCAAATCAGCAGCGAGTGACATACGCGATGAGCAAGTAGCAAGTAGCGAGTACCGAGTTGCAAGTTGCAAGTTGCAGCGAAGTTTTCTGCTCCATTGAAGCATTCAATTGTGGGGCGACTTCTGCTCGGACACCAACTTGGACCATTGGACTGTTGAACTGCATGTAGTGTTGGAGTGTTGGGCGTAGCCATGTTGTAAAAAGCAAATGATGCCACTCAACTCGTTTTTGTAGAAAGTTGCAACGTGCCCACAGACTCATCTGTCTGCATTTCAAATGCTGTTGCACTGGCCAGTTAACCGTTAGAAAAGAACGGCATCGCCAACAGTCAACAGGCAACAACAAACAGCCAACAGCTAACAGCCAACACTCAACATTAACATCATTTGGTTTTTGGGGGATTGTGCCATTGACTGCACATAAATAACCAATCATAAAAGCTGACATTTCATGCTGCTTCTTAGTAAGCCTGTATAAGAAGTACCTAACCGGTTTACGACTAGCTCTCATTCCATTGATGCCACTTACAGTTACATTTAGCAGGAGCCATAACAAATTTGTGTGTCCAAAAGTCAGAAATTATGCTAAATATATTATCTCTTAGGCAGCAAGAATTTTGAGAAATTCTTTTGAACTGACTCGGCGCATAAATTGAGGGTAGTCATTATCATATGAGATGAAAAGCGCTTCTAAAGCAGATTCATAATCAGTGATGCAACTATATTATAGATTATTCAAGTCTAAGGCGACTTTCTGATATTTGTGTTATTCATTGGTACAGTTTGAAGAGATTTAATATAATCTCAAAATTATGTTGAATAGAGTTGAAGTTATTAAATGAATCAATATTTTACATATTTTTCGATATGTATCTATACATTGCAGAAAAAGTCGAATTCTTTCAATCAATCAACTTAATTCCATTAAAATTCACATTTGATAAGCAATCGTTACTCAACTCAATTATTTATTGATTATTATTGCATTTTTTAAAATCTACTCAAAAATATTGAAAAACCTATTAAAAATTCTGGTTTTAAGCAGATTTGCTAAAGTACGTTTTTTTTTGTAGTAAAAGAAAATATATCTATAATAATAAATATCATTTATTATTTATTTTAACCAGCTTTATGAGTTTCCCGTTTTAAACATATTTTCGTCCCACAACCTGTTAGTTTTATCAATTCATGTTTAAGCTTGGCGATTGCGACGCCACATAATGTCTTGATATTACATCGATTTTATGCAAGCAGCCGGCGTTAACCTTTTACAAAATGCAGTTAAGCTTCAACGACAGCAAAAATCAGTAACAGCTAACAGCATTCAGGCGTTGGCTTGGCGTGGGCTTGAAACACGGCTTCAATTGGCATGTCATCCCCATCATCATCAACATCATCATCGTCATCATCATTTGCGTCGTCGTCGTAGATACTCTGTCGAATGACAATTTGCAAATGTCTCTGGGCGCATAATTTATGCAGATGCAGTTGCTGTTGTTGCGGCTGCTGCTGTCAGTGCTGCCTTTGCTGATGGGGGCAAGTGGAACAACAACTGGTAAATAGCAAGGGGCAACTAGTAACTAGCAACCAGCAAGCAGCAACTGGCAACTGGTAACTGACAGCGTTAAGCGTTGGCCATTAAGGCGAACGCCCATGCATATTCAGTGCCATAATCCCAACGGTATTTTAATGCTAAATGCTTACTCACTGCGGTGGTGCAGACAACAGAAACCCGTTTTTCCGGTAATGACCTTCAGTGTTTCAGCTTTATTATCATGCCCCGACGGCCTCCCCCCCACACTATGGGCTGTGGGCTGCTTCACGTACTTCATTTGGAGCTCTTGAAATTCTGTTGAATCCACAAAAGGTAGCCAAAGCAACTTCCTGAACATGCGATTGCTAACAATTTGGAGCTCTTGTCATTGCCGTGGATAGAAATCAACAGCTAGCGTAAAACTGACCCATTTCGGAATCATATTCTAGGTATCATATCTATGTTTGTGTGCTATCCGACTGATAGACATCTTAGTGTAGCGTAACAATTTTAGAGTCTACCTACTTTAAACCCATGCCCATTAACTACACTCGAGTGCCATTGCAAATGCCACAAAATTAATTAAATATATGACTGATTTCGATACCGAAGCCAAATCTAGTTCTTACCGTATTTCTCGGCACGCTTAAGCAACAGCCCACTCGTCGTGCTGTCATTCGACATGCTAATGAACAGATCCAGCAGCGGATCAAGTGCTAAATGGAATGTCTGTTCATTAAAAAGCCGTTAGCAGCACCACCGAGCGCAACCACCCAAAGATCTAACTGAGCAATGCAAAGCGCTGCCAACCACTGTATTGAAAATGATTAATTTTTGGTTTGAATTTAATCCTAATAAAAGTTGAGCCAAAATGACAGCATTTAAAATTTTTTCAGATTTCTATTGCATTCCACTATCAATTAATTTCTGATCTAAACTTTAAAAAAATTCGTTTAATGTATGAAATAATACGAATTAGTTAATTCACAAATTAAATAATTAGATTTAATGCCAATGCTTTTATCATTCCAAATATTTTCTATAATTTTCAACTGTTGAACTGTTTAATAATTTAATTATTAAGTATTGCAACAATATATAATATATAAGACAACATATATAATATATAAGGCAACATTATATATATATAAGAAACGCCAGCTCCACAAATTAATTAATGAACAAGGAAGTCTGAACACATGTTCTCTAGTCAAATAAGCATAGAGTTAATAAATGGAAAAACTAATTTGTTCTATAAGCTTTCAAGTCCAAACTAAATTTATTCATTGCAATTTATTCGCTTGCTCTTACTCTTAGTCTGAATGCAAATGTGTATAATTGCAAATTTGATTTATTCTGTTTATAGCCATTACTTGTAATAAGAATTAGATTAAGTGTTAGTTCGACGGGTCACTAGAACGAGTGTGCGCCATGGCCAACTATTAAAAGTGGTAAAAGCAAAAACCACTTGTAGCTTGGCATGTTAGCCTTGATAAAAGCTTCTACTTTTTTGTCAGCACAAAGCCAAGTGTTCAAGTGCATAAACTGGCTGCAACTTGGTCAACAACTCGAGAGCATGACAATAAGAAATGTTCGCACAGACAGCTCGATTACGACTCGCTGTGACGACGACACTGATACTCTGGTGTCGATTAAATATGCCCAAATGCCAACACTTTTATGCCAAAATGTATGTATATAAATATGTACATATGTATTGCTGGGCAAGACTTGCGTTGACTTGGCTCAAACGCAGTTTCGAGCCGATTGAAACAGCTGGCTGGTTGCATGCCAGGACGGGTATGGCCAATGGGAGGCACGAAGCACGAGCGCAACGTGCATCGAATTCGGGTCATTGCTTGTATCTGGCCAGGCCAGCCAGTGGGCCAGCCTTGGCGCTGTTCAGTTGCGGGCGGGTTTTAACATTTGGTAATTCGATTTCAAGCAAATACAAAAATTGCATGCGCCCCAAGGGTATTGAACTGTGCCGAATGTAGCTGTAGTTGTAATTGCTTTTGACAATCATCAAATTAATGTTTATTATGCATTGCTTCATCTTTGCAGGCAAACGAAACGATCAACCTAAACGAACAGCAAACGTGCCAGGAACACAAGCCAAGCAGGTAAGAAAAAAAAAAAACTCTTTTACACACTACGCTGCTTAGTTCACAGTATTCCCAGAGAATGCATTGAAATGCGTATGCAAGAAATTAATCTTGGCATGCAACTTGGCGCCCTGACACGCCTCCAACACCCCCATAATTCTCTACAAGTTGTCTCACAGTACAAATGCATATATATATATATAAGTATTTCTATGTAATTGAAGGCAAACTGCCATTGCAACTACAACAGCAACTGCAATTGCAATGGCGAATCCAATTGAAGAGCTGCCAGACGCCTTCATGTAAAACACTTGTAATTCGAGGCGACTGCCACTAACAATGTGTTGTCGCTGCCAGGCAAGATGTGAAAGGGGGCGTTGCGGCAGCGGCTCCCAGGCACCATGTCGCAAGACCGGGAAGCACTGCCAACCACAATCACAATTGCCATCGACTGCAAATGGCATGCAAACCCTACAATAACACAACTAGCCAATTGTCGATGTCTTTCAGCAGATGTAACATCGTTAGCAGCATATTTAATTAAACAGCAGCATAATTGGCCCCACATTAGGCAATGTGAGCGGCATATTAGCCCATGAACTTCAGTACCAGAGTCCGCCAGACATTAGCCTTTATACTGCTATCAATACTTGGCAAGCTAACACTATAATTATTGATAGTTTGAAGCTTGTATATATACAGATATTCATATATATTTAATATTTTTATAATTATCTATACTCCTCCACGGCAAAAAGTTTATTTCTTCTCTTTCTTCTTGCTTTTGCCAACAAAATGTTTGAAAGAAATTCACGCCTACCCATTTATAATTGTTTTAATATTTTAGAATTTCTTTCTCCCACTCACATTACAAATGTGAACACAAACAAACACTTAAGTTGGCAGACAATTGAATAGATTTTCATTTATAAAAAAAAAAAAAACAAAGAGCAAACAAAAGTCAAAAGGCAGCTGCATGGAAACGTTTAGTCTGAGAGATTTGCTTTGAAATAAATGACAACAACAATAAAACTTTCCATTTCTAACAAAATTACACTCAAAGTCAAACAAAGCAAGACAAATTTATCGCGTTATCCGATTTTCCTCTGCTTCTTCTGCTGTGTTATTTGTGGTAAAAATATATATGTTGAGTTTTTCAAGAGTCCCCCATGAATACATATATGTATGTATGTGCGTTTCTATGCTGTGTGGCACCTCATTCCACATGCAACACACGTGTTACTGCCAGTGGCTAGAACCAATTTGTGGCGGCATTCATGTGTCGGCGGAACTGGCTATTAATTAATGCTGTTGTTGGTTTTTGGTGGGCAGCAAATTATTGAGTGCTAAATGGCCAAAGTGGCGGCCATTCAAATGACTTGATGCCAGTCAGACATGCAATCGCTTCTCCTCCTCCATAAATCCAACTATCCAACATTCCCTTGATTGACAAGCTGGAAAATTGCATTCGCTGCCATAGGGGTAAATACTCAACAGCAGCAATGGCAGCAGCAGCGGCAGCATCTGCCAAACAAGAGCTGTTGACAATGTGTTTAATTTAATGAAGAAAAATGTCACTCACAGTTTATGCCATAAACTGACGACAGAGGCCCAACCATTGTTGTTGTCTGCATTAAATGTGCATTAAGGCAAATTGCACAAAAAGTATATAAGTAAAATTAAGAAGAAGAAAAAACCAAAACCGAAGCAGCAATAAAACATTTTACAGTGCGTGTGAAATGCGACGCGATAAAAAACGCAACAAAAACGCGCGCGCGCGCCCATTGCAACAGTTACAACAACAGTTGCAACAGCGCACTGTCAAGATGCAACTGTTGCTGGCGGGTGCTTGCCGTGGCCGTTAGATAGATAGACGAGCGATAAGCAGCAACAATATTGCTGCTGCTACTGCTTTAATTGAAACTGTCAATTGAGGTTTCTCTAGCCCACTCTCCCACTCTCCCTCCCTCTCTTTCTCTCTTTCACTGCGTTCCCCATTTGTGGCGTAGGCGCTAGTGAAAGTTGCATGCAGGCATTCGGCAGTTGGTCGCAAAGTACAAATACAGGTAATTAATGCCAATTAAATGTCAAATCGCAGCCCAGCCGCTGTCCTCTAGGCGTATTTCTTTTTGTATTTAACAAACAGCAACTCAATCGTTGACCGCGCCAACTTTGACTTTCAAATGTTGCACTGATTAATTATGCCACACCAAGTTGCACTTGGAGTTCGTTTAACGGCAATGGCAACGCTGGGGACGCCAGACGCCAGACGCTAGACGCTAGACGTTGGCAGCTCAATTGATTTCATTTCTCACGACCAAAGTCGCGACGTCAGCTGTCAGGCTCGTGAGTTTCTACTTGAGTGGCTTGCCAGAGTCTACGCCAGTTGCGAGTTACTTCAATTAAGCGTAGCCAAGCAGCTGGCAACGATTCCACTCACCCCCACATATGCAGCCAGCCTAATGCGTATTGCACTTTCTACCAAGCTTTGCAAAAAGAAAACTGAAAATGAAAAACAAAAGAAAAGAAAAGTGCAAGTTGCCGGCGGGTCGATGGGCAACAGCAACATCAGCAACTTGCAGCTATGCGATTACCGCACAACAAAGTTATTTATGATTATTTAATGCAAAATCTTGTTGCTGCTGCCTGCAGGTTCATTGCCCAAAAGTTGCATATTTTTTTTTTTTTGCTGACGGCATTCAAATGGCTCCAGGCCAACTCCGCTGGCTGTCAACGAGCTTCTGCCATAGTCCATAGACCATAGTTGTTGCTATTGTTTATTATCGCGTCTTTCATTGAACTTTGAACTTGGCCTGCCTTGCTGCAGCTTACTGGCTTTCTTTTATGGCATTGTCTGCAGCGACAACAATGAAGGCAGCCCAACTGCAAATTCATTGTGCGCTAGAGCGCTTGTCCTTGTGCACGCTGCGTATACGTAATATTTAATGTGCTTATTTTGCGAAACCTGTGTTAAATACAATATTGTTGCTACAGCTGCGTCTGCGTCTGTTGTAAGCCAATAATTGCATTTGGCCAACTCGCTGAGTAACACAGAAACAAAGTTGTAATAATTAATTATTATTTAAGTGCGCTTTGGCACAATTTAGCAACATAAATGATATCCAAATGGATTTGCTGCCTGTGAATACAATTAAATATAAAAGCATGTTAGTGCTTGGACCAGACATTTTGCAATAAGCACACATTTATATATTTATTCTACCCAAATGTCAATTGCAGCCTTAAAATATAATTTGCTTGTTGTCTCTCGCAATCTATCTGCAAATTGCTTTGCTTTTTGGTCTGCCAAACTGCAAAGGCAGTGCAAATAATTGTTCAACTTTGATATACAATTACAATGCTGCATCTATCTACAATATACTTAATACTAACACACATACATATATACATATATACATGTATAGTACAAACATTTCAATCGTTTGGGTCTGGGCTACTCGTACTTTTTTTCGAAATTGTTTGCCAGCCAGTACTTTGCTGCTATTTGCCCAAAATTGGCAAATTGTTCTTTTGTGGCATTTGTTGTGGCATTTTGTGACCTAGTCATATAACCAACTTGGCTTGTAGAATCTAGTTCTTGTCTTACACGAGGTTTTGCCTGCACATAATGACATTCTTTCACAATAAAAATTCGAATCATCATCGATTCTAATTTATGCACAAAGCACAAGTTGGGTAAGGGCTAACTGTTGGAGAAATCCGATATACATATATGAGAAAATGGAGACTATTGAAGTGAATATTAATTACTGTTATGCCTTTGCACTATGATGCAATTGTCTAGATAAAATATATTTCTATTACATTTTTAAAAAATTATTTCCAATTACTTTTTTATAGATGCTTGTTTCTGGTTTTATTTACGCTGCATAGTTGAGCGTCTTTAGTTTAGTTAAGTTTAGCTTTTTCTATTGTCAGCATGTTGTTTAAAAACTTTATGGTATACAAGAATTTAAGGCCGTAAAGAAGCTTCATAAATCTTAAAAACGAGTGCTAAGCATGCATTGAGTCACACTTGGTCGTCGCTTGGCGGCTATTGTTGTTTAGCTTTTGGTTTTTTTTTTTTTTTTTTTTGCTTTTTTTCGTTGGGTGTTCATTATTTATGGGTTCTACATAGTCGAGGTTTGAATGTGAACCGGTTGCAAATCTTTAAAATAGTTACCAGCAGAGCACAAAGCAAACCATTTCTGACACTGTGAACTATGCACAATGACTTAATGCCAACGGCAGGCGCCCCAGAGCTGCCAGCTTTCAGGCTAAACAAAACCACAATTCGGACCAGGCTCTTGGCGCTCTTTGGGCGTTAGTGCAGCTGACAGAAATGTGTGCGACGGTTGCTGAACAAACCGCACAACCACTCGGCTCCAGGCTGGTCATGACTCATGAGTCATGATTGCAATTGCAACCCCAATTACAACCGTATTGTCTACGCCAGGCAGTCAGGCAGTCAGGCAGCTTGACACCCAACAAATGGTGCATGCAAATTTGTTGCACGTTACAAAACGGAGTCTGTGGACACTCGAATATCTCGAATATCTTTACAAAATATCCCACGCAACAGGTTTTATTACTTGTATTTCCTTTTTAGTTTTCTTGTGGCCTCAGCCACAGCTGTTTTTTATGTGACCCAGCTCAAGCAGAACCCTTGGGGCACATGTACATACATACATATATTCTACGCATCATAAACATTTTTTACTGCACATAATTTGGAATAAAGCAAAAACTATAAAGTCTCGCCCAAAAACTTGACCGGCCAACCACACAGGCTTGGTGTGCGTGCGCATCTGTGTGTGGCCATAAATTGAAGTTACGATCCTCGTCTTCTATGTATGTTGCCTGTGGGAAACGATACACACAGAGTTGAAATGCGATGCCTGCGTCGAGCAAGTGGCACAATTCGCGCTTCTCTTTAGAATACCCTGTAATTGGAAATTCAATAATTTGCTGTACTTTTGTCCATGTGAGGTTGTTGATCTAAGGACTGTCTTATGCTAAACTGATGAGCAAATATTTTTAAAGAATCTATTCTAATCGGAAGTATTTAACTAGAGATATATATTTTCTAATTATTTACCAAACTTTAAATAAATATTAAAATATCAACAGCTCTCTGAGAGTATTTCTTCGTCGCCAATTCAGCGACAAAGCTCTTTTACTTGTCTTTCTTCTTTCTTTTGGAGGAGGGAGTGCACTGTTATTGAAGCTACATTTTGCCGCAACACATGTGCAACACAGAAAGTCAACTGGCTGCCAAAGCTGAACTTGTTCTGACACCAGACGCCGTTCGGTTGCATGAATGAATGCGTTTTCATTTATTAATTTGCAGTCTTTTGTTGCTGCTCCAGCTTTTTGAGCTGCTGCTGCTTTTGTTGTTGTTGTTGTTGTTGTTGCTGCCACAACAGCTGCACCCCAATAGCCGCCACGTTGGCGTCGCCTTCGCCAGTGCGTCACGCAAATGAAAACGAAGACGCCGCCAATCTGGCCACGGCAGCGACATGGGAACTTAACCTTGAAATATTTTAATGCTATTGCTGTTTTATTTTCTTCTTCTTATTTTTGAGTACATAAAAAGAGTACCGACTGGGTGTTGTTCCATATATTACTCTATATATAATTTATGGAAATACATAAACACAAAACCATTTGGCGAATATGCATAGAAATAATAATAATTCTTAACTTGAGAAAGAAAGAAAAATATCTTACTAATTATCCGCAATATCTCAAATGAGTGATATTATCTTTATATATATACAGAACAAGCCAGTTAAAGTCAGATTAATTAATACATTTATGAATACCTTAACATATAAATAGACTAAATAAGCAAATTAGCCAGCTTTGATAGCCATCTGTGGCAAACAGAGAGCGAATGAAGCCATATGGCTTCAATAAGTCTAATCATATGATCAATGTGAGCTCTTGAACATGGTTCATTTTGATTGTCATTAAAAAGGTTTCTCGATACGTGAATCTTGCTATAGATTCTACTGGAAAACAAATCGCATTAAGCAGTTACTAGTTGGTTTCTTTCACGAAGCTTGACAACTTCGCTTTCGAGTCAACTCTGAACACATTTCTCTCCATAAAACTTGATAATCAGACTTCTTTACACTTATATTGTTGCCCAAGTCGCAGCTGTGCTGTTGTTGTTGGGGCTATTGTTATTGTTATTGTGGTCTCACAAGTTTGTTGAGTTACCTGTTGACAAAATCCCTCCGCCTGCCCCAACATCCGGCCAGTTCGAGTTCTCTAAAGCCAGCTAATGGCAGTTCGAGGAACGAGTACCATTTGGCTAATGACATCTTTGGCTTGTGTTTAATTGTATAAACTTCACTACCTGCTGGCGAGTATCTCAACTTGGAAATTAAATGGCTTATGTTAATTAATGTTTATACCATATATAACGCCTGCTGTGTCGCGCTTACCTTTGCCGCTGGCATCGCTCTATGGGTCCAGTTTCTAACTGGCCAATTGGCAGATGCTTGGTGAGTGCAATTAGCTTCTGCATTACTTTAATTAACAAATACCCATGCAGCGGGTGAAAATTCATAAATTATGTTTCAAATGAAGCTTGACGACAACAGAGTCTTAGAGTCTTTAATAGTTATTTAAGTAACTTGTCTTTTCAATTTCTGAATAAAGGGAGTTTAAAGTAGAATATATTTAGTATGAATTGGAAATGTGGTTTGTGTAAATATATATGAGTCATGCTATAATTTATTCATTTCACTCAAAGCTTGAAATCAGGTTTAGGTGCAAAGGGCATTTATGATATAATCTAGCATATGAGCAGGAGTATGTGTGTTGCTTTTAACTAATTAAAATCAAAAATGGAGATTGACAATTTTAATGCCGTTATTCACAAAATATTAAATATTTCGACCTAGAACTTTGCACTTTGTCACAACGGTGATTTAATTGCCGAATGCCATTTGTGGGCCTAATCGAGGTAAATTTTAGATATATGATATTATATTCAGACGACATTATTCATGAGAGAATATTTCTAATCGAGAGCCAGTTTAATTTCCTTGACTCGAGACGGCTTTGTTTCGCCTCTAATTGCCTGCTGCCTTTTATGGCCAACGCCGAGACGTTGACATTTAAAGCAGCGCCCACAACATCCGCTCAGGCAAGCGGCCCAACCCGAAATAAACACTTTATGCTCAGGAATTTGTTCGTTTTTAGTATTTTTATTATTATAAATATTTTTTTTTTTTTCAAATGCTTTTGCACAAATATTGAAAGAAACTTCAAGTGCTCAGCCCAAGTCAAAGACTTCAATGCACAACGAAGTGAATAAAAATAAATTTGTTATGCTCGCCCCTAATGCTGCTGCGCATAATTCCAAAGGCAAAACTTTGGCATGCAGAGCGCAGGTGTATATAGGTATATACATATATTTACATAACGCTAAGCATATAAATAAACAGCAAAGCAAATGGGAAACGGGCAAGCAGAACAAACGGCTGCCGTCGACGCGGTCACGCATAAATCTCACGTGTAAATGTGGAACAAACAAAGCGCACATCTTTCGTATCTCAGATCAAAGTTTTATTTAAATATCTTCGTATATCTCGCGTTTTCGATTTTTGGCTTTAGGGGGAATCTTCTAGTGGTAATTTGTAGATCTGTGAATTGGGTGAGGTTGCAGCTTGATCTATGGCTCTGACTTTTGACTCAAATGGAGCACACTAATTGACAATGTGGAGTGTAGCCCCGTTTCTGGATCGCTAATGGAGCGTTTGATTCGATTACAGCCTCAGCTGTTTGATTCAATAAACAGACTCACTGCAGCGCATCCAAAAATTACGACTTCTGTTTTCCTCTTCATCTCAAAACGTGTTTGTTGTTGTTATATATACACATATATAGGCGTAGAGATATACATATGTATAAAGAGCTCCATGCATTCTTCGCATATTTTTGATGTGTAAAATGCGTTGAGAGTCCAGCGATTAGCCTCCAAGCGGCAATTGGCCAAGTGCAACAGCCAAGAGAAAAGATCGAGAAGAGAACTTTCTGCTTCTGCTTCGGCTTCTGCTGCTGGTGCTGCTGATGCTGCTGCTGTTGTTGGTTAAACCTGTTGGCCCCAATTGGAAGTCGCAGATGTGGCGACGGTCAGTTAACTGTTTCGTAGCCTGCAAGCGGCACCAAAAGTTTTGTATGCCAACGATCAGATAAAGCCAAATACAAAGAGTCGAATGCAAAATATTGAAATGGCCTGGCGGCACGGAACGGGTTTAATGCCTGGAACTGCTAAAAATACAAAAAAAAAAAAAAATACCTGCATGTACTCTCTTGCATATGTATATGTAGCATTTGGCAAAGTAAATTCTCGAGCATCAATTAAATGGCGCGGAACCCAGCTGACCGACTTTTGTGCCAGTCGAACTCCACTTTATGGCTAACGAGCTGACACCCGTCCTGACTGGGCTGGACTGGGCTAGATCCGCAAGTTGGGAGCATGAAATTTATGCAGATTTATTTGTGTTACATTTATCTGCAGCAACAGCAATAGCAACATCTCTATAGATATCTCTTTTTCCTTGGACTCATCTCAAGCGCTGACCATCGCATTCCGTGTGGCGAGAGTGCGATGGCTAAACTTGAAAACTAGCTACAAGTTGTTGTTTGGCCGCCGCAACGTTTTGTTGTGGTCGGATGTTGGCGGTCTGCTTTTATAAGCGCCTTGTTGCCTATTTTTATGGTCAAATAGCACAATTTGTTGCAAATATTTTGCAGGTTTGTGTGTTTTTGGTTAGCCAGCGTGGCACTTGAGCCACTTGTCATCCCTTTTCTGCCAGAGGCTGTGCTCTGAATGCAGCCTCCACTTGGTTAGCGGCTTGCTGAGAATTGGCTCACAATTGCAACCTCGTCTATAGCCATAAACAAATCGAGTATCGATGCCGCAACCGAATGCAAATGAGTGAAAGAAAAAATGCCAACAATTAACAAAAAACAAAACAAACAGCAGGTCGGGCAAATTTATGTGTAACAGCAGCAAACAAATGCGATATGCAAAGCAAAAACACGGCAGCAACTGTTGGCAACGTCACAGTTATGCAATTAGGTGTGCGCTAACTCCCCTACCCCTCCCGCAGCGGCCAGCTGATGGCAATGGTATTTGCGAACGGATTGCACAAAGCCAAGATTTATGCATATTAACGCTTAACCAAAACGCTGACCCAAAAAAATGAAACAACGGTAGCAGTTACTGTTTCTGCTGCTGCTGCTGCTGCTGCAAATGCAAAAATCAAGCGTAGCATCAACAGCAGCCGCAGAAGCTGCAGAACGGCAATCGTTTAACAATGGGTCAACTTTCGTTCAGTTTTGGCGTTGATAAATGTGTCCAAGAAACAAACTTCACAGACTGAATGCCTCTTGTCATCTTTGTTATGAGGCATTTTTGGCCAGCTTTGTGTGGCGGTAGATTTTGAGTTGTTGTTGTTGTTGTTGCTGTGGGTGTTGTCAGTGCTGTCAGCAGCAACACTTTCCCAATTAGACGACAGCACAATGTGCTGCTGTTGGCCAAATTCACGCACAAACTCACTTGCAATCTTAGCTGGCCTTAAACGGGGCTAATGACTTAAAGACATAAATGCTGCATTGTTCAGTCTCTTTGTTCTTATGGCTGCCTGATAAATCCTAACTGTAACAGTAGCAATGCCTGCTGAGAATGATTGTGAGAACTGAATGAAATTAAAACGCTGACATTCGATTACTAATACTTGTTTACGGTATTTCATGACAAAGTACTGTAATGATATATATATATATATATATATATATTTAAATATGTATAATGAAAAATATATTTAAGAAAATACTTTAAAATATATTTGCCAAATACTTGCAAGTTTATCTTATGTTCGCCAATCCAAAGACCAATTTTCTTTTTGGTATTTTTTGTTGGAAATCAATTTAAAATCTTTTTAGACTATTCTTGAGGAAATAAAAAAAAATGGATATAACCATTTTAGTTAAGGAAACTGGTTTGCCTTCCTGCCACGTTTATTTATAATTATTGTATATGTTTTATGGACTTTTTGTTTATAAATTTGCCAAGTTTTTACGCTTTTGGGCAGGTTTAGTGTTCCGCAGTTTTTATGTTAATGTCATTTAATGCACACACACACAGAAACACACTCAGACTGCCTCCTGCCTGGGTAATTTTAGAAAGTCATAGACACGTATACACTCATACGCCAAGTTGAAGCGCAAACAGCAACAAACTAACTAACATCAACAATGGCTAACAGCAACAACTGATTACTCAACAGCAATTGGAGACACTGGCCAAGTGCTGAGAGAGCAAAGCAAACATACCTTCTCGCTGGCCATGTGACAAAGGCTGTGAGCAAAAAGCATGCTCAGTGAATTCCCCAAAGCTGCAGCAACAACAACAGCAACAAGCGACCACAAATGTGTCGACAACAGCAACAAAAATTTCAATTATTTCATTATCAAGATGAAGATTGATTGATAGTCGCAATGGTAAATGAATGCTTGACTGCTTGCTTGGCGAAGACATTGAATGACCGTATGGCCACTTGGTCAATTGGTTTTTGGCTGCATGAGTAGTCGAAGGCGACTAATGCAAATTGCCAAGCTTGACTACTGCGAATTGTTATTGTTGCTGCTGTTTTGGTGGCGCCGCTCTTATATTTACATTCAATAATTTTGAATCATGCTGCAGAAGCTTCATTTATGTAGTGAAAGTTGATTGTTGGCCCGGTCAGTCAGTGCAACAGCAACTTGAGTAGCAGCAACAATTGCTGGTAGGGCTTGCGCAATCGCCTTCGCAATGAAAGTTTTTCTTTTATCAGTCTTTAAGTTGATGCGCTAATAATACAGCAACTACAACATAAAGCAATACTCATTTGACTTTATTTTCTTTACATTTGCAGAATATGGTGGAATAAGTTGGCCAGCAATAGCAACAGCAACAATCACGATAACGAGAGACAGTAACAGCACACAGCATGTCTTCTTCAATTTGCTCGCACTTCACGCAAAATGCGTGGAAAAAGGATCTGTGCTCGAACTGCTTCAAGTCGAAGGATGAGCACAAAGCGGCTGCTGCGGCCGCAGCTGCCGCACAACAGGGCACTAAACAAAGCGCTCTCAAGTCAGATAGCCACACAAAGACTGATTACCCGAACAAGCACAAAACGCCAGCCAAGAGCATTATCAAGAAGGCATTTGGCGTGCGCCTCACCTCAACTAGCAGCAGCAGCAGCAGCAGCTTCAGCAAGTCCAGCAACAGTAACAGCTCCAAGTCAAGCAAAGTTTGCTTTCCCAAGCAGCTGCACGAGATCATCGGCTATGGCGGCGAGTGGTCAGAGGACGATGACGATGATGATCATGACTTTATGAATCTGGGCAACGAGCACGATGACATGGCCATCACGGAAACTGATGACGAGGAAGCCATCGAATTGAAGCGCATAACACGCGCCAACACGGACTTCAATATGAACAATGGCAATCTACTGGGCGATGCGCAGGATAACATCAAGAAGTCATTCGCTGCGCTCAAGTTGGGTGCACCCCAGGTGGACAAGGAGGGCAAGAAGCAAACGCTAACAATCAATGTTATGCCCTTTGGCCAGCCCCTAAAGTCAGCAGGCTCAAAGGCAGCGCCCAGCAAGTCAACAGATGTGACGAAGACGACTACAACTGCAGCTGCATGCTCCAGCACAGTGACAGCCAAGTCGCTGACGTCAACGAGCACAACAATCAAGAGTACCATAACAAGCACAGCCACCAAGAAAGTGACCACGACGCTCACGCCCACGCTTGTGAAGCCAACGGCAGGTGCATCGGCGCGCGACGGCAAGGACAGTCCGCCCATTGAGCGTGCAATGGAAAAGTCTCTGCTGGACGAAATCTCAGAGACGCTGCAGCAGAAGCAAAAGCAAAAACAAAACGAAATCAACACTGCAGCAGCTACAGCAGCAACATCAGTCGCAACAACAACAGTTGCAAGCAGCAGCAGTAGCAGCAGCAACAACAGCAAAATCAAATTCGAGCTGAGCTCACTCACAGACTCGCCAAAGCCATTTCTCGACCTTAAAAAATCCATTGCGCGTAATGCGCCCATAACCAAGGATCACACCAAGCCAAAGGTGAACGTCTGCCACAAATACTCCGACACGGACAGCAATTGCTCGGACACGGAAAATGGGGTGTCTGCTTATTATGATGTAGTAGAGACGCAGTTGAGCTACGAGAATTTGCCCGATGGCAAGTACAGCGAAAAGGTGGGCGTGGCGAGCGCCCAAACAGAGTCAAACAGCACGCACTACTCCAGCTCCCAGTACATAACGGACATGCTGCTTAGCTCGAAGACTCGTGCCGCTAGCTATAATCTGCACGAGGGTAATTTCATGACCAGCAAAATAACCTCAGACGGACTAATTGTCACCAAATGCAGCTCGGACGATGCTCTGGACTCAACGGGCAGCAGCTTTGACGGCAGCTCTGATGAGGAGAACACCTACAACATGATACGCAGCGAGTCTGACTCAGGCATTGGCATTAGCATTGGCAGCGACTACAAGAATCTGCCCAGCGGCGCAGTCAAGAGCAGCATCGAACAGCGCTCGCTGGTAGAGAAGAAACTGAGCGCCAGCACCAACAACTCTGACTATGAGGACATTCAAATAAGCGATCAGTCTGGCAATCAGGCGGCAGTCAAGAGTCGCGAGCTGCATGGCGAACCCGATGGCAGTGCCGATCCGGACAACAAGTTGGAACAGAATCAGCAGCAGAAAAAGCAGGAGGCGGCAACAGAAGCGATGCCACAGCAGCTGCCAGCGTTGCCCAAGTCGCCGCCGCCGCCAATGAAAATCGATGCGCGTCCCTCTTTCTTACATGGCCTTAAAAAACCTGAGCTGCCCGCTAAGCCGCTCGTCAACGTCAGCAACAGCAACAGCAACAGCTGCAACAGCAGCAACAGCAACAGCAGCAACAGCAGCAACAATAACAACTCACCGCTGAAAACCTTTATGAGCAAGCGACAGCCCAGCAACGCAGAGCAACAATTCATCAGCCAGCTCCAAACGGCAATTTCCAAATCCAGCGAAAATTTGCTATTAGCTTCAGCTTCAGCGGCTGAGTCAGCCAAAGATGATGCCAAGCTAAAGAAAGGCAAAGCACCAAATCCGCCGCCAGAACCGAAAATGAGCGCACCAACTACGCCGGAGCGCGATTACAGTTTGGTAGTTGAATTCGAGCAGGCAATGAAGCAAGAGCAGGAATCGTCAGCTGCCAAAGCAATGAATATTCCCACTTCCACCGAGACATTGCCAACAGCAGCAGCAGCAGCAGCAACGGAAAGTGTTGCCGTAACACCCACAACAACTAAAGCAACAACTTCAACCACAACAGGAACAGGAGCAGCAGTAGCAGCAGCAACAGCCACAATATCATCAAGCAACAGCAGCAGCACTAATATGTATACCAGAAAGACACCTGTGGCAGCCGCTGCACCTGTGATACGTGAAAAGGACAAGCGGGAGCGGGCAGTCATCAATCCCAAATTTCGCAGTCTCAATAATTTTGTGATGCAACGTGCCAATGCAACAAAGCAGTTACAGTTGCAATCTGCCAGCTCTGTGCTGAACCTGAAACAGCCTTTGACGCCGGAGCCAACGCCGCGCAACCAGCGACATCTCTCCATGTCCGAGGAGTGCCTGACGGCCGCTGGCTTGACAGATCTGAGCAACAAGTCTTCAAAGTCACCAAATGCTTCGCCACCACAGAAACAGAAATCGAAGTTTTCGATCAAGAAGTTTTTGCGCATGGGCAGCAACGGCGGCAAGTCCACTGAGCCGCTAACCAAAAAGGATGCCAGCGTCTACACCGAGATCTGCACGGGCGATGATGGCAGTGTCGTTGGCAAGCCACGTCTGGTGATCATACATCCCATCGATATCAATCCCACGGCCGTTGAAGTTGTCAAGGACATTACGAAGACCAACGATTCTGTCTCCGCACAGACGGTAGCTGTAGTCACTGCCAAGCCGCCAGCGCCGCCGCTGCGTGCCAGCGAGGGACAACGCAGTCATGAGGCCAATAAGCCGGCACGCCCACCACCGCCAAAAAGCGCTGAGCTGCGCCGCAAGCAGAAGACGGAACTAACGGCCACGCTTAGCTCAAGCAGCGTGGATTCTGCAAAAATCTGCGGCAATCCCAATGCCGGCGGCTCTATTAAATCTAAAGCGGACAATGTCTATGCCAATTTAGGTGAGTTTGCAAATAGATGAGCTAAGTGGGTAACTGGGACGACCGAATTCCATAAATAATCAATCAGTAGAGTGCTAGCGTGGGTGTATCTCGCTCTTTCCACGAGCATGATAGTGATCGTGATCCAATTGCTGCACTACCAAAAGAAAGCGTAAACAGATCACGTTCACTGACAGCGCCCAAATACCATGGCATAGAGTCATGCGACCTTCAGAATGTGGCTCTAAAGGGCCTCTTCTTCACCCAATGTTGGCCAGTTGGCCAAGTAGAAGACACGAAATAAAAAAAAAAAAAAGCGTAACTTGAAGTGCCGCTGAAAGTAGAACCAAAGCAAAACGAGTTACGCATTTCAATCAATATAACGGGCGCATGGCTATAAGTCAGGCCAGGCCAGGTAGCCAGATTAAAGTAGGTTAAGTGAGCGAGCCAGCGCTAAAAAGTCAAATATGTAGTTTAACAGACGAACAAGCAGCAACAACAAAAAATCGAAATGAAAACAAAGCAAGGCAAAGCAAAGCCCAAAGCCAATGAGGTAACCACATGTGAGTGGATGGCTATCCAGTCAGCCAGTAAGCTAAGAATGCCACCGGAAAACTGGTGAGACGAGAATCGCTGGCAGTGAAAGATTTAGAATCTGAGACCCATTTCTTGGCTGTCATTTTGTGGTCAGGCCAAATGTGGCGAGAACTTGTTACACCTGTTGCTGCAACCATCAGGTAGCGGCAGGTGGCAACTGGTGAAGGGGCCAGCACACAGCACACAGCACACAGCTCATCAGCTCAGCACTGTTGTCTGCGGAAAAGCTTTTTGTTAGAGATCTTGGCCACTAGGCACCATTATGCGAATTGTAATTTGGCATGAATTTGGGTCAAAATCACAATTAGTGTCGCAGGTTATACAGAAAGCAAAAAAAACAAAAAACAAATAAGAAAACATGGCCAGCTGTTGCAGTCATTTGGCATTGCTGCGGCCATGAAACTTGGCCAGCAAATGTTTCGAATAGATTAGATCTATAGATTTGCATAGGAAATTCACTGGCATGCAAAAATGCAAGCATTATACATATAGATTTAGACAACTGATTGGTGTCTCTCTAATTTTGTACTATACTCGCATCATGTGCAGGCGAAATTCGCTCCTCTATTGCGCCACGCAAGCCGGAGCGCACGGCGAGCATGCGGGAGCGTGAGGCACAGCTGGAGCTGGTCCGTAAGCGGGGCATACTTACCGATACTATCTCCATTTGCTCGTCAAACGGTGAGAATGTAACGGCCGAACAGTCCAAGGGATGCAACACAAATCCCTTCGAGGTTGGCAAGTCGCCGGCCAGCTCAGCCACAACCGGTGCACCAACTGTCAACAGTCGCACTAGCACATTCGAACGACAGCCGAAGAAGGCCGAGACCAAGATGTCCATATCCAGCAAGCTTGAGATCTTTGAGCAGCGCGCCCAAGGCGCACCCGACGCCACAGACAGTGCCCAGCGCAGCAGCCTGAAGGACTCGGTGCGCAAGATTAACAGCACCATCGATAGCTATCTGAAGGACAAACGCGACTATGAGAACATGTACGAATTTGTCAAAATGGGGAATGGCAACAGCAGTTCGACAACGGCAGCCGCGACACCGACAGCGGCACCAACGCCTCCATTGCCACCAATTCGCAGCAGCAACTTAGACCTAACTGCAGTGGCCGGGCAACGACTCAATGGCCGAACTGGCGGACGCAACAATATCTACTCGGATACGGCTTCCATAGCTAGCTATACGCGTAGCGAGTACGGTCCAGTACGCAACTACGGCCTGAATAGTAGCTTAGGTAAGTTAAATCGAATCCCTAGCCTGTTGCTATCTTAACTGTTTTATTTTGTAGCCAACATTCCACGCGTCATCTCGGCCTCATATGCGGGCAGCGAGGTAGGCGAGTTCGACATCTATGCTCCATACAGCTATTACGGCAGCGAGGCTGGCGGGGATGTGGCTACGGACATCAACGATAGCGTCTGGGGCATGCCAACGGTGAGTTCAATAAATTATAATATTGCCGAAAGCATCCTAAAATATCATTTGCATTATCTTATAGGGCAACAAGAACCGCAGCAAGGCCACGAATCGTTTGCGCATGCGCAAGGGACGCAGTGTCGTGCACAAGACAATCGAAGACAACTACACAGCGGTCGTAGTGGCCAACCATGAGGCACTTGCCCAGGTGCTCGATCAGGTGAGACTAAACTGCTGACCTGTTCACCAAAAACAGAAGAAATTAACTAATCCAATGCTCCCACAGCTTCAACAAACGCCAGTTGTGCCAGCCTCACTGCGGCCGCTGGCCAATGCGATTAACTTGCGCTACGAGGACTTTACCATTCTAGAGGGCGCGCAGGCATTTGTCGTGGGCAAGAAAGCCTTCCACGCGGCACTGTGGACCACATCGCCCGTCACTTTGGCTCTTTCTGCCGACTGCAACCAGCTGGGGGGTGTTGGAGGCGAGCTGAGCCAACTGACAGGAGGAGTGTCCGATGTGCTAAATCCCATAACCGAATTTTGTGACCTAGTTCCCAGTTACCAGCTGCCACTGATGCCCACAACGGAGGTGACACTGCTACAGGCGACAATATCGGTGCTGCCAAGACTTCAGCTGGAAACTCTGCAATCAATCGGATCCATACTGAAGGGCAAGTCCCAAGTGCTGGACAAGAGCAATTTTAACTTCCGAGGCTCCATACCAAATCTGAATAGCCTGAAGGATGCAGCTGGTGCCAATGCGCTACGAAATGTGGTTTCCGTGCAGAATCTCAGCACATTAAACGAGGAATCAACAACGTCGGGCAACACCGAAGCCAATGATGGTGAGGATAACACCGCCACGGCCCATTCTATGCCCGCCTTCGATGATGTCATGACGCGTGAGGTAGCATTTATAATGTTACAACTGGTCAACGGCATGAAGAATCTGCAGGCCAAGGCCATTGAAGAGACCCCATTAAGTCTTTCGAATGTGGTACTCTCAAAGGACATGGATAACAAGGATGCGCAGGCACGACTCTGTGTCCTACAAGGGTACGTAAATATAGGTCTAAGCTATCACTTACGCTCTCAACTATAATCTCTAACCTTACAGCAATAACAACGACGATGATGAGCCCATGGGTACGCTATGCAAGTGCGCTCACGCAGCGTTGACCGACATGCTGCCCAACACGAAAATTACACCCATTCTGGCCGATATTTTGCAACAAGAACGAGCCGAATCATTGTCCAAGGCCAAAGCAGTGCTCGAGTTTGTGCTCTGGGGTCCGTCTGATGTGGCGCTCTCCGGCACAACAAAGGAACGTGAGCTCGCGCTGCAACGTTGGCTGGACTTAGAGCGAGCCACAGTGCTGCATGGCTTAGTACGCACGCGTGTGGAGCTGACCGTCTACGATGAGTGTCATCTGATGTTCCTTGTGCGGTCAACGGCCAAAATGATGAACGATGCAGCCAAAATTGTATGCAGCTATCAGCAGCAGGCGTCTCAATGATTCGCTCCGACTTAGCATAGCCTCATATTTATTATCCAAGTTTGTCATAGGCTCTTAGTCTTTGATTAATAGTTTAGATATAGTTGCATATGTTGGACTCTATTGCCCCAGAGAAGCATATTCAATACGTTAAACTTCGAAATATGGTATTTATCGAATACTTAATATGAATTATCCTTAAAACGATTTAAACGATACGAAATTAACTATATATAAATATGTAAACCCCATTTTGCCAAGCGTGCCAAATCGAACAACGCATGGAAATTAACTTGTATAAACTCTGTCTACAGTGAAACTTGAATTAATCGTAGCTTACTCGTAATTCTAAGTTATTATTCTATGCAACTATTTATACTTACATAAATTACTTACTTATACGTAATAACCGTTAACAGCTTTTGAAAGTCTAATTTCGGTTTGTAAAGGAAAACATTGGTGTTTGTTTTAAATATGCATTCGATACGATATTGTATACCTATCAATATTCAAATAAATAAATTGAAAAGTCTATAAAAATTTTATATATTTATATATCTGGACATTGATTGCCGATTGTTTATTTGTTTTAAATATCTTTGAGGTAGAATTTGACTTTCTTTATGTCTTCAGATGGATTAAATAAAAAATTATAAAATATAATACCTACTTTCTTAATTTTTCAAATGTCAATCAATAACAATTTTATGAAATTATTTAAATATTCTATGTGTATTCTTTCGCATATATACATATATCAATTAGTATATCTTGAAGAACGATTTCGTTGACTATTAAATTATAATATTCATAAAGAGCTCAGAGCTACTTGTATCATTAGCAACACACTTGAAGTTCCCGAAAATTTTGAAGAAGAGATCAATCGATGAACTCTAGAATCCGTTTTGGATAGGCAGTTGGGACTGATAAATGCTAATCGCAGCAATCCCCAAGCAAAGAAGCTTTTTAACGCACTCAATATTTTCTTTGACTTAGCAGGTGAATTTGAATTGAAGCCTTCGATTTGGCGATACATTGCCACGCCCAAATTCAAAAAGCTTAGCAAAACCCTGGACGAGATCCAAGAGGTAACATCTGGTTATGTTAACGAAGCTGTTGAGCGTGTAGAACGAGAGTCCTCCAACAAACCAGACCACGAAAAGAGTGTACTCGAGAAGCTTTTAAAAACTGACAAACATGTAACCATAGTTATGGCAATAGACATGCTGATAGCCGGTGTGGATACGGTACGAAGAAACTGTCCATATCTTTTTAGTTTGAAATAGCTACATATAAAATCTGACATTTCCAAACAACAAGCGTATTCACAGGTGTCCTTTTTTGTCTGGCTAAAAATCCAGAAAAACAAGCGAAACTACTTGAAGAAACAAAGATTCCGAGTTCAGAGAGGCCTCTATGAAGAATGTCCCATACTTGCGGGCCATTAATAAGGAATCGCTGCGCCTGTATCCATTAACATTGGGCAATGCTCGTGTGATCAAATCAGATATTGTGCTCAACGAATACCAGGTCCCCAGTAAAACACAGGTTATGATGTTGTCCAGCGGCTTGCTCATTGATGATCAGCACTATCCCAGGGGTAAATTCAATGTTGAATTTAATTATTCCACGGAGAATACATTCAAGAGTGTTCTAATAAATGTGCCCAATATACCTCTGAAATTCAAGTTTACGGATGTCAAAGACTAAAACTGCCGATTGATTGTAATTTTAACATATGTATATTATCAATTTTTATATTGTTATAAGACTTAATTTTCTGTTTTACAATGTATATATGTTGATACAATTTAATGATATATCGATGCCAGTTTTTTAACATTAAATTCTTATATTATCAAAAGATTATTTACCCATTGAAAGTTCTTCTCGAAGATGTTTATTTACATCATATAATTTACATTTATTACACATTTATTTTGTATATTGATCGTTTTAATAATTGCGGCAATAAATTTAGAACCTACTTATAAATACAACACGGAAATACGCTGTGGTGTCCAATGCTGGTAATGAAAATACATCTAAGAGAGCATTTGCTGCTGTGACAATCGCAGCTTGACATCCTTTAAATCATCCACGGCCAATAGCTCAACATCCTGTTCCTCGCGGTCGTACTTCAATGTCTCCGCGAGCATAACTGCATTCTGATGACACTTGGTCTCCTCGTGCTGACGCATGTGATGAAGCAGGCGGAAATCCTTTTGGCAATAATCACATCGATACAGTTTGATGTCGGAGTGGATTAGCTCATGCTTTGTCAAAGAATGTGCGTATGCGAATGCCTTATCGCACACCTTGCACACATATGGCTTGATGCCGCGATGCACACTATCAGATAAATAAATAAATTATGATTAGCAATTTTGATTACATTGAACGCAGCCACTTACTTTTCATGGGACTTCAGCACGCTTTCGTAGAAGAATTGACGACTGCAGAAGCTACACTTAAAGGGCTTGCTTCCTGTGTGGGAATACATGTGCTTGCGCAGCTGTTCGCGGACCTGGAACTTGGCTTCACATAGTCTGTATACACAAAAATTATAAGAAATCATAAGTTTAAAGTCTTTTTTGAACACATTCTAAGACCTACTCGCACTGATATTGGCAAACAGAATCGTGGCGCCGACGATGTTCCATCATGCGTCCACGTTTCTCATAGAAATTTCCACATACATCGCAGACATAACCACCTTTTTCAGTGCCATCCGATGTCCGGAGCGAGTTAAGGCCAGGCCGTGCCCGCCCACGTCTCGGTTTAATGTCAACTACTCCAGCTTGTTGGCCATACGGATGCTGTAATCCCTCAGGCTCTGACTTTACTATATTCATGCCAAAACGTGTTCGACCACGCCTCAATTTAATGTCACCTTGCGTTACCGTCTCATCATACTTAGTCTCGAGCACGACATCATCAGGCTCAGGGTTCATCTCTATTGTATAGTTGTCCTCCAAGTACTCAATATCATCCGTTATTACTTCCTGTTGCTCGTGAGAGCCATCAACTTCTAAAAATTCATCGCTCTGTACATGGTCATCGACATCGGCATGTCCCGAACTTTGTGCATCATTCATCACAAATTCGTTCATTTCATCATCTTGCTGGTTATGCTGTGAGCCATACTCTTCCTTAACCAGGTAATCTTCGGCTTCATCCAAAAGGCCCAGTTCGCGACAATAGTCTTCAATTTCAGCTTGCTTTCGCAGAGCCTTCTCACGAAACTGGAATGCCATATTCAGCTCTACCTTGCATGGTTTGCAAATACCATCTGGAATCTGATCTTTGCCATTTAGCTAAGAGAGAATGAAGAAATGTAAATAGGCTTCTCACTTCCAAACTAATAATATTTACCTTACTAAATGAAATGCCCAGTAGCTGTATAAGCATTTCATTTGGTGTCTCCTCACCCTCCTCGCGGGATTCATCAATCCGTTGTAAACGCTGACTGGGCTCTAAGCAGACACGGCAAGTGTTTGGACCAAGTTCAGCGCGCATCTTTTATTTAATTGCGGTATAAAACAGTATTTTAGTGTTAAAATTTTGTCTGTGTTGTGTAAAGGTAAAGCGTCTGCCGTCTTAAGAAATCGCCATTTTTTCTGAGTAGCGATTACAGTTCGACAATCGTTATCGATTTCTCTGGAGTTGTTCCATTTAGATAACAATTAAATTATTGTACATGAAAATTAAAAATTATTCACTTTTTCTAGATTAAAACAAAAAGCTTACATTTGACCAATGTTAAAACAAGCTATTTTGTAGCTTTGAGAATATATGACTTGAAATTCTTATTTTACGCATTATTTTTTCGCGAATGGTACGCAGCTAAAATACTACAATGATAAAATACTTAATATTTCGTATACATGTATGTGTACTAAATATTATCAGAAATAAAATAGGGGATTTCAATAAATGATTGTGGAATTGTTCTGAATAGTATTAACTTTACTCCAATATTAATTATTCACGTAACTTTTTTTTTTTTAGAGTAAATCTCAAATCAATCGAAATGCAACACGGTGTTTACAAAATAAATCATTGTATTTTTCAGAGTATTTGACTGTTGCAAAATCTGGTCACATACCGTGTATATTTTTCGAGACGCAGAAGGAACGGAGCTCTTATCTCCGCGAAAAATGGATTATTCCAATATATTTTGTAATCTTATTAGAATTTAGTTTGTGTGTTGGAATTTCAACAATCGTAGTAATCACTGTATCTGGCGCTAAAGGCGTACGCTCGCCCTAGACACGGCTTGCCCATGCAGTTGGCAAAATGGTTTATTATCTTGCGTTGTTAACATCCGTGTCTTCCGTCGTCGCCAAAATGTTCGTTGCGCCAGTTATCGACTTCGCAATCTTCATCTCCTAAAGCACGCGTCATCAATCATTTAGTGCGTAAGCTATCGGACAGTTTCTTAGCATCGGGGAAAAAACAATAATAACAAAGAAGTAGCGTTGAAAAATCAGTGTGTCCAGAAGTAACACAGAGTGGTTGCTGCTGGCTGGTGGCTCGCGGGTAAGCGTGTAGAGAGCCAGCCCACCAGCTAACATGTCCGAGAAGCATGGCCAGATTAGTGGTGCGCAGTGGACGGCGAAAGCGGCGGCAGCAGTGGCGGCGGCAACGGCAACATCAGCGGGGGGCACAACTGCATCGACGTCGCTGCAAAAGCATCAGCAATCCAATCCAAATTCCAATCCAATATACGAAGCAACAGTAGCCGCAGGCCCATATGGAATATGTGGTGTGCCTGTTCCAGTGCCAGACATTCCCACCTATACGTCTGGACGGTTCCAAGCTCCATCCATTAGTTTGTCAGCGTCTAAGTCATCGCCACTGACCATTGCACCGATTGTGCCGCCATCCCTGGCACTAACCCAGTCTCAGGTGTCCCCCACACCTACAAATGTACCTGTTCCAAGCGGGGGTTTCGTACCGCCCGCATTTCCAAATGTGAATGCACCAGGACCCGTAGGCAGCAATACCACATCCGTGCTCACGCCCAATCCTTTTGCGGCTGCTGGCAATGCCGGTCTTGCATTTGTGAATGCATTCAACAGTGCTCAGCAATTGGAGTTAGGCAAGATCATGCATGCAATGAATGCTTCTTCTGCACCAGGAGCGCTTGCCACTGCAGCTATTCCAAGGCATCCACAACCTCCACAACATCATCCTCATACACATCCCAGTGAAGGTGGCTCAGTAGCTGCGCCGCCGGCTACACCCAGTGGCGCCATCAATTCCACAATTGCAGAAAATGTGATGAATTCTCTAACCTGCGACGACGAACGCATGCGACGTGTCCAACAGGTCATCGAATCTAGCTTGGAGTAAGTAGTTGTTATTGGATACTTTCCTGAATACTCATTAATTACTCTTTATTTAGTGATACTGCTAGGGTACAGATCGCTCAGATTCTGGAAAGTGTGGCAGGGCTGAAACCCATTGAAAAACTGTTTTTATATTTGCGCTTGCCTGGTGAGAGTGCCGAAACGGATCCATTGAGACAGCCACAAAACCCGCTGGGCACACGATCTGAAATTAATCACACTATCAATTGGGTACGCTCACACCTCGAACATGACGCTCAGGTCTCCATACCAAAACAGGACGTATACAATGATTATATGTAAGTTGTCCATGATTGGAAATCTTTTGAGATTATCTTAATACAAATATTAATAAAATATTTCTTACTTTTTAGCGCCTATTGTGAACGTCTGAGCATCAAGCCGCTGTCAACTGCGGACTTTGGTAAGGTCATGAAGCAAGTGTTCCCCGGCGTTCGTCCACGACGTCTAGGCACGCGTGGGAATTCGCGCTACTGCTATGCAGCTATGCGGAAGACCACAAAATTGACACCGCCTCAACTGCCGCAGCTATGCAAGGATGAGCCCCCCGAAGACGCTAATACAACGGAGGCTATTCCCACACAGATTAAGCACTTGCCGAATGCCGCAGCGGAAGCACATGGTTCAAAGTCTGAGAACGAGTGCAATTGGGATGTTGTGCGCAGCTGGGCAGAAAAGCTGCTTAACACCAAGCTGGAAAGTGTCACAGAATTGGCCACGCGGATCAAGAACAACAATGCAACAATTAATGCGGCATTGGCACCCAAAAAGTACACACCCAGGGAGCCCAAAGAGAAGCGATTGCTTACAGTAAGTTAATTTCAGTCATAATATTTAATTAGTACTATTTCTTATCAATGTCACACGTAGGACATGGGACCACTAAAGAAGCGTCGTAAAAAGAAACGCAAAGGCTCCACATCCTCGGAATCTAGTTGCAATCAACTGAGCGGCGCTCAAGATGCGGGCAGTAGTCAGGAAGCAATCAGCGATGAACACAAAACAGAGCAGTTACTAAAGATCAAGCAGGAGATTATAGACTCACCCAGTAGTTATCTAACATCCCAACAGCTTCAGAAACAATTGCCGCAGCAGCAGGTTTTGCCGATGAACTTGGCCACAGAGCCGCGCAGTAGTGCAGTCCGTAATATAACGCCCAAGCTAATAGAGCTGCAAACTGTAGTTCCAGTACAGCAGCCATTATCACCCAGTGCACTGGTCATAAAGGACGAAGCAGAAGAATATAATACCACCAATATATTTTGCAAGAAAGTGCTAAAAGCACAGCAGACCAAAGGCTTTTGGGCCAACTCGCCTAGCAGCGGCAGTGCAACTGGGGGCACTCTACTTGTACCTCCAGTAATAACTACAACAGCAGCAACACCACCGCCTCTCGTTCAAGCAACTGCTGACAGCTCGCCCGCTAATGTGCCGGTGCTCTCAATGGGCCCACCAGCTCAAATGAATCATCCCAGCTCTATCAGCCCGTCAAGCAGTCTGGATGCAAACACTACACCGAAGGTCGCGTCGCGGAACATGATGTTGCTGCGGGCCAAACGTTTGATGGCAGAGAATGCGGCAGCCCTAGCCGCCGCTGCAGAGGACACTGGACTGGCTGAGAACCTGGGCTTGCCACGTGAGCGTGTAATTAGCATATGCAATATGGATAAGCATGAGCTTGACGATTATTTTCTGCCCGGCGAGGATGAAGAAGAGAACTCCGAAGGGCCAGATACCGAGCTGCTTCAATATTTTCAGATGGGAGACGCTGAGGAAAAACAAATGAATTCCTTAGATGCTCAAGCAGAACAACACAGAAATCCACAGGCTGTCTCAGCAACTGCAGTAACAAATGCAATGGCAGCATCAACAGCCAGATTGGCGACGGCAACAGCGACAACAATAAAGACGACGCAACAGCAATTACATCAGCAGCAGCAACAATCTCAGATGCGTCGATTAATGCCCTTGCCAACGCCAACAGCAACAACAGCGGCTGCAGCAAATGTTGTGGGTTCTGCCTCAGCGTCTCTGGCACTAATGTCACGAAAGCATCAACAGCAACAACAAAATCAGCAGCAACTGCAACAACAACAACAACAGCTGCAAACCAGCAGCAACAACAACAACAGCAACAAACGCAAAATTAGTCTTAGCAACGAGTCTAGTAACGGCAACAACAAGAACTGCATATTTTTACCAATTTCACCAAATATCAACAGCAACAACAAAGCTCCAGCGGCTGCAGCACCAACACCAGCACTAGCAGGAGCAGCAGCACCAGCACCTTCAGCTGCAACAACAACAGAAGCAGTTGCCATAACTGGTAAATTGACCACACAGAACTGCTTTGCTAGTCCCGGTTTAGCATGCATGCGTCAGCGTTCCAGCCTGTTAACCAAACAGCAATCGCTCGACTTTGACAATAACATCGGCAATGGGGATCCCATGATCGGTGCGCATAGGCGTAGACGCAGCTACGTTTACAGCTATCCCAGCAGCAGTTCTGCTTCGGCGCCGCCCAGTCCCTCGCTGCTACAGCAGTGCATGGGCGTCAATTGGTCGTTCAGTGGCGGCACTAGCAACAGCAACAACAACCAGTTCAGCGAGAACAACGTCAGCAACAACAACAGCAATGTGGAACTGCTGGTTAACCAAAACTCCATGGATTTGGAAACAAGTCTGGCGCTAAGCGGTGCAAATATGGAGCTGAACGAAACGCAGCGCTCGCAATCAGTGCCGTTATCTCAGCTTCAACGCAGCAGCAACCACTCTCCTTCAATGAGCTACAACCGCTTGTTGAACCAGGCCGTCACCACTGACATAGTAAAGGATGCGCTATTCTCTGAGAACAGCAATAGTCAGCAGTCGGTCGGCACATTAAAGCTAGGCGGCGGCGATATGGATGTGTCGGCAAGTCTGCTCTACGATGATGTGGATGTCGGTGCGATTATTTCTCCCAGCTTCAATAACAAGTTCGGCGGCATACAAACAACAACCACATGCAGCTCGGCAGGCTCCTCCAGTGGCTATAGCAGTGCTGGTAGTGCAGGCGGTATTGTATCTCGCTCTGTGCCTTCCACACCGCTGCCGCATCAACAGTCGCAGTTGCAGAGCTGCAACAGTGGCTTGGGCAGCACCAATGGCAATGCAAATACTGCCAGTGGCTTCTTCAACATCTCACCAGACTTTAATTGGGGCTCCAGCAATGTGGCCTATGGTGGTCAGTCATACAGTTCACGCAACCCTTTGGATATTTCCAAATCGATGCCAACTACGCCCATAACGACACCCTGTTTCCGCTACAGTCCCGTCGAGCTGCATCGCGACTTCTTGATCAACGGCAATACCATTGACAGTCTGCCATCGCCCGCTGTGACAGCGTTTAACAGCGCCACAGATGTCGTTTTGGCGCTCAGCACCGATACGCTGATTGATGACGCCGCACCCAATAACAGCGATGTCGAGGCCATAATTGGCGCAGTCGATATACTCGATAGCTTGTAGAATTTGCCCGAAGAGAAAGCTCAATCGCAGACGGAGACTGAGACGGAGATTGCGAGCGAGACGCAGCCAGAAGAGCTGGTTATGGCCTGTTTGCTACAGCACGTGGATAAGCTATAAATGTCTCTAACTCACGCCTTCCCATTCTCACTAATTTTCTGTAGTTGTGTTTAACGTATTTTTGTTGTGTTTATATCTTAAATAATTGTTGAATCATATTCAATGTGACCCAAACATGAGCTTTCTCTTCGTATTTCGCAATTCGCTATGCTCTAGCGGACGTCTACACAAACACAATTTATTAAGCTAAACTCCAATTGGTTTCATGAATGTCCAATAAGCATGTTGCGCAAATTAGAATGCCAACGTATTTGTTTTTGCCCGTCATTGTAACCATCCTGAACCAAGTATCCCTCAAGCCGTTGTTATCCGTATGTGCGTGCATATACCATTGTTTATCTGTAGATTACTGTAGATTATATGATTATATGCCTCTGCTGTAAATGTGGCATATTGTTAAAAGTGAAAATCAGCAGAAAAATGTTGCCAACTTTCCACAGTTGAATACTTTGTTTTTAATTGATCCAATGAACCTTGATTTAGAGATAAAACTGTAAACGTCTACATAAAAAAGAGAAACAAAAATACTAGAGTATAGAACCTTACAAATGAAACGAACTTAAAGTCTGAATGAATTCGACGTGCAGCGGTTTTAAAGAAAGATAATATTTATATACACATAGCAGATAAAAGATTGTAACATTTTAAATGCCCCCATCAGGGGTTGAGGTGATTTTCTAATGCCGTGTACAGCCCGAGCTAAACATACAAACATACATAGTTCTAAGCTACCAAAAGTTGAGGGCCCCAAACAAACGACAAGCGTTCAACAATAATAATTATCAGTTTTCAATATCTAAGTGTATGTGTCTAAAGTTACGTAACGTAACGTGGCGTATTTGTTATCAAATCAATTTATAATTTAAACTGGCTATCAGATATGGTTGATGATAGCTTAAGCCTATGTCTTAAATTGGTCGACCTTCTTTCGATTTTATTAACAGTCTATCTATTAGGTACTATATAATTTCTATTTTCTATTCAATGAAATTGTTATATTTTCTACCCTATCACTAGACCACATTAAGTGGCCGTTGACTAGCATTAAGTGTTTGTTTGTTATTGAAAGTGTTTTGTTTGGAATGAAAACGCATAATGAGAGCAGTGACTCCTATTATAGCTGATTCTGTAGATTTAATTTCCTATGTAATTCATGGTCTATTATCTATAAACGTAGTGTTATTAGTATGCATAGTGTCCGACACCCAATTTAATTCCCAATATGTTTATCCATCTATCCTCGTGGTTTCTACGGCTTTGAACAAAGTTTAACTTTAAGATTTCACTTAAATATCACAAATTCTTTACTCTGCTAAAAAATAAAGGTAATTTGTTTGTAAAACAAATAAAAATTTTTAAATACACACATGTAAAACAAAAATGCGTTTATTAAATTTCATTTGTAAAAATTACAAATTGTAAAAAAAAAAAAACAAAATTTTTTAAATATTTCATAAATGTGCCTCAGGCTTTATTGTGAAACAATTATATTCTTGCATATTAAAATTATATACACAGAAACAAAAGAGAAAAATTAGCAACATATACATATACATCAATATATATACATATATGAAAATATACACTCATTTACAAAATGCAAAGTTAGAGCTAGGAAAACAATGAATTTGTCAAAGACCTCAGATTCAGCTAAGAATTAAAATAGTCAGCAAATAAACCATTCAGCATATGTATACAAATTCCCATAAATACAACCGTTAACGCAGTCAGCTTAATTCTAAACTAAAACAATATACCCCACACAGATATCTATGTGCATCAGAGCAAAACAATCGAAGCTAAGAAACTGGATATGCAGGTCCCCTCTCCCAGCTGCTACCGCTTTAACATAAATAGAAATAGTCCATAAACAATATGAGTACGATTGCATATATATATATATATATATATATATATATATATATATATATATATATATATATATATATATATACACTCATACATTTTTCACCGGGAACACTTTAATAAACAAACCGACAACGATTATACATACTTACATACAATAGTTACATATAGTTAACAAATATATACATAAATGAACCAAAATGTACTTTTTATAAGATATTTGAAATACAAAACCGAAATAATGAAAACAACAAATAAAGACCTATGGAACAAGCAAGAAACTATTCTTTCTATTTAAAGAAATTGCAAATCGGATTGCAATCTATAACTCAATTGATTAACTAATATGCAATTTATTTCAATAACCTGGCATATACATGGGGTATACTGATTCGCTGCAAATGTAAGTAACAAGGAGCTCATCAATAATGTCAAATCTGTACTTGTATTTCTAGAATATCTTCTAATTGGAACTCACAACTTGGATGCAATTATCTGTGTATTTAATGAGTTGAATTTTGTATACATTTTCGATCAGTTTATTTTAATATTCTCCACAGATCTACTTTATTTTTAATGAGGTACAAATTTCGACCCTAATATATACAAAATTTTAAATAATTCTTAGATACTATCCCATAAAGTTTCTATATTCATTAAAGAGACGAGAATTTTTGTTATTATTTTTTTTTTTTTTTCATTTATTAAACTGTTAAGTTTAAAATAATAATATTAATATGCAATAAATATTTGTTGTGTTTTTTTTTTATATAATATACATAATAATATTTTTAAATTTAATATGCTTAAGTGCTTGATTATTTTTAAATATTTTCATTCATTTGTTATCGTTATTAATTATTTGCGTTTACTTACTCTTCAGTATAATACTTGTATGTTCATTTGTTTTATGTAAATTTAACTATATTGTTTTATATGCATGTTACATTACATTTAAATAGCGCCAAATAATATTCCATTTGCTACAACTGTTCTTTTGCATGTTGTCAGGGCTACCCTTAATAGTTTAAAAAAGTATTATTGTTATATGTAATTAGTTTTTGTTTCATTTTGTGTAGTTGTTTTTTTTCTTCTTTTTTTTTTCCTGTTTTT
Source organism: Drosophila borborema (assembly GCA_030914335.1). NCBI lineage: Eukaryota > Metazoa > Arthropoda > Insecta > Diptera > Drosophilidae > Drosophila > Drosophila borborema. The sequence continues at coordinate 8,311,504 of JAUESP010000306.1, read as the reverse complement.
AAGCCCTTCGACTTTGTATATGACAATAAATATAAGTAAAATATGTATACGTATAAAAATCATTTATGCGCCATCATCTCTACTATACCGATCTCCCATTTATTAATGCCACTTGTACACTACGCTAATAGCACATTTTGAAAATCCAATTAAATTGCTAATTATTATTCAATTATATATACTTTCATTTATTTATTATAATTTATGTTTCGCAGTTGCTGTTGCCCTTAAAACTATTTGTTAAATATGGTTTACGTATATATTTTATATATGTATGTTTGTTGCTACATTTTTATTAATATTATTATTATTATTTGTTAAATGCTTGTAAATTATGTTATTCTGTTTGTTTACTCTTCAATCGATTTCCTGATATTTGACTTCCATTTTTTTTGCAATTTATTATCAAACCAAATCCGCACACAATTTTTTTTTAACTTTTATCTTTCAAATCTCCCACTGGAACTGCGGAACGGTATGGTATATATATAATTATTTATTTATTATAAATATATATATATTTATTGTATATGCTGCTAAGACTATGTTTATTATGTATGTATATAATATATATAAAATTGTTGTTATTTCGCTGAGGTGGAAAATTCTTTAATTAATAAGGTTGTTGTTGGTGTTATTGATGTTTTTGTTATCCTGCTGCCTGATTATTGCTGCTGTTGTTTCTTTCATGTTTTAGAATATACATAGTAAAGAATCATCTTATTCATTTGAGCAAGGCGGCCTGTTTGCAATTAAAAAATTATTATTTATGTATATTTCATATATATATATTCTTGTAAATGTTTATGCTAAGCGCACTGAAAATTAGTTATTAAATACCAGACAAAATTGTTCAATGTGCATCTGGCCAGAGTTTCGCAGTTGAAGTTGTATTTTCTGAGAAGCATTTGCACTGCACTTTGAATATTTAATTATTGTTATTTGCATATGTATTTCATTTGTAATACGATTTTGGAAGCGACGCTGTCAATTTGCGAACACGAACGGATTGAATTTCAAAACTTGTTGGTCCCAAAATTAAGAGCTTGAACTGAACAGTTCCAACAAAATTTACGATTAACAAAAAAAAAAAAACAAATCCAGAATTTAATAATTTGTAATTAGTTTAAAAATTTATTTAAAAATCATTTTAAAAAACACACACACAAATCCAATGTAAGGACAAAACACACAACTTAAAACGCACACAAATAAATCTATCAAACAATACAAAATAAGATAAATTTGTTTAAGTCTAATAATCATAATCGTATTAATTGTAATAATTATAAACTTGGTAATAATGAAGTCAGTAGTAACATTGTTCGTCAGTAATTGTTGGGGTTTGTTGTTGCGGTCGTTTGGTGCCTCTTAAGAACTAACACACGTATTCAGTTAAAAATATGCTAGACTAATCTAATTACAATCCGAGAAAATAAAATATACACACATAATAAAAAATATTAAAAAAAAAAAAAACAAGGCAAAAAGCGCTGCTATACAATAAGTTAACTACAAACACAATTCATTTAGTTACAGATTTAAGATCTAAATTAGCTCGATTCGAATCGTTTAAATCTTGGTTTTTTGTTTTTTAAATTAAACGTAAAGCAAATAGACATTGCATTATTTTCATTTGTTGCGCATGTGGCCGCGGATTGATTGAGTTTTCCCCTAAGGAAAGTGTTCTCTCTATTATTTGCCATATTCTTCGTACTATACTCGTCATTCTGTTCAGTAATTTGACTACATTAATTTACATTAATTACTCGACGTGGCTGCACCACTACCAGCTCCATTCGGCGTCGGTTCGCCCGCGTTGCTGCGGCTATCGAGCGACCAGTCCCAATCCTTGCCTTTGGGCCGAAACTTTGAGGACTTGTGATGATGATTATAGCTGGCATTTGCATTCGCATTAGCATTTGAATTTGCATTGGCGCCATGATGGGGCGATGATTTCTCTTTTGGCGATTTGCCCGATTTGCCTAGCACAGCTGGCGGCGTTGCTGCCACAATGCCGCCCGCATCCAGTGCAGTTGGTGGTCCGTTGCCTGCAGCATCGGCAGCCGTGGGCGGCGCACTGGAGTTCGAGTAGGCCAGTAGCTCGTCGCAATCATACTCCCAGTTCCGTTCACAGAACTTTTTCTTATAGTGCTTCTCCGAACCGCTCTTGAACTTGCGCTGATACTTGAGAGGAATGCGCAGATCGTTCACCAGCGACGGCACATGCACGGGCGGAGGCGTGGCCACGCTTGCCGCACTCGGACTGGGCGTACGTGGCAGACCCACATCGGATAACGGCGGCGATTCGATAGCGCTTGGATCCACAGGCGATATTGTTTTCAGTGAGCTGCTTGCGTGCAATGATGAGGATGCAGTCGACTTCATGCTACTGTCGCTCAAATGATCAGCCAAGTGTTGTTGTTGCTGCTGCGGCTGCTGTTGCTGTGGCTGCTGTTGTTGTTGCATTGGCTGATGCTGCAATGGCTGATGACCATGCTGATACGGATGATGGCTCAGATTGTGCACCTGGCTGGCATAGAGGCTGCTGTTGTTGCTGCTGCTGCTATTAATGGGCAGCTCCAGCTGTGAGGAACTGGACGAGGTGGACAAAAAGGTGCGCACAGCGTCCGAATTGCTGCTGCTGTGCGTGATGCCCGAATCGGGTGAGGTGTTGCAACTAATAGAAGCAGGCACCGTATCGCCATCAATGGAACGGCGCGTCTTGTCCAGCTCAGTGCTGGCAAAGGCCACCAGCCGATCGAAGCCGGAGCTGACGCGATGCTGCCAATGGGACTCCTCGTCGGCCGCAATGACATCGTCTGCCATAGAAAAACATAACATAGTAGATTAGATCAAATGCACGCTATAAAATCGATTGAGTGAAAGGCAGCAAAAGCTACACAGCCGGGACAGCTGCTGCGTGTGCTGATGCTCTTCGTAGCGTGTTGATGTGTGTGTGTGTGTGTGTGTGTGTTTATGTGTTGGTAGGTGTGTGAGTGAGTGCTAGACTGTGTGAGATCGATAACATTGGCAATGACGATTCATGATAACGATAAAGCGACGTCTATCTAAACCCTGAACATTTCGTCAAGTGGGCTCAAATAAATGCGTATGGATGGAGTTGGACTTGCGGCGTGTGCGTGTGCGTGTGTGTGTGCGTGTGTATGAAGATTTAATTAGAGAGCGTTACAAAACATCAGGAAATCATAAATGAAATAAAATCATAAATAATCAATTTTAATGAAATTGTAAAAAAAAAAAAAAATAGAGAAGAGAAATTAACCAATTAAGCGCAACAGAACTTACCTCATGCTCATGTTTTTTAATTTTATATATGTGTATATAACATAATATACTAGATAAATTTGTTTTGAATTCGGTTAGATTAAATTATTGAACGTAAAATAAATTATGTTTTGTCTTTTTATATGTTTGTCGTTTCTTTTTTCATTCTTTAATAAATATATTAGATGTGTTTTTATTTTGTACTCTGCTTCGCAACAACAACACAATACGTTTTATGTTTTTTGGCATTCTGTATGGATTTTTCATCTTGATTTCAATTAATTGTTTGTTATTTATTTTCGTTTTTCATGTAATTTTAATTTTTTTTTTTTTTTTTTATTATTATTTTTTTTTGTTGGGTTTTGGCTTTTGAAAATTTGGAGGTATTCAATGGTTGTTATTATTATTGTTACTACTACTATCGGCCACAACAAATCCATTAGAATTGGTAGCTGTTTGTTTCGTGGCACCAGACATAGTCGAAGTCGGTGTGCGAAGTCGACGTCTGGGATCGTAATTAGTTATAGAACGATGCGTTGCCGAATCGGTAACTGTATGGGAGTAGAGCATAATAGAAGGGATATAAAGTCGAGTTTTGCATAAGTAACGGGGCGCTTTGTTTTGTTTTTAAATACATTTTGTCCATTGTTCGATAAAAATTTGGCTTTCATTTTTTTTTTTTTTTTTTAGTAATTATTTGAAAATTAATTATGCAAACATAACATTCCAGAGGAGATTGTTAATATCCAGGAAACAAAAATTATATGTATGTATCTTTTTTACAAAGAGCTTTTCGTGTATGTGTATGTATGTATGCGTGTCTCATGTGTAAATTAATTTTGTTGCTTTTCAATGAATTCAATGATATATTTATCATGACTCGAATAGTTGAATGAAAATAAGCGTAGAATGTTGCATGTTCTCGGCATTTCTTTATGTTATATTATGTTTACTAATTGTTTATATATGATGTAAAATATAGTGTTAATAACTTGTTTACACGGACAGCATCATGTCAATGGATTGGATACTATTGACTGTTGTATCTGTGATAACCCAGTATAAAATCTTCAAATACATATTTATATATAATTATAGATAGATAAAATATTTATACTTCATTCATTTCCATTTATTCTTTTCATTTCAATTTATATAAGTTTATGCTATATCTTCTCGATTTCTTCATTTTTTCATTCAAAATATTTGACAATATTTTAAGCAAATATAATATTTTTTTCTTTACCATTTTAAAACTTGATTATAATAAAATATAAAATATTTATTTATGTATTATATATTATTATAAAAATTATTGTTTGATCTTTCAGTAGATCTTGTTTTATTTTAAGGAATATTATTTATTTTGTAATATGTCTGAGAACGCGTATTTTTGTTTATATTTATATTTTAGTCATTATTTCCGTTATGTTAAATAAATAAAATTAGGTTTATATATTTTTTGTTTGGTTATTTACATGTTAGTTAAGGAAAAGCATGAAATATAGATGCAGAGAAATAAAAAGTCAAGGAAGAATACACAAAAAGCAAATAATAAGAAAATGCAATATTGGAAAAGAAGTAAACAAAGCAAACTACGGACAACACACAACATGTAAATAATAAAATACTTTAAGTATACAATTTGGCAACAAGGCCGAGAATATTTGGTTTTTGTTTATATATTTACAAATATTTGCATTAATTAAAAAAATGTTAAGTGTATAATTGTATAAAATGTGTAAAATATGCGTGTAATTCAAGCGGAGGAATTGAATTTAGCTAGTGTTGCTTGAGCTAGCAGTGGAGCTCGACGATGAGCCGCTGTCAGTGTCAGAGTTGTCATCATTTGATGAAACGGAGACGTTTGACCGTCTGCTCGTAATGGTAAGATCTTGAGCCACCGCTTGGGTGGCGAGTCGAGTTTGATAGTGGTGCAATTGATGGTACTGTACATGTGCTGGTGGTGCGTGTGGTGCATGGAAATCGCGTGTGTGTGATGCTGTGGCTATATCTTGATCTTGGTATACAAATGGCTTACCATCATCGCCGGCATTAGACCGCTGGCCGCCCACTATGGTGGGCGTGATGCTGTGACTGGTTTGATGCAAGCCACGCAGCTGCTGCTGGGCATGCTGATGTGGTTTCTGCTGATGGTGGTGCAGCTGTTGATGATTCGTCGATAGCTGCAGCGGTCGCTCATCGCCCATCAGTGAGTTAATCTCGGGACTCATCAGCAACGGTGGCTCCACAAGCAACTTGCTGCGTCTGCCACATGATGACGACGAAGATGATGGTGTCGGTGACGGTGTGGTGGCATCATGTGCAGGCGGCGGCAGCGCTGACCCACCATTGCTATTCACATACAGATGCTGATGCGCATGGGCAGGCGGCTGCTGTTCGAAATGCGCCAATTTGGCAGGTCGCGAAGGCTGCTGATGTGAGGCCAAAGGCGAGCTTCGCTTAACGCCCACTACAAATAAATAATATAATATTAATAACTGTTGCATAAGAGATGATCGCTCGTATGTAGCTTACGCTCCACTTTGTGTGGCGTGCCATTGATATTGCCAGCGGCAGAAAGGTGATGATAGCTATGAGCCGGCGGTGCCTGATGGGCGAAATGCGGCGCCAATTCCGCGACAGCCGCACGCCGTTGCCGCTCCTCGTTCTCTTCCTTGTATTTGCGTGCACGCACATGATCCTGCAGCGAGGCGGCTAGACCTGCAAACAATTATCAATGTGTGCATTAGTAATGTGAACAAAACAAAGTTTCAATAAAGTTTCTGATCCAATAATCTAAAGAACTAAGATGGCACCACAATAAAAATGTGTCCATGGTCAAACAATGTAATACGAAATGCGTTTCATCAATTCATCGTTCATCAATTATCGTTGTTTAGCCTTAATTCAATCAGATCTTCTTATCTCTTTATATAATAGTTTCACTTTTCACTTATTCTATACAATTCTCAATGGAATTTAGCTCGTTATCTAATTTTTAAATTTTTAATTGAATTGGTTATTGATAAATTCGCATATTAAGTTTAAATATCAAAATGATTATTCGAAAATTTAAACTGTTGATCTGGTTCTTCATAAGTGTTTCTCTTTTGTGACTAGATTAGTCTGTTCATCATTATGATATTCATGAGTATATAAATCTAAATTTTATAACAGAATATACATTCTCATACATCGTATGTGGGATTTACTCAACTTTAATTTTGAATTGAATTTTAAAATTGTAACTTTGGCATTTAGTTGCCAAAATAGCTCAAAGCTAAGTTAGGGTATTTCCAACTCAATCACTCAGGACCGATTAGCTTGCTCTTATTTGCTGCACTTACCTTCTAGTGGAGGGTTAGCACCATTAAGGCGCGGAGCGCGTAACGTGCTGCCACCGCCGACTGTGCTTTTGCACTTGTGATGCTGCTGCTGCTGCTGCTGCTGCTGCTGCTGTTGTTGTTGTTGTTGTTGTTGTTGCTGTTGTTGTTGCTGCTGCTCCTCATTAAAGTATGCATCAAAACATCCCATCATTTCGGCTCGCGGCAATGGCACCGACTGATAATCGCGTCCAGTACGTGCCGTCGATGAGCCACGTGCTACTGGCTGAGATTTGTGGGCATAGGCGACGTGAGCTAAGGTGGCCAAGTTGTTGTTGCTGGTGCTGGGTGCCGCTTGGCTGTAGTTGGTCGGCTGTGGCTCTGACGCATCTTCGTTAAGAGGTCGCACATGTACGCGTTCCGGTCTCTGGGCATTCAAATTGATGAGCAAACGTTCATTGGTGCGTTCGGCAAGGAAAGCGCGCTCCATATAGTGAGCAGCGCTGGCGCCGCTGCCGCTGCCAGTGCTCATATTGACCGCCGCATTGATAATGCTCTGGTGTGAGATCTCCAGTGTGCGCTCAATTTCACCAGTGACCAGATCACCAATTGTCTTGCCCGATGTCACTGGGGGTGCCAGAGCCATCGGCGGTGGTGTGGGTAACGCTTGCGGCGGCTGGTTGAGTTTCTCCTGCGAGAGATGCCGACGCAAAGCCATTTTGGCTGGCGATACCTGTGTGTAGTCCGGCTGTGAGCTGTTGGAGCTGGGTCGACTCGGCGGTCGAACGGACAGGCGTTCCACACGATATCCAGCATAGTCCGAGTTGGCGGAACTTGCGCGTGGCAATAGCTCTAGACTGTGCTGTTGGTGCGACTGTTGGAGTTGTTGGTGTTGCTGGTGTTGCTGCTGCTGTTGCTGTTGTTGCTCTGCCAACTGCTCACGACTACCTGAACGTTGCAACAGATTCTCTGCTGGCGCCTTGAATTCGGCTGAATTGCCAGACCCCTGATGATGATGGTGTAGGTGTCCAACTTGTGCATGATGTGCAAGTTGATGCTGATGCTGCTGCTGTTGTTGTTGTTGTTGTTGTTGTTGTTGTTGTTGTTGTTGCTGCTGCTGCTGCTGCTGCTGTTGCTGCTGCTGTTGCTGTTGCTGCTGCAATCGCTGCTGTGCCACATGCGCCAACATGAGCGCATGCTGCTGATGCTGCTGCTGCACCATATAGTGTTCGTAGCTATTGGCACTCACCGAGGCACGTCGCCGATGAAAGCCGAGATCTGCAGACGTGGGCGACGCTGCAGTCGAGACGCCATGGCCAGCATAGAGCGTTGCCATATGTGCCGACGACGCAGCTGACGCAGGCGGCGGTGGTGGCGGCGGCGGAGGAGCCGATGCTCCGGGTCTTGCTGGCGAGTACTTGGACTCCTTGAGCACCACCGTTTGCCCATATTTGCTCGACAATTGCTGCTGATGCTGTTGCTGTTGCTGCTGCTGATGATGATGTTGCTGCTGTTGTTTGCTGCTCATGTAGGCACTGCCATACGGTAAATTGGCAGGCGGCGGCGGCGCCGTAGAAGCAGCCGCTGCGGCCCGCGGTCCCGGCAAAGGTGGTGTTATTGGCGATATCGTCGTATTCGCATTCAAGTGCATCAGACCCTGCGTCGAGACGGTTATAATGTTATGCAAATTGTTGGCGTTTGATGTTTGGGCCATTTGCTTGCTGCGCTTCGATGCGGGCGACTGCAGCGGTGCTGGCGGCGCCTCAATGATGGGCATTGCCTTGCTGCGCTGCTCCTGATCCTCGTTGAGCGCTGATGTTATGATGCTCTTCAGCCTATCCTCAAAGTTGGCCACTTTCGGCGACTCCTGTTTGCGACCCAGTCCCGGCAACTCGCACTTGGGCAACAACACGGCTTGGGGCTGCGTCTGCGGCTGTGCCTGGGACTGCTGCTTGGGCGCTGGCATCAGAGTACTATCCTTGTACGGTGATGGCGAGGTCTTCGGCTCCGCTTTGGGCTTGCCATTGACAAAGCTAATGGGATTGGCGGAACTGATGGCGCTGCTGGTGCTGACCGCAGCTGGCGGCGGCTGAAATTTGCCAGCCTCAACCTGGCGGCAGGTCTCGAGTATCTTTTGGGCCAGCACCTCGGGATTGCTCTCCTGTATTTTACCCACCTCCGGCACCTCGGGCCATTCCTGCGAGCGCGCACGATGCTCGCGGCTGCGACGCGACGCTTTCACACTTGGCAACTTGCTGCAGTTCGTCTGCGTCGTCGGCGTGGCACCATTTGATGGCATGGTTGGAGTGCCACTAGCCAAAGTTATGTTCGTGCCCTGGGCAAGCAATGCTGCCGCCGTGCTGCGCTCTTCGGCTGACTTTTGCAGCGAATTTGTCTCCTGCTCGATGGTTGAGACCTGTGCATAGAGCTTCTTGCGCTGGCTTAACGTATTGGCTATTTCCTTCAACACCAATTCTTGCGCCGCTGTTTCGGACAGCTCCTGGGGCACCTCGAGCTTCACTTTACTGTTGCTGCCATTGGTAACAGTGCATAGTTTCTGATATTCAGGCAGATGCTTCAGTTGCTTGCTCAACAGCAGTTTCTGTTCGCTCTCGTAGACGGTGACCTCGTTGCGCATTTTGCTGACGGCATGCTGCAGATCCTTATGCCGGCCGACAATCTCCTTGGCCTGCGCTATCAGATCGTTGGGCGAGTTCACATTTATGCCTAGCTCATTCATGCGTACCTTTAGCAGTGTCACGCTGTCATCGATCAGCACTTTGATCTGCTTGTCCAGCTGACTGGCTCGATTCTTCAAGCGCGACATTCGCTCCTGCTCCTGGGCAATTTGCTTCTGCACCTGAGGCAGATAGGTGCTCGAGCGCATTTGCTCAATAATTGCCATATACTGAGAGCGGAACACATCGAGTAGTATTTGCAGGGCATACGGCGTATCCTGCGGTGCTGTGGGTATGTCCAATTCACGATGCGACATGTCGCCAGTGAGCAGCGATGTCAGCTGCTGATCAACTGTGCCTGGTGCAGCGGGCAGCTTCTTAGTCATCGCATCCAACGAAGTGCTCAGCACCGTCTGCTTGTGTAGCACATCCAGGCCGGCAATCTTGAGGCACTTGCGACCGCGTTGCCCCTTCTTCATGCGACCCTTTCGTCCGGGTCCGGCGCTAGCCGCACGCGGTTGATCCTCCTTGCTGCTGGAGTCCTTGCTGGCCGAAGCGGATGTGGCAGATGCAGCAACTGAAATTGCTTCTGCTTCTGCTTCTGCTTCCCGTTGCGCTGCTGCTGCCGATTTGCTGGCAATCGCCGCTTTGCGTGTTAGCTTCTTGCGCTTCTTCAGTGTTGTGACAACGCGTGGGGCACGTCCCTGATGGCTATTGCTGTTGTTGCTGTTGCTATTATTGTTCTCCTCGTCATCTGACTGGGAACTCTTGCCCTTGGAACTGCACCAATCAGACCACACTTTGCGCGTCATTGGCCCGTTCGAAGCGGATGTGGTATTGGTGGCTGTGGTGGTGTTTCCGCAATTTCCATTGTTCACCTCCCCATCGCTGTCCGTGGTGCTGTCCATGTTCAGATTGCGCTGCTGTACTTGTGGCTGTTGCTGCTGCTGTGCACTTGCCAGCTGTTGGCGTGTTTTGGAGGCGGTCAGTCCACCTCCGTTGCTACCGCTAAGATTCGCCGGCGACTGCGATTGATGCCGCTGCTGAGCGGGACCGTTGAACATTTCTCTTTCCCTTTCGCGCTGCTGTTCCCGCTGCTCTCGCTGTTGACTATTGTTATTGGGCTGATTGTTACTGTGATTATTGTTGTGCTGGCCAGTGTTAGCCTCACGTTTGGCGCGATCGCGTGTGGTGCGAACGGTACCTAAAAGAGCATCGAACAGAAAATGTTTCGATTAGATATGTTTAAATTTTTGCAATTTGCAATACATTTTATTTAATAATATTAAATCAAAATGAATTTTTTTTTTTTTTGTAATAATTTAATCTCCTACAAATTCTTATCCACAACTGCGCGGAATGGGTTAGAAAAATATATAAACTGAAACCTAACTCAGATCTTTTAAATTAATTTTTTTAAATAAAACCGTATTCAAATAAATTATTTTAATTTGCTTTCAAAAATCTGAACATGTATATATTGAAAAGTACATTAAATATGTTTTTTTAATTTTTATATAATAATTTCACAGCAAATCATCAGCGTGATTAAACATTTAAACATTTACTTAACTAGTACACAGATTATATTGTGCATATACTTACTAATATAACATTTAGTTTATTGCCAAATAACATGCAAACTTAGCTCAAAATCACTATTAATACTTTAATTTAGAGTTCCCTAAACTGTATTCACTCTTTCCTATAGCTTTTCCTTAAACTCTCGTATATGCTAGCCCTGTCTGAACATGTTCTTAGTTATCTAATACTTAATACTTATCGATAATGAGTGAAGACAAGTGACTGGAAATGATGAGCTGACTGACTGATTGATTTGATCATGACTGATATTCGAGGAGTTTGATTGAGTGACTGAGTGAACGTGTGCTGTATTTATGTATATCATCATCCGCTTCTCCATTGGAACTCCCAGATACTCACCCACATGCTCGTGATCACCGCCCTTTGTTTTCAGGCGCTGAAAATAGCGCTCTAATATGGTGCGATCGATCACATGTAAATAATATGAAACCGGCTTGCAGGTCCATGAGACGGAGCCCTTCAGTGGTGGTATTTCGCTCACATGCATTATAGTGCCAATATCAGAAAGGTTTCTGTAATCAAGATGAAATCATGTTCAGTTCATGCGGAATATTTATTTCTTTATGTATTACTCACCGATCTGTGATGCGAAAATTGAGTGGACAGAACGATTTGGATGAAACAACTCGTGCGCCATCTCGCAAATCGGCAAATCGCTCCTTCAACTGATGATCGACGGTCGGACCGAAGGCAAAGTTATTGACAAACACCAGCGTTGACGAGGTGATTTTCTCGCGATGCTCATCGACCAGAAAATCTCCTTTGATCAGTTTGTACTCGCAGTAGCGTTTGCCAAACCAGCCCATGTACTGGCGAAATATCTGATCCATACGTTCGGCATAGCGAGCGGGCGTATCCGCCTTCTCGATTCCGATGCATGTTTTCAGGGGAAACGATCCGGCCATTTGCAATACCACCTGTCCCACACCGGAACCGAGATCAATGAACGTGTCCTCCTTGCTAACGGTGACATGTTTGAGCATTTGCTGTACCAGCTCGTACGATGTCTCGCCATAGACCTCCGGCGAGAAGGGCTCGTACTGATTAAGCTTGTCCGGATCGAGCACGGCAGCATTGTAAACTAATTGCAGTATGTGTCTTAAAAGGCTAGGGTGAGCGAATTTATTCAAACGCTCGGCGGGCAGTGAAGTTCCTTTTTCCTATAAATAATAAAAAAATAATTAGTGTATATTCCAATGGCTGATAATATCATAAGGGATCTCTAATTTGTCTGATTTCATGCTTTGAAATATCCCGAAGAAATTGTATTCGAAAATGATCTTAATAAATTTATAATTATTTTCTTTTTAATATTTCATTAAGTTAGTGAAGAAATTGCATGAAATGAAAAAAATATTTGCCCCTATTTTATGTTGAACATTATTTTGAATATTTCCGATAAATGTTTTATGTTTATTCTCTTCAAATTTCTTTTGATCTAGCTTTATGCAGAATTCGTAATTGGATTTTAGGATAATGTGATTTACTTACCAATGCAACAATACTGTCGACAGCTTTGTTGAAGCGATCGACAAGATTTGTCATAGTCTTATAGCAGGCAGTGTCAATATGATTGAGGTTAATCTCCTCGAATGCGGATGAAATGGATGGCAGCTCATCGCATACGAATTTAATAGTATCGAGAATGTCGATGCCATTGTCATGCTTATCTTGTCCATGTCCAATCTGCAGTGGCCAGGCAAACGTGATGGTTTCGGAGGAGCCAGCTGGCGAGCGCAACACCAAGTCTTTGACTTGAGGTGTTGCCATATTTTTCCCTTGCCAGCTGTGCGGCAAAAGGTCAATGGGATTCGAAACACCAAAACAACGTCACGTTGTTGTTTTATGCTTCGCAATTGGTCTTCTAATTGTTGTTATTGTTATATATAGGTATATTGTATATATTGCTGTTCTAATTATTGTTGTTGCTGGCTTTGTGTTCTTGTATATCATGTGCTATAATGAATATATTGATGCTGATGCTGATGCTGATGCTGATGTTAACGATAATTATGATGATGATCAAAAAACGTTGGCAAAGGAGCAGTGTTGAGGCGTTACGCGTTACGTGACGTGACGTTCCGTTACGTTTCGTTTCGTTAACTTAAGGTTTTGCGTTACAATTACGATGACGATGATAGGTTGTTTGTTTCTTGGTTTGTTTGTCGTCTTAGGAACAGTGGCAGCGTTGGGTTAATTAGGTTAACGTGTATATTGGGCTAAATAAAAAACAAAACAAAAGCAAAAAGAAACTATTCTCTAATTGATTTTGTGTGCGTGACGTTATGTTACGTTACGATCGTTACGTTATGGCTGCTAAAATCTCTGCTGCTGTTGCTGTTGCTGTTGCTGCTGCTGCTGCTGCTTCCGCTCCCACCCACAAATTTGTCTCGCTCCGTCTTCTCTGCCTCCTCCACGTCGTCGTCTTCCTCCAGCAGCAGTGGCAGCCAATGGAACAGTAACAAAATACAAAAGTAACTGATGATAGTTGCGCAATTTAATATTTTGCTGTATGTTAAGAAAACGATGCATTTTCCTCACTGTGTGACAACATTTTCAACTGTCATATGCTGAGCCTAATGTTGCAATTGCTGTTGCTGTTGCACTTGCACTTGCTGTTGCATTAGCTTCATTTCATCGTCTTGCATTCCAGCAATTGCATTTCATTTCTCGGCGTTGCTCGCCGCGCGCGCTTTGCCTATCGACGTTACGCATGATGCGCGCGCGTTGTTCAGTGTTGCAAAACGTTGTATAGTGTGTTTAGAATTCAGATAAAATTCTATAAAATATTTATTTTATTCTATATGTATTTTGTTTTTGGGTCTGCAAGAAGAAAGAGAAGAAACAGAGAAATGGTAGAACATAAATAAATAAGGCTTGAAAATGCTTGAAAATAAGGATAATTAAGGAAAGTAAAACAAACTGATTAAGAATTAAGTAAGCGAAATTGTGAGATACTGATTATGAGCGTGCTTTAAGCTAATGTTAGTAATAAAATTAGATGCTGTTCAAAAAAATGCTGCGCCATGCGTGTGTCTTGATGAAAGAATACGTAATTATTTATTATTATTATTATTATTATTAGTAAATGAGTGCGAATAAATGTGAGAAACAGAGTAACGCACTAAGTTATTTAACGCTATAATTATTCAACTATATAACTATTGTAATCAGTTAGTAGCTAGCAATAACAGCAACTTATTAGCTGTGTTCTCATAGCCTATGCATTATAAAAGTTTTCGAATGACAAATAAACTAATCGAACACACATATAATTTTATATACCTAAATATATAAATCAAATAAATATTCAATAATATTGTATGAAATCCAATTTAATTTATATGATACATCATATTTGTTGGCCAACATCAATTATAAAGGATCAAATATCTTGGATCGAACAGTTGAGCGGAAGCGAAATTTGAAAAGTCAAATGGTTTTTTATTATACTTTCAGCAATTTAATTATAAACTTAAAAACTTTAAACTATAGAAATATATAATAATATATTCCCTTAAATTATATAACCCAAATCGTAATACCTTATCCAAACTAAATTCACACAATAGAGTTTGCACAAGTGAATGAAGCAAATGTAATATTGATGCTTAAATTGCCTTCACATTTTTCCATGCAGCATATAAAAGATTCTCTTTGGCAGACTTAATGTTAGTTATTTAGTCATTCTTTGTGTTGCTAATGCTCATTTATAAAACAAAGCACGTTTCCAAATCTTTTCAATTTTTCTCTCTTGTATATCATTTTATTTTCGTACGCATTTGGAACGTGGGCGTGTCCCACAGGACGACAATGGGGCATCATTAGCATAGTAAAAAATGTCGACAACAGCCAGAGTTATTTTAATTCCCGCCTGCAGAGGGAGGCCGGGTGTCAGGCAAATGCTGTAGAAAATCAATAAAAACCAACCCCAAAGCCATTTCCATCAGGGGAATGAAAATGGAGCTTAATTAAAGCTTTGGGCATTGCTAACATTTTTAAAGCATTTGGCCGCAAAAGCCCCATATTAAAGCGTGTGTCAATGTATGTATCTATATATATATGTATGTATATGCATAGATTGTGCTCAAACCCAAACCAATCCTGTCTGGCAACAATTCTGACTGACACACACACACACACAGATAGGGAGGGAAAGAGACAGAGGCACGTAACATACACGTTTATGGAGTTTCATATATATACATACACATAAATTCCGCTATGTATCAATATGCGCTAAGCATCCACGTGTGCCGTTTGTTTTGCATCTGTATGGGAATTCTCTATCTGTGAATGTGGCTCCAGCTCTATCTCTATCTGCTGGCATGACAGCTTGCCAACAGAGAACAACAACAATAGCAACAACAACGGCGCTGCACTTGGCAGCCCCCCCTGCATCGATCCTGCCACTTATCCTGCTCGGGCGGTTAACCTCTCTGTGGCCAGAGACCCGTGTCTACCCAGGCACGTTTGCTGTGTGCGTGTGCGTGTGCCTCTGCGAATGCCTTTTACTTGAGCTTAGTGGCGTAGCCCTTACAGCATTTGCCTATTCACAAACACAAAAGCTATTTAACTGCATTAATTAGTCAATAATTGCAAATAATTTCTTATATGTCATTGGTTTGTTCTATTATGAATCTATTAGGTAATAATGCGATTAATGCATAGAACTAGAAAAAAAAAATAATAAGAATTAGTTTCTGGGAAACGTAACTAATGCATTTATGATTTCTCTCTGCTATTTTATCTAGGCATACACTTATGCAGTCGAATGCTCTGTCTGTTCAAATGAAACTAATACTGACTGCAGAAATTACCTTTGATTAGCTCTACTTACATTGCCTGGCTAGCAACACAGCAGCAGAAGCCACATTCCAACTATAATTAGAAACGACAAACCAGGTAAATACTTCAGTTCATTAACAGAGTTTAGTATGCTTTGCATGCTCACCTCAAAGCAAATCTTGGTATAATTAACTAAATTAGTCATAATCAAATTCTCACATATATGCTTTCAGCATTTGTTGCTGCTTGTATTAAATGACTTTAAATAAGAACTCTTACTGTGCAATTGAATAGTTGTCGACTCTCTGCTAGCAAGTTATGCATTCACAAGCCTGGCTAATTGGATATAGGATATGTTAACAACAAATTTATATATTATAGGGGCTTTCAATACTCGGTGCTAAAATCAAGCATTGATTATTATTAAAGCACTCCATTCATAAACTTATTTTTATACTTTAAGCTAAAATCTTTAATTGTTTCAATTAGCAAATCTATACAAATTGTAACAAAAATTCAATATTCTTTCATTACATATCAGTTATTTATCCTAACAACAGTATTTGTTTAAAGTGTTATATATATATATATATATTCTTTCTTTTTGTGCATATCATATCATTAGTTTAGTTCACATTGTCAGGGTATCTAATGTAGCTCCTCAATATACATAGTTGAATAAACTTTCTTAATTGTTGTGCATGACTGTGAAGGCGTGACACACATTTCCATTCCATGCCTACTCATTCGTACATACACATATACACACACACACACACACACACACACACACACACACACACACACACACACACACATACACACACTAGTTGACATAATTACAGAGCACAGAAACTTTGCCACGCTTTTAATCAACTTAAAACGCTCTCACAGTTCATACCATGCCATTCTCTTACGCTCGCTCACCCACACTCTGCTTGCCAACTCCATGGGGAGAGCACTTTTGCATGCAATATGTATGTATGTCTGGGTGGCTGACACACGCGAGCAGCGCTGCCAACGCCCACGCGAGCAACTTATTTTCTTCTCCTTTACAAATGTTTTTGTTGCTATCGGCTGTCGGCTCTCGCTCTGTTCTTGTTTAACGACTTTTGCCTGCCTGCCACGCTGTCTGTGTCTGTGTCTGCGTCTGTATTGTGTTTTGTTTGTTGATATCGCAACTGAAACAACAATAAAAATGAATTGCGAGCAAAATAACTAAAATAAACTGAATACAAATTTCAGATATGTGTGCCCAATTCTCTCTGCCACTCACGCTCTCTGCCGCTGCCTCTGTCTACCTCTCTCATACTCATATTTATTTTTCGTGTTTTATTTTAACGCGCGTTTTGCTATTTTTATGAGCAACTTTTATTAACATGATTGGACATTCTGATTGCTCATTTTTAGCCGTTGTGGGTCAAGGTCACTGTGACAAATAATTAAATACAGCGCAAGGCAAGCAAACAAATAATGCACAAATTGTGGCGTATGTGAGTGTATGAGCGTGTGTGTGTATGTGTGAGTGAGTATGTGTGTGTGTGTGTGTGCATCTGTCATCTATTAAATGCCGTTACAACAAACAGTTTCTGTTTGCACGCCCACCCACCTAGGTCACACTCTCACACTCTGCCCACTTGTTGGTCTGCTGTAATTACATTATTTCATCGTTGACTACGAATGTAATTTTATTATTTACTTCTGTACACATATTGTTGCGAACAACATCATCAGCAACAACAGCAACTATATATATACATATATAGAAATACATATATAGAAATACAGAATATGTTCATGGTCACGTGTTTGTTGTGATTGCATGACTGAAGGTTAAATTAGTTTACGCTTTGATTTCATGTTAATTTGTTTGACTTTTATTGCTGTTGTTTCTTCATGTCGACTCTAATTGTTGTTCTGCTTCTAATTGTTACACTAAACACAAAAAGCTTTAACTATATGTTTAAATTTCTGTTTAGTTTATTAGCGCAAGGTCTACGTTTCATTTGAGTTCAAGCATTCTGTAAATAAATATTTGCTTTTGGAGGAAAGGAAATTATAGAAATTTTGTAAGCTGATTTCTTGCTAATGAAATAATTGGTATTTTCTGTTTACTCTTAGACCATTTTAAGGAATTCCATTGAAATATTTGTAAGATTATGAATTCTTAAAAATATGCCTTTTGAATTATTATTAATTATAATTAAAAACAACAGCTGCAAAATGAACTTTCAACAGAAAATATATGTATATATTTAAATATGTGCAAGTGTTGGTTGTGTGTGTCTGGCATTTTACATTACAAATGTAATGAAGAAAATCTTGTTAAGGCTCAGTCACATTTTCCCTTTGTTTGCTTTGTTATTGTTGCAACTATGTGGCGGCAGACTTTTCGTGTTATCATTGAGGTCATGCGCTCAATATTGATAATCAATAATGCGTTCTATACGTATGCACATATACATACACATACGTAAATGCTGTCGGTGTACACAGACGTAACGCAATTTCTGAATAATGAATAATGAGCAAGCCTTGATGAATTCTTAGCGACTGATAAGATTTGTTTTTATAGAAACTCAATTAACACAAGTATATAGGGACATATATCATTTACATTTTGTAGAGCTATTTATAACTAATTATTATTTATTTTTTTTTTTTTATTATTTTTATTTATTTTACATTAAAATTTACAAATTTCAATTATTAATTATTTATTTAATAATTAATTCCTACGTTGACGGGAACAGTAGTTCTTAAATGTAATTGTTATATAGATTTGCCTATATTGTTATATGCAAAACTGTTATATTACTTCCACATTCAAGTGAGAAGCGAGAATTTAAGGCCGTCAAATGTTTGCGGCTGATTCTAATCAGAATCGCTGAATAAACAACGCTCTGATAAGATAAGCATTTGACCTAATTACGTTTAAAAGCCTTAGATGTACATATGTATGTACATAAATACATACACATGCACATATAACAACATACATACAAATATATAGAAGTAAATAAAATAAAAAACATATGACTGCCAACCACAATTGTATTTAGTATTTATTTATTTTAATTTCGAACAGCTTGCAACAAGTCAAACACCTGCGCTGCTGATCGCAAGAGAGAGAGACAGGCAGGGAGAGCGAGAGAGGCAGGGAATATTTGTGCGAGGGGATAATTGTCTGTCTGTATGTTCGAGAGCGTAAAGTCCAGTGGCAGTCAGGTTTGGTACGTGATAAAGAGGGGAATTGCTACGTATTATACCCTTGACACAAAGCTTGCTGGGTAGATAATAGAACGTATAACAGTTGGGTACAATTTAGACGTGTTTGGCCTGATTTAAATATAAAAGTTAACAGTTATTTTCAACGGTCTGTTAAACCAGTTCGATGATAAAGAATAATCGATGTGAGTAAAACAAAAATGTACTTTTTAAATAATTGCTATTTACAGGCAATCTTCAAGTCGATCATTTTCTACGTCATATGGTGTGTACCTATAATTTCTTCTTGCTGAAGGATTCCAGTTGAGTTTTGTGCTTGCGGTTTAAGTTACCCCCGAAAACAGCTGCTGCTTGCCGTTGCACGTTGCACGTTGCACGTCGCATGGTGCACAGAGGGAACTTCTCAAGTAACCACAGGCAACAGGTAGCATAACGGGGCACGTGGCCAAAACCATGTTGGCCTGACTTTGACAGCAAAATTTACGGCCAACATCTGCATTAAATGGCAGCAGACTCAGGCCAGCCAACATGAACGAAGATTGCATTGTAATTATATATATATATATATATGTACATACATGTATGTAAAGCTATGTATACACTAATGTATAAGCTTAACTCTTATTCATTACTATTCAAGGGTGTATTCAAAGAAAATTATAGACAAGGATAATAAAGATGTGTAAATTTGTTTTCAAGTTAAATTTTATTGATTTTAAATGAATTTGATCCGTTTTATGTGCTGCCAAACAATAAACTGACGAATTCAAAATTGTAATATGTATTATTATGAATATTATTAGAATTAACTAGAGTTAAATAGCATTGCATTCATATATTAAAATTGCACATTTATGAAAAAAGTAATCAAGAAGTTTGAATCTCCTATAGCTATATATAATACATATTTCATTTATAAACATCTCTTCTCTAGGTTAACAAACGCCTTTAAAAATATTACACATTAAAGACCTTTTTATGGCAAACAAACAACAATTGACACGCCCACAATGAACCAGAAAAATAACATTAAATAGACGCAAAAGTTATGAATGAACTATGCACTTTGCATTTCACGATGGCCCAAGCAAGACGAATTGAAATGTGATATTAAAGTACAAGAGACGATTAAAGATAATGCAAAGGAATGAAGATGATGAAAAGGAACGAAATAGAATGGAACAGCTCTTAGACGTTACTCAAGGCAAGAGACTTTCTGCTCATATCAAAAAGATTTTATTTACTTTGAGGGTTGAGTTTCACAAGGGCCTCAACCCCTCACACTCACACACACACAGACACATTATGCGAACGTGGGAAAAATGTGGAAAATGCGAACAAAAAGGAGCAAAGTCAAAAAGGAATAGCCAAATGTTGGAGCAAATGATAATGAGGATAACGATGATGATGATGATAATGACGAAGAGAAATAACTAAACTAATGCCAGAGGGCTTCTAACGGAGGCAAAGCTGGGCCCAGTCAAACTTATAAAGTATGTATACAGTAATGTGGCCTGGCATGTGGGTGGCGCGTTGTTGGGCGTGCATGTGTGTGTGTGTGTGTTTGTGTGTGGGTCGCAGGCTCGAAATATGCAAAAAGTTGTTGAAAACTTGCTAAGCAAAAGGCATAAAATGTTGACGAAGTATACGTGTGTGTGTGTGTGTGTATGCCCATAGGGATGGGCTGACTTGAGGTGCGGCCATGTCTCATAGACTATGTATATAAATGCAACAAAAATAAATATATATACATATATATATGTATATATATATACATATGTACAGTATGTATTTAAGTGTGTAAGCACAGGGCTCACATAAATGAGACAACAGAGTGTATGCCCCTGCGAAGCAGATCTCAGCTCGTGGTATGCTTTTTTATTTCTTGAAGAAAACTTTTAGAATTTTTGTTTGTCTTTAAATACTTTTTGATTAAACAAACCAACCGGATTTAAATCTGGCTTATATAAAAACTATCTTTAACATCAATTCTTCAGCGGGTGCCTGCTTGCTTGCTTAATTACAAATTCTGTTTGATATGCATTTTCCAAATTTTCATTTAGCCAAAGCATAGTCAAACTGATTGACTGTGTATTTATTAGAATTTCTTTAAAACTTTCGTTATTTTGCACCAGCTGGACCAATATTGCTTATGGCCATTGGCCATTGTGAAGGCATTGCATACCAAGGAAAACTTTATTCATATTGGCTTTTAGCTCGGATCTGGGAAAATATTTGTTGTCATTTACGACAAAAACAATGCACGAAAATATGAAGGCTTTATGTCTACTTATAGTTTGAGCAGTTCTGACAGCTTTCATTGGATGAATGTTGTTGTTGGCAGGGATTTTGCTGTTCACATCCAGCAAAAAGTTAATCAATATTGTTGGATGCTAGGCAACTAAGACCAGAGCGACTAGGAGGAAGGCAAGACGGGATTAAGGGAGCTGGTGAAAATAACACAAAATCCTTCTGCAGTATGGAAGGAGATTAGTTGAGAATTTTGCAATTTATGGCAATATGAAAGTTGTTCATATGTTTCGCAGTAAATAAATATATGTATATAAGAAATGCAAAAACAAAAAGTTGCATATTTATATGCATTACATATTTATAGCAAAGTTATTGAAAAAGAAATTTGATGAGCTATGATTGTAAAGTTTGAAAAGCTTTTGTAAATTCTAGTTATATTAGTTTGATAAGTAATTTTATTTTAAAAGTAAATTAACATTATCAATAAATAACGAATTTTCAAATACGAATTTAAAGCTTGTTTAAATGTTGTTCACTTTCCAATGTTTTAATTAAATTTCTTTTTCATATGCTACTCTTCTTTTTTCAGTCAATCAATAACTTAAAAATATAAAATTTTCATTATATTCATTAATTCAAAACATGTCTAGTCTACTCTTAATAATGTCATGTATTTATTTATTTATTTTATTATATTTAATAAGCTTGCTCTCTATGTACATTCACTTATTTCTCCCGTATAACTTCTAAATAATATTGCTTGTCGGGCACAAAGTCAAGTAAATAATAAAAATATATGAAATTAAATACATTAAAGTCGCCCCAAAAATACACACACACACACACACCCACACACACACGCAGTAAATTTTCATTAAAGTAAAGTGCGAGCTTTGGCGTCTCCCATGGTATTGCTGTCCTTTTCTATCGCTTGGGCCCACCCAACGAAATTCCGCCTGCTTGGCAACGCAACGGACGTCGCTGTCGACGAACGAGGGTTGCTGCAGCAAAAACAACAAGTAATAAACACGACAGAGTAAAAAAAAAATATATATACAAACAAATAGAGCAGTGCAGAGAGCATTGGAGAGGTGAAAGAAAAAAGAAGATGAAAAAAGAAATAAAAGGAATATAAAGCGCGCTCGCTGTGGACTGGGTTGGGGCTGGACTGGATGGTCTGTGCTCTTGTGGGTGGTTGGGTATGTGGGTGGTTGGATGTTTATTTTTGTCCGTAGGGTTGCAGATGTGCTGTGCTGAGCTGTGGGGGTTGCCAGCCACTTTTTGCATTAATTGCTTTATCGATTTCTGCAGCATTTTCAACCTCTTTCTGCATGCTCGCTGTTGTTTTTAGCACAAGGACGTGGAATAAATATGAAAAGCAACAGAGAGCAGTCAAATGGAAAAAATCCTCTGTTTGTTATTGTGAATGAGATGTGGCAACAGAAACGACAACAACTAACAGCAGCAACAACAACTATTCGAGAAAGGAGCAGAAAGCACATTTTCCCTCAATGACGGCTTTTTGAAAAGCAATGCAAACGCTTTCAGCGCCACCTGCCTACATTTCATGAAGGCTCAAAACAAAACAAAAGCCCAAAATGTAGGACGCTACGTCCCCTGACCCTACCCTACCCAACCCCACCCTACTGCACCCCTACCCCCGCCCAGTCAAGTCCGCCACCTCTCACTTTCCCGCCTTTAAGCCATCGTCAGCAACGTCAGCAAAACAGCGACAGAGTTGCCAAATGCATGCATGCAAAATGAGCGCAGCTCGAATGCAATGTGCAGGCAGCAAATAGACCAATGAGCGAGTGAGAAAGGAGGAGTAGGAGGAGGCAGAGGAGAGAAAGCAAAGCGCAGTAGAAGCGACAACAAACGCCCGCCAGGCGGCGCCCTAGTGAATGTAAAAAAAAAAAGTTGCAGTAAAATTGTGCACAATCCTAAAAAATGAGGTCAACTATTTCTGCTCTATGTGATTGTGAGTGTAAGTATGAAAGTGTGTGTGTGTGTGTGCGCGAGAGAGAGAGAGAGAGACATAAAGAGGTAGAGCGGGACAATTACTGTTAACCGGGGCTGCGTTTGTTTCAATAGCGTGCTTAGTTAGTAGGTTATGCTTATGTAAATTTTCATAATTGCATGTACATAAAGCATATTTACTTTCCTACACAACATATACATAAGAAACACATATACATAAATACATACATACATACAGATATAGAAGTACTTGTGCTAAGCTCTTTAAAAACGTTTGGCACTTTAAAGCTTTGCCTATGAAATGTGGCAACAGCGCCGCCAACCAATGCATTTACTGAAACGTGTTAAGAACCCGCAAAATAGGTCAATAACGAAAAAGCAACTTTTGCGGCTTTCAATACGACGTTTTGAATTTCGAAGAAAGCAAAGTGTATTGAAAGTAAAACTTAATTACGCTTTCATCAAAGCATTATCTCTATCAGCCATAAAT
The DNA here is from genome assembly GCA_030914335.1 of Drosophila borborema. Lineage (NCBI taxonomy): Eukaryota > Metazoa > Arthropoda > Insecta > Diptera > Drosophilidae > Drosophila > Drosophila borborema. The sequence continues at coordinate 8,287,871 of JAUESP010000306.1, read as the reverse complement.
GAATACTATTATGTAGTCTATATATATATGTACATATCCTATAAGACTGAGATATAATTAGACTATATTAAATATAAGAATTACTTTTATTATGTATTATTTGTTCATTAATTTTCCTATTTCTCTTAGCACTTTTTTTAATGTATTAAATTTTCAATTGACCGATGAAATTGGGAAGAATTTGAAGCTAGAAATTAATGAAATGAATACGTTTGATGTACGTTTACATCATAGTCTTTACACAGATTTTCTACGACTTTTGTATTCTACAAAGTGAATTAATTATAAAGCAATTAAAATATTTTGTATAGTCAACTTGAATTATTTGAATATGCATGATAATTATAATTTTGCAATACACTTTCTCTTAATTTTTTATAATTTTTTATTTATTCTATTAATATTTATTTTCACTTTTTAAACACAATTTGTTTATTCGCGTTTTTCAACAATTTTTCCACATATCAAAGCTTTTACTATACTATAGTTTACTCCAATCAAAACTCCTTTATACAATTGCCTGGTAATATTTACTTAGAGTTCACTGTACAATGCGTTCTAGCACATTTCCAATAGTCACGTAATGCGACCAGACAATAAACACAATCAGCTTGCTGAATACACCTAAGGGCAAATATATCAGAAACACAAACTGCACAACAATGAGCAATGAACAAGAGGACTCGAATAACAACAGCAAAAGTCCAGTACAATTCGGAGCTTAGTTGAAGGAAATAGCAAAGAGCCTTAAATAAATAAAAAGTCTTTCTAATTTATGTAGTAGGTAGGCAATGAGAGCTAGCTAGAAAAGCAGACAATCAAAAGGCTAGCAACGGTAACAAAGGCAAAAATCTCGAATCGAATAGAGAATGGCGACAGGCTCAATGCGACGTTGCCAATTTTCACAGCTGTATTTTGTTTTCTAAGCAAAGGCCATAGAGAGAGAGAGAGAGAGAGAGAGTCCTAGTACAGAGCTGGAGAATTGGGGAGGTTTGTGTCATTTGCACACACACACACACAGAGCGATAAAAACGACCGATAAAAACAGGAAGAAAGAATAAAACAAAATAGAAATTGAAACATCCTTCCTGCCAAAGGATTTTGCTTGTGCGCCCTGCCCGGGTTGTCCAAACTATTTGCTTTTGAAATTGATATGGGAAAAACTATGCACAATATGACAGGGTGTGCTGGGGTGTGCTGTGCGGGTGAGTTCACATGCAACAATTTTGGTCTGTATGAAAAGAACCTGCCACAAGGGTTGCCAGGCGGTTGAATGTACGAGCGAGGGACGGACGGGTGGACATAAAAACCTGAATAATAATAACACCCATGAAGGAGAAATTTAGCTTAGCCCAAGAGGGTTGCCAGGGTCTATGTGTGTGTGTGTGTGTGTGTGTGTGTGTGAGATTATATATATATATATATGTGTATATGTATGTGTTCATTTGTGTGGAAAGGGTGCGCGACAAGCATTTCCGGGTAAGTGGCAATGCACTATGGGCGCAAATGCCAATTTAGCGGCATAAAGTCCAAAATTATTTTGTTATATTTTCTTCTTTTTTTTCTTAGTTCCATTGTAGAAATGTCTAACCATTATAAAACTGTTTAAAAAAATTTTTTTCGTGCATCACAGGCTTTTTGGCAGGCCGGTAAAGTCAGCTGATGCTACGCTAAGTTGTGTTTGCCAAAAATTGCTTACCACGTGTGCAATGTTTAATTGTTTTTTGTTTACGAAATATATCGTCTAACTGTGGTGTTAAGGATGCAAAATGTTAATCAAAGTATGTAGAATGTAGATTAAAATGGAAAATTGTTTTCGTTGTTGTGTTGTTTTGTATATAGCAGATTTAATAAATCACATTTTTGACCGAACCTAACCTGAAAATAGTTCTGTTTCGTGGAGCAGAACTAATAAGATTACGGCGGATTACGTAAAGCGTAAATGTGGAAATATGCGTTATTATATTTTAATTTCAAATAAGTTAACAACTTTTGCGCATACTTGCGCAAAATCATAATATTCGCTGTCCGCCGTGGCCATTTGCTGGAAGTGTGGCTGGGAAAAACACACAGTGCTAGCGCCACTTGTAATTAGTTGTGCCAAAGAATTAATAAACTAAATTTGTCCAAGAGCTCTGAAATTGAAATTTAAAGGAATATACAGAATATCGCTTCCCATGTCAAAAAGCTGCTGGCTAAAAGTAACAGATATGTTGAACGCTTTAAGAATGAAAAGGAAAGCTGGCTGGCAACTGAAATATGATTTTTCACGAAAATTTAAATTTCCAAAACAAGAAAAACCAAAATTCTAAAAAAATAATCTAAGCATATTTGCAAATTTTCAAGTCCCTATCTTTAAATTTGGAGTTTATGCCGCTAAATCGGCATTTGCGCCCATAGTGCAATGGTAGCTGGTAATAAAATCTGTCTAACGCTGTTGGACGTCAGCCAGTAGCCCGAATGGGCGGCAGATGGGGCGTGGCGTCGCGCACTTGAAAATGTTGGCAACAACAAAAGTCGCTGGATACTTTGCTGGAATATCAAAGAGTGACGCGCAAAAAGGGCGGATAAAATATGGTTAAAATATAAATTGAAAAAAAAAAAAAAATTGTTGTCTGTGCGAGATGAAAATAAAAGAAAATCTAAAAGAAAAGAGAAAAAACGCACTAAAATTTATGTGCAGCGAACAGCGATAAAGTACGAAACTTGAGATATATACATATATATATGTGTATATAAAATAAGCACAGTGGTTTGAGAAAAACGATTAAATTGCATAAATTATGACTGGCACAGACGCTCATACACCAGCATGATGCTGCGTAGCCCAGATGAGTTATTACAGATAAAGAAAATCCAGCAAAGAAAGCTTTAAGCCATGGGAAAAGTTGATAACAGATGAAATGTGGCAACGTTGCCTTTGTCAGACTGTGTATACTTGAAGAGAGTTTAGAGAACACGCGAAATTATGCTTGTTCTTGAAATAGATTACTATAGATTAGTTTGAAACAAAAGTTGACTAAAAATTTAGTCACAACAATTTCCTATTATGGAATGAACCAAAACTTATTTGAAAGAAATGTTTATCTAAATGAAATCAGGTGCTTATCATAAGTTGATCCTACCTTAGGATTTGAATAGATACTTTTGCATACTTCCTAAGGTCTAACGCATGGTTAGACTGGTTCAAACTAGTATGAGCAAAAAAGAAAAATTAATTTTCATTTTATTTTTCCAACTCAATTTATGTATAACAAAGATATTTAGTATAGCCCTTATTTTGGCTACATTTACTACATTACTTTAAGCCTTAAAGGCATATGAGATCAATAGCTATATCTAAAGGAAATGTGTCAACGTTGCTCTATTAAACAAACATAACCCCGTTTTTTCTTTCAACTTTGCCAATTAAAATAAACATCACGTGGTTTCATCATAAATAAAACATTTGTATGCATACATACAGAAATACTAAATATAGATGCCCACATCAAATGCAGCACAACGAATACAAATGTTCATATTTATTTTTTACGGTAAATATATGAATAAAACAACCATTATGTAAAAGCCACAAAAATTTTATATGAAATGAACGATATACAAATGGATATATGAAATTAAAACACACACACACAGACGTAGATGCGCACACATGAAAGTTTCTGGGACGAGTCGTTGACAGTTCCAATTCCAGTTCATTGAACTGAACTTAATTAAAAATCAAGTTGAAGGTCATTTGCGTGCCGCACGCTTCTCTTTCTTATTCACACTTGTGTTCATAGTGAATTATTTAGCAAAAACAAATACAACGAAAGAAACAAATGAATATTAAAAAGAAACAAATAAGAACTGGAAATTTCGGCAAAGGTCAGTGAACATATTTAACAAAGAATTTCAAGCCGCTTCCAGAGACAACAAGTGAAATACAAAAACAAAAACCACAAAAAATAAATAAAATAAAAAAACTTCCAAAGATATCATGACGATCATGGATCATGATCGCAGCTTTGTCTCTTTCGCACTCTCAGCTGAAAACCTGTTTCAATTGAAGCTATTGCGTGAGTAAGCCCGTGAAATATGGCAACGACGCACAAGCCACTAATTGTAGACAGTTGGCAACGCTGCAGACAACAAACAACATACGCACACATGCACACAGCCATATAAGCATACATACATGTATGAGTGCTATGTTAATAATACCCAATCAGAATTTCAAACATTTTTATATGAAGAACGTGACGCAGCAACATTAGAAGACGAACGGGAACAATGTGAAAATGAAACATAAAGTAGCAGCTGCTGCTTCTGCTGCTAATGGTGACCCCTCTGTGCAAGCGAGATGGCTGAAAAGCATTGAGCGATTGACGCTCAACTGTGCGAGTGTTTGCATTTGACAGGTGTTCGCTAGTGCGTATCTATAAGCGCTGTGTGTGTGCGGGTCTGTGTGAGCATAGACGACGTAATAGATGCATAACTGCATTGAGTGAGTGAAGTGCACAGGCACGTACGCCACAACAACAAATTAAAAAAAAAAAATAACAGAGAGAGAGAGAGAGAGAGAGAGAGAGAGAGAGAGAGAGAGAGAGAAAGAGAGAGAGAGAAAAAGAAACAAACCGCCCCAACAACAACAACAACGCGCAGGTGTTCATTTTCACTTAGATATATAGCGAAGGAAGAGAGAGGGAGAGAGAGAAGGAGAACGAGAGCATGAGTGAACGAGCGAGCAAGCAATCAGCGCTGTCTTCTCAATTTCAATGCAATTTCTTAAAGTGTCACGTTAAATAAGGAAGTGATGATAAAGAAAAACACTAAATATTTCTCTCTCTCTCAGTGTGTTTTCACTAAAACTTGTTCTAGCTGTAGTTATCATCTCAGGGGTATTAGATTATCATTTAGTTATGCAATAAAGCAACAACTGGAAGGTTGTTCAAGCTACTATACTATGTATGATAATTATATATGTATGTATGTATGTATTACTACGATTAACTACTACGTAAATTAGGCCCAGGGAAAAGGTCAAATATTGCATTGATCATGCATATAGTTTTTATACAATTTATTAATTTAATAATTTATTTATTTTAATTTTTTATTTATTTAATTTTTCACTATTTATTTTTAAAAATCTATTTAATTTATGCTTTTAACCTGAAACTACTTGACTAAATAATTAACTTAATTGTTTTATTTTTTATTTATTTTTCTTTTTTGCATGAGATCATCTTTAAAGACCGAAAAGCTTCAAACAAGTTTCTATGCCAAAGCAAAGCTTAATAAATTTGTTTTATTAGACTCTTAAGAATACTAGCTAATTGAATTTTGGTATTCAAAGTTATATTATCATAAGTAGATGATCACAATCTAAAACCATCTATGAGAACTGTACATCAGTACATCAGAAGAATTATATGTATGTACATATGTATGTATGTATGTAGTTTTATATTTACTGGCTGATTGAACTGAAAAACAACCTTGAAAGCTGTTACATGTATATATATATATATATATATTTATTTAATTATTTATATACCTATGTAAAGTACTGCCAACCCGTGCTTCGGTCATTGTCAATAACGGAATTGATTGTAGAAAATTATTGAAATGGGTGTAAATTTATGTTATATATATATATATATATATTGTGTGTAAAGACGAAGCAATTGTAATTTAAAGGTCTCTCTATGCCATTCTCAAGCATCAATAGGATATATCTTAGAGTTTCATTTCAGCTTGAATGTTTTTAAATGAATTCCATCCCCACTTAGTTTATTCAACATTTGTTTTTATAGATCTTTTTCCTTGCGACTAGATTGTTTATCTATTTGAATGGTCATGATATTAAAGAACTTTTAATATATGCATATCCATTTAGGCATCTTAAAAGGTTTCAGCACTTTAATTTGATGTGAATTTATTGAGTTCGTAGGTGTTAAGCTGAGCTCGTTGACTAGTCATTATTTTGTAAATATTAAAGCCCACTAAAGTTGTCGCATTGTCTGACAGCAGGCGGTGCATGATAACGGCCTTAAAGGCAACAAAACAGCATCAACACTCACACTCTCTCACACACACACGAACACGCACACACATAGACTGCCCACATGTATATGTATATATACAACCGCCCACATTTGCCCTCAACTTTGTTCATTTTGTCTATTTATTTGACGCAGGCTGTGCACAAAACGTGTTTCAGCCGTTTTAAATGCAGCTAAAGACTGTTGAGGACGCCTATATATAGGCACATGTGCAGGCATTATGTATAGAGACATAAGAATATATACATATATACGTATATACACATATATTCATTGTATATGTATTGGTGTGTTTAAATAAACTTGTAGCCATAGTCTACAATAAGAGCAGTGTTGTTGGCCAACAGAAACCTGCAACACATTTTATGCCCTTAGGCTAAATACGTCGCCGTCGCGTTTATTCTCTGCCAACGTGCTGTTGCTGTTGTTATTGCTTCAACGTTGCCGCATGGCCAACGACCTTTATCACACACACACACACACGTTTATATACAGACACACCTCTGCAACGCATACAGAGATACTTGCGCTCACGTTTTTGTATGGCGCTCTTCTTCTTTTTTTTTTGTCTTTTTTTCTCCCAGCAACTCCACTTCAACTCGTTCGACGACTGCGCGCGCGGACTCAGCCAGACGTTTTTAGCTTTTGTCTGTTATTTCTGTGTTTGCTGGTGTGCGTGACTCTTTCGCTCACTTTCCACATACTCCCGCTCCGGCTAACCCACACACACACACACACACACAGACACACGGCCACGCACACTTAAATACTTACATACGCGGGCAAGCGTCTACAATTTAATAATTTCGAGTTTCGAGTTCTCTCGCTCTCTCTGCCTCTATTTCTCTCTATCTCTCTCTTACTTTGCCCGCTCTTCGGAACTTTCAAATAACGCAACCTGTCTGGCAGACAAACACACACACACACACACGCACCACACACATACATGCATCTACTCTACTTGAATTTGTTATTGCTTGTGCATGTTTCTCTTGTTTGGTTTGCTTTTATTTGTTTGTCTTTTGCTGGCCACAGCATTTCAATTAAAGTGCTAAGCTAAAATTTTCGCTTCCTATATTGCTGTCTCGCTTGTACACCTTTATAATCACATTGCCGTCTATTTGCGTATACGTGAGAGTAAGCGAGCATGCATGCATGTATGTATGTATGTTGTAATCGTCGCTTACAATTTACCGTTGCAAGCCGGTATATTAATAAACCAACAACAACAACTTACAAAAACAACTGTTGCTTTCTCACTTGTCACTTCTTTCTTTTCGCATTTCACGTTTCTTAGAACTAAATATAATGCAGGTGGCGCGCATGCAAATACACAAACATACAAATGAATATATATGTACATATACATATGTACGTATGCGTATTAATGCATTTTATTGCCATTTTATTTGGTAATTTCTCTTTGCCTGAACTTGGTACCGCTTTATGAATCATGCGGAGGTCCGTTGAAACCAGGTCAAAAAAATATATATACAACAACAGAAATGTCAACAAAATGGCATTGCAGAAATTCGCCATAAACATGCAAAGTTTATTTGGCACAGATTTTATTCATACACGCACACACAAATATACGAGTTTATCAGTGTGTGAGTGTGCCACGGTAATAATATTTCTTGTTGTTATTCCTATAGTTTTTTTTTCATTGTTTATATTACAGTTAGCAGCTGCTTGCGGTAGAATTGTTTGAATTGTTATATTTTCTTCAATTCGAATGTCTTAAATATAAACAAATAATAAAGCAAACGATTCATTATTAATGATACGAAATATTTTAAATTATTTTCTTCATTTTTATATTTCTATTTATTTATTTTTCTTTTAAATTATTATAAATGCTTATCAGCGAGGTGCAATGCATTTGACATTGAATTGTTTATTTACTGATAACAAAACAATTGGGTTCCAAGTTCTACTTTTATCATTCACGGAAGTGTGAGTTTTAAGTTCTTAGGAATGTTAAACTAAATTAAAAATACTTATAAAGAACAACAAAATAAATTAAATTAAATTTGCTGAATTTAAGGGATTCTCCAAATACTTTTCATTATTTAAAACAATTTTCTTTTTTAATTCTCATTTTATTTCAAGATTTTTTTCGCATGAATTTTATACTATTTCAAATTAATTTCTACTGAATATTGTGATTTATTTTATCTATTTACAAATGGGAAAAGTCGAACCACAATGAAAAAAATTACTTGAAGCTGTGTTGCTGTTGCTGTAATACAAAATAGCAAATGGGAAAGTTAGTAATTAACGCTTGTATCTACCTAATGATAGAGTCTAGCTGAGTGAAGCTTGACTCACCTGAATAATTTTTCAAATGGGAATTTTATTTCTTTCGAAACTCTTGTACGTCTAGTTTAATCAATAAACTACAACAGGGCTTCGTGGAAATTACCCCAACTAATTGCAGTAATTATAGGGTAATCAATAATATAACAAAAATTGCAATCACACATGAACAACAAACGAATCCTTTGTGCAAATTGTGTTTGAATTGAAATTATTTTTAGTTCTTTTGACCTCGACTTGGGCTTCATTTATTCACTGGAATAGTAGTTGATTAATAATTGGTTGCGTAATTACCATAATTGACCATTTAAATAGATTTTCGATTTGTTTTCTGCTGTTCTTTTGCTATTTAAATCTTGGATATATGAATATGTTTTCTAGTTTCTGTGGGTGGACCTGACCTATAACAAGACACATGAGCTGTTTTACCGCTCTCTCTCTCAATGACATTCAATTGTATATATCTCTCTCCCTCTTGCTCTCTATCACTGTCGCCTTTTAACTTAATCTTTTACAGTCGCTATAAAACTTTTAGCAACGGAAATTACGCAACAACACATGCAAAATGAAAATCAAGCAAGTAAAAAGAAGAAGAAGAAAAACATGCAGTCGACGTCGTCGTGGTCGTCGTCATTTACTGCTAAGATGTACATAAATAATGCAAATGTGGGCAGCGCAGTCCACGTCGAGGCCAGAGCGAGGCAATTGAACTTTCGGTGCAACTTTCTTAAGCCAGAGCCAAACAGCTGTTGCAAAGCGCACGAGGTAGAGTCCGAAAACTTGAAGAGAGCGGGACAGGCAAGGAAGGGTGTAGAGAGAGAGAGAAAGAGTGAGTGTGTGTGTGTGTGAGAGAGAGTGAGAGAGAACGAGTGCAATAACTTGGCGCTTGTTGCCCACCATTTATTATCGCTTTATTTTTATCGCATAAATAAAAGTCGCTGCGCGAAAAAAGGGCTTGTCAGCAGTGCTGAATGTGAATCGAATGAATAAATGAATGAAGCCGCGCACCCCAGAGACGAATAGTGAACAGCACAATAATAATAAAAGAAAAAAAAAAAACATTGTGTATATTGCTAAACAGAGTGCTAAAAGTTTAAGGACATTTTAGCTATGCTCACATCTCACGTGAGAGTGGAAGGGCCACGACCCTGCCCTTCCTTTACCCCATAAATAGGCCGGATTTACGGGCACTTCTCGGCCTGCCAAGCATTTGTCGGTTGTTAAATTCATGACGTCTGAGCACGCGACGACTCTTTATTACTCTTCATTTTGTTTTTCGCACGAGGCAAGTCTGTCCCAGCCACACCCCGAAATGACGGCAAAAAAAAAAAAAAAAAAAAAAACACAGCCACGAATTGCAAGTAAGTCCGTGCTTCTTGCTTGTTTACACTATAACGGTGTTAATGGTCACCCCTGGAGTTAAATTCCCCTTTTCCGTTGCATTTTTAATTGCAACGGACATGTCAGATTATCTAGTATCTGATCCAAGCGAATTGAGTAAGTTGATTGACGGCAGCTCTCTGAATTGCAAAATCTATGCATATTGACTAAAGCAAAGCAGAGCAAATGATGAATTTTCAATACTTATTGTCGTATAATGTACAAATATTAATAGTAATAGTAGCATTCATAAAAACACTATACAAAACATAAAGAAGAAATAGTTACTTTTTCCGCTGCCTACATTAAATTACTCTTGACGATCTTAACGTGATGCATTGAAACTGGGCATAATAATTTAGTATAGCTAAAGAAATTATGTTTAATTTCACAATCAATAAATTGGACTGTTGAAATTAATAGACTGTTGAATAATTCTTGATTTCATTCATTTGTTGTCATTTATTGCTCTCTCATTTCGAACTATTTATTTAATTTAATTTTACATATTTTAGTTACATTCAACATATGTAACAAATGCCATTGTTTACTAATCATTTTCCAATTCAAATTACTTCCATCTGCTCATTTAATCCTTTAGAATAATCTGCAGAAAATTGATGATTTAAACAGAATTCGTAATTGGCCCAGCTTTCTTGGCTTATACGGAATTCATACTCTAATCAGAAATATTCAAGGCATAACATTAATTATGGCTGGTGTAGATTATTTATGCTCCAATTATTTGCAAACACATCAAAGAATTTAGTAATTTACCTTGTTTATTCAAAACTGAGCAAATTGTGGTCGAGCTGAGAATTTAACTTTAATTGAAAATTCCAAAAGACGACCTCGCACAACATCAACAAAATCACTATGGGTGGAGTTGGTGTTTCAGCAAGGGTGGGTCGAGTCGGCCCAGGTCGGTTCAGTTAAAGCGAGACGAGTCGAGTCGAGTCGAGTTGTGCTACAAATTGAAAGCTTAAATGCAACAAAAATTGACGCAAGGGACATGAAATAAGAGTCAGACTGGTTCATGTTCACATAACGGCGAAATTTAAATTGTATGAAAATTGGTCGGCAAAAGATTAAAGCGCGCCACACGCAACACATATACAGATAGCAAACGGTAAATGTACATATATTCCCGCACACACAGACTCACTTACACACAGGCAATTTGAGTGAGTGGCGTGTGGGTGGTCTGGGGGTTAAATGCCGAAAATAACAACGCAGCCTCGGCGACAGCAGCTAGCACATAAAATACATGTGCAAAACCCAAAGCACATTATGTACAAACGACCGGCCGGAATACGTGTATACATCTGCACATACCACAAGTACATATATTTATATGTATATGTTTTTATGCATATACAACAATGGAGCCAACACACAAAACACACACATACATACAAATAGTAAAGCTTAGCAAAAACACAAGCGCGCGCGCTTTTATGTGAGTGCCTTTTGTAATGCGAGAGAAAGAGACAGAGGGCTAGAGAGAGGACGAGCGAGAAGGCGAAAAAAAAACAGGCAGAGAGCAAAAAGCGCCGCATGCGGCGAGAGCGAAAATCGATAAAATCAAGGGCAGACAATGTGTTGGGCGGCAGGCAGCCATTTGGTGTAGGAAAGAGAGAGAGAAAGAGAGACCGAGTAAGCAGCAGGCAAGCAAACAACAACAACAACAACGAACGTCAACTTCAGGCGCACGTGAGGCGGCGGCGGCGACTGCTGCTGCTTCTGCTTTTCGCTTCATTTTTTGTAACGGAGTGGGTGGAGACGCTGACGTCGCTCAAAAGCAGCAACCCTCTGTAGGCAGAGCCGTATTGTAAAAGTTTTACTGTGTGTGTGTGTGCGAGGCAGTAAAATGAAATGGGAAAGCATGAAAAATAATCATGCACCTACCTCCCCCTGCCATCCGGTCGTCCTAAAATGTGCTACTTGCAGAAACTTTTGGGGCGGTGCCTGGCGGAAAATGTTCTAACTGGAGAAATCGTCTTTAATATATATATATATTATATATATATATACAGGAACGTATATACATAGATATGTATACATATATGTATATATATATATATATTTATATAAGAGCAGCGGGTTCCGTTATGTGTCTTGGCTGCCGCGCCCCGTTCTGGGCGCAGCTTTTGCCCCTCGCAGTTGCCATTTGGGCGAGTCATGATTTTATTTTCGGCTTGAAAGGTTGAAGGAGCTGCTGCCTTGTGTTGGCTTTTGATGGGATCGAGGATGTTGAAGAGGCGGCTGGGCATATTGGCAGGATATCGCGTTTGGCAACAGCGCGTGGTATAATTTAATGTGTGGAGTAATAGAAATGGCGTCTGCACTTAAATTTAACAGCAAGGACGACTCCAACCGAAACTCAAATTCAAACTCGTGCTCGAACTCGACCGGGGCGTCGCCGGCTCCTCTGTGCAATTGCGCTTGGGGTCCTTTTCGTGTTTGTTGTTGTTGTTGTTGTTGTTGTTGTTGTTGTTGTTGTTGTTGCTGTTGTTGTGGCTGCTTGAAGTTTTGCTTTGCTGGAGCGCATTAATTTAATGTGAATTGTGTAAAGTTTGCTTTAGCTTCAAACAGTTATGGGGGCATTGGTAATGCGACACCCCCAATGGGGCGTGGCTTGTTTGCTTTTAAGCTCATTTAAATGCTGCGAAGACTAAACTTAATTCAATAAGCAAAAACGTATGCTTTGACCTTTAACAAGATTTTACTTAATGTAAATTTTGCCATGCAGTTTGACTTTTGTATAACTTAATAAAATGATTTAGTAATATAATTAACTGTTTATTGAATTTTCAGTTATATTTAATAACAAGTATTTACCGTAATATTTATCTATATTTTTTATTATTTTTTTATAATTGTAAAATCGGATTTTGTTTTATATTTGTGATTGTGTTTGTATAATTGGATGTTTATTTTGTCTGTTACGTCTTTCGGTATAATCAGTTTTAACGAGTTTTTACCAATTTCCTAAACATTTTGTGATTAGTACTTCCACATATTCCTCCTTTTTTCTATACTTGTTAAAAGTTATGTAAATGTACTCAATATAATCCGATTTATGCAATGTATAAATCTGTATATACATATACATATGTATTTATATTTGTATTAAATAGTTCATATGCATAAATTATTGCATTAGCAAGCACAAGCTTAAAATTTAAAAAGTTTGCACAAAACTGTTGTTATAAATAAAACTTTTCACTCTTTATATTTACGCTTTAAGCAAATATCTAAATGAATTTATAAAGTTTCAAACTAAACGATACATTTCACAACTGTTCCGTTAGCCAAAAACAAGCAAAATTTAGTTGACACAATTACAATTAGATCAACTTTAGTGATTATCAAATAGAATTAAAGTTGATGACTTAACTTAAATTAAGGCAAAAAGCTTTTGAAGCCCAAAGAGATATGTGCAAAGTGGGCGGGGTTGGAGACTCGAACGTGTTCATCTTCAGGCTGAATGAATGAAATTATTGACGTTGTTTGCGAAAGCAAAAGAGAGAAAGAGAGCGAGCGAGAGAGAGAGCGAGAGAGAGAGGGCAATAGCCTGATTGTCTAGCTTTCGAACAGCTAAGCCAAAGTGAAAATTGGCAACGCTGCAAAAGCCAAGAATGCCAAAGTAAAAACGAACGCAAAAAACTAGTTACAGCACACGCACACACACACACATGCCTAAACACACACACGTATACATACACAGACAAAAGCCTGGGCTAGCGTCTTGTCTGCTCCATTCCACCCACTGACCTGGCACGTTCTCTCTCTCCCAGCCGCGCCTCTCTTGCGCCTCGTGCTGTTGGTGCGTTGTTGCCGCATTATTTTATCACAAATGTTATCAAAATGTGCGTTGCCAGCTGCGGCCTTAAGCGGCATGGGTTGCTAAGCGAAGCAAGGGAAGAAGTAGCAGCAGTAGCAGCAGCAGCAACAGCAGAAGAAGAAGAAGACTCAATGTGGAAGCGCCGCCATACCTCATCGAATGAGGTCGCCTGTGCCAGTGTGCCGGAGTGAGTGGAGCAGGAGGCGGCGGGCAGCCAGCAGCATTAGTCAAGCCAGCAGAAAAAGTTGAAAATGAAAATAATGCAGCAGCAGCAGCAGCAACAACAGTCCCACAGGGGTAGGGGCAGAGAGCGAGAGTGTTGAGTGGGAGCCCCAAAAAAATAAAAGAGAGCGAACGAGACAGCGAGAGAAGACGACAAAGCGTAGGCAACAAAGCAAACCTTGTGGGTGGCTAAGCTTCTTCCCTTCTTCTTCTTCTACTACTCTGTTATTCTTGTTTGTCTCTGTCCTTTTTTTTAAATCGTTGGTTGGCTTTTTGTTTTGTTCTGTCTACGAAAAAAAAGGAAAATAATAATACAGTCTCTTCCAAAGTCTTTTCCATCTACACTCTATGAGATGTGGGAATTTTGCGCATGTACATCAAATACATAATACATGAAGTATGTATATGTAGGTGTGCGTATAAAATACCCACACACACACACACACACACATACACACACGCACATACCAATAGACACGGAGTCATGCACAGTGACAGACGTACGGTAAATTGTCATCGATTTTCTGTTCTGTTGCCATGTAAAAACCATTTAAGCTGCTACGAGTAATGATAAGGGGACTCTGGAGAGGGGAGGGAGAGGTGCTTGAGTGGGGCCACCATGTCGCCTGTTTAGATGGTGTTTATGTTTACGGCATTTTATGCATGCATGTTGTATACGCACACATATGAACATATACACATACATACATACATACATCCATAAAGGCAGGCAGCTCTAGCGCTAGTTATAACGGTTGACTTGGGCCAAGCTAAGTAGCCTGTCAACTTTACCCAGTATCCGTATCTCCTATGTTAGTTAGTTGTGTGTGTGTGTGTATCCGTTGGATACCTTTTGACTTGACTTTGGCTCTTACATGCGGGCTCAACAAAGAAATTCCTATTCACTTTTTTTTTATATTTTTATTTTTCATTACATTCTCTGCACAAAGTTCGCCAAAAAGTTTCACAGAAAATGTCAGCAAGTAAAACGATATGAGGACTTATTCGAATGCTCTCCAATTAATGTCAGGTGAACAGCATAGAAAATAAATGAAATATTAGTGATTCCAAAAACAAAAAAAAGTAATCTGGTAATATCAAGGACAAAAAATCTTTAGCTGAGCAAATGCTTTTCTTATTTATTATATTTAAGCAATCTACTTAAAATATTAGATCTATTAACTAATAGGACCTTTCTTTTTAAAAGCTATGTTCAGATTTGTTCAGACTGCTAAAGCTGGACTGCGTGATTAAAAGATATCATGAGCCATTTTGAACGCCACTGTATATAAAGTAAATACACACATAATTATATGTATGTACATATAGCCAATATTTTATTCCAAAAACCCTTTTCTAATACAGCATAAATTGGCAACGGAAAACCGTGGCAAAGGCAAACAACAAAGTGCAAAACAGCAAAAGGCAACTTTATTAGTTTTTCCTTTTTATCTATTTACAGCTTGTTTCGGCCAAGATTCACCCATAGTCGCCTTTGCCTTTACACTGCTGCTTGACTGACAGCGCCGCCAGTTTGTCTTGGCTGCCTTTCAAGCGCAAGTCTTTTTTCTCTCTCTCTCTCTCTCTCTCTCTTTCACTCGCTCTTTCTCTGTCTTCCTTTAGATATATGTATATCAAATATTTCCTTTGCTTAGCGTGACAGCTGTGCTGCTGCCTAGTGGAAAAAGCAACAAAAGCCAAAATGAAAAGTGGTTTTTGGCGTGAAAAACTGGAGCGCTACATTTGCAAAAGTCTTAAATTGAGTGCCCGTTTTGGCAGGTGTGATATATCAGATGTCATTCATCCATTGCCAACTGCCAAACAGCGAACGTGAGAAACGAACAAAAATGTCGAACGACTTAAAGCTGAGAAGAAAAAATAAAAGCGCGTTCAATTTGCATGCGATTAAAGCAAATTGAAAGCAGGGCGGAATGAAATGGAATGGAACGAGAACAACCTATTAAACGATCATATGAAGCTCAATCGTATATCAAAGCGCATGCGATTAGGGCAACTTGAAAGCAAGGCGGAATGAAATGGAATGGAACGAGAACGACCTATTAAACGATCATATGAAACTCAATGGTATAGCAAAGCGCAGCAATAAAGTACAGAGTAAAGAGTATCAGAGTAATAAGAAAAAATCATTTGAAGTGACCGTCACTAACCACAATTGTATCAATTATTATTATAACATTATTTTTATATTGTTTCCGATATAAACATACAATAAAATTCGATAATTTAGCATTTATTTCTGTACATTTGTACAATACGAACAATAATAAAAAAACAGTATAAAAAACACTTTCTGCAATAAAAAATTCTCTTCAAATAAAATGACTCCAAAAGGCAGTGTGGCTTATCAGCAATGAAAATACTCTAAGAAATATGAAACTTGTATTTGTATTGATACATTTTCAATGCATACGTAAAATAGTTTCTGCATCTATCGAAACTTTGTGTTGGACTATTTATCTTTTCTGCAATCACATAGACTGCAATTTTGTTTAATTATATAGATACATATGTAACTGTTAAGGTCTGACACTCTATTTGAACACTGCTATCTTTCCGATTTGCTATTTTGTCGTGTCTCTTCTTCTTGCTCTTCTTCTTCTTCGTTAACATGCTGTAAATTTAGCTAACACATTACCCTTTATCTTTCTCTTTCTCTTTCTCACTCACTCGCTTATTGCTCTCTTGTGTAACTTTCAAGTTGTTTAGCTTTAAAGCCGTTATTATTTACTTAAATGATTTTGCCTATTGCTTCTATACCTTTATTGTTTCTATAACAGCTGCTTTTGCTGTGAGTTCATTCAACTGACAAAAAAATAAAAAGAAGCAATACAAACAATTAACAAAAGAAAAAAAAAACAAGACAAACGCGCGCGCACAGACAGACAACACACACACATTCATCGTGCATAGAAAAATTAAAAGTAGCTGCTGCGAGCTACAACAACAAGACACATATACATATACATACATATGTATATATACATATATTCACATACATACAGAAATCTGTGAGCTTTGTCTTTTTAATGACATTGCTATGATTGTTGTTGTTGTTGCTATTGTTTTCCCTCTGCTTTTGGGCTGTTTTTCGTTTTTGTGCATCGCATCTAAATTTAATTTTCAATTCTAAACAGTCAACAATTTGCAGCAGGCAGAGATCTGACCTCCCGTCTGTCGCCCGCCA
Source organism: Drosophila borborema (assembly GCA_030914335.1). Taxonomy (NCBI): domain Eukaryota; kingdom Metazoa; phylum Arthropoda; class Insecta; order Diptera; family Drosophilidae; genus Drosophila; species Drosophila borborema. Next base: position 8,270,848 of record JAUESP010000306.1, on the reverse strand, counting down.
TTTCGAATACATTTTGTGTAAGTTTTTCGTTGTTTTTGGCCTTTTACTTTGTGGTTTCTATTTTCATTGCATGAATGTATGCACAAATATATATGTATATGTGTATATGTGCATACATACATATGTACATATATATAAGGCTTGCATATACTTTATGGCATTGCTGCGGGCCAGACCTCCAAAATGCACAGATGAGCTATTTTTGTATCCTATAGATACGATACTTTAATATGTGGATACTATCTCAAAAGAAACAAGAGATGTTCCCACATGGCCAACTTTTTTATTTGGGGCGTGTAAACATTGAAATACACAGTTAAAGAAGAAAAAACAAAATGATTTTTAAAATATTTTTTAGAAATTAAAAAATTGGGAAACTAATATTATATTCAAATTTATTTCATTTTTATATAATAATAAATTATTGAAGAACTTTCGAATCGATTTTCTACGAATATTTGCATTTTATTTATTTATCTATTCCCAATTTTAAAGATATTATCGATCTTTGTATTGAAAAATATTAAGCAAACTGCATTAAATCGAATTCAATTTACAGGGTAGCAAAAAACAAACGGTGCATTACAAATATATACATACATATATTATCTATGTGTGCACACATCTGTATGTTTGTGTGTGTCTAACTGAAGTCTAAAGCTTGTTTTTATTGTTGCTGCTGATGAATCGCAGCAGCAAATGCAACGAAGCGAGCAGAGGCCGCAACAAAAAACAACGCAATACTATAGACAACAGACAACAAACATACATACATAGACAGCGATTGTTGCAAGCACTATACACACACCCACATGTATAAGTTATACACACACAGTCACATGAAGCACAAAGAAGGAGTCAGAATCGAGCAAGCGAACGCAAGTAAAGTTGCTGCTGCTGCCACTGACGCCGACTGAGGCCGTTGTCTGTTTTTCGTGTGTATCCAACGTTGCTGCATCGCAAACAACAACAACAACAGCAGCAGTGAGAAGAAAACAGAGCAACTTATTTTTGTTTAGCTGCCACGTTTTTTTGTGCTCTTCTTTCTCTTTTGTTATTATTCGTTTTTTTTTCCCCCTCTTCTGTTTGGAGTTTCGTTTTGTGGTTTGTACGCTGTTTTATAAATGGATTTCTCTTTCGGCATGTAGTAACAAAGCAAAGGCCACCAAAACGGAAAGAGAAATGAATTAAGAAGCATTCAGCGGAGGCAACGGCTGCGGCTGCTGCGTGAGCTTTTGTCGTACATATGCAGAGCGAAGAGAGAAAAATCATAGAACCGAAAAACAACAATAACTGTGAATTCGAAGTGCAATTCAATTGACAGGCGACTGCAAACGATCAAGCAATATAAATGGAATGGCCAATAGGCACGCAAACATACATATGTAAATATGTATATTTATATGTATGTTTGTATATATGTATTTATGTGTGTGTACTACGATCAAGTCTAAGTAGTTGGCACAGTTGTATTTTTAGTTTTTTTTTATTCTCTTTTACAAGTTTTTCGGTATTTGTATTTGTTGTTGTTTTGTTGTGTGCCTTAATTGGATTTTTTGGTTTGATTGACAGCGTAACAGACTTTTTGTTGTTGAAATCTTACATTGTTTTTTTTTTTTTTTTTTTTTCAAATAAAAATCGATCACATAACAAAGAGAATAAACTTATTTTCTAATTATTTTATTCCGCTTCCGCTCATTAACAGCTGTTGCTCTCTATCAGTCACAACCACAACGAAGTGAAAAGAAAACGAAGAAGACTTATTTCCCTTCTCCATTGTAATCGACTTACAATGTCTCAATGCATAGACAATGAAAAAAAAAAAAAAAGAAATGAAGAACCGCTACTGATACATCGCATACAAAAAGAAACACAATAACATACACATACATATGCATAGGCACATGTATGTAATAGAAAGAAAAAAACAAGAGAGCGCATACGCTCCTCATTGGGTGGTGATACTCACATTTTTCTCCGCCCTCGCCCGATCACCGTTAACTTCCTATCTCTGCTGCTATCTGCTCTCCCCGTAGCTCAGTATTTTTTTTATACTTGATCAAAGTCTTTAGTACTTATTCCATTCGTTGTTACTGTTATGTGACATTTTAGGCGGGCTCAACGAGCCGAGTTGGTGAGGAAGACAAAAATACCATTTGGCGAAACCTTAGTTTGTTTTGGTATTTGTTACCCACACTTTTGCACTTTAAATATATTTACTTCGTTGTTGTTGGTTGAGTGATTGTGATATTTAGCAAGCGCTGCAAAAAATATACTATTATTACTAAACAATTTGGCATTTTTAAAATGATTTTTTTTTTTAGATATTCTTTGATAATATAAACACACTTTTCAGCTGCTGTTGTACATATATGCAAACACACATTCATATGTACACACAAACACACACACACACACAAAATACCCGCACTCACGTACACAACTACGAAAGCGGCAATCGCTTCTTCTTGTTTTTTTTTTTTTTTTTTGCACTTATTGAACAGAAAATGCATTTGCTTATTTTATTCTTACTGCATACATTTGATCTACACTTTGTGAACTACATATTTCAATTTGTTATACATTTTATTTTAAATTCGAAACAAACAAAAGGCATACACTACCGCAGACAAAAACACTCACACACACACACAGACAACACACACACGCGCGTGCCGACTCCGAATATTTTACTTTTTCTTTAAGCCATTTTCGTCGTCACATTTACTGAAAGAAGCACAAGCAATTTAGATGCTTGCTTCTCTTTCATACGGCTACACGGCTATGTTGGGCTTTGATTTGCTGACTCGCTCTATCGCGTGTACCGCATACAAACACTCACGTAATTTAACTGATGTATATTGCTTATTATAGCATTCGCCTATCACGCCGTACGTTGTGTGTATGTCAAACCCACTCCACTTGTATATTTAATGCAATTTGTTTGCATATTAAAGACCAAAATACATGTGAGTTGTATAATTAAGTATTTTTCCTTAAGGCAAGTTAAAACACACACGCGCAACGCCAGTACACGTCCGTACCGTTCAAGCGAGAGCGAGAAACAATACACAAAAGAAAATATGAAAAAGAGATACGATTGCAGTGCGGCCGCACGTGGCAATCGTCATATTTACTAAATAATCCTAAAAAATACCACTTTATTATTGTCCTTTAAGTCACCGAGTTTCTTGAAAATATACAAAATGATTATATATGAAAGGTAAGCTGAGTTTTTATGATTAGCAACAGATATTTTATTATAAATTTTGGGTCGTTCTCAAACAAATTTGAATTTTTTAAATAAATATTTCTTATCATTTAGCCTTTGAATGTATGCTTTAAACACTTTCCAGCACTTACCGTATCCGCACTTGCTGGGTTGCACATCGATAATGGTTCGGCTAAAGCGATAGCTTGCCATAGCAATTAGTGTGTGTTGATTTCGATCGGTGAGAGGAGCTATGTTACGGACCGCATTAGTTAAATACATAACTAATTTTGGTATACAGTTAAAGTGCAGATAATAAATATTAAGTAAATGTTAAAAACTATCGCGTAGTGCTCTAGAAATATCAACGAATAAACATTCAAATTTTATTTATCAGTTGCAATGCGAATTTTGCGGCAGATTTTGTGATGCGCACAGAGCGCCAGTCAATGCGGAAAGAAAATGACCAAAAAAGTTGCAAATGAAAATCAAGGAATACAAGCGAAAATTTTCAAATATTAATAATCAAGTGTAGGCGCAATATATATGTATACCTATATATACAAATGCATATGTACGTGCGTGTATATATATGAATATGAATAATATTGTTCTCACCGTCTGTATGTGCGTCTGTGTGTGTGGAAGTGAGTGATTGTTCATGTGCCAAACAAAAAAGGGCGTCACAAAAAACCAAAAAAAATTGAATGCAGCCAAAGCCAAATCAACACGAAAATCGAGACCAAAACGGACCCTAAGGTGAGTGCGTGCCGAATATTGTTTATCGTCACTTATTTTTGTGTTGTAGCTAAAACAGCCACACCTACATGCACACACATACACACTTGCATGCACACAGCCAAACAAGTTTTGTACCTTGCACTTACACGCTCTCATTCAAGTGTGCGTGTGCGTGTGTTAGTATAGTTTAATGTATACAGTGCATTTTTATTGTTGCCTGATTTCTGGATTCTTTCTCTTTCACTCTCAATCTCCCTCTCCCCCTGCCATCTGTCTGTCATTCTTTCTTTATTGCTTTGCTCTTGTGCATAGAATGGATCTCAATTACAGTTAATAACAAGTTAAATTTAATTCATCCCAATGGAGAATTGTAACAGGCTGCGCTCTCAGTTTTGACAAGCAGCGCTTCGTTGAGTGACTCTCAATTCAATTAGCTGCACTTACCACTCTCTGTGTGAGAGTAAGTAGTGCAGGCATATGTGGAAGCTGTTTGCCTGCTCTGCATCTTTTCTTTTGATTGCTCTTTCTGTATGGTAGTTGTTATTATTATTATTATAGGAGACAGTCCCCGTTATATATACAACAGCGACAACAGCAGCAGCAGCAGGTTATGTCTGCAATTGAATTAAATTTAAAAATAAAACTAAAGAGAATTATTTACTGTATTGTATTGTTGCTGCTGCTGCTATTTCTGCTCAATGTCTGAGCATGGCAATTTTTTTTTTTTTAATTTTATTTAAATTATATATTTATTTATATATGTGTTATATACACACACGCTGCTCATCTTCCCTCTTCAACTAATCCCGTAGATTTTCCGTTGTTGAAATTATTTATGATACTCTCTCTGTTCCTCTCTTCCTCTATCTCTCTATCTCTCTCTCTCTTTCTCTCTTTCTACCCTCGGTTAGCATAAACGATTATTCGTATGTGCACGTGTGTGTGTATTTTATTGAACGAAATATGTTATATGTTATATATGCGTTCATCTGACATTTATTCGATTTGAATAATATCGTTGCTAAGACCAAATACATGCATACATACATACAATATGAAACTATATATATATTTATATATTTATGTACATATTGTATGAGGCTAGCCAAGATTTGCAGCGTCATATTCATAGTGAAGTAGGGGACGTCAGAAAATGTTCATAAATAAATCTATAACTAAAATAATTTAGCAATATTCGAAAATACCCTAAACAAAATTTTACTTTTAGAATATTTAATATTTAATTATTTAATATTTTTATACAAATATTTTATAAATATACTTTCATTGGAATTTATAACTTGGCCATTGACCATATTAAGCGTTCCGTTACAAATCTAATCTATAACGCTTATCAATCGGTATATAAAAGAAATGCACGTGGACTTAGCATAGCAACAAATTTAGTAAAAGAAAAAATAGATTATGCTCGAAATGTTTTATTATGCTACTAGATGTGCTCGACTAACATATACATTATATATATATACATTATTTAAATATTATTGAATAGAATTATAATAAAAATGGTAATTAAAGCAGGCCAGAGATAGTAAAATATAATATAATATGTGTATAATAAAAAGCATAATAAAAAATATTTCCATATTAAAAGAAAACAGACATTAAAATACTACATAAAAAACGGACAAATTATTTTTGGGCGCGCCGTGTTCCTGTTGCCAAGTCGCATTATTTCGTTGTTGTTTTTAATTTTTGGGAGTTGCGGCAGCAGGTGTACAATTGGCCCATCTCACCTTAGCTCACTCACACTCACACTTTTTGGGCACACGCCCAACAATGCTGTGGCCAACATGGCCAATATATGCGCAATAAAAACACAAAACCCAAAAACTAAAAAACACAAACAAAAACAAAAATAAAACAATAAGCAACATCAAACAAACAACTTTGAGCGGGTGTCAAAGGCCAACAAGAAAAACAATGAAATAGTACGTGAAGTTCAAGAACAAAGTCTCTGGATTTTTAATTTTTAGCATATAGTAAGAGAAAGAAAGAAAGAGAGAGAGAGAGAGAGAGCGAGAGAGAGCGCAAGAAGCAGAAATTAAATTAAGTTAATTAGATATTCAAATATTTGCGTGATATTTGGTACTTTGTTTGGCTTTAATGCTCTGATTATATAGCATATTGCATGGTGATACGATATGGCTTATAACGGAATGTTTATATGTATATAATAATAATAATAATAATATTTGTTACGCTTAACGTCTAAAGCAACTCTTTGAAATTGTTATATATGTATATATAATTCAAATGCATAATTTTTAGTAATAATGGAGAACTTTAAGTTTCTGAACATTATTAATCTCAAGATATCAATTCAATCATTCTGATGTGAATTGAACTAAAATTATTGTAATATGCGGGTCTCTTATTGTGTGCCCGTATCTGCCTAATATGCAATTGATTAATAAATCTAATTTAGATTCATTAAATAAACAACTTACAGAAAAAGTAATTCTTGTGGAAACTAACTGAAATGGAATGGAAATTATCTATATAGAAATATGTATTAAATTAAATATATGTATATATGAATAAACTATCATATTTATATATGTATAATTAATCGAAAATTTACAGATTTAAATTTCGTTTAATGAACCATGATTTAAAACGAATTTGGGCCAATAAATAGAAAACTTGTTCAGAGTTAATTCACAAACTCTTACATTAACATTCGTATTTGTATGTACATGTGTATATGTTTATATATGTATATGTATAAAACAACAACATATACAGATTAAATAGCCCTCGTTCAATCGGCTTATCGGCTTTCAATTCTTTGGGCATTTGTGTGCAGCCCAATCGTAATAAGCTGCTTTTAATCTACTCTCATTGAGACATTTAAATGACTCGAATTATATTTCAAGAGTTGCAGTAATTTCTCACATATGTTTCTATACATGCATATGTACACATACAAATATGTACATAGGTAGTATCACTTGATCTGAACATCTCAATTGCTCTTCTCTATGTGAGTCATATAACTGACAACGCATCATCAAATTGTCACACGGCAACAAGGCGAAATAGTGCCAATTATGACCAAATCTGACTTTGACCTTTTGAGTAACAACAAGAGCAACAGCAACAGCAACAGCAACAGCAACAGCAACAGCAACAATAACAGTAACAATAGCAATAAAATGTTGCCATATGCCTCGTTCAACTTAAACAACTTCCGCTGCTTATATATGTATATGCACTCAAACAATTTGCACACATAAACTGTAAAAATCGTACGCAAACAATAGCAACAATAATAATATTAAAAATAATAATAGTAGTACTAAAAGATAACAACAGCAACTATCATAGAGACAACATCAACTGTGTTCACTTTCACCCATACGCAGTGCCCCACACACACACACACATTGACACATTGATTGACGGCAGCACAGGCGACGCTCTGTACGGCTGTCAATCAATAATTTATAATAATACACACTAGCATATATTTAAAATGTTTCAAATGTCAGAAACGTGCATAAAAATGAAGAAAAATTGATAAATGAAAAAACTAAAGTGAAAACTTCAAAGTTTACATCATTAAATATTCCAATAATTGCTATTGTTTATGTTATGTAAATATATATATATATTATTTAATTTGAAACAAAGTAAAATCTAAAAGAATCCTAAATTAAAGTATAAATGTCAATGCATTGAATTACAACATTTAAAAATGTTAAATTTAATTTTAAATATGTAAATATATGGATTAAGTTTACCGGAGCCCAAATCCATCGATTAATTAATAGTTACTATTAATCAATTTGCTTATTGTTTAATTTGAAACTAAATGCAAGAAAAACATTATTAAATAGAACAAAATAAACACAAATTTGAGTTGATAAATAAGCTAAACTCTTAAAAAACAAGAATCTTAGGCAGATTATTCAAACAAAGATAAACAATATTTATTATGGCTCTTGTGCAGATGATTCATCATTCAGCATCGCAGTTGGTGTCCAAAGTTCACAAACCCGATTGAGATTCAGGGCCCGCATATATATATATGTATGTATATATTGGAGGCAGGTCTGATGTGGCAGCAGTGTCAGAGCCCCGCATTATTTTTTTTTATTTTATATTATTTTGTATTTGGTTAAGGTTTCTTTATAGCAAACTGAACAGCATAATACCCATAAATGTTTTATGCTATATACATACATATGTATGTATATATATTATATATACTGAATCGTGTGAAGTTTTGCGATTTATTTGCTTTGTTGTTATTTTTGATTTTCCGGTGTCTCTGTATTTGGTATTTGTTTTTGTTTGTATTTCATGCACGAAGTTGTCCAAGTAGCTGAAACTGCCTGCTTTTGTTTTTGCTGTTCTTTTTTTTTTTTATTATTTATTTTTATTTAGTTTTGCTTATGTATATTTGCATGTTGGTCATGCGACAGGGCAGCGGCGTCACTCATTGAGCATTCGGTGTAAAAATGTTAAGCAGGTTGATCTTTGCGCTATGAATACGCCTTTCAATTTCTATATGTTTGCATATATAATAAAGCTGACACACGGCTAATACATCGACTGGGCAAATTCGTGGAAAATCAAATGAATGGAATTATATAAATAAAATTATGTTTCAATTGAGTATTCGTAACAATATATATTTAAATATTAGTTAGTCATCGCTTGAAAGGAAAATAATTAGTCGAGAACAAAATAACAATATCTCTATGTTGTTGTTTCCGGGAATTGATGATGAGTGTTTGTGCTTAAATTGAATTTAATTCAATTATTTGTCATATTTGATAAGCTAAGTGAAACATATTCAATTTGAGATAATATTTATATAAATGAAGCCATGTAAACTTTGAAATGAGAAAGTTAATAAATGGGATAAAAAATATTTGGAAAATATCAAGAATATTTTTACCACTGCCATGACTTCCATTATACCCTAAATGATTAATTTTAATGTGCATAAAAGTACATAAAATATTTCTTGAACTCACTTTAAACCGTACGAAAGCCATGACAAATCAAATTAAAATAAAATGTATAAATAAATAGCATCGAAAATGGTCTGTAGAAAATAAATTAAGGCTTGTTCTGCCTCGCGCTCTATTTGCATGTGTTCCAGTTCTCAATGTGAATCATCACGCTGACAAATATTGCCACACACCCAAAGCCACGACAAAAATTGAGCTTAAAGTTCACTTTGAAATTTAATTTCGTTATATTTGTTGTTGTTGTTGTTGCTGTTTGTGTTTATCATCTCAGTTGACAAATGTCGTGACACAGAAAGTGTTTCGAAAAGTTATTGACCCGCCTGTCAAATGTCAATTGTATGATCCAACTGTTGATGATGCAATGCAGCTCATCCTCGGCTCGTTCCGTTAAGGGCGTTGTCAATTTGTCTGTCTGCATAATTTGCTTAAGTCTGAAAACACTTTTCAATTGTGTAATTTTGTGTGTTTTGTGTTGAGCTCTTTAAGTGTTGCAATAAGCCAAAGCAAATAATGGAAACGGCTTCACGTTCCCGCAATTTTTGGGCTGTCTTTGAAGTGGGGCATAAATGGCGTCTCGAATTGTCATTGAGCTTGCTTTAAATCGGCGACCAATTGTTTACATTCGACTCGGCATGCTTTCAAAACAATTAGCCATAAACGCTAAGTAATGGCCAATCGGAGGCCACGTGCCAATCGAATCGGGCCTAATTGCCATATTCAAGGTGGGGTAAAAGCAAAGAGCGAGAGAATATCGAGAACAGAATTGAACAGAAAGCGAAGCATTTCTGTGATTTGTTTACAAATCACTCTGATTGTTTATTAAATACGCAAATATAAATATTTCAATATTTAAATAAACAAATAAAAGACTTTTTTGTTCACTTTTGATGTGCTATATTTTTGGTGTTTTTATTAAATTATAAAAAAGTATATAGAAACATAAATCTGATAATCAGCGAGAAGCAGAGTCTAACAAGATAGTATCTGTTCGATTTTATCTTTGTTTTGCAGATATAAAAAGAGTTATAGATAATATGCAGATACATTTTTGAATGGAATACAAATTGAGTTAGAATTATTTAAGTTTTTTTTGTTATCTGTTAATTTACTTCCCTTTACATTTAAGGCAAGATGAATACAGAAGTATATTAAAAGAATAAATACTATGTAGCATGTCTATTATTGAACTTAAGTTCACATTTACCCACATTAGGGTTGAGGCCCACACAAATGTCGGCACTCAACGAGCTTGACCATTTATGATCTTCAGTTCATTTAACTCGATTCTTCGTAGGTGTTTCTACTCTCGCCCAACTGTTTTTCTCATACAGCAGAGGACGTAGTTATAGAAACACTCACGTACATTTTATACATGTATGTATGTAATAAAGTTTTTATACCTGAGGTCAAGGTTTAGGAGAGCACGTACATAAACGAGCTTATGACACTGATTTATCGCCAACAGTAGATGACTAGCAAAACACCCGCATGGCGCATGAGAGTTTGAGCAGTGGCCAATGGCCAATGGCCCCCACTCATAAACATCGAAAACGTGACATCAGTTAGATGACCAAATGGCTAAAAGCCAATGGCCAACTGGAGAAGCTAAGAAACTGCAGCATCATTCAGCAGAACAACAGCAGTTGGAGCTTTTTTTTTTTTTTTTTTTAAGAATGTGGCACAAACCAATTGCGCTAATAGACCAACTGGGCGAACCGGTTGGTGGCAGCAAAGCTCATGCATTGGATAACAGTCAGATATGTATATATATAATTGCCGGTCTGGTCCGGTTTTCACGAAGCTACAAATCAATATTGCTTTCGAATTATTGTCTCTTTTTCGATAGGAAATACAAAGGTTTTTGCTAGGTTTTCGCTTATCTAAATAACAATACGAATTTTGCATACATTGTAGATAGAGCAGAGATCTATTCGTAAACTAGATTAATGGGACGAAGAAACTTTTGTTATCTTTTTTATTGCAAAATTTTTCAATTCATTCATTAATACATTTTTGTAATAAACTTAAATTATGTATTGACAAATTGAAGTAAATTGACCTGGGCTCAATTACGTGCTGCCCCCGCCCAGGCATTTATATGGACTGCAGTTGATTAAGAATGCATACACGATATACGAGTATGAATGGACTTTTTATGACAGATTATGTCATAAAATATGCAAATGCGGATAGGTTGGACTTTGTGGACGAGCATTACTTCATGCAATTTTCTAGATAATAGAACAATGCAAGGGGACCCCAAATTCATGCCATGCATCTCGACAGTTGTTTCTACTGATTACACTCCAGCTATTTACAGGAAGTTTTTTTTCTTCCTTTGTTTGTATTTGTAAATGTAAAAGCAAAAAAAAAAAAAAATAAAAAAATAAAAAACAACTGTATCCGAATAAGGAGCTCGGGAGTCTGAATCATAATGAAATAACCAAAGTATCGATATCACGTAGCACTCAGACCCACTTATTCGTCATGCACCTCATTCAGATGATTAAAACATATCAAAGTAGTGTACATGTGAGTGTGCGTGTGCGTGTGCGTGTGAGTGTGCGTGTGCATGTGCGTGTGTATAATCAGTTCTACATTTGCTTGAGCTTTATTAGTTGGGCAATCATTATGGTATTTCTAAATTTGTTGTAGGGGAAGATCCCTTACTCACCTGCACCTGATTATGATGTTCAGGTGCCCAGGGTTTGACAGATAAGAGACTCAAATAATCAATAGGGCCAGGTGTTATCCATATATGCTATGTACATATATTCTGATTATTTCTGCAGAAAATGATTAAAGTAAAGGTATATAAATATTGTTACCAGAGTTCAGATTCCGTTTGTAAACAATATAATTCAATATTTATGATTTGTTGCGGTTTCATTACTTTCAGTTGTGAACCAATACTGCTGAAATATGTATATGTATTTATATAACTTTCTACCAAGTTCTTGCACGCAGCTATACATAATTTACGGATCTATTCGTAAACTGTATGCATGTACATCCTATATATTTTATATCCTCTCATTTCTTTTTGTCATGCTCTGCCTAAGTCTCAGCTATAAAATGTTTTATGATGCTGATCATTTATTTTACCTGTTCAACTAATTCCGCTAGTCAAGTTTTCGCCATTTGAATACGTAAACTACCTTTTTTTACCTGTCACAACTGAGAGGCTGTTGCCGTTAATGACTTGTTTGGAAAACGCAAATTCATTGCAATTTCATTTTGTTTATTTATTTTTTTTTTTTGTTTTCCTTTTTTGTTTTATTACATTTTTAGAAATCAGAGACTAATCACGGAATCCACTTATCTCCCAGACAAGTTAACTCCATAACTTTTCTTCATAATGCTGATTCATGCAGCGTGGCAGGCGCCTACGTCACTTTTGACTTGGTTTAGGTTATCTTAACTATAGAATTCAAATTAAAATGCATATCAGTTAACACTTATTTAACAGACTGTTATAAATGTGCCGCATTTTAATTGAATTTAACCACGGTGCAGATAACAAAGTTCATTAATGTGACATGAAATGATAATATCTAAATCTAATTATTCGCCCGTTCCGCATGCGACATGCGATTGATAAGCAACGCTGTAATTAAAAACCAATTGCAAGCTCATCAACGGAATGCATTCCACTTGCAATACCGATATAGAAGTTAAGGTAAACATAACAAAGATAGGGCAAAATCCCAAGGTGCTAAACAAAAAATTGACACCGTTTAAGTTGCTCAATTATGACAGCTTCGAGCTCTTATCTGCATCAATGACAACAAAATATTGCGACACTTGCTTGTGTGCTTGTGTAGCCCCCACTAAGTGAAACACATATATGATTCACACCTGCATATATATATTACCTGCACTACACTTTTTCGCCTCGAATTGAGGTGTGTAATTAGCTAAAATTGGAAATGTTAATTATCGCGATGTGCCTGGCCCAATGGATTAAGCGACAATTCCAGCTCATTAAGATGAGATACTATATTAAATAGCTGTATGGCTAATATTTGTTATTAGTAAAATTTTCCAATTATATTAATCATTTTTGTTGATATTATAATGTTTATAATGAAACCAAATAATATTAATAAATATTTGAGTAGTTGATTATTAGACATTATGAATAAAAGAACGTGGCTAAAAATGTTTTTTCAAAGAATCTACTTTTTTAATATACCCAGTAGAGAATTTGTTCATTGATCTTTGTTACTCTGTTATACAGATAGTTTCTACCTCCTTTTCTCTCCCGCTTTCTCTTTCTCTGTCTGTTATTATTTGCCTATCTTTCTCTATTTTGATATTCTCTCTTTCAACTTCTATCTTTCTGGGATATCTGTGTTTTATTTACCTGCCCATTCTGTTTTTCTCGCTCTCTTTTTTCTTTTTTTTTCTCTCCCTCCCTCTCTCTCATCTAATTACTATTTACTTCCCTGTCGTTTTAAGGTTGCTTGTAGACGCTATAAACGACAGCAACAAAGTCACATAATGAAATTTAATACTACAAGTTAAGGTAACACCGACACCGACACCGACAGCAACAATAACAATTTTCATAATTTTTGCATAAACAGCATCGAGTTATGTATTAAAGTCTATTGGGCAAATCTGCTGGCCAAGCAGCTCCGCTACGTGTCAGCCAAGTTCAATGGTTGTTTTTATGAGTTGACCTAGCTAACTGCTAACTTAATTAGCTTTTATTTTGTGGGCCAATAGCGATGCGGTTTGTGATTATGTTTTACATAATCAAAGTACTTGATTTAATGACGAACATTTGATATCAACCTGAATCAACTTGCATCAACCTTACGTGTTTAATCAAATTACATAAAAGCAAATTTCGTTACTCGTGCTGCCAAGCATGATACTAAACTGATGATAAAAGTAATTAGTAATTAATGCAAAACTTCGAATTCATTAACAAAGCATCTAACTTATCGCAAAAATAGAAAACGGTTGATTATTCCTGAATGCTCAGAAGGGCATCCTTGATGCCTTAGAAAGTAAGCTCTAAGGTCAGACCTTAAAACTGACGCAGTCGTTGATGTCTGCGGCGCATTATCGCATTGTGATTCTAATGTTAGATCTTTTATGCATTACTTTGAAGCAACTGCGGTTCTTTATATATTTATAAACCAGCCACAGTCACGGCGACGCCAGCCGCGCGGCGTGACCTTCAGAAATTGTTGTTGCGGCCACAGCAACAAATGGGTATGCGGTTGATGGGATGTGTAAAGAGGGGTTCATAGTCAGTGTTGAGAGAGCACGCATACTTATAATACATACTGTATGCACGTATACATTTATAGAATTTAAACTTGATGTGGGCAACAAGTCTCGCTTGACCAGCAAGCTATCCAAGACGATGATGCTCATTAGCGAATAGCTGTGACGCTGTGGCGCATTACTATATCTAATAAATGCAAATCAACATTCTCGTATGCATATACATATGTATATAAATGATATATATTATGTACACACAACATGCATGTACATATTTGTGTATGTACTCAGACAATTATCATCTCTAGCTAGTTCTTTGATAAATAGGAATTTTCCCGCCAGTCATGCGGAAGTTGTCGTTGCTTTTGACTGATAACTGAATCGATTTGTAGCGCTCGAAACGCCGACCAGACACTGCGCATCATGCGACCGAGTCTAATTGGCCCGTGATAGTACACCTCAGCGTACTGTAGCGGCTCGTGGCGACGTCTCCAAGTGCAATAACCTTAAATACAATTTAACATGTTTTTTTTTTTGCTTATATTATAAATTATTTCAATATGCGTCTCTTCTTATTTACATTTCTTGCTTTTAATGCTCTAGCTCAGTCAGGTATTGTAACGTTATCAGCAAGTGTGCAACAGCTTTATCTCTGATCTTTATTATATTCTTTCAAAATTTTAAAGGATATTTAAAATTCGTTGTTTCGTTAGTTTTTTTTTTTTTTTTTTGTTTATTTCATGTTGAAAGCAGACAACTGCGAAGAAAGCAACTGGGGTGAGAGGTGTAAAACAACAAAGAGGCAAGAAAAAAAAAAATACAAAATAATAATAATAAAGAAAAATGTTACAAAATGCGATGATTATCATTTTCAAGCAGTCACAGGTGAAACGAGAGGCTCACAAAGCAACAATAACAACAAAATGAAATATAAACATGATAAAATGTGGTAACCGAGAGAGCTAGACAGAGAGAGAGAGAGAGAGAGGGAGAGAAAGAGAGAGTTTCTTCTGCACCTGGAACGCAGTGAAGTGCAGATGAGCATTTGGGTTGAAAAAAAAAGCATTTTGTGAAAATGGAAAATTAACCTAAAACTTATTGAAGCATTGTGGAAAACATTCCCAAGAAATTAAGCTTTAAGCTTTGATATACATATATATATATAAATATATATTAAATTAAATATAAAAGTATTTATTTTGTTTAAATAAAATTGTACATTCATTATTTATTTAGATCAGCAACTCACATTTGTATGATTTTATGTTTATTAATAATTCAACTACATTTCTTTCGTTATTTTGATCATTTTCTACACTAAGTCATAGCATTATTAAAGTTGAAAAAAAAAAAAAAAAAAAAAGAACCCCAAACTTTCTCAGAAGCCTGAAAATTTGGGCTGTAATGATAACAACATAATAAAGATAAACCCAATCCAATTTTAAGCACATCTACTGCGCAGTCGACCGTATCAGTATATAACACATTAATTGCTCAAGAGCATTTATAATAATTTATAACTTCATAATTTGCAATCAATAATGTCCCTTGTTAGCTAACGTGCAAGTCAAATGTGAAGGGCAATTGAACTGCTGAACTTGTAATAACTGAACGAAAGAAGGAGGAGGGAAAAGTCGTATATTTAAACTAATTAAACTTAACACATGCAGTTAAATATTTGAACAGATTGGTTTGCTTAGCATTAGCTAGAAAATTAAAAAATATAGTTAGTGAGCTTAAAACACACTTGTGTAGCAAACAGTTACGACAAAGTTCTAAATTATTAAAAACGCCTTAACCTTGGAGCTTGGTAAAGGTTTTTGTTCACTAGATATGCAAAAAGCACCTTTTCAGCTTCATTTAAAATGAAAATTGAAGGGTGTAATGGGGTTGGGGTTGGTCCCCGCCCACGACGCTGTTTGATTTTGAGAACCGTAGCACATGCATCGGAATGTAGTATATAATAAAGAAAAAAAAAAAAAAAAAGAAAAATGGAAAAGAATAGGAAAACGTCTGAAAACGTTGCTATATAAATATTTATAGTGAATTATAAACAATTGTTATCTTTGTATGCCATCATCGCAGCGCTGTCATCGGAATACAATGCACGGCACTTGACTTGTGTATTCCCGTCTCGATCTAAATGAGTCTCGACTTCAGAGCAACTACATATAGATATGGTGTCATAGTCGGGAGAACCTATACATATCCTTATCAGGTGCTTGAGTACACTTGCACTGTGTGCCGGCAGTATATCGATTATATATATAGAACATCGAACGTTGAGCGTCACCTAACGTCAACCAATTGGTATTTGGTATTTGGTATTGATCGACTCAGTCAGTTTCTAAACAAAAACTTTAATATGCTATATATTTTAAATGTATACAGTACAAAGGTCTTGCTGTACCACGCACAGTGGTTTGCATGATAATGCCAATGAATGGAATTGATTATTCATTATCATCAGATTCTTTCATTCAAACCTGCTAAGCTCAATAAACCAAAAGTCGTTTTCAAATTCTATAAGAATTTTTTATTGATATTGAAAATATATATAAGTTTTTGTAATTATTTTTATTATATCCAATAAACTATTCTAACCACTCTCGCAATTTCGTGGGCATGTGTTTTCAATCTGCCGGCAAGAACTGAAAACTCGCCCAAATATGTGAAGAATTTGAAATATTTTCTGAATTTGTTCACTATGAAATATTATGAAATGCTCTGGAATGCGAAATTAGCAACTGGCCGTATATTTGGTCCAGTTTTAAGTGTTTGTGATTGTGGGATTATCAGCAATCGAAGTTGATTCACCTTTTGACTTTGGACTCGGGTCTCGCGCCTTGCGCTTGTTTGTGTGATTTAGCATTGGGCGTAATCTCGCACTCAATGACAATATTTAATAACAATAATAATGATAATAATCGTGTTTTTGTCTGTTTGTGTATTTGCAGGCCATTGAAGGCAACTTGTTGAGATCTTTGCCAAGCAATATGCAAATATGGATTCGTTGCCACCAGTAAGCCGGGATCATTTATTGCTGCAGCCGCTGCGCTCGTCCCGCGGTTCCAGTTCCAATTTACGGGCCAGTCGTTCGCCCTCGGCTACCAGAAGCAGCGAGCAAAGTAAATCAATTTATTATTATAATCAGCATAATCTTTGGCAAGCCAACACCAAAAGCTCACTCCTATTAGTCGTGTCTAGCTTTAATAGTCTAAGCATTTGGCTCATAATTAGTTTTATGCGACAGGCTCATCAACAGCATTATCAGCAAGTGGCTCAGTTTGGATGCCATGTTGCTCAGACTGATAGCGAATCTCTGCAGCTTATTCACTTAGCACTTCCGTTGCTGATAGTTGTGTTGTCGTCAAGCAGAAGGCAATAAACCTTAGAAAATTATTAAAATTAGCTCACAAAATTAAGTTTCTTTTAGATAGATTTAAAAATGTTTAAATTAAATTCCGTTGAAATTAATCTTATAAATGAGAATAATTTCTTTAAATTTTTCTAAAATTATAAAATAATTATTATATTTTAAAAAGTTATTCAGAGCAGCTTTTGCAATCGTTAATATCAGTATTAATTGAGCAAGAACAAATTGGTTTTACACTCTAGTACTTTAACAGAATAATTTTAAACTTTGAGCTTCTGTATTTCATTTATAATTCCTTTCAAGACTTTATGAAAACTTTTTTATTTTTTAGAAGTTATCGAGAATAAACTCAAAACTATTTTCCCTGGCATTGGTTCAGGCTAAACTTGAATACATTTTCTTTTACATATGAACATATAGAATACACTGAAAACTAACTAAACTAGCTAGATTTTAGCAAATGTGACGTCACATAAGAATTTCTTTGTTAAATAAAATTTCAACAAGATTAGCAAAGCTATGTATGGGTTTATTGTTCCTCTGCCTTGTCTTATGATAAAAAGACTGTTTTAAGCTGCTTTGAGTCAAATGCACATTTATTTCTGCTATTTTCTTACATTTTTTGTTTTGTAATAAATTTAGAGAGATTTTGTGGCCAAATATTTGCACACAAATGGCTTAAAGGCTCACAAGTGCAAATTTGTGCTGTGTGCTTTTAAGCGTTTCATTTGCTCTCAGTGTGCTTGAATGTTACATTACATATATATATATACATATATAAATACATGTATATGTATTTATGAGTGTGTATTTGCTTATTTTGATTATTGCTGCTGAAAGCGTATTTATTATATGTGACTTTTGTGTTCTTGCTTATCGTTCTTTGTATTGCATTTAACTTGTGTATGTTGATTATCCTTTTGTTCTCGTTTCTCTTTTATTTCTTTTGTGTCTTTAAACAGCTTTGTAACCGTTGACCGCACTTGTACACATACAAGCCTAGACCCACACACATTTATATATATAGTTGCTTATATATATATAAAAAGGTATATAAATAGCAATAATATTTCAAGCAGCACCTTCAATCGCACACTTACACCCATATTCATATGCCTTTCATATATGTCTTACAGTTATGTGAAATATAATAGAAACTATGAGAAATTACAGTTGACAAAGTACATACATATAATATATGTATGTATATTAATTTTAATAACCCATTAAATAGTTGATAGTCGACTTTAATTTAATTTATATTCTTTTGTTGAGTCAACAAATTAGAATACATTAAAAAAAAAAAAAAAATATATATATATATATAGGTATATATATTTTATAAAATATATTTGTATTGTATAGTGTAAGATTTACATTGAATCAAATATTAAATTTTCTAGGGTATTTGCAAGTGATTTTTATTATTTCATACATAACTGTAGTACATTAAGTATACTTATATACACTCATTAATTCCCATACATATATGCTATATACTTTACATATATACATGCATTACACTCACACATTTCTCGCATTTTCAACATTTTTCTATTCACAGCAACGCAGACGCGATTTTAAACGCTATTAAATCGCTAACACTTTCTGCTGCTGCTTTTTAACTGTTCGTCTTTCTCTATCTCTTTCTCTCTCACTGTGTCTCTCTGTCTTGCCGTCTCTCGTGCTTTCTCTCACTGTCTCTTTTGACGCACAGCTGTCTGTAAGGCTGTCATTAACATACACATATGCACACGCTTACAAGCGCAGCCGCAACAACAATAACAACAACAATAACAACAACAACAACAACAACTACAACTACAGCAACAGCAGCAAATTGAACTTTTATTTTCTTTGTGGTATTTTGAGACCTGCGTTTTTGTTATTGCTTTATCACTGTGTTTGATGTTATCGCTTGCTGCGACTGCACTTGTGCCTCGCCTTCATCCATTTGACGATTGAAGTTTGAGTCGAGTCAAAGCCATAAACTACATACATATATACGTACCATACTGACTTTCTATGCGCAACAACTCGACAGTGTCCAGGGAGCGCACCAGCAACTCAGCGACAGCGGCGTCGTCGGGAACAGCAGCCACAACACCAATTGCAATTGCAGCAGCTACTTCGACGACGACGGCAGTTGCGGCAGCAGCAGGAGCAGGAGCGGTAACGGCAGGGTTGGGTACGCCGGCTACATCGACGGCAGCCAACAGCAATTCGTCGGCCTCGTCCAGCACAGTGGCAGCTGCACAGGCGGCTGTCTATAGCGGCGGCAACACGGTGACCGGCAGCCTGGGTAGCAGCGGGGGCGTGGCAGTGCGCGGCTTTCGCAGCCACAGCCCCACGCAACGGCGACGCAGCCGTGAGCGCCAGCGACGCACACATGGCTCCGATCAAGGCGGTCTCCTGGCCTACAGTGGCATTGTAGGCGATATGACAGACTTTGGCGTCAGTCTCGGCCACGGCGGTGGCGGTGGCGGCGGCAGCGCTGGCACTGGCAGCGGTCTAGAGGATTCTCGCTTGTCTGGCAATGAGGATTACTATGCGTCTATGGCATCGGATGAATTTGATAGCAGTAAAAAACTGCATCATCGACGCCATGAGCGCAGTTCCAGTATACAGGCCATCGATCGTCTGAATACAAAGATACAGTGCACCAAGGAATCCATCAGGCAGGAGCAAACAGCCCGGGATGGTGAGTAGAACTGATAAAAGATTTCATAGCATACTTATTGGGCGTAACCCGGGAAATAATTTATTAAATAATGATTTTTGATTTATAATAATGTTCAAAAACTGGAAATTATATCTGCAATCCTTTATATTTATTCTCGTAGATAATGTGAACGAGTATCTGAAACTGGCAGCCAGCGCAGATAAACAGCAACTGCAACGCATAAAGGTAAAACTCAAGAAATAAAATAATAATCAATTAATTTTTATTGAAAGTAACTCAAAACGCTGTCCTATTTCAGGCTGTATTCGAGAAGAAGAATCAGAAGAGCGCACACAGCATATCGCAGCTGCAAAAAAAACTGGACAATTATACCAAGCGCGCCAAGGATCTGCAGAATCATCAATTTCAAACAAAGAGCCAACATCGGCAGCCGCGCGAGGTGCTCCGTGACGTTGGCCAGGGACTACGCAATGTGGGTGGCAATATACGCGATGGCATCACGGGTTTCTCCGGTTCGGTGATGTCGAAGCCGCGTGAATTTGCGCATCTCATTAAGAATAAATTCGGCAGCGCGGACAATATAAATCAAATTGCCGATGCCGAGCTTCAAGCCATTCAAGCAGCTAATGCGGAAGCATTGACAGCGGCCAATGAGCGATTGCTGCATCAACCCGGCCCTGGCACCTCTACCGGTTCGGGCGGTGGTAACAACATGAACAACAATAATGCGGGCACAGGCAGCGGCACCGGCAAATTCAACAGCGACAACGGCAGTGAGTGCAGCAGCGTTACCAGCGAAAGCATACCAGCAGGGTAAGTGCAATGAGTATGAGTGATGAATAAAACAGCATCGTTTACTATGTAAATCTTTGCTTTTTTGCAGATCTGGCAAGAGTCAGTCGGGCGCCAGCCAGTATCACATTGTGCTCAAGTCCCTTCTCACTGAATTGTCCGAACGGAAGGCGGAAACCGAGAAACTTAAGGAGCGAATCGAACGTCTTGAGGTTAGTCCAAAACTATTAAGTTTTTAAAATAGATAATATAAAAATGTAATACAATTTATTAAATCTGAACTATCAAATCTTTAATACTTTAGGCTAGCCAAAAGGAATTCAACAATTTGACAGCCACACTCGAAAGCGAACGCTTTCGTGCCGAGGGACTGGAGGAACAGATCAATGACTTGACGGAATTGCATCAGGTGCGTTTCACTAACATAATATACAAGTCTTGTACTTATTTCGATTTTTGTCCTTTTTGACCTTCTGCAGAATGAAATCGAGAATCTGAAACAAACAATTGCTGACATGGAGGAGAAAGTGCAATACCAAAGCGATGAAAGACTACGGGACGTCAACGAAGTGCTCGAGAATTGTCAAACAAGGGTAATTTACTATTTGGCTTTGATCTAATTGCTTGTAAATATTAAATTTTGAACCGTAATCCATTGACAATAGATATCGAAAATGGAACATATGTCGCAGCAGCAATATGTCACCGTCGAGGGCATCGACAATTCAAATGCTCGCGCCCTGGTTGTGAAGCTCATCAATGTGGTATTAACAATATTGCAAGTGGTGTTGTTGTTGGTGGCCACCGCTGCTGGCATCATAATGCCCTTTCTCAAAACGAGGTAAGTACACTGTATACCGTATATATAACAAGCCATGTATTAATTTATGAATTGATGTGTATTTATAGGCTTCGCGTGCTGACCACATTTCTAACGATTTGCTTTATAATCTTTGTGATACGCCAATGGCCGGATGTGCAGGATATAGGCGCAGGCCTTGTGCGGTATCTCAAACAGTCGCTGGTGGTGAAGTGAGATGGCGACGACTCCATGTTCGACTAGTAGTTTCTTAATGTTAATAGTATTAGGTTAATAATTAAAAGTACATATATTGTATATAACTTATAAATACACAAAACGTACTAGTTTAAAATTGAATTAGTGTCAAGACAAAACACGCATCACATTAACGAATCACATATTCATATTCATATATATCGATATATATACATATAAATATATGTGTATTCACCTACATAATTGCATACGAGCTGTACAAACAAAGTGAAAACTATATCGCACACATCTACACATTCATACACATAAGCAAAACATAAATGTATACACTTAGCGAAATTCGATTTAAAAACTCTGCTAACGGTTTAGTCCAATAATTGCAATGCTGACAAGATTATGTGCATTACTCAATATTATAAATAAATATGTATAACTAAATACTATATATATGCGCTCTGTTTATAGTTATCGTATACATTAAAAACATTTGTATTTGTACAAAACCAATTTATTTGGATTTTCTACTTTTATTGTTTTGAATTATATTTTACAGCCCTTTTGCCCGTCATATTTAGCTCAATTATTTACGTGATTTTTCTGATTAACCTAAACTTTCCACAAGTCTACTACACAAACCCTTACACATGAATATAGAAAAATAATGTGGAGCTTTTAAACAGTTGTTGTTCACAGGCTAATTAAATAATAATTATGACATATTTCAAGACCTGCTGAAGTTTCTAGTTGTCAACGTTTTAAATTGACGTACGCCAAGCATTTTATAGATCGTATTAAACAAAGTTGAGTTTTAAGTGTCAGAGGGTCATAAATATTGGTCATATTTGATTCTATTTTCCTAAAGAAAACGTATCTTAAAAATAATAATTAAAATAAAATAGTAGCTTGGACCTTATAAGCTGAGCAATCGCCTCAGACGGTATTTAGTGAAAAATCCTGAATTAATTATCTGCACTCAAATTGAAAATTATGTTGAACAGTGTACGACGTACCATTCAGCTGTTGTACGTTTACGTAATATATTTTTCATTGCATACTTTCAGGCAGCGATTACAAAGTTCAAAAAGTTAGTTTAAATGTTTAAATAATAACAGAAAATTGTGCTGTAAATTGTATGATGCTTAGATTATGAATGTAGGTCAGTTTGTTGCTGATTGCGGGCAGGGCATTCCTTATATATGATAATTAATTTACATTAAAGCTGAAATCGTAAATGAAATATAACAAATCATCTAGATTTACAATATGATGCTATATCTAATACTGGTAAAATGTAGATCTTTGTTGTATCCCCCCCATTGTTATTGCCTATGATAGTACTTTTCTAAAAAGCTTAAAAGACGTATGCATTATGATTAAAAAACGAACTTCATTTACGCATTTTATTTATTGTAAATTAACTTTAGATTACACGTTGAAACACAATTTTGTTGTCTTTATGTTTAATTGATTCCGTTTTACAATATTTATATTTATAGTTCTGAACAGTTTTCAGTAGTTATTGTTAATTTTTTTATATTTTTAATTTTTAAGAAAATAATCACAAACTAGCACTTACCTTAAAGCTTATGATTCTGAAACTTTTATTTCTACAAAGTTATTTTATTTTTATGGCCTTTTTATAATAAAAAATCGAATGGGAGAATTTGAATATATATTACAAAGAAAAACTTAAAATTAGTTAAATATACAGTAACATTATACAAAATAAATGAATGAATTACTTCTGATTGATGAAAACTTCGAGTTTCTGGCCTGAAAACAGCTTTCGCGTGCATATTAAAACTAGTGGCTATCAATACGTTTAATTACACATGCTTGTTTCACTTTCTATTTTATCTAATTTTCCTTGGAGTGTTCAGCGGTTAAAAAACAAACAAAATTTCAATACGTAATCAGATCAGGTAAACAATTTCAATCTTACACGAGGGTAAATCGTATTTTTTCTTTTAATTTTAGCTTTGTGTTTCGACTTTAGTTATACAAGCCAATAATGTTAATGATATATAAGGTATATAAAATAAATCACAATTTGTATACGCATATTTATGTTGGTTTGTTGTATATATATATATGTGTGTCTGTAATGGGTTCTGCAATGCAAACCATAATCATCCATTATCCGTGCGTAATTCACGCCAATGATGATTATTACAAATACAATTACAATTACATAGTATGTGTATTAAGGGTAAACATTTGTTAATTGTTTAAAACAAAGCAGCTGTCAGCCACAGATTTGCCGCTTGCAAGCGACTTCTACTTTACTACTCCCACTAATAGGATTTCTGTTAGTCGTTCTGCTTGCTTAATGTGAACTATATCCTAGAAATTGCTATACTTTCTTATTCGTATCTACTCATATTAGGCTATCTTCGCCGGTATGGGGCAGTGCGGCAACTCCTATTCCGCCCTGTGTTGGCGTCTGTAGAAACGCCGAGTCAGCAATTGTGACTATAGATACATCTTGCTCTGTTGTGGGTGCACTGATTGCGATAGGTTCGTAAATGGAGTGATGGGGTGGCATATCGTCATCTTTGAATGAGCCGCTTAAATTCGGATTCAGTATGTTGTTCGATGTGGGATTGGAGATAACAGGAATTTGGCCTGCTTCTGTCGCCCCGCGAATCGCTACTCCACTTGTACCAGACTCAACATGATCGAGATACGGCGGTGCTGCAATACTAATATCTGTGGGCTCAATAGGGCGGAATACGGAGTTGATCAATTGTGTTCGAAAATTTATTAAAAATGACGACAGTGGCTGAGACGCTGTGGAATCTAGTAGCGCTGTGTGTGGCATTCACGAATGTAAGAGGCATATACGAAAATTTAGTTTGATTTCAATATTTAATTTAATAAGCAAAGTAGTCAACGTACCATTTTCGTCGTCAGAGCTTTGATATTCCTGTGTTGCAGTGCGTGCAGCATCACTGCGTCTAAATGTTCCATGTCTTGTGGCGCCTTCCGCTGATGGGGCTGAATTAATGCTGGCGTTGTTACTGCCGCTAGCCGCAGAACCTGCTGCAGTGGCTGACTGCGGTTGCTGTTGCAACAATGGTGTGGTATCGTCATCTGTATCGGTTACACTATCTAAGGAAGGCTGTCGATTCCGACGTGCACGTGTTTCGCCCTTCGTAAAAACCTTCCGTTTACATATGGGACAAACGCGACGGTTCTCAGTTAGCCAAGGATCAATACAGTGTCTGTGATAAGCTATAATAACAGTAGTAATAATTATATATTTACAAATGCCACACTTCTTCCGCTGGTTGCAATCACTTACGATGCGAGCAGGGTAGCACGCGTAATTTATCATCTTCGACAAAGTCTTCTAGACATATGACGCAGGTCTCGTATTTATTGGTGGTATTATTCTTTGTATATCTTTTCACTGGTATCTTTTTCAGCATGCTCTTCGGCAGCCTATAACGACGTAAACGGCGTTGCTCCCGTATGCATTTGTATATCATGTAAACAATCTAGATAAAGAAGCGTCAGATAAGTGAATTTCACATTAAGTTAGTTACATACCAAAATAAGGAAACATAGTGCAATAAGTATCGAAAACGGCAATATCAACTGTGTGTTAATATTGAAGGGCAGCTCATCGTTGATAATCAGCACCACATCTGACGTAAAGAAAGACAATAATGTCTTGCCGGTGGTAATGCCCACAAAAACTGAGGGTATGTTGATGCCTGATATATTGTTAGCGGTCATTTGTTCTAAAATTAAATTAAAAAGTTAAAGTTGCTAAATTCTGTCTAGAATTTGTACTTAAATTTTATGTGTGTAAGCGCTCTTTCGGCTAAACATGAAAACAATAAATTTTGGAGCAATAAAGTATTTGCTCTTCATTTCAAAAAATCGACAGGCCTTGAATCAAAAAATTCATTTCAAGTTTTAAATATAAATACATATTATAGCATGTTTCCTTAATGTATTTGCATAGAAAGATAGCATAGAGAAATCTATACATTTTCCAGTACAGAACAGGTAAAGAGCCCATTGATTTGCTTAGATATGTATGTGTGTCATAGGTCTATGCTAAAAGATAATCATAAATGTTTTTATATATAACTTGTCATACCCAGCTCATCGCCATTATTGTTGTAAATTATTACAGCGGAATACGTTTGCCCCTGAGCCAAGCGTACCTTGCATTCAAATGTGCAATTACCACCTCTGTGTAAACATAAAAAGATATCGTTACATTTCTGACTTTGTGTGATTAATTATGCTTACCGAGAGATGATTGCCACAAACTTGGCTCCGTCTGGATAGCCAGTGCGTGGTGGCCTTTTTAAATTATGACAACCATATGGATTGTTGGAATCATGTGGCACCACAAATACCTTAAGATTATTGCTCACAATAGGGGGTCCGAATGTGGCTGGCAAATCGTTGAACTCCTCAATCAGCTATGTGGAAACAAAGTTGTTAGCAAATTAAGCAGGCTAGGGTAACGACAGTTCAACTTGCCTGTGAGGTGGTGCGTCTGTATACAAGTACATGAGCATCAACGACCGCTTGATGGCATATCAAACAGAGACCTAGCAATGCCAGCTCAAGAGTGATACAATGATTCCTAGCCATGATGATCTGCGTGCCGCTGCTACTACTGCTAATGCTTTTGCTGCCGTTTAGTGCTAATCGAGCTCGAGCTGAAAAAGCTGTTGTTGCTCGTAGTTCTTTAACTGTTGTTTCGCTGGTATTGTTTTATTTTCTCGTTGCTGCGTCCGCTGATGCTGCTTATGATTGTTATCATTTGCACTATTCGCATGTCTCATCTGGCGCGGCGGTGTGGTTGAGCGTGTGTTTTTGGTTGCCTGCAAAGCAAGTGCATTAATGAAAATCCATTAAAAACAAACTCAACTCAATATTCAAACAAACAGAGTCGGCCAGAGCACCGCCATCGACTGCTGATAAGATAAATGGTTTTCAATATGTATAGGTGTATTTAAATTGCTATGTGTATATGGGTGTGTGTTTGTGAGTGATTGTGTGTGCGTGTGTTTCATTTGGTTTTTCTATGATTCTTTCCTTTGGTCCCGTCGCTACCACAATCAGCTGTTTGATGTTTGTTGACAGAGTGTTAGTGCTGGCATTTTTTAACGATAGTTTTGAAATTATACATTTGATTGGAACAGTTCCTTATGTAACAAACCCTAATGCAATAAAACCCAGATGGATTTTTATCGTTCAAATGAGCTCAAATGGAATGCATTGCAAATATTTGCCACAGTTAAAACGAACTTAAGTGAGAAGCTATCAATTTCGCCGGTAGAGTCAAACAGATTGAATCATCGCAGAAAACTTTAATATTATAAATGCAGTTTTTGTAAATTCACCAAACCTGTTGTACGGAACGTGGAAAATAGACATGAGCTATAGTCAGAGACGATAATACTTTTGGCATACAAGTGGATCTAGCGTAAAAATGTCACTAATTTTTGTATGTGTAAATGCAAAATTAAATAATGAATAAAGAACGTCATATGCAATTAACACATCGTGCTCAATACATCGAACCAATACAAATTGGACATTAATGAGAACGTGACTTTGTTTTTATTGTAGCCGCAAATAGAGAAATATAATTCTAACATAAATTAATAAATAAATAAACACAAAGCCATCTGACCAATGTATGAGTGTGAGTCTGTGTATGCAAAAACGGGTTCCTTTTAGTATCAAATCCAATTTGGTGGACCTTACGTATCTGATTTATCTGTATTTATATACACATATATATGTGTGTATTTTTATATACTTGGCGCTTTCTAATGTGATGCTCTTATCGCCGTGTAAGCAAAAACTAGTAAAAATAATGACTAATGCTCCGTCCCACACATAACACAGGCATATCACTTACACTTGCCCCTCTCGATTACTCGATTCAGCTTTAATCTGCTTATATGTACATATATATAAATTTAAAAAATATGTATGTATGTATTATACCCGAATAGAAATTACTCCCCTGCACACTCACACACATACACGCGCGAGGAGGGACACGCAGGTTGCTTCAGCACCACCCACCTATGTAGTTATACATATACTTTCCGCCTTGAACTTTACACACGCATAACTTAAGCGTCAAGGTTTTTTTTAACTGTAAATAATGAAAAAAGCACAGTTCGCTCCAACAGGTGATAAATACAGGACAACGCAGGAAAACTAATTTATATTTTTGCAGAAAGTTAAAATTGCTTTATAAAAAGAGCTTGATTTAAACTGCGTATACTTTTGTTATGCTTTTAGTCGACGCGGTTGTATGTGTGCGTATGTTTGTGTTTGGGTGTATGTCTGCATTTGTGGGCGAATTAATTTATCTAAGAAAGCAGCTGGTGTAGAAGTTTACCAATCGATACAATGCACAGTGCTGCTACTCACTTGGTTAGAT
Organism: Drosophila borborema; assembly: GCA_030914335.1. Taxonomy (NCBI): domain Eukaryota; kingdom Metazoa; phylum Arthropoda; class Insecta; order Diptera; family Drosophilidae; genus Drosophila; species Drosophila borborema. The sequence continues at coordinate 8,242,350 of JAUESP010000306.1, read as the reverse complement.
TGTTTACTGTAATAATTCTATTGAACTTGGGTGCAACTGTTTGCTGGTTGCTGTATTGTTCTTTTTTTTTATTTTCTTTTCTTCTTCAATTGTTTTTTTTAGCACTCGCTCGTTGTCATTCGTTTTTCATCGGACTCGTCGCCATTGCAATTGCGTTGCAGTTAATTGGAAGTTCATTACAATACACACGCACCTCCAATTGTTGGATTTAACAAATGGGATAGGGATTCTTGCAATTTTGCTGATTATACATTTTACAGGTCCTTAACTTTTGTTATTTAAGATGTATTGTGGTTCTAAACTCAGCGCAGGGCTCGGATTGTCCAATGTGACCATTGTAGTATCGATGTTTACTTTGAACTGTTTATCGATGTATCGTTTCTTTTTGTTTTGATGGGCTTCCCATATATCAAATTATATATTTCAGTAGTTCATTTTTGAGCAAATCCAATGAACGAAATAACTTTAAAAAAATCAAAACAAAAATGTATATGGTTTTTTTTAACTATATAAATTGTTCTTTAACGTCTCAATGAATTATATGTTTAAAATCAATTTGAGTATTGAGAAAAGTATAATTTAATCACAGCTGACAAAATTGATATCGATATTAGTATTGTTTTAAATTAATTCAATCTTTCAGCGAATCATAAACTTGAAAAGTATGGAAAAAATTAATTCTTGTAAAAAATAAATTTTGTTTTTTAATCGATTTTTAATTAGTCAGTTTCTAACATGTTCTGACAATGAAAAGTACTCAAATATGGAAAAACGGTCAAATTATTTGATCCATAAATACATTTTGCCTTGTATGGTATGCTTGACAGGATTGATTTTCTTTAGGATCTTGGTCATGGTTTCGACCAAGCGATCGCTAGAGACGCCTGTTTTTTTGTTCTTGAATTTAGTCAACAGTTCAGTAGCCGTCAGCGGCTTACGCTTAAGATATCGACGAACAGCTTCCTCAGTAATACCATAGTCTCTGTAAAAATAAATCGTAATTAGCCAAACAAATCGAATTTTAACTGTCTAGCGTAATACTAACTCGGCTTTGTTGTTTACAACGCCTGCAAATGATGAAGGCAACGAGTTACTCAGCTCACTCTTGGGTCGTTTTGCTGGCGTACTGTTGGGACTGTTACTGGTGTCCGATCCTGTGAGATCGCTGGGCAAGCTGTTCATTTTGCGTTTGGGGTCAGTTATTTGGGTAGGCGTTGCCGAACGTGACTTATTTGCATTGCTACCACTGGCGATTGCTTTGAGAGCGAGTTCCTTGTCCTTATCTTTATCTTTGTTCGATGAGGGCTTCTTTTTGGGCGGGCCATTGCTGAGGTCATCTTCGCTATCTGTGCTATCTGAGCTAAGATCCGTAGATGAATCACTGTCATTTGATTTTGATTTCTTTTCATCTTTCGAATGCTTCTTCTTCTTTTTATCCTTGGTACCTTCATCTTTGTTCTTTTCCTTTTTCTTTTTCTCATCGCCCTCCTCTTTGTCTGACTCGTCTGATTTCTTTTCCTCATCTTCTTCCTCGTCTGAAGTGAGCAGCTTGCGGAGAGCATCCTCTTCGGCCACACCTTTCATATCCTTAACAAGCTTGGACTCCGGATCAGGTTCACTGTAAGCAATTTGATTAAACAAATATATAAAGAATTTTATAATAATCACTTACTCTTCACTGGAACTTGTGTCGTAGTCCATTTCGCGTCCCTCTTCGTCCCCATCATCGGACTCCTCAAAGGCTTCATCATCTACATCACGCTTCTTCTTCTTCTTATCTAAACCTTTCTTGCCCTTAGCTTTCTTTCCACTGCCATCATCGCTGTCCTCCTGCTCCTTCTTCTTCTTCTCCTCCTCATCTTCAGAATCAGACTCATCCTCAGAATCAATCCACTCGTCCATATCAGTTATTTTCAGTTCCTTTGACTTTTTGGTTGCTGCCTTTAACAGTTTGACTTCTTCGGGATCTTGTTCCTCCTCTTCATCGCCTCGTAAGCGCTTGCGCAACATAAGAGAAAAGTAATTCATCACCTTTTTACGACGCCCAAATTCTTGTTCAGCCTCCTCAGCGGACAGGGACTTGTAGCGCTGTATGGGCTGGAAGTTGTACCATTCATTGAGAGGATATGCTTCGATTGCACCATCGGGAGCGTGTGTAAACACATAAAAAGCAGCATTTTCGCCAACTCCCCCTTCTCGAATACCTTTAAATTTTTTGCCCATTTTTCCACCAACTTTCAGAATCCACGGTTGAGCCTCTGGTCTATATTTTCGTGCTATAATACCAAACTTCTTACGACGTGCCTCCTCGCGTTGGTCCCGATTGTACTCCGAGCCAGCGCCAAATTTTGGCTGCTCTTCGTCGATGCCACGAAACTCTTTCATGTTGTTCTCGCGCTCCAGTTTAACATTTCGCCACTGGGCGAAATCAACATTAAGCGTGGCATTGAAACGCATAACATGGTGCTTTTTACGCATCTTGGGTACGCGAATCTTAAACTCCTGGACATTTCCGCTGCTAGATGCCGAAGTAGACGCCACTGCACTTGCGGACGTGGTATTCCCACTACCACTACTACCACTGCTGCTTGGCTAAAATTGCGATAATGTTGGAAGCACTGTAAAATGCGTTAAAACGTAATCCACACATTACTTACCGCAGACTTTGTCGCACTCGACATTTTTAAATTGCTAGAAATACGGAATTTTATGATATTGCTTCTCGAATCGAACCACCAGCAGTGACCAGATGATATTTTACTTTAAAAATATCGTATTTGACTCCTTGAGCATACTTCAAAATATCGATGTTTTTTATATTCACAATATAAAGTTGTTGTGGCACAAGAATGATAGTCCTATCATTAAAAAATAATGACTTTACAAATTTCACATATTTAGTCACTATGTTTTTTTTATAAACAATAGGAAAATATCTTATATATTTTTAAAATGCGTTTTTTTTTATCTAGATTTCTTAATGGAGTATATACTTAGATACATTAAACTAATCGGCACTGAAATTGTGACGTTTATCAATATAGTGCGATAGTCGCATCTCTATTTTATTTCAATTTCGCTTGTAGTTTTGTTGAGATTTAATTGAGACTTAAAATGTCACGAAATAGCGTCCTGACCGACGAGCAAAGCAAACTAAATGCTCGCCTGGAAGCTCATATGGTCTATATCTGCCCAGAATGTGGCAAGGCGTTCCGAACACAAGCTGAATGGCGCCAGCACTTGAATACGGTAGGTTTTGACCACAAAAAACGATAGCATCATTGTTATATTTCTCTTTATTCTCTTAAATAGAAACACGAATATCTCAAAAAAACTTATTCAGATTTTAATTTTATTCAAATCGATGAGAACTTCCACGAGTGCCAGCTTTGTTTTAAGTGGGTGGAAAATGCACACAAAACAATTGCACTGCTGCAGTATCATTACTTCATGCATCTGGACCATCGAGAAACGTACCGATGTGTCCATTGTCGATTAGCTTACACACGGCGTCGGGCCTTAAACGAACACTTGTTATCCACACATCTAAAAGAGATTGAAAAGTATGAAGCGAAGTTGAAGCAAGTGAAACGAAACCAGGATGATAAAAAGGCACCAAAGGTAAAAAATATAAAACAGCCGCGTAAACGCAATGACCTGTTGCAAAAGGCACTAATGGACATTGACCTGCTGGGTGAAGATCACGTCGTCGCAACATCTTCAGCAGTATCTACAGGAAAAGCCAAAACCAATGACAGTGAGCAGGCACTAGATCGCTGCTTAAATGCTTACGATGATATTGTGCGTAAGGAAAAGCAAAAGCGTGGAGAATGTGATGTAGATTTGGATGCACTGTGTCAAGAATTCTTTGATGAGCAACTCGAGGGCACGAATAATGAGTTAAAAGCAACTGAAACAGTTCCACAGCAAAATAAGGAAGTAATGATCATTGAAATTGATGCACTTGGCGCGGATGAAGTGGATAAATTAAAGGAGAAAATGAAGACAGAACCGGAGACAGATACAGAGAGAACACCACCGGCCAAACGTAAACGTTTATCACAAACACCCGAACGAGAGGGCGACGTAGATGTCCCTACCAATGGACTTGCGAAGCTCATTTCGTATTTATGTCCAAAGTGTGGCAAAGAAATTGAGTCAATGGATGACTGGCGTAGTCATGTCTTTAAGAAGCACAACTTCGAACATTTCATTGAGAATAGCTTCAAGATCAAGGATCGACAAAGCATTTGTCTACAATGTCACGAGGTGATGCAAACTACCAAGCGCTCCCATCTGCAAAAGCATTGTTTTAAGCATTTACCATATCGTTCGTATCTGAAGTGCAGTTTATGTGATCGGACTAAGACAAGCATGTCCAAGATGTACAATCACATACGATATAATCATCAGGACGAGCTGCATCGCAAGAACAAAACCCAATTACTTATCAAGTCCGAGCCCAAATGGACGATACCACAACGATCAATCAAGCAGCGCGAAAGCGTTGAGTCCGATCACCGCACAGGCGATCAGGATGAAGAGCGCGTTTGTAAATATTGTAATAAGACATTCAAAACACTGTGGCGTTTCGAGCGTCATGCAATGCTTTGCAAGTCGCATATCGAGCCAAAATCAACAGATGATTTGTCCGTGGATGCATTGCTAAAGCATTTGCGTGACGGACGCTTACGTGTCAATGCCATTTGGAAGAAAATGCAAAAGGAAATCTATTAGGAGTATATCGACAATCATGAACATTTCTAATAACACATTAAAAAAATAATTGTAATGATGAATATATACCAGTTAGCAGTAGTAGTATATACCAGTTAGTGTAGTATCAAGATGACAAATTGTAAACTTAACTTTCTGGTTATGGCACTCCCAACAGTAAATTATTAAATGTAATAGAATTGTTCACCATTTTTTATTGATCAACATTTTTAAAAAATATATTCTTTTTTGCAAAAAATTGTAAATTTGTATAGCTTTAAATATATATTATACGTATATACATTTTTTCAATATATGTTTTCACAATCTATTTAACCGAGGATTGTTCCAAACAGTGGATCTTTTATAACTGACGGGGTAATAACGCTATTGAAGGATCCAAACAATTTATTATTATCTTTCATCTTGGGTCTGTTGTCGTCAATGTACATATTATGGTTCATGGTGATAATCATTACTTCATTACTGCTGCTTTTGTGGTGTGTTATGTGGTGCTGTGCTTCAATTTTATTCAATTTTATAGCGCGTTGTTTTAAATGTATTAAATTATTAGCATTAGTTAATTCCACAATTGATCTGCTTTATGGTTTTTTTGTTTTATGGTGAACGTCCGGCTGACCCTTACATTAGTATGGACAGCATCACTCAGATGGCTTCTTGGTGCCCTTATCCTTATTCTTATTTTTATTCTTATTCTTATCCTTATTCTTATTTTTATTCTTATTCTTATCCTTATTCTTTTTTTTTTTAGGCTTAGTATCACTAACATCACAAAGAGCTGTAAAGTTTGGATGTATGCCAGAAACGCAACTTTCTCCTGGTCGATTACTAGTTTCGTAGACTGCTTGGCCTCTAATTGGCGCCTCATCATAATTACAGGTGAAAAAGTTTTGAGTCCATCCATTCCTAGTTTGTTTCAAAGAGGAGCAACCAATTCTATGGACTTTGTCATGCACCATTTGAATATAGTTATGCGGTGGCACGCTGTAACAAATAACAGTTCAATATAAATTTCGTAATGTAATTATGTATCTAAAGTATCTTACGTGTCATCAACATTAGATCTAAGAATGTCTTTCATGGTCGCAAGTTCCCATTCCTCAAACCAAGTTTTAATATGTTTTGTGACAAATTCTCTCAGGGTACGTTTTTTGCCTTTGACTGCTCCATAAGCCGGGGTCTGTCCAACATTGTGATGCCTGGGCGTATTTCGGCAGGCATCCATATGAAATTCACATTTCTTGACATTCATCTGTGCAATATATGCTAGTTCGTCATCCCACTTGACGACCGACATATTGGAGGCGGGGCTGAAACCATCTAATTTACCGAGCGCCACATTATTGCGGATTGTATTAATCTCATTAACAATGTATTCCTTATCGCTTGCGTTGATACTCAGAACTATGGCATCATCATTACATGGATCTACGTCAAATTTCTGCGATTATACCATAATGTATCGAATAACATATTATTATGTGACATCAGAAATTTCAAATTGCAATAACTTACACTCGATTCTTTTTTGCACGCTACATGTACCCTGCCAGGGCACAGATTAGGATCACAGTAGTCTGTGGCTGCTAGCGCTGTCAAAGCAATGCAGCCCAAATACACAATTGCAGTGGACAAAAACATTTTGCTATTTGATGCCATTTCGCTGGTAGCTGAATAGTTTTCCCGTTTTCAACGGTAGACAATCTATGAAATTTCAATTTTGAGCTTAATTTGTTACTTATTGATTCGCTTTACTATAGTTATGAGGAATACATATATGTATGTACATTTTTATGTACTTAATTTATTTTAAAAGATCTTATCATAATTGATATGAATGTTTAAAAACATTGAATCAATCGTTTATTTAGTCCTTTAAAATTATATCTGATCCAAAACACTTCAAGTATGAGACACGAAGAACGTTACAATCCTCCGCTAACCTTTAAATAATATTCCTTGCAATAAAAAATATCTAAACTTTTTAATTCATATTAGTAACTACTGTAATTTATTCTAAAAATATTGGTATTATATATAAAACTGCGGAGAGTAAAGCCTGTCCAAATTTGTCATGCACATTTTGATATATTCATATATTAATTATATTTTCAGCTGCAATTTTCAAGATACATATTTCAAAGCTTAGAGTTCTTCTTGTTTTAAGCCTTCGTGGGTGTATTTGAAAAACTAAAAGACTAACGGATATACAAATACATATGTTTCAAAGGCTACACTTTAATAGCGTCCCAATAAGGTCTAAAACTAATAAACTCTATTGACTACGTAAGTCGTAATAAGGCCTTTCTTTAATCAACAAAAAGGTTTCATAGCATACTTTGAGTTTAATTCCAAATATTAGTTATATCGTTTTAAGCAGCTTCAGCAATACAGTATTTTTCAGTATTTTTTGTGAAACAGGATTTGGTCTTTAATCGATGAATGACAGTCAATTTCGGCAATCGATGACAAGGGGAGATCGACTGTCTATACTTATCGATAGCGGCAAAAAAAAGTTTGTGGAAAAAATTTTCTTTGCAAGAGTAGATGCTAATTGAATAAACTTTATTGTGTGACAATTGTGCAATGGAAACAAGTTTGGATGAAAGCATGGAAGCAGATAGAGCCAGTCCGCAAGATTCAATGTTGAAAACTTCTCCAGCCATCAATGGGAAACCTGCTGGCGGCGGTATTGGTAGTCAAGACGGCATAAATGGGGTGGCAATTACTAATGAAAAAGCAAATGCTAGTGAAGTGCATTGGTAAGGGTATAGCGTTAAGTGTCTATTTGGTGTTGTCATGTTATTAAAGTGCACCATTTTCAATTATTGTAGGAGCAAGCCATTTAATGCTTTTAGCGGTCGTCCAATGGGTGAGCATACGCAAATGCAGCTGCAGCAACAACAGCAACTACAGCAGCAGCAGCAGCAAGCAGCCCAGCATATAGCCAACAGTCAAATACCTTCGGCCGTCAACGGGGCAGCACAGGCGCCAGAAATTTGGGTAGAAACTAAAGCTGAGGACGGTCGCTCGTATTATTATCATGCGGTAACTCGCGAGACAACTTGGACTCGACCGGATGGTCCTAATGTGAAGATTATGACTCAAACTGAGGTCGAGGAGCTGGCCAAACGACAGGCAAACGCCGTTGCCAAACCCGAAAAAAGTTTAACGGATCATGCTGATGTATCAACAGGAGCAGCTGCAGTGCCTGGTCATTCACATCTAACTTCACAACCACCGCCGCATCTATTAAATCAGCCACCGCCGAATGCGGCGGCGCCGTTGCTTAGCCAGCCACCTCCGAATGTGAGGCAGCAACCGCCACCAATGTTTCAGCAGCCACCCGGCATGCAGCCGCCGCCTGGATTTGGACAGCCATCGCCGTTTTGCATGCCTCCGCCCACTTACGGTTTTCCTGGTGCAGCACCAGCTGGGCCGTGGGGCGTGCCGCCGTGGCAGCAACCGCATCTACAGCATGCACCACCCGCGGCGTCACAGGACAAACCTGCTAAGAATCTAATAATCAAGCCCGGCGTCATTGACCCGGCTGTTATTGCGAGAGCAGCCGAGTGGTCTGAGCATCGAGCGCCCGATGGTCGACCCTATTATTATCACGCAGCACGCGGGGAAAGTGTATGGGAGAAACCGCAAGCGCTTCGTGATATGGAAGCGGCTCGAATGGCGGCTCATTCGGGCGCAACACCGCAAACTCCAGTTGGACCTCCGACTGGTATGCCGCCTCATTTGCTACCCAACCCTTTGATGCATATGCCGCCGGGTGCAGCACCAGGATTTGATCCACAAATGGCATTTGCTGCCGCTGCAGCAGCCATGAAGGCAAATAGTGAAAACAACAAATCAACGCAGGCTGCAGTGCTGGAGAAAGAGGCCAAGAAAGTGGCCGAGGAGAAACGCAAGAAGGACGAAGAGCAAAAGAAGCTTGCGGCAGCAGCTGCCACTGCAAAGCAAACTGACAAGTCGCGTCCGGTTACCAGCACTCCTATTGCGGGCACACCATGGTGTGTGGTGTGGACCGGAGATGCGCGTGTCTTCTTTTATAATCCATCGACGCGCACTTCCGTTTGGGATAGACCAGAAGATTTAATGAATAGAGAGGATGTCGATAAAGCAGTAAATGAACGGCCAGAACAATTAAAAACTGCAGAAGAGAAATCTGCTGAACCTGATAAGAAACCTACGGAGAATATTACTGTGTTGGAGAAGCTGAGCTTAGGACAACAGCAAACACAACAGATCCAACAGGTACATCGCGTAGAGCCAGATGATGATGACGATGATGAGATCATCAAAATACGCACCGAATCGGAGTCGAGCGTGGAAGAAGTACCAACAAAACGTGTCCGTACGTGTAAGTACACCAACGTATTTTAAGCATTCCCTTGAATAATATTGTATTTTTGATATTAAAAAATTTCGCTTTTTATTAAATTTATATTTTTGATTTCTTTTCAATTTCAGTTACTAAAACCAAAAAGAATGAAGATGCTGTGCTAGAGGCTGAGCAGCGTGCGGCTAAGGAGCGCGCATTGGTGCCACTGGAGACGCGCGTCACTCAGTTCAAGGAGATGCTGCGCGAAAAGGATGTTTCCGCATTCAGCACCTGGGAAAAAGAGCTCCACAAGATTGTATTCGATCCGCGGTATTTGCTGTTGACCTCGAAGGAGCGCAAACAGGTATTTGAAAAGTATGTAAAGGATCGCGCCGAGGAAGAACGCAAGGAGAAACGCAATAAGATGCGACAGAAACGCGACGATTTCCGTAAACTAATGGAGGAAGCCAACCTACATGGCAAGTAAGTAGTACAGAGTATATTTCATATTTCAATACAACTAATAAATAAACAACTTTGTTCAGGTCTTCGTTTTCGGAGTTCAGTCAGCGGAATGCCAAAGAGGACCGGTATCGTAACATAGAGAAGGTACGCGAGCGGGAGAGCTTGTTCAATGAGTACATCGTCGAAGTGCGTCGCCGTGAGAAAGAGGATAAACAGCTAAAGAAAGAGCAGGTATGTGTTGGCATCGTGTGACTCGTTATCCACTTACGTATCCATATCCATATATGCATATCTATTCTTATATATGTTATTGACTTACTATATTATTTGTATACAACGTATTTACATAATATTATTGATTTTTGTTAATTAATACAACATGAAACATGATCTGAACGATTGCCCCTGACCGGTTCGGTTGCAATTTCATGTTGCGAATTGTGTGTTCGATACGATCAAATTTTTAGATAAGAGCTAACAGATTACAGCACAAAAGCACCTACCAAATGCAAACACCAAATTCACACACTGCCACTGCCGTTGATCCTGTCGTCATCGTTGTCGTGCTCATCTCGTTGTCTTCATGGTGCCAGTTCCAGGCCAAAGTTGATAGCTCAAGTTCACCACGCACACGCTTGCATACTCTGTCTGTGTGGTGAGTTCAAACTAAAAACAAAAACAAAACAAAATTTTACAAAAAAATTTGTTTTTCTGCAAATAAGAAACAAATTTGGAATAAACAAAAAAAAAAAAAAAAACCAAACAAAAATATAAAACAGTCACTAAAAATCAAAAGGTATGCAAAAATTGAAAATTACCTGATAATCGTTGGTGTGATTTCCACTTCCCGCCCCGCCCTTCGTCGCACGTGTCGCCTAGGAATGATGGTGTGCCAATGATGATGATGATTATCGATGATCAATGATGGTGATGATGATGATGATGATGATGTTATTTGGCGTTATTTGTTCATAAAAGATGAGATGTTGATGTTGGGAAGATCCATTTTTGAGCTAATGGAAGCGGAAGCAGCCACTCATCACTGAACAGCAACGACAACAACCATTACAGAACGGCCAACAACAACAAATCGCGTACAGGTGGCTTCGAGGCTGAGCAAACAGTATGAATAATACATAATTTAATTTAACCAATATTTCTTTTTGTTTTATCAAAACTTGTAAATGGCAGCGTCCACCACAGGAGACCCAATCCACCCTAACTAAGACTGTGCAGAGCAACGTTAGAACTGCCGATTGAGAATAACTCGTTTTCTCGCTCTCTGCCTCTCTCACATTGCTCTCACATGTTTCTGGCAACGGCTCTGCACGTTGATAGACTTTGTCTTTCACTCAGACACAATTTAATTAATTATAGATTATGTATTTGGTATGGTTAATTTAGTTTATGACCTGTACACTTCGGCCCAGCTGAAGCCCTGACCCGACCGCAATCTTGGAAAGAAATTACATTGTACCCAAAAAAATTTAAACCCCTTTATCCTTTATGTTCTGCACTATATAAAAACAAATTAACACTACGAAGGTACTCTTTGAAGTTGAAAAACTACTTACCCTGTCAAAATGTTTATAAGTTTAATTTTTTTCATTTACTTATAGTATATCCGATTACGTCTGTTTGTCAATCTTAACCTGCTCGTGTACTGCATTTCTTTTTACAGTTTTGTGGTCGGAACATGATAACTTTCTTTTTCAGCTAGGTCTCCTACAAAGCTAATCAAAACATTCTTTTTCAGCAAAAACAAAGTGTGTAACTATGTTATAAGATATAAGATGATATAGTTTCTAAGGCAAGTTAAGTTAGTGCCGTAATGTTTTAGAGTTTAAATGAAATTCTCATAAGTGTCAGAAGCATAACTAATTTATTTTTTCAACCGATTTCTTTTCTCTTCCGCATGACTGTCATGTTAAATTCCATTTTGAATCTTTAGATACGCAAGGATTTTATGGACATGCTGCGTGAACGTCATGACATTGAACGCCATACGCGTTGGTATGACATCAAAAAGAAGTTTGAATCTGATTCACGGTATCGGGCAGTGGACTCTATGTACCGAGAAGAGTATTTCGAGGAATATCTGCACATTATGAAGGAGGAGAAGCGCAGAGATCGGGAGCTTCGGGATCAGCGTGATAGGGAGCGCCAACGTGAGCGGAAGTCAGACCGTCGGGAAAAGGATAAGGACAAAGACAAGAGCAGAAAAGACAGTCGCAGGGATCGGAGCCGTTCAAAAGAACGAGATCGCAAATCATCACGAGACAGGGATGAGAAAGGCAAAGATCGAAAGAAACACGACTCGCCGGTAAGTTAAATTTAATCGTAAATTTTCAAAAATTATTTACAACTTATTCGTAGGAGGAGGGTGAGCACGAATCGGAGCAGGAAGAAAATGCAGACAGCGAGGACAGTGAATTGGCACGTCAGCGCGAAAGCGAAGCAGAACAGAAACAAAAGGAACGCGAGCGCAAGATGCGAGCGGAGCAGAGCATCAGAGAGAGAGAAAAGGAGGTACATCGCACACTGGCCGGACATCTGCGCGATCGTGATAAGGAGAGGGAGCATCATAAACGTGACGAGTGCATTGGACATTTTACAGCTCTCTTAACTGATCTGGTGCGCACACCCGATTTCACCTGGAAAGAGGTGAAGCGTCAGCTTCGCAAAGATCATCGCTGGGAACTAATTGAGACACTGGATCGTGATGATCGTGAACGGTGAGCATACTTAGAATAAGTTGTACATTAGCAAAATTCATATCATTTATCGTCTATCACGCAGAATCTTCAACGAGCACATAGACAATCTGATGAAGAAGAAACGCGAAAAATTCCGCGAAATGCTTGATGACATAAGCTCACTACAATTGACTAGCACCTGGAAAGAAATTAAGAAGCAAGTAAAGGACGATCCGCGTTATTTGAAATATAGTTCAGATAAAGGCGAGCGTGAGTTTCGTGATTATATTAAGGATAAAACCATGCAGGCCAAAACAGCGTTTCGTGAACTGTTACAGGAGTGTAAATTTATTACACACAAGAGCAGCGATCTCATCAAGGAGAATGTCAATCACCTTAAGGAAATCCAGGACATTCTTAAAAACGACAAGCGGTAAGCATTTGGCTGTTTTTTATTTAATAATCCGGCTGATCACAGTAAATATTTATTTAGCTACTTGGTGCTGGATCATTTGGATGAGGAGCGCAGTAGTATTCTGTCTGCTTATTTGGAGGAAATGAACAAACGTGGACCTCCACCGCCACCAACAGCCTCAGAGTCCACACGTCGCAATAAGTGATGCCACGAATATACTATTCATAACGATCAACTCAAACCCCCAATTTATTTTAAGCAGTGAAATAATGTAGCACCTAAACTCCATATTTTAACCATTTGAGTGCATGTCACAATGTACTTTATAATAAATGCAAAATGAAGATAAGAATTCCAATTGCAAATTTTTTATTCATATATATGATTTTATTGATCATACTTTATATTATTAGATTTGTGTTTCTTTCATTTACACACACACATATATATATATATATATATATATATATATATATATATATATATATATATATATATATATATATATATATCTTTTGTTATATTTTATTTTTCAATTTCATAATCCTATTTCTATATATATATACGAATGTACTTGTGTTTCCAATTCATTGCTACCATTATTGTGTTATACAGATTCGTTCTGCATTTTTGCGTTTGTTTTCTAGGTACTACAAAATACAATAATCTATAATTTATACTTCATATTCGTTTTTAACGTCATCGCCATGTTATTTGGCGGTCACTTTTAAACATATAGTTCAATTTAATGTCAATACACACTCACACATCTATAAAAATATAGATGTATGTGTGCCTATTAGGAACTAATAGCGAAAATAATGCGCTTCGTATGAGTTTTACAATATATTATGCACATCGATCTAGTGCAGTTATTGGTGTTATTGAGCTGTTAACGAAAATTTCAACCAACTTATCTGCTTAGTTGCAATATTATCAAAATAATCCTATCTGGGCTGTAAATCGCAAGTCAACGTTATAATCTTATTTTCAGTTGATACACAATCGAATTGAACAAGATTTTAATGTAGGTAAAGTCTGATTAACGATATTATTTTGTGACTATTTGAATAAATAATTAAACCGGGCCGATTAGAATAATCCATTTTGCTTTCACAATGTCAAAGAATATGGTTCTATATGTGGGATGCAGTAAACTATGCTAAAAAATAACTTAAATTGGGTTTTGTATTAGGACGAAGTCATATTATTTATAAATATGTCTATTGCTGTTTATTTTCGGAACATAATTAGCAAATATATTTTTGATTTTCTTTGTCGCTGAACTACAGTTGTGGCTGGTATTTAAGTTGTCTGTCCTACGCTACGTGCTATGTTAATCTATTATAGTTATTACTATTATTTATCTTACTAATTGTTGTTTGCTCTTATTGAATGTATTGTTATATTTTATTTTGTTTTCTCTTTTTTTTTTTAATTTATTGGTTAGGCACAAAGTAACTGATTTTTTCATGGTTACACGCTATTTAATTGCTAGTTATATTTAGTTGCTAGAATCAATTTATTGAACAGTTGAGGGTGTTTCTCTTAATTTTTTTGTATCGCTTTCTATTCGCTATATCTATAATAATTCAATAAATTGCTATAATCTGTTATCATGATAAACCATGAAGCATTGTGTATGTATGCATTTGAAAAATATAGGCTCTTATATCATCATGGAAAACTACTTTACAATTACAATTTGCCATTTGGATTTACAATTACATATTTATAGACATGGTACAAAACGGAAGGCTGTAGTTGTGGGTGAGCGAGGGATAAAGCTTGGTTAGATCTTTGGTAACAGCGTAGACAGATCCTTTCTGAAAATGAAACCGAATGAAAAATATATAAAAAAAAATATTCATGAATATAATCGGAAACGTAAAATAAAACATGCTTGAAAATAAAAATATGCTTCAAGCGCATAAGTATAAAAATATATATTTAGGTTTTTATTAAATAAAGCAGTTTACGAAAACTAATTGAAACTTTGACTGAATGCAGCTAAATTTGTAAACGAAACAGTTAAATAATACTCTTAGTGTTTAAAGTTAGTGTTACAGCGTTTGCGTAAGAATTTCTTGTGTTTGCTTTTGCTCAGTTGTTTCTTATAGAAAATTATTGAAAAACTAATATAGAATTCATTATCATTTTCTTTCCTTTATACAATTGTTATAATAAAGTATTACATTATACGATTTTTAAAAGCAAATGCCAATTAATTATAAAATGTAATTTAATTTAATTTGCTGAATGAATTTTTCTTCAATTATTAAAATATAAATTCCAGGGCATTTAAAATGCCTGATAATTTGGTATAACAAATCATTAGCAAAACTTATTTTTGATTGGAAAAACATTGAAATTTTTAGAAAACATCGTACAATTCAGCAGTATACTGGAAACCCAAATTGTCGCGTGAATTCATCTACGCATACTTGGCTACAAGTGTGCTGTAGTTGCTCATTGAATTTTTGTATGTTACGAGTAGTGAATAATA
The DNA here is from genome assembly GCA_030914335.1 of Drosophila borborema. Lineage (NCBI taxonomy): Eukaryota > Metazoa > Arthropoda > Insecta > Diptera > Drosophilidae > Drosophila > Drosophila borborema. The sequence continues at coordinate 8,227,198 of JAUESP010000306.1, read as the reverse complement.
TATAATAAGTATATATGTGTTTGTATATAAATACGTTTATATAAATAATCATAATAATCATAAACACTTAAAATTTATCATCGGTTCATCATAAGCATAAATTGTTGCTATTGTTGTTGTTGTTCTCGCTGCTGCTGTTGCTTGTTGTAACAGTAATTCATTAGTAATGGTTAAATAAGTTGCTGTTTTTTGGTTGTCAATCAGTTGCCCTTAGTCGCCTCCTTAGCGGCCATAATCAAAGGCGTCAAACTGGCCAATGGACGTGCCAATTTCAGGAAGGGGTGCTGTAAATTGTAATTGATTTATCACTCTGAGAACCAAATTAATCATCATTTAATTAGTCAGTTAGTCAAACCTTTAGCAGATCCATGGCGCTGGCACGCCGCTCCACTTCCACTTCTAGACACTGATCTAGAAAATCTTGAAATGCAGCCGTTAGTTTGTCTTTTTCCTTAATCTCCGGCTTGCCATTTGTGGCAATGAGGTACAAGGCTTTTAGGGGATTCTCGTTCAAATACGGTGGCTCACCCTCGACCATTTCAATAGCCATAATGCCTAGCGACCATAAATCGACCTGCAATCGTAAGCATTTATTATTGTATTTTCAGTCAACAAACCGTGATGTAGCACAATACCTTTGGTCCATACTGCTTGCGTGTAACCACTTCGGGGGCCATCCAGTAGGGTGTGCCAACCATAGTTGTGCGTTTGGATTGTTCCGGCGAGATTTGCGCACAGAAACCGAAATCAGTCAGCTTGACAGAGCCATCCAGGCCAAGCAGTATGTTATCACTTTTAATATCGCGATGGATTACCTGATTGGCATGCAGAAATTCAAGCGCCTGCAACACCTCACGGCAAACGGCCGCAATTTGCCCCTCATCCATGCAGGTCTCGGTAACAACGTCGGTGAGTGAGCCACCAGGCAAATACTCCATAACTACCCAGAGCTCTTCCGACACCAAATAACTATCCAAGTAGTTAACTACATTCGGATGTTTGTTCTCTCGCATTACCAAAATCTCATTGATGATCAGCTCTTTCTTGGGTTGTTGCGATAAATTCATCTGTTTGATGGCCACTTCCATACCCGTTGAGGACTCAATGGCCGTATAAACAGTACCCGATGCACCTTGTCCAATTTTTTCCATTTTGGTGTACTTGCGATTGGGATCGCCCACTGAGACAATGGTGCGTAGCTTCTCAAGTATTTCTTCGTCAGACATTTTCTTCTTCTTGGCATTGGCGGCTCTTGTCGTAGTCGTTGTCGTGGTTGTGGCAGACGCTGCCTGTTGTGGCACCGCGATTTGAGTACCCGCTGCAGGCGTAGCTGCCAGAGCCGAAGCATTTAGATTATTGGCCGCCGGATCGTGGTACAGGTCTGTGGCAGGTGTTGCAGGTGTTACCATCGTAATTGTTGGTATGGTCGTGGTGACAGCCCCAGAATTACGTGTGGAAGACGTTGGTGTCGGACAATGTATCGAGGGCAAGGCGTTGGCGGTAAGCGGCGGCGTCGCGTCATCATGAAACGAGGGGAGTGATGAAAAGGAGGAAGTAGAAGAGTGGTGATTAGTCGTTGTTAATGTAGCTGTAGCTTCTGCTTCTACTGCTGCTGCTGGTGCAGCAGCAATACACTCAAGAAGCTGCTGCTCTTCTCTGCTTGCAGCTGCATTTATTGTAGTAGTGGGAGGACAATTAGTAGCATTTGCCAAAACAGACAAAGTTTGAGGAGTTGCAGCTGTTGTTGTTGTTGTTGTTGCCTCAATGCTTTCTGTATCTGTTGTTGCTGCTGTTGCTATGGTTGTTGTTGTTGCTGTAGTTGTAGCATCTGCTGCTACTGTTGCCGCTGTGGAGCTGTTCACTGCCGTTGCAGTTGCAATTGTTGCTGATGTTGCAGTTGTTTGGTTGTTGAGCAGCAATTCAAAGCAGATTCAAAACAGAACAGAACAGAACACAGAAGAGGCGATACAAAATGACAATAACATTAGCATTAAACAGTATACATTACGTATCAATGCATTGATTATTTCAAATAAAACAACAACAAGAGAACTGAAATCATCTTCGAACTGCACCGAAGCAGTTTGTAGGCCTTGCAGTAAATTAAAGGGTGGAAATTATAGGGATCGAAAAATTGAACTTAAAATTAATGTTAACAGTTGCGGAGTTAAAAATCGAATAGATATGTAAGGGAAACTATTTGTTCTATAAGCGTTTGATATTTCGGACAGACTCATTGATTGGATCAGAGCCAGAATGGATGCGGTACACTTTTAAACATTACATATATTTCTAGAGACTGCAAGGACTTGGAAAACTTTAAGTTTAACAACCAGCTAAGGATTTAGCTTGTTGAATCGCTGAACTTACTGGCATTGTTCTTGTTCTTGTCCAGCGTCGTTGTGGCATTGTTAAGCATCAGAGGCGATGCCGCCACCGTTGCCGTAGTTGCTTTGTGGTTTTGTAGTGGCGTTGTGGGTGTCGTTGCTGGTGCCGCTGGCAACGGCGTCGGCTGCAGTTCCTCAATGGGTCGCGTATAGATTGACTTCGTGCGTTCCGGCCGCGAAGCCACAGGCGGTGGTGGTGGTTGCTGCTGCGCGACACCCATATCTACGTACATATCGTTCTCATTGGCAGATGAATGTTGCGAAGTTGATGTAGAGGCTGTGTGCCCAGTAAAGTTGTACGAATGCGATTGGCTTAGGCCAATGTGATGCTGATGCTGGTGTTGTTGTTGCTGCTGCTGCTGCTGATGGTTATGCAGTTGTTGTTGCTGCAGCAAGTGCTGCTGTTGTTGTTGGTAGTGATTGCTCAGTAATTGCCCTGCTGCAGATACATTGTTGGCATTGGGACCCAGTGTCATGCTACCCAGCTGCACGCCAATTAAGTTGCCGCCACTGTTCGAGCCATGCAGCTCCGAGTCTGTGGGCGTGCTGCTGGGACTACTGCTGCTTACACGGCTCAGCGAAGATCCTACATTTAGTGGATAAAAAGGGCACAATTGTGATTAGAAACGTACAAATAAACATTTAATATTAACCACAGATTTAATGTCAAATACATTTCCTCTATAGGCTCTTACCTGAATGCGTTGTTATAGCATTTGTCATGTACTTTGAACTTGGCCTCTGTTTGGTTGTGTTGTCGAACCATTTCAGCACATCGAGCACTGCTTGCGGATTCTTTTTTTGCTCCTGTTTGCTGATGTTGGAGTTCATCAAGAGTCGCGCCCATGCCTCCGGCATACCCTGTAATATGCAGAAACTTCGATTAGTTTATATATTCTAAATAACAATAAAAAAGGGATCCAACTAAGATGAGCACATACACATATAAAGAGAGAGAGAGAGAGAAAAAGAGCAGCAAGGGTAAGCTGAATTGGATTTAAATTTGTCCAATGATGTCTGGGATTAATAGGAAGCTGGCGACTAAAAATATTTAAACTACAATAATTAAGCTCAGCCAATGCTAAATATTTAGTGTGGTATTTGGGTTTGGTGTTGTGTAGAGTAGAGAACACGTTTATAGTAAGAATCGTAACAAAATGTGAACTATGGAAGAGCCGATCTCAAAACAAACACATGGGGGGCGACACAATTAAACAACAGATGATTTCGCTAAGAAAACTGATGAAGGCAAGTTCCGTTGCTTAAACGATATGTTTACTTACTTTCATTGGCAGCTTGAAATAATAATGAATAATTCAAAATTGGTATAGAGCATATCTCAAAAGAGAGAAACATAATGTGTACAATTGAGTATTTAAAAAGGGTTAGCTGCAAAAATAATGCACAAAATTATATGCATATGAATGATCGGAATTGTTTCTTTTGATAACAAGGCAAGATAGTTAATAAAGCAAATCTGTTCAAAATGAGTTATTGATTTAATAAAATCATAACTTGAACAATGAAGCATAACGATTATTTGAAATTGGGTAACCCAATAAAGAATTTAGAAACAGCTAAGAAATCACAGAAATATTTTGTTATTGGTAACCAAAAGAAAACTTTACGAGAATGGAAACAGTTTTTTCGAAGCATGAAATATTAAATATTCCTTATAATGCTAAAAATTTCTATTGTGTTTATAATTTATAAATCAAGTACTCAGTTAGTTTCTCTTGATAAGGATTACTAGAAGGAATACATAGTACTCAATCAATTAAAACCTATATAATTGAGCATTGCATCTTCTTGCTTGATTTCAATTTATTCGATTTCCATTTATATGATGTGTGTGTATACAAATATTTGTGTTCATATGGAACTGGCAAAACACAAAAATTATTAGCAATTGATTGGATCGCTTTACTTTGGCTATATAACAAAATAATTGCGAAGCCAAGATGCAAGCCACAAGAAAGTATATTAATATTTTAAAATTAATAATCGCGAAAATGTAGACGGCCTTACCGTAAACTCGCCGGTGACTGCATCGAAGCCCACATGGACTGTGTGCTCGAAGTTTGTGGGGTACGAGATATTTGGTTTGGAATCCATGTGTGACGGCTTCGAGCCTTTTATCTTGTTTTTCAATGTCTTCTTTTTGCGGTCCGCATCGTCGGGCTCTTTAAGTGAAATTAAAGAATAATATATTGTTGACCGCACCAATGGCATCCACATACTGAACTGACTTACCTTTGGGCAATGGCCGCATATCAACTGGAGGCGCATCGCCGACACCGCCAATGCTGCCAGCTCCACTACCGGGAATGGGAACACGTTCGATGCCAACGCCACCACGATTACTGGTGAGACGTACTGGCGGCGCCGGTGGTTTATCCTCTTCACTAGACATCTGTTCTGCTCGTTTTGCTGTCTACCAAACAAACACCTGCTTTCCGTTTTAAGTTATAGCAAAACAGCTGCAACGAAATAATAGTATTAGTAGTATTAATATTAATATTAATTGTAATCGATATCAGGAAATGTTTAAATGCAACCGTTTGAAGCAACTAATAGATTTTCAGTCATTGGAGCATGCGTCAGACAGAGCAAGGGCAGGGACAAGGCCTTTATCTACAACAATTCTTATCTAACTTGACTTTTTACTGTTGCTTTAGTTCTTCGTGTATATACTTTTTACTTATATACATATATATAAATATTTTATTTTTGCAGGCGCGTCATACAACTTTGGCTTTGTCATAAAAAAAAAAAAAAACACGGCAGAAGTCTAACTAAATGTGTGTCTATATATTAAATATCATATAAATATGCATACATACGATGTATTATATATATTTATGTATGATTGTATGTACGTTTATATATGTAGTTGGCAATATGTTTCAGCAAATTCCGCTTATTTCCAACAATTTTTGTCTTCTTTTAATGATTATCTGCAAAATCGCTTTTAAAATTGTGTGCTCTCAATTAAGAAAAAAAAAAAACATTTTTTTTTTCATTTTGGCAAACAAAAAGAATTGTTTTTGTTTTTAAAACGGTTAGAGCACCCACACGATTTGTATATATTTATATATACATAAATGTCTATATGTGTATTATATATTTGTTGCAACAAAAACAACAACAACAATTAATATCAATATGGGCCAACAGACGAACTGACTCTGGCAGTTGCGCGGTTCGGACTCGCTTTGAGTGTCACTGCCACTGCCCGGCAGTAGTGCCAGCAGAAGCAGAAGCAGTAGCAGCAGCAGCAGCAATGGCAGAAAACTACAACAACCACAATTCCGAAACATAGAGATTGTGTGTGTGGTAGAGACAGAAAGCGATAGAGAGAGCGCCAACGATCGTGGGCGCCAGCATGGGAGAAATATTCGAAATACACGAACTTGCACTCAAAATATGCGATAAGAAGAACCACAGCTGCTATCGATTTGCACATTAATAAAAACAACAACAATCCTCTAGTCACGCATTATAATCTGAATTTTAAATATTTAAGAGAGGTTAATAAATAAATAAATAACCAAGCAAAGCAGCAAAGTGCAAAACATATGGGCTCTCTTTTTGTCTGTCACTCTCTCTCTCTCTCTCTCTCTCTCTCTCTCTCTCTCTCTCTCTCTCTCTCTCTCTCTCTCTTGCTATTTATTTTTCCTCTACTTCTATGGCTGTGCGTTTAGCCGGTGGCGTTGACTGCGCTGCTTTTATGATTCATTTATCAACGTCAAGCGTCAAAAGTCAATGCAGCAACAGCAACAGCAAATACTACAATAACAACCATGCATTATGTGGCACTGGGTGTGAAAATTATAAGCAAACATTTTTCTTTTTTTTTATATGTCTATTTGTATGTTTGTTGGCTGTCTGCCCAACATCAAGTGCTCACTGATGACGAACATAGACGATAGGTAAAAATTGGTTTTCATTTCTTCCTCTTTTCCGCTGTTTCGGCTACTCCAAACATCTCCTGAGTGCAGTGAGTGGGCGCCAAGAACTGGGTTAACTTTTATGCGTTCTGCTTGTGTTTCGAACTTTAATACCCTCGCGGTAATGTCGGAAGAGGGTATTTGAATGAATATATGTATGACATTTGGTTTCTTACGTTACATATGACAGAGTATCTCGTAGTCGAGTATCTTCAAAAGTTATTTGTTTGTTAATTTCTTGAAGCTCAAGTAAAATCAATAAGTTATATTTATATGTACGTCAATATATAGATCTGTCCATATATGTATATGATATATGTATGTGATATGTTTCTTGCTGCGCTGCACCTAATGCAAATTATACCCTAATGAGCGGTAGCGCTACAGGAAACACGGCAACACTTGCGGCATTCAGATTAGTGTTTAGAATGGCAGACGACCCATTCTCCCTGCGCCTGGTCAAGTGGCCAAGCACAGACATATATACTTAGCTGCATGTTGCAATAAAAAGAAATAACAGCAACAACGGCAACTGCAAGTGCATTGAGTACCATGCCTCCAAGTGTTGAGAGAAGCCACAAGCACAAACACACACACACACGCACACATGCGTAGATCCATACATTCAAGCATGTACATATATATACGTATATATAGGCACGGTATGGCAACAGCAAAGACGTCGACGTAACTGATGCACAGTGGAACCAGGGCATAGAACTTTAATTAAGTTATTATCGTTTATACTGCGAGGCATGGGTGGAGTTTTTAATATTGTTTGATTAATTGAATAGTAATTACATTAAATTTATGTATACAGCTGCGGTCATAAATATAGTAATGCGACTGAGCAATTAATGTGGGACCAAAATACTTACTGACAAACTCAATATTTATATAAAATTTTCAAACAGAATACTAAGTCTAACATATATTATTATTAATTTAAATTATTTTATTGAGTTTATCAATAATATCGCAGTACTATTTTTATGACCGTAGCTGTAAATGTCTACAATAGGTAATGAAATTATCGTAACTAGATTACTTATCAATATTATAAAGCTTTTTTATCCTGTTAGTTCAAATGACGTATACATACATATATACAACTGAATTCAAAATTTATCTACAACAATGTAGACATTGTTAATTGAAATAATCAACACTAATTTATGTATGCTGATAACAGCTCGGAAACACTGTGCGTTGTTGTCTATTTTGGTTTGTTCGTTACCGGACGGAAATGTGCCTTCTACAATTTCCATTTTTTTTATTCCTTTCCATTCAGTCGCCAGTTGGCATTTTGTTTTCCGTTTTACCTTTTACATGGCTGGGCTAAGCAACTATATTTATGGGCATATGCCGTAAACGCAGAGGCCGCTAACCGTTTAATGCTAAATTGGCTGCTAAGTGTGGCCAGTCTAGCAATATAACTATTACATACAAATATAATATATGTACATAAGTGTGCATGTATGTATATTTCAATGTTTGAATGCATGCATGTAAATGTCGTTTTATTTGCTGCGCTTTAGCACGTTTTGCTTGTTCTCGTTGTTATTTTAGTTGTTTGCATTGCTGGCGCTTCTCACTACACGTGTAGCTGGGGTGGGGGTTCCTTATGAAGATGGAGATGGTGCTGGTGGCAAGCCTATATACAGGGCTTGTTGACATTTTTTTTGTACTTTTTTCGGGGTGCATACATTATGAATGCGGTTTATTTTTACACCAAAATCGAAATGGAACAGAAGCAGCGACTGCAGTAACGCGTTAATCGCATATAATCCCAAATAAAAAAAAAAAAAACATTGGAGCAGCTTTCCTGGCATACACACTCACACATTCACGGGCAATTGTAATGTTGGAAAAATCAATCCACATGTGTACATGTGTTGTGTGTGTGTGTGTGTGTAAGCGCCTGGTTAGGTGTTGCCAAACAGCTGCATGCTATCCGCTTGGCACATATTGGAATTTGATGCAACGTTCGCACTTTTAATGAATGAAACTTAGAGCAATAACAAAAACTCACAGGTATGTGTATTGTAACACCCTGTATGTTGACGTCGCGACGTCACTTTCCAAACATGCAGCGTTTGGAGTCTCAATTTGTAATTGTAGGCAGCTTGCTCCTTATATATATATATATTTTTATGATTTTCAAATTCACTTCAACACTTTACTGCACATTTGCTGGACGTTTATGTTGCAGTTCGCGACGCGTCTTTTCACGTTTTCACTTATAGTTGTAGTTTCTTGATTTAAATGGCCGACTGCAAAGATAACCGCAGCGGCTACAGGCGATGCAAAAGTAGACCGAACAATTGTATAAACACTCGCAGCTATGTCTGAGCGTGATTATGTATAATTTGATTGCGCGCGACTTTGACGCTCATTTGTAATATAAAAGCTTACATTTTATTTTAAAAACGTTTCTTGTAATAAATACAAAAAACATGACACATGTAAATAGTGTGACCGCAATGGGTTGGCGATAAAATACTAAATAAAAGAAACGCTTTTATAACATATAAGAGCAACCCTTAACACACGTTATAATGCTAACAGCTGCAAATAAACCACTTTTGAATAGCTGTTTTATGTTTTAATAAAATTAAATTTGGTATAGAAAACCGCTTCTCTTGAAATGGGTTTTAAATGTAAATGTCGCCAATTGGCTTATCTACGAAAGTAAACAAATTCAAACAGCTGGTTTTTGGACTTAACATAAACTGTAGAGGCTCTGTTAAAGAATATTTTTCGATTACATAAATTTATCGATATGATATAATAACTGAATATTTGAACAGTCATGAATTATAAATTGTTATAGCTTTGCAGATCATAAGAGATACAGTTTGAAGAACATGTATATTATAATCGACAAAGCTTTTCACATTGTTATTATGTACATATTTTAGCGTGAATTGTATATCAATGATATGATGTCGTAAACTATAATAATAATTTTTCGAAATATAGTTACAAAGTTTTCTATTAAATCAAATATGATTCACAAAAGTTAATAAATATGATATAAAATATTATAATACAATACGATCATTGTCACTTCCTTTCCCTTTTCGTTTTCAATTCCATTTCGTTCACAACCACTAATTGTCGCGGTTCGGGCTTTGGACTCGTCCTGCTATTTACACAAAACGTCAGTTGAAAGCACTTTGGATGACACTTCTGACCAATCATAGAGCACAACAATAATTGTTTACAAATTGTTAACGCGCCCGCGTTCGCCCGTGGCAATGATTGTCACTTTTGACACGTTACGCCCCCCTTTCTAGCGAAATTCCAGCTTATCCTGTGTAGCTGCTTAATATAAATAATAATAATAAAAAAAAAAAACTCGAATCATGTTCGAGTGAAGTGTCTTTGATTTGCATATCATTTGTGGTCGGTCGTCCAACTATTTCCAGCAATATAAAACTGCCAATAACATGGCCAACCAGGCTTAGTCGAGTCGCAGTCGCTGCCTTGTCCATGTCCCTTGTATCGCTATATAATGCCTGCCAGGTGTGCGGCGATCAGAGCTCCGGCAAGCATTATGGAGTCTCGTGCTGCGATGGCTGCTCCTGCTTCTTCAAGCGCAGTGTTCGCAAAGGCACTCACTATGCCTGCATCGCCGTCAAGGGCAATTGTGTTGTGGACAAGGCACGTCGTAATTGGTGTCCCTCGTGCCGCTTTCAGCGCTGTCTTGCTGTTGGCATGAATATCGCGGCCGTGCAGGAGGAGCGTGGTCCACGTAGTCAACAGGCGCAGAGCAGTCAACGTATATTGGCTATAGCACCTTCAGCCGCACCGTCGCCTCCTGGTCCGACTGTGCATTTCCAGATACTCGCCCAGATTTTGGTCACATGTTTGCGCCAGGCGAAGCTCAATGAACAGTTTCGTCTTGTGTCACGCCCCCAACAAGATGCCATTCTGCAGGTGGTCTGGAGTGAGTGCTTCATATTACGAGCTTCGCACTGGTCCTTGGATATCAGTTCCATGATCGAGAGCTGTGGCGATATGCAGCTCAAACTTATGCTATCGGAGGCCCAACAGCTGCGAGCCGATCTCATGGAGCTGAGCTTTCTGGAAACTTTAATTTTGTGCCGCAAAGGTGAGTTTAAAGTCAACCTAAGAAGTACACATCGTTTTTCTCACTTATATATGTGTGTACTTTGCAGAGCTCGCTTTAAATTCCGAGTTTGCTCTAATCTTGGAGACGTATTCGAATGGCGCACTTTGCTCTTTGGCCCGCTACACTCTGCATCGGTCCCATTGGCTGCGCTTTGGTCAGCTTCTTCTCGGATTACGTCAACTGTGCCTTCAGCGTTACGACTGTGCTCTCTCCTGTATGTTTCGCAACGTTGTTCGTGATATATTGAAAACACTTTAAACTCAAAAGATAAATACAGTTATTACAAATAATAAAATAAAAATATAATGTAATCTAAATTCACTTTAAAAACCTAAAGTTTCTGTTTCTGCAATTTGTTTTCAGCTTGTCGGATATCAATAAATACAAAATTGTAAAATCCATTTATGTTTAAATTGTGCGCGGTTTCAACAGCTGCTTTGTTGCGTTTCATTTCTATTCATTTCACAGCGCAACGCTGAGGCAATGAAACACAGCCAGTTTTCACAGAACCAGTGTGACCGAAATACAAACCCAACAAAATGCTAATTAAAAGGTCTTGCAGTTTATTAAAAGTGTTTACTTGAGCTCGCCGCTCGGCATTCGGGGCATTTGACTAAATAAACTCGTGGTCGCGCTCAAAATCTAACACAATTATGGCAGATGATACTAATGAGGATAGCTGGTTGTATGGCACATCGAATACAGACTCGACGACCAATGAAGTATCAAACGGCAGCGATGCATTGGCGGCCGAGCACGAGGCACTTGCAGCAGTGACCGGTGAGAAGCCCGGAGCTGGTTGCCCGTTGCCCGCCTTTCCCAAGGAGGAACTGCTTGAATATGCCGACTTCGAGGATCCCGCCAAGGAAATGGAAGAAGATGAAGAAGCATTGCCGGACACGATGGACAGTAACGCGCGATCATCATTGGGTATAGAACCTAGCGGCAGCAGCTTGGATGATGGTGGCTCACAAGGTGAAATCGCCGATATGGCGGATTTGACGGTTGGTGCACCTGGACCACAGTCGCGAAAAGAGCGCATTGGCTCTGGCTCCGATGATGATGACGATGATGATTCTGATGATGATATCAATGTTGTTATTGGAGACATCAAGTCGGCGCCCAGCACCTACAATATCAAGCAACGACCTAATCTGCTGGCTGGTGCCGCAGCGACGGATAAAGCGAAGCCAACGGCGCAGGCCGGCAAGTTCAGCATCGAAGACTTCGAGGGCGCTGGAACCATTAACGGCGTGGCCGTGCATGAGTTCAGTATTGATTCTCTGGAGGAGAAGCCCTGGCGCAAGCCTGGCGCTGATATTACCGATTACTTTAACTATGGCTTCAACGAGGAAACGTGGCGTGCGTATTGTGAGCGCCAGAAAAGATTTCGTGTGGCCGAGAGCGGCGTGGGGCTTGCCAGTCTTACCCAAAATGTGAATCAGGGTGCCACGTCAATGGGCATGCCGGAGGGTAGCAGCACGGCTAATGTGAGCGTTCCCATTGCCATTAGCGGCCCCATGCATCATCACCAGCCAATGGTGGTGCTTGGAGACGGACCTATGCAAATGCCGCCGCCAGGCATGCCGCCTATGATACAACATCAGCCGCGACCAGGCATGGGCATGATGGCGAGACCGCCACGTCCCATTTCCACCACAGGAGGCGTCAAGGAGAACGCGATACAAGTAATGACGGCAGAGTGTCGCGAGTATTCGCGCGGCGGTCTGGGACCTATGGCACCTAATTTTCCACCACCGGGTGCATCCGACGAGCCCTTCTTCCATGAACCGGAGCCATTCGACTATGGCTATGAGCCAACTCAGGAATCACAATGGGGCAACGATAATGCCGGTTGGGTGCCCACTGGCATTAAGGAGCTAACGCCTGGCCCCGCTCACCACCCGTCTCAGCAGCAACAGCAGCCACCCCAAATGGGCGGGCCAGCGGGTATGCCGCCGCAAATGAGTGTACCACCACCGCAGATGGGCGGACCGCCGCCACAGCTACGGGGACAGCATGCGCCGCCCGGCATGATGCCACCCAACATGCGTATGCCCCACAACATGGGTAAGCGCTGCACTCCCATCCACCATTAACTTAATGCAAAAAAAAATATACATTTCAATATCTTTTAAATTTAGGTATGGGTCCACCGCCTGGTATAATGCGTATGCCACCCAACCTAAGTAAGTGATCGCTACAGTGTCTTCGTCGTATCGCATTTGATCATTGTGCCTTTTACTTACAGACATGGGCTCCCAGCAGAGGATGCCAATGGGGGGCAATGGTGGCAATGGCAGCACCGCCAATATGCCATCGTCTTCATCAGATCGCAGAGGGGATGGCTACGATGATGATCGTGATAGGAGGCGGCGTGATAAGGACAAGCAGCTAAAGAAAGAACAGGTGAGTTGGATTTTTTTTTACATTTTAATAATTCTTAAAATATCTATCTTGTAATATTTAATATAACTATTTGAGCATTTCTTCTTTTTTTCTAAAGTATATAATATTTGTTATTTATTTATTTATTTATTATTTATTATCTTTTTAGCTACGCAAAGATTTTCTGGACATGTTACGTGAGCGGCATGATATCGAGCGTCACACGCGCTGGTATGATGTTAAGAAAAAATTCGAAGGGGATCCCCGTTATAGGGCACTGGATTCAGCTTATCGTGAGGAGTATTTTGAGGATTATTTGCACATACTCAAGGAGGAGAAGCGCAAGGAGCGCGATCACAAGGAGCGTGATAGGGAGCGCAGCAATCGTGAAAAGGCGCGCTCTCGTGATAAGGACAAAGACAAGGAAAAGGAGAAGGACAAGGACAAAGAGAAGGACAAGGAGAAAGATAAGGACAAAGAAAAAGAAAGCTCAAGGCGCGAGGGACGCTCGCGGTCGCGTGACAAATCTAGTCGCCGGAAATCGAAATCGCGCGAAAAGGATCGCAGCGAGCGCAGCAGCAAACAAAGCAGTTCCACAACTTCCGGTTCGTCCAGTCGAAGCGATAAGAAGAAATCACATCGTAAAGAGAAAGAAGAGGAGGAATAGCATTTATTTAGGTTCTATATGGAAGACGAGCAGGCCGCTCCTAAAGCTGCCACGCCCTAAAACACAAACAAACAACTACAAATGCAAACCATACGGCATAATAAAAAACACTTCCATTAATAAACACCTTCAACTTAAGAAAAGTGTGAATCTGTTAAGTCAATTTAGTATACGCTTTCAGCATTGATGTTTAATATAATGTGTGTGTTTGGAAACTAGATTAACAATTTTTTTTTGCTGGTAATTATCTGAGAATCATTTCAGTTGAAAAGCAGAAAAGTAGTGGATATATTTATGGATAGTAAAATGTTTTGGCAATGATAGTACATATATAGACGAACCTGGGATTGTAATCCTTGCGTAGCAACATAACTTATTTGGGAACCTAAGCATAATGTCGATTTTCTTTCCGTTTTTTTATTACCCAAATAATGTTCCAGTTCAGCCTCATCGTCATCGTCTTGTTTTATTATTCCACTCAACTCTCTGCTCTATGACTTCGCTTGGCAGACTAACATTTTTAACTAATATTTTAAAATTGGTATTTACTTTTTTTTCTTAAGTCAATCTTTCGTCGGGAAAAGAGCTCCGTTTGTAAATTTTCGTAGATATTTTATAGATGAATTCTAGATGTTTTAATGAATCTTTAAATGTAGAAAGCTATATGTATATAAGCTATATATATATATATTTGCATATTTTAAATAGTGAACAGATTTATATTACATTCCAAAACCTCAATAAATAGATTAGAATTTCCAAACATGATTGCAGTAGAATTACTTACGATTTCCTATAGGCCATATAAATGTGTATGTTGATTGTGCTATAACTTATATCAGACGGCCCATAGATATACTTAAACCACATCGTTCCATTTATTAATATATACTTTTATTTACGATGTTACCGTTTATAAATATGAGTAGTTGTCAGCTTTAAAGGTAAGTATTTAATTAACAACAATAACAGAAACGCACAGCCGCAAAATTATCTGCTCATATAAAACACAATAAACGTTCCGATATCAATAGAAAAGCAATAAAACACAAAACTCGAATTAAAATCAGCTGAGTAATGAATGCCCTTTGTTAAGGTTTGACATAATTGACAATGGGTTTTTATTCATATTAAATAAAAAGAAAATTGAATTGAAATTTCACGAAATTATTGATAAACTGAAATGTATCAATAAAATAAATTAAATTTACTTGTTTGATCTTAGAGCTAAGCTTATATATTCTATAAAAGATTAAGTGGGTTTCATTTCGAGTTGAATTATATTCTGGTAGAATTAACTATGGACTTACATTCGATAACTGATATTTATACTTTTATTTAATAACTTTTTTTTGGTAAATATATAGATATTTATTTATGGTAATTAATACTTGACACATAGGATGAGTAGTTTACAATCCGACTAGTCTACCATATATAGCTGCTATAAATTTCTTATACACATAAAACGGTCAAGTTGTGGATCCTTACATATTTCGCGTTCCACATTATTAAAGTTATTATTCTTCTTTATTTATTTATTTTATTCATACCCCTGTAGATATTATATTTGTTTTGGATTTCAATTTGCAGATCTATCCATTTGATATATATACATATATGTATATATTTTACTCTTTTTTATATTTATCTAATTTTTTCAAAGTTTTATAAATGTTGCAATAGAAAAATTACATTAACATCGGATTATCATATAGTTTTACAGCAAGAACTTGGTGAGAATACGGGTTTATTTCTGTATGGGAAAATATCATCAAAAGCTCTTGAAACGATTTTCTTGATAATATAGCTACAAGGGTATTACATTTTCCACATGCCGAGGATTTGTTTTTTTTTTTTTTAATTTTTTAAATATATTTTTTTTTATTTTTTATTATTTTTTTATAAAATTAATAACGATTGTCTTTAGAAAACTAAATTCACGTATAGGTATTATACTTATTTGATATCTGGTTTTGTCATCAAAAACATTCTTAAGTAGCTAAATAGTATTAACGGTATTTACATAGTAGAATATGTATCTATGTATGTATGAAAGGAACTTCATTTAGAATTGAAAATGCATGCAAGATGAGTGAAAGTATCAGCCCAACAATTTAATTTAGATATAGTTTTTAGATAGCGCTCAATAAGGTGTGTGTGTTCAGTTCTGAAGTTGCATGCAGTTAATTATAGTTTTGATTAGGCTTTTATAAAATCGATTAACACTTAATAGTGGGCATCATCCGAATACCTTTTAGTTGCTAAGCACATACAAATGGGGGAATATGGGCATATGGCAAATGGGTTTCTAATCTTTTCAATAACATTCATTATTTCAATTGTAGTTCTTATATCCATTTAGACAAAATTATAGTAAAGTTTATATCCTATTTCTAGTCCTCTGTGCGAACCATTTGAAAATAAAGCTAGACGGGAGCATGTTGTACTTCGAACGTTAATTGGCTAAGATTGACGTTGACTATTGTGAAAAGCCAGTTCAAATAGATTCATTCGATCAATGGACATTACTAATCATCAACTAAGTTGTACTTTCATTACGCAGCTGGAACCAAGTTTGCATGCTTTGAGGTACTTCACTTTGCACATCACAACGCTGAAAATTCTCGGATATTCACCTCAAATCTAAAGCTTTATAAGTTACTTGGGCTCATTGGCCTAAATCGTGCCCTATCTGCTAAGCAGCTGTTCCACGTTGAGCACTATCTCGGGACTGGGTCTGATGTTCTCTTGTGCGAGATTGGGGCTGTTGTTGCCCTCGCTTCTGATGATGCTGCTGTTGTTGTTATTATTCTTACTAGATCGACTATGCGCATCAAGCCCATTGAGAGATCGCGACGGTGCCGGCGAGGTAGGCGCCGAGAGTAACGGTGGACTGAGTGGACCACCAGAGGCGATCGTATTCTTCACCGGGGGCGTTTGAGCCTCCAGTGTAGACGGTGGACTACGATTCAGATTACTATCTAGGCTGCTGTGATGCTGCGAAGAGGCCGGCGAGAGCGGTATCTCTTCGATCTTTTCCAAGTCCTGTGCTATGGATGCTGAGTTTTGTTTGTGCGCTCGTGTCAAAGTGCCTTTCGGACTGCGCGATGTATCGTGCAGCATCGGAATATCGAGCATCGAGTTCTTGCTGGCATTCATTAGGGCCGCGTAGTTGCTTGCCTGGAGCGAGTGCTGATGCTGCTGCTCCGCTTTGGTCTGCTGATCGTCACGGTCCAGACTGAACTGACGACGCAGCAGGCGGCTAGAGCCTGGCTTGCTGTCAAATTTGGAGGTGCTACCGCTAACGGAACAGCCCCCACTGCCAGGAGCATTGTTTCCAGCGGCATTGCTGCCACTTGAATTTCCATACAGATATTTGCCATCATAGAACTGGGTCAGGTTGCTCTCACTGGGACTGAGACACTTGTAATGGTTGTACGGTGAGCTGAGATCCATCATTTCCTCAATTTTCTTGTATAATCGAGAGCTAGAGCCGCCCGTAGAGCTGGGCAAACGATTGAAGCTGTTGGGATTCAGCAGACTATCCGGCGTCAGCTCTGATAGTTTGCGCGACTGTGGACTTGTGCTGCTGGGTGTCTTCGTGGGAAACTCTGGACATAGCGTTGTATTGGGGCTAATGGTGTTCGTTGAGGTCGAGTCTAACGAATAGGAATTGGGCATTACGCTCGAGCCCATGTCCGTGTTGGCCGGTGGCTGTTATTTCCACCTTGACCTCGACTGTTTCACCAGCCAGCGAAGAGCTTTGCGACGATGAGGGATTCGTGCTGGTTCTCGACTTGTTCGCCTGTGCCTTCAGTGTAATTGAGTTGCGTATTAGTGACTCGTCCAATCTGTGGATTAGTGTGGATTTATAGTAATTGATGTTATATATAATGAGCAGACTATGCAAATATAGTTCACATACCCATGTGACTCTCTGAGATGGAGCGTGTATTCATTAAGATAAAAGAATATGTTGAGTATTATAAGTTAAAA
The DNA here is from genome assembly GCA_030914335.1 of Drosophila borborema. Taxonomy (NCBI): domain Eukaryota; kingdom Metazoa; phylum Arthropoda; class Insecta; order Diptera; family Drosophilidae; genus Drosophila; species Drosophila borborema. The sequence continues at coordinate 8,209,669 of JAUESP010000306.1, read as the reverse complement.
ATTCGGAAACAAACAACTTTGTAAGTAAAGTTTTAAGCAGGTTTTATGAATAAACTTATGTGCATATAGCTTAAATATTATCTGCATATACAATTTTGTTTGACTTAATTGTTTTTATTTATATGGAGATTAGATAAATTTAAAAGGGAAATCCTGTTGAAACTTAGTTTACTTAAGATTTATACCGATAATCTTCAATAAATCTTTATTTTCTTATGTGGCAGATATATAATCACGATTTACTTACCCAATTGGTGGTGGCACCGGCAATGGCTTATCAAATCCTTTCTTGCCCAGCAGCCAAAACGTGTTCATCATGCCTTTGCCCTTGATATCAATTAATCCGCGAGGTTCTATCGAATATCCACCACGCGCCTCCAAGCGATCGCGAGTCTCTTGTGACATGTGAATGCGCCAAGACGAGCCTGTGTTATGCAGATAATAGCAATCTGATTTGACCTAATAAAATTTGAAGTGTGCTTTGTATTACCTGTTGATTCCATTCTGGAGGCTGTATTGACCGTATCGCCAAATAGGCAATAGCGTGGCATTGTTAGACCCACAACGCCCGCACAGCACGGACCCGTGTGCAGACCAATACGAAGCTGGAGCGGCACACCCGGCAGATGCTTGACATTAAAGCGTCCGCTCTGATGAAGCAGATCGAGTGCCATGGTTGCTATCTGCTCAGCATGATCAGGTATTTTAACCGGCAGTCCACTGACAACCATATAAGCATCTCCAATAGTCTCCACCTACGAGTGAGAGTATGAAATTCCAAGCGGGTCTCAATTTAAGCTCTATTAGACAATCTACCTTGTATACGTTGTAAGCATTGATGGTGGCATCGAATATAGTATATAGATCATTGAGGAGGTCCACCACCTGCACTGGACTGCAGTGTGCAGCGATTGTTGTGAAGCCAACAATGTCGCTGAAATAAATTGTGACATCCGAAAACTCCTCTGGATCAACGGCCAAGCCCATTTTGAGTTTCTCAGCAACAGAACTATGAAAAAGAAGAAGAAAATATTGTAAATCTTATATTTATTTTATAGGTCAATTTTACCTTGGCAACATGCGATTCAGCAACTGCTCAGTCTTCTTTCTTTCTATGTCCAGTTGATCGGTACGCTCACGTATTAATTCCTCAAGATTATTCGAGTATTTCTCCAGCATTTGAAACATTGTGTCCACAAAGTTGACTTTGCGTCCGTGATTGAGCATTTTGAAGCGCTCGTATACGCTGCAGATGAAAATCAATTTAAATAATAGTAGTGATAAATAGTTCTAAATATTATAATATTACTTATGGAAGCAAATTATGAATTGGTTTAATATATATACAGCCCAATTTATCTTGTCCATTAAATTTAAAAATCTATTTTGAAGCGCTCAAATTCATGGTAATACTTACGAATTAAAATCGGGCCTCATGTCTGGTTGTTCGGCCCAACACTGTCGCATTATGTTGATGGCCTCTGGCGGTGCAGCTCCCTTGGAGACCGAGGGTCGGATTAGGGGCGGTGGCTTTTTAAGCTTAGCTATGATCTCATCTGGCGTGAGTGAGAGCATGCAATAGGGTTCACCTCGTACCACCACCTCCTGCATGATGATGCCGAAGGAGTAAACATCGCCCAGCTGCGTACCCATCTGCACGCGTCCATGCTGATGATGGTGATGATGATGTTGCTGCTGCTGTTGCGGTTTCATAGTGCGCAGCAACTCTGGTGCTGTCCACAGCAGCTCCTTGTTGCTGCGTGGCAATTGCGCCAGGCCCTGGGTTTCGTAAAAGGCGTTCAGGCCATAGTCTGTGATCTTGAGGACCCATCTGGCGTCCACCACGCAATTTCTGGAAGTCAGTGCACCATGAATGCGCAGCGGAGAGGCGTGTAGATAGCGCATGCCGCGCACCAGATCAGTTAACAGACTCAGGCGGAAAGACCAGTCCAGCTTAATCTCATCCATTATAAGCACATCCTGCAGTGAGCCGCGTGAGCAATAATCAAAGACCATGGCCGTGCGGCTCGGATCCGACAGCCAGCCAATAAGCGGATTTATATTTTCGTGTCGCAGCCCATGCGCCATAACTAGCAGATCCATTGCCTTAGATCGCAGCTCTGCCGACCCATTCAAGGATATCTCCTTGAGCTGCACCAGGTCGCCATTGTAGCGTGCGCGCATGTCCAGATGGGCTGGCTTATGGCGTGCCAGGCTGCCCGATGTCGATGAGGCAGTCTTACCATTCACAGGCGCTGTTGTGGTGGTCCCTCCAGATCCAGCTATGGTGCCACTGTTGCCCGTTGCCGACGTGCTGGGAATGACAAAGCCCAGATTTTTAAGCGAGCCAATCGAACCCTTCAGCAAATCTGGCTTATCCACCTCGGGACCGCCGAATTCCTGTAGCTGCTGTAGCCAGCAGCAAAGCATGGCTTCAATGCCCTCGTCAACCTGTAACATTTTATTATATTTGTTCTTCAGTTTTTGTTCTAGAAATGTTTTCATACCCGTCGTGAGTCCACAGGAAATACAAAGTCGCTGGCCGAGAGCACAATCTTGTTGGGTCCCTTCGACAGCCTTTTGCGTAGAAAATAGTTTCTAGATATTGGAATAAAGTATGCAAAATAATGAATTTATTAATTAATTTTTGCTTGTTGCTCACATACTTAAGGATATAATTAAATAACTCAGCAATGAGCTGTTAATTCAATTATTTTCAATTTATTTCCATTGTTATTCAAATTAGTAAGTTTTCTAATATATATTATATATTTTTATTTTTCTCCATTACCACGAAATGACCTGCATAATTTGTATGCGGCTGCAACTAAATCTAAATTATTCGCATCGCGAAATCAGACGACTTTATTCTAGGTGAGGGACTCTGGGCTTACTCTGCCTAATTGGTAATTAATAATAGATATTTAAATTTGTCATTTACATAAAGTGGTATTATGCTGCTTTAAATGCAGATAATTTAAACATATTTTATTTATTTTATTTAGTAGAAACCTAGGAATTTGTCAAAGATCAAACTTTAAATATTATTCAGCCGATTTTTCTACAGAAAATTAACAAGGTATATACTTTACTTACTATACTTTACATAGTTGTGTTCATATTTAAAGAAGAAATTTCGAATGCCTGTTATGCCTGTCAATAACTATGTATAGGGTATATGCAATGTAACATTGCTGTTATGCTCTTACTTGCATTTTTTTTTAAATATTTTTTTGTATACCTTTATCCGCACTGAAATGTATATTTATTAGCTTAGTCAGCCGTTGGCCGTTGGGTCCTGCGGTTACGTAAATGCTTACCTACAACAGTTAGTTGACAATACAATAGAACACGCCTCTGGCTGAGGGGGACACAGCTCACGCCCACTTTTGCAAAATTGCAAATTCATGGAACAATTGTTAAGCCAGAAGTTGGCCAAGTTGTGTAAGGTTAAGTGTATTATGCGCATTAAGAGGCATTAACTGAACCTAGTCGAGAGTCTTTGGGCACACGTGTAACGGCTGTTAAGTAGCCAACCCCAAAGCCATTAAAGTTTTTCTATTTGCTGCACAGCTTACGGCTTAACCACAGAAAACTTTTACCTGTGCGTTAACCAGGCTGATAATCAACCGGATCGTTCAGCATAAAAACTGTTTGCGCGTGTGCATCATTTTATATACCCTATTTATTTCTGGTATAACAATTCACATTCGCAGAATTGTTGAGTAGACAAAAATAATAATAAACTAATAATGTGTGTATTTAATATATGTTGTGGTTATTAAGCGCTTGGCTTGACTATTGATAAGATAAAAAAAAAGCAAAAGCTGCATTTAAAATAACATAATAAAAACACTTTTTTTTTTCTTTTTGAATCATCTTTAAATTATAGATATAGTAATGTTCTGGGTTTGCCTTATAGTTATATAAGTTTATATCTATATCATATTAATTTATTAAATATGGATACAAATTCAAGTTAATTTCCCATATTTAACCTAAAGAGCACACAGATCATAAATGTTTCACATTAATATACATTACATATATAGGCTTTTGGGGTATATACAAAGTTGTAAGCAGACACTGTAGGTCAACTTCTAGTCGTTCACATCCAACTGCCTGTATTTGTTTGTCCAGGCCATTTTGTGTTTGCTGTCAGGCCTGTTTTGCTTTGCACACGCTAATTAAAACTTCATGAGTTGCATTTCAAGTAGTGGAAAAAAATAGTTTGATTGCTGTGTTGTGGCTTTAACTTCGGACATGCCATACAACTAGCTTTAAAGGCTCGTTTACATTTAAAATAAAATTTTGCTTGAAATGATTGACGCTCTCATGATAAGCCCCAATGAATAAATGATTTGTTAAACCACACTTGACAGATTTTTGCCTGAATTTTGTATATAAATCAATTTATTTTTGTATTTGTGGGTGTATAAATGTCAACTGTAGAGCGCTAAGCTCTGATGAAAGTAATTAATTTAATGCTTGTCCTAATGGACGAGACGAGTGTGACGAGTGAGTATATATATATACACGTACATATATATATATATATAATTCATTTGTGGCTTGTGAATTGATTTTCTGTAAATTTATTTTTGGCCGAAACAATGTTGATGCTATTTTGGCTTATTCAAGCACTGAGTTATTGAATTCCTTAAATTCTTGAAGTGCTTTTTTGTGCTAAGTAATTAATATATTAAATTGGTCATTTAGTAATTGAATCCAAGTGCTGGCAATGCTGTTGAAATTCAGAACAAGAAATCAGTTTCTATTGGCTTTAATTGAAATGAAATGCGAAACAAAATTTGTAATTATATTATTCATTCGGCGCATGCCAAAAATACGCCACACTTAATAAAATTAAAAGCTATCTAATTATGCGCTATGCAAAAACAAAACTAACATTTTACAAAAACCGAAAGCTTCAATGCAATAGCATCAGGCAATGAACGACTTCAAGTGGAGGGGGCACGAGCAACTGAGAAGAATCCTAATGATGCAAATTAAAATGGAAATTGCCACGTGCCAAATATTTTACGCCCTCACTGAATGGCATGGGCGAAGCTTTCAAATCCAAAGCGGCCCTGTTAGGTACCCTAATTGATTATGCCAATCTTTTGTGGTTCTCTCAAAAGCTCATAAAATAAAACAAAATATATTTGAAGGGAAATAAGTGTATACTACCTGCGTATACTTCCTTCTTTACTTCCTATTTAGAACTGAAATTTCATTCTTAAATTGTGGAAATTATATATATGTATATATATATATATATATTTTTTTTTTTTTTATATTATTTTTTTTAGCTCTCATTTCATTCTCATATAAACATACATGTAATCATAAGTAATTCAATTAAAACATTAATACGAGTTAATCGCCCATGAAATGATTAAAAAAGTAAAAAAGCATTATTTACTGAGCCCAAAGCTGATGACGTTAATAAGGACGTTAAAGAAATAATCTTATGTTTAAATCTGATTAAAATTAAAAATTAAAGCCTCACATGAATTTTAATTGTACAGACGATATTTAATACGCCTTACATGCATTGAAATCCTTAAACAAAATATTTGTAAGTATTTAATTATTTTTGTTTAGATATTAAGGAATTTCACATCTGTTTTATTTATAAGACAATAAAATAAAAATTTTAGAAAATAGCAAAAATATTAATTATGTTCAACTTAAAAATTGTCAACGGGATATTAATTTCAAAGCGATTTCAAATTATCAGTTTAGTTGCTTGCTAGTTAATAAAAATAAAATTAAATAAATAAAAAAGCAAATTTCAACAGGTTCAGTTTCTGCTTTAAAAAAAGTACTCGACATTGACTTAATTCCCCACCGAAGTCAATATTATTATTTACTAGTATTAATTGAAGGTGTTACGACATTTACTTACCTCACGGCTATGCCAGCAGCTACGCTGGCAGCCACAATGATGATCAGCAAGCCAATACATATTGCTGCGATTGTCCAGCAGATGGCGCCACAGTGCCATATCTGAGCATTGCTGAACCAGGAGCCATTCGTCGTAGCCCGGTTGAATGGAGTGCGTTATATAACTGCCAGATTGGCCCAGAGTCTTGTCACCCTCAAGTATGAGCAACGGACGCCATTTGTATGTTGAAAGTGCAGCATCCACAACAATGTCCAGAACTACAAAATCGTATTTGGGTTTGGCAGCCGTCGCATTGCCAGTTGTAATGTGTGACAGCAACAGATCGTAGAGCGAGAACAGATTCATAAAGGGGCGCAGCCTGTTGAGACTGGCATTTTGATGAGCCAATGCTTCCATCGTCGCCTCCTCATCACTCAACAAAAGGTCGGATGCTGGCGTACGAAAATTATGCACCATCGCCATGCCAATACCGGCCGCATTCAAATAGTGCCGATGCTTATCGCTTAGCAGAGTCAGCACCAACAGATTGCTGGTCACAAGTCCGGACACAGGCAGCCTCGGCATGTTGCTACTATTTCCATTGTCAATTCCACTGGCACTGACACTGTCATTGCCATTGCTATAGCTGTAGTTGTTGGTATTGCCATTGCCATTGCTGTTGCTGTTGCTGTTGTTATTGTCATTACCATTACCATTGCGAGTGGCCGCATTGATGCGTGCCAAATATTTGTAGAGTCGATGCTCGACATTCAATGAGCTGGCTACCATATCGATGAGCAATACTCTTGTCTTCTGGTCTCGGTCTGTCCACTTGCCACCCCGAAGCCAGCGTAGTGTGCTCTCATCGTTCAGCGGGGCCGTAATAATAATGGCTAAACTCACGCATTAAATGTGTGACAGATGCAGGAAGAAGAAGGAGAAGGTGTAAATGCAGATTTTCGTTGTCAATCTGTTCAACTGGCCATTTTAATTGGCATCGGCGTCGGCTTTGGCTCTGGCTTTTGCATTTGCATCAGCCATCTACGCAATATACATACCTCGGCCAGGCTTATCCTGTTCATGCAGGTCACGTATTGTGTCGCCAATTTCAATGCGATAAGGTATATGTAAGTTGGCCGCAATGGCCAATGGTAGGCCCCAATTGCCGTCTGTAAGTAGAGAGAGAGAGAGAGAGAGAGAAAGACAAAGGTATAGTGTAAAAGAGGGCGCAACAGAGAGGCTGGGTAAAAAGATAGCAAGGCAACTCCACAGCTGCGACCGTCTTTGTTTTTGCCTCATAAAATTGTATTTTGCTGCACGTTGCAGCAGCTTTCGATGTTGCTGCCAGTTGATTTCAGCTGCCAACACACATTTGTGTTAGATATTGTCAATTTTAAGTTAAAGTGAGTTTTAAACGAAGTTCTTAAGAGATGATGGGATGAACACAGAGCACAAATCCTTTATATTTCTCTATTTAATATATTTGTAAATTGAGTTTTCATTGCATTAACATTAACATTTTCCAAAGTCTATTGAAGACTAATTTTTTATTTATTACTCCACTAATTTCATTAAAATTTGTAGAGTAGATTCATTAAACATAAAATATGCTATTTTGATTTTAAAATATCTTCCTTTGAAAGGAAGAAGCCATGAAAAGTTACGACGCTTTAGTTATTTGGAAATACCCAGACAGACTGGCCGAGGGAGCGACGGTCAGAAGAATGAACAATCAAGTTGTAACATCGGTTGCTTTATTTTTGAATCATTTCAATAAGCATAGTTGCTATTGGATTATAAGGTTTCCTGAGATACTGACAGATATCCCTTGAGGTGTTGAATAACCAGGGCTAATATACACTTGCATTACAATAAATGTTTTTAAATTGCTTCTAAAGCTACATTGATTGCATTGAATTAAGAAAATGCTGATTGACATTTAGTCTATATATTATTCTGAATATTTTTCGAAAAAGCAGATCTAATGAAGTTTGATGTAATACACTCAAAAACTAACAGGTATTGCCCAAGTAGTAGAGAAGGGCCACTTAAGTGACTTTTTATTAGAGGACACTCATGTGGCCCTTATTTGTTAGATTTATTAGTGATAGAGCCTTACAAACTCAGTAATAGGTACATTAGATTTTTTGATTGAATTTATGCAGGAGTAGAGCAAAAACTTACAAATATATATAATAACAAATATATATAATAACTTACATATATGTATGTAGATTCTCTTGTTTTATTAACTTATGTAATATAAAGAGAACACATAATAATGATATTAGAACGCCAGATTGCCAGGTTTGTCAAAGAATTTCCTATTAGGGCCGAGCTTTAAAAGACATCGATGTGTTGCCGCTTAGAGTATGATGTTAATTGGAAGCAACGCGATTTGTTGGGAAATCGTCGAATAAATTTATCGCATCTAAACTATAATTTTCAAATGCTCACAGTTATTACTCAGGCTTAATGAATTGAGAACAATGAAACTCTCATTAAAATTGCTAGGCAACAATTGGCCTATTCGCCTTTGGGGGCCTAATTATCTAATGTGAAAGTTGACTTCGTTGACGTTGTTGCCGTCAGCCATAGTGTTGCCATTGTTAGGTGTCACAGGACTAGAAAATGGCCTCAAAACATTGTTGCTGCCCTTTTTGTTGACGACCAATGACATGTTGTTGCCGAAGGCTATATGGCTATTGGATGTATGGGCAGCACTAAAGCTGTCACAGCTGCCCCCCACACATACAATAGGCCCACAGCCCTCTGGATAATGGCTCGATATTTAAGGTCAACTGGGCGACATATTGATGTTGTTGTTGAGCTTATTGTTGGTTGCACCATCCACAGTCTTAACAGAGAATGATGTGCTCAACAAGGCTGATTAGTTTCATCTCTAAGTAAATGCCGTTGCCATAGGTGCAAATGGCCTGGCCAGGTGCAAATAGCTGCGTAGACAAGTTCTAAGAAAAGAGAACTGCAGGAATCGGGCAAAGTTGCTCAACATGAGAGGTAAAGTGGAACACGCAAGCGAAGCACCACAAGAATTTTTAAAGCTCTGGGTATTTCCAGCATGAAGTAGATGGGAAAATGGTTTTCTATTTGCCAAAGCAATTCGAGTACTCGAACGTGGCACAGCTTAATTTATTGGGATTCTCTGTTGAACTAAATACTAAACACTTAACTTCTGGTATTTATCTGAAGTGGGCACGAACACGAAATTTGTTCATCGCATGTCTGATTAAACATCACATTTGCAGCTCTTGAATAGCATCTTTCTGACTCTTCGGCTGGGAATCTCCAGCTCCGGCTTCGGCTTCGGATTTCTTGGCTGGTGGACGGTCACACACCTGAGCCATCAGAGCACAATCTTTGCGAGCAGCTTTTGGAAACGGACAGCTGTCTATGCCGGCTTTCGCAATAAGCTCATCGAACTGCTGCTGAGTCATGGGCGGTTTGGCAACATATTTGTTCTTGGGACAGGCATGTATTTTCCAATTGGGGTGTGCAGGCAGATAATCCGTGGGCTCTTGCATGAACTGTGCAGCTAATTGAACGCACACCTCTGGGTCATCGACAGCTTTCATCAGTTTTTTCTCGAATTCACGTTCCTCCTCGGCCTGAATACGCTTCATCTCTCTAATTTGATTAGTTAAATCCAAGCACCTCTGTCGCTGCTTACAGCGTATCATTGTCCTAGTGACTGGCGGATGGACAAAACGATTTTCGGGCATCTTGTTCTCATGCACTTCAGCTTCTAGGCGCATCTTTCGCTCAATCTCCTCACAGATTTGGTTCTTGAGGTATGCGTGACAGCGCATCGTGGCATCACGCTTGACGCGTGTGCGCTCCGCCACGTTGTTCTTGCAGCAATAGTCCACATGGAAGAGATCGTCGGTCCGATCGTTCATCATCTTCTCGATGCCCAGTTCAAGGTTGCGCATGCGTCGCACATATGCAATGTATTCGTGAGTGGCACGAGCCAAGTCACGTTTACTTTGGGCGATGCGCTCCTTGGCCTCTGCCTCCAGGCGTTGTGTCTCACGTATGAACTCCTCATGCTCGGCCTTCTCAGCCTCCCATTCGGCTATCTTAGCGCACTTGCGACGTCGAATTTCCTCAAGTAGTTCGTTGCGATATTTTTCTTTGTTTTTGTCCAGTTCCCGGTGCTTGTGGTCGAAGTCCTCCAGACGCAGTTCCTCAATCAATTTGTCCGCTTTAATGACGTCAAGACGCTTCTCCTCGAGCTCCTTTTGTCGTTTTTCAGCATGTTCCTCCAATTGCACTTCCAGCACTTTAACAATCTGTTTTTTCATCTGTTGTCGCGTGCGCCTCTCATAGTTTTCCCTTCGATCGTACTCCTGCCAGCGACGATTCTCGAGCTGCAGCCAATAATTTTCTCGTTCGCATTCACGACGCTTCATGCGCAGATTCTCCTGCATCTGTTCCTCCAGGCAGATCCTAGTATCTTCGCGATCTTTCTGGCGTAGGGCCTCGCGGAGCTCATAGCAATTCAACATGACCTGTTGCATACGTTTTGCATCGCAGAATTCCTTATGACGTTTGTCCCGTGCCGCCTTGATCTCGTTCAGTTGCTCCTGACGAGTCCGTATCTCATCATCCAGGCGATTCTTCACCTTGCTGGCAAACTCTTGCTCATACTGCTTATCCTCATCGTCGAGCATAATCTTCAATCGTTGGCTACGCTCCTGCAACTCTTCTTGAGCCGTCTGCTCTGCCTTCGCCACTAGCAGACCAATTTGCGTATGCAGACTCTTACGATCTGTGCGTTCGACAAACTGAAAGTGTTCATCCCCTCTGCCATTATTCTGCATTCTGGTTGAATTTTATCAAATATAAATAAAGCTCTACGCAGGACAATCAGTTTGTCAATTTATGCCGTATGTTGTATGTATACTACTCGAAATTAAAAGAGCCAACTAGATATTGTTGACATCGAATTTGTATTCGAGAAATAAAATAATATACATATATTGAACTAGTTATGGATATGGAACCACCAAACTCCCATTAGTTGGGTAGCACTTTTACAATTTAAAATCTCATTGTAAATTAGAGGACAAATATCGCTGTACCATGACAATAATTTCCTAAATATAAGTTGATCAAAATGTCATATCAAAGCCTCAATTTGGCAATGTTACATGATTCATTGCTTTCTTTCCGCCCGTCAAACAGTCAATAAAAATATTTCAATCAAAAGACGATATATTTATAAAAATGTGCTATTGCAGCAACCTGGCTATACTTAGCCCATGACTTGCTTACTGGACTCATAAACAATTATAAGGCCTTCCTGTGGCAATGTCATGCTTAATGGCATAATTTCTTGATTACCAAGGGTGCATAATTAATGAGCATCAGCTAAGGCGACAAATACACTTGGCTGCTGCTGCTGCCAATACAAATCATTCAGGCATATTATGGTTAAACATTAATTGGCAATGAGTCAACGCTAATAAGATATTACCCATACGTCACGTTGCCAAGACCATTTAACGCAATTGCTGTGTGTGTGCTAAAAAATTGAATTAAATCGCTGTGCCTCTCAGCTTTTGCCTCTCCTGGGGGAAGCTGCATCAAATATTTATAACATTCACGGCTTCAACGCAAACTGCTTTCGTTGTTTGTGTTTTGGTTTCTCTTGCCTTTCTCGTTTTTTTTTTTTGCCGAGTGGCATGCGAGTTAGTTCCTGAGACTGTATTTCTTTACAAAAAGCATTTGGCACTTGTCGTTGTTGATGCTGGTGCTACCGCCAACGTTGCCCTTAACTCAATTAGCAATGCAACTGACACACTAATTAACTCAGATGCGAAATGAAAGGCTGCACAACTTTTCGCCAGATGCCACACCTCTGCCTTGCCATAGTTACGAGTAGCTAACTTGCTGTTGCTCCTGTTGTTCTGTTCCTCTTCTTGAACTTGCTACAACGCTTTTGCTGCTGCGAATCTCTGCAGCACGCCAGCTCTGCCCAAATATTGGTAAGCGCATGTTTGCTCAAGTGCAAAATTGTGCCATTACGCAACTGCAGAGCGTCGCTTTACTGTCAAGACATGCATTTTGCACATGATGTAGTTTGTGTCAGCCCATTTTGAACTAAGCTAAAGTTTGCAGTTGTAAGTTGAGGTAAATTTAGTTAACGTTTTGTCTGCAAAGTAAGTGCTCCCAATCGAGGCAGGCACAGCTGAAGTTTGATCTATCATCTTCGAATAAGATATATACTAACTATTGAAAAAAAAAAAGTAATTAAACACCCAAATGAAATATTTAAAAATATATATTTATTTTTAAATTTAGATGACTGTGGAATTTGAAGCAATAATTTATTTTAATATACATATATTCTATTTTTTATTAATTAATTATATATTATAATTCATTTATATTGGCTATTGATTTAAAATTTGAGAAAGATTGCTTCTTATTCACCTGTATTGACAGCCTACAAATAATATTGTGTATTGTGTCAGAATATGTTCATGAAAAAAACCTTTTTATTTTTATTAACTAAGTTCCAAACTTGTAAGAAAATTAATTATTTTTACGCAAGCGGCAATTTTAGCATTTTCAGATCCTTGACTTGTGATGGATTGTTAGATTGAAAGTAGACTTATATATATTCTGTTGAATTCAGAGAACTAAAATGTAATAAAATTCTATTTCCATTCATATTTATTTGCACATAAACATTGACACACACACGCCACTAACACACCGAGAGAGAATCTTAATGCATTTTTATGCAAATACCAGAAACGCATACGCCACGTGTGACATGTGCGCTGATTGCGTTTCTCCCTCCTTTCCTCTCTCTCTCTCTTTCTCTATCTATATTTACCTCTCTCTCTCTCTGTGTATACATTTTAGTGTATTGGTACATATATGTATATGAGCCCATCATCGCTTACAATGTGCTACAATTTCAGTGTTGACCAGGTGGCCATTCCAATTTATTTACCTGCCTGCCCATTCATTTTAAGCTGCTATGCCAAAAAAATATTCCATTTCTTTTTTTTTTTTTTTTGCTGGGAATTTAGTTCACTTGACCAGGCTAAGCCCTTTTTTTTTTAGCGAAAGCAAGCATTAGTGCCGCTCGTGGCATTTATTGCGCGTTCGCTTCAAATTTGATGTGCGCGGCAGATTAGTGAAACCGTTGCACACACTCGCTTTTAGAGTATAGATTTTTCAATGGGATATTTTTTTGTTCATTTCTTTTACCATTTTGTGTTGGATATTTGGTTGCCAGCTGATTGTAAACAATGTCGCTTGGTTGACCTAATCCGCAGACCAAATAACAAACATACAAAAGCACAAGGGAACAGGTTCAAAAACCGAAAAGGCATTTCCATGAAAAGCTTGTGCATTTGGTTGGCTGACATGCATACACACGCACACACATATGTATATACAACCTTAGTGATGTTCATCCTAACTAACTCACACAGTAGCGGTAATTTAAATTTTAAGCAGCCCATGAATATTTAAATGTATAAAATGAAAAAGCACAAATGCATATACATACGTGTTAGAGCACACACATAATATATAATGCCACTGTACATGTGTGTAGGTGTGTCCCTTTGTGTGTGTGTGTGTGCACAGCGCTAGCTTTAAGCATATGCAAAGTGTAGACAGTTGGCGCTAAGTATGCGCGCTTACCTCTTCTACGGATGTATGCTTATAGTTGCGATGGCCATAGAATATGTACGCCATTCCTTAGCCTTGGCAACATTGCAATGCAAGAATGTGTTTACACACACACGTTTATGTGTTTTGGCTGTGGTAAGCATTATAAGCAACCACAAAGGATATGCGGTATGCAATATGTGGAATATACTGGTAAAATGTTCATATCCATCAAATTCAGAAAGAATACATATTTGATTTAAATTAGCAACAATACATGAATAAAATTGATTATTTGATTTAGACAGATTGCTGAATATTTTAGAAATTTAAATTTAAATTTATAATTTATTATAATTTTTGTATAATACAAACAATTTGAAGAGCAGCTCCTATATAACTTTATACAAAACATTATATTTCGTTCATCTTTAGAGCTGAAGTCTCCAAGTCTTCTGCATATATGTATATATATACTAATTTAATAGAATTTCGCTTTTTGTCAGATTTTGAATACCGTTTCTACAAAAACCAATAAACTCATTTCACTTGACGAACGAGCATTGAAATCTAAGTATTTATTATTATGACTGTGACCATTGTACTAATAAAAATAAAGTAAAGCCTTGAATTTATATCAGATGTAATTGCAATCGACGCGACGTTAATAAATCGAATTATTTAATAAGAAATGTGTCCAGGGCTAATTATAATACTAAAGTAACGTCAGTTTATATATCGGATAATCCATAAAATAGCCTTAAACAGACTATTTGTTACGCTGCATACTTTGTACTTGAGTGCCTTGGCGTTGAACAACTTTTAAGCGGGCAAATCCGCATGACATAAATAGTTTGTCGTTAAATTGCAATATTAAGTACGAAAGCTTGTAGAGTGTCAATTTTGTTTGGTTTCATTGTCATTTTCATTGCTGCGCTATCAAAAGCGCTTTAAAACTGAACTGAACTGAAACGAATGTCAGCTATAATGTGGAAAAGTTAAAATTTAAATAAAATATTTATGCCCACACTCGAAAGCGAGTTGGAGGGGAAATTATAATTCACTTAATACGCCGCAAATGCTCGACATGAAAGCCTGCGCCAAAAGATATGCTACACATTCGAGAGAGATTGCAAAGAGAGACCAACTTTGGGAATACCCTAGAGTCTTGCTAGTGAACTAATTGTTTAATAGACACACAAGTGTTTGAATAGATGACTCTGATACTTTTATGGGGTCATCAAATAGGAATAATTGAATTAAATACTTATCGAATTATTTGTGGCAATTGATAGCACATATATTATTGTTGATAGCCAAACTGAGTAGCTGTAAAGGCAAATTGGCAGATACTTTAGTTGAATTAAGAACTTGACACAAGTTGCTCTGGACTTGAAGCATTCCCATTCATTAATTCAACTATGCGCTAACTAGCTCTTTTATGAACTCTGGCTCTTATCAATGGGTGACACGCCGCATACGAACTTCAAGTTAATTATGCAAGTGATTATTAAGTTGATTAAATGTCTGTGTGCATGTGTGTGTGTGTGTGTGTGTGTACAGTGGGTGACAGAGCTTGCAACATTCTTTTCCACTTAAATATGTAAATAGTTGTGGGGCGAAGCAGTTGCCCGTCGTCGATACTGTAAGGGAAAAGTTTTCACAGTCCGTTGAAATGCAATTAAAGTTGAAATTGCATCTTTCGCCATATTGTTGGCATTTACATAATGCATGAGAGAGAATCTATAGCTGGATACTTTCAAACTTATAGCTCGATTGATTGAGTTGCAAGATGTTGTTATGCTTGCCATTTTATACTTTGAATATACTATGTAAATTCCGGAATACTAAAGCGTGAACGATGGAAGTGGCTGAATTTTAAGACTGGCTGAATTTGAATATTGATGGGTTGACAACCGATTGTAATTGAAGTCAGTGATTCAAAGTCAGCCTCAAAGTCAAATTCAATGTCAAACCAATCAGCTCATAACTGAGGCAATCGAGCCTGGCATATGGCTTCCTCGGTTTCGCAAGCACTTGGCTACCTTTTATGGCCCCAAGTCCATTAGCTGTCACTTAGCGTAAAACAAATCATAAATAAAACGTATTTTTGGTCATGACAAGCAATCGGGCAACAATGCGGCCTAATTATGCTGTCATAAAAATCTGATGAAAATGATTTGCCCAAGTCCAAATTGAGGACTCTGAGCCCAACAGTCAATGTTAATTGTTCTACACCCGAGATTAATATGAGCGCCAGACTGACAGCAAAATCTTGAGAGATATACACACGCATATCTCTCGGTGTCTACAGACTTAGTCTCGTTTATGGGCTATTTATGGGCAACGAGGTTGTCTCATTATTCATAAAAATGTTTGACCAAAATACGCACGAACATTCCCCAAGGAATTGCTATTACATTCACTTTCTTTCTGGGCATACAAAAGCGAGTGTGTGTGTGTGTGTGTGTGTGTGTGTGTGTGTGTGAGGGAGCGAACGTGTATTCGTGAGTATAAATCAGCGAAATGTGGGTGTGGCCATCGTTTACCCAACTAAACGGCCATCAGGGCCTCGCTTCTAGCTGCCTAATTTCACAGCTGTGCGTGCTCCCCTTTGTTCACATCTGATTGAATCACGTAAAGAGGTTCGTTAAAGAAGTTATCAATATGTTATGCCAGATATGTTTGGAAACAAGTTGATGTACATTTTATTCAAAAAGCTAAAATATACTCCTACTATTATTATTATTATTATGTGTAAAGTGTAGCTCAAAACAATATTTGTGAAATGACTGATCAAAAATAATATTCACTTTTTTCTATAAAAAAATAACAATGTTTATTTAAATTTATGTCAACGTTTTTATCGAACGTTTTCCTGAAAAGGCAATGAAGCGTATATATTGCTTTATAACTCTACACATAAGGTATAACCACAAAGAAAATTTATAGAGGTAAATCTGAATTTGAAGTGATTGAATATATTCTTTTTATTTCAAATTCCATTTGTGATAAAGCAAAGAAATGAACACTATGTCAGAAGCAAAACATTTTTGATTTTCACAAAGCCTTTGACTTGGTACAGCTGTCACATACACATATTCTCAATAACTATATATAAATATATTAAAAATGTCATTATTTCACAATAAAGAATCAAACGCTTTGATAAGTGAATTCTTCTTTGAATGCTTTCTGCAATTTGTGCCTGAGTGCCGCTGCTTTGGCTGCTGCCTGACTGATTTTATTAGCTGGCAATGTAATGTCTGCTGCTTCATTCACTCATATTTTATGCACAGTTCATATATTATAAAAATATACATATACATATATACATAGTTATGTTGTCTCAATGCTGGATACTGCTATGGCTCGTCTGCTTGGCTAGCAAATTTACATTTTTCCCTGGCATTCTCTTTGGTTATTTTTATGGCACTGAGAACATTTTCGGTTTGCGTGCGCTCCTTGGCACTAGCCGTTGATGTTTTATTTTACAACTTTGTTTTTATACAATTTCTCAACTGCTGTCACACAATTTTCAATGTTTGTTGCTACCCGCCGTTGGGGTCAACAACCTGTGCCAAGCTCACAAATGACAGAACTCAGGCGACATCTTACTGCAAACGGATAACATATGTTTGCAGTTGAGGCAAAGAACGCATGACGCCTTCAACTCGACACTGTGCCAACGATTGCCGCTTGTTTCTTAATATTTGTTTGAGTTTATGCAATAAAAATTGTATTTTACGAGTCGATTTCAGCTGCTGCCTAATTAATTAATGAAAGAACAAATTGTGCATAGCAGCTTTCGATACATATACATATATATATATATATTTGATTTGAGCTTTGAATTTTGTTTATCTTTATCTTTAATTTTAATTAGTGCCTTGGGGCAGCAGCTGGCTTTCATGTTTTCAATTAATTAGGCATCAGATGCTTCTCTGACAATACAATGAGCCCTTGGCGTCGTCCGCTGAAGCTGCCTGGTGCTGCAGTTGGTCATGAGCTTAGTCTTTGCCACCTAATTAAATTTCAAATGCAGCAGCGTAACAATCTAATAGCTGTGTGTGTTTCATTACTCGACAGTCAACATTTGCGACCATGCACCCACACACACACACACACACACACACACAGCCACACGAGTGCTTTGTGGACCACAGGATACAAAGCTGGGCATTAATCATAATAATGTCGCCGCTAATTGCATTGCGTAGACGCACACGTGTACTATGACTTGGTCACAAGCAGCATCAGCTGCGCTGTCCCCGTAGCTCGCTTTCTGTCTTAATAATTAGACCATAATTCGGAGTTAGGTGGACCATCCATCGGAGACCCATTGTAACGGCCTGCGGAAGGCATGCGCATATTTAACATAATACAGGCAGCCTTGGCTGCCGTGTAGCCAGCCAGCCAGCTGAGATAATAATCGGGCTTTGTATCTTGCAATCGCGGTAGGTAAATGCGGAAAATGGACATTTTTATATAGCATAATGCATGCATATATTATGAAAATGCTTGAAATAACGACATACCGTGTAGTTTATGAAAATTATTTTGTAAATATGCTTCGGACTTAAAGCTCTCGGTAATGATCTTTGTAATTTAAATTGAGTGGAGGTTTATGGAAAATATATTTATGAATAAATTTATTCACAGTTCATTCAAAAATTCCTTTTTTTTTCCTCTATTTCAATGTCTGCTCAGCTTTTATGAAACAATTATTCAGTTATCACGATTCAAGTATTAAAATGGTTTTCGCAGCAGTCAATTGCTTCCATAAAAACCTTCAATAAATAAATTCGAAATGTTTTGCAAACAATTTATATTTTCAATTTCCATTTCAATTTCAATTTTCATTTGGCAGGCATTTCATTGTCTGCGGACGGGCGTTAAGAAATAAATTCACATTCATGCAAATTTAATGTTGGAGATGGCAGCATTGCGACACTGCGAATCTTTAAAACTATCTGTTTTTTAATCGGAAAATAAACATTTACTCACCGCCCACATAGATGTCAACGTGCAACCAATTCAACTTGCTGGCAATGCTTCGCACAGCCAACGAAATTGCTTCAAATGAAGGCAGAAAATTGCTCGAGATCTGTAAAACAAGATATGAAAACATTTAGGAAAATGAGAAATAAGCGCTTCAGCATTTCCTTTGGAGGCTTGTTAATATGTATATAGTATTTGCAGATATGTATGTATATATACAGCAGCTATCTGTTTATCTTATATTTGATTTCCTTTCGTTTTACTTTTTGTCTAATTCAGTCTTAATGTAGAGCTAGATATCACTTAAAGTATATAATGAGGTCTTTTGCTTTTTAAGTTAAATTAAATGCTACAGCTTCAGAGCTGGACAGTTGAATATCCAATATATTTTTTTAAAATGAATCGAAATTTCAGATTGAATAGAAAATATATTTAATAATTAATTCCGTTATTTAGCAGTTCTGATATATTACAAATAAATATTAGTTTTTCTATTCCTAGCAAACTTATCAAGTTAACCTTTGCATGCTTTAAGCGATGTCTGATCTGAGTTATTTATGAGCCTTGTCAGACAGCCAAATCGCTCACATTACTATAGACAATTCAATCAGGTTTAATCAAAGCATTAAGCTCAATGTGTGTGCATGTGTGTATTTGTATACTTCATAGATACAACACACAACAAAGTTCAATCAATAATGAACCTCACACCCGAAAATATCATCGCAGTCAGGCATAAAAAGGTCCCCGTCCATTGCCATTGAATGGAAAGGAAAAAAATATTCGATTTTGTATCGGCCGTGATGAGGGCTCGAGTGTTATTGGTAGTAGGAGTTGGCCAAGTGCCTGCACGTAGCTTAAAGTTGTTTGGTACCTTTTTGACCTTTTTTCTTTGTATTTTGTATTTTGTGTTTTTTATTTTTGGCTGTTTCTCACATCTAGCTTGGACTCATTTGTTGACATGAATCGAGTTTGCGCTCTGCACAACTGACCAAGTAGCCAGAGTTGGCTGGCTTGGCTACTCGACTGGCTAAACGGTCCCTTATGCTGGCTGTTCCATGTTCTCATGCTTTTATTTTTAGCAGACGAAATAAATTGAAAAACGTTGAATTGTGGAACACACAATTTTCTACAAAATTGAATCTTAAACTTGGCACTAGGAACAACGGAAGCAATCAACTGAACCAGCAATACGGACTGGCTGATCAGATTAGGCAATGATTTGCCATTTTATTTTTCGTATTTTTTGTTATTTTTATATTTTAACACATAAACATAAAGCACAACAATGAATGTGATTACTTTTCCTTATTGTGCAACTAAGCGTATACTTCATCGAATTGAGCAACAATTTTGCCATGTATGAGAGTTTTGTTTATGCGTTAAAGGAATTGGGTAAGTTTATATCTTCGAGGAGGTTTTTTCTTTTAAACACTGCAGTGTTTAAATCTAGCAAAAAACGTAAACTAGAAGAGGGAGTGCGTAAAGCCCTAACATATTAAATATACTTGTATATATATTTTCAGTTCATTAAATTGGATATTTTAACAAATAAAATATTGCAATGCTCTGAGCAACGTTAGGCAATATTACAGCAGAGCTTTATTTATTTGATCAATTTATACATTTCTGCTCGTTTCTTTAACACTCAACTATTTGCTTGCTTCGCGTAAGTTTCGACTTGTAGTTAACTTACTAACTTGAAATGCTTCAGCTCAAAAGTGTCAAAAGTGTCTTATAACTTTGGTTATTAAAATTTTTAATTTATTTGCTTATTTTTAGTGGTGTATATTTGATTGCTTAAGCTAAAGTTATAAAAGTTTAATTAGCAAATCAATGATGCGTTATTCTTGCCATCCTTAATACATTTCAACGAAAATTTAATATCGAATTTAATATTTGAAGTATTATGGCATGATACTAACTCAATTGCATGCACTAAATAAATAGTATTTGAGCGCTCGCAATTTATCCTTTCAATCATCAATATGCAGCACAGCTTCAATGGCTTGTGCGAAAGCTCAATAAAAAAATGGTCTGCAAATTGTGGCAACAGCTGCAAGGCATGGCATCAAAGTGCATTTCGCATGTCTATTGACACAACGTGACCAGGCATCGCAACTTGGCTATTTACTTGCTCAGTTTGACCACTTTGCTGGCAGCTAAAAGCACTTGAGCCATTGGGGTAGCTAGAGGATGTATTTTGGCCTTATTGTTTGCTGGTCGTGTCTGCTGGCACCTTGTTTTATTGCTGGATAAATGGTTAAACATTCAATCAATTTAATTAATTGCCATACAAAAGACGTAGTACATTTTATTTCATGCCAAGCAATTGAATATGCTTTTCGTTTGCAGTTCTTCTTCCTTTGGTTTTTTTTTTTTGTGTGTACAGAAAATAAATTTCCGCTGTCGTTGCCTTTTCTTCCTGGCTGCTACAGGTGAATGGGCCCATTAGGCGGTGCTAAGCGGCCAAAATCCCATGCAAAGGAACAACACTGAGCGCAGAATCAACATTAATCACAGCTCAGCAAATATTTGACATTTGTATGCCTTGCCAGATTGTTGGCCCGGACCTTAGCATATCGTGCCCTTGCCGTTGCCCTTGCCCTTGCTTTGGATCATCGTTATTCTTAACTTTTCCCTCTACTTTTTAAAGCACAGTAAAGCAATGCTCATAATTTAGTTATGGTTTTTTTAGCAGGGGTTATTTTTACATATTTATGCGAATATGATTGAATCCCTTGTGTACAAGACATTCAAAAGTTTGCAAACATACGTTGTTCGTCTACTGCTCCAATCGCCTTTCCCATCATGTATTGGATTAAAAATCTGATTCACGGTGCAAACAAAGTCAGTACAATTTATTGGTTTAACTGATAAAGTTATAAATCGATTTGTAATTCATATGTAAATTCTATTATCAATATTTAATTGTTATCTAAAACTATATCAATTAATCAAGTAAAGATGCTTACATTAATCAATGAATAAACGTTACTAAAGAAATGAAATAACCGTAATATATTTAAATATAATTATATACAATCTACAACTACTATAGGGAATAGATGAAAAATGTGAAAGTGTTTGCTTTATAAATAAGAATCAGACCCCTCTTACGCCTTGAGGAATTTTTCTCGCTTACTGAAGCTAAGATTTTTCGAAGAACAATTTTATTTTGCTGTTTATCTCAATTTCAATAAATTACTAACAAACATTATGAATGAAAATAATAAAAATAATAGTGTAAAAAAGTTAATTAAAAAATGATTAAAATCATAAAAAAAAATGATTTTTTTGAAATTTGGGGAAAATGTTTACTTGAAATATATCTACACAACTTTAATCTTTTCACCACTTTTCACAAATGCAAAATTTAAATAAATATATTTGGTTAAGAACTTCCGAATTTTATGTTTATATTGAAATGCTTTATATTTTTGGCATTCTCTGGCAGGTTCATTAACAAGCAGCTGTCGTTTTCAGATAAAAATTAATGCGCGCACTCTTTTTATACAGCCATCATTATCAATATAGGACAATAAAAGGCAAAACTTGTGCCCGCCACTTAATTTGCTGTCGTTTAACTGAAAATAAATGGCTAAAACATGCGTCTACAGCAGCAGCAGGCGCAGCCACACATTAAGCATGAAGGAGAGAAGAGAGAGAGAGAGAGAGAGAAGGAGAGAGAGCGAGATAGAGAGTGCATAGGCAGCTATAGAGGCCGCATACAAATACGTTTTACATGTGGCTCAGTGTGGTCAGCTCTTATTTTTTTTTTCGATTTGCTTAGGCAGAAATGCAGAATAAGAGAAATAACTATGTTTATTGTGTGGCAAAGTGGCAGCAAACACTGAGGTGCTATAAAGTTACACAGCAGAGTTGGTTTCCAGCTGGTTGTCTAACCAAATGACTGTCAGATTGAATCACACACACACACGCACAACTTCTCACATACAAACACACATGCAAATCACATACAATGCGCACGTGCTGCTATTTCCAAATGGTTTTCACTTTCGCTTAAGCACATGCCAAATTACTGTTTTCCGTTTTTTTGCTCTACATAAATTGAAAACGCTTGTTTGATGTGTGTTTCAGTGTTTGCCAAATGTTTTTTTAATGCCAGTCTACTATTTGTTTGTTAATAATTCTTATTTACGATTTATATATAACACATATGTCCCATATATGTCTAAAAGGACAGCGCTCTGTTTGTCGATGTCCTGAGTGTTGTAAGCTGATATTGTACGACAAGTAAAATATATTTAAGTTGTTCTCTGAGTTGTTTGCTTTGGCTGACTATTGTATAACATTGTGTGCTTTCTGGCTTTTTGTACACTATCTGTTTCATGCCAGAAGACAGCCCAAATATTTGCACGTTCATCTCACGTCATTTCGTAGGAAATTATTATATATTCAAAAAGGCGCTCAATGTCATTAAAGTCTTAACTTTAATGGTTCATAATTAAGTTCTTATGAATATTTTCTTGCATAGATGAATTAAGTGCTTACAATTCAGGTGCAGCTTCCTGTTTCACTTGGTATTTTGTATACATTTTGATTTTCTATTAAACTATTAAAGCTCTCCTTTTGCCTTTCTAAGAAATTCTTTAATGAGTAAACAATGGCAAATAGTATTTTAAAATTTAAAATGTTCAATGAAAATATATAGTAAAATTCGCAAAAATTTAAGATCAACTACCAAATTCTTATTGCTTAAATGCGTTAGACTTTCTACTACCTGATTATGTTTTCCATATTATTTTTTTGTGCTCCTTATAAATAATTGAGGAACATTTAAGTGAGTGCCCATTTGGTAGGCTTCTTTCTTTTTTTTTTTTTTTTGTACATGGCTAAAAGGTCAAAAAAGGGCTTTAAAAAGGATCATTGAATTTATGATTATTATTGTGCACATTTTAGAGCATTTTGGTGCGTACCCAGAGGTAAATGCAGTTAATTGGATGTGTTTTTCCTCGATGTAGCGGATTCTTGGGAGAGCTGACGCTGAAATATGGAAATTGTCTTACTTCAACATAAATTGCTTGTAAAGCGGACTCACTTGTTATTCTCGCTAATTGCAATTCTAGACAGCTTGACATTTAGCCACGACCACACGCGGCTGTCAGCAGAGTCAGCTTGTAAAGTTAACATAAGGCAAAGGAGGAAAATAAGTCAGCTGCCAACTGCGGACATTGGCTTACGATTTCAAAAGACGCTGAGCTTTGCCAGAAGCTAAAATGTGCGCAGAGTTGTGGAGAGTTATATAACTGATAGCATTCTTGGTTTATTATTACCGGAAGCTTTACCTGGAATTTAAGGTGTCAATGTCTTTTATAGTAGAAAGCTGAGAACCTTAGCTGAATAAAATTCATGAAACTCTCGAAGATGCGCTAAGGTAACTAGTTCACTAGTAAGCTTCTAATTGTTGTGTGCTAAGCGAAGATAACTGTTTGCTCTATAATTGTTTGATGACACAGTTAATGGTCCATTCGAATTAGGTTTGAGAGGTGTGAGCATGCTAATGGATGACTCGTCGGCAGCCAGGGCTTATGCAGACTCTTAAGGCAACTGTTAAACACTTTCACTTTGTCAAACACATGCTATGTACATAAATGTGTGTCAACCGGGCTCTTGCAGGCGACGCATTAAATATGCATGCCGCCCACAAACCGAGCTCCGCTTGGCTAACAAGCTGCCGACTTATTTACACCTGCATATAGGTACATACATATATCTACCTCATCTCGCTTGCTCTTCGGTCTGTGGATGACTTTTGATGTGTGTGTTTGTATGCCGATTTGAGGTCCTCAATTGGTTTTCGATGCGTGTCACGCAAATTAAGAACAATTTCATTTTCATTCGGATCGGCTCACGTGGATGGCATATTTGATTAGACCTGGGTTGAGGCTACCAATAAGTCAATTGCATGGCAAACCGAACAAAAACCGAAAGCAATTTAATTCTCTGAACTTAAAAATTCGTCTGTTTTTTTTTCCCACCGGATATGTCTGTCGCCTCGTTTCAATTTCGAGAAAATTAAGTAAAATATTTCATATGCTCGCTGCTGCTGCTGCGCCCGTTCGAGGTGCTTTAAATATTTCCATACCTGCGTCTCGGTGTGCTATTAAAATTAATGAATTTTCAATGCTGCCGGAATGACGATTAAATTAACGGAACAGCAATTTGCACTTAAAGTATTGTTAAGTGGATTATTACTCAATGAAAGCGAGTTTCTATTGCCACAGGCTAGCTTGGTAACAGTTTAGAATCGTGTTACCAACTAATTGCTGATTAAGTATTTTAATATTTAATGTTTAATTTCATATGACAATCAATTTTCGTTAATTTTGTATTTTACATTTGTATGTTTCTTTTTTTTTATATTTCTGATAGTTTTCAATAAAATATTTAAATAATTAATAAATGCTTTAACGTGTGTGTCCTCTAGCTTTTTATATGAATATTCAATTTGTATACATATTAACTTAAATTTTTACATACATATACTATGTAGATTTACATACATTAATTACAGTTTGAATATTCAACAATTAACAAATGCCTATGAATTTACCCACGCGTATTTGTGTTGTATACATAATGTCAGACATAATTAAAATAAATCCACTTTTTAGTGCAACAATTAAAAGTTTGTGAACTGTCAGGTGCTCTTCGACTATATGTATTTTTAAGAGCTCTAGCTGTAACTGTCATTACAGTTTAGCATTGAAAGGACTGTTATAAAATATAAATTCTATTTCCATTATATACTTTGCTAGATAGACTTTACTAGATGCTTGTTAAATTATTTTGCTTTTTTGTGCATCGTACACTAAAATATAAATGTATATATGTATAATAAACAAATTTTATAAAAAGATCAACAAACCACATTTATAAAGATTTTAATCCTTTTCTTTTTAATAGTTTTTTTTTGTATTAATAATGATGATGATGCTCCTTGGATTTATGGAACATGTTTAGTAATTAAGTAAGCCAGCTTTCAACTAAAATCAACTTTGAAGTTGCTTGCAATAGAAAACGATTTTATCTCAACTTGTTACTAACTTATTGAACGCTTTTCTTAAATTTGATATGCTAGGACTAGGACTGATTTATAATTAGGTAACAAGCAGGATTGTAGAAAGTTTAACAATCGAAAAATATATACAAATTTTCTTTAAATTTCAAGCTAATAATCACATATGAAACCATAGCATGTAAGACAGTGAAGCTTAACGGGATATTGTACTTTCCACCTATGCATAGCTTTGTATGTGGGTACAAATGTTGAAAACAATATTAAAGTTGCCTTGGCTAGCTGTGGTAAACGGTTACGCCTCGTGGCACGGGCGTAGCAGTTGGGGGTGCAACGACCCAAGAACTTATCGTAGCGTCATAATAAACAAGCCAATTTCAGCGTTGAGCTGCTGTTGGCAAAACAAAGCTCCATTTGCTTTACCATTTACTGAAAAACATTGCGTATACGTAATGTGTTTTTCTTTCTTTCTGGCGCTTGACGCGACAAAGCAAAGGAGATGACGAACACAAGGGTAGGAGTACGATAATATGCTATATTGTGGCATTCAAGCAACTGCGTTGCAAGTGTACTTATTGCATACACATACACACACACACACATACACATACACATTCATGCACACATATCGACACAGGACATTGCTCGCACGAGTGCACTTAATTGTGCTTGTGTCTGGTGCGTCACGGTTACCATCAACTGCTGAAGTAGCCCCATCGCATCAAAAGTAAAAGCAAAAGTTTAAGAAGATTAAGAATATTGATTAAGACCAATGCTGCAAATGCGTCAGCACTTCCACAGGGCAATCAAAGAAATCTATTATGATATAGTAAAAAAGAGGAAAGTTCTTTAATCTGATCAAAATAGCAGATATAGAAAATGACAAAGGAAAAAATTTGATCTAAAATATATAGTAACATATCTTTAAATTAGGCTTAGGCTAACCTAAAATTATATACATATATTTATTTACACAGCTGTACAGAAATCAATAGCAAGCAGTTCCTGCCATAGATAGAAACTAAATAAAAAAATGTTCGTTTCAAATATTTGACTTATTTTATATGAGGCTTGAACATTTTCGTGTCTGCCTTTTCAGCTCAATGTCCTGTAATATTTGAGCATAATATAAAGCACTCTCTGCAACAGTGATTAAATCAACTTTAAGTAGTGTTCTACGTTGACTTTTAATCTAATTGAAACACTATCTGCAACATGCAACTCTGGGTTATGCAACTACATATACATAGGCGCTTGTATTTCATAGGAAAGTAATTTTCATTAAAATGCCATGGGTAGCCTGATGTTGTTTTGGGCTACGTCTGCTGCAATAAATCGAGATTGCAGCCCGGTGGCTGCCTGCCACCTGACATTGGCCAAAAATAATGTCGGCAACGATATTTGAATACGTTCGAGCAACGCGAAATCGAATTACAAAATGCCAGTGCAAAAGACTGTTGCAATTAAAAACCAGACGCTGAACACAGCCAGCTGAAGGGAAAGCGTATCCAGACGCGTAAACAGCAATCAATCAGGATGCTGCAAAGAGACTAAGCAAAAAATACAACTGCAACAAGCTCAAAACCAAGCGACAAGCGAGGTGCCTGTCAGCTTGCTCACGATAGCGCAGAGTTGAGCTATTATCCTTGATCTAATATATGATACGCGCTATTTAACATAATTCTCAGCTTGAAAAAAAAAACGACTTTTTCTTTTTGTAATCCAGGATAGCTGAGTAAAAGGGTAGAGAAATGAATACAGTATTTACTATGGCATGCTTAAAGCAAAACTTTGTTATACAAGTTTCAAATTTGATGCTGCTTTATAGTATGCACATCGAATATTCTTTCATCTACTACATATTATAAGTATAACATTATTTAATATCATTAGTTATTTGCTTTTGAGACCGCATTGCTTCAAAGGTCGTGTTTGCCCATGCAAACTGAAAAGCCACATAATAATCTGTTTATGCATAATACATGAGAGGAATAAAGTAAAAGCATTGTTTATAATTGAATTTCACTTTTCGAGTCTGAGTTAAAATTTACATAGGGCCTGAGGCTTGCTTGGCCACATTTTATTGAACAAAAATGATAATTAACTTTGAAAACTTTTAATAAGTTAATTAATTTCTAAATTAATTACAAGCTTTACAACTTGTTTAAAGTATACGTATAGCAATAAATATTTTATTCAATAATTTTTTAACTCTGTTGTGTAAGCATTATGATCTATTGCAGTTGCACAGCTCACTGCACATTGACAATCGTTGAATGAATGGCTGGCATCATTGTTTTCAGAAAGAGAGCTCAGAGCTTCCGATGCGATTGTCACTTGTCAAACTGATTGAGTGAAAAGGCAGTCGGCTTTGACCGCCTCAGATGAGCAATTCCCACATACATAGCCATACACTTGATGCCATTGCATCTACTCACTGGCTGACTGGCCTACAATCTGACTAACTTATTGACTTGCTCACTGACTGACAGACTGACGGACTGACTGAATGCTGCGTTTATATTACTTGGCTCTTGGGTGCTTTGCAACGTATTCAAATATGCATTCGGAATTGACAATCTTATTGTGATTCTACTTGTCTCAGGGGCTTGCATTGTGAAATGCATTAATCTTCATTAAGTTGTTTGCATGTGCTCAGTGGGATTATGTGACGATATGCAGAGCGTCAATGCTTGCAAAACTGAATTCACACATTATTTCGAATGCATTTCGCCGTATTAAACGAGCATCGACAACTGTCAGCTGCCAGACAGGCTTTAATATGTGCATCCAATTATCTGATGCCATACTATATGCACTCTAAGTTCAATTTTTACTCTTTTAAATAGTTCATCCCCTTTGAAACGCGGAAACTGAAACTGAAACTGAAATGTGTTGCGACTTAACAGATTTAAGCTCGAAGACTTTTCACAGCATAACTTGAATTATAATATATTTTTCTTAATTTATAGCTTTATCAAACATGTATATTTTTTTCCCTTTTAATTTTTCGTCATTTATCATATTAATTAGTGAAATTTAAGAAACTATTCACATTTATATTATATATTATTAGTTTGCCCAACATTCACACAAGCCGCAAAAGTTTATCGTCAATTGCCAAATGCAGTAAACTGCATGAAACCTATGTGTGATAAAGTGAAACTGGCGTTGGTTGGCCAAATGCTTCCAATTCAATGAATATCGAATTAAAACAAATGTTTGATGCGGGCTTTCAATTTGATTTGTATTTAGTTCACATTTCTGTGTAAATTGAGTGTGAGCTGTGTAAATAGGATTATTGCTTTATTTTCACAGCTGAACAATGGAAAATATTGTGTACTTGCAATATAATAAATTTATGAAACGCAAATTGCACAAATTGTTGCATTGCAATGTTTAATTTATGAATTTTACATTTCATTACATACTATTTTTATACACAAGCTACAATGTTTTCTAAGTATCGTTTCATAATTGATGGCAAATATCGATTGTATAAAACATAATTAGCATGAAAGTTAAATTGTTAAAAATAATAGATATATCAAGTAGTAGAAAATTTAATTTTACGGAAAAAATAGGGAACTCTCAAGTATAAAAGCGACACTACTGGCCAATTAAGACTCCAGAATATTTATTTATATATATATATATATCAATATTATTAAGTATACTAATATTATATGTCAGATAGTCTACTGCCTAAATATACTCGAGTTTTAGGCTTTAATAATTTGTTATTCTCCTCTCTACAATAGCAAACGAAATATGAAAATTGGTCAGTCTTTGCAGAGTAGCTCATAAAAATTCAGAATATTTCGTTATTTAGTCAATAAAGCATACAATACTATATGAATACTGTGTTTGCATATAGCATATATTATCAAATAAATATAATATTATAATATAGCACATATTATGCAAGAAAATTCCTATGTTGACAATCAATTTCAGTCAATAACTAATTTTGAAGAAAAAAAAAATAGCAGGAAATTCTGATAACACAGCGACACAATGAAGAATGCAAATTGGATGCCTGCAAATTGGTTTTTCGCCATTTTAGTTACCTATCTATGGCGCCCGAGCTTTGCACAACTGTCGTGCAGGGCGTATGCGCAATGTGGATTTAAGCGCATGCTGGCTTTAAAGTATTCAAAGCAGGCGAAAACATTTGTCGGAAAATTCATTTTCAATCCCAAGGCGACTTCAACATTTTGCAAGCTTTCAATTCGCCCATTCGAGCTGAGCGCCATGCAGAAATTGTATTTGCCAATTTAAGATGCGGTATGTGTACGCTCGTCCAGCTATTTGCTTTTCCTGCTATAGGCGTGTGCCATATTGGTCAGGCTCTAAAAATCGTTGTTCTAATTGCACTCTGTTAATTTGTTGCTCAATGCTTTTGATTTTATGGACAGTTTCTTTCGCCTTTCAAAATTTTCATTTCTGAAAAGTTTAATCAATTAACTTGTCTGCAACATTTTCAGTTAGTCATTTCAGTTTAGCTCGAGTTTTGTCCCATATCCGTTGCATACTTTTTAGCGCCCGACCTGCGCATACATATGTATGTGAACTGGTTGTGCAACAGTTAGTGTTAACTACAGTCGTTTTGTATTGCCAATTAAAAAACTCTTTTATTCGCAATATTATTTCGCCAGTTCGCCCGCACTATCCTCCAGACATTGAGCTGTTTGCTCGAAAAAAAAAAAACACACAGACAGTTGACGCAGTTGTGCTTGCGGTTTAATGTTCGTCCATGTGTGGGCGTTGGATGCTCTTAAATAGTTACACAGAAATGAGCTTAGTTTAGTGCAGTTTACTTTTATGTGCCGTTAATTTTAAACTGATTTATAGTCAAGTCTGCGCAACAGCTAGAGCAGCAACTGGGCAAGACCTTGAACATTTTTAAGCTTTAAGAGTCGACTCTTTCTATTTAATATCTATACGCCTTCCGCTTGAGCTCAAATTGAAGTATAATCTACGTTGTCAGTCAGAGTAAATTAATTTTGTATAAATAACATTATTTACAGATTTCCCTGCCATTATTACATTTTATGGCAATGATTATAAAAAATGAAATATTTAAATGGCGACTTAATTTTTGTGCAGAGTTTGCACAATGCACAACCCTGGCACAGTACACAAAAAAAGTTCTCGGGCTCAAAATGTGGGCCATTAGGCTTAGGCCAGCTTAAATTCAGTTGAACATGCTTACAAAGTACATTTTTGTTGATTTTCGAAACAGAGAGAGAGTGAGAGTGAGAGAGAGATAGATAGATAGAGAGAGAGAGAGATAGATAGGTAGATAGATAGATAGATAGAGAAAGAGAGAGAGAGATACAGAGAGAGAGAGAGAGAGTGAAACAAATTTATTGAATTATATGAAATCTGAAAACAAATTAAAGACGAAGAACATCACATGGTGATGAACATTTGAAATAAATATTAAACAACTCTCTCATTCATAGCATATTATTTCTTTCGTTCTCTAGTTATAGAGCTTAAGCTTAGAGTAAAGACGATAGCATGGCTATATCCTTTAGCTTTTTATACTATGTAAGATATTTCTTCCTGTCGAAATTTCATGACGAGTTGTATTATCATTGTAAGCCGCAATATTATTATTCTTTTAAAGCTAATAAGCTCAGGCTTAAGTATTTTATTAGTTGGAGACAACAAACAAGTTCTAAACTGCTCACACAGTGTTTATAGTCTTTGCTACTTTGAAGTGTTTGGGGCTGCATTTAATGTGCATTTGCATATTTTTTAATAACTCAGCTGGCAGTCTTTCATAAAACATTTCCATGAACTGGACGGAACGCAACGGCTGACGCCAAAACCAACCCATAAAAAGCAGACAGCTGCCAGGCTAAGCTAGATTTTTTGTTTATGATTGTGCAGCACTTTTATGTTAACTCAACAAAACGTAACGTAAAAAAAAGCGAGCTCAAAGCCAACAGCGATCAACAAACGTGTCACCAATCGGCTGTAGGCAACAACAAAGGCAACGGCAACGGCAAAGGCAACGGCAAAGGCACGTGCCATACCGTGAAGCCATCTGAAA
This sequence comes from Drosophila borborema, assembly GCA_030914335.1. Taxonomy (NCBI): domain Eukaryota; kingdom Metazoa; phylum Arthropoda; class Insecta; order Diptera; family Drosophilidae; genus Drosophila; species Drosophila borborema. The sequence continues at coordinate 8,178,019 of JAUESP010000306.1, read as the reverse complement.
TATGTGCATTTTGCGCAGCTTCTCATTTCAGTGTCATATAGTGCAGTGCAACGGGCTCAGCATGCTTTTCTGTCATTCTCGAACTGAGTGATTTAAAAGCACTGGCGACTAACGGCCATTGGCATTCAAAAGCATCTGATATTATGTTGCTTTAACATTGTGAAATATTGTTGCTCGATTCGACGGGAGCACATTGCAGATCCATTAACATCTCCATCTCCATCTCCATCTCCATCTGCGTATCCATGTCTGAGTTCATTTCCATTTCCATACGCAGACCCATTTATCTCAGCTTGACTGTCTCATTGGATGATTTGCATGAAAATGATATGCAATGTAGTTTTTTTTTTTTGTGCTTTTTGTCAGTCTGCATTGTTTGGCTTGGCTTTCCCAGATGCTATTTATCTGGCAACTTTTCGCCTTTGTTTTAGCTGCAACTGTCTGGTGCATCATTTTTCCCGTTCCCACAGCTCATTTAAAATCCATTGCGCAGATTAAGCACTGCTAACTAGTCGTACTTGTCATAAGCTCTGTCCTAATTTGTCATCGCATTTTACAAACTTTCAAGTTTTCATTAATAATATTTCAGATATTTCAACAACTTAGCAATCTTAGGTCAGCTAATCCTCCAAACTGGTGCTCATTAAGTATAAAATAAGAAAGTTAGATCAAGTTTTATGATTTAAATTTGAAGACATTCTAAAGAAATCACGGCTTGCTGGTAAAGGACAAGCAAACATGCAATGTTTACAAATATGATCCAGCTTAAAAATGAATAGAAAATCTATATATAAGAATAAATAAATATTATAAGCAGGCGCATGTTCTATATATACAATACTTCTAAAGACAAACAAGAAGATTTTTTAAGCTTAGATGCTTTCTTTTCATACACTCTTTTCGCAAGGGTATTTTGGGTTTATGATTATTTGACTCTGTCAGCTGCCCAGAGGGAATTTTAACTATGAAATGCTTATGAACTTTGACATGCACTTTAAATGAAGTGCAAATAGTAGTTGCAAAATAACAACAACAGCTAAAGCAAATTCTCTTACAGTGGCTACAAAAAGTAATTCCATCCAGTTGCCGACTTTTATCAAGTATTTTGTTACAACATATTTGGGGTTAGTCTTCTACTTGTTCTGGCCACTTAGTTGCAGCCTTAACTTTAGTCTCTTTGCCATTTCTATTTTGAATTTGCCACCGCCTGTGGCGCGCCTTTCAGTTTCAACTTTACTGCACTGCTCTTCATCTGGAGAACTTTGTCAGAATTTCAGGAACAAAATACCTGATGGTTAGCTAAGCATTTGCGTTCAAGGTTGAAGCTGGCTATGGTTGTAATATTTGCACGCAGCTAATTTGCTCTGCTTGATGCTGAAATTGTTGTGTACAAAATAATTTCTATTACGACTTGGCAAGAATTCCGAGCTCTTGAAATGGAATGCTCTCAAATTCCATTAATTGTGGTGGATGTGAATGCAAATCGCATTGAGTGGTGGTTCGCTTAATGTAAATGTAATTAACGTATGCTCCCTACCTTACTTGGGGTTAACTAAGATACAATAGTTTCTTTGGTAACGCTCACTGCGCAACGTGGCAAATCTGATGAAACTCTGTCTGCCTCCGTTTTAGAGCTAATTGATGTTAGGTTATATTTAATTAAAATTACTTGAGCTGCTTTAATTGATGTTGAATATTTACTGCTACTTTGATAATTAATTTTATAAATATTTCTATCAAAGATTTTGGGGCAGTAAAATGGAATTTCTTATCAGATCCTTTCCCATTTAAAAATGGGCCTCTATTCCACACAGTTAACTATTAATAATTAGACAATAGACACAAAGACAGAAAAGTTTATATACATACTTTCATCAGCGGACATGGCCAGAAGAGAGCGCTCTTATTGTAATTGTAAGCCAGTTGCTCGGCCAGCTGGTGACAGTGGGATAAGCTGCTGGTATCCGAGTGGTGCCGTTGCTTCTCTTTCTGCACTTTATCATTTTGTTGCTGGTTTTGATGTTGCTGCCGTTGTTCCTTTGGCCGCACTGTGGGTGCTGATAAAGTGTCTGCTGACAACTGTTTCATTTGGGTACGCAGCTGACTTGGCTGTTTTGTTGGGTCAACGCCATCGCCGTTGCCATCGTCATCGAGGTCCACATCGGTGTCTATATTAATGCCCGCATTTAAAGTCTTTACGACACTCGTGTATTTGGGTAGCTCCAGTAATTTAATGAAGCCACTTAAATCTGCACGTCAGCAGCGCCATCATCGAGCCAAAGCAAAAAGCACAAGTAAGAAAGAAACATTTTATGTAGCATATAAAAATGGTTGCATATTTAAGTTCTTTGCTTGTATACGTGTATAGCGTGTGTATGTGTGTGTATAGAATGAATGTGTATATATGCGCTTAAGAAATGTAGTTACTGTAACGGCTGATGAAGCCAGTCAACTAAAAGCATCCTACACAGTCTAACTGCAGCTCCGTTTGAGTGCTTCTCAGTCACTCGCAGCTGATGTGAGTTGTCGTAACTGTCATAATTTACATGATGTTACATAGCTCTATAAAATGCATGTGCTTGAAAGCTACGTAAGTCATGTTGCTTCTTTACAATAAAAATACGTGATGTTTCAATTCAATTTGCTTTTCATTTAAATAATTTTTTTTCTGTATAAAAATCTAGATTTCATTTGAAATGTTAATTAACAGCTGACTACAGCTGCAAATATAATTTGCTTTATTTATTAAAACAGTTGTATTTCATTTATTTAGTTTAATAAATTTTAATATACTTAACGTTATATAATATTTTAATATATATATTTAATTTTTAAAATTGTAGATTTGATTTTACTCAATGAATTTAAATAGCTTTCATTCCTGCATAAATTGCCTACAAAATTTTGGTATTTGAGCTTAAAATATTTTTACTCAATTTAAATTTAATATTACTTAAGTAGGTCTTATTGTGCTCGTTCCCCAGACGATTCTTAAGTTTATTTATTTTTTCTTTATGCAAATATTACTTTTCTTTTATGTAGTCTAGGGCAGTTGAGGAGGCCGCATGTTCAGCAAATTAAAGCACAGATGCCCAACTCGTGCAAGTTGACTTTGTTATTATTCTCTTGGTAATGTAGCCACCTTTTAATTTGTCGCTTTTTCCTGCACAAAAGGCAATCCATGGAAATACAATTTATACATTCGCCCAGCCTTCTGTGCTGCCGCAAATGCTGAGAGTTCTGGCCAGGTCGCGTGGGCATAAACTATGAATTTACTGGGCCAGGCCAGGACAGGCCAGGCCAGAGCAGGGAAATGCAGGACAATAGGTTTTCTCCTGCTGTGCTCATGTGGTTGAGTCGTAAATTGAGGTAGATGCATGAGAGGAAGAACTAACTGCAACATATGCAGCTAAAATCAATTTCAATATTTTGCAGCATAAGCCTTGGCACAATGTAGAAAGAAATTACGGAAAATAGAATTTATTTTGCATGCGGGCAACTGCTCTGAGATAAACGATAAAAGGGGCATAGCTACGAGCTTGGCTTTGAAATAGAATTTCTTTGTGTGTTTGGGTTTAATTAATTTACCTTTTCATTGGGCGAATCAATAAAACTTTCTATAAACTAGCGAGTTTAGTTTACATTAAATAAATCAAATCTAAACTTTTGCTGTAATTGGCAAAACTTTGGCGCCAAATAAGTGGACAATGTGCAAGTTTTCCATCAGCCAGTCTGGAGATTCTTATTGCTTATGTGTATTCCACCACGTTTACTTTTGAAACTAACTAACAGAACGAAAATTGTACAAAATAAAAACAAATCTCCTCTTGAGACAAGCGGCAACTTAATGGAAAACTTCTGTAGAACAACATCGGCACTGGCCGCAAATAAAACTAAACAATTTGGCCTTGCCTTGTATCCGCTTGAGTAAACTGCAGCTTATCGCGATTTGTGATAATTCATTAGCTGAACGCATCATTATGGCACACTTAAATGCGCTTATGTATTCAATTTGCTCATCGAAAAGTTTTCATACTTACGATGCAATTTGTAGTTCTGAAGTAGCGATTAGCTACTTATTGAAATTAATTTTCCTTGCCTCAAAATATATATTTAACATAATTTGAAATGAGCAAGTTCTTCAGCAGCTTTTCATTGAAGCTAATATAGTATTTTCTTGTTTGTTCAAAACTTAATTAAATTTCTACACCTAAATTTTTTCATGGACTTGTTTGATTGTATTGAAAGGAAATAAATATATAAATAATTTTGTATATATTTATGTGTGCTCTGACTATGCTCAACCCAAAGTCAAAAGTTCAGTATACGTTCAACGAATTTTAAACTTTTTTCTCTGAAACATTATTAACTACGTGATTTATCGGCTGGCAACTTTGGACAAAGGGCAGAAGCTGTTTATTTTTTTGTTTCAGCTGCCAAAAAGTAGCTTTAAGATAAATCAATAATAATATCAAAAGGCAACCGCAAATTGTATTTATAGTAAATAAAATTGTAAAATATATTTCAAAAATATATTCATCTCAGTTCGTGGCATAAAATTGGGTTTAGTCACGGTTGAATAGAGGACTATTCCAGTTGATGCAAGGCGGATGTTTTGTGGACGCAGATCTTTAAAATTGTTTGTGTATTTGAAAAATTCTTGGCAAATATCTGTGACACGCTCAAGTGCATGGAATCAATGCAAATAAAATGTGTATTTTACTCTGAGGTACATCCAATTGTGTATTAATATTTATCAACTGTAGAAGGAGGAAATTAAACTATTTCAATTCATTGCAGGCCCGAAGCTGCCTTCTGCCTGTTATAGGCATGTCTACAAAGGACACAAATCGCTTTTTATTCATTTGCTATGGGCAGGGAGTATAAAAATACTCATAAGTCAATTGCAGCTATGAAGATTTCAAGCGGAAATTGTAAGTTGTCAGTTGCCGGACATAAATATTTATGGCATCGATGGGCAGATGGCAGAATGCTGCACGGATGCAGGATACGAGTCCTTGAGTCCATGACATGCGCGCCTGAAATTGGAGGCAATGTAATTAAGGTTGTAAGCACATAGGAAAACATTGAAAAAGTAACAAAGTACTCAGCATTTTTGCTGCGCTACTTGATGAATCCTGCACGCCAGAGGCATAAGTCACAAGATGTGGCCGGAAAGTTTCTCGTTCACATTTATACTCGTTCACAAAGCGAAGAGAGTCTATTTGCTGGAGTGAGACCATAGCCTCTGCATACATTTGAAGATCGTCACAAATCGATAGAGTATTACCCAGTCAGTTGTAGCCGACTGCAATAATTTAGATTTCTTTGCAGCGGAGCAAAGTCTGCGCATAATGCATGCAAATTGAGTTTGCATTGAGGACAGTTTTTCACAATGATAAAAGCCATTCCTATGCAGGCAAAAGCTAAAAGTACTCGACATGCTTGTAGCTGATGAATCGCAGAAGATGCCCTTTTAACTAAGTGGCAACAAGTTGCCATACAAAAACAAAAAGAAACCACTTGACATTCATCATAACAAAGTTGCCTTTGATGAGCGAGCAGTCTCTTGTAAGTGCATTATGCAGTTTTATATGATTAAATAGGCACGAGAAAAAGAACAGTTTATATTTATATAATTTAATTACATGGCAGTGCAGAGAAAAATAAACTAAATGAATTTTTCTGTAAATAGCTTGAACAAAGCCAATTAATTCATTAAAGTTGCAGTTAATTACTTTATTGACCGCAACTAATAGATATGAAGCTATTTTTTTTTTCTTTTCTCCATTTGGTTTGATTCGAAATTTAAAAAATAAAAATAATATTAACAGAAAAAAACTAAATATCAAAATCAATTTAGTAGGTTGTGTGTGTGTGTGTGTGTTGATGTCTGTTGATTCTTGTGCTGATTTTTTTTTTCAAGTTGCGGTTGCTTACTCACCGACATCATGCATGAAATCGACATTGGCGTTAGATAAATTCACTTGAAAAAATTCAACGAAATGCTGGAAGCCCTGTTGCACTTGCATCACATCAATGCTCAATGACGAAGGTATTAAAACGGCCACACGCTGAGCTGAGACACTTGTAGTTGTTGTTGTTTGTTGTTTTTGATGTTGGCGGCGATGGCGTTGTTGCTGCTGTTGACGTGCTTGACGTACCACTTTTCGCACATTGCTTTGTTGTTGTTGTTGTTGTTGCTGTCTCTGCTGCTGTGTTGCTGTTGCTGATGCTGTCGTTGTTCTCAAAATTGAATTGTTACGAAGTGTTGTTGCTGCTGCTGTCGCTGTCGCTGTCGTTGTCGCTGTCGCTGTCGCTGCCGTGAATCTAACCGCAGTTGTTGCAGTCGCATTTGCCAATGTCTTGGGCACATTGCCAGCTGGCGCTGTGGTCGGTGGGGCAAGATTTTGGCCTGGTGAAAAGACGTTGCTGCTGATGAAGCGGGAGGTGTTATTCAAGGCTGTAAAGGTGGAGGAGGCGTGATGGGAATTAAGAAAGAAGAAGGCTGTCAACAGCAGAAATAATTTAGCAATTTGACAGATTGTTAACTTCATTTATGTTGTGTATTTTGTTTGGTGCTGTGGTTATTTTTGTTTTTGTTGTTGTTGTTGTTGTTGTTGTTGTCGCTGCCAATGGTTGTTGCTGTACTTTTTTTGTTGTATTCACTATTATGGTGTCTGTAACTTTGCTACTGCAGAGCTCACGGACCCAGCGGTCGAGTCCTCCTTTAGCCGTTTACATTTTGCTGCTGATAATGTTGTTGATTATTGTGGCTACACTCGATGCTGTTGTTGTTGTTGTTCTTGCTGTTGATGTTGTTGTAATTGCTGTTAACGAACTTTTCTCGGGCTTCGCTCAGTTTGCTCATAATTGTAATTGCTTGGTTTCCAAATTGCAGCTGCCTGGAAATACACGTAATAAAAGAAACGCTTCAGTAAATGAAATGCAATTTGCAGCTGTGGTAGATTGAAAAGGCAATGGAAATAAAATGAGCTTATAGACTATAAGGAGATTCCGTTCCGTTCAACTGTCAAGCGTAAACAGCTCAAGCTTAATTCAAACAATCGATAATTGGTTTGCTTAAAGTTCTTTGCATAACAAATATATTCGAGCTTTCAATTTATGACCTATCGTCTATGTAGATCAGATGTGCAAGCACAAATCTATAATTTCATTAAGTAGGCCGCACACAAATTAATTAAATTAAAATTTTAAATTACTTAAAAGTTCAGTTCGCATCCACACACTCTATCTCGCATACAGAAATTTCTTTGTTTCACTTGTCTGGCGGCATTTTCATGCACGTTTAAGCACTCTCCCACGCACAGTCACACAGGAAACAGTTAAGCACATGCACACACTCACACACACACACACTCATGCGGATTTTCACAGAAATGCGACGCTCTGCATAATTCGGGGCGCAAATTTTGCTTGCGGTTCGTTGGCGGTTGGCAGTTCCGGCTGGTGTCTTCTTCTGTTGCTATAAAAACCGAATTGCTATCAAATTGATTGCGCCTAAATAAACATTTTGTATATATTTTTGTTGTCGTTGGTGTTCCGGGGGGCATACGTGTACTTTTCTCTGAACTCTTTGACTTTATTTATATTCGCTGCGCTTCGATTGCTTTACATTTAAATACTCAGCAACAATCAAGAGTCGTCGGGTATTCCATTGTCGGTTGGAATTATGCAACATTTGTGTGAAAACATATGGGCAATTTGACTAATTCTTCATTTTTACTCAAGTTGATTCAATTTGTAGGATATATCATATTCATCGACTTTGTATTAATACAGTTTAGCAACTGTCACGCCCACCACCTTGAACTTAAAGTGTAAAGTTCAGACAGGATTGTCTATTCATAGAACTTTGTTTCCATCTGCCCATCTACCTCTGTTTGCTTCTGCCTACTTCATGCTTGATTACCTGCACAACGCATTCGTGCGGCAATATTTCAATTCATCAACAACGGCGCCAATCTAAACTTTCATTAAGATATTAAATTTAGTTCTCATATCGTCGGCAATCTGTCGCTCGATGGCTTCTATTGCGTATGCCAGTCATTGCCATCCTCATTCGATTGCCCGGAAATGATTGATCGCTGTTTCGGATTACCAAAATAGGGCCAAAATAAATAATCTGCAACCGCTCAAGGCATATTGTCGCACATTGAGCATTTCCCTGATTATAGACACTTTGTAAATTTTGTTTTCCGACACAATGGGGCCAATGAGTTCTAAGCCTAAGCGATAGGCATTTAAATTAGCTATCTATATATATTTGAAAATTGCTACAGTTGTGCAGATTTGATGATTTGCCATTATTTTAATCATGCTTTGATTTGGCATTTTAGTTTGGATGTTATAGATTCTAAATACAAAATTGACCTCAGTAAGCGATGCCTACCCATTAAAATTTGTATATTTTGTGGGTAAACAGACTGAAAATGTAAAGTGCTTAATTTGCTGAGTTTGACTTTGATTTCATACCATTCTCAAATGGTTATAGCTTGATAAAAGAAGAGCAAGATGTTGATGAAACTGAGTTGATTGCCTGTTAATAATAACAGCAGGATACTCTTCGAATAGCTAATCGGTCGAATTGAGTCCTTATGCATCTAGGCAGACAGCTTATTAACAATAAAATTAAATATGAATACGGGTAACAAGTAATTATAGCTCACAGCGATTATAAAATAGAAATTAGTATATTAATAATAAATGCAATGAAGGTCTCATTACAAAACTCAACTGTCTAACTGCATTCAAAAATATTTTGTATTATCAAACACACAAATATAATTATGTTATTGATTAACTCTGAGTCAGAGCTGATTTATGTTAAGAGCAAAAAAGTTTAACACTAAAATTCTGAATGAAGTACAAAAAGATGTGAATGCAAGTAATTTTGCAGCCAAAGTTTGACAGCTTCATCTCTGCAGGTGACCTTTCAGCCTTTTAAATATCGTCACCATTTTAATGACTATGAATATGAAGCACAGGGAAAAGGCTAAAGAGCGTTTGCTATAGTCACGAGCATCTACTTAAGCGTCAAAATGGAAAAGTAAAAGCGATTTCAAGAGTAAAATAGCTTTTAATTTTATGTGATTTTATGAGGACCATAATAAGCGCGTAACTAGCGGACAGGATTGGGCCAAGGAATTGCTGTAGCAGCAGCAGCAGCAGCAGCATCGGCCAGGAGCAATAAACAACAACATTGACGGCGCGTTGTAGCACGCTTATATAAATAAACATATTAAAAACTTTCAAGGATGCGAGCAATAAAAGTGAAAATAAAAAATAAAAAAAAAATAAATAAAACAACAAATCCGTAGTACGCTGCTTGATAGGGCCAACTCTGTGTTGTGGCCAACTGGGCAGGCCTCGAGCATTTTTAGTGTGCTTGCTATATATACATATATATATGTATATATTTTGATCCCACTCTCATCCAAAACGTACACTTATGCACACCTCATCGGTCTTTGGTAAACTCTCATCTCGTGCTCGCTGCCGGCTTGTTTTTGCCGTCATATTCGCATTCATTTATTTTATTTAACTCAATTTTTTGCTCTTGCCTCTATGCTCCTTGGTATTTTTGCGTTAGCGTAGCGTGTCCTTTCTTAAGGGCATTATTAGTAAGGCACACCTACATCAACTCATACAACCAACCACATCTAGCCATACGCATACACACAAACAGACTTGCTTACGAAACATACAAATAAGAGGATATGCGTGCGGATTTACTCTTGCTCGACGGCCTTTGGCCTCGATGGCGTATACATAATATTGTTGGCAAACGGCAGCTTCCTTGAAAATTTATAACCACTTGTTCTCCCGCTTATTTACATACATATTGACACACAGCAAACGGCAGTTAGCGTGCGAGTGAGTGTTTGGTCTGCTCTATCTGGAGCATCTTTAATACCCATACATATGCGTTGAGGCCTCACATACCCGGCTCAGTTCTCTCAGTTCGGCGGCAGCTTCACAACTAACAATGTGCGGTAAGTGGTGACCGGTGCCGGGAAAGCAGCTGCCACTCATAGCCACACTTATCAAGTGCCTGTTAGGTGTCTCTCTGAGTTGCCAAGAGCGAGAGTCTCTGTGCGCGTGTGTGTTTTATTTACCATATGCTCTGAATGCCCTAAGAATATGAGTGGTTTCTCTAAGCACTTTAACTTTCAGTCCAACATCTTGAAGGCTTACTGATAGTTTAACAGTCTAAAGAACATACATCTTAGAGCAGCGTGCAGTTAACTAAGCATGTAGCATAGATTAAAAATGAAATTAATATTTGGGTTTATGGTATTTCTTTTGCTATAAGAATAGTTTACTAAACTATATATATAGCAGCTATATATTTTAATACATTTTAGATTAAAAAATTCTCTAGCTTAGTCAAGCATCAAAACGTTTAAAATTTAATTAGGAAAATGCTTGCTCATATTCTCATGTAATGATTGTTTGTATTAGCTCATCGCTGGAGTCAGTGTAGAACGGGCTGTTCTGACTTGTTGTTTTTAGCTAGTGAAATTTGCTGGCATTGGCAGCAGGTGTAATAACTCAATTACGTGGTTGCTCTAGTTACCCCAGACAAATGATTCAATGTATTTTATTCAGTGCTGTATGCTGCTGCATAAATTGGTTCATGTTGTTTTGATGGCAGAGTAACCGGTTGCTAAGCAGCTCTGTGCTAATTGAGTTCAATTCAAAGTGTTTTTTTGCAACTTGAACCTTAAGTTTGGCCTAGAGCGCTGCTAGTTAACGCTAGACTGTGAAATCTATCTCTTTACATTTAATTTAAGTAAAATAAATAAATTCTTAAGAAAACGCCGCACCTGAAGTATTTATCCGCATTGGCAAATAAACTAACCCAGCTTGGCTTTTATTTGCACTTCTTTATTCGAGCCTTTTGTGTGTCGAACGGAATAGCCGAACGGCTGCTCTAGCCTGGAGTCAAGCTATGTTAGCGCAGTTGTGCTGCTTCCTTTACTAATTTTAATTTAAATTGTGGCAAAAGCAAACTTTGGGTATTTGGATAAAGCCACTGTCGTTGGCCGCATTCGTTTGTTGATTGTGGCTCGGTTAAGAACGAACATTGGCTTGGGTCGGAGTTTCTCTATGGCATCTTGGGCTGAGCGGCTTGCTATACAAAGTTCGGTAGTCAAATATAATGAAAATAAGCAAGATTGTAATTTATGGCGAAGTGAATAATGAAGTCCTAACGATTCGACTTCGGATTGCCTTTGCATAAACAAAATTCAAGTGAAAATATATGAAAAACCAATTTATTTGCCGTTGGGAATAGAAAATTGTTGTAGACCAATCTATCGGACAGAATAAATTAAGTATTGAATATATGGCATTATTAAAAATATAAACTATTATTCGTTCAATAAAATATATTGATTTTTTGTTCTGATATGTGTGCTCCCCGACGTCAACATTGTGTTGACTGCAAAACTTTGATATTGTTTTGATGTGCATGTGTCCTTTGTTGCTGCGCATGCAAAATTTATATAAAGGAAGCCCAAAATGTTTTACAATCAGGCTTCCAGAGTCTTGACACTGTGGGCTGCAATAAGTATACCCCGCGTGATTTGCTTTTTCTCGATAACCAACAGAAGCCTGTAAGTGTGTGTGTGTGTGTGTGTGTGTGTGTGCTGGGGTGTGTGCTTGTGTGCAGTGCTTGCAGCATCGCACAAAGTTTCTCTTGTTCTTTGTGTGTGCGTGTTTTTTTTTTTTTTGTTACTCTTTTTCCATCACGCCTGGTCCGCCTACTCTTGGCGACAAAAATCTCTTGCGCAACACACGCAAACCGAAGGATTTTCAATGGTTCAGTTGCTTGTTGTTGTTGATGTTGTTGCTGCTGCTGGCCTTAACTGCTTGTTGTTTATTACCGTTCCAGCTGTTGGCCATGTTATGTTGATGTCTTACTCTGTGTGTATGTGTGTGTATATATGTATATACATATTTTGTTTTGTAAATATCTGTGTGTGTGTGTGTGTTTGGGCTTTTGAGTGTTTGAGTTTTGAGTGAAAACGTTGTCCTCGTCTTTTTGCTTGTGCAAAAATTAGTGGCAAGCAAAGCAAAGACTCAATATGAACTTGAATTTGTTGGCGCAATTTCCGTTCATATGTATGCATATATAGATTACACACACTTAGACTCACTCACATACATACATACATACACATACATGAAAGTTTTCCATTCTACATAAGAGTACTCATAGTCGTACGTACACACAGGCTAAAGTGATTTTCTAGTTATCTTTGATTTTGTTGCCGATGTGCCGTTGATTGTTGTAATTGTATTCAAAAAGTTTTCTGTCGTTAGTATAGTTGTTAAAGTTGTGTTATTGTTGTTGATGTTGCTGTCAGTTGATTTACTTATTGTTGTTATTGGCCTTCGAGTAATTCGATTTTGTACATGTGCTTGGGCTATTTGATTGCCTTAAATGTCAATTCACTATAATGGCATTTCTGTTGACCTTACGCTAAATCAAAATTAAGAAGAGACAAGCTATTTTTATCCTTTGAAAAGCATCTATTGTTTACCTCATTCAGGCTATAATGCAAGTAAATAAATTACATTATATTTTTATGTGTTTACATATTATCCGATTTGCTTTGAATAAATTGTATCAATCAATTTCTCAACTACAATCTATATTCATTTTGGGAGTATTTTTTTATGTATTAAATTGGTTAATTTAATATATATAAATTAATATTTGAGAAAAATGTCTTTCATTAATTGAATCAGTAACTGAATGTAACTTAAAAAGTAATTAAAAATTAATTTAAATATATTGATTTATAATTTAGAAAATTTTGGTCAGCTATCTAGGTAAGAGAGTATTTTTCCCCCTCAAAAGAGTATAAATTATGGGACAATTTATGCTACACCAGCTTTAACTGAAATTTATTTCCTTAATGCAAAGCCAAGTAATTAAATTTCCCAAAGCAGTCATAGAAAATTTGAAAAATAATTTACATTACATTACATTATTTATGCAGATTTTTTTTAAGCACATGCAAACATAATCCATACACAAATATAAGAGCATATATATTCAGAAACAGCCGCACTTTCAGGCCCATTCATCATTAAAATTCTGCCAAAAATATAGAAAATAAAAATAAAATATAAGAGAGACGAACAGAAAGAGAGAGAGAGAGAGAGGGAGAGAGAGAGAGGGAGAGAGAGAGAGAGCTAGTGCAATGGATATATTGAAATGAAGGGAGAGGCAACTAAAGAGAGATAGAGGCTCGGGCAGGAGATTACGAAAGAGGAACATGAAGAGAGAGAGAGAGAGAGAGAGAGAGAGAGAGAGAGAGAGAGAGAGAGAGAGACGAGATTCAAGTAGCGGCTAGTAGAAAAAAATCCAGTAAAAAATGTGCGCATAATGTAATATTTTCTATACCAGATATATATATAAATATATACGTGCATAAATATATGTAAATACGTATATTTATGCATATAGAAATGTTTATGAATTCTGTCCGCTGCTTGAAGGAGAATCTCAGACATTTTAATGAAAAACACTTGCGGCTATAGAACTTTATGCTGTTATACGCCTACATATATACATGTAATGAAAATGCACATATATATAAATATATTTATTTTTAAGTGTGTATGTATAAATATATATTATTACGTATGTATATGTAGCAATATACTAATACACCTGCATTCAAATCGGTGTTGGGCACACGTTTTATGGGAAGCAAGAATCAGAGCTAAAAGCAATCTGCATATTCGAGTAAACGAAAATGCTGAGCGCTTTCCACTTAACATTTTTATTCGCATTTTATTTGATTTACGCTGAGCTCAAAGCTTTCCTTACCTGAGCAGAGCGCTTGCCGCTGTATCACTTACCCCACTTGGCGACGTTTGAGCGGCGAACGAGTCGCTCAACACTTAAGTTGTGTAAGGGTAATAAAGCAAAAATCTCAGAAAATTCGTTTGTCGAGAGTCACTTTCACTTCCCTTCAACTAGATCGATATTCCTCCCCCCACCCCTCTCCCCAATACACACACACACGCAACTATGTATGACAATATGTACGGCAATATATGTATTTGTAGAACACTAACAAAGATTGTGATGATAAATGATTTACGACTATTTGTGCCCAGTGTCAGCCAATTACATTAATTGTGTTATGTTGTACAGCTACATACGTTGAAGTATGTGTTATAAATATTAATTAAATGCTGGTGTGGCCTTCAGATGTCTACTTTAGGACTTAGGACATCAGATGCTAAGCTTGAGGCCTAACAAGGCTTACAAATTGTTTTCCTTACAAATCTAACCATGTGGCATATCACATTGCGAGAGACAGAGCAGAAGCTGATATCAATTAAAAGAAGAGTGCTGTCAGATTAACTGGCCTCTAAAAGCTGACTCCACTTACTTAAATGTATTTTAGAGCGAAGAATGTTGAGCTCATTTCAAAGTGAGGGAACACAATCGGATTCTAGGAATAGAAACGTTTAGCATTAACAAAGAGTAAATATGTTAAATGCTTGACTTGAGTAGCAATGTACGCTAACTCAAGATGATGAATATGTCAATGAATGAATAGCAATTGACAAAGGAATTCGAAAGAAGTAGTACGACTAAGCAGTTTATAACGAGTATCAGTGAAAGAAAAGGACAGATAGATGTATGTAGTATAAAAGAGAGATCAAGTTAATTTAATTGTTTGTTTAAATTGAGGAAAGTAATTTAGCTTTAGTATAAATGGAATGTTGATGTACAATTTTGTATATGATTTTTAAATCAAGTTTGACATATTATACTAGTCATTGCAAACAGATCTAGCTATAAATCATAACTGTACTATATTAATATATGAAAATTAATTTTGAAAAAATGATTAACTAACAAAATTGTTTGCAATCCTGATCTGATTCTTGCGTATCAAACAAGCTAGATAGCTGAAGCAATACGAGTTTGTTATGAAGCTTATGCGAGTTGTTTAATGAACAAATGGGAAAATGCATATATATTTTATCTTGACAGCATCTATAATTCAATACATCTATATATATAATGTTTATACACACACACACAACACATACATACTTACAGAGCTCAGTCGTAGTAAAAAGAAAAACTATTCGAAATGAGTTCCATTTAGAAAATTTAAGCAGACGAATTTTCAGAGCGAAGCTTGTACATAAATTTGACTAGCCCAGTTTAGGCTCTGCGGCTTGCTTTGGGGTCAGTGTAAACATTTTCCATTAAATTTCCATGGCTGCCAAAGAGATCTACAAATAGTCTCGCATTTGAGTTGCTACTCACACATATACAAATATTTAATTATATTGTGAGATCTCTTCTTCTCCCTTTTGACTTGATTTTTTCGTCTGTTTTGTGCTGCGATTTTTATTTCAGTGCAGGAATTTGTTTTGCTTAGCTTTGGCAGGTCAGCAGAACCCTTTTTTTTGTGGGCTCTGCCCATTTAATACGCTTTGACCTTGCGCGCTGCTGTCGTTGCCTTCCCTGGGCTTTCATAATAATGAAGAGCATATTTTTGGGGGGAATTGCGACGGCTAACGGGTGGTTGGTCTAACCGGAGACGTCGTTCAAGTCTACCAATTGGGTTAATTGAATTTCCAGTAGAGCTACAGCTACAACTACAGCTACAGCTTCGGTTCGGAGACTTCATCAACTCAACTCAGCTTAGCTCAACTCTCTATCAGCTTGGGGACAAGCTTGCTGTCAACTAATTCTATTTCGGACCCAGTCCATTGCCATATTGTTGGCATGTCCCAGTTTTTGGCAACGCCTGGATTATGGGATGAAGTATGCTAGTGCTATTTACGCTTGTGCTTTATAATTGTATAAAAGTGCCATGAGAAAAGGCCAAAATCAATATGGATGGGAAGAAAGCCAGACAAAAAAATTTAATTAAATTATTTATTATTATTATAAATTATATAATAATAATATAAATGCTATAAATTAATATTTAATATTTTCAGAATAATGACTAAATTTAGCAAAACTTTGGCCTAAGCGTTCTTCCTAGTTGATATTTGAGTTCAATTTCTAGTTTTGGCTTGTTTATCTCTGCCGCATTACCACACAGAACTGCGCAATGCGCGAATATCCTTTGATGCAGCCGTCATGCAGCAATTCCCAGCCAAAGCAGAAAATGAGTTGGCTCTGCGGCTGCTTGTGTTTTCTAATTGAAATGCAGTGAAACTATGCGTAAAGCTCGTGCAAAGTTTTATCTTTTTTTTTTTTTCAAATGCCGCACAAATGGAACTAAAACTGTTTGCAGAGAGATAAATGCACATGCAGAGTGTGTGCATACGCAAATATGTTTGTGCACTTGTAGCCATAATAAAGATAATTAGAAAATAATTTCTTTTTCATTATTTAATGCTAAATTAATTGTCGCAAATAAGCTAAATTAAATATGTTATATTTTTGATTATTATTATTTTCTTCTTTTTTATATTGATTAAAGATGAGTAACATTCCGTAATATTTGTTTTTGTTGATCACATTACATTTGAAATATATGTTTGGGTTACTCAACTTTCTTTTCTTATTGTCAGTACGAATTTTGACTTTGGCTTGCCATAAAAATGCTGCACATACGGTCATATATGCATCGAAGTCCCTTAAAGCTGGTGTGCATGGCTGCATTTGTATACAGAGCGCGGCATGTAGTTGGGGCATATGACAGAGTTGAGCCGCAGGAGTGGTTTGTGTACATGCACTGCAGCTGTGGTGGCACGTATTTTTGCCCACATTCGCACCTGTGTGGCCGTTGAGTTAACTCATTTACATTCAAATTGAAAAGGATTACGCAGCGCGAATCGCGTAAGGCGGATGTACATCTTCTACCCGTCGGCCATTGGCTGTCCGGTTGAAAGCTTTGTGTGAAAAAATGTACGCCCAATTAACATTTAGCCGCAAGCAGGGAAGCGAGTTTTTGCCCACGTGTCCGCTCTCCAGTTTGTGCTAATGAGTTAATTCGTGGCAAACTACACGCGACGCAAATTATTCACATGCACGCATTGCCTGGAAATCGAGTGCTTAACAAAATGGCTGCTAGCCAAGTTAGATGTTTGTCTTCGCAAAGATCTTGATCAACTTCTTAAGCATTGGCTGCCACAGAAATTCTATATTTGTGCTTCATTCTGCGCTCTACGTGTTGGAAGCTAGCCAAATGGAGAGAGCGGCATGGAAGAACATTTGTAGATTGCAAAGTGTGTGACAAGTTTATGGCTTTTTGGCGGCACATCGGATTAGTCTCTTTGCGGTTAAAGCCTTCTCTGTCATACATCATGAGATGTCACCCATTAAAATTTCACATTCGCCGAGCGTGGAAGTTTTGCGGTTTACCGAGCGTTATAATGAGTTCACTGAACTTGCTTGACTTGTGTGTGATCTCTGATACATATTATGTGGGTATACAATTTGCGCTGTTCAAATAGAGTTATCTAGCCAAGCATAGAGTCTATTGGGATGTGGGACGTTAATTACAATACACAAGAGATAATATTCAAGCAAATAGTAATATTTCCAGTTAAATGCAATCCAATCAGAAATAACAAGTTAATTGATACAGATTTGAATCATATATAGTTTTGCGATTTTTAATTATCTGTTTTAATCAGCATTTTATCCTAATACTTCACTTGGAAAACTCATTTAACTGCCAAAATGATTTGGCGTTAGCAAATGTCACAGCAAATCAGCAAATAGCCTCAGCAACAGCTTCCACTTAACCCTTTTTCCTTCAACTTCTACGGTTTCTCGTTTTCTTTTTTTTTTTTTTTTTAGCAATCTTCGTGCTTCCACTTCGTATCCCGGCATGCAGAAATCTCTCAAGTTTACGAGTTTTTTTTTTTTTTCGCACAAAAATCAATTTAGGCAAATGCAGCTATAACAAAGAGTAGTTGACTATAGGATAACCTAATTATGCTTCATTATCATACTATCAAGAGTTAAAGGAATGTTTGTATCCTTGTTGACTTGAAGCCAACATTTGTATGTATAAAAATATAAATCCTTTATAATTTAAAAAATTAACTGTCACCTTATGTTTTCAGTTTCATTAAATTGAAAACCCCCAATAATAACTTTGTTTCCGACTAGGTGCTGCTGTAGGGTATGAAAGAGCTGAAAGGCAACTGGAACACAGCTTGTGCTGCCATATTTACGGACTTTCCCAAATTCCTTCCGTTATTCTTCTACTCCTTTTATGTTTTTCATTTGGTGGGCGCTTTCGGTGTTAGCCTCCTTCCGCCTAGCAGCGACTTGTAATTGTTGGGAAATTGTGTCCCGAATTTAGCCATTCTTGATTTTCACTTTGACTTCAGCTCTTCTTGCTCAGTTTGTGTGAGAAATTTAAGAAATTTCTAATCTAGTCTTGCTTTTTGCGTGGTTTTGTAAATTGTAAGTTTTTCGCTTTCGCTTTAAATTAACTTTTACTAGAGACCTAAGAAATTGGCATTGTTGTATCGACAAAATTGGCAGGTTGGATTTGCAGCGTGACATTATTTTCTCAGCGAGGCCATGCGCTAATTAGAAGCAACTAATGAGATGCTCGCCGAGCTGGCTGTCGCGGCCACAAAGACACTAGGTCGCAAAATCGTGACACAAATTAGTGACCACCATCGAGAAGTACTTGTAATGATAGTCGCTATGCCATTTCCACAGACAGCCGTCAAAGCTGCCTCGCGAATGCAACCCGCTGCGATGGCACTAACACCTGACTCTACCATGTCCCCGGCCACAGACGGCATAAATCACGGCTCTGGCTGTGCAGTGACTTGCCCTCATTAATTTGCTACTTGGCTGTGTTTAATTTCTCTGAATCTCTCTAATTGCAACGGCTCTTTACCATGGAAGACTCATTCACTTCGCACTGATAGAAAAATGTTTGCACACAGCAATCTGTGTTAATTACCAATATTTATTAGATCTTTGCAGATGCGTTTCATTATCATTAAATTAAAAGCATTAGCAGCCAACAAAACGAATACCTGTTAAATAAGTGTATTTTATATTCAAGAACCTGATATCAGATACTTATTTAATACATATTTAATTTGATGAACACTTCATTTAATAGGCATTAAATGCTCTTATTTTTTAAAATGCCAATTAGATGAGAGTTCATTTAAATATTTCATTTTGCCAACACGGCAATTGCGAAGCATATTTATATATTTCATTATATTATTATACGCCAGTGGCATTTCAGTATATTTTGGGCGCTAATTTATCAAAATATCCACTAGGTTAGCCCATGGTCCGCAGGAAATTAATATGAATTTTCAATTTTAAAGCATATATATATATATATATATAAATAAAATATTATTTTTTTAATTTATGCGAATATGTTATACATTTATTGTATTTACTCACAAATATTTAAAATTGGTTCACTAACTGCTCTCATTAGCATTGAATTAATTAAAATTTAATATTTGTTAAAAAGTGAATGCGGTCAGACATAAAAGAGATTAAAATTAATTATTTCCCATTAGATGCAATAAATTACTTGATGTTTATTTATTGCCACTTTCATTTATTACTTGCTTTTCATAATGAACAGGCAAAATATATAAATAAAATTTTAATAAAGCTTGATATTTGCTTTTCTTAAATTTTTGCAATTGCAAATGTGATTTAACAGGTATATAATAAATAAATGAAATAAATATAAGAAAGCGTTAGGTGTCCAAGGCAAATACTCTACCTCAATCTGGCCATGTTTACTTTCTCTCTATTTTACCCAAAAAACAGAGCATTTGTTCAGCCTAATTTGTAGACTATTAAATTTGTATATATAACTGTTCGTAATCTATATGCAGATATAGAATAGTTTACAATAAGTATATACGCGCCGTTGTTGAATTAATAGCCAAAGTTTCCTTTCTACATAATTATGAATACAAATTAAGATAATTCTAATATATACAAATATGAAAGAAATATATAAAAAGATAGAGAACATGACATCACTATAACATAAAATATTAACATAGAAATAAAATAGAATCTCAAATTAATTTATATAATTAAAGTGTCTCGAATAAACGAATAAACAAAGCTAAGTAACTATTTGTATACCATTTCGAAATTGATTTGTTTTCGTAGGAGCTGAGTCATTTGAGCCAATTCGTCTTAGTTTTAAAACGTAATCGATGCAAGTTTATTGCTTGAGTATATTTGTAATTCATATGCATTCGGTAAGTGCATTTCAAATGCAACGAATTGCATCGTTTATCACTTGTTAAAACAAATTTGCTTTAAATTGCAAAATTGTTAGATTCGAACGGATTGTGCAGGGATGGGGACGCTGCATAAATGATGATGCTTTAGCCGCTGTGTTGCTGCTGTTGCTGGTGCTGCAATTTTCGCTGAGATAATTTGTTGCCACAAGGAAGTGCATCGAGAGTAGCTGCCCGTTAGTGACTTAATAAATATGAAGCCAGACAATTGTGCAGTCGGAGAGACGGGTCGTCGGAGCATATACGGGTGTGGCGGGCCATTAAATCATACACGACAAGATAAATTAGCACACAGCAGGCAAATGCGAATAGCAGTAAAAATGAAATAAAAAGCAACTGGCAAATTCAAAAAGACATAAATACGGTAAAAATAACCCACACAGCCGAACGTTTCCCACTTTGTTTGCTCACCCAAGCAAAGCTCTACACAAAATTCGCAGCAAGTTTTTCGTTGTGCTTTTTTTTTTATTTTATTTCATTCTACTTTATTTTGTTTCTTCATTTTCTTTGTTTTGTTTTTGTTCCGCGTTGTGTTTCGCCCTGTCATCTGGTGCTTTTAGCTCTGCCCTGACGTTTCTTTTCATGTTTTCCTTTTGTCTATTTACGGCGTCATTTTATTTTTAAAATTTTACTCTGCTTCCGTTCGGCTCTCGTTGCTAGCACCGCAATCCCTCGTCAATGTACGCGTCGCGCTGTTTACGCATTCGCCCTTTGCTGGTATTCATATGGATTGTGCATGTGTGGAAAGTGCGTGTTTGCATGTGTAAGTATGTGTGCGTATGTGTGCGCCTTTTTCATATTCAATTCCATTCGGCTGCCTTAATATGGCATTAAAGCAGATTGAGAGCGATGAAGTATGTGTGTGTGTGTGTATGTCACTTTGTATGTGTGTACATACATGAGAGAGCGTCAATGTGTGCCCGATGTAAACAAACAGCACAGCGCAGGTCATTCAATTAGAATAAGTTATTTAGGAGCAATAAATGTAAACAAGCCTTATCATAAATGATGCAAATATATATATTTTTATCTAAATCACAAGTTTTAATTAAAATCTGCTCTTTTGTGGCTACACATTAATCGCTGAAAACTGCCCAAGCAGAAAATTAAATATACATACACAAGTACATAATTACACAAATATTATATATCATCTCATCATCAGATCATATATGTAGGTCAATATATAGCTCCTTTGTATAAAAAAAAAATATTTCAATTCGATTTTAATTTCAATTTTCAAAATAAAATCAAGGCATAATTCTTATTTTTTGTATTTTTATAATAAAAATTGAAAATAAAAGTTTATATAGAAATTGATTTGTAATAATTACTTTTTATTTTTATAATAAAAATCAATTATGGCAATTAATTTTTTGTGCCTGATTTAAAAAAAGAAACATTCTTTAATTTCATGACTAGATGCCAGAAGTTATTTCGTTTAAAGATTTTAAATTTATTAATTTACAAATATTTATTTATACATTCATATATCCAAAAGTTGAAGTATTTCACACTTTTAAATTTAATTCCATGCATTTTCCAGCAATTGAAAAATGCTTCATGAATGTATTTTCTTTTCCTGTTTACATTGTGGGGCGTGACAAAAAATTGATTTCAATTTGCACAAAAGAAATAAATAAAATGTGTTTAACCAAAAATTGATGCGTTTATGGGAAGCGCAAATAATAAATAAACATTTAAAGTAAACATAAATATTTGGCGTCATAAAAAGTAAAACTCTCAATTTTTTCCACAAACACTCATGAATTGTATATCGATTTTGAATACTGTATTTGGTTTTATTTTAAACGGTTATATAGATTCACGTATATAGAATTCTGATAAGCAGAAATTACAATATTTTCAACAAATTAATGAAAAAGTTTGTTTGTTTTTACTAAATAGACATTTCAATTGATTTGAAAACGTTTGCAAATGGTGTTAGATATACGAAAGATATTCTGCATTTTAAAGTATTCAATATCAAAAAGGGTTTAGCAATAAAACTGTAATAATAGCAATATTTTATAATTGCATAAATATTTAAACTAGCTGAAACTATATTTGAGCTGCAAGCAAAACAAAGTGCCTTTTGAAATGTATTTAGTGGATATATATATGTATAAAAAATTAACAAATATTTATTCTGTTTGCGTGGTAAAAAAGAAATATTAATCGAATCTGCTGGCAATTTGGCTTCATTATACTACTTATTTATATGCAATTCCCACCTCTGTGAGCACAATTGCAGTTTAGAACAATGGCCAACCAATTGGCATATTGTTGTGTATTTGTATGGCTCGTTCTTGCTCGATGACTGATTTGATTAGCATTTCAACACATTTGTGCTGCATCGGTAGTCGAGGATAATGGAGCTCGCTTCGGTGACAGACAAAAGAAATCGAAAAGGAATTGTGCTGATCACAATGGCGCTTGGTTTGCCATTTGTTTGACATGCACGCATGTACATCTCATCTTCAAGTTTAATGACTACAAGCCCTGACACTTCCAGCCACCATGTCCCAGAGCTACGGCAAACTTTATTTGCCGTACCGAAACTGAAATTGAGGCAGCAGTGAGTGCCCCTTGGTGGATTACCCGCTGTGTATTTTATTAAAGTTCTGCATTTTGTTGCATACTTTGGGGCGCGCCTATGCAAAATTCCCACTGAGGACGCTTAAAGCCGAGCCGGAAGTTGTAAACGGCAGCGAAAACAAATGTTTCACTTGCCTTGTTGACCGCCCCTCATGGAAGCCAACTAGTTGTGGCCTCAACTCCGAAGTGCAAATAAAAAAAAAATATAGAACAGAAGTTTGTTGCTGTCGCATGCTGATTGCTGCGTTTTGGTGTGCGTGTATGTGTGTGTGTGTTAGATTTATGCTCTGTATGTGACAAGTTGAAAAGCCCAAGCGAAATATATGTATGCATGGCAAAAGTTTGGCCAAGAAGTTGAAACATAGTTCTGTTTAAATTCACTGCGGCTAAGATGCTAGCCTAAAAGCCAGGCCCAGAGATAAGTTAGAAATATTGGAGTTGAAGAGTTGGAATAAACAACTTAATTTATAAGTTTGACCAGATAAGTCTTTTCAATATTCTAAAGACTTATGTGTCGAGTGGCTTTAAGATTAGTATAAATCCATTGAGAAATACGAGAAAAAGGTAAGCTTCCAAATAAAGGGAGAATCAGCTGAATAATATAAAAGATTTACAAAATAAATCATATTTTTCATTCTCTTAAGAATAGTTTGAATTCTCAAATGTTATTTTATTGAAAGTGTAAAAATGGATAAAATAAAATATTTTCCTTTTTTTTTCATCAAAGACAACTCATGTATTCAGTTAGATAAGATAAGCATATGTTTCTATATTTATATATTAATTCCATGTTGACACACCCATTCTGGCTAGTCCAGTGATTTATTAGCTTCGAATTTTCGAACATCAGCTAATTAAAAGGCTGGCCACGATACGAAGCAACAATGTTAAGTATCAAATAACATGCAAATTAGATAAATTCCCAAAGTCATTTTAAGCAACTCGTCGTTCATGCTGTTTTAATAATGTCTGTAGGTGCTGCTATTTGCTGTGAAAGTCCGTCAGAACCCATCATAATATACGTACATACATACATATATACTCAACTTATACATGTAGAACTTGTCTTTGTATATATTTGTGTTGAATCTTTTAGTCGGGGGGGCGGGCACACACACATTTGTTATTTGTTCACAAATTTGTCAGCACGACTTTCGTGTGACTTTTTGTCTCCATCTTGCGCGTGTATTCCATTTTCTGCGCTCTCAGTTTTATTTTGTTCATCAAGTGGATTTTGTTTGGAACATAGTGTAGGGTGGGGGGTTGCATGGGTGGCTGACAGACGATTGTCATCGCAAGTGCGACGTCTTTGGCTAACAAGTAAGGCAACGCCAGGTGTCAGAATTCTTTCAATTTATAAGTTTCAACGCCTAATATAAGAGTGTATGTGAGTGTTGATGTGTTTTCGTATTTAAATTGACGGTATTATTCAGATGGGCCCAAGTGCGCAGCATCAGTCATGTTGATTAATATCACAAAATATTTTATCTATCCATTTGAGAGGATAAAGTAAAAAAAATAAAATTCCAAATACTAAAGCAAGGCTAAAGATTTAATTGGATTTAAATATCTAAATCAGTTAAGCTGATATATAAGAGAAGAATTTCTTAAAACATCTACAATATTATCGAAATTCTTTTGTTTATTTACATATTTCATATTTTTGTTTATATCTAAACCGATTTAACTTCTATGTGGCAAGTGGGGCCAGTCGGTTTTGTGGTATTTACATAGAAATTTCTTACGACAATAAATACCTGAAGATTATTGCAAAACACAATTCCTGTTGTACTGTGGCTAATGAAAGCCACTGAATATGTGCAGCAAGTGGCATGTGTGTTTATGTTTGTGTATGTGAATAAGCAAAGCTGAAATGCTTGTAGAGCCACTCTGAGCATGTATGAGCTGTGAACTCTCAGACTATTTGTACACTCTTAGGATATGCAGACTTGTTTTGATTTGGGCTTGAGCTCTGTGGAGGCAGAATAGTCAGCCATTAAAGCATCAATGGGGATTGGCTTTTCGATATAAAGCAATGCAAATGTTCATGGCAGTCGGAATATAATACAAATCTGTATATTAGTGCAATGCATTCAAAGCTTATATATTCAATGTTTATTAACTTATCTAGAAATTTTAATAAATTTTGCTTTTATACACTTCAAATAATGTTGTTACATATTTTCTACATTTATATATGATATATATGATTTTTAGTTTATTTATTTAATCTTTTTTTATATTATATATATTCAGGTTTTTCATTTTATACGAAATGTTAACATTTAAATGTGAATTAATTAGTCTTACCAGCCAAGTCAGTTGAGTTGATGTTTTTTTAGAAATTTTTTTTTTTATTGCTGCGTATACGGAGGTCAGTTGCCGGGTACTATTGCTGTGCGTTGCAGGTTGTAAGCTGACTTCCAGTCAGTCGGCTAGACAGCCGACTGAGTCAACTGGTGTTACTAAACCTAGTTGGGTGATGTCTCTTGCTCAGCTTGTGATACACGCACAGTTCACTTAAACGGCTTACTCGAACGCACAAGAACGGTGCTCTTTGAGGGTACGCAGTAAATCCCTTTAGCCAGACGTAATTAAAACATTTTGCTGTGGCCTTTTGACCATTTGACTTGCGTCTCGTGTCAAGTGCCGTTTGAAATGAGTTTTCTAATGCTAGGTCAGCACGTGTTGGCTGTGAAAGACGAGCTGAAGCTATGATTTGAACGGTTCTCTACTTGGTTTTTGGTTCAGTTCGGGTTGAGTTTCAACCCCTAATGCCCGCACGTTGCGTTCCACGGCACGCTGCAATTTGTGAAATAGGCCTGTAAAAATTTTAAACAACGACGTTGGCGGCACAAATATTTCGGCAATTAAGATGCGCCCCGGCGTCTGCTCACGGCGCGTATACGCGATGCTGGTAGCGGAATTCCTTAATGTAAGCAGGCGTCAGTTGGCTGGCGTGTGTCGTCTTTAATGGCAGCCATGGCGACGGCATCACTGGCAGCGACACGACAGCCATATCAACAAAATTTATACCCTCCCTCCCCCCCTGCAGAGGTATGTCATTCTTGTTAATGCCACTGCTGCGGGCTACTGTTGAGCGGAAAGGTACTCATGTCATATGCCCATCTAAGTTGTCAACACTTTGGTAGCCTGAGATTATGTGTGGCTTTGCTTTAGCCTGTTCTAAGCTTTGACTTCTATTCTCTTACTTAGCTATGCGGTATTTGAAATACATTTAAGGATTTTATTTGAAAACAAAGTCATCATTTGAATCTCAATTAAAGTTGCTGCTTGAATGGAATGCATAATATTTAATATGATACAATGTTATCATTGTTTATGCACAACATATTTTCAATTGAATACATAATTACTCGCTCTGTAACTCAGTCCAACTCAATTGCTATTGCCTGCCATTATTTGATATTTATATCATCAATAAATTGCAAATTCATTTGTAATAAATATACAAAATATATTTTGTATCTAATTTTGTTTGGCTTTTTGATTTGACTCAAAGCCGACATTGCGAATGAAATAATAATAATGTTTTCGCATTTGCTAAAATTTCAACATAATCAACAATTGATGATTCTTGTTTACTTATGTTTATTATTGACAGATTTCGCATTAAACTTCTCTAGCTTGATTGTATTGTATTTATTTCTAATTACGCAATTTCACATATATTGACAGCAATTAAGCTGTTTGAGCATTCTTTGCTTTATAATAAAATTTAACAATTTCTGACGAAGCTTAAGCTGATAAGGCTGTGAAACCTGATGGAAGTCTAAAAGATAAATACTTTGTAAGTATATTATCCTATAGACGTCAAGGTATTAAGCCTTACTACAAAGAAATTTTAAGAATGTGACATACCTTGCTAACTCAATTTTCAATACCCTCAGCCGACTGAGAGTGGGGAATCAATGTTTTGTGAAATAGTATGTAACAGACATCAGGTCGATTGACTTTAATAAAGAGCTGAAGATGTTTGACGTTATTGGCTTTAGTAGGTGCTCAAGTTTTAGACTTTATGAAATAATATATATTGTATTTTTAATTAGTGAAGAACAAATTTATTAATAATAGACAGTAATTGTATAAAATGATTAATTTTCTTACTTGAGGTAAAAAGAAGTAGGAGGAAATGTCAGCCGTTGCTTCAAGCTAGTGCTCAGGAGGCCTTCTAGTCGGGTACTCCCGAATAGAAAATTTCTGTTGGATTTTTATTTATCGTTTCGCTGAATAACAACGCAACAACGTAAAGAATTTGTCATAGGAGAAATGACAAAGCTTGGTAGCATAAATAATTTTTATAAAGCTTCAACGGTAAAGTTGCAATGATGATATAAAGAAAATAATTTTTGATTTTTCATTTTTTATAATTAATATCGCATGCCTCAAATTAAGCAAAATGTTTGTGACTGCTTTAAAGAGCGTCGATTCGGCTCGCGGATTCTCTGGCCACAATTGTAGCTCATTAAGGCAAACACCATCTGATGCCAATGAGTTTGATGACCAAGAAAAAGAGTAGCTCTATCGATATTCCAGGCACGCCATGCCTTTCAGACCACATCCCACAATGCCCACACACTTCGTGGCAGTTGACTTTGCTGCCTTGAATTCATTCATAAAAATCTTACGCTTGCTCGGGCGCTAACCAACAATGCTGGCTGTGCACTGTCGAAGTCTAAAGCTTAGACAATAACACGCAATCGGCAGACACAGAAACTCTATCACCCAGACACACACACACACACACAGACACACACTAGCTCAGACGTTTCTACACATATACAAGTTTAGCAACTTCAAGTTGTGGCCACTTGACAGCGAGCAGTTGATTTGGACCGTTTCTTGCACAAGCCGCGTTGCCTACTTATCTGGGCCGCCCAGTAGATGAACCATAACAACAAACACAAGAAGTACCTTAGCAGAATCTCCGCACGCGACTTGCGCACGCTGGAGCTGTATTTATTCACCGAGTGGCACAGAACTGAACGCGTTGAGGTTGTCACGGGAACTGAAATTGAAATTGAAAAGGCAACGCTATACACGCGGCCGCCAATCGTCCTTCCTGCCCTCGTGCTGACTGTCGGCTCTGTTCGCAACGAAAGTGAAATGTAACGCATACGCAACGTTGACCCGCTTGGTAAGTTGGGATGCGCGGCAGCTTTTGAAGTAAACTCGACGAGCTTTCGGAGAGCCACAACCAAACAGCTGATTTTTGTTATTGAGTCATTTGCCGGCTGCCCTCATTGTTGTTGTTGCTCTTCTGCTTTGTTTATGTATGGCCAAGACTTGTTTATGGCCTGATTTGTTTGCAAAGGATTAGGTAATTTACTGTTTTGATGGTTAAGTACTTATATACATAAATTGTTGATATGAAAAAATTCGTAAGCTTTTAGTAAATAAACTGAGCATTGATATGAGTATGGACATTGACTTTTTAATTATTAATAAAATTATGCAAAGATATTGACTTCAATTAGCTTTGACAATTTACATAAAATAAAATAAAATAAATGAAACAGTGGGAAGATACAATTTGTAGTAAAAAGTATGTAAATTTATAGTATATGGTACAGCTTATAAATAAATAAATATTAAAAATTTCGTTATTTATCAATTTTTTAAGTGTTTCAGTTGGTTTTGGACGCTGCTTATTTGTGGAACCTATAATGTTGTAAAAGCTTTTGAGCTTTAAGCATGCACAAAGGAAACATATCCTTGCTCAACTTTTTATGGAAGCTTTTTAAGCTTTAGCTGATTCTACACCCCTTAAAGCTTACCCATCCATAAAAGTACAGTTATGTTAAAACATGTGGTATATATGCTAATATATAATATGCATTATCAACAGCTTCTGAATTGAACAAATAAAACTTATTTTACTTTGCGATACTATTTTTATAGAGCACGCAAGAACTGAATCGCCTGATTATAAAACAAACGAGATATTTAAATGTTTTTTAAGAGTTTTTATACCTCCAGCTATACCGATTCTCATACAGATTCTCATATTTGTTCAGGCGAAAGAAATAATCCAATTATTAATTTAAGCCAGAGCAACGACAGCACTTCACACTCAACCAATTTTCCCTATTTACTATGATTTACCACACTACGGTATTCTTTTATTAAGGTATAATCAAAGCAGATCAATATTAATTCCTTATAGTCCTCACAGTAGCTCGTGTCCTTACTTTTTCTCGTAAAAATATTTGAAATATTCGATATTCAAGCATTTTTATTATTTTAATCCAAAAAAATAATATAATCCTGGCAAAATACTCTTTCTTTTTTAGTTCGTCCACAAATTGTATTGAGTTAAGCCCTTTGTTGCTATAAACCTTTGTTTTACGTTTCTTTATTTGTATTTTTGTTTGTCCAGTGTAAATTTTATTGCTTAACTTTCTGACACGAAGGCTTTTAGCAGCTGGCTGACCTTTTGAAAGACCTAGGAATGCCCACAAAGTTTACACAGGTCAAGCAAAATATTTTACTGAACATATATGACAACTTCTTCTTGGGGGCGTTGCTGAGGCTGCCCATATTGTGTGCATGCCACGCAATAAAGCAGAGAAACCAAATTTCTATAAGGGAACATCTAACAAACCCTTTTAAAAATCGGATGCTGCTGTGAAAGGGCTTCGGGTTAACCATTGGCCGCAAAGTTTGCAACTTATTCAGTTCATCTGAAAACGTTTAAAAATCTACTTAATTTTTCACCATTGATTGACCAAAATGTTTTGAGTCATACATTTTAAGAGAATGCCGAAAAAATAGCAACCATCTGCTTGATTAAATTTCATTCGTTCGATTTGGCTGCCGCCTTAGATTGGCCAACAGCTCAGTTCAGATTTCTGGTTTTCTGGTTATGGTTACAGGTGTGCGGCAGATATCGCTTAAATAAATTGAAATTTGTTTACCGCTTTTGTTTCCACAGCCACCAGAAACCGAATCTAATTAAATGGCCTTCTTCACGAAATATGTGAGCATTGGCGAAAAAACGAAGAGCTTGGCCCCAAACTTGGCAAAGTCTGCAGCAGCTGAGAATCGAACATGTTTGCACTTATTAAGCCAGTAACATTTACTTCCTGTTCCAGCTCCAAAGTTTGGGCCAGCTTCTTTATGCCCATATCAGTGACATTCCCTTTGCATGCCAGGCACATAACTCATTTTGAACAAAAACACGCTGTGGGCTTAAATCCAAACACGGTGGCTTATATATATATATATATATATATATATATATATGTATATAAATTATATTTTTATATATATACATATATACAAAGTTTCGATGCTCACTGTTTATTCATTCCGAAGGATTTGTATAAAAAATAAGACTCGTTGTCTGCCATTCGCTTTGAGCAGGTGTATTTCCTGATTTCAGGTTTTCGACGCTCTGATTGGCAAACTTTTCCAATACAACTTATGCTTATGCGGCGTATGCCAAAAATTGCGCTAATGAGAAATTTTGTTATCTACTTGAGCAGTAAACCTATAGCTGTAGCTCCTCAAAGTGTAGTTCACTTGAAAATGTGGATGTTTAATTGAGTGTTTAAGTTCATAGTTAATCAAAACTGCATTGAATCGTTTAGTATTAGAAAATTATCTTCGACTTCAGCTGCTGCCCAATCAACTATAAGCTATTTGAGCTTTGCATTTTAGTTTACAACATGCGCACTGAATTTAAATCTTATATAGTGCTGTTGCACCACATTCCGCACACTTTCATATTGTGCCAGCCTTGCCTGGCTGGTGCATTCATTTAGTTTTATGGCTGCCATTAAGAATATATTAAAATCAGCAATGTGGAATTTTTATGAGCATCCGAAACAGTTGACGTTGGTCATTATTAGGCCGGAAATAAGTGCGAAGTGGACAGCGAACAATGGCGTCGCGCACGTCCAGTTTGTGCTCTTGACTAGATAATGGACAGCATGTCGTATACGCAATTGCGAATATGCCACGTTCGCGTGGCTATTAAAAAGGGGTACAAGTGCTCAACTATCAGCTGAATTCCGACACGTCCCACTGGCCGCAATAATTTACTCCATATATATAACAGCAGCATTAATTCAACAATCCCTAATTTTCCACTGACATATACGTGAGTGGGGAAATGTAAATGAGGGAAGTATTTGGCGGCAATGAATTTCAAAGCCACTGACAGAATTTAATTCAAGTAAATTCAATTTACTGATTAAGTTAGCCCATCGACTTATTGATATTTTTAATTAAAAGATATTTTAAATTTAAATGACTACAATTCATTGAGATATACTTTCTCTTTAGTTGAATTTATGCTTATGATAATGCATTTCTTGTGTGTCTTATTACACACTTTTATTTCTGTGTAAAAATGAAAATTCATGATCCTTCACTAAAGCCAACATTTCGGCTTGACTGAAACATGCGCCGCCTTTTGCGAGTCATTCCTGAAGTGTTCACTGAGTTGCGTGAAAGAATTTGTTTTACTCGTTTTGCAATTTACAAGTGAATGTAGAAAGCCAACCTATTAGGCAGGCGACAAACAACTCACCAACTTGTTGCCGTCTCAGTTATTTCCCACTTTAAATCACGTAGCGCAAAGTTTCACATTTCATTCTTTATTTTTCTCTTTTTATTATGATATTAAAGCTTTAGTTTATTTATAAATAAAAAGAACTGAATTTATTTGATGGTAATTTTATTGCTCCAGTATATTTTCAAAAGTAGACAAAATCATAATTTTGTAATAAATTTCCCAATTTAAACCAGTATTTAAGAGAGCGACAATTCACAAACTTGGCCAAGAACTCGCTTCGAACCTTGCTTGTACCAATACATTGGGGATATATATTATATCTTATAGTTAAGCAATTCACATATAAAGCATCTCAATAAAGCAAGACAAGATTAGGTAAGCGAAAAACTGGTTAAAGATCCCATAGCTCTATAAAAATTCATTCTAAAACTTTCCAATTTATAGGCAATTAGTATTACTCATCTTAATAGGCAAGTGCTTGGCAAGTATTAATGATTAAAGCAGACGTCAGCAGCCGTCATTTGATTGGATGGAAATAGTTGTTTATGCCGGAGGAAATCATAACAATAACTACTCAAGATACTTGTCATCCAATTAGCAGACAATCAGCACATTCTTCAGGGCTATCATTTGTGTCAATTTCGTAAGCGAAAGCACCACAATCAACAAAATGCTTGGGCGATGCGTGGCCTTGCAGAGCAAAACGTATTCCCCTCAATAACAATACATACAATTTGAAGGCCTATCCCCATTTTGGCGACACACGCATCTAGGGGTCAGTTTGTCAGGCGAAGGTTAAGGCAACTGTGAAAGTTCAATGTCCCCAAGGGTAGCTACAGCAGCAGTAAATAAATATCATGTAGGTGATGTCAAATCCGAAATGCAATTGATATGCTCGTCGAATTGGCAGACGGTTAAAATTTGCCATCTGTAAGGGAAAATAGCTCAGCATTGTTGTAAATATACATATATGTGTGTATATATATTTATATATAAATATATTTACATTGCCTTTTACGCTTATCACGTTTTCTATCTCTCTATCGTTGACATTTCGTATACCCTACATCCCTCAAGAAGATAAACTAAATGCATATGAAATATGTATTTATATATTTGTATATTTGCGTTAAGTTATTGTCTTACAATAAAAAAAATATATATAAAATAATAGAAATACAAATTAGTAACATTGAAATTTGTTTATTTAATTTTATTGCTCATTTATTTATATTTCAATATTCAATTCAAATAAGACTATGAATCTTAGAATTCAATTTTTGCCAGATATTTTCTGACAGGGTATCAAGCCGTAAACTACATCGGACTTTCACACTTATGTTTGTTTTTTATACGAACCTTTTCCTTTTTATTGATAAGGTCAGCTCTTGGAATTACTTTGAGCGTATCTGTGAATGGCATCAAAGCGGTCATTATAGGAAATTGTGCCGTCTGTCGCGTGCTGTGCTGTGCCCTTGACATTGATGGTAGCTTGTCTACAGCTTTGACTGATAAACATTTATAATTACTTCCTGCGTGGTATTAAATTAAGTTAAATTTGCCAATAAAATCGATTAAGTGACAGACGTAAAGCAAGTTAAAAGCTTACTTTAAAAAGTGAGTATTTAATTTTTAAGTAACTTTAAAAAGTTCACATTTCGTCCATCAGCTAAAATATTGTGCGTATATAAAATATAATTCTATTGGACTACGTATCACTGATGTGATTTCCAATTGCGAGTCAAATGCACAAAAATAATTCAAGCTGAAATTGCTATATGCTACAAGAAATTCTATAAGTAAAGATTCTAGTGCTTTGGAAGCATAGTCTTAGCCATAAAGTTTTTCCTGTCATATGGCTGACTGCATTCGCATACTTCTGGCTTTTATTTCAGGCTATTAAATTCTTTCAAAGCACTCACTCATTTTGAAGTGAATAACGTATTTTAGTTCTGATATACAGTTTATTCTTCTGAGAAAATAAAATTTTTAAATTACTCAAGCAAATTTTTTGCTTCGGCTTATTATTTCTCGGTCTATTGCACTCACTCACAATACATCGATGTTGTTTTTAATCAAGGCTCGAATACTTAAAAACTCCAATTGCAAAAGCCATTACCTACTAAAATTGTCTGCAAAGTAATGTATGGGAGTTATATTGTGATTGCTCGACTAAAAGATACCGCGAACACGATTTGGTTCAATAAGAAGCATTTTCAATAATTATGGCCTTTGAGAAATGTTTATTAACTATTATTATTATAGTTTAGAAAAAATGTTAGTATTAAGTAAAGTGAAGAATATGTTTAAAAATATATATTCATGGCTAATAAGAATATTGGCATTCAAGATATGCGTACAAATGAAAACAAAACAAAAATATTTAACAGCCATTACAACAAGTCACCCTATATAATATAGCTATCACATCCAATGCCAATTCTTGGCTTTCTTCCAATCGCTGAGCATATTTTTTCTGGCGTTGCACTCAAGAAAGATTTCATTATGCCAATTGCGAGGACAAAAACGAAATTGGTCACAAGAAAAAATTCGTCGACAATTCGCATTTATAGTTTGAATTCAGTTTGCTATAAAAAGTTTGACGCCATCATTGATTTTCTTCAATAATAATTTCTACGCTATGCTGATGCCAATTCCTTTTACCTGTGATATATCCACAATTGCACAAAAAGATAACTAAAATACATGTGGTATATAATATATATATATTGTCTGAAATGTATAGAAAAAAAAAAAAAAATTAATTATGCAAAAGAGACTGCAGCTGGAACAACTAAAACTATTTTGCCATATTTCCTGATTCGATTTGGGCACACATAGGAGCACATTTATTTTGTTAAATAAGTCGAACAACCAAAATTGTTTTGGACACGCAATTTACGACACACTTCTCGTAGCACGTCGAGGCTCTCATTAATATTCATATACTTTTATTTATTGTGTGGTCGCCAGCTGGCACTGGACACTATGAGTCTGCTCAAGCTTCGACTCCTCGAAGCTGCAGGAAGCAGCTGAAAAGTTGAGACAGGCTTGACAATATTTTATTATTACAATGTGTCAAAGTTTGATGCACTTTAATTAACATGCAAATTGTTCTGTGCTGTGCTTTGTTCCATGAATAGAATTTTTTCTCTATGCTGCGTACATGGCGTATAAGCAACGTTTAATTAAATTGCTGTGACAGTTCTCCTCGTTTACATTGTGAACTTTTTAATTGAATTACATATATATGTATATTATGTGGAACTGCATTGAACTGCAAAGTTACAACTTTTGCACACTCAGCGCGTAGCCAAAGGCACGCTCTTTTTATACCCTGAACCCATTGAAAATGGGAATTCAGGGTATAATGGTTTTGTGAAAATGTATGTAACAGGCAGAAGGAGACGTCGCAGACCCCATAAAGTATATATATTCTTGATCAGCATAAAAAAATAAGTTGATCTAGCCCTGTCCGTCTGTCCGTCCGTCCGTCCGTCTGTCCGTCTGTCCGTCTGTATGAACGTCGAGATTTCGGAAACTATAAAAGCTAGAGAGCTGAAATTTCACATGAACACCCGTATGTTAGCTACGCAATACAAGTTTATTTTGTTTTTTCGATAACTCATCCCATTTCCAAATTATCGATAAAAAATCGAAAATTCGTTTACATTTTTTAGGTTTTTAGGGTGTAATTTCTACATTGTTTCAGCCAGAGACTTTAACTTTATATATTTAGATAGATATTATAAATACGCAGATTTTGTAGTTTTCAGATTTTGGATGCCACGCCCCCCTCGCCCACAATTTGCAAAAAACGCATTTCAAATACTAGAGACTTGCAATTTGGCACATAGATAGATTTTTTTATCCTTAATCTACTCTAAAAATTTCATGAAGATCGTCCATCTAGAAATGGAGTTATAAGCGTCCAAAGTTCAGCCCAACCCACCCCCAAGCCACGGCAGCAACTGCGCAGTTAGCAGAGCGCGCGCCTCTAAGTGCGTAAAGAAGAAGAGTATCACTTTTTTTGCAGGGTTCAGGGTATCTCGTAGTCGAGCCGTCTCGACTAGAGCCTTCATACTTGTTTTTTTTTTTAATACCCTGAACCCATTGAAAATGAGAAATCAGGGTATAATGGTTTGGTGAATATATATGTATATATATATATATATGTATATTATTAATCAGGGCGACGAGCTGAGTCGAAAGGCCATGTCCGCTCGCCCATCTGTCTGTTAGTGTGACCGTTATTTGTGCAATTCGTTCGAATAACAGTTCTTCAGAGGTTCAGGGGATGTCGTAGTCGAGCAGTCTCGACCTGAACTTTCATATTTGCTCTTTATTATTTTAAAGGGAAATTTGATTAAAACGCATATTTTCCTGTATGAGCTGACGTTCTTTGAAATGCATCAGTTCAATAGCTGGGGGCCATCATAAAATATATATGTATTCATAAATGAACAGATAAAATCAATGAACTTTATTTGTTTTGATGTGCTGCATTTTAAGCTTTATTAGTTTGGTTTTATATCAATAAGCAGCTTACAGATTTTATTTAATATCAGCCACTAATGGAAATACAAAAGAAAATGAAATTCATTGAAAGGATTAGCAAATGTAAAATATTTGCAAGCATTCGACAAATATTTTATATTTCGTTACTTTGACCACTTTGGATTCCAATAAAATTAAACGTGTGTTCACGTTTAATGTAATATACAAAAATAAAATAAAATAAAATTAAACGTGTGTTCACGTTTAATGTAATATACAAAATAAATAAATAAAATACAAATAAATAAATAATATGATTGATTATATTAGGTACCAGATGACTTTTACTCACTCTCGAGACAGACAGACAGTTGATAAGAACCAGAATATTAATTGCCCTAAAAAGATTATAAATGTTATTACATTTAGTTTTATTTACATTACTTTAAAGAGGCAGATGTCCAACAAACTCATTTCACTACGATGTGAAAACGAAATTGCCTAATTAATGAATATTTCGTTCCGTCAAGTGGCACGCAATTCCACTTGAAAGGAGTGATAGTGGTCAACTTATTATTAGTAGCGCTCAGCCGAGTGGATTGTGGTCTTATTCAGACTGAATCCATTGCTCCTTTCCATTGATGCTTTGCCAATTTTCCCACTTAATTGTGAAATTTAGTTGATGCGGCTTAGATGGTTGAGCTCTTCATAATCTAATGATTGTGGGTTAATTAAGTGCTTGCACGCACAGTTCAACAGTTGATTAGTCGAACTGTTAAGCTGCTGCATATATGTATGTATGTACGTATACTCGAGCAGACAGTTCACAATAACGCACGGCACAGCATATGTGGGCCATAAATTTTCACTTGACCCAACCTGGCTGCGTAGCTCGAGCAGATTTGCACGGCACGGCTGCCCGCCATCCGTCCAGACATATTACCTGCCGCTGTTACATTGCCGTACGTGTAGTAAAAACATTCATGCCTGTATAGGAGTTGCCATTTTGGACATTGAAAACCCTTCCTAGCATGGGCCGTACACACACACACACACACACACACAGGCACACATACACAGATGCACTTGCAATTTTGCTGCACTACAACACACACGTGCATAAGCGCAAGTGACAGGTAATCTGTGCATAAAAGCGTGGAGCACAGGTATGCAGCTAGCTGGCAATCACCGTTGCCTTGGCAATGTATGTATACATACATACATACATATATAATGCATTTCGCAGCCAGCTTTTTTGTGGCACTCTCCTCTTTTATTTTTCCTCGCCTTTTTTCTTGTTGTCTTGACAAATTTGCAGCTGTCCTTCGCAGGCAGTTTCCAAAAGCCAAACATTTTGCGTTCAATACTTTTTTTTTTTACTTTTTTTTTTTTTTTTTTTTTTTTTTTTTTTTTTTACTTTTTAGCAGATACTCTGAGAAGAGCAGGATTCCTTCGCCCGTTTGCTATGTAACTGTGTAGTCGTATAACTGTAGTTGCTGCTTGAATAAATATTTTGTTTACTTCCGACCTATCAAAACGCATGTTAATTGAACTATTCAATTCAACCATAATTCAGTGCATATTCTCATAGCTTAATCAACTACAAGCAATTTTAAACGAAAGGAATGAGTTCAGCTATGCACTTTAATGCTGCGTTTAATTTGATTTAAGTTTCTGATGGAATCTCATACAACATTATTAAATTCAAGGCACAAAGCACAATCAAATGCAGAAAATCAAATGCAAATTTAATTAACCCCTGTCTCTTGAAACAATTCAATTGAAAATGCCTGGGCGAGATTTTGCATCTCTAATTACCTGCCTGATGTCCGCACACAAACAAGCAAATTTCTAACTAAATTGACAGTTCGATAATATTTATACTAATAAAAGCTGACAACTTTATAATAGAATTGGTTGGGTAAAATGCATTTTACTTTTCTGAGGCTTTTGTAAATGTTGCATACACAAATTCAAAATATTTGTAATTCCACACACATTCAAGGGTGGCTTAATAGACAGTAATTGGGCGTCTATTTGGTCAATAAGTCACAAACAAATGCTGTGCATATTATGCAGTCAATGACAGCATTATAGTTTCTATATAAAATATATTTTCAAATATCAAGAAAATGATTATCAAGATTGATTAATAAAATACAATTGATAATTTTTAAATATCTATTTATATAGTTTTCGTTACTCATACAAACATAATATAATTCACAAAATAAATTTTATAATTCTTTAAAATTAAATTGAAATCATTTGCTACATAACTGTTTTCATACGAATTCAATCAGCAACTTATTAAATTATGTCTGGCTCTATGCTTTTCGTTAATAAGAAACAAAAGCATCTGTCAGTCGAGTAGACCTCTTCAAATTTTGTTCATTCACTTTATTTGCGTCCTTTGGGTGCTGGAATCTTTTGCGCTAGCGAATATTAATTACATTTATTGTGTTTACAGACATGTTCTGGGCTTTTGCGAAATGCGGAGGCACCGCTTTAAAAGTAATAAGTCGCGAGAATTCATATAAAGTCAACATAAATAAGTCACAAGTAGCAATAACTTTATTTAAGTATATATACGTAACGAGTCATGGCCCTGACGATTATGATACCGTGGTTAAATGTTCTGCACCCACAGCTTATAAATATGTTTTATTATGCACTTTCACTCATTTATAACTGGGGATCAACTAAATTAAGAAATTCGTTGCGGTGTCGACAATTCCAACACTTTGCCTTATGACTTCAGATGAAACTTTTGCATATGTATTTGCCAGGTAATCAACGTTGTGAAAATGCGAGTTAATGTATATGTGTGTGTGTGTGTATGAGCATGCATAAACCGTGTTTGATAACCGCCCACAGGTGCGTATCGCATTCGGCTAAGCCTTCGTCTCGCAAATATATGCTAACTGCCTTGGTCACGCCAGTCGTAATTTGTGATTTGGGACCATTTATAAAGCGAAGCTAAATTACACCGGGACATATACATTTCCAAATATATGGCAACGCCAGTTGTAAATTTGCAGATGCATGTGATTTTCTGGCCACAGCCAGACTGGCCTATGTTGAATGCAAAAACAAATTAAGGACGTTGCCGTCGGGCGCAGCAGTTTGCATCATACGGGCTCATGTTCCGAGTCCAGCTATATTTATTAAGGTATCAATGTATTTTGATGATGGATGAATCATACAATGCGTAATGAATGAATGTAATTGTAAAAAGAAAGGACATCAGAAATCGATATTTCACTTATAGGCTTGAAAATTATTGAGCATACAGTTAAAACTGATTTGCCATACATCCATTTCATATGCTCATAAATCTATATATATATATAAATTGTTTTCGTTTTTCTTAAATCAAAATACCCTTACAACACTCTCGCAAGAGGGTATCAAAACGTGTTTGTATTTCAAGTTCATGTTGACAAAACCAATTAGCTGATAAAAAATGTGACACAAAACTCGCATCGAAAACTATAAAGCCGCAATGTACATTTCAGAACAAATAAATAGAGTTTTCCACAGAAGTAATGCAATGAATTTGGACACTTTCATTTATATGTAAATTCAATTTGATGCTTCAATGTAATAGACGAGCTGCAAAGTCAAGTTCAATTCGATACAAAAGTTCGTGAGTTCATGGCTGGCTGAGTTCCTTTGGTCAGTGATCAATGAATAATTTCAATAAGTTAAATCGAACATTCGTTCAACTTTATGCAATTACTTTGTTCGGAGCTTAGTAACTTTATGTTTTCAATTCACGGTCAACTGGAGCCTGGTATGAAAAAGTCAGTTAAACTATGTACTAAAAATATTTATTTTAAAAATGATGTAAATCTTAAAGTAAAGTAAAAGAATTCCTATTCTTTAATTCATTATTAAAGTTGTTCAATGTTTATGTATATGATTTTATTCATTGCTCGTTTAAAACTCATTTTCATTAGTATGATTCAGATCTTTTGCAGAAGAAAACTTTGAATATCCTAGGATCACATAAATAGTTGCAGACTAAAACATGTTTGTCAGCTTATGCAGCTTCCGCAAAAGTTTTAAAGTGCTTGTCAGTGTTAGTTGTGGGAAGTGTTTGTGTGTGTAAGTGGGACTAACTAAATGCATCCAAATGAAGCTTTTATTATTGCTTAAGCTGTTGTCAGACCAGAGCATACATAGATAATGTTTATAGACTGAAAAGACTTGTAGCGTCTGAAAAGAACTAACTGCATAGTAGTAAAAAATGTTTTCCCATCATGATAGCCATCTAGACTCTTGTGCGTGCCTGTTTACACGTTACACCTACTGAAGTCGTTCAAAAGAGGTAAAACAAATTTAAGCGTTGCCAACATCGAGACCTTGAGACCACTTAGACTGAGACGCCCTCTTAAACCAAAACAATTTCCATACATACCTCTAAAGCTTTTGTAGCAGCATTTGCTCTTTCGAAATTGAACTGCGGTCATGCAAATGCAGCTGCCATGTTCTTGCCTCAACTCTGTCGCACCCAACCTGAATACAAGCTATGTCGGTTCACTCAATTACAAACTGCTTACCACACACTATGCTTCGAAACGTTGGCAATTGAATGTCGAACAAGCAAGAATGGGCGATGTGTATTGCCCATTCGCAGTGGCATGGGAAATTCGGGTATTTACCTGGGCTGAAACCTGAGATATTGCTAAACAAAAAGTTACTACAACAAGTGGAAGTCTGTATCTGACTATTGTCCAGTTCGTTGGCCATTGTTTGATGGTTGTGGCTTTTGTTGTCTTCTCGAAAGTTGCCTGTCGGTCGCTTTTGCGGCTAGCTGTTTATCTTTGAGCAATAGTTGCTGGCAGACGAGTTTC
This sequence comes from Drosophila borborema, assembly GCA_030914335.1. Classification (NCBI taxonomy): domain Eukaryota; kingdom Metazoa; phylum Arthropoda; class Insecta; order Diptera; family Drosophilidae; genus Drosophila; species Drosophila borborema. The sequence goes on along the minus strand of JAUESP010000306.1, from coordinate 8,137,228 downwards.
ATTTATTGTAATTTGAACTAAAACCAAATTCTACATTTTCGTTCTCTGTCCTCATCGGCAGGAATGTCACTTTTGTGGCTGTTAAGTGTAGCATTTCACATTTACTTCAACTTGTGTTTTGGGCCTTATTTGCCCTACGAGTCATTTGCAATTGATATGTAAATTTTAGTTAAAAATGGCTGTAGACTCTGAAACATTAAACAAACTTATGTGTCAACAATTAACACATGCCTACATTGGCAAATAGGCAAATTGCCCGACCAGGCTTCATTAAATGTTCACACAACTCGCACACTGGAGCTGTTCTTGCTGGCCTACGTAACACGTGCAGTTCACAAATTGCACAACAATAAATATTTACATACTCATTAAAGTTTTCGCATTAAAATAATACTGGCCTAGCGCCAACTGAATAGTATTACAGCTACCCGAATAAAAGCCAACTGCAAACATAAGCTTTAACCTCGCCGGCACACACTTTCAACTTTTTTCGATCTCCTGAACAGTGTTGCTAAAAAAGGATGTTTTTTATTGTACAAAAAAGTGGAAGGTCGAGAGATACCCTATAAATTGATTATGTGATTTTATATATAAATAAATAATTAATTATGTATATAACATTCAGATACAGATTCAAGCTCATCTTTGAATGCTGTGAAAGTGAAAAGATTCTAAATATCATATACATATTTATATATGTACATATATATATAAAGCTATCAGTCTATGCCTATAATAATGATAATAGTCTATAATAAAGCCAACATAATTTGTTAAATAGCCAATGTAGAATCTATTGGACTTTCTTTAAATTATTGAGAGGGTATTCGAGCGTATTAAAAACTGAGTAAATATAAAAAACATTTTACTTTACTTTTCTTTTTTTTTTTGTTGCCTGCAGGGCACGACCTCTGTCAGCGCCGTGTGCTATGCTCCGGTCACGTGCCTTCACGGCAGCCTACAAAACGAATTAGAAGCGAATGGAAACTGCTGCGGCGGACGTGTCGGGTAACAGGGTCAAATCCGGGTCTATGCTTTGTGAATGATATACACAAATGACTTATTATATTAATTGTAATTGTCGAATAAAAATAAATGCTTTCAAAAATATATCTGAATAATCGATTTATAGCATCTAGTTCAAGTGGGACTTATCTAAATGACATCATCTGGATATGCCTGTCATAGCGACAGGATTTACTATTGATGCTTATCAACTAAAGTCAAGCTGTAGCTGAAAACCAGCTGCTAACTTTCAAATCCAGCCTGAGTTCGAGCCAACTGCAAAGACGACTACTGTTAGCTTATTTAGTTGGGATTCTCGGATGCTGCACGCTGGTATTCTGTGCGTTCATAAATCATAATTTAGTTCATGTCATGCTGTTGCGTGTTTGCCGTCGGAATGGCTGGCAGGCAGCAGCCACAGCTAGCTGCTTGCAGTATATGCTACGCTTACAGTTTGCTGTACGTACACCTTGACGTATGAGTGATTTATGTAAATTAAATTGTTTGATACGGACCAAACAAAAGTCGTTTGCTTCATTGAGCGCTTTGAATTTTTCAGTAGTCGCAAGTGTTTCACGTCAATTCACACACTGCAAATCAATAATCTCAAATGAGTTGGCAACAATTTGATCTCATTTTAAATGGATGCATTTGCCAACCAATCGAGTGCTAAAACTTCATTAATACTAACCGTTCGACCACTTGACCATGCCACATGCATATTTCAAGCTTTAATTTGCAATTTAAACGTGGCGCTAGTGCAAATTGTTGGCCATTGTTTTAGCTCACCATTGCGGCTGCTAAGCAGAGCCATGAAACATTTAAAGCGACTCGCATATGTCCTTGTGGGTGAGAGGCTTTGCTTGTTTTATATATATGTATGAATACATGCATATATATATGTGTGTGTGTATATATGAGCAGCTTATGAATGAGTCTGTGAATCGGGGGCTGCTGCAAGCCTTCATCAAGTGCCAGCACGTTGATGGCCAGGCACAATTAAGTGTTTTTATGCATGCTGTTTTGTTGCCAGCAATTGCTCAAGTATGCTAATGACAACAGTCTGACTGGCTGGCTGCCCATCGAAATGTCTGTGTCCCTGCGTGTGTATGTGGCAGGTCTGCAGGGGCAATACTGTAAAAAGTCTTTTTTTAAAGAGCTGCTTTAAGCTAGCCGAAACTAATAACAATCTCATGCTCACATAGCTACTTGACCTTAATAATGTCGCATGAACGAACTGAATGTGAAAATAAATGCTTACCAACAGACACATAACACAATACACATGCACCCCGAGCACACACGAGTTGCCATGGGGACATCTGTGTTTCAAATGCAATAGCTTGGGGCTGCGTGCTTTAAAGTTGAGGCGACAATAATTTACACAAAACTGGCTTTTCTTTGGCATCCAAAATAAGTCATGTCTGTATTTCGCGACAGATGCGTCGTAGACTTTTTCCTCATTGTATTTCGATTGAAATTCGTTGGCATCTGGAATAGAACTTTTCTATGTTAAATGCTGCATTTTAATGACTGGCACACAAATACAGTCTTCCTCTCTCTCTCTCTTTTTCGCCCTGCCCCACGCTCTCACTCTCCCTCCCTCTCTCTCTCTCTCTCATATCATAGAGAGTGGAATAACTGTAGCATGGTGTATGAATAGAAAAAGCTTTCTCCTTAATTGTTAGGCTCAATCCTTTTTTCCCCCATATATAAAATAAATAAACATTTCTATTATTTGATCCAATGCTTTGTTATTATTATCAACAATGGCTATGCTTGGACAAAAATGTTGAAAAATTCGTGGAAGGCCGATCAAACACTAAAATTGTGAAGAAAAAATAAATAAAATAAATAAATTTAAATTAAATTCAATAAATTAAAAAAATGATTGACTAATTTAAAAAAGAAATATTAATAATAATAATTTATTTCCTTGTAAATTCAATAAAATCCTCACAATATAAAATAAATAAATATTCAATATGAAATTAAAATCGTAATTTTCCACTCGTTATTTCACAATTCCATCCTTCAACAACACTAAAACAAATTCATATTTTATAGATATGAAACTTTTCCATAAATATATTTCCATAGAAAAGCAATTAGTATTTTAATAAATTTATTGTTTGTCACTAGAAATCGAATCAAAGCTGATGTGATGTTGTGCTAATAACATTTTCAGTTTCAACTGAATTCATTTGCAAATAAATACAAATATTTGCAATTAAATATAAAGCAAGGAAAACTATTTACATATATTCAAACTAACTAGTGTCACAGTAAATATATTTTTGGTAATTTTTCCTTCTCAACATTAATTTTTTCATTTACTCATATATTTGAAGATATATTATGTAGTTTGATTCTATCCATGCACATTCTGTCTTCAATCAATATTTTTTGCCAAGTCCATTCAATTTGCTTTCACTAAGACTCCCATATCTGTCATCTTTGCCAACTTTGTGTTTTTGTGCAACTTACATAAATGATATTTGTCTTTTCGTTGAGGCAAGTAGAAGTTTACGTTGAACTTGAATGCAAGGGGCAGATGCACACATACGTCATTCCCAGTACCGAGCAGAAGATACGCTTCAGGCAGTTTTCAAATGTTGGAAATATTGTGGGCTGGCCTCATCGTAGTTGCCGTGGTGACATTTACATAAGCGGGAGCCTTTGTGATTTGATTTCGTTCGATGACTGCTAAACTGCAACGTTTGGCAGGCTATGCTGGCTTGCACAATTATGAAAATGAATACACATAGGCGCACATAGGCGCACACACACAGCTTCCCACACATTTAGAGGGTCTTTGCTCAATGTTATCGCTGACAAGCGTATGCAAATGCTTGATGGCATTCCATTAATGCCTCTTAACCGAAGTCAGCAGACAGTGGAATTTTCTTGATTTCTCTGAATCAATAAAAGTACAACTTTGACATTTTCCCTATGGAATGTAATACAATGAAGCGTGCTGTCTTTGATTGTCAATCATGCCAGAACGTAAGCATCTATTGTGTGCCCTCTTAAAGGTCGCCTTAAAGCCAGCGCGAAATATAATTAATCACGGCATGAAAGCAGCACATGATACACAACATATTAAGGTATTAAACAGCTGCTGCCATTCAAAAAATTTACTAAAATTGTGCTTTCTGTTGAAAATAGCGATTGCTAGGACTACAAATACTCTATGCAGAATAACTTAACACTTGATCATTTATAGTGAAGTCTTATTAAAGCATATAGTAAAGCAAAGAATGTGCAAATCCATTTACAACAACAATAAAATCAATTTATGATTAGGGAATTTTTATAGGTGCATAAAATTTAGATTTTGATATATTAAATTAATTCATAAATAAATATTTAACAAAAATACTAATTTAACTATTATATTAAAATATAACATTTTTCAGTTCGATATGTATATTTGTAAAAGCCCCCATTGTGCTAATGGTAATAGGGTATGCAAGGCAGCAAGCCACAAGCGACGCCTCCGACTATTGGCGCTGGCTTCGCTTCGCCTCACGCCTGGCCATAAATTTGAGACTGTCAGGCAGATGCGGAGGCTTCAACAAGGCCAACAGAAAACAGTGCTTAAGGCTCTTTCGCTTTGTGTTGAAAATTACCTGACGTTGTATGGAAAGCGCTAATTGGGCTTGGCGGGCTGTGCAGAGTCTGGGTGGATGCTAAGTAATCACAGTAATTTATTCATGGATGGCAATCGAGGGTATTGAACTTATTGCATTTGGAAATTAAAAATACATATACAGATATACAGACACATGACTAATTCAACAGAGTTAGCGAAAGCGGCACACTAAGTAGCTGATTAAATTTAAGAATAAAGGAAAACGGCATGTAAATAATTAAAGTAATTTTAATATTTTTGTATATGTCATAAAGAGTATTTGTATAAAGTATGCATAATGATTAATTCTAAAATATTATTTATATTGTTTAACTCATGTTAATGTGAGGCATGTTCAATTGTCTCACGTCAGAGCTTATGACACACCCAAATGTAATTTACACATACGTGAACTTATTGGGTGTTTACCAAGGAGATGCTTATTTATAACGCAATGCAACTAGTGTGGCAGAGTACCAGCATAATGTATTGATAATAATATAATATTAGATATATCGATATTAGACATATAAACATAAATAGTCGCACAAACAGTGGTTATGCTGGTGTAGATTGTCTGCCTCTTTGAACTATGCACTAGCAAAGAGAGAGGGAGTAGCTGTATGTTAGGTATATAGGTAAACAAGGGACAAAACCTCGTGGGAACTTTAACACACACTTGGTCCAACGACAAAGGAAAAATACGTATCAAGTGGCAAACGGCAATCAAAGGCGGCTCCATAGCCGGTCTACTGTGTTGCTGCTGCTGCTGCTGCTTCAGTTCATGCTAACCCAGGCATGTTACACATTGTTGCGATACAATAATGTTGTTCTTGTGCATGTGCGTGTGGGTGTGTGTGGGTGTGTGTGAGTGTATGTGTGTCTCTTTTCTCAGACTTTACTGTCACACGAAACCTCTGCAGGAGTCTGCCACGTTGGCGGATTTTTCTGCCGCATATTGGCTTTTAATTTAACGCGCAGTGTCAGCAGCTATAGCAACAAATAGGAACAACAATAACAAAAGCAGCAGCAGCAGCAGCAGCAGCAGCAGCAGTAGGCAGCTGAATGTTAAAGGACTGCTGCTATCAGCTAAATTATTGTTGGGATCATGCATGCAGGATATTATGTATGCAGCCGAGCCGTATTCTTTATTCTATGCCATTTCCAACTCTCTGTACGCAGGGTAAATACATTTTAATGTTTTGTTATTAATGTTTTGTTCGGCTGGCATATTCACATTTGTATTCACGTTCGCCTCCACAGGCGCGTACTCCAACATTTGCATAACGATACCAGCAGCAGGAGCTCACCCTAAACCGCCAAGCTCTGTGAATAGAACAAAAATGAATTCTCTAAAACCTGCAATTACATTACTGCTTGACGAAGCGCTTACAACAATAGAGCAACGCAAACTGTCACTGATTATTTTTATAGCCATACCCAAACACAATTCCACGCACACGAACACGCCTGCAACGTTGCTTAACATGAAAATCTCTACATAGATTTTAATTTGATGTATTTTACCACTCGTGGTTCGTGAACTCAGCTTGTGAAATTAACAATAAACATTGTCATATACGTCATTTGAGATTATTAAAATCAGTTGCTGACTAGCAGTCTGTGTATGCATGTGTGGCTAATATAAGGGCCACATTTTCACTGAACTGGATAATGAGGAATGGCTGCAGGGCGCCTGTAGCTGTCAAAGCTGCAAGCGCATCCATATTCATTTAACACAATGCATATTTGTAATTTGCAAATTAACATTCAATTATGATATTTCAATGAATCTGACACTGCCAATGAAGAGATTGTATTAAAAGTAATGAGAGATGAGGGCAACAACACATGACATTCATGAAAAAGTATTTAAGCTGCATGCAGCTATATTTTCAGAATAAAAAAATCAAGTAGATAATATTAATTTAAAATTTATTATACCCTTAATCCATTGAAATGGGAAATCAGGGTATAATGGATTTGTTAAGGTATGTAACACGCAGAAGGAGGCGTGGCAGACCGCATAAAATATATATATATTCTTGATCAGGCTGACGAATTGAATTTTCAAGAAAATTGTGAAAAGAAATCTTTGATTTGACTATTTGCTCAGGCAACATTTTATTCTATTAACTAATTCTTGTCTGAGCTCCTTTGATTGTTGTTGAAGTGTCTCTATATAATAAATATACAGTCAACAATGATTAATTTTAAGCCCAAACTAACTAATTTAGTTAATCCTTAAAGCCTTTGACCCATATTCTACGCAATTACATTGAGGGCGAATGAGCTATTATTATTTATGGCCCCTGGGCTAGTTGGCCAAGATGCAGTGTCAGTGTCACAGACAGGACTGGGCGAACATTATAAATTCTACTTCTATTATTATAACAGGCGAGTGTAAAGCGTGTGAGATATTTACTTTTCATTTTAAGCGTAATATCATCCACTCAACATTCAGCCAGTCATGAATTGTCACAGCGTATAAAACCGCACAGACATCGATTTCCAGAGCTGATAGAACTTAAATTAATTAAAAATATATATATTGAGGTATATCTCTATACCATTAATTTTGCCACAAGAGAAATTTAAAGAACGTCAATTCAGTTAAAAACGAAAAACAAAAAATTCGCTTAATAAAATTGGGCGCTTTTAAATTTATAGCTTCGTTACATAGGCTATAAAATTTGGTATCTCCCACATGACAAAAAGCAGAATAGTAGCCAAAGTACATAAACTCGCCTCATAAACTTCATACCAAAAACTGACCAAATTGGCCGGCTGGCTCATATTGTCAAGGGTCTTAAAGATAAATATGGCTTAAATAAAGTAAGCATATCAAATTCAAAGGCATTTAAAGCTTAGACTCAATTTGTTGAAGTAGAACTGTGTCACATTTCATTCGCTTCCATTTATAAATCTTTATTTTAACAACTAATCTATATGAGAAAATTTCTGTGCTTCTTCCCTCAAACTTAAACTTTTCGAAAACTTTTAATTGCAATCAAAATTTCTTTATAACTGCCACTGAAGGAAGGTGAGTAAACAGCAAATATTGCGTTTCTTTTACTATTCATGTAGCAAATTCTTAGAACTGCAAAATATTAATAACTGAATTGATATTCATGTGAAGCTCTTGTTAGCTCTTGCAGCTTTCACATGCATTTCGTGGAAATTCCTGCAGTCAGCAATTCAACGATAAATATACTATATATTCCTTGCTTTATATTTTGAATTTTATTAATTTCTTCTGAATGCTGTCAAAATCAGTTTTTCCACGATTTTTGCTTTTTAATTTGTGCGTTGGGCTAATCTAAAAGAAAATGCTACCTTTTATATGTTTGCAATCAGGACAAAATGAATTAAAAATTAAATGAATTTTCAATTTCATTTGGGCAAAAGATTTTTATTGAATATTGAATACTATTAACATTACAACATTATTTTGATATTCATTATAGATAACATAGTTTCTTATTAATTTCTTATATGTAATATTTATAGCAATTTTTAATTTATAAGTTGGGATAACAATTTCAGAAAACTTAACTTATCAGCATTTGTTTGTTGCCATTCTTTATTTATTCTTTTCATATTATTCTTGTAAGTTCTTTTGTATTATTTTGTATTAAAACAATTTAATTGAATACATTTTCCATTAAGATTACCTTTTTTTTAGCATTGTCTGTGTTACGTTTTCTCTTTTGTATCAGTGCCTGGGGATTTGCCTGCTGCGCTTAGCTTTAACTCCGTATGACACATAACACACAAGATTATATATATGTGTGTGTGTTTGCATGTGTATGTGACGGTGTGCATGAATCAGTTTCATGCAAATGAAGGTACTGAAGGTATCCGTTTCCCATTGTTTCGATGCTGTCTTCGTTTTAATGATGTAGCTCCTGGTTATTGAAATTAAAATCATTTTTAAATCGATTTCCTTGGCTCAGCTTACGTTTTTCGTTTATCAATGTAAATAACTCAAAGCTTATATTCTCTTAAAATAAAAATTGAAAAGGAAAATTATAAAACTCAAATTGAATGAGCTTTAAATTTTAATGAAACACATGACGAAATATTTATGTAAAATACCGAATCTATAATATTTAATAAATATTGCGACTGTTTTATTGATTGTTTCTTCTTCTTGAGAAAACTGTCCATTCCACTCGCTGGTGCCTTTAACTTTTCAAAAGAAACTACAAAGTGACTTTGACAATGATCCAAAATATAATTTCAAATATTTTCAATTATTACAGTAGTTTTACGACCTCAAGCAATAAGATTTACTATTTTGCCAAAAGATTATATTTTGCACATCCCAATCTGGATAAGATCTTTTAAAATGTAACTGTAATATAATAAATTTTTTTATACGCAAATAAATTAAAAAATAAAAAAAATGCAAGCAGGAAACAATTATGTTGTGAATATATATTTATATTTATTTAAATAAGAAAAGCAAAGCAAGTTACACATTCAAGCCGGTAGGCAAAATGTATATTCATACACGTTGTTTGAAAATTCAGAAAAAAAAACTTGACACAAACAAGACTAAGCTAACCATTTCCTTATATGGCAGCTACAATGGAGAATGTTTTCGTGTGGCTTTGATAATATTTTTGTTATGATAAAGACAAAATCGCAACAAATATGCAAATATTTAGTTCATCACTAAATACTCACAGCCAAGCAAGGCAATTGCCTGAAGGTTTCCACATAGTAGATAGAAAACATTCTTGGGACGATAACAACAAATTTGCTGGTGGCTTTTTAGAGTAACAAAGTAACAAAGCCGCCAAACAATGCGAGCAACTACAACAGCAATGTTAGGCAGACAAGCCGTTGCTTTTAATGTCGATGATTAAACGCTTAAGCCGAGCCACTTAAGTACAGCTTGTGCGTTGCTTTGTTGCCTATTTTTGGGCCATTTAATAGACAAACATCTGAGCCAAGTTTAGCTGCCTTTGCTCAAAAACTGAAAAGAGTTTACACTGCGCACACAAACACACAGATTGTTAAATGGGGCGTATAAGTAACGTGTGCATTAGAAAATTAATACTCAAGCAACGTTTACTTCTTTTTATTTTGCTATTCGTCAATTGCCAGGCTTTCGCTTTTTGTCTGTGGAAAAGAAAAGTTTCATCCGTATAAAAAAAAAGTTCGCCTACGGAAGTCGTGCTGTCTTTTATTCAGTACTTTAACTTTTTTTATTAAATTTGCGCACCAAGTTGGTCCAAGTTTGTTGCCAGCTTTTGTTGCTACTTAATGCCACTTTGTTTATTAAATAAATATTTGACACAACTTTCGGGTATCCCGTCTTGATTGCCCAAGCAAAAGGTATAGGTCACAGCCGAAGAAGTCCTAAGCATAAATTTTCCAAAAATTATTCAATTTAATGACCAACATAAAAATGCACTCATTATAAAATTTCTTCATTTAATGCTATGCAAGCTTTGTTTTAACGTTTCTTTGATGTAGTTAGTCCCATCGATTCTCGAGTCAACTCTGCTGAGGATGGACTTTATGAAGAGCTCAATGGGCCGGCGCGAACAAACACAGAATTGCAATAAAAGTTTTACGTGGAATACTTACCTCACCTTGGGCAAGCTTTGAATTAATATATTATAATTAATATAATATGCGATAAAGTCTTATTTAAAGTCTTACTCTTACCTACTAAGAGTCTAGATCAAGTTTATAGCATATAAGTGCATGCGGTATACAAATTTAAGTTGAAACTCTGGTTTTGTGGAGAGAATCAGAATGTAGAGAGCTCCGTTGAATTCACCATTAGTACATTAATAAATATGCCAGTCATCTCTTGTGATATTCACACATTACAAAAATGCGCAAATCATATATTAATAAAAATAAAAATAAAAAAACAATAATTCAAATCTCATTTTCTACTCGGCATCAAATTGTAAACAATATGCATAAGCCTTTCAGATTATATTTTTGGCTGACCCAAACAAATTTATAAACAATACTCTATACAGGTGGCATCCGCAGAAACAGACTCAATTGTTAGGGTTAAAAAAGGTAGGTGTAAAATATATCCGTTCCCTATCTCTCCCACTCTCTCTCTCTCTTTCTCTCACCCACTGTTTCTCACCTTTTCTCATCCACTCTGATTTCATAATGATACTGTAGAATTTACCTGTTTGAGACTTAAAACAATCACAGCTGCGGCACAATAACTAAACATCTAAAGCACACACATATCGGGGTCCACATCATTCGTGTTTGTATATATGTTTACAGTTGTTGTGTGTAATACGTGAGCGAGAGGAATTCAAGCAAGACTAACCCTATTAAATGAAACTGACGCTCAACCACATCGACGAGCGGCTGGCGTGGTCGCCGCTCTGGCTGCATGCATTGCAATTGTGCTGGTTTGAGTGGCTTAAGTGACCGACACTCTGCTTGGAGAACGTCTCACATTACGCATACGCCACCGGACGCGTTACGCAAAGTTTTTTCGGGTTTGCTTGGCGTCACTGGCAATATTTGACTCTTGGCACGTGCCAACAGGAATCGAAGCTTTGTGCAAATATGCAACGAACTGCAGCGAAAATATCACAGAGTGAAAGCAACAGTTTTGCTTCTTCTCAGCCTGCGTGGTGCTCTTCAACCATAAGGGGCTTACTTAGTCTACGTGCTAAGGCACGTAGTGCTACGTACATGATACGATACGTCTTGTGAATTCATCTCTCCATTCAATTCAATTCAGAGAGCCATAAAATTGTGCTCGTGTAAATACAAGTTATGGACCATTTTGCCATTGCACTGGAACCGAAGCCTTCACTTGCTTTCTAGAAGAGCTCTATTTCTTCAATGTAGTAAACATATACATACTTTCACATATATAGGTATGTACTCAGTTGCAAAAACTCCGTACAGCACACTGTAGCTATTAAATTCAGTTGTGAATGCGTACATTCCTACATATATCTGAAGGAATACTTACCAAATCTGCCTATGAAATTCCAAACACGTTCATAAAATATACATAAACATATATACGCACGCATGTGCGTATATAGGTAGAGAAAGCTGTGTATTTATATTCGTGTTGACTCGCCGAAGTTTTTCAATATGAAGCACAGCCAATGCACGTTCCAATAAATTATATCAAAAAGGCATACAAAAAGCAGCTGGGCTTGTCAAATTGCCATAAAAGCATTTCAATAGGCCCTAATAGTGGCTCCATATAAAATAAAATTTAAATTCAACTACACCTAAAAAAAAAAAAGCTTATTTAATAAAGAAAAACATTGGAGAAATATTTATAGCTAATAAAAACCTTTCAAAACAATTTTCATGATGAAAAATTTTAACTTTACTTTCAAAAAGAAATGCTCCCAAAAATTACAGGATAATATTAGATAACAAAGATTTCAAACCCTAGAATTAACTTCATACAACAGCCCATATATTGTGGCTCTAATAATCAATGATTATATTTCTCATTCTGCAATATAATTCATTCATAAATACGCAAAAGTCCAGGGACAGACACAAGCACGTTCAATGTCGACAGCACAGTGGCGCGCACGTGGCGTCCGTGAAGCAAAGAAAAAATATAGAACAAAAAAAAAAAAAAAAAGGCATCCCTTACCGCCCTCAGTTTCTCAAAGGCGCTGAAGACGACCGTGGTGGGGTGATTGTTTTCACACAATCACAAGGCAGCGTCTTTGCATTGGGCGCCAAGAAAATTTCCCAAACAAAGCGAGCAAAAATTTCCCAATGTTCGTTTGCCTAGCGAGAGCGTGCCGAGAGAATGCCAAGTAAATGCCGAGCGTAGCAATCGCTAATGTTAACTTTGACGGCGACGTCGGCATCGGCATCGGCTCGGCTACAGCCGTGTCAACGGCAGCGGTTGCCTTTCACTGGCTTTTCAGACTAAATGGACCAGTTTGGAAAATTCGCACTGTCAGTTTGTTTTAAAATTTTGCCGCATTCGCTTGTGCATCGACGAGCGGCAAGATATATATTTTAAATTTAATTGCGCGCGAATTTTGAATTCGCTAATTTTTAACTATATTTTTAGTGCAGTTTTCAACAAAAATAAAAATAATTGTAAAACGTCGTAATGTGAGAAAAAAAAGTTATGCAGTGAGACCCAAACTACTATGAAAACACTTACATTCGAATAACTTAACCAAATTTAAGCACTTGGCTTTCAGATACAATAAATAATATAAAAAATAAAAACTAAATAGCTAAAAGTCATAAAACTTAACTTGTGCGAGGTTTTTTATGAATGCTGATTTCAGTCTCAGATTCAAGTCAAAAGCAAAAATAAAACAAAAATAATAAATATAAAACAAATGGGGAGCATTCATAACAAGGGCTTGGCAGTTGACTCATTCTCAAATTAGAATAAATAAAAAAAATAAAATAAACAAATAAATAAAAATAATATAAAATAAACACTCTTTTTAAAATGTTCAACATATAATTGTGAATGTTTGCTTGCAATTGAAAACTTAACTTTAAAATGTGCTCTCTTCAACAAAAATATAAATAATCTGACTAATTATATATTAGGCTTAACAAAGTGTGACTAACTTAAAACTTCGCATAGAAGAATGCATGAGAAACATCGTGAAATATTTCTATTTAACACTTAGGTAAGATAATATTATATTTGATTTAGATTATATTCGAAGAAATTTATATATTGATATGATTGATTGAAATTCTTTATATATATATTTGTATGCGCCTGATAATTTCATGTACGTATACTTAATATATTTCCTTATATTATTGTTAAAAAAAAAAAAAAACTTTATTACCAAATTTATATTAAATTTAGTTTTTTTCTGAAAATAATTTGAATGAATAATAATTAATAGCATAATTTGAAAAAATTGAGTTCAGTTCAGCTTGGAGAACTTGAAGTAGAAATCGATTATAAAATTGATGTCGTTAAAATGTTCACTTATTAAGATTCCCCTTTCACAATAAATAATTAACAAGTGGGTTGTGTTTGGTTTAAAATTCAATGGTCGACACGTGCCCAGGTTGTTAATCAAGCTAAAGCAAAATAATAACTCAACTATATAAATAGAAAACAGGCATCATTTGCCAGTGAAAATTAATTTTAAAAAAATAACAGCAGCATGTGTGCTCTAATATTTAAAAAATATATATATATATGTATGTGTGTCTGTTTGAATATAAATTACAAGCAAATAGTAAATACAAAAAAAAAGTAATCAAAAAACACACTGATGTAAATAAGGTGCTCCGGAAGGACGCCAACGGAAATCCAAGCAACGCCTGCATAAAATAAACTTAGTATTGTCGTACCCCTAGTCCTCCGGGTCGCACTGCTCAACCCAACTGCCGCTGATTACGTAATTACATAAATGTTAATTTTTGTTGCAGTATGTAGCATGCTTTGTTTTGCGAATGGGAATGGCAGTGACAAGGTAGAGGAAGCGGTAGACGCATATATCAGCAGAGTCACGAACAATTAAGGAAAAGCAAACAGCACATAAAATAATGAGCGAAGTTTTTGAGTGCAGCAGAAAGAGACGCGGATACAGTTAACATTTTGCGTGGCAGGTGCGTGTTTAGGACATTTATGTGCCATGACTGCAAGTAAATATTTTTGTAATTAATAGAAAAAGTTAAAGCTGATTGCTAGCAAGGTTATCTGCGTAGCTGCTCAAATAAGTCAAATGTCCACCCAACAACCAGCTCACGCTCGGGCAGCGAGCGCACATGTCAGGACAGAGATTTATTACCAAAAAGAGCGGAGACCAAAAACCTGAGGGCTACCTTTTAAATGGTCTCGCACCTTTTCGTGTGACTTGAGGTTTTTCGGGTTTCCCCCTGAGTCGTATATCCTTAAAAGCCCTGTCAGGAAATTAAACTATTAAGCTTTCTTGATGTACATAAAGTTTTAATGCCATCCGAAAAGGTGTTTGGGAAATTATGTTGTACTATCTGGGCCAGTGCCGCCTGTCATTAAGCGGAAAAGCAAACCATTTACTTTTCCTCGACTTGGCCGTAGACCAATTCCACTGATAAGTGAATCCAGTAAAAGTTTAATGGCAAATCAACATAAAATCCTGTTGATTATCTCAAGTTTTGCTGCCCACCTACTAGGTGCTGTTTTAGTGCTGTCAGCAACAGGCATAGAAATTACAACAGTTTGTGCCACAAGTGCTAACAGCATCAGAAGAAAATCGATATGTCAGCTGAGGACTCGGGTATGAAGTTGGCCAAAGTTTTGTTCATAATTTATCTGGAATTTTTGGATTTTCAATTAATGTTTGTTTCACTTTTCGAATACGATTCCAAGAAGCTAGACAGTTGACTCTGAGTAAGTCAAAGTGTAGAAAACTAAGAAGTTGTGGTTGATCAGTCATAATCAGACATTGCGAATGCATTTTCATTTCCAATAAAAGAAAATACTGAGATTTTATTTCAGAAATTAGTATGAATATACATTATTTCTTTCTTGCGCTGAAATCGAATTTTATTTTCTGAATAGCAAATAAAACAAAAACAAAAAAATTATTAACTTTAGAAATGTTTTCAAATAATATATTTGAAAAATTACTTAAAACATGACGTAGGCAATATTATGAAAAATTCAGAGGATATACCTAATTTGTATATTTTAACAAGATCGGGTATTTTGAGTATTCGTGTAGGATTAATTGAATTGAACGCACTTAATATTTTATTCGCATTTAAGACAATAAAATTGTTGGCATACTTTGACCATCCAATCATCTTTGTGCTAAGTGTTGCGTGCTATGAGATAAATATAAATAGGCTAAGGCATTCATCATGGGCCTTATTCAATTTTTTTTTATTTATTTTTTATTTATAGCGTACATATGTAGATTTATGTACGACACACTCGTAAATATTCGACAGTAATTTAACATGCGCTGTAGGCTCGATTGCATTCGATTTAGTTCATTAATGCCGGCGGGCACCACAATCATTATCACCATAATGTATGCTGCTCACTAATACAATTTAACAGTATTGCCTAGATTTAATGCTATCTATCTTGAAGTGAAGCCAATCAGAGCTGACGCGTAAACAATACAAAAACTAGAAAGAAAAAAAAAAAAAAAAATACAAAAAAACAAACATACGAAAGCAAAACAAACTGAGAAACTGATACTACTAAGAAACAAAAAATGTTGAAGTTTATAGACAACAACAACAACTACAACTTTTAAAGCATTCTCGTCAATTGTAGCAATAAATTGATCGAGCCATTGACAGCCGTTTAGAAGCCAAACTAGAATTGAAATTGCTGCGCACTTATGCGCTTTAAAGAAAAAACTCTATACGATTCAATACATATGTTGAGAGAAAATATGAAAATAGATTTCAGCTTGTTAATATTTCTGAAAATGTATGCAAATTTCCTTTAATTGGCTTTAAATTCTTTATAAATAATTGTGTCAAAATTATTGTAAATATTTTTGCTCAAAGAGCCAAACTGATGACTGGAGTCATCGATATGGACAACTTGTAAATATTCTCATAAATATTTATTTCCAGCAGTGCTTAGCTAATTGAGCACGACAAGCACACAGAGAGAAAGACACGCCCCCTCAGTGAGCATTGAAGCGGGTTGTCGTGACTTGCAATGAGGACTTTGTAAATATTATTTTCATGATGTTTTCGCATTCTCAGTTGGCCGCATTTGTCGGGCCACTTGACGCACAAAGAAACATCTTGGCCTGGCCATTGCCAGTCGACTAGTCGGTTCTATATCTCACATATATATAGATTTTCATACATTCATGTTTATTTAAATATATATTTTTGCTCAATTACTGTAGCTTAAGTTGTTGTTGCTTTTCTGCTGTGATTGTTGTTGGTGTTACTATGCGTACATTGGCCATCGCAACGGCCACCAAACATTTGTTTTAATTTTTTGCCTGTGCAAATATGCAAAATGATTGACAGCACAATTAAGATGACGGCACTGAGCTCACAGGTAATGCAGTATTAAAAACACGCGGGTTGCAGGGAGGCCACGTGCCAGCTGCTGCCATATATGGCTGTAAATTTTCATATACATATATGCAGAGTATAATAAGATTATTTATTGTTACATCATTCAGATACTCTTAGGACATATCATACGTATTGAAACAATAAGCAAAATGAAGTTAAATTTTTATTAGATATGTATTTTGTAATATACTATACTAAACTATTTACTAACAATTAAATTGTATATCTTTGAATAAAAATTATAAAAATTTCAAAAATATTTTAAATTTGAGCTCGCTAAAGAGCAGCTAAATTTAATACATTTTTGACAGACATTCTTCATAGAAACTATATACAGAGATATTAAGTTAGTTAAGTTTTCTATATATGCTTAATTTCTTTAATTTCTCTTGGAGAAGTCTTTAAGTAAAGTTGATGCTTGAAGTCAGTATGCTGTGCTTTTAATCGATTTCTTTTAACGCCAGTCTCATAAAATATTATATTATATATTATATATATTATAGTATTAGACCAAGCTAGACAAATGGGCTAGAAATCTACCCACAACCAATAAATTCTCATACTTTCACGAGATTTAAAATAAAAAAAAAATATAAGAGTTTTTTGTTAGTATACAAATAAATACATTATTCCAATTAGTCGTAATAGTTGCTATAATTTGTCGATTGGCTAACTGAAATGTAATACTTCATTAATTAAATAGCTTATGACAAGCTAATTGCCCAATTTGCTCATTTTTTATTTATATATATGATTTTGATTAGTTTCAAGTGTAATTTATTAATATATTTAGAGATATTACAACAAAGTCATATATCAAATGACTTACATTTTTATTTATTACCTTCATTTTTGTTTTTCTTAATAGTTTTTATGCTGGCGACAAAAGGCTCCAATCTAGGCTAAGCATTTTTGTGTATACTTTTTGGCTTGCTTCTTGGTTTGTTTTCTGTTAGCCTTGGCTGATTGCCAGTAAAATCAACAGGGAAAAGAAAAAAAGCAATGTAAATGAAAACACAGAATATAAACACGTGCCGATTGCTTTAAGCTTTTTTCGGTCATACGTAGCGGATACACAATATTGCTTATCATAGGCGTTTGCTTTAGAATTCTGAATTGAATAAAAATTGATTTCGGGGTAGTTCTGCCCGTCTGAATGAAAAATGATAATGATTACTATTATAGATATAAAGCAATTCAGAAATCGTCAAGCAAAACGTTTAGACAACTTCTTATCACTTAGGTCGCAATGAAGTAAACAAAGCTAATATACTCAATATTTGTATAGTTCGTGGCTTGCTAAATAAAGTCAAATAGTGATAAAATAAGTTTCAATTAGAAACATTTCTATACATATAATACTTATTCAACAGTTATGAAATCAAGCAGTGGTCTTTATAGTTCCGATCTATACATTTTAAACTACATCACTAAAACTTATATATATATATATGTATATATATACCTGCAACTTGCTAAGCGTTTATCAAGAACGTTGGAAAACTTGTTGATAATTATGCAAAATTGAATGCATCAATTACATGTGGCAAATCAAAGCTGTCAACCTTTAGCATTTCAATATGAATTTGTCAAGATTTGTCCGGGCCCCGCAATTAGTCAAGGTTCGATGCATTTGATGTTAATCTCATCGCCATTGACAAAATCGACTGTATTTGATTAAGGAGAGTGCAAAAAAAAAGTGAATTACATATGCTAAATATCTAAATTACAAATTATGCAAAATAAAGAAGTATTGATACTAATGAATACGCAACGATTTGAATTGAATTAACGGTCACATAGTTTATTATCTAATTTTCAATTCACAGTTGGGCAAAATTATACTTTCTGCTCAATCAATTGTGTATTATGATACGCTGAATGCACAATTTGTAGCATAGGGAATCACAGCCATATCATATTTGGATGCTAAATATTTTCAGTTCATTGCACATTGCACTGTTAATTTATTTGGAAAATATATAAATACATTGGTCTGTTGATAGTAATTTTACCCATTCAATATTTGTAATCTATGCAAATGGATGAACTGTTTGATGTGCATTAGTAACAACATATGCACATTATTTACCAAAGCGCAACGTAGCGTAATTTTTAGATGTCAGCGAGTCTATCAACATAATGTAAGGCAAGGCAAGTGAGTGTAGTAGGATATGTTGTAGTCGGTCATTCTACACGGCAGCAATCATGTGACGGTTGCTACATTTTTATTTTGCTCTCCTCAGTCTGTCGACTTCTAATGTGGCTGAATTATTTATTGAAGTAGCAAACTAAAGAGTCATCAATCGTGCAGCAAGGGTTGGCCCAGAAAATAAAGATAACATGTCTCCCTGTTAACAAATGTGCTCCTCTCTAATGTCGCACACACATCTTCATACAGAGAAAGAAGAAGAATGAATGAAATATGTATATTTCCATCTTATGTATACTGTATTAATTATGATCATATATCTATTTTATATAATATCATTTTTTATATATTTTATATTGCTACATTTTTTCGCTCTTAAAGTAGTCAAGTTAATATGAAAATTTGTGCTAGGCACAGCAGCTATTATAGCACGTCCAGCAACAATAGCAGCAGCACCATCATCACCATCAACAACAACAAGAACAACAACGAAAGAAATTACCAAAAGACCAAGAGTAAAAAACGAAAATTTATCGATGCTCACTTCCGCAAGCAGCCGAAAAACCAGCACCAACAGGAAGTAATGTGCTTAAGCAATAGCTGTGAACAACATTCAACGACATGATGTTTACAGTTGGCACCGAATCCAAAATACCCTTTAGAAAACACACATTTATAGTAGTCAAAGTAAGTTTACAAAAGTATCAGCTCAGACTGTTAAATTTAATGAAATGAAATACATCAAACTAAAAATAAATAAAATATTAGAATAGGGAAATCGTCTGCTGCATTATGCATGACATAGTTGGTATACAACAGAAATGAAACATCTTGGCAAAGGCAAACATTTATAAAACACTTTTGGTCATTTCTCTTCATTAACTGCATGCTGAAATAGCTGGAGAACAGGCCAAGTATGAGACCAAAGTCTAGTCTGCCTGCACGGACTCAGCTGCTGCCTATTCCTTACTCCCTTCCGGCCATCTCAAGTTCACCTATTCCGAATTGCGGCAGACTTTTGCTTGTCTTGTGCTCTTGGGTGCTGCCTAATGAAGTTTTTCACAGAAATTTCTCGGCAATTTGACTGTCGGACATTGCATAATTGATGAGGCCTGGCGAAGCGGCGACACTTTAGACAAATCACAACGCCTGGACAAGCTCCACTTAAGACGCATGTCAGTTGCCTTTGCCGTCTCCGCCGACACGTCCTTTATTAATAATTCGCAATAATTTCTTGGGGCAAGTAAAGTATTAGAGTTGATGGGTTTGGGCTTCATGTTACGGCTGCCAAATGGGCAACAATCTATTTGTATAATTGAAGCAGACTGCTACAAATTAGTGGGCGCTCTGCACACGTCGCCGGCAACATGTTGTATGCTCGTGTAGCAACTAGTTAAACATGACCATAAAATGTTGACAACATGTTGCTGGTTGAGCCGCTGAAATTTAAGTCAACCTCTACGATGCAGCGCACCGTTAATATTTAATTGCATAATTAACCGCAAATTAAAGCACACATGGCTGACGACAACAGCAACAACAACAAGCTCAATGTCAACACAGTTGGTCAACAGCAGTTTGAGATATGGATGCAAAAAAAAAAAAAAATATATATATATATATATATATATATATATATATTCAAAGTGTAACAATTGATCTCCTTAGTCATGGCTAATAGATGCATAGCAATTGCCGCATTGGAGTGTTAAATGCAACAAAAAAAAAAAAAAAAAAAAAAAAAAAATAATAAATAAATAAAAAAACTATGCATCGAGTGGATCTCGTATTTCACTTGATCAGCTGCGCCAATAACTAAAAATAGTTTAGAACGCAGCAGAAACAAATAAAATAAAAACAAGTTGAATTAGTTTAAAGTAATTGTCTAGTAGATGCCCTATATTGCCCTATATATATATATATTGAAATGATAGATATATAAATTCAAAATTAAAGCAATTGGAGGCTGCCTCAACAGATATTTCAGACACAGATATACTGGTTTTATCTCCAATCAGTAATATATCATCTGAAATACATATCTATAATTTGAAACACACTTCATCTGCATGGCAGCACACTCTGTTGCCCTATGTCAATGAATACAGGGTGTGAAAGCTATACTATCAACAAATATTGTATTTCCCATAATATTATTTTACCACTTTTCCTCCATATATATATGTTTTTGTTTCTATAGTTACCCATTGTAGTATTTGCTGTCGCTGGCTGCTGTTTTCATTCCGCTCGTTAGTTACGTCTGCCATCTGACCGACCATAAAGTGAGCAGTGCAGCTTATATTATAATGCTCACACTTGCGGGGAAATGAGTATATTGGCTTTTTGCACTATACGAATCGCTGTTTGCTCAGCTGAGTATGCATATATTTTACTGAATGCTTTGAATTGAATAAGTATGAACAGTTTTATCCTGCTTGAATACAAAATGTTAAGTTTATACATTTTTGATAAAGTATGTGTTCAATTGATAAAACTATATACACAATTCAAAATATTTTAATGATTGACTTTTATGGTTTTACTACACAGGAAAAAACGAATGACATAGATTTATTTATTATTTTGTGCTTAATGAGTCAATTTGAATCATTGGCACTGCTTCTTACTCAACTCGGGCTCTTTCTCTTTCTAGGTCTGTAGCTTGGGCTCAGACTCAGCCTTTGCTTCTGCTTCTGAAGCTGTCATTGGCACTGGCTTGGGCTCATAATCAAGTTGCCCACTGATTTAACTATTACAAGACTGATTCACGATTGGTAATATATTTGCATATTTTAAATTATTTTCCATTTTCTATATCTTTGCTAGTTATACAAATAAGAAAATACTAAAGTTAGGAGTAATTCCTAGTCGCGCACTCCCATTTAGAAAACTCGTATTTATTTAAGCCCTTCAAATGCAAATATTATACACCCATATACTATTATATATATTGTATATATGGCTATGCATCAATAACCTTCATGTTGAACTATTTTCTATTTACGTATTTGACCAATTTTATCAATAAAATGACAACAAATAACATGCAGCAAAATGAACTGCATTTTAAGAAACTTCAGTTTTGGAATTGCTTAACTGTACTGATGAGAATCGCATCTAGTGAAAAAGTGATTTTTGAGGCTGTTTTAGGGTTTAACTAGTCTTCAGCATACCAAAGGCAGACGCGAATTGCTTTCAGAATTAGCTGGCTAGAGATGAGCATTTAACTAGAGAATTTATTCCTGTACAAGTAATGCATCGAAGCTAAAATATTGTTTTGACAAACAAGCAGAGAAGTGCTTAATTACATAGCTGTACTTCTGCTTTACTATTTATATTCTACACAGCCTGATGCTCCAAAAATAATTATGTTCCCCTTGCTCTGTGTCCTGCAGGCTGCAGCACATTTTGCGACAGTTAAACAAAAGGTGCACAGGCAGCTGCCAGCTGGCGGTCATAAAGTCATTGCTGCTTACCTTGCTAGCTCATTATGCGGGCCAGCTTGCGAGCATCCACATTCGTGTATAGAAACTATGAAAAGTGAATGATGCGAAGGACTTAAAGCTGCAATGACGTCATTCAAGCTTTACGCTTAACTGGCGGATGATAAGAGGCTTGTGGGAATGGACACATTTCAAATTAAGCCTTCAAAGAGCTGTCAGAGCAAATGCATTAGAGCTCGTATGTTGGCCCCGACATCTACTCATATTTGGAGCAGCTGCCATAGGCAGTGACTGAAGTCGAAAGTTCGCGGCCTCTCATCAGGTTGAAACCTGCTGGCCAGCGATAACATATCCAATCAAAATTTCATTACCTTCCAAACCACGGCAGCTAACCAAATTATTAACTACTTCAGCGCTGTGATGACCGCGAATTTACATGAATTTCACTCCGAAATATTTATGCTCTAGCTTAGAAATAGCAAAATTGAATCTGAGCAAAAATTGTGGTTTTATCAAAAAAATTCTAAATTATAATTAACTATCTTTAACTATCTTTCCTCTAATTTTAGCTCTTTTGTTAAACATGCTAAAATTGATATTGTAAACAATATTTTTAAAAACATTTCAAACTTTTTTTTATATACATTTGTAAAAAAAAAAAAAACATTTTCCATTTGGTTAATTATTTTGTTATGCTATTCAATATATGAATATATTAAAGTGATTAACTGATGAATTATTATAATTTGTATTCATACGTTTCATTTAACAGTAAAATAAAATGAAATTTGCATGGCCACAAAGTAAAGTAAATTTCATATTCATTTTATTTAATTATTAAATACTTCAATTTCAATATGTTAAAAAAAAAAAAAAAACATTTGAATAGTTCTTTAAGAAAAGCATTTGTAATAGTTCCATTAATTCCTTCAGACCAAAAGAGATGTATGTGTGCTTGTGTGATTTATGCTATGTATAACAATTTTCAGGATACGCTCTTTTGCAACTCGTAGTGTATATAGAAAAAGGGAACGAAACGTAACCCATTTATTTTCATTTTGGCAAAGCAAAAATTTTTCATTTCACCAAGCGCCAAATTGCAAATAGCGGTTGCGTTGTGCGTGTGTGAGTGTATGCTTGTTGATGTTGTTGTGGTTGCTCTTGTACTCCGCACTCGAACCACCCTAAAACTGCCTTTGTAGCGGTTGATTGGGCAAATCACTTGCATATTGTATGCGCTTTTCGGCTGCAGTCCTGCGGGTGATGCCGCCCACATGACGCACACTGAAATATATTCACAAAATATTTTGTGATAAAAAAACAAAGCGCACAACAATATTTTTTGGCTGTCGTTTATACACACACGGAAGCTGAAATGGCTGTGACAAACATATTGTAAGTTAACTAAATAGAAAGAGGAAGACCTCATTGCTGCGGCTGCAGTGGAATGCTGTGGCAGCGGCTGTGGTTCCAAAATTAACATAAATCTACAACGTGGTGCATTTTTAATTACGCCTTTGTGCTGCTAGTCGCAAATTGTGCTGTCAATGACATGTAAGGGGAGGTGTGAGCTCATTATCGAGCAAAGAGTTGCATACGCCAGATATTCCCAAGCCAAGTTAGTGCAATCAAAAAAAGATTTAGGCGCTTGGCTGCAGCTCGGCTCAAGCAGCCCCCAGCAATGAACAACTAGCGAATAGTGCCTTGCAACTGGAGACTAAGCTGACAGTTGAAGTTATTGATACACAAAAGCCATACTCGTTCAATGGCAGCTGCGCCTTTGTTGCACTACCATGTTCTGATGGAAATCTGCAGCGATGATGTGGCAGTCCATTGAGCGCTTGTGTCAGGCCGTCATGTTGCAGCCATTGACAGCAGGGAACAAAAATGAAAACATGCTCAAAGCGAAAAATGGACAGTCTAGTGCAGCAGCCCAGCATGAGATACCCTAGCTAGCAAGCTCTTTAACAAATGTCTCATGCGGCAGTTGCACAATTTCCATTGAAAATTGTATAAATTTAAATATTTACTATTATTTTCCTATCATTGTTAAAGCCATGTTTAAACAAAAAGTTGAAATACCCTTATGCCTTATGCTCTTATGCCTTATACCCTTATGCGTCTATGCGAATATGCATATCCATAGCATTTACATTTGCGTTCGCAATGCCTAATTAAGCAATATTTTGAACATTCTGTGGTTTCTGCAATAGAGCATGTCAGAGGCAATTTGCAAGCGTTTATTTGCAATTAATTAAAAAGAATTCAATAGCGAAATGTAAAATAATATACACCATTAAGTTATGTATGGATCATAGATGGAAATCATTCCAGTAAATGTATTTAAAATAGTCTCCATTTACATGTATATTTTCAGCAGAAGTAAGAGTTGAAAGTACAGCAACAGAGGCACAAACTTAACGAGTTGTGGTTGTTAAACACGCCACACAGCTTTAGAATGAAATGGAGATGCAAGGTGAGACTGGTCATGGACCAACACCAGAAGCAACAACGACACCGGCACCTGAAGCGCCAACAGGCGAAACAAATACTACAACAACATTCGAGACGCAGTCACGAGAGTTCAATTGTCGAGTGGCACAAACGGCACAGCCCGAGGGCTGGCAGCCCTTCATTAGCTGCGAGGCGACACAGCCGACAGCCGACAGCGACAATTCCTACAACAACAACAACAACAACAGCAGTAGCAGCAGCAGCAGCAGCAGCATCAGCAGCAGCAACAGCAGCTCAACATTCCATTGCACATTGCAGGACATCGATAGAGACGAAGATAACGCATTGTATGCGTGCAGTGCTGTCATCGAAGAATCTGAGGCAGATGTCGCAGTACTAAAGCCATGCATACTAGAGGCGCAACTGCCGAAGCCACAGCACGACCCGTATGGGCAATTCGAACTGGAAATCAATGGGACCGTTAGTGATAATGTGAGTGATACGTTTAGTTTTAGTAACGACTGCAATCGAAAGTTGTTTCTGTGTGAGTCCATGGACCAGGAGCTGCTCTGTCAGCTACAGTTAGAGCAGGAAACTCAAAGGAGCCCCACAACCCCGCAGACAGCGACCAGCTGGATGAACTTTCACATCGACCTGGGCGATGGACTGTGGTCTTGGCTGAACTTTAGCGATATGATTGAGAGTGTCAGCGGTGGCAACGGCAACGTAAATACCAGCAATTCAACTACGAGCTTGGACTTGATACTGTCCAACTACACCATACCCGACACAGCCATGAGCACAACAGCAACAGCAACAGTAACTGCAGTAGCAACAACAGCTGCCGCCGACGTTGTCATATCGAGGAGTTTTTTTGACTACTCTCCACATGGCTATGATTGGTTATTTTTCTTCGTGATATTTTTCATATTTGCCGGCGGTGTGGGCAACCTGCTCGTCTGCCTGGCCGTCGCCCTCGATCGCAAGCTGCAAAATGTCACCAACTATTTCCTCTTCTCGCTGGCCATAGCCGATCTGCTCGTCAGTTTGTTTGTAATGCCCATGGGCGCAATTCCAGCATTTTTGGGTAAGTGCAACCAATAAAAAAAAATTTTAAGAATTCATAAATCACATTTCATATTTATTAAATTATGTTTTATAACATATTTTCGTTAATAAATTTCATTTTCCTTCACCCAAAAATATTTTTTTCTTGCATAAGTATTTGTTTAATGGAATATTTAATATTATTTGATAGTAGTAAATCACTTGATTTATTTACTGAAAAATAATTCGGACCAAAGTTCATATTTCTGTATTTTTAATACAACTTTATTATTATTGAATTTCTAAAAATAGTTAGTGCTTTAATTTTCCGATTCTAATAATACCAGACACATTACGAGCTAAATATGCAAACGGTTTATGTAATCCGATATTATTTGAATTTATGCTCGCTTATTTTACATGTGCCACAGATAAGAAATACCTGCCTGATGCTATTCAGCTGAACTCAACGTAGCATGAACAGATCAAACGCGCAATGGCCACACATGCTGCCATCAGCGCCATAAGCAGAGCTCATGCCCAGTTGCCAGCACAGAGCAGAGGCAACATGTTATAAACATATATTTAGTGGGCTGCATTCAACCAACCACATTAACCAAACAACATTAGCGAATTTAATTTTATTATAAACGCATTTGTTGGTCCGACTACCAGTGTCATATAACACAGTCGCAACCTTTTGATGCTCTTTGTTTGAGCACAAATTAACAGTCAGAAATTCAATTAAATTCAACTATTCAAACAACTAACTAACAGTCAACTCTAATTATCGGTATCTGCAATATCTTATATCATTACTTCATACAAATTGATTTGAACTCTTAAAATCAATCTCTTAAGAGCCATTTAGAAAGCCTTTCCTTACCAATCATAGCTTGTAAACAACATCTTAAGAACATATCAAATAAAAGCACAAAAATCTCAAGCTGAATCTACAGAGTAGCATTAGTCAGCTTGAGCTAAAAGCTTTTGGGTTTTACTAAAACACAATCTCTGAAAAATTGAGTTCGACTTCATCCCAACAGATTCAACTATCGCCTTCAAACAGTTTTTTTTTTTTTAGACTTTTAACTTTGTAGAGAGAAATGTTTTCAATGATTTAAAGTTAACTTTCATATAGAGATCAGTAGATGATAGTCTGGTAAATAATAAATAAATAAGTAAATAAATTACATTTAAACTTCAACTCCCTTAAAAGCATTGGCTTGCGTGTCGAGCATAATTTGCACTTTAAGCTCTTTGGTTATACGAGTCCAAGTTGATCCTTGGCATATTTTGTTCTTGATTGCACTTTGTAATTTGTAACATTATTTTCTTTAGTGTTTGTTGATTTTTGGTTGGCACTATGACCGTGCCACTACTGGCTCTGCAGCTGCTGCACTTGCGAATTTCCCATTGTGGCACTTACGTTTGAGACGGCCCCTCAGCTGAGGTTTCGACTGTTCCTGCTACGCTGAGGGCAAGCTCTTTGTTTTCACGCACAAGTTGTTTGCCGACGACGACAGCAAACACAAAAAAAAAGTGCTGCTAACAGCTTTAAATGTTGCTTTAACCCGCAACATGCCGCCGGGCTAAAAATAATTCTGCCAACTGCATAACGTTTTGCACTGTACTTTTGGGTCTCATTTTGGCTCGAAATTAAATTCTAAACAAGTTTTTGATTATATGCCAGTTTTGCTAAATGAAAACGCGGCGGTCATGCTGAAAAACTAATAAATCAATTTATTAAAAAAAAAAAAAGTTTATGAATAAAAACTGTGCTTGCCATTGAGCTCATCGATGCTTATCAGCACACTCCCTTGGCAGATGCAGTCAGGCTGTAGCTGAACTTTCATAAAAGCCAAACACAACTTTACAAGCCATGCTGTTTAATGTCATATTTATACATGGCAAACAAACATGATATATTGCAATCGGAACTTTCATTAAAACTTAAAGAGCTCAAAAGAGGGGATGTGCGCCATATTCGAAGGGGCCCGGATCAATACACATAAACGTATATTAAAAATATATATATATATTTTTTTTTTAATATATATAAACGCATTCGCTTCATTTGAAAATAAATTTTAAAAATTTTAAATGAGCAAGCTATACAAGACTTAAAAGAATTTCAGTGTAGTTCAGAGATTCCTAAAATTAACTAAAGCTTTTGAGAACTATGCTACGCTTACATACTTATTTCAGGCACTTGAGTCGCAGCTCCGGACAACATGTCGCATACGTAATAAATACATGTTCAGCACTTGATGCTTTTTTATATATGTGTGTCTGTAAGTGGCTCGGTGTGTGTGTGTGAGTGTGTTTAAGTGACAAGCATATAAAAACTAAATACGACATGAGGGCCCGGATCTGTTCTCGCATCGTCGTTTCAGTCGGGTGTGTTAAGAGTGCTGAGTGGCCGTGTCTGTATTTTTTCTATTTCATGGTATATGTACATACAAAAATGTCGGTGTATTGGTGTGTGTATGTGTGTGTGCTTGCCAGTGTACTACAATTAGCATGCTGAAGCCCACGCAGTGGGCGCCTAATAGCATGTACTGACAAGCAAAACGACATGAAAAACAACAAATTTGAGCGCAATTTGTACTAATTAATGCAGAATTTGCCATTGGGCATTAGCTAAATACAAAACCCAAGACTAACTGCACAAATTTCATAGTAAACGAGTGGAAAAATGAGCCTATGAATTCACCTGAATGCGACTTTAAGACTTTAATTACAGTTCCTGAAATTAGACCACAAAGTCACACAGCACTAATCCAACGACTACCAACAAGTTAGCATTTTACACTGCTCGAAGCAGAAATGCAATCTATGCAGAAAGAGCAACAGATACAGATACAGATACAGATACAGATACAGATACAGATACAGATACAGATACAGATACAGATACAGATACAGATACAGATACAGATACAGATACAGATACGATACAGATACAGATACAGATACAGATACAGATACAGATACAGATACAGATACAGATACAGATACAGATACAGATACAGATACAGATACAGATACAGATACAGATACAGATACAGATACAGATACAGATACAGATACAGATACGATACAGATACAGATACAGATACAGATACAGATACAGATACAGATACAGATACAGATACAGATACAGATACAGATACAGATACGATACAGATACAGATACAGATAGACAGATACAGATACGATACAATACAGATACAGATACAGATACAGATACAGATACAGATACAGATACAGATCAGATAACAGATACAGATACAGATACATACGATACAGATACAGATACAGATCAGATACAGATACAGATACAGATACAGATACAGATACAGATACAGATACAAGATACAGATACAATACAGATACAGATACAGATACAGATACAGATACAAATACAGATACAGATCAGATACAGATCAGATCAGATACAGATACAGATACAGATACAGATACAGATACAGATACAGATACAGATACAGACAGATACAGATACAGATACAGATACAGATACAGATACAAGATACAGATACAGATACAGATACAGATACAGAATACAGATACAGATACAGATACAGATACAGATACAGATACGATACAGAATACAGATACAGATACAGATACAGATCAGATACAGATACAGATACAGATACAGATACAGATACAGATACAGATACAGATAACAATACGATACAGATACAGATCAGATACAGATACAGATACAGATACAGATACAGATACAGATACAGATACAGATACAGATACAGATACAGATACAGATACAGATACAGATACAGATACAGATACAGATACAGATATTGCTTTTCATTTAATATTTTTTCGATTCATAATATTCCTTAGTTGTGCTTCCTTTTAGTTTTTTTTCCCCCTTTTTTACTTCGTTCATTCATTCATTGCAATTTCAATTAAGTCTGATTTGCATGAGCTTTCATTAGCAGTCGATGGAGAAATTCCCGTCACATCTATCTGTTCCCCTTTTGTTGTTTGTTATCTTTTGCCGTTCATTGCAGGCTACTGGCCACTCGGCTTTACGTGGTGCACCATCTACGTTACCTGCGATGTGCTCGCCTGCTCCTCGAGCATATTGCACATGTGCTTCATCAGTCTGGGCAGGTATATGGGCATACGTAATCCATTGGCTTCGCGACATCATTCCACAAAGCGTGTGGCTGGCATTAAGATCGCCATTGTCTGGGCCATGGCCATGGTGGTGTCCAGCTCAATAACGGTACTGGGTAAGACATCCTCACATATTCTCACACTCTCAGCAGCCTGCATAATGTATGAATGAAGCTATAATGTGAGACGATTCGTACGGATTTCAGGTCTGCTCAACCAGAAGAACATAATGCCCAAGCCAAATGTATGTGTGATTAACAATCGCGCCTTCTTTGTCTTCGGCTCGCTGGTGGCATTCTACATACCGATGGTGATGATGGTCTTGACATATGCACTCACAATTCCACTGCTGCGCAAGAAGGCCCGCTTTCTCGCCGAGCATCCGGAGAGCGAACTCTTTCGTCGGTAAGTGGATTGAAAACGTTGATATTCGCTTTTGCACCACAGCATACCACTGCAGAGCACACAAGTAAATGCAATTAGTCTGCACGATTGGCTTCAGGGCACAGATTTGTGCCACCTTTGAATTGACGCTAATAGTCAACGGCCAACGGTCAGCAGTTGCAATTGGATTTATCTGTCAATCGATACCAATAAATTATTCGCAAATGAAAATGCTTTTAAACGAGATTCCAGATGCCAAGCAGCAGCGGGGCCTATACGACGTATGAGTAATTGGATCTAAAACTTAATTCACACTGCTGTGATCTGAAGGGGTTTTACCTTGACTCAATGCCAGACGGGGCGAGAAGGGGATGGCAGCTACAGAGAAAGGGCATTTAAAATAAATATTCATTTACGCTTGTCCAGAAATGAATTAAGCCAAGACGTAAATCGCAACTGAAGCAGAACAATTAGTGTTTGTTTAATGTGCCGTCACGGTGGGGGCTTCAAATGTGATTTACTTCAGTATCTATTAGGGCTCAAGTTTTTATTATACTGTTAATGTTACTTTAGTTAAATTACTAGGCAAATAATATTCATGATACAGTTATATTTTATCTAGAATCAGATGGAACTTCTCATCAAATGAACCTTTCAATTATTTTAATATACTTTACTTTCTATTATTCCATTAAAAAAATAAGCCTTAAATAAAACTGAGCTAATTGGCAAGCGTCTTTCGTGTAACTATGTTTATGTTTACCTAATGCATTTACTCTACGGCTGCCAATCAAAGTAACATGACGGAAAGCAAATTAGCTTTAAATCAATAGGAGGCAAGCAGCGCAATCAAGCCATTGGATATACATCAGTTCCATTCTGTTGCCCTTACTTTGCCCTTTCCAACTAACCCGCTCTATTTGAATAGGTTGGGCGGGCGCTTCACCATACGCCCACAGCATGGCCAGCAACAGCAACAGCAACAGCAAGAGACGCAGATGCACAGCAGCCTAACCAGAAATAATTACAGAAACAACAAGTGTCTGGCAATGGGTGACAGCAATCGCAATATTAACAATGTGGAGACCGGAAGGGGCATGGGCGTAGGCGTTGCATCCAGGACAACTTGCAGTGTAGGTGCAAGCGGCAGCAATATTGACGGCAACGAGCGAACATTGAGGCAGCATCGAAGCGTTCCCAGTGTCAGCTTTCGCAATGTGGCCAATGGATGCGGCTCCGACGCCAGCAGCAGCAGCAGCAGCAACACTAATGTGAATAATACGGGACGCTTGAACTTCCGCCTTAGTGGAACTGGCATCTTGCGGCAATCTACCCCACCGACAACGATCTCGACCACATCTTCCTCGACACGTGGCAAGGCAGTGACAAGTGGCTTCTGGCGGAAACGTGCTGGTAGTCGGTATCTACTGGACAGGTGAGCTTACTCCCACTCAAAACTTTCATTAGCTGCAATATTGGCTAACCACTTACCGCTCAATATTCATTCAAATGACGCAAACGGTCTCTAATTGCATCTGGCTTAATTAAATTGTCAAATGTGAAAAGCAAATTAGATGACTGCCCCAGCTCTGGATATTTGCAATTAGACAACTGAAGCGAAGCCTTATTTATGAACCATCAGTTTGTGAAAAAGTTTATTTCAGAGCAACTTTCTCGAAATGCACTAAAAGCTAGATATAGAGATATTAAATCAAAGATCTTTATTGTTAGATATTTTACGAGTCAAAAAATCTTCTGATTGGCAGGTAGTCCACTAAATTGATGTCACACTGTACTAGATTGCTCATTAACAAAGATGACAATCGTTACATTTGTTGCAAGCAATGACTAAACATAACCCACAACTTAACCCGTGACATTTGAACCTTTTCTTGTAAATCTCACCTTTTTGCAAATTGTGTCGAAATCACGCTGTTGAGGAACGTCGAGTTGAGTTGGGACTCTGCAGACATTTATTATCAGTTGAGCATACAAGCTTTTAAATTTATTACATTTGTTTACACGGCTCCACACTGCCAACAAATAACTTTTCAGACTACTTTTCTAAAAAATTTGCATAATTTACATTGTAAGTGCAAAGCGTTTTGGCTTTGCTTTGCTTTGCTTGACGTTGCCTTTTCTTGCTTCAGGTTCAACTTCAATTCGAGGTTGAGACAAATAACAAAAACAAATTGAGTTTTATTTGGCTTTCCCTTCCGCCCAAACATGCCACCGCTTCCTACCAAATAGTTGCCTTTTTCTTGCGAAAACATTGTCAATGCTCTGCACAAAAAGTTATTTTACCTTTGTTATGAACTAAGACCTTAGGTATATACATTCTTGATAAAATCTTCTAATGACACTTCAAAAAAGTCCGCAACTTATTTTGCTGATATAGCTAACTATATCTATAAAATTTCTAGATACTACAATTTTGTATAAAGAGATTATTTTTAAGACATTTTAAGACATCATAGCTTGGCAGAGTATTCATATGTCGACGTGTTCCAGCTTTAGACATTCATGAATTTTGTATTATATTTTTTTTTGTTTATATCGGCAACAAGTTTCGGGCAAAGCGCGCCTGAAAGGATTTTCATTTGCTTGCTTTGGGTGCAAATCAAGTAAACATGGATTTAAAATGCTTCAAAGGAGGCTCGACTATTGGACAAAATAACATCTAATCAACTTCAGCGCAACGTCACCTAATTTTGAAAACCTTTTTTAGATGAGTGCATGGTTGATTTTGAAATGAATTGAATTTATATAAACCAAGAGTTGCTCCTATCAAATTTAATTAATTATCATTTAACTTGAACAAATTTAAATTATTATAAATAAATATTATTTTACATTTATGAATCAACAATATATTTAATTAAAAATCATACTCAGAGGCACAAAGATACAAAATTTTGTTGGCATTGGAAACATATTCTTTTAATTATTTGTATAAGTTTATGTTGCTTCGTTAATTCACCATAACTGCTTTGGGCACAACGAGGTAATCAATTACACATCTTTTTGCAATTAAATGCACATTCGAGTGTCACACAACATGGCGAATACATAATTTGCTTGCAGGCACTTGCAAGGCGCCATAAACATAAATCACTCATGCGTCATGTGGTGCAGCACCAAAAACACAAAAACACGAATCTGCTTGTCGATCTGCGGACTACTTGCCACATTGTTGTGCGAAGGAGAAAAGGAGATGTCGCTGCTTCTGCTCCTCCTGCTGCTGCTGCAGCAACAATAAATAGCGCATAATATGGCAAGGGAAACCGCAAAGAGGACAGCCACAGCCATAGCACGAGTTGACAGTGGTGCAAGTTCTCAAACGTCGCTGGTGACTATGTTGCCGTCGGACAGCTACAAAAGGTTCTTGCATCTTCTCAGCATCCACAATGCCACCAAAATTTGCAAATGTCATTGCTATTTGCTGCAGCATTCGCTGCTCTTTGCAAGTTTATTTTATTTTCCTGCATTAATGCCAAGGCGCAAAATTCGCAAAATTTTAGCATAACCAGCAGAGAAAAGCTGCAGCAAGTCAAAGTCACGCCACGACTTAAGCACGACCCACAAAAAAAAAGAACAAAAAGGGAAAATGCTAGTGCCAAGCCGAATATTTAATTCTCTCACAGGCTCATGAGCGCGAAGCGACTAGAGACGACAAATTTAAAGATACTTATATGATTTAGCATTCACTTACCTCAGCATAGTTATGAAAACAAATAAATTGAAATAGAAACATTATTATTGAACTCATGCTTATATTATATTGTGTTACCTTAAGTGATTTTATACTTATATATTTTCTTATTTCTTCTTATTATTGATTTATAACAATCTTTGCTCAAAATTATCATATATTCTTGTGGCATTATCCTTGTTCATGCTTAAACGGCGACTGTAAAGTAGATAAGGCTATGAAAAATAAATATATTTATATTTATATTTACATATAAGAGTCTCCTTGTAGGCGTTACATATCTTCAGTCAAAAGTGTAATGCTCTAGTGCAAGAGTATTTTACGTAATGCCTGCTCAGCAAAATGTCACGTATATGCGCTTTGCTACGGATTTGGGCCGCACAAGTTGACGAATAAATATACATGAATTTCTAATGAGACAGGCTCAAAAAGTTACCTCTCTGGCCAGGTAGCAACAAACAGAAGAAAGTAACTTTCTTATTTTCCCATTTACTTGCAAATTATTAGTTGGACATTTGACGCCACTTGGGCGCTCTTTCAGATATGCTTCCTGTCGCCAGCCAAACATTGAAAAACTTTTTATTTTATTTACGGTACTGCAACCGACGTAAAGTGCTTCCGAATATTTGCCAACTGCCAACTGCCAACTGGCCAAAAATGTAGCCGCCTGGGGAACTGGATGGTTACACAAGCGACACAACAAGTTGACAATGCATTTTGCACCAACTAACAATACAATCCATGGCCAGCTCTTAAAATTTCACACAACTTCTAGTTTGTGGCACTCAGCTGAAATATCATTAGACATCCAATAAGTTTTATCTTTTGAAATTTGTTAAATCTGATAAGAGAATTAATGGAATATGCAAAATGCATATTACTCTGTACTTTAAAAGTCATAAAAATGTAGCAACATTTTATATTCATTATTAATAAATCTATAAGCCTGGCTAAATAAGCAATTCAGATCCAGATAATGCTGTGCAGAGCTGGCAAATCACCTCGTTCGACAAAGTTGTCTTTTATTAATATTATGCCATAATACCTAAAGGTCATTGAGAGTGGATTTTCTCAATATATATACATATACATGCATTTTTGATACTCGCCTTTACGCCATACAAGAATCAAGGTTGGCTCACATTATTTTCAAGTTTTTCGATTTTTATGAATTCAGTTAATGTTTACATCAAACTGAAAGAGTCGTGCATTTTAGTAGTTTAATTGCACAACAATTTTTAATGTATTTCTAAGAAATTTTTTCTAAAAATAAATTCTATTTGCTGATATATTTCCTGTTCTAGACTCCAGAATAATTAATTTTAATTTGCGGCGTCTTCCTTCCTGGAATCAGCAAGAAAAGTTCAACAGCTCGATTTTATTTTCAATTTCACAATTCCCAAGTTCTTCACTTCAGCTCAGCTGAAGCTAGCGCGCAGCAAGCGAGCTCAGGGCGAGTGAGCCTAGAAAGAACAAGCATAGAGTGACATTCCCGCTCTTAAAATTCTTATTTGTACTACATTCAAATTATGATCGGCCCCCACATCGTGTGATTGGATCATTGATCACGAGTGTTTCTCTCATATCCCAATAGATTCGGCTTATATTCACTTGAGTGCATATAAATTGTAATTAAAGAGACACGATAAATAGATTCTCTATAAGTATTTATAAGCAGTCAGAGCCTCTCGAGCACAACTTCTTTGCATATTATTGGAGACATTACTTTTTTTTGTAATCTCAAGCAGATAAACTTAAATGTGATGTTAAATTTTGAATTTAATTTAACTGAACACTTAAATCCAATTATAGCATTAATTTGAGATATGCAAGCAACAGTCTTGTTCACTTCTTATATGACAAATTAAAGGCTGTCGTATTTAGTTAAGCTGTCGTATTCATGCCAGGCAAAAGAATCTTAATCTTACATCAAATAAGCTTGTTAAATGCCTGCGACAATTTTATTAAAATAAAATCTAATAAACTGTTGCGCCTTGCGTGGGCGTCCAAAAGACCAAAATCTAATATCAAATACTCGTTGCTGCAAGGCAGCAGCGAAATACTATTTAAATACGCGAAGTGGCTTTTACTTACTACCCCAAACCATTTGACAGTCATCGGAATCGACGGGCCTCGGTGCGCGGCAGCGTCTCGCAACCGCAATTGGGTTACGCAACAAATGGAAATGGAGGACACGAATCAGGAGGCGAAGCCAACGCGACTGGCGGAGCAACAGTTGGAAGCGCTGGCAATGGTGGCTCAAACAGAATGAACTTAGCCACCATTGAGGCGCAAGTTGGTGTCGGTGGCAGTGGCAGTGGCAATGGCAATAACTGTGGCAACGGTAATAATAATCAGCAGCAGGTGACGACAACGGCGATGGGCCAAACACGAGCGAGAGGTGTGCGACGGCATAAACTGTTCCCCTTCAAGCTACCTTTCAATCGTGTCGTCACGCCTACGCTCAATTTGAGGTGAGTGCGGGCTGCCCAAGTAATTCAATTTCCAAAGTGGTTTCTTCCCGCAGATTTCTGAACAATCGCGCCAAGCGCAACAGTCTCTCGGCAAATGCTGTGGCAACGGAGCAAAAGGCCACCAAGGTGCTGGGCTTGGTCTTCTTCACCTTTGTATTATGCTGGTCGCCGTTCTTCATACTGAACATTATATTTGCCGCCTGCCCTGAATGTCAGGTGTCCGACCATGTGGTCAATACCTGCCTCTGGCTGGGCTACGTATCCTCCACGATCAATCCGATTATTTACACCATCTTCAATCGGACATTTCGAGCGGCATTCATACGTCTCCTGAAATGCAACTGTGAACGGTAAGCAATGTGACTAAGAAAATATTGAGTAATTTTCTATCTGTTTTCATTTGTTATTTTGCTCTCGTAATTTATGGGGGTGCTTCTAGCTGCCCGTTGAAAACAATGCATCTATTGTGCATTGTTCGAGCAACTCATTGCAGAAACTACGAATGTGCGAAACAAAATTGAGATTAGTATTGCACTGACAGAAATTGGGGGGGAACTTCAAAACTATCAATAAAATGGGGAAATTGTACTATTATGATAAAGAGTATAATATTTTAGAGAAAAGTAACTTCTTTAGCCTTTAATATTTAATGATAACGATTTCGCTTGAACTAGTGATAGTAAAAAGCTTCGTGTGTTCAATTTTATTTCATTTCGCATCAAACGATTGTGGTTATTATAGAATATGGCTGCAGGCAATAAAATAATTTCTGTAATAGAAAGTTTATTACGTTGTCAACTGTAGTAGCAACTAAATAAAATTTATTTCATAAGAAAATAAGAGATTTTCTTTACAAAAGGAAGGAAAGTTTTTTTTTTAATATTTTTTTTAAACCTGTAGTTTTGTTTATCTCCTTTCATTAACAACAGCAAACGGAGTCCAGATGCACTGACAATATTATCATAAACAGCTCAGCAATTTTATGCCAGGCATACGGAAACTATAATTTGCCAACTTTTGTAGGTGCTTTATGAAAAAAATTAAAGTAAATATCAGGGAAAACTTGTTAACAGAGTTTTAACTTTCAAAGGACACAAGCAACATTTTAACTAACTTTAAAAGTATTTCATTCTAAAAACATGATGAATGCCTGATGCGTTGATACCCTATACCAAGACAGCTTTAGACTTGCAAGAACTTTTGAAGCCTTTTAATTTTGTATTAAATCACTTTCCCTAATGTATTTATATGAATGGCAAAAAACAAAATATTAATACTCTATTCATTAATTTCGATTAGAAACTTGGTGAGCTGCTCTTTAAGCTCTCGCCAAGAATTGTAGGAGAAGCCTTGACAATGAATTGCTTAAATGAAAAATCTGCATATTTTCAAACCAATATAAGTTTTACTGAAGTGTTTACATGAACTTGGTAGAATAATGAAATAGGGTAAAACTTTCACATTCTTCTCTTCACTTTCGCATTTTATTGCAGTTCGGGGCGCCCGTTACGCTATCGCTCCGTGACCGAAGGGCGCAGCGCCTTGAGTCTGTGCGCACCCTCGGCCCTGCCCCTGGCCATCTCGTTTCAGGAGGCACCACTAATGACGCCATCCACGACAAATGAGACGCCGCTGAGTGAGTTCCGGAGCAGTTATACAATCAGCGAAGACGAAGAACACTAAGCAGAGCGTTCTTTTGCGCTCAGTCAGTCAAACACGAATTTATGGGCTATGTTGGTAGGGAAGTGCAGGTAAATGAAGCAGACTACAAATAAATGGACGATGGGACGAGCCAGTGGCGAATTCAATAGCCAGACGCAGTTTTTGAGCGTACTTCAAAATGTTTTTTAAGCAGGATATACTTACAGGGTGACTCATTCGAAAACAAACAGAAAACAAACCGGACTATCAACGTGCATCGATCGCCGAACAACCACAGGGTGACTCAAATCAAGTGCCCACAAAAATACAATTGAAACGAGACAAGATAAATTGAGTTTATCAACTTAAAATGAAAAGCAACACCATATACAGAAAATTAAACTAAAGGTTGACAGTATTAAAAACCGGATAAATGTATTGCTTAAACTTCAAATATCAATTACGAGTT
The DNA here is from genome assembly GCA_030914335.1 of Drosophila borborema. NCBI lineage: Eukaryota > Metazoa > Arthropoda > Insecta > Diptera > Drosophilidae > Drosophila > Drosophila borborema. The sequence goes on along the minus strand of JAUESP010000306.1, from coordinate 8,098,625 downwards.
GTTCAAAATATATGTGTCTAAATGTCTAAAATGGAGTGAAAAACCAAATTTCAGAGCACCCTGAGCAGAACAACAGAACAGCACAACAGCAGACGATAACCGTAGAAAATATTCAAAGTTTACTTTAAGCATTAAGTCAATAGCAAAATACAGGGAGACTCATTCCAAACAAAACCAAATATAGTTGACTACTTATGCGCGGTTCAACTGCACTTATAAAGCGCAAAATAAAAAAAATAAATAAAAATGGATTGATGAAATCGATGGACTTCAAACTGGACTATCCGCAATAGAGCAAAACAAAATGAAAAAAAAAAAATATATATACCGAAAAAATGAATTCTTTTCAATGAAATACAAAATCAAATCGTCTTTGAAAAATTGGTAACAAATATTGAGTGTGTCAACAGTATAGCTATTTTAGTAAGAATAAGAAAAAAATATGAATATAAACATGGAACTACCAAAAGGCAGTATCAAAAACCGGAAAAAGTATTCAAAGTAATTGATGTTTACTCAAACATCAAATATTAAATACGAGTTGTTCTAAATATATGTGTGTAAATGTCTAAAGAGGAGAGAGAACCCAAATACCAGAGCAAAATATAAAGAAAGACAGAAAAGCACAACAGCTGACGGTAACCGTAGAAAATATTCAAAATTTACTTTAAGCATCTAATAAATAAGATTAAAAATCACATACAGAATCATTTGAAATATTAAAAATAAAAACGCTGAGTGTGGCAATTATACCAACAAATATCGAAATATTAATGGACGATACAAAATTGATAGCAAGCTTTTCAGTAAAACTAAAAGCTGTCATTTCCGCAATAGACGACAAGAGAAGTCTTCAAAAACAACTCTACTCTACTATAAATGGGTGGCCATCTATACCCAGAGAAAAACAGAACTATATAAAGTCGCTCAAGATCGATTCCATTCACTAAAAACCAAAGTTAGTTAATAGTATTGAGTGTATTAACTGTATTAAAAAGAAACTAAATATAAAACGTGAAACTCGAAAAGAGACAGTATCAATAACCGGATAAATGTGTTTCTTCAAATTCAAATATAATTATTCAAAATAAATATCTTAAATGTCAAAGCAAGTATGAACTACAGGGAGACGCATTCAAAATAAAAAAAATAAATAAATAAATAAATAAATAAAAATAACAACAACAAAACTAATAGAAAGGGATAAAGGACAACAAGAATTCCATTCATAAGAAAGCGAACCTATTGAGCAAGCTTTACGCTGTGAACTACAGGGTGTTTTATTAAAAATCAAATTCAGCTAAAAAAAAAAAAAATATATAATCATTGCCTAAACAAGAAATGAAATTTGATTGACCGGACGAATCAAAGCCAAACCGCGTGAAAAATGTTGATAACTTCAATCGAGTACATCATCATGAAAATAAAAAAAAAAAAAAAAAAATAAATAAATAAAAGACAGTATTAATAGCCGGATAAATGTATTGCTATCAAATATGAAACAAGAGTTGAATTATTCAAAATATATGTGTCTAAATGTCTAATTAGGAGTGAGACCCTAAATGTCGGAGATAAACTAAAAGAGCGACAGAAAAGAATGACAGCAGACGGTAGCCATAGAAAATATTTAAACTTGAATTTAAGCATTAAACCAAAACTAAACTACAGGGAGACTCATTCAGAACAAAACCAAAAATAGTTGTTGAATAACGTCGAGGGTGACGCAACTGTACCTACAAATGGCGAAAACAAAATATTAAGGACGAGACAAAATCATTGCCCAAATCATCTGGCAAGCTTCAAGCTGTACTTTCCAAACTAGACGACAGCTGAATCATTCAAAAGCAAACGAAATGATGTTTTAAGCAATTAACGTTAGTTATTTGTGAGTGGTTCCACTGAACCACGTTTAAAGTAACTAACGTTAATTATGTATGAATGATTCCACTGTACCTATACTATTTAGTAAACTCTATCATATCATCAGACAACATAAGGTCGAACGAGATATTTCGCGTATTAATTAGGTTTAACTGTACCTGTCCTATTTCAAGCTAAGATATGGTAGCCATATGTCAACTGTACTTACTATTTTAGCATTTTAGAAACATAACAAATCACTCATATAAACATATATATAAACATATATATATGTATATTTTGGAAACTATATATAAAAATTAAATATTACAAAAATAGGTTGCGCTCAATTACAAAGTTCTATATGTTATTAACTGTAGCAGCGTTTGTTAGTCACTTAACCTATTTATGTGCTGAAGCTAATGTAATTTCGATAATGTTAAGCAAAGTGTGAAATTTTCTTCAATTGTGAAGAGTCCCACAGGGAACTATTCCAACTTCTTGGCAATCACTTTGCTCTTTTGTTTTGTTTTCTGTAATGGGCTCAATGAACACTATTTTTACATGTGAAACACATGATTTAAAAAAAATATATATGTATATGTGTATAAATGGTAAAGATGTTAATAAAATTATATATCTATCAAGAGAATCCTTGTTTCTGAATTCCCTAATGGAAATGTGTTATTATTACAATTGAGTGGAAAAACTTGTAATATGAAGTTGGGGCTGTTTGTCATTCTAGTGTTTCCGGCATAAGAAGCTGTAATTGAGTAGATGAATAAGTAAGTACCCTGCATTCACTTCTTGAGTTTGAGTTCCTGAGTCAGAGTGAGAATAATTTGAGCATAACAAAATACTTCATGTGAATATTTTGTGTCATTCTAAAGTTTTAAATTTATTTAAATAAACTAAAGGTCTAATATATTATATTTCCAGCCAACTACTCTCAGTTGCTTTTGCCAGTCACAGCTTGAGCTTCACTATGGTTGCTTCAAAGTGAAATAAACGCTGACTGGGCAGAGCCACATCATGTGTCACGCTCAAGGCACATCTAATCAAGATCTGCTATTGTTAGGTAGACTTAAGTGCTCTATGTCAGAGAGACACACGCGAGCCGCCCACATCTGACAGCTATGTATGTCTTTGTCGATTACTTTGCAGCTCGACAGCAAACAGTTTCCGTCTGCCGATGGCATTGCAGTCGTCTTTGATACTTTTGTCATTGTGCCTTAGCGCATCCTGCTACTGCAATCGAAACAGGGCGAACAGGAGGACGACCAGGAGGAGAACGAGTAGGAGGTGGCGGCAAACTTTTTGTGCATTCGTGCGTGAGCCGTTTGTGCGTGAGACGAAAATTGCATTATTGGCATGAATTTAATGCAATTCAAATGCTTTTATGATCAGAGTAGCGAAAGTTTTTCTTCCTTTGCACCATTAAATGGAAAAGCATTGTACCAAAAATTGCATACATTGATAGCTTCCCTAGCTGTGCGCCGGCCACGCTGCTAAGCCACCACGCTGCAACGTGTTGGTGAGGTGTTGTAGTAATGAACTATTTCTGTTGCATATCTCGTGGGGCGAGTTGTTGGCTAAGCGCTAAAGCGACGCGTCGCCAGCCGCAAAGTACACGACAAAATGGCGTCACTCGACGAAAACAAGATGAAAAAGCAGAAGAAGAAGAAGACGACGGCGAAGAAAAGAGTTCTTCGAGACAATTATATTATACGGGCAGCAGCATACAAAAAAGCCAGACGCAAGAGAGACGCAAGAGAGAACACACATATGTGTGTGTGTGTGGGTGAAGGAAATGTGTAGAAGCGTGAAATTGATTGCCCCGCTGGCATTCGCTTAGACCCTCATCCTCATCCTCATCCTCAGCCATCGTTGCCATGCAGTTTATTTGCTTTGGCCTTGGCTAATGGCGGCACTGGGAATAACATTTTCAGCATTTGGCAACACCTTTAAATGCGGCGAGCTTCTTTGCAAATTTAACAGCTCAGCATTTGCATTTCCAAACAATGACATATACATAAATAAAAACACAATACGCTGAGCACAAATCACAGAGGAAACAAGCGCTGATCGCTCAATTGTTCACACTTGCACATTTTCATAAGAAAAATCTCATTACCTGCCGGATTTGGCTTATTTATTATGTGACACACTCGCACACACACACACACACACACAGCCAGTCACAGACCCACATTCATTTGTGTAGGGAATTGCCATTCAACACTTTGACGCTTCATTAGCTTTGTGTCGGACGAGCAAAGCGTGAATGAAATACAAATGACATTCACGATGGCATTTTGCTCACATACGATTTGCCATTTATTTCCCAATTGATTTTTATCGACATTGTCAAATCTCTTTTTAGGTATTTAATAATACTGCATGCATAATATATCAACTTAAATAAAAATTAATAATAAATGCACCATGCATATATTATGCTCACAGTTTCATTTCTTTATATACTTTTCCAATGTATATATTTTATTTACTTAGAAGGGCTAAGATTCTAAAACCTATGTATATATATAGTAAATATTAAGCAAAATTGAAATAATAGGTTATACATTGAAAAATTAGCTTTTCGTAGTGGGATTTATAGACATACAAATAACATTTAACAAACAATATTCGTGTTTTTCTTGTTGTTACATGATAAGCGCTGATTGAGCTGGATTAATGCAGTGTGTTTACGTTTCTCATGAAAAGCCAACCAAACGTATAATGTGTTGAGCTGTGATGTTATGTACTGTGATGGGCTGAGATGGTCAACAGCTGGGTATTGTTGTTGACTTTGCTTTTGTTGACACCACAAATGTGTGGCTGGCTGAACTGCAGTCATGCATGTAATTGATTAAAGCAGCTGTCGAAGCTGTTGACCTTCATTTTCACAATTAGCCATGGATAGTTCTATATAGGAAATGTGATAATTAATGCTCAGGTCTAATGCAATAATACAGCTTCAAGGAGATTAAGACCGCAGGCTCTTGATTACTGCTCAAGCATTTCGCGTGTAATCCGCAAAACACAAAATGGACTCGAAATTTGCCTAAAGCTTTACCTTTTTCACCTGCTAACGGAGTGGCTGTCGCATTTTAGGCCACAAGCCACTTTTGCTGAGCAGATTAGTTAAATTGCTTTCTCTGTTGCCTTCCCACACAACTTGGCACCTGATGGCCAACTAACGCGCCAGTAAGCCAGCAGGTATTACGACATTCGCAGCGGACGACCATGTCGACGGGCTGATAAGTTTTAATCTCAACATCATGGCAAAAACCATGAATTCTGAGAATTTGCAAATATAAAAATCTCTGAACTTATTAAGTTTCTTAAGTTTCTTTTTTTTATCATTAATGATATTTAGAAAATCAGACTAGTACAATTATATACTTTTTTATATACAAAAATAATTTTTTTTTTTAATATTATTTCTATTTGCTTCTATTCAAATACATTGTTATCGAATCATTCAATTTTTTTATAGTTAATAAAAATATCAGATTCGGAATTTATTAAACTGTTAATTACTATTAAATAATTTAATTTTAATAATTAATAATTCATAATTTAGTAATTAATACTATAATCAAAGATTATGACACGATAGCTTCAATAAATTCCTTTCTTTTTTTTTTATTTTAAAAATAAATACATTTGATTGTATTTTTATTATTATTTTTATTTAAGTTTTTTTTTTTAATAAAAAGGGTTAAAAAAACAGGAAAAATTGGTTATAGTAGTTTTAGCCGAGCGCGCCTCTCTCTTTCCTCTCTCTTCTCTCTCTCCTCATCCGTATCTTCATTTCGTTTTTTCTTTCTCTTCTCTCATCTACTAATTCTCTCTCGTTGGCTTTCGTCTCCAACACTGAGAACCTTCTTCTCCGATGGAGGTCAAAAGGGTGGCCGTGCAAAAGGAGGAGGGGTGCCCAAAAGGTGTGCACATAATTTGAAATTGAGCAACGTGTCGGCCGGCAACATTTACTAATTGCTTATAAATTGTTGAATTGTTTAATGTTTGAAGCAGCTGACTAGCCGGAAAAGGGGTTAATGAGGAGCGTCCCATGTGGGTGATAACTTCACTTGGGATGCGTATGGTGGAGTGTATTCTGCGATTAGGAGACGCAACAAATGGACATTTTGTGTTAATTAGCCGGCTGGGCGTGTAGTAGATGCTATGGCTGCTGGTGATTAGTTACAGCCATGGCTTATTGATGTCAGCTAATCACATTGAGTAGGAGTGGCAGTAACAGCATCAGCAGCAGCCCGAATGGTTGCCGAAACATGTTTCGCTACTTAGTGGCTGGCAGACTGATTGAGCGAGTGGTGCAGCTTAATGAATTGGCACCTGACAACCACAATGTTGCCGCAACTATTCGAGTCAGATGCTTCGGGCAACGCACACGGATGGAATTTAATTAAAATGACAAAACCCTATTTGCAGCGACAGCCCTGCTCAAACAAATCTCTGTCAACACCTTGTTAGCTTCGACTCAATCCACACAATCCCACTACGATGTCGTTGTAGCTGCCACTTGGGCAATCAATCACAGAAATTAAAAATAATCGATTAGCAGATAAAACTAGAATTCAGAAAACAAAGAAAAAACGCTAAAGCAAATCAACTTAAAGCTCACAAATTGTTGTAGTCGCTACAGCCATGCCCTGTACCGAGAGAATGTTGGGGGAGTAGAAAAAGGATTTCCATCCCTCAATTCTTATTTACTGTAAATTCAATTTAAATACAGAAAAGGAGTTATATTTGAAGTAATATGGCACAACTTCTTGAGTAAATACGTCCATGTAGCTTCGTTGGGGGAAATTTAAATTGATCCTAACTGTAAGAGGGAAAATGAAAGATAAACATTTGCCCCACCAAAATTGTACTGTATTTTTGTAAAAGTATTTCATCAGAATTAACGAACTTTACCGGTTTGACTCATCGAACAAATATACCCTTCCTTTCTTTTAGAGAGTGATGCAAGCCACAAAAAGACAAAAAGAAAGAATCGAAAGCAAATAAATACATTTATCTTCGTACGACACTAGGGATGGACAGAACACTGTTTGGCTTTTTTTTGTTTTTGGTGTTCGTCCATTTTATTTGCTTCCGCTCGCACGTTGGCCAAACACAAGTAAACAGAGTCGACGAAAATTTAATTTCCGGCACTTGTTCAGAATGCTTGTTGTGTCTGAAATAAGGCGAAGCCGCCAAGCAAATATCACACAAAAATACACACAAGAGCATTTAGTTAGAACAAGAAGTCAATTGTATTTAGCTGCACATAATACAAACATTTTGATTGTAATTATGTAAACATAGACATTTACTTATACGATATGCTATTTACAGAGTAACTCCTTAGCGTCAGCTAAAGAGCATAAGTACACCATTCCGTCCGGTGACAATTGTTGTATGTGAGGCTTACAACTAATTAGTATTATAGACACAGCTTAAGAATTAATAAATCTGCCTTGCGGTGGTAGTTCCTCTTGGTTGTCGTGTTATGCGCTCTACTTAAGCAAAAAGTCCATTTCCGTATTGGTGGTTGACATGTACTGATCCAGTTCTTTATCCAAATCCTCACGCTTCACTTCGGTACGTTGCGACTTACCTAAGTTGAAAAAAGCGAGGAAAAAAAAATCTTAGATTAATTACACCACTTTCTCAAGTAAGAGTAAAGCTAATTCCATGTTAAGTCGCTATGCGCTCCCGTTCAGCCCGATGTCCGTGCAGTGAGCCATGCTTGTAACGCCTTTACCTGCAACCGTGCGACCACCACGACCACGACTACGTCCGCGACGACCCTGTTGTTGTTGGTTTGCCTTGCCACCTTCAGTGTTCTTGTTGATCTTCTTCTTGTTACCATTTTTATTCACACCCTTGGCAACTTTGCCACCTGTGCGCTGAGAGCTGCGTCCACGCCGACGAGCACTAACACCGCCTGCACCTCTTTGTCGTCCATTTGATGAAGGAGCAGTGCCCGCAGCAGCATTACCTTGTCGTGCCCGAGATCTTGAGCGTGAGCGCGAACGATGCGTGGCAACAGTAGCAGCATTAGCAGCAGTAGCAGCGGCACGCACAGCAGATCTGCAAAACAAAAATCAACATTATTATTGGGTATACCTAAAATTTAAATAATCTTTGTAACTCACTTTCCCCGTGGACGTCCTTTGCGTCCGCGTCCAGTTGATGCGGCTGCCACCGCTTTCTGTGCAATGTTAGAATTCCGACGCTTCTCAATACGACCAGCAGCGACGCCCCGCAATTTGCTATTTCCCCGACGATTGCCCCGTCGTTTACCGCCGGCTGCTTTTCCACCAGCTGCTGCTGCCACGCCCGCACGCACGCCCAAGCGTTGCTTCACTGAAACACGACCCGGAGCACGTCCACCGCCGCCGCCAGCACCTCTGCCACCGTTAGCCGATTGCTGACTGCGACGTCCACGGCTCTGGGAACGGCTAACACTTTCAGAACGACCCCGGCTCTGATCGCGTCCACGACTCTGTGAACGAGCGCGTCCACGACTGCGTGAACGGCCGCGCTGCTGCTGCGATTGGGGCTGCGGCTGCTGTCGCGTCGAACCGCGCCGACGTTGAGCCACACGCTCTGCTGCACCACCTACAGTGGGTCGGCGTAGGCCCAGGCGCTGGCGGAGTCCTCCTACCGCGGAGCTGGACCGTCGGGCAGTAATGCTGCTGCTGCGGCGCGGGCGTCCACTGTTCGCAATCAGATCTGCGCGCATGCTAGTTATATGTGATTGAAGTTGTAGAGGCGGAATAAGCAGAAAGTAGATGTGTTTTACAATGTTGTTGTTGATGTTGTTGTTGTAGCACTTGGCGCTTTGATTCAAAAGCTGCTCGCAAGCAATCTTCGTCTTTGACTGAATCTGACACGCAGTCAAGAACAGCTACAAGTGTGTGTTTGGTTTGGTTTTTAGTTGGGGATGCTTACGTTGCCAGGCGAGTGCCGTTGCTGGAGCGCATGACTCTTCCGTTGGGCCCTTGACGAAGGGCTTTGTTGCCGCCAGCAGATGTCCGCAAGCTTCTCTGTAAGATGCATAAGGTTTGTGATGGATTGTTTTTGTTTTGCGTTTAACAAACTGAATACGACTTGACGCTGCTCAAGCGGTAGCGGTTCAGTGTATGTAAATTCAATAGATGTCTACTACAAGTGGATTTACTTATGTCGAAGTCTATTTCTGAGTTGATCTTATCTGCTCTGGACTGAGCCTGTCTGGACTTGGCTGGACGTGGCTGGTTAGAATAACGGGCGCGCACTAACTATAAAATCTGGATGAATGCATCTAGTGCTCTATTGAGCAAAATACTCAAATCCTCTGCCGGCGCTCATTTGCTCATTTGCTGCTATCTGCCATTCGTACCATTGTCCAGCCAAACAGAGCGTCACGGGTTAGACTCAAACGCTTGCGTTTGTCAATTGTTCAGTCAGTTCCTCAATCCCAGAGTACGTATTGTGGTTGGTTGTTGTATTGCTTGTATTTTTGTTTTGTTTTGAACACATACGCGCTTCAATTTGAGGGCCGCCTGAACGGTGTGCTTCCGGTTGAACTCCTGCAGCAGGCGCGAATTGGCCGCCGATGTTGTTGCATCCACAATCCTGCGACTGCGACTCCTCGAACGACTACGACTTCTACGCTCCCGGTTCCCACCAGCCGACGGCTGTAGCTGGCGAGATTGCATTTGAGTGAAGCGCTCATTTAGCGATATTCCAGTCTGCACCATCTTTAGATTATCACTCAAAATGTAGTCGATTTTTAACAAGAGATCTTTGTTATAAGAGATGCTCCTCCTTAGTTTTCCGCGTTTGCCTTAGATTTCGACTACAATTAAATTGTGTATGTGCGTAGGTTGAACCTTCGTTCGCAACTGTAAAGAAACACACAAAGACGATTCAGTTTTATACGCCTCAAACTGCAGTTCAGGTAATCCTATAAAGTGCAAACAGGTAGAAAAATTGCAGCTGCTGGAAAATAACCTAGGACTGACAACCCATAGAGATCAAAATTAAGGTATACAGATGTAAAATGTAAAGTAGTGCAATAAAATCGTTTGCTAATTTTTCTGCAGATGTCAATAAATATAGATAACTAAAGATAAGTGTAAAATTTTATATATAGTCATTGGCTACATCATTATATGTATTATGATATATTTAAGCTGATGGTTAATACGTAAAATTCTAATATTGGTAAAGAAAACTATATAAATTAATTTTTGAATGTTTTATCTGGCCTTCCAATCGTTGAAAATATTGTATGCAACGGAAGAAACAGACTCCTGCAGTCCTGATATATGTACATACATACATATGTATATGAATGCATTTATCTGTCAGTGTTTTCCAACACTGCTTTGCAGAGCTACACACACATACATATGTACATACAAATTGCATTGGGGTAGGAACAAATACTCTATTTTGTGTATTCTTATTTCTGGACTTTTCATTCGTCACAGTAATTTATATAGAGACACGCACAGACATATATACATATGTATATATTTAGAAATAAATTCAGTCATATAATGAATGTATTCTAATTATAATACACAGTTGCCACAACAACAAAAACCAGAAAAAGAAGCAATGCTGAGTCATTAATGGATACACACATGGACTTTTCGCTTTTCTAATGCTATTCAATAATAAATTACCTCACAAATTCATATTTTTTCATCTACTTACATTAAAGTTGTCCTTTTGTTTGTTTTATTGCGTTATCTGATGGCCAATGGAGCGCTGATAATCAATTTTAATAATAATCTTTCACGTATTTGCTTATCAACTGGTTGAAATCTCCGCTGGAAATGTTTATGTGCACTCTCTAAATTATATATTTGCTTTCAATAGTTTGCTTTTGTGAGATTTCTGTAGCTGAACAACTTTTTCCTCACAGTTTCGACTAAGAATGCAAAGCGCACAAGGTACAGCCTTGTAAAGTTGTATTGAATGGTTCAGAACTAGTTCACTCCGACATCAAACGTAGTCTGGAACATTAAGTTGCTATGAATTTTTTAGTCGTCATTTAATCGGAATTCAGTTAGAATATTTAAAGTGGTGGCACAAAATGTGCGAAGTTATAAATAACCATTGTAATAAGTAATAAATAAAGAAATATAATTAATAAATGTTTATGAATGGAGTTGCCGTATGTAGCATCATCTATACTAAATCGTCTGGCAACGCTGGACTTTATTGGATTTTATTGCTAGCAATGTCTGGTTACACTCGCTGTTGAATATTTGTTATTTAAGTTTTATTTTCTTAATCGGTTGTTGGTAATGATAGATATGGTGCACGCTTAATATTTACACAGCCGTCACGAGTTACGGCTGTGCCATCAGGTCGCATAACTACACGTTCATTAACAACAAAAACCAATATCTCGACACGCGACCATTTAATAATGTAAACAAACTTACCGACAACACATACATACATACATATGTACATAAATTTAAACAAAACGCGCTGTCTTCGTTATTTATTGTTGACCTCTGCCGGTGCTGCTACTGCTGCCGCTGCTACTGCTGGTGCTCAGTTAATATTATGCAAAAACTTGTTTTGCCCGGTTATTGAACTTATGACACTTGACTTTGCCGGCTAGAACGCCCGCGGCGTGATTATTTGGCATCCAAATTCAGATCGCTATTCGAACGTGTCAGCCAATTCGGATTTTAGCTTCAAGCATTACAGAACGCAAAAAGCGCCACATGTACGTTTACAAGATGGGAAGCCTAGCACCGGAGCTAATTATATGGTTAGTTGACAGGCTAAAAAATATATAAACAACTTAATCTAATTGTAATGCTTTCAGTTCCTTACTTGTGGCCAGCCTGCTGGTAATACACTTCTTCACGGACCTGTTGCGTGTCTCGCTGGCGGGTAGCTATACACTACATGTGACTCTGTCGCAGCTAATCGATTCACAGTCGAGTGAATATGCTTGGCTGCTGAAGTTGCTGGTTAACTGCTTCGGCTACAGCTGCGTCTTTGTGCCCGGCTATCTCATCTACAAGTATGTGCAACGCACGAACTATCTCGAGCGGGGCAATAAAACGTTCCTGCACACTGCCATCAATATGTGCATTACGGGCAACTCCAGCTATGAGGCTGTGGATGTCATCCATGTGGCCAGCAACAGTAATGGATCAACAATGGAACGTGATCGTCCAAGTAAGCGCACCAGTTCACAGGAGGCTGTGCAGCTGCTTTGGTGCTTTTGCGGTCTCATGGTCTCCTACTTAACATGGGGTGTGCTGCAGGAGAAGATCATGACGCAGCATTATCTAAACTTCGCTGGCGAAAGTGCCAAGTTTAAGGACTCACAGTTTCTAGTATTTGCCAATCGCATGTTGGCCTTCTTTGTGGCTCTCTCCTATCTGCAATGGCAGCCAGCGACATCGCGGCATCGGGCTCCTCTCCACAAGTATGCCTATGCCTCGTTCTCAAATATCATGAGTGCATGGTTCCAATATGAGGCTCTGAAGTTTGTCAACTTCCCAACGCAGGTATTGGCCAAGTCCTGCAAGATTATACCCGTAATGCTGATGGGCAAAATCATGTCAAAGGCCAAATACGAATCGTACGAGTATGTGACGGCGTTGCTCATTTCCCTGGGCATGATATTCTTTATGAGTGGGTCCGCGGACAATACCAAGGTCAGCGGCGTTACCACCTTGACGGGCATCTTTCTGCTCTCCATGTATATGATCTTCGACAGCTTCACTGCCAATTGGCAGGGCTCGCTCTTCAAGAGCTACGGAATGACCCCAATCCAAATGATGTGCGGCGTTAATTTGTTCTCTTCCATTTTCACTGGTGCCTCGCTCTCCATGCAAGGTGGATTCATGGACTCGCTGGCATTTGCCACAGAGGTGAGCTAAGTAGGTTAAGTAAGCCCTATTTTCGTTTATTTTCATTAATTTCTATTAGGGTCTTATACGAAAGGGCTAATCGTAGATTTTAAATATTATATATAGTTCACAGCAGAAATACCTTATGTAAAAGAAACTTAATTTACTCAATATGTAATTCTTTATTTGTTTATTGCATTTCTAACAGCTAAACCAATTTATTTGTTTTATTTTCTAGCATCCCAAGTTTGTCTTCGACATGGTTATTCTTTCCATATGCTCTGCTGTTGGCCAATTGTTTATATATCACACAATTGATGTATTCGGGCCAGTTGTGTTTACTATTATCATGACATTGCGCCAGGTAAGTGCCTCATCCACACTCACACATATTCTGTTGTATACTCATCTGTTATTTATCTGTGCTCTTTGGCAGGCCGTTGCCATCATGCTCTCGTGCTTCATCTATCAACATAGTATTTCGATGCTGGGCATCATTGGAGTGTTCATCGTGTTCGCAGCCATCTTTATGCGCGTCTACTGCAATCAGCAACTGAAAGCTAAACGCAAACGCGCCGAGGCCAATAAACCAAAAACTCTTGTTTAATTGTGGCAACGCTCTCGACTTTAACGCACAATTTGATATGTATACTTACTTAGAATCTGGTTAAAGATCAGAGGCTTATCCAAACGTAGTTCTTAAGACATCTTTGAAACCGAATCTATCAATTGTAAATTAATGTTTTGTAGTTCTAAGTTAAAAAGAAGATGAGAAAAGAAGACAAGAGGGTCGACCAAATATTGTATGAAATCTAAATGCACGTATCAATATTTAAGATAAATGTATAAAATAATATATATATTAATACTTGTTCACACTCTTTATAAATATATATAAATATATATATTTGTTCAAAGTGCTTGAGAAAGTAGAAATATTTATAGATTGACTTAGTTTTGAACGATTAATTTAGATCACATTAATTTCTGTTAATATACACATGAGGCAGCTAAGCTTTTATTGAACTGTGAGCGAGTATTTTGCGGTCGGTTGCATCCGACTAATTTATATATTTACCGGCTTTTGTATAAAATATATTTTCATATATGTATATATGTATGTGCTTCCTAAATTGCAACGTGTATTAAAACGACATGTAATCACACTGCAATGCTCTATATATCTCACTTTGTTCCATTGTATATATTGTAGTGCATGTTAATTAGGAGTGACTGTAATGAACCATCGAAATTGTCGTTAAATTTTCTTAAAATAAAGCCATTTGCGTGTTGTAACTTTAGCTATTACAGTTGATCTTTCTCTGCAGCTGTCTGCGCGTCACGCATTGGCAAGAAATATAATGAATAAAGGTGGTTCCCAGCACACACTCACTCATCATGACATTGACCCACTTAAATTATTTTTGGCAACATGTTATTTTGGCTTTTTGGCTAAATTCATCATCAAGTTAGAGCTCCTATGGGTGGCTGGTTGCTTGGTTACTTTTTGACACAGGTCAATGCACAAGAGTCGACGGCTGTAACTTGTTTTCTAAACCATGTGGGCGAAACGATGTTATTCATAATGATGATGACGTTGCGGGGGTGTTACAAATTAGCATTTCTATAAAAAAACACAATGCGAATGCGCTGGAAAAATTCAAGCCAATAAAAAAAGGGAATTATGCAATCGTCTGCCTTCTAAGGGAAAACAGCAAATTTTGCCAGTTAGCAATTTTCGTTGTATTCGTTTTTTTTTTTCGGTTTTTGCGCACATGCACAGGTGATAAATTAGGGCGTGCTCAACGCTGGCAACATAGTCCACTGCCAACCTGCCAGAGACATAGAAGCATCGCATAGCGCGCAACACGAATAGAATCCTTTGAAAATGCAGCTCAGCAGCCTGCTCCTACTTGTTGCCTTTAGTTGTTGTGCAGCCGCACAACGTGGCTATTACTACAACTATCCACAGTGGCGAGTATCTCCCACAGTCTACAACTACAACTCACAGGGCAGTCGCTCTAGTCGCCAAAGCAGCAGCAGCAGCACCACCACCACCACTAGCAAAAACAATAACAAGAGTGAATTGGGCGCGGAGAATCCCAAGTTTGCGGGTGCTGGAAATCAGGAGCAAGATGAGCTGAGCTCCGACGTGGGCGACGACCGATCACTGTTGCTCAAGAAGAAACTGAAGAGGCTGTATCGACCCTATGCAGCAGCTGCTGCTGCTTCCTATGGCTATGGCTATGGCAGACCCTGCACGCCTTTCGGGCGAGATGCTGCTGGGCAGAAGGATGCGGCTGAGCAAGGACGTTTCTTGTTCGACGTGAATGTGTACAATGTGTATTCAGGTGCTGGTGGCTGTCGTGGCTACGGCGGTGGCTTGGGTGGTTTGGGCGGCTTGGGTGGCGGCTTGCTGTCGGATCCTGCCGGTCCAGTGCCGGTGCCAGTGCCAGTACCAGTGCGCCCCTATGCGCCAATTGCCACGTGGCTATCACTGTTTGCGCCTGGCATTCTGCAAAACAGCTTGGCAGCCACGGTGCCGGGTGTGCCTTACTCAGATCAGCTGCCAGTGCGACCCGCCTCTGCCTCTAATGACTTGCAAAGCGATCCCGCCGTAGATCCCAACTACAATCCAGTTCCCGTACGGCGCCCAGTTCCCAATCGTGTCTACTATGACTCTGCAGGCGCGGTAAGTCGCACGAGATATTTCTATTTGAACTTGACCTCAATTGTCAGTGTTTGTATTTGCAGCCGCCGGTGACGCCGGGTCAGCTAGTGGGCGGCATCTCTACGACCGTCAATGGAATAATTCAACAGCTGACGGGCCAAGTTCAGCCGGTCTACCAAACAGGGGCCTATCGTTCGAGAAGCAATCGTAGTAGCTATGGATAACCGAAAATACGAAATTTCTAATTGATTAATATTTTAATTAAATGTTATATTAAGCTATGATTAAGTGGAAATAAAAGTCGAATAAATATTAGGACCATTTATGGTAAAGTCTTTTTGTTTTTTTTTTTTTTTATATTTAATTTTATATAAATTTCTATCTCTGTCTCATATTATTATACTGCACATCATTGGCTATATGTTAAATAAACTCTCTCGAGATTAAACATTTGCATGCAGCAGCTACATACATATGTATCAATAAAATTCTCTTTCGCACTCTCAACAAGATTATGGTACTTTAACATCAAAACGAGTCGAATGAGTGGAGGAGTCATATGTATTGAACAAGTGAATCTGTGCTCAGTGTACAATTATTGCAATGGTGCAGAAGTGCAATGATTACTCTAATCTACTCTTACTCCTAGTGATAGCATATTCGCATAACAAGATCATTAAAATTTATACTGCTCTTATTAAAAGTATTGAAAGAGTATGCTCTTCATGTCTCATCGATGTGTTGAATGAATAATGATGATAGAGCACTCACAAACAAATCTAATTTATGGACTACTCTGCAATCTAAAGTAGAAAATATTGAATACAAGTCTAAATGCTAATTACATATTTAAGTAATTGTAAGACCAATTATAAATTCAAATTAAGTCTCGCTTTCAACTCTCAGATAAAGTCGGAGAGCAAGCTAAAAAGTAAATAAATCTCCTTTAAAATACTTATAATTTTGCTTAATTATCAATGATTATAAAGATGAAATTTGCAAATCTAGATGAGCTACTAATTATTTAACAACATTTTGATAATTATTCTCATGATGCTTTCAAAAACTATTTGTGTCTAAAAATAAAAATAACAGATGATCATTCGGCTTGTTTAGAAGAAATGCGCCCATAAATTGTGTTTATGCTGCGCTGTCATGGCTATAAAGCATTAAGTGCGATGAATAATTGTAAGGTCCGTTCGTTCGTTCTCTGGTTTTAGATCTTAGTCATGCACGTACCACACTTATAATTCTCGCATCTTTGGTCATAAATTTATGCACGTCGCGTTCATCCCATTAAAAAAACAAAAGCAACAAGATGACGATAATAACAATTGCGAGGACAAGGACAACGTATCCATTGCGAGAAGAGAAACCGGATTTTGTCGGGGATTTTGTCTGGGTTCACATGTTTTGTATTTCTTTTGTACTTTACAAACTGGACTTTTCTGCAGTAATACAAATCGTAAGAGCTAACTAGAGCTAAGCAAAGATCACATTTTACTCCAATTATCAACCAAAGAAGCTGCCGCCATTATGATAATTATTGGAATACTGCGACTGGCTGTAGTGGCCTCCATATGAGCCTCCGTAATTGTTG
This sequence comes from Drosophila borborema, assembly GCA_030914335.1. Taxonomy (NCBI): domain Eukaryota; kingdom Metazoa; phylum Arthropoda; class Insecta; order Diptera; family Drosophilidae; genus Drosophila; species Drosophila borborema. The sequence goes on along the minus strand of JAUESP010000306.1, from coordinate 8,081,599 downwards.
TAGGCTCCGCCGCCTGGATAGAAACCTCCACCACCGCCGCCATAATAAGGCTTGTGTCCAAATCCACTGTAGCCGCCGCCTGGATAGTAACCACCGCCATAGCCACCGCCATAACCACCGCCATAGCCACCGCCATAACCACCGCCATAGCCACCGCCATAACCACCGCCATAACCACCGCCATATCCACCATGATGATGACCGCCTCCGAACGAGCCAGGATAGTAGCCACCGCCACCACCACCCCCGAAGCCACTATAGAGACCCGTGCTTATGCCAAGGCCTGCACTTAGTCCAACGCTGCCCCCGATGCCACCGCCGAGTAGTCCGAAAGAGCGTCCCTCCCCTTTGATGGGTGCCGGCGCAGCAGCTCCATAGCCGACAACGGCTAATGCCACCAACAGCTATAAGAGAACATCCGATGAGCAACTTGTAGATCATTAAATAGACCCACCAATACGTACATAACACAAGCGCGCCATTTCGAGTGTGAGATTATAGTGAGTTGATGTGTCGTCCCGCGAATCGGTAACGAAACTAAATTGCAGTTGTGAAGTGCTTCGCATTTATATAGCCTGTCTGTTTGTATGCCCAATGAGCGGTCACAAGAAGCAGACGACGACGCGTTACGCATTGCCAAGTAATTCTACGCGAATTGCAGAACAAACAGAACCAGTTAGTGACGAAATCGTGGAATACCCCTCACTAGACAATGCTCACTTAGGCAGCAGGCCTCAGAATGCGATAATTTTTGACTGTCAAATTATACACATACATATAAATATACTACATCGTTTCTTGAGGGTTAAGGCAATTGTCGACCGCAGCCGTAGAAGATCAAGATCACACGAAAAACCCCAATAAAAATAATCAGCTATCTTAATTTACAACAACGAAAACTGAATACACTCTTACAGTTAAATTACAAGAAATTCAAATGGAATTAATATTATTTAATACAATCTTATATTGTTTATTCACAGATATATTTGGCAATATAAAAAATATAAATAATATATTATTATTATGGCCACACAGTTATAAATCTATGTACTATATAGCCAACATTTTCGAACAGCTTAAGTGCTTTGGGTTAGAGCAAAATGACAATCAAATAACAAAAGACTTAGGCAACAAACTTTACACAGAACGTGCAACGAAGCATGGGCGCAGTTGTCGGAAATGTTTTCAACGTCATTTCGCTCATTAGCACTAGACATAAATATATATTTGTATGTGTGTGTGTGTCTTGTATTTAGTATATGACGCTCCATCAACACAATGTCTCTGATTTGTGTACACATCTACATATATGTAGATATATATTAGATACACCTTCACTTTCGTTGGCAGTTTATTCAACTCTGGCTGTTGATTACTCAGCGAGTGTCGGAGAAGTTACCAAAAGTAGCTACATTACCATGAGGAAGTTATTTTTAAGTGGAATACAATAAGCAGGAATAGCAAATTTAATTCAATTTATTTTAAAGCCAACGAAACAATTCCGACCACTAAAAACTTTTTATTTTAACTGAATTTGTGTTTTGGCTTAAATATATCAACTACTCCGTTTGAATTATAATGCTATATTTAAATATTTATTTATGTGAGTAGGTATATATGTTTATACAAAATTCTTTAAATAAAAGTAATAAATATTATAATAAATATATAATAAAATTCAATTGTTAAATTTTGCAAGTTGAATAAAGTACAGAATTATTATTTTTCTTCTTAAAAGAATTACATATAAAAACACAAAAATATATATATTTTATATTTTACTTAAATTAGAAACTGTGCGTACTTTGGAGTTTTTGTTCAATTTGATAATATATATTATTTTTATTTAACTTGACCTTCTCTTGAAGTTATTATTATTTTAGTTTAGTTAATTATACGCCTAGTACATTTTCCATTCATAGATAATTAATGATATCTTACTTCCGTTTTACTTTGACATAATAAAAGGAAAATGTTCATGGCATTTGTTAACAAGTCTTCAATCAAACGTCAACTATGAAGGTGGGCACAGTAAATTCTTTAGCTTTAACCAATCTAAATATCTCTTTTCGTATTTTTTGTTGATTCTAGATTACTTTGTATGTGTGTGTTGTGTTCTGCCTAGGTGGTTGCGCATGGAGTGCATCACAGTGGTCAGGCATTGGAGCCACGGGCTATGGCTTTGCTCCCTTTGCAGGATATGGAAATTATGCCTCATCAAGTGCCAGTGCCGCAGCCAGCAGCAGTTTCCAGGGTTATGGAGGATATGGCTATGGAGGACATGGCTATGGTTGGCCAGGCAACGGCTATGGCTATGGCAACTACAACGGAGGCTATCAGCAGCAGTTCAATCAGTATCAATACAATGGCTACAACAACTTTGCTTCTGGAAATAGATTTGGTTATCCATATGGCTTTGGCAAATAAATCAGATAGATATGCATACGAATAGTTTGTATATGTTCAAGTTTTAATTACTGGAAATTTCCGTTTTCATTTTATTTGATTTCTCTTTGTTGGAAATCGCATTATGGAGGTCAATAAAACGAAAATACCCAAATATGCACAAGCATTTGATGATTCATTTGATTGGCATACTCAAATAGAGATCTATGGGCACATATAGTCCATAACTGTTGAAAGGTGAGTTACAATTTATATCTTAAATAATTAAATATTCAGTACACGTGACAAGTACTACGGCAATATCAAATAGAGACTGCTCATCAGTTACATGAACCAGGATATATTTTTATTATTTAAAGTGAGGTTCATTTTTTAATTGAAAAATTTTAACTACTATTTAGTAATATGTTGATTTACATAAGCTAAACTTATAGTAGTAGCATAATAATGATAGATTTCTATAAAAATCTATCATATATATTATAGTAACATAATAATGATAGATTTCTATAAAAATCTTTCAGCATTAGCTCCAAATACCAACATCATTGAGGTCAAATAAAGTAAAATATTTTCTATTATTTTGGAATGCTTTTATTCATATTAATACATTTGTTCACATAATATCAAATATGTATTTCAAAGATCTTGACATAGTCACATTAGCCATTTGAGAGGGTATAACAACTAAACCCAAGAACGCCTCTTTTAAACTGGAAATACCCTAAGAGAGCCTGCATGTTGTTGCCATTCAAAATATTCAACCGTTATTAACACTTGCCAACAGATTGGATTATTTCCCTCAGTTGATTTTTTACACTCTTCATACACGTATGTTTATATACATATATATTTAATATGTATGTATAAATTTGGTGTTCCATTTATATTTTTATTTGTTGTATTTTTGCTCTTATTTACTTTGAAAACCAGAAATTTTCAGGGTCAATTTTGTGAATACAGCAGAGATGCCGACATATTAAATAAAAGCTGAAGTTCACAGCAAAAACAACAACAACAATGAACACAAACAAGATCTCATCGAGAGACGATTGCATAAGGGCTACAATAAACGCGTCGAAAACGCGTCAGTGACATAAAAACTCTTCGCTCACCACGCAGCAGCTTCAATTGCATAGATATCGTGGTCCATGCTACTAAAATCAATCAACGGAGCGGGATTTGAACTTGAAGGCTTACAAGACAATAAGTGAATATAAACGAGGCCATAAAGCCAAATTTTCAAGCGTTGCTAACAAATAAAATCAATTAAACAAATTTTATAACTCAGTGTAAAATGCAAATCATTGTGAGTACCAAAATCGTGTAAAACTATAAAATTGAAATATTTTATAGTAATAAAATAAGAAAAACAAAGTTGTGGGAACGATCTAAGTGTGAAATATGTATATTCATATATTAAAAGTTAGGTTAATATATATTTATAATGTGGAATATGGTTTTATTTCAATTATATGAAATAAAGTAAAAGTTGAATTCATATTGTGATCACTTTGAAAAAATTACTCAGTATAAATATTTTTTTTTTAATAGTCTTTCTTAAATATAACAAATAATATTGGCAATTGTGTTTAAGAGATACTAAACCTTCAACAATATAATTGAAACTATTCTTATTTTCGCAACAACAATTTTAATATATATTTTATTTAAAATTTCTTATAGCATAAGCTACTCCTCCTGTTGGGCATCTGCTCAGTTTTGCTGCTACAAAAAGCAACAGCGGGAAAAGTGAAGCTGTTTGCATTTAAGGGTCCACATGCCGGTTTCGTTGGACTGAAAGTTCGGACACCGAAGCTATTAGGTCTTAAGCATGCGCTGGCGGGACATGGCGGTGGGTTCGGTGGCGGCATTGGCGGAGGCATTGCTGGTGGAGTGGGATTCGGTGGTGGCTTTGGCGGTGGCCATAGCAGTGGCTATCATCACGAGGAATATCACCACGAGAGCCATTACAGCAGTGGTGGAAGCTATGGAGGCGGTAGCTTTGGCGGCGGTCTATGGGGCAAATAATCACAAATTTTCCAGAGCAACTTAAGTTATATCATTAATACACGATCTTGTTGTCCATATTGTCCCCATTAGAACTGCATATGTTATTTAGTTTTAAGATCATATTCATTTGCATATCTACATAAAAATTAAATAATTCAACGTTGCATAATATAGGGCTGTATCGAAAAATCGAATATGGGGAATATTATACGTTTATCAGCATTGGAATATATTTTATATATCCTGTGGCCCAGTATCCTTTTTTTATAAAATGCCAAAAATAATTGTCGAAGTGTAAAAAATAAATAAATAAAATAAAATAAAATAATGTTTTTAAAGAATTCATTTTTCTGACTCGTAAATATTAAATCATAATAAATATATGTATTTTAACACATTTTCCATAAAATTAGAAACTTTGACTGGTCAATTCATATTCTTAAAATGCTTCTATTAAAAAAAAAAACAAAAGTAGATTGATAATTTTACTAATTAATTTGTAATTTATTCATGGCCACCTACAGTATAGGTTCTAGACTATTTACTCGTGTACAAACGAGCAATGAACAATAGATGGCGCTCAATATAACAGGTCATGATAGAAAAATATTATGCACTCATTACAGGTTTCCGTAGTGTAGTGGTTATCACGTGTGCTTCACACGCACAAGGTCCCCGGTTCGAACCCGGGCGGGAACAACTTTTTTACTTTCTTTTAGTTGTTATCAATATTTTTTTAAAAAGTGACGCAAAACTCTAGGTTACTAGAATATATAATAATAATGTATTTTTTGTGTGTCGAGAAATAAAATTTAATAATAAAATACATTTTAAATAATAATTGTAATACAGTAATTTTTAAATAAAGTTTTGATTAGCGTCTTCTCCTGAAGCCACCTCCAAAGCCAAAGCCGCCACCGTATGAGCCTCCACTGTACGACGAATAGCTTTCATATCCGCCGAATCCGCCATATCCACCATATCCACCATATCCACCATAACCACCAAGCCCACCAAAACCTCCGAAGCCGCCTTTCCAACCGTGTTTGAATGGCTTTACAACTGGATATGGAATCGGCACCGGCTGTGGCACTGCAACTGGAACGGGCACGGGCTGAGGCACGGGAACTGGCTGCGGAACTGGAACTGGCTGTGCCACAGGATAAGCCACTGGATAGCCAACACCAAACTTCTGCCCACCAAAACCGTGTGCCTGGCTGCACCTCAGTATTATGCACAGCAACGCCAATATCGAGATGATTCTCTGAAAAATATATACATATTAGATTTAGGGGAATTTTCTGCATTGACTTTGGAACTCACTCTGTTTGGTGCCATGATGTTGACAACTTCTAACCAGCAGTTGATATGAGTTGTCACTTTTATAGTATTCTCGAAGATTTCCTGTACTTCCTTATCACAGCGAGTTCAAAGAACTCTAAAGCTAATGTTATAACGAGAAGAACTTGTTTTATACCAAATGCCCACAGACATAAATATTAATGCGACTTATTTAGTATAAGCAACTATTGCGAAAATGTTAACAAATCTTGTGAAAAGCATTGATGGCGTTCAAGTCGTGGGGTTAAGGTCGTCGCACAGTTCTACAGTTCCGGCCTATGTGGGTGTTTATTCTCTGACGATCTTCTTATAAAAACTGAAGCATTTTGTGGTCGGTCAAACAGTCAAGTTAGAGACAATATCCAAACATGTTTAAGATTAGCTGTTCAGTAAGTAAATCTTTTAGCAACAATCGGTCACAATTTCTCACGACTTAATTCCTACAGCTCTTGGTGCTAGCACTTCTCGGCAGTAGCTATGCCCAATATCAATATCCACAGCAATATCAAAACTCAGGTAGCACTGGTGCCTCTGGTGTCAGTGGTGGATCTCCTGCTTCAGGCACTTCAGCTGGAGGAGTTAGCAATCGTATTATAGGCTTGAACGGCCTGCTGGGTGGAGGTGGAGGAGGCGGCGGTGGCTTTGGTGGCTTGTTTAGCAATCTCTTCGGTGGCCTGCTCGGTGGTGGACGTCAACCCTTGGGACCAACATATCCTGCAGCTCCGTTAGTGCCATCATACGGTGGCGGTTATCCAGGCTACCCAGGCTATGGATACGGTGGTGCTCTCGGCAACGGCTACGCTGGCTCCTATCCAGGTGCCCACTTTGGTGGTGGTGGCTTTGGACCAGGCTATGGCAACTACTACGGCTAATCCGTTAACTGGGACCTCACAGAGTCTATTGAAGTATTATTTAACTGAGTAATTTTCCATGTTATCAATGTATATAGCCATAAGTTTGTTGACCATTAAAAAGCAAAATGCATAAAAGTATAAAATACAATACCAAACTTCGTTTGTTAAGGGTATTGGCAATATAGCGAACACATGGGGATGTAGCTCAGATGGTAGAGCGCTCGCTTAGCATGTGAGAGGTACGGGGATCGATGCCCCGCATCTCCAGTGGTGAAACTTTTTACTCGATTTTTATTTATATTATTAAATTCATTCAAATACATACACATTATTTTAATATTTTATATATGTATATACATACATATAATAATAATAACCTTCTACTATTTGTATTTAGTTTATTAGTATTATTCAGATGATATGAAAAACTTCTTTATTTGTTGGGAAAAATACATACATACATATAATAAATTATAAAAAAAAATGTCTTGAAAATAATTTTAAAAATTATTAATTTACCGCTTTAATATTGATATACTCTCTAAATATCTGTATACAATTGTTAAATATTATAAGTAATTTTAAGTTACAACATTCGTTTAATTTAATTGTGCTTATATGTATTTAATAAATTAACAACCTTTGAATTTTGAATTTATTGCATAAACAAGTATCTAATAAATACAAATCGTACTGTTAAATGAACAGAAAATGCAATTCTGTGAACCAGAAATCATGCGGCTCAATGGTCTAGGGGTATGATTCTCGCTTTGGGTGCGAGAGGTCCCGGGTTCAAATCCCGGTTGAGCCCATGCTTTTATTTTTAATGTTTGTTAACCTTTCAACGTATTATTTTTTAATAGTTTAAAACTGAACACATTAATAAATTTTTGTATATTAATTTATTTTATAAATTACAAAATAAAAACAAAAAGAAAACTTCCCCTTGGAGATGCGGGGCATCGATCCCCGTACCTCTCACATGCTAAGCGAGCGCTCTACCATCTGAGCTACATCCCCGTTGCATACCTAACGAACAATTCCACATTTTGTCAAACTGACTGCGATTTGTTGACCTTTCTTTTGCTTAGTATTAAATTAACTGAGAAATTTTTTTTTAAATAAAAATTTTTTTATAATATTACATGCTTTTTCAGCTAAATGCATCATGTCATGTTAGATAAATGTGTTTAAATGTGGAAAGCAAATTTTCATGCTAATATATCAATTAGCCGTCTTAAAGTGCCAATCCATCAGTTCCGCAATGAATCCATCACATTCACATCCGCTCTTCAGTCGACTGCTTGAAACTTGATAAGAAGTGGACGTCGCTGGCCCGGCAACTTGAACAAACTTATGCATTTAATTTCCGTTTCCGGTCAGTGAAAGTTGCCCAAAGGAAAGCAACAACAACACCTGCCAACAGTTCGATCTGGACATTGCACTCAACTCGTTCCAGTTTCATGCTCCATTGTTGTCATAGCACAAACACAAACAAACACGCGGACAATTTCATATGGGTATCTGAAACGAGAGAGAACTGAAGACACTTCGGCTGGATATGGATATGGGATGCGGTGGTCAGCCGTTACTATCTGCACTTTCACACTTGTGTTTATACAACTGTCGCTCGCTGACGTATTTGTTTGGTCGGCCACGCCCCGCCTTGTCCGGCAAGCTCTATTATTATTTTCACAAGTTATATAAAAATAATAACAGAGCCGGACTGGGCTACAAGCTGACCGGAGCCGGGCCAGCCAGCCATCTAGCCATCCATCCATCCATCCATCCATCCATTATGCGCTCCCAGGCATTTATTTGCCAAACAATTCAGCAGCGCGTTGGGTTCACGTCTGCTTCTTAGGCAGCTTCAACCACTTCATCAGCCGTCAGCAGCCAGGGCAATGCATTGGCATTGGCATTGGCTTCACCATCAGCTTCAGCAACAGCAACAGCATCAGCAATGTCTGGAGCTATCTTATGGTTTATGATGGAATCAAAACAAATGCCATCATTTCGTTTGCTCCTGATGAGTTTGTTTATGCAGATTGGTTTGGAGTTTTTCGGCGTTAATGGATAAATGTCCATGTATGTTTGGCTGCTTCTGTGTGTGTCCTGTGCACACGTACATAAGTAGATGTGTGTATGTGTGACACTGTGGGTGGCTATGTGTAAGTGTGCCTTTCCCACAGCCCATCCCTCATTTCTGCTCACATTTTTACATGTAACCCTTTTTAATGACTTGCCATATTGGGTTATTGCCGATTGGTCATATGAAATGTAACGTTTAGACATCTTGGCTTTAATTAACGGTCTAAACAGCATTCTCAGAGGTAGTTAAGTATATATTTCTTAAGCTCTCCTTAAACTTAAATCATATACTAAAATTTATAAGAATTATTATTATCATTTGATTAATTATTGTTAGAGATCTCTTATAAAGCTCAATCAGAAAATGTTTAGCTATAATTAAATATTACAAATTTATTTCATTTCAATTATTTCGCTAGACATAGAGTAACAAAACTTCATTTACTTCGATCCAAAATTGTTGTTTCTTGTGAATTTTTGCTTTGCTTTTTTGTTGCACACTTTTCAATTAAAATTGTATTGTTTTCTTTTACTTTGTCTGTGTTGTTTACTTAGGCGAGGCTGCTTAGCCGAAAGCGCAGGACAACGAGTTGGGTCCGCAGGCGGGCAGCGGAACGGTTCCAGGTCCAGGTCCAAATCCAAAGCTGCTGGTGCTCCCTGGAGGCGGAGGCAAGGCCGATGGCAGCTGTGGCAGCGGTGCTGGTGGCGGCAAAGGCAGCGGTCGAGGCGGTGGCGGTGTCAGTGGTATGGGCTGCCGTGCTGGCCCAAAGAAACCAGGCCCATAGGGCGGATGGGGTACAGAGCCAGCCATATTCTGATCAGTCTGATATATAAAGACATTGCTATTGCCCTGCGCCTGCTGCTGCTGCTGCTGCTGCTGTTGTGGCTGCTGAGGGATCGGCGAGGCATAGTAGGCCGGATAGAAGCCACCCGGTTGGGGTCCAATGGCTGCAGGATTACAGCCGTACGACGGGCAGTTGAAGTAGCCATTGAGAGGAAACGCAGCGCCAGCATAGAGCGGAGCAGAGCTGTGAAAGGCCAACCAACGATCGCGCCAGCGTCGAAATAAAGTGCCCAGAAAAAAGAAGGAACGTCCATCAAAATGTTCTGGCTGCGCCTGATAATCCTCGTTTTCATCCTGTTGCATGTCCGCCAAGCAGGCAGCCAACAATAAGAGCATCAGTAGAATCTGTTAAAGATTTCTTAGAGAAGATGATCTTGTGATAAAGGAAGCTGTGCTGCCACCTACCCGCGTGGACATTTTGGGCAACTAAACGCGCAGACGTCTGGCTATGAACTGTGCCCAACTGCTGCCAGTTGAGCCCCAATGAAATGTAGTATAAGCCACTCATTTCATCGCCCATGAGATGCCGCCTAATGAGGCCTGTAATTAACTCTTCCACAACAATTGCATCAGCCAAGCGTGCAGCACTTCAAGATCGTCACAAAATACATGCATATGCATATGCTGTAACAGACTTGGGTTCCCCACTGATAAGCGTGCTCAAGCAGAGTTTGGCATCTTTTTGCGAATTATATGCTGAAGCAGCTTTAGCCTAATTTAATATTTCAAAAGTCAATAAATAGTTTTTTGACTGCAGCAAAGCAAAGACGAGCCGAAAACAGCTTCCAGCGGGGGGCTTGGCCTGAAGCAGCAAAGCGTTTAATATTACAGCTCTTAAGCATTGATAAGCTAGCAACTGAGGAATAAATAATGATGTAAATTAAAACAAATATATACATATACAGATTTTATATATAAAATATAAAAATTAATTTTGTATATTTATATATTAAAAAAAAAAAAAAAAGTTTTACAAAAATTCCGAATGAAATGTGATACACGGTATATATATTATATACATACATACATATATGAAATATAAATAATTTTATTATTTTACTTTCTGTAGATTCTTAATTATTTTTGTATTTATTTTAAAATATTGATGTATTTAATGCTTAATAAGGCCGACGCTAGACAAAGTTTTTCAAAATATTTGACTGCGGCACGTGCCCACCATTATTTACTGTTCCACAATAAAGAAGTTAACCTGTTTCTTTTTACTTGTTTCCCCCAGATTTTGTTTTGCCACATTACGCAGCTTGGTCGCCTAAAAGCGAGCAACAACAACATTTTGAATTATGAGCGCTGCGTGTCAGGTGTACTAAAAAAGCTTAAAGAAACTATATTGAACGGCAAACAAATACCCTGTACAACTTATTTATATCGTCGGTATACCAGAGAATCGTTAAGGGAGTCAAGTAATAAATAAAAATGAAATATTTATGTATACATATGTCGGAGCTAACTCACTTTTCATATTTATGAGCAATCATAGCCACGCTTTACAACAAGTCACCTGCTTTGCTCTCTCTCTCTCTTTCTCTCTCTTTCTCTCTCTCTCTCGTTTCTGCTTGTGTCGAACGTCTAGCAGCTTTTCCAATGCTCTCGAGCAATCACTTGACATTCACGCAACCTTTTTACAAGAGGCCTACATTCCATCTCGCTCTCTCACTCTCTCTACAACACCAAGGACTACGTTCAGCAACAATTATATTCGTCTCACGATAAGTTTTATTCGTATATATATTTAAATTTTTTTTAAATTTAATCAGTTTGAAAATTCTGTCAGATATGCTTTGAAAGTATATATAAAATATATAATTATAATTTAATAATTTATGATTTTATTTATATTTAGATCTGGCAGTCCTATTCAATAAGTCACAGAGTGATTACATATTATCTCAATGGTCTAGCACACTCGTAGATAACTAACAAGAAATCAATGAGTATTGCAGAGGTGACAACAATCAGTTGGCTGCCGTATGTAAGGGGGGCTTTTAGCCAGTGTCTGGAAAAACAAAAACACAAAAGCGAATGCTGTGAAAATTCACGCGTCCGTGAAAATTTCGCACGTTTTTATGGCCATGGGCCAGCTCGTCCCAGGGGCAGGAAAGTGGCTGCCAGAGAAGTTGAGAAATGGCCTGATAGATTATGCTGACGCCCTGGCATGCAGCTACTTAGATTTCTGCGGCTACTTGCATTTAATTAAAAAAAATATGCAAACTCGACAGAAAACTAAAACGAAATTGCAAACAAACCGAAAACGTTGGCAGGGAAACTTTTCATAAACTTTGCTGCCATAAAAACAATAAAAACCGCAATCCCACCCAGCATTGCCTTTGTTATCGAAATAAGCACCGAAAAACTCAAACGGACAATGGCCGAGTGTGTGTCCTTTTTTACGACAATGCTAAATCCGGCGGAACCACATAAATTATGTTAATGCTCAGCGCATGCTAGCCACACGCCCACCATGTATGGGAGTCAGCAGCCATTGGTCTACTCCGCCTAGCTCAGCTCAGCTCTCCAAGATAATCACAAAAATACACAGCAACACCGACTCGACATTGTGTGCCGAAATGACGTTTGTTTAGTCCTGTGTCCTGTCCACTGTACGCCTGGCTGTCCGATAGTTTCTGCCGTCTATTGAGTAAAATTGCTGACAATTGCTGAAAACATTTCGGTGTGAGTTTCTGCTACTTTGTGCCGGGCATTTGAGTTAGTCGAGCTGTTGACTTTTTCTCATTTCTTTTATGATCTGGGCTGGAGGCGACGAATGCGAATTACATGAAGCACAGGCGTGGCAATTACATATACACAAGACTCGTTGCAGTCAAGCTAATGATAAATGACAGATGTAAGGCATAATAGTTAGGATTTGACAATATGTATGTGGAGCAAGGCAAATGCCAAACAATAAGAAGTCAGACATTCATTATTCAATGATAAGTCTTAAATTCCAACTATAAAGTATTTAACGTAGATATTTAACGTATAGATGTTACATCTATATCTAAAATAATGACATTGGTAGCAAATGCAAAGTTTTAATTACAACTTTGATTAGAGTCTGTTTGCACACACTACTCTCTGCAAATAATGAGCCAGTTGTCCAGCAGATTAACCCAATCGTCAGCCAGCACTCACATAATAATGCTTATAAGGAAATTAGAAGAGGACATTGCTGTATCCGACGCACAAGGGACAGACCGGCAACCGCACAAAAGGATTGCAATGTCCAGGAAATTATATCCATAAAAATGATTACACACAACTTAGTTGTCCATTGTCAGAAGTTGTGGTTTACATATTTATTATTTTAAGCATTGTCCAGCTCAACGGAAATTATCAGCCTTGTGCGTTTGGGTATAAAAAGTAAAGATAAGCCCAACCAACGACTGCAAATAAATCGAAACAAATAATGTTGCTGCTGGCTAATTGCTGCATCTAGCCCCGCTCCAGAGAATTCATTGAAAGCCCATCGGACACGAGCAACATGAGATACATTTGCAAAGCAAATGGACTCCAGCCTCCCCCACGCATGCAGACAACCGCTAGCTGGTCAGTTGACAGTCATGCAACATGCTGTCGAACATATCCGTCATGCTGTTTCGCTTGCTTCCGTTGTGCAATGTCGCCAGCGAGGACAACAGGTGGCAGCTGCTGGCACGATAATGTGTGCGGTATCGTGGGTGTTGGGGGCTGATGGCATGCATGTTGGTAGTCATAAAGGCGAACTCGAGCCGTTGTTTGTAGCACGCAAACTTTCTGTCAGCTGTCATCAATGCAGACGCACAAAAGCAACATGAATCAGTTGCGAATTGTTGTATATTGTTCAGACTTTGAAGGGATTGGCAAAAGATTTCAACGTCAGGCAAGTGAACATTAATTCCAATTCAATGTGTGTCACATATTTGACAAAATAGGTTCTTCCTCAATTATTAAAAAAAATCTAATTTAAAAAATATTATATAATTTATAAATCCACTTCGCAAAGGCCCCGGCGAGATTCGAACTCACGATCTCCTGTTTACTAGACAGGCGCTTTAACCAACTAAGCCACGGCGCCAGCTGTCAGATGGTCGAACTGCACAAAATATTTTTTTTCTCCAAATTATTAATCAGTATATAAGTATTTTGACAAATTGTATTACAATATTTTTCAATTAATAATAGATTTTTACTTATAATTTCATTATTAAACCTACATTAAATTAAAAATAAATAAATTAAAAATAGACAACACACGGTTGTTCACACGTGTAGGCCCCGGCGAGATTCGAACTCACGATCTCCTGTTTACTAGACAGGCGCTTTAACCAACTAAGCCACGGCGCCATATGCTGCTAGCGTGCCCAAACAGCTATATGTATAAGTTTATGAAAATTTACTTAAATATATGATTCACATACACTGAAGCAAGAGATAAAAATATTATCAGTTCAATTTCACAATTTATATTCGTTTAAGATGTGATAAAAATATAATTTTCTTACAGTTCAATTTAATTTTATTGTTTGTGTTTGATATGCTTAGTTGACGAGAAAAAATATTATTTATATATATATATATATACACACATTTTTTATACAAATTGTAAACAATGCTGTATGTGCTGCAAAATATTTTGTATATTTATATACATATATACATATGTATAAAAAAATAATAAAGATACAACATCATAACATTAAATTCTTTAAATAAAAACAACAAATAATTAACATCGAGGGGAAAACTTTTTCTTGTGAACCCATCTAAAAGAATAAATATTGAAAATGTGACCAATTTCACTTATGACTAGGGGAATCCATGCTCGCAATATATTTTTATTAAAAGACTGGCAAACGATTCTTTTAAATGGGGAATTACTTCTATGTACATATGTACATATATAGATGTAGCAATTCATTATCGCATATATGTATGAGTTAATATTAGTCAAACCTTGGAAAGATTGTCAACGGGAATTCACCGAGCTTTAAATAGTTTCATCTTGAAACGTATAAAAAGCAGAGATCTGTCGTGGAGAACATCAAAGATATATAAATCGCTTAAGTAGCAACAACTGTTAAGTTCTTATATTATAATATTAATTCTAAAATGGAGTGTCAGGCAAATGGAGACCCAAAAACGGGAGCAGCTTCCGTTAAATGTGGAGTGATGGCCGGAGATGAAAAGGTTAACGCACGGGCCGGAGTTTTTGCCACGACCAATAGCAGCGCCGGCCCCGTGACAAAAGGCGTTTATGGAGAAATGAATGCGTAAGTGCCTCAAGCGATTCATTAACTAGACTAAGACTAAGACATGTTGCTCATTCGCTTGACAGCAATGGCCATGGACTGTCTCTGCAGCATGGACATACAGCGGGCTTGGGCAGCAGCACGACGGCAGCTGCGCAAGTGAACATCTTCCAGAATAAGAAGGCTGAGATGAATGCCACTGCCTACCACACTCACAATCGCACTCACGATCAATTTGGCGGTGGGCTGAATATGAGTACCGCCACAGGTCATTCAGCGGCATTGGGTGTTAACCATGTGCCGCAGTTCAACATGACAACGATGAATGCCAATGGCAGAGCCAATCTCTACACTTCGCCCAGTGGCAATCTCAATGTGGGTGCCACGGCGAATGCAACACGTCACATGAGCGGACCCTTCAGGGGTAAATCTGATGTGGGTTACGGTGTAAATATGCAATATAAATTTTAAAGAGTCGAAAGTTGAAAATTATAAAGAATAAATGTATTCATGTTTTAAATAAATATATAGATATATTTGACTTTGAAATACCCTGTAGAGAGACCTTTCATAATGAGCTTTCAGAAATGGATTCAATTTTAAAGTTTGGCAAATTATGGAATACTCTCGTTTAAAACTTATTAAATATAATTAACTGAAGACTAATATAATGTTTATGCAATTCACAAAGACTATTGTGCCAGAGTCCAGTTTATGCATTATAAGATTGTAAATATCGCTACTCATTCTCTTTTTTTTAGGATCATCCTACTAGTAAAACATGTTTATCTTGTGGCTTGGCATTTGCATATCAAAGTCGTTTTGGGGCAAGCCGATAATGTCCCAAGTGGCAATCCGATTATGACCATAATTACACGTCATTACAGCGCGCTCTGTTATTCTGCGGAATCATTGGGGCTTCTTTTGCCTGGGCTATGCTCAGCTTATCAATAATATTGACGCTCTTTTATTGTGGTTGCTTACGGCGAAAGTCTACCTGGGACTTAGCTCAGCATCCGCAGCTGACATGACTGGGCTTCTTGACTTTGCCGCATCAAATTCTTGTAATTTTTATGGCTTAGTTGTGCGGCGCCTGCAAATATGCAAAGTGTTTCGTATAAAGCGTGTTATTTATGTTTCGCGACGCGTCGACGGCGACCAAGCAAAATCCGACGCCAAAATTAATAACCCAGCTTGCCTATGCGATGCCCTCATGTCTATGAGTGTGTGTGCGTGTGCGTGTGTGTGTGAGTCTTAAATTTTCATGATTCGCATTATTATGACCAAATTATACCTTATACATTACCTTATAAAACAGTTGCGATTTTGCCTCTGCCCAAATTCAAACCAATTTTTATGTAAAGCAATTTATTTTGAATTATTTTTATGGCACTTAACGATGCGCTTGGCCACATTACGAATATGCGCCCAGACACGGACACAGACAGTGAATGGTACTGCTTGACTGAACAGAATTGCTAAGGATATATACGTACTTTTCATACTCAGCATAAGATATAAATATGATAAATATTTCGAATTGACACAAAAAGATTTCTGTAAGCTCAATATACTTTAACGATCAAACTCTTCGATTAATTTAATCTTGAAGCCGCAGTAGAGCTTATCAAAAAGATTTGTATGTCAAGCACAGACATTTATTCAATTAATTTTAGTTGAGTTCAAACCATTTTAGTTGATTCATTGAATAAATTTGTATGATAAACCAAGAATAAATCCAGATAATCGTCTTATGAATCTATTCAGAAATTATTTTAAAACAAAAAATACTTAATTATAAAATAATAATTATAAATAAATTAAATTAACAAACTGTGAACACAATTTTTTTATTTTTTTTTTTATCTATTAATTTAGTTAGCTATGAAATGTTTGCTTTATCCCAAATAATAACGTTTGTTAAATACTATAACAAACAACACTTTTGTATGTAATTTTGTATATAAGGTCTTATTAGAACTATGGATCTAAATTATATATTAAGTAGTTTACTCGCCTATGTAAGTTATAATCATACATTACCATTCAAATTCATTGACTGATGCACACAATAGATAATTTTTATAAGTAATATTGACGCTAAACCCATGTTTAAATTGGAACGTAATATAGAAGAACTGAAAGACATTTCGACCACAACACAAAATGTCGATGTGCCTCATGAAAACTCTCCTGAAGTCCAAGATGGTGTTAAGAAGAATATTTTGCAATTGTTTGGAAGTGTAACAAACGAAAATACAGAATCTGTAGAAACTGTTAAGCCAGAAGGCCAGACAATTTTGGTTGAAGCACGGAATGAAAGGCAAAGTCAGACCACAGAGGAGGAAGTAACAAGAGAAACGGAATGGACTATATCAATACCTAGGTTCAAACTCGATGCCATGGGCAAATGGGTGTACAATCCATGGGGCGTCACTTATGGTAGAGTGTGGGAGGATACACGCTTTAATGCCAATGCAATGGTTACGATTCCACGAATTGCAAAAGATATAGATCAAGAGGTTAATTACTACCCAGACATGTAAGTTCGACATCTAATTCTTAATAACAAGTAATCTTTAAGCTTCTTTTAAACAGACAAAATATGGAAACTGTGTGCGCTGGTAAGTCTACAATCTACAATACTCCCAAGATAAAAGATTGGCTTTCAATCCATCCCTATGGGAGTGTGCATAATAGCCGGCCAATTATGCATGATCTCCGGAGGAATCTGTTTAAAAAGGGCAACGCTGAACAATGCCATACAAAGGATTTTAGCCAGTTTCGAGAATTTCAAGAGTGCATGCTACTCCGCAATCAACGCCTCGAATATTATATACCCAAGTACCCGCTACATCAACTTGTGAAAAATTAATTTTATAATTAATTGTAAATAAAGGGTTTAAAAAGAGATCATTATTCTATCCTATACTATCAATTGAATATTATATTACAAATCAAAATTGATTTTAACATATATTGGCCGAACCATCCAACTTGTTTTTCGGACTTTGCAACCCTGTTGATAATAAGGCAAAGTTGCTTTGGCAACAATTTTCGGTTACTATAACAACTCACAACTCTATGATGTACAATTGTGGCATAATAATGCTGTATTTGTATAGCAGAGAACTGCTTAGATGGATTTTAGTTATTGTGAATTCCCCAGCACCGTCTCTGTAGACACCTTCAAGGCCTATTTCAATCCCAATGATGTCAAGCTGCCCAATACCAACAGTAAATCATTGGAGCAATTCCAGCCGGAGACCGTCGAAGGCCAAGCAAATCAGGCGAAAAGTTTGCGACATCTTGTGCTCGATGCCATCGTAAGGAATTGGAGCGGTAAGAAGACGACATTCGAAATACCGAAATCCGAGATGACAGCCGTCTGTGACTATTGTTCCAGAGCTGCCGCTATACCGCCAGCTAAGGCGACGCCAAGACCGTAACTATATACTCACCCAGCTGGATACGCAGCTGCCACTGCAGTTGCTCAGCTCGCACATACGCGACGACTACTTCTGGCGACGCAGCTACGAGCTACGTTGGCGCATAGCGCCCTTCCAGGCGCGCGGCAAGGAAAGACGCTGGATTAACATTTACATGGAGCGACATGTGCAGGAGTTTATTGAAAATATGCAAACCGGCGACTACGAGCAGGATGGCAATGTGCAAGCCACCTTGGACATCTGTGCGGCGTACATAAATCAATTGGAGATAAATCGGCTACAGCCAGCCCCGCCTGGTAGCGAGAGTAATGGTGAGTTCTCATTGATTAGTGGAGACTGTGTACCCTTACATTGTCTTGACTAATGACTGATGACTGATGACTGATGACTGATGACTGATGACTGATGACTGATGACTGATGACTGATGACTGATGACTGATGACTGATGACTGATGAATGATGACTGATGACTGATGACTGATGAATGATGACTAATGACTAATGATTGATGAAATTTAAAAGAATATTTGAAAATCATCAAGAGTTCAATGCCATAGATTACAAACATCATCAATGAATTACAATAAGTTCATACAGAGTATAATGAGTTAACCCATCCACAACAGATCACATTCCGCTTGATTACCTGCTGAGCAATCTGCCGGACTTACGGCGACTGCGGCTGAGCTACAGCAGCAAGACAGCTGGCATCAATTACCAAACAGGCTGCAATCAAATAACGGCCCGTGACATATTGCTGTTGGCCAAGGGACTTAGCCAATGCCACGAGCTGCGCAAGTTTTGGTAAGAATTGCCAATGGTTTGGCCACACATCTTGGTTATCATGCTCCAAACTCTTTAGTCTTCACAACACGAAGCTGCTGTCGTACCAGTTACGTTTTCTGGCACATAGCCTAGACAAGGGCTGTCATCACCTGAAGGAGTTGGCCATGCTGCACTGCGCCGTGGGCGATGCGGGCATACGGTGTTTTCTCGAAACCTGCGGCAAGGAATCATTTGCCACCCTCACTGTTCTCGACCTAACCAACAATAAAATAAGTAAATAGAAAATCAATTTTAGTTCAATATATTTTAATATTGTTAATCCGTCATAGCGGAAGAGGGCGCCTATATACTCAGTCGAACATTGGTTCATGTGCCCCTTGTGCGTCTTGTGCTGCGACTGAACCCCATTCAGAGCGATGGCGCCGCTGCCATCTTCCACACGCTGCAGACAATGCCCATCAGAGAACTGGATATGGCCAGCTGTTCCATAAGCGAGAGCATTACCAAGTTGTTCATGATGCTGATATGTCAGCAGAAAACGCTGTTATTCCTTGACCTATCAAACAACGAACTGGGCGAGGTGAGTGCAGCCCGTATGAAATATTTAATATCGACTAAAAGGTTATATTCGATAGGACTTTGGCAAGCACTTGCTTAAAATCATCAACTGCAATAAGATGCTGGAGGATCTGGATCTACGCAACACGGGCCTCTCCTTAGACATGCGTCGCAAATTCCAAGAGATTTTATTGAAGAACTGCGAGCGCAAAAAATACCAAGCCGCGAAACAGCAAAAACGTGATAAATTCAATTCTATGATCAAATTATGAGAGATTATTTAATATAACAAAATTTGTATACCAATATTTTTTATAATAAATAAGACTACAAATTATAAAATTCTAGTAATAAAGATGATTTTCATCAAAGGCATGTGCTGAGTTTTTTCTAGCGTATCTTTTAGTCGAGCAAAGTATCTATAAAATCTCTAGATACAAAAAAAAGTGTAACTAAAATAAAAGCCCAGTGACGCTGGGAACTGGCGCGATCAAGCAACTTTCATTAACCCTCGACCTTGTTGACTTAGTCGAACAAAAACAATGCTAACCCCAGCAAAACCCATTTCAGACTCAAGCAGCCTTTTTCTAATGGCTTTTTTCCGACAACAACAAAAACATCAGTGGAACTAAGTGGCGCTCAGCAAAACACTTGAAAATGAGTTTGGGGCAAAAGGTAAAAAGTTCTTGAAAAAATAAATAAAAGAAATTCTATTTACTGTTGTTGTTTTTGTTGCTGCTGTTGTTATTTTGGTTGTCAGTTCGGTTAGTTTGTTTGTTGTTTTTGCAGCTCGCCTTGGCACACTAAGTGTAAAAATTTGTTGTGTTTTCTTAATGGTTAATGGCCTTTAAGTGGAATTCTAGAAAAAGTGTTCAAGCATTAATTGGAAATCATTTTCATAAGCCTTGACTTGACTACAAAGGACAGAAAAAAAGTAAATTTAAAATAAAATAATTGAAATTTATTACAAGCTTGGCAATTACATTAAAATTTATTTGATCTACATAATTAAAATTGTCAATCAATTTCATTTTATTCATTTTTTTTAACAATTTTATTTCTGGTTTTTAGTCTGACGTACTTGGACCATTATGTTTATTTAGGACCTTGCTTTGTTTACTAGTTAGACTGAAAATATTTACAGTCATAACACCAAATTTATAAGTACACATACTAACATGTACATGCTTAGAATATGTGTTTAAAGTTGTTCTAAAGTTTTTTACCGAATATCTCAAACGATCAGCTAAAGTTCTCCCTTATTGTTTTGTAAGCATATTTAACAGCTCATAAATCTTTTATGGCAATAGCTATGTGATTTATAACGAGTCAAAAAGTTTTCGTTGTCTAAGAGAAGCTAAAGAGACATTAAATTTTCTGCTCTGTACTGAGAGGAGACTTATTTCTTATTTTGTTTTATTATTATTATATTATATATCAATATTTTCTCTTCACATTTCATAGGCTAGCTCTAAGGGCAAAGCATTTTAATGTCAATTTAAGGCAAGGGTGGGTGATTACGAAGGGCGTGGCAATTTGAAGCGCAGCATAAAATCCTGACAGTTATCATAATTATTTATGAGACATCTTTTTACTTATTTTTTAAAAATCTGTTTTGCCCTGCGGAATTTTTCTTCTTCTTCTTTTTTATTTTTTGCGGCGCGCAGGTCAAAGGGTTTAATGCGCCAAATGGGCAGGCAAAACTTTTCAAATTAAATTAAAAGCATGCCAAAAGGCAGAAGACAAAACAAATTTGATGACTCAGCTGCGTGTTGAGAAACTGCAGCGTTTAAAAGTCAATAAATCAACGCCCCAATGATAAGGGTAAAATTTATTAAAACCTATTATTAATAACAAAAAGAAAATGAAGAAAAAATAATAATAAGTTCGTCTACAGCTGCGTGCGCTTCAATTAAGAAAATAGATGAAAAGACAATAGGACGCATCAAATAAGTTTATAACCGGTTGGAATTGTACAAATTGAAGCTTGAAGTTTTGTTATCTTAAGTTTCGTTGCATCTAAAAATAAACTAAAAAAACATAAAACAATACAAAATTTGTAAAAACTACTTTTTTTTCATAAGCGGCTCAATGGTCTAGGGGTATGATTCTCGCTTTGGGTGCGAGAGGTCCCGGGTTCAAATCCCGGTTGAGCCCGTCCTCTCTAATTTTTTTTTTCTTTTATTATTTTTTTTTTTCTCCAAAAGTAAATAATAATAATTTTATACAGGCGCGCTGACAATGTGACTTTATTGCCTATACAATAGATAAAAATTCAATTCAGGATTTTGTCGCAAACACAGCTCCCACCAAGGGCCTCGTTGTCGGCATTGACATTTTTATGATTATTTCACTCCTTTTTTGTTTGCTCAATGACAAATTTACATATCCAAGGCACGTGTGTGTGAGAGAGAAAGAGTTTTCGTGTGTCGTGCCCATCGCCTGTCTAGTTGTGCTTACATATGACAGCCTTGGGAATTTCCCAATACCAAGACGCAATCTCAATGCCAATCGTATGATGTGAGAATTGCTACAAGCGTCTGTTTCATGTTTCTTTTGTTGTTGTTGTTGTTGCTGTTGTTTTAGCCATCGTCTAAACAATAAAGAATAATCGCTTTGCCTTGTGGGGGCGTCGCAGTGTATTTGGCTCATCCTCAGCCTCTTAAGTTTGTTCCAGCATCGACGTGCCTCGTTTTATTGCTTGTAATTTGCATGCGACTTACGAATTGGCCAACTTTTTTTATAGGCGCCTTAAATTGTGCATACAGCCATGGATGAGTTGTCATATGTATTTGTTGGCTGCTAAGTGCAAAGTTTACTCCAGAAATGGCTTCAAATCAGTAAAAACCATAAAGAGATTTAGGTTTTTTTATTAAAGATTGTTATATTGTTTTCGCTAAGCTTAAAGTTAAAGCTTTGTAAATATTTATATATTTATTTGTTTTATAATATGCTATGCACAATAAATATTTATTATATTTTCTGATTTTTTCTATCTTATTTATCACGCTTAAAGAAATTTACGTTTGGAATTCTTTCGAATTCGACAAACCGTAAGAATAAATTCCCAAAAAAAGAAAGCTGTACAAAAAATACTTTGCTGACTTGCTGTCAGTTGGCATTAATCAGTAAACCTTTCGCCTTGGCCATTTGGCCGGACAATATTTGCCAATCAATTGCCACAAAACAGAAATTGTCCATTTTCCTGTTGCCTGCTGTCGCCGGAGCGGAAGGAATTTTAAAATTCAAATATAAAATAAAATGCCCAATTGAAATCGGCTACAATGAACATCCTCGACATTCGTCGCACAATGAACCCAAGACAGCTCTGCGTCAGGTTCAGATTCAGATTCAGGTTCAGCTGCTGGTGGAGGATTCTGACTGGGGACGTTGCGAGGGGGTGAGCGGACAAATGAAAGAACGTCCGACCGCAGCAAATAATATTGAAAATCCGTAGACAATAGTGTACACATTTCAGCACTTGGCGGACTTGGCGGACTTGGCTAACACCCCACTTCATGGTAATGAAAATCAACTGGATTGGAATGAAGTGGAACTGTCCTGAATTTGGGCATTCATTTGCATGCATACGAAATGGAAATTCCTGCTAGCTGTTGCCTTTGCGTGTTGGGCTTTTTATTAAAAAAGTTGACGCCACCTCAGCAGAAATGCCAATTAAAAAAGTAAAACGCCCGCAACATTTGCCCGGACTAAAACAATGGACATTTGGCTCGCTCATTAGCCAAAATCATTGTCAGACATGCTGGCGCATATATCATGATGCTGCTGCTGCTGCTGCCTGCAAAATAGGCAACAAAAAATACAAATACAAAGATATATGTATATATATGTATATGCAGGCATTACAAATTATGAGCATTATCATCCGAGGAGCAGGCCAGCACCAGCTAACAGGCCTACGATAATCCACTGTGCGAAATGTACAAATGATTTGCCTTAACGCCCAACGGCCGGCAAATTGCAAGAGCATCAAAAACCAAGTTCTGGCTGTGGTCATGCTGCTAAGTGGACAAATCTACCACAAATACGAAAATCACCCTCATTATGGCCAAAAACGTAAATTCCTCGTTGCTGTTGGCAGTGTGGAGCTGTGTTTGTTTTCTCTTCTTTTTTTTTTTTTTTTTTTCTTTCTTTATCGCAATGTCGACAAGACCACTGGGCATGTTAACAGACAACATGCTACGACTGCGACAGCCACTCCGTTAAATGGTCAGCCCATACAACAGCAGCAGCAGCAGCAGCAACAACAACAACAACAGGAACTGGGGAAAAAAAGGCGACAATGTTCACAGTTAGACCGCCGGACCGACCGCTGTCATCATGGCTGACACTAAAGTGGTTTAAGGCGATAAGACGCCCGAGGCTTGTGTGTTCGCGTCGACAATGGGTAGATTCAAATGCCAGCCGCTCTGGCCAGCCAGAGGCTCTACACGCGGTTTTCCATGACACATTGTGGTAATGAGTAATGCGGGCACCAAAGGGGAGAAGCGAAATGCGAAATGCGCCAAGAAAGAGAAATGCATGATGTGAGTTTTTATCAAGAATAGAGATCATCAGCAACGAGTACAGTCTATGCAAATAAATTCATTTAGATAGAAATTTCACAACATCGATTTAGCCTTTGATTTATGAATATATATACATTTATTATATATGCATATTATATATAAATATTAATATTATGTTGATATATTGAATAATACAAATCGAAACTGAAAGCATTGTAGTGTGCAAGAGAAACTCCATTGGGCACAGTAATTTCCGGATACAATCCAATTGAAATGAAAAATATTGCCATTATTTTATTATTATTTTAAAAAATTCAAATAATATCTCATAGTGACAATTTTCATATAATATTAAAAAAAAAAATTAATATTTATTTTACAGAAATTAATTCTTTTCAAATTTCCTTATTTAAATTCAATATCCTCTTAATGTTGATCTTGATTGTTGATTGTTAACTTTTTAATAAAGTGATTCCACTTTTTAATTTGTTTAAAATATATTGTAATTACTTCTTACTTTTTATTCATATAAAAACGTATTTAAATTAGTTTTATACACTACCCAAATTTTTGTTTCCCAATAACTAAAGCAAATTCCATTCAGTCTGAAACCACATTTACGCAATTCCAATTAACATGAAGCCAGCTGTAAATTACTTTCAGCTGTTATCCGGATCTGTAGAAAACTGCTTAAGTAAGCAGAAATCAATCGATTTGCTCTGTTTGGATCCGCCTCCTGCTTTCATATATATCTCACCCACTTGCCTCTATCTCTCTCTCTCTCTCGCTCTCTCTATTCGTGTCTTAGTTGCTGTGGCTAAAATCCAATTGCGAGTCCAAAATTAAATGCAACGTATTGTGGGGCAGTTGTGGGGTCCAACGATTTCCATTTATTACAACTAAGTAGACACAGCAACAACAATTGGATATGTGGGCAGGGAGACGTGGCACTAACTGGGGGCTACTTACTGGCTGAGGTCTTAGCCAGCTTCTTTTTTTATGCTCTTCGGGTAGTTTCGCCGACTAAATGGTTTGAGCGATAAATAATGTCCGTTTGTACTTTTAAACGACTTCCTTTCATTTGTTTTGCCGACGACGGGGCGCGGACACTGGGACCGATGGCTGTTCAAATTGTTTCAACGCCAATACATAATGGCTGCCCCGCCCACTGGCCACTGCATGCGGCTGGAGGGCAGGAAAACAAGCCGTCAAAGATAGCAATCTTCGATTTTACTTCTCTTCTATTTTTTTCCAGGGGGTTTCATTGACTGCTTGTTGTTGTTGTTATTGTTGTTGTGGCTGTTCAATTGATGTGTCCTGGGATAAGGCAAAAACCGAAATACGTTGAAATGTCGTGTAGTTGTTTCAGTTTTGCTTTTGCTTTTGCTGTTGCTTTGCGTGGCATTGCGGCATATAAATCGTTTTATTTTCAGTACGGCATTATTGGCGTCTGCCTGGATTGGATGACGCGTGTAGGAAATGCCATTGTTGTTGTTTCGCCTGTTCTGTCGCGCTTGAGGTTCCTGCGAAGATAAATGGCTCACTTAGCAAGCGCCCGCCACTGCTGCCTGGATCTGTTACTGTAGGCCGGCAACTTGTGTGATGGGTGGGTGATTTGGTGTTTTAGAGGTGACGGCACAACAACAACAACAACAACAACAATAGCAGCAGTATCATGATAGGTGTGTGCGGTTTAACGCTTTGGGTTTAGGGTTTGGACAATACCAAATGGGCGTGGATTGGTACGTGCCTTCGCCTCATCGAGAACTGACAGCCAGTTGAGCTAAGACTGACAAATAAAGGTGACTTTATCAGTAGTAACTGATGTCAGGGCTTAGCTTGAGAAGACCAGAGGAAAAAGGGAGAAAGAGAGAGAGAGAGAGAAAGAGAGAGAGAGAGAGAGAAGGTACTTTGAAGTGAGTAACACCTTAAGCTAGAAGGTAGGCAGTCGAAAAGCTAAGCTCAAAGTTAATTAAATATTAAGTGGAATAAAGCATATTCAGATTTACTTAACTTGAATCTGATATATATGTATACCATATGATATCTGTTTAAATTTACAAAATGTAAATATGAGTGTAATCTAGTCAAATATTTAAATACATAAAATAATTACAAATAAGTAAGTTATTTGTAGCCAAGATCAATATATTGTAAAAAAAAAAGAATCAAACTGTGCTAATTAAGATCTGATAATACATAATGCAATCACTTATTCCCGTTCGAATGCTCTTCGGGCTGATGCGCACTCTCTTGGCTCAACATTGAGGCCTCAGCAAAATTGAAGACTATGAGCCCGACTCCAGCTCCATTTGGTCTCATCCTTCGGCTACATTGTGCACACACAGACACATAAATCAAACAATAAGTACTCTTTATTATTATTATTTGCACTTTTTGCATACACTCGTACGAGGCACACGGTATTTACTTAAGCAACCGCACCACCAGTCATGGGGCATACTTCAACTTGGCTTATTGAATAAGTCAGCAGTGAGCAGTGAGCAGTCAGCAGTCAGCAGTCAGCAGGCAGCGAGACGCCCAAAAACTTCAATAACAACACCCAGACCCACTTGAACACAAAAAGGGAGAGAGAGAGAGAGAGAGAGAGAGAAAAAAAACTTTAGAGCGACGCCCCGTCGCTACATGGATGCAGCCACGCCCACTCCGAACTTCTTTGGCCACAAATCTACAGCAGCCGCAGCCGAAATAACATAATTTGCATAAAATTGACGTTAAAGGTTGAAGCAACATTATGAAATGCCAAACATTTACTTAGGCAGCGCCTGGCTGGAATGTGCCGAGGCCTCGCATTAATAACCTTAAATCAATTTCATTATACGGCCGTATGAGAAACATGCGTTAAATTAATTTTTTATTTACCCTGAAAGTATGTGAAAAGGTCCCAACATGCAAAAGAAAAAAAAAAAAAAAGGGCTATACACTTGTTTTTATTTTTTCCTGCTGTTAAACAAATTACACGCGTGTAAAAACGCGCGCGTTTTTTTCTGCCTGCGGTTTTTATGGCCACGGATCATAAACACATTAATTACCAGCGTCCGGACTGCGATATGGAGAAGTGCCACTGATTTGTACTTTCAGCACAAGCATAGAGTTTTCAACATTCTCAAATCTTTCACTTTCCCTCTTAGCCATGGCCATAACCCTCGCACACATTTAAACTAATTAATTAGCAAATTTGCAGGCGTTGAAATGCTTGATGCCAGAAAAAGAAAATAGGCATAAATCTTGTCGCACACCAGGATGCCAAAGCACACACGAGCACACACACACACACACACACATACTATATAGGTATATATAGCTGAGAGGGCGTATGAGTAACTTATAAATATGCATTTAAGGGGGCTCAGATTGCGCATACGCCGAGTGGGCGTTAATATCCGTTTAAGGCAGTTAAATACGAACGACAGACAAAGCTGCTAATGATGTTGGCATTAGAAG
Organism: Drosophila borborema; assembly: GCA_030914335.1. Taxonomy (NCBI): domain Eukaryota; kingdom Metazoa; phylum Arthropoda; class Insecta; order Diptera; family Drosophilidae; genus Drosophila; species Drosophila borborema. Next base: position 8,054,009 of record JAUESP010000306.1, on the reverse strand, counting down.
TAGTTTGAGACGAATTTAAGAATTTTAATTGGTAGTAGAAATAAGTTCAGTTTATTAAATATATAAAAATCTCTATATATATATATATATATGGATAACAAATAAACATTTAATATTATAATATTTTTTAGTTTATAAATGTGTTGTTACTTAAATAATAAAATAAAAAAATAAAAATAAAAAAATAAAATAAAATAATTATTTACAAAATATATTCACTTAATTTTTGTGAAATATATACTCTTTAATAATAGTAAAAAGAAATGAAAATTATAATAAAAATATTTGAAACTTGTGCTAAATTTCAAGACTAAATATATATTATAATAATAAATATTTACTATATGATTATAGTAAAAGGAAAATCATTTTCAAATTGTGCACAGATATCTAAAGCTAAATTTCAACTCATGCTTACGATTTGATATTTAAAGTTAACTAAATTTAAAAGTTGATAAATAATTTTATTTAGATACATATTTTATTTATTTGCCCAACCCACAACAACAAGGAATGGCATAGCTGAGGACCCGCAGCTAGCTGAAGTCAAGCGTGTAAAAGCGATTAGGAAGACTGTTTTGGAGCTTCTGCAACAGCAACAGAAATAACAACAACAACAATAACAAGAAGAACAGTAAAGGAGCATTAACAAAACAGATAAGCCAGCATAAAATAAAAGGCCAAATAATAAACTCGCTGACCGCAAGAGAATTGCCGGCCGAATGCCGGACGCGCTCAAGAGTGGAAAGAATGCGATGATAACGCGCTGATAATGTTCAAGGGATTGGAAACAGTTCGCTTTTGGCATGCGGCAAGCACAGCGCGGTCAGCAAGGACTCCCTCGGGTCCCATTGCAGCCAATTAGGTGCGTCTGTTATGGCAACGCCCGCCGTCGCGTCGTCCCAATTGCCTGGCTATGCAAATGTTTTGACTTTGGCGCAACCCTTGTGCGTGTGCAGATTATCAAATTAGCGTAAATGTTATTGGCCCCTGGGTATGCTTCAGCTGGAATCGCTGACATGCCACACATGCCACGCACTCTTTTACTGCTGCTCTGCTAGTGGAAATTTTCAATTTCCTGTCGCCAAAGGTACCCCCTGGACATGGCGACAGACAGTTGGGCCAAGGCGACACCAACTGCTTTGGCTGCCTTGTGATAAACGCAAATCCTTAGATGATTTAGTCAACTGCCACTGAACCTTGTTAGTTGGCTGCCATAAAAATAAAATGCTAGCCTTTTTTATATGGGAACGCAAATTCTTTCATTTAATACCCTGCACACATTGAAAATATATAGAGGGAGTATTATCCATGTGACAATAAAATGTTTGTAACTAAAGCTAGAGACGAAAACAGGGTATCTCATATTCACGCACTCCTTACTCTCACTTAACAAAAAAACATTTATATAAAATTCATTTTCAACTCTTCATGGCTATCAAATGGCGCACAACTTGTGCAAAGCTGCTTAAATGTTATAGTTACTTGGACCACATCCAGCTGAAGCTAAAGGACTGGCTTTGGTCTGTGTGACAAAGGTGGACCTAAGGTGGGGGGCAGGCATGTCCTTAAGCTGGGCAAAACCGGACAGCGTGTGACGACGTTGATAGCAAAATTATTTAACTACAGCAACTCATGTGTTATTGTTTGCCAAAAGCCACAGTTGTATCGTGAGACTTAAGCTAAATTTATGAAACAAATATATATATTCCTATTTAGTTATTTTACATCTGAATATTATTGAGTTTAATTTATTTTGTTGAATTTTATTTATGTTTCATTATTCAATTTTGCTGCTAAGTTAAAAATAATAACAATTATTGAAATTTTCTATATTACATTCTCAAATTAAAAATCTTGCCTGACTCGCAAGACAATTGAAATCTCTTTAAATTCTTCTTCTTGCATTATACATAAGTAAAATCAATCAAAATACCTTTAAGAGATGTTTTGCTTGATTATGACAAATCGCTTTAGCCTTTAGCTTTAGCTGGGGAATTCCAAAAGACTTTAACGCCCTCAAGCGGGTTGCTTGTGTGGCGGCAATTAGGAGGCCACGGCAACCACAATGCTCCACCAAAGCTGCGGCCATTAAAAAACAAACTTTAAGTGTTGCAGCCCCAACCGCGGGCAGTCTCACGCCTCCAACACACACCCAGCAGGCAGAGAACAAAAACCATTAAAACAAATTTAATCGCACTCGAAAGTAGCGAGCAAGAAATCTGCGCAAATATCAAAAGTCGAAATAAAATGCAAAAGTTTTTATTTTGACTTTGGCGCTTCGTTTGATTGTAAATCGTTAGTCCCAAGTCCCAGGAGACGGGAGTCATTAGACGCTACACAGTAGATGGGAGACGACTCCTGGCCATGGCTAGGTGTTGGTATCTGCCAGCTTGGCCAATTCTTGTAAGCGTTTACAAGTTAATTTTCACATTGGGACACCACCACTGATACTCTCCGCCCTGGAGACGTGGCTTTGTTTAGTTTTTGATTTGACTTTTACTTTTTGTCGCTGGCTGGCTGGCTTGCTGACTGGGCTGGCGGTTTTTCGGCTAATTATCATCATTTTTGGGAAATGCCTAAAGCGATTTCAGCCAGTCACGAGTCAGTTTTTCTGCTGTTTAGACGCCAAAGTTTCAATGGGCAGCCGAGGCGAGGTGGAAAGGGGCTGCTGCCAAGGCTCTGGCTCTGGCTCTTTCTTTGGCTCTGGCTATTATGTAGCCATCAGCATAATTTGTTGTTGTTTGTTCTTGCTGTAGTAGTTGTGTGATTGCTGGCGCACAGTTAAAACTTTTGCTGTGATTTTTATGGCCAAGAAACAATCAAAATTTAATGAGCGGCGCCAGTTTCCTTTCTTGCTTTTTTTTTTGTTGCTGTGTATTTCGCGTGTTTATTGAAAAATAAAATACTCAACATAATCAAATAAATGCACAGAAATGTGAAAAATAAACTGCTCATCGCCTCACAGGGCTGGGCATATTCCAATTCCACCCGCATTTGCACGATTCGTTAAACAAAGCACACGTTAAAAGGCGACCGAAGGACAGAGGCTGAGCCCATCCTTCTGGCTGACTGGCCGGACGGCCACTCGGTCAGCTGCAGAGTTGCCCTGCGGCCATATGAAAGCATATGAAACCGGAAATGTGGATGCTACCCAGCCGAAATAAAGGCAACACACATTTGCTTACCAAACATACTGAAAGGTATTACAGGTAGATTAACTAACTGCTTCGATATGTCTCGAATGCAATGAGCACGAAAATTTGTAAATGTAAGTCAAAATAAAAATATAAATTATAAACTAATTTCTATCGGCTTTAGACTCAGAGTTGCCATCATTGAGCATTTATTCAGTATCTAATTTACATAATGCAAAATATAATGAAAACATATATTTTTTGTATTTCTACATTTTATATTTATATTTGTATATATGTATATATCTATTCATATTTCTTATACCTGTTCATGTTAAATAAACAAATTATTGAATTTTAAATTTAACAAAATAGTTGATGAATTAAAATTGAGTTAATATTAATTTTAAATAGTAATAATAAATAATAATAAAAAAAAACAAAAATAATGCAAATGAATAAAATAATTAAAAAGATTAAATATTTTATTAAACAAAATTATTATTTAATTTCACAATAAAAAATGGCGCTAATATAATGAAATAAAAAAAAATTTTTAAAAACATAATTTAAAAAAAAATTATAAGAATGCTTAAATGTTTTTAAAAATTAATTTAAATTTGTATGTAAAATGTATATAATATAAAAATATATAAATTTAAAATAAGTGTAAAAATTTATAATTTTCACTTGATTTTAAATATTTAAGAAATATATAATTATATTATTTAACAACTGTGCTTAATATAAGAATCTGAGTTAATTATGATTTTTGTTTATCAATAATATTTTTATGAAATAAAAACTTGTAATATACAGAGTAATCAAACTTCATTATCCACTCTATATCTTTATATTGTTTCTTATATATCTGCTCTCTGTGTATTGCATCAAATGATTCTATTTGCTTTAAACATTCTCATTCTTTTTTTTTGACGATGAACAGCCGTCATTTTCGTCGTCGTTGTTGTTGTTGTTGTCGGCCTTGTTTGCTTGTTACAACTGTCGTTTCGGACATGTGGAAAAAGAGTACAAAATAAAGAAGCAAAAATGTTGCCCAAAACAAAAAATGCAAAAAAAAAAAAAAAGAACAAGAAATGCTGCAAAATTGTTGGCAAATATTGAATTTGCAACATATTCGACTCATATGTCACAGTGCCACGACAATGGCCACAGCAGCTCTGGAGTGGAAACTGTCGCGAGTGAGTTACAAAAGGTTTGTGTGTGTGTTTACCAACAATCCAATTGCACGTGTCCAGCTGTGGGGCACGTGGAGTTGCAAAAATGGTTTGCTTACCTTCATTTTTTTGTTGTCAAATTTTGGAAGTAAAATAAGCAAATGCCATGCAGCTGTTGTGCAAATAGTAAGCCATTAATTTTAAGTGTTGTGGGAACAAAAATATTACTCCTCGACTGGACTTTGCTGCAAAGGACTTTGGAGTAGTTAAATATCAAAATGGTTCAAATATGATTAAAGTGCTTTACTTTGTAATTTAATATGATAATTGGCCGAGACTACTTATCTCTTTGGTTTACAAGACGACATTTAATATTGCCAGGCCAATCAAATTTCATTGCTTAACTAGAATCGGAATATACCTGACTAAACATTTGTTAAAACTAAATCTAACTGAATCGGTTAATCTACTTAGATATTAGAGAATGCAGAGCTCTGCTGCACAACATGCCCTTGTACTAATTCCTCATATACCATGTATACTTCCCTTATCATACTTTTCCTCTTACACACACTCTTTCACTCTCTCTTTCTTTCTATCAATAAGCATTTTTAACAGATATTTTCTTTGGCTTTTGCAGCGTGTTATCAATACTTTTAAAAAATATTTCTAATTTTGCATAATACAAAATATAATATATATCGCATTCATGTAAGTTTTACTTTTTCTTCTATATATTATTTTTTTCTTACTTTCAAAATTCAATTTCAATACATTAAGAACAATCCAAAAACTTTAATCTAATTCTTGTTTAGTATATCCTGTAATCAAAAAGAGTTTAGGTGTAACAAAAAAATGATAAACTTACACAAAACACACATGTTTCAACAATAATATCTAATTTGATCTAAACTCATTTATTCATTCTCTTAATTGTCATCGGGTTGGCCATAATAGAAACTGTTGTGCTAGCCCTTGGCAATTGGCCGAACAACCCTTGAAAGAGCGTGGCCAGAAAATAAACTTGTCTCTTAATTAAAGTTAAGCCCGGTGAAGGAAAAGAAGACAAGAAGAAGATGACAATGGTGGGCGCAACAACAAAATTAACAATTATGAATTTAACAAGAAATTATATATTTAAGTGCCGTGGCAAATGCGAGACAGGCAAATTAGATTTTTATTGTTTAAAGGAAATTATGCAAATGACATTGCGGCACAAAAGCAATTAACATTAGCAACATTTCTCTATTGAGCTGTCAGACTTAGCAGCTAAATAATGAATGCTCGCCGGCAACCGTGCGTATGAGTAATCTGCGTTTAAGAGCTCCACAATGATTATGACTCGACAGCAATGAAATCTGTGTACCGCATCATCTTCTTCTTACGCCTTGCGGTTGCCTTCTTGCGGCTATCTCAACCTTCAGCCCTCAGCCAGCTGGTCAAAGTTTTTGCCCATAGACTAAATTATTCATAACACGGGCAAAGGCGACAGAGAGTGAGAGGGAGAGGCGAGAAAGAGAAAGAGTCACAGGTCGACAACTGTGCGGGCAGCCTCGGCATCGCCTCGGCCTGGCATCTAGGCACGCCTCAAGCGTGTAGTAAACTAATTACCCCCGCTCCGACAACATGTGTGGGACACTCTTGTATATTTGTTTGCTTTGTTATTGCTGTAAGGGACACCAGACAGCGACATGTGCTGTTCGTTGTCTGTGCCTTTTAATAGTTTCATAAGCTCCACTTAAGATTCGCTGACACATGTTCCCGGGCAGTCAAGTGGCTGTGCATATATTAAACAAGGACTCTAGACCCGCTCACCCCCTTCCGCCACCATCACAATCTGTCCCATTTGCGTTGACATAAATTGATATCACGGCGTTTATGTCTTCATTGCGATAAGAGACCTGCACAGCTCGGCCGGGGCGTGCCATTAATTGACATATTTATGAGGGTCTCTCCAGCTACTATTTAGCTGCTCTGATTTGATTAAGATGTCTTGTGTGTGTTTCGCTTGTTGAGCAGAGTAGCTCCACACATGACGTTGACTCGAAATAAGTCCACATTAAATACTAGTTGTTGGACTTGGATCGGATAATGACAAGAGATTAATTCTCTATAATAATTCACTACAGGAAAGGCTGCCCAAGGAGCTCTGTTCACTTTAAGCTGTCAAGCTGGGAAATTAAATTTGCATAAAGTTCGTCAAATATCACTTTGATCATTCTTTCATTTAGCATCAAACATATTCTAGAATATATCCATTTTTGTCTATATTAAATATATGAATATTTTAAAGCAACTTAATAATAATTAATAACTAATCATTAAATAGAAATATTCTATCAAAAACCAAAGAGATTATTTTGACTGAACTGTTTTAAAAAATTTAAATATATACATCTGAAAATGTAATACAATATATATAAATAAAATATTATCATTTAACAGATGTTGACTGCCAATTATAAAATATACAAAGATGTTATACATATCGATTGAGAAGCTTATAAAGGTCACATATATTGTGATATGAATATACATATATATTATAAGTATGTATATTTGTTATATGAATATATATATTATATGCAGATATCGTTGGTAGAGTCATTAAAAGAGAAGAAATTTATATACATCATATATACATCATATATGTAAGTGTCTTTGACTCACACTTTAAGAAAACTTTAACTCTGAGAGAAATATGATTGCGTCGGTTCTTCGACGAGTTTGATGAAGCAAATATTCTTTTGCATATGTATGCGAGGGTTGTCTTCGCTCAACACATCAACAGCGTGTACATTAGTATGAATGTGTGCATGTATACATATGTGTATGTGAAGACAGTTTGCATAGACTCTTTGAGTTAGCTGCTCACTCAACCGAATCTCAAAACGAAAAGAACCGAAGACGAGAGTGTGTATGATATTCTTCGGTTGATCTCATGAACAGAGCGTGAAGGTTCAAACGATTAACAATTGTAAATAACAATTATAAGGAAATATATCACTTAGATATTAGTGTCTACTACTTTGGTGTAACTCTTTTCAATTTTAAGCATACTAACTTCAATTGCATCTTTCCGAGAATCAAAGAGAAATCTTTAAGAAATAAGAGTTCTAAAATGACAGAAAAATTCGATTGTCACCGCAAGCAGAACATTCCATAAGGGCATCGCACAATTTGTATTTGCTTAAAAGCTTCTTAAGCCAGTTGAGCGAGCGTTCATAACAGATGACCTCATATTTGCGGCCTCCCTTACCATGCAGCAGCACGAAGTAAAAGAAGTTTGATTTCTAGAACTTGTATTCCATTTTTTGTGCTTTCTTTATGGCATGCACAAAGCCAAAAGGCAAACACACTCGAGTCATAAAAAGATGCCTGCAGACAAACAAAGCGACACAGTCAACACACGAGTGCTCGTCTATGGGGCTGTATAGGGGGCATAGGAGCAGAGACCATGCCCAAATAAAGATCAAATGTCAATACGATGGGGGGGCCGCGCTAAATGTGGCCAAAAGCAGCCAAAGCAAAGACAAACAGCAGCAGTGGCAGCAGCAGCACCAACAATATATCTACAACAATTTCTAAACGTTGTCATAAAAATGAAATGAAAACAAGCAGAAGGCAGGCTGGGGCTTGAGCTGATGTAAAAAACTTAAGACATTCAATAAGTTTACTTACAGCTTAGAACCGGGCATAGAGCACAAAGGTCATTTGATGCGGGGGCTGGGGTTGACCTTTTTATCGCTCCAAATATGTTTATGACTCGGATTTTTAATGCGGGTAGTAAGGTTTCCTTTTCCTTTGACTGGCGACAGCTTATAAATCTGTGTGCTCGACACACGAAATTGTTCCTAACGACAATGTGCGTCCATGTAAATTATTAGTTTAATAAAAGCGAGCCACATACGAAATTATTGCCACAAAAGACGGATATTAGCCAGCTTAGGTAAAATTGTTCTCTCTCGTTCACGCTATACAGAGAGTATATTGGTTTTATGCAACGTAATTCATGCTGTTATGGAAAAATAAACTATATCTTATATAGTTTTACAGCTAGAGCAAAATATACATATATCAAGTTAGTGTAATGGGCATCTGAAGATTGAACGAAAATAATATAGCTATTCCTATTGAAAACTTAAGCAAGTTAATCTAATTTCTTTTACAGTTTTGGAATCATAATTATCGCAGTTCCCAAACAGAAAATCCGATTCCTGATATATAATTGGTGTGGACTGTTTTGAGAATGTGACAAAGTATTATGCAACGGATCACGTTCGTACTTGTTCAAGTTTTTGGTAGTACGAAGAAAAAAAAATATATATATATATATATTTTATTATATATTTTATTATTCTGTTATATTATATAATATATTCTTAGCAGAAAATATTTCATTACCATTTCAACAAAAATAAATGTAAAAAAATAAATAAATATAGTTTATTATATTTCTCTTACATCTCTATTTAGATTAAAAGAACATTCGATACATACATTGAAACATATCCCAATATTCTGCTATTCAATGAGTTACATATCGAATACTATAAGAAATTTGATGATCTAATGAGAATAGATATAACATCTATGTTGATATTCAATATTTATTTATTTTTATTTTATAAAATTAATTAATTAATTAATTTTTTTCAATATTAAGTTTTCATGTGCAATTGTTTAAAAATCCTAACTTCTCTAAATCTGCATTATTCAACTTAAAACTTTCCTGGGAAAAGTTTAAATGTTCAGATGCCTTTGGGCAGAGAGTGAAATTTATTTTTCAATTAATATGAAATCAAGCATTAAAATTGAATTAGCAAACGAAACTAAACACAAATCTTGCTGGATTTTTTGGGCTGCGGAGAAAACTTGGCAGTAACTTTGGCCAATTAGAAAATTACGACAGCGACAAGGACAATATGTTGCTTACTATGCCGCAACGGCGTGGCGGTGGCAACAGCGTCTTGAGCAGCCAAGTTTCATAGCAAATATTGTTTAGCAATTTTGCCACGCTAATTTTGTATGTTGGCCGGCGGGCAGACCTGGCAGAAGTTCAACTAACAAACAAAGGCGATAATTACAAGAAAACAGGCAAACAGCCAACCTGCCAGCCAGCCAGGAGCACAGGAGCAGGACAAGTAGTTTTAGCTCTGTTTGTCTTGCTGCGTGCGCGAATGCAAATAATTTTACAAAAATTAAAAGCAGACGACAGCAAAACTTTTACGTAGATTCAACAGTTTTTGAAATCTATCCTGTCAAAAGCGAAAGGGTTACTCTCGCTCTCTCTCTCTCTCTCTCTCTCTCTCTCTCTTTCTTTCTCTCCCACTCTCTCTGCTGCTGTTGTAGTTTATGCGGCTGTCTAAAGGCATTTAACCTACGCTACTATAATTCACGCCATTTTCAACGGCATTTAAATGCAGCGCGCGCGACTCGTATCCTGGCATCCTGGCAGCCTGGCTGGGACGTTGCGTCCTGTCCTCGGCTACCCAGCAGGGATAACGATAAGCCAAACATGATTTTACGACAATGTTATTACGAAGCGGCTAGGCAGGTTTTGAGCGGGGGTTGGTGCATGGATCCCTTGTATTGTTGTATGTTGTGTTTGTTAAGACGTAAATGGCATTTGGGCTGGAGATGTCGGCCTGGCGTAGCCCTGGGGTTATATGCCATGACGCTGACGTCGCTGTGATTGTTTAAAGTTTTGAATAATTAAATATTTGCGCAGGTTGCAGACTCTCAACGTGAATATGGAGTTCGAGTGTTCTCCATTAGACTGATGGGCGCGGTCAATAGCTAAGGGGCTGAAGATCTACTCCTATAATATATATACATATATAAAAAAAATATTTAATTTACTTATAAAATCATGGAATTAAATCAATCATTTAAAAATATATATCAATATGTACTTGAGACTCGTTTTTTATCATCCAACTACCAACTGAAATACAACTGGGAATATATTATTTTCTATCCCTTCATATATATTTCTTCATTTTATCTCATTAAAAGAAACGTATTTTAGTTCGGTCTTCTATTATTATCTGTTCGCTTGTTTCAACTCTGTAAGACTTACTCATCTATTTGTTATTCATTTACTGAGGGACAACAGACCACAAAAACGGTAATGCAAATAATTGCCGTCCATTTGGAGTGCATTAAAGTGGAAATTATGTGCACAGCCGCAGTTAATTACACAAAAAAGGAAAATAATTAAACAAAAAAGTCAGCGAACTGTATTTGGAGATGCGGGGCATCGATCCCCGTACCTCTCACATGCTAAGCGAGCGCTCTACCATCTGAGCTACATCCCCAGTTGGAAACGACGAAAATAATAGTCTGCTTTGAAAGCAAGCAAATGTCACCCAATGATTTATGCATCATTGAATGCCTTTCACCTTGGATTTTGGAAAAGGGCCATGAATTTTTATGAAATTGAAACTGGTTAGATGCATAATATTAGATTTCTCGTGTTTTTTTTGACTATTTCATGAATTAGTTACTAATAAACACTACTAGGCGATCGACCGACCAAGAGGCTCAATGGTCTAGGGGTATGATTCTCGCTTTGGGTGCGAGAGGTCCCGGGTTCAAATCCCGGTTGAGCCCGATGTTTCTTTTTTATTAATTTTTAATTGCATTACATATTAAATATTATATTGTATTTAGTACTATATTTGTAAAAACAAAGAAGATTTTAATTCGTTTCAACTTTGTTAAGCAAGATGCTAGAAACATTAAAAAAAAACCTGTTGTCTGTTTCTTTATTTTTGTTGTTGGCAGTTCAGGTTTACTGACATTTAAAAAAAAAAAACTATTTTGCTGACAAAAGCTCTTGCATAGCAAAATCGTCGAGCGTGCACATTTTGAATTGTTGGAACTTTTTAATATTGCCTTTACAATTAAAAATACCCCAACGAATATATTAAGATTTTTTACTTATACATTTCTAAATATGTATTATATTGAAACGTGTATTATGAATATTACTTATGAATATGATTTTGGTCTATATGGTATTTTCAATTCAAAGTGAAAGGTATGTCGTTTGGCTCGATTGTCATTGTCATTATTTTCAACAAAAGCTGACCATGGTCATTATGTGAATTGGCTTACATACCAAATCTATTTTTAGACCCCATGAATTGAATTTTAGTTAGTTTTTGGCCACTTATTCGGCGGTTTTGACAACGGGGATGTAGCTCAGATGGTAGAGCGCTCGCTTAGCATGTGAGAGGTACGGGGATCGATGCCCCGCATCTCCAAGGATAGTTTTTGTCCGTATGACAAATTTTTTATTTAGTTGCATACAATTTTATAAATATTATTTCTATATCAACAAAACAAAACCATATGCATTAAAATGTTATCGTTACCTTGGAAATGCACGATGCTGATTTCCAAGGTACTTATATATCTTTTGCAATTGTTTTATACTTTTATATCTACATACATATGTGTAAAGAGAAACTGTGTAATGTGAGGCGTGTTAATTTTCGCTTTTCCATTATAAACCAAATATCCCGTTATACCTAGTAACGCCACATTTGATCGAAGAAATAAAAATTGCGAATGTTTATTTGTTTAATTCAATAAAACATTTATTTATAAATCGAAGTTTATTTTAAAATAAAAATCAAAAGGAAAATTCCGTTGGAGATGCGGGGCATCGATCCCCGTACCTCTCACATGCTAAGCGAGCGCTCTACCATCTGAGCTACATCCCCGGATGATCGGTGACGCCCTAAAATACGCCTCATTCCGAAGAGCTGTTCAACATGCACAAATCAGTCGCAGCGTACCTACCTTTGGAATGATTTGGAATGCAAAACCCACAACATTTGCCCAACAGCACCCTCAGTAAACAAAAGAAATTAATTTACGCATTTTCTTTTTGGTTGCATTTTTGCTTTATTATTTATTCGCTTTTAAAAACTGTCAATATTTATACTTGGCACAGGTTCAGTCTGCCATAAAAATTACAAAAATACACACTCTCGCGCAATTTTCATTTTATTGTATTGTTTTGTTTTCTTTGCGTTATTGTTTTGAGCTTTGCACAACGTCTTCAGCATCCGCTCCAACCACCTGTCATCTGATGCATATAATTATGGAAATTTCACCACCCAACGACAGCAACAACAACAGCAAATGGCTCCCAAATGAAAAATCAACGCCAGCAGTCGTAAGGATTTTGCCAGTGTAAATAAAAGTTGCGACAAAACAAAATGATATAAGCAATACAATTCTCTGGGGATAGAAAGAAGCAAGAGAAATTTACATAAACTCCAAGACATGCTCACAAATATTGAGATAGCATGCAGACAATATTTAAAATCTGACATTTGCCGCGCCCATTTCGATTGGCTTCAGGTGGCAACACAGTCGCAAATGCAACTCTGAGAACAGCTGTTTTGCTCACTGCTCTCGCTTAAAAAAGAAAATAAGAGTTCTTCTGTCAGGCATAAATTAAAATTATATAGAAAAGCTTTGATCGTGTTGTGTTTATGAATATTAATAAATATTAATAATCAATTATAAAACCAAAAAACAAGACAATAGTGCTGAAAGCCCAAATCTTGAGCACTTAAGACACTTTCCTACGGTTTCACACAGTCAACAATAAAGAATGTCCTTTGCGTTGCAGTGTGCAGTGAAATGCAGCCAGCTAGCATAGATGTAGGCGATGCTTTAATAATGAATAAAGTTCAAGTTAATATTGTAAAAGTGTGTATATATTGTTAAATTTTGCAATGAAAGAGCACGGTGAAATAGCTGCAACAGCTACCTGTGCCGCAGATACTGCAGATGTAAAAAGAACTCTCGGCCCCGAAACGTCATCGGGCCTTGCTTCGGGTGGCGATGCACCAGATAAAGGCTCGGAGGAGCAAAACATAGGCCAAACAGGTGGTATGAAACAGGAATGGCATCACAATAGAAATGGACCTCCGAATAGTAACTGGTAAGCTAAAATTACATATGTGTGTGTGTATATATCTCGCACTAGAAGATGCAAACACACATGCATACATGTATGCGCAATAGGAGCATACATAAAAAATACGTCATCTAGGACGTACATCCCGTTCCACATTCCATTGCGTCCCTCGTACGAAATTTGCCAACGTTCGCAAAAAAATGCTATGATAATGAGGCAGACTATCATATACAGCGACGCAATGTGCTCACGTCCTTGCTAATTTTATGGGCTGCCATCCACAAAGGATCACAGGCCGAGCGACACCGCCCTACTCCAAGTGGCATAAACATAATGCGATGTGGATGGCATAACACACGCGCATCATGCTAAAATAGCTTGCCTTAACGAATTTTTTTTCGTCTCCTGTTTTACATACTCTAGTACCTTGTTGACACTCGGCTCCTGGCCGACTGCTGTTAGAGCTATTTTGTATGGCAATGGATTTTATTTGAAGTTGAAGTTTGTCACGTTAACAAGGCGCTAAATAGACACATATATGTATATAAATATATGTATATATAATTCAAGTTGTTAATATTTAACTGAATGAAAACTTTGAAATAAAATAAAATAAATAAAAATGCTCAATCGAGAATGAAAATATACTACTCCTTATCTAATTGAATTTAAAATTAAAATTTGTATTATAAAAAAAAAAAAATTAAATAACTCCAAAAATTATTAATCTATAATAAATATGCGACTTGAAAAAAAAAAAAATTGAATAAATTAAAAAAAATGTTTTTATCATTAAACAAAGGTAGAAATTGAGCAAAAGCTTTACATTTAAATTGTTAAAAAAATTTAATTTAATTTGGCATTAATACCAATAAAATTATTTAATAAATGAAATTAAAATATAATTATTTTTAACTTGAAATCGTTTTTTATCCGAAATAGAAATATGGCATTCAAATTATTAAAGACTTATCAAATTTTGAATATAAATTTAAAGTTAATTCCAGCCTTTTAATGCCACTATAAACCAGCTGCATTTCTAACCCAGCCCTGATTTCCATTCTTCATTGCGATTTATTCAGCCAAGCCCATCAACACACACGAAATGTTCTCAAATTATTAGCTTTTATGCTTTCTACCGGGTTCAAGTCAGAGCTGGCTGAAGTGCCCCAAGCAAAATACTTTCCTTATGTCCTGTAACAGCTGCTAAAAAACAAAAAAAAATCAGAAAAACATTTGAAAATGTTCATAATAAATATAAAATGGGCAAAACGTGTCGATTTCGCATAACAACTTGAAAATGATTTGTTTCACAGTCTGCAGCGCATATTAACTTCGATTTTCAATTCGAAGCAGCAACAGCAGCAGCTCATATGGCACATGTAGCAAGGACTTTCCCCCCCGACTGCTTGAGCAATTTTTTGCCAGTTAGTGAACGCCAAATTCCATTAGGCCGCAAATGTTGCCAAAAACAACACAAAAGCGGCTCATAGACAACTTTGTGCATGTTGTTTTTGCTGCTGTTGTTTATTTGTTTGTTTGTTAGCTAGCTGTGTGTGTGCTTGTCTCAATGACGTTGTCCTTAGCCATGGCCTGCAGCTCCGTCAACTTCATCTTGTTAACCAAACATGCTGCAGACACTGGCGCCAAGACAAAGCCACAGGTTCAAAAAAAAAGAAAAAAAAAAGTAAATGAACACACCTCTAATTAATGGCCTGACTGGACACCTGCCTGCTGCTTTGCATCTTGTCCATTTCCGTTTTCCGGCAGCCAGCACGGCGTATATGCATGTCTACTCTCAATTTTCCGACAAATGATTGGACGTCGTCATCTCGCCTGTGCTAGAACCTCAACTCAACAGCCATAAGCTATCGCAATTGATTGGAATTTACAACATGCGGCTAAAATTTTTTTTTTTCGGTTTTTAGTTCCTTCTTCCTTGTTACCCAAAATCTATTGAAACTCGTCAACACTTGAGCATTGAGCTCGTTTGCTGTTACATATTTGCCCCTTGGTCCTGGGTCCTTGGTCACATTGCAAGACTTGCAAATATCTCTTTTTATGTGTTCTCTATATCATGTCATGAATCAAAAAATTTAAATAAATAAATACAAAAAAATTTTAAATCAAAACGTTTTCTAAAGATCTTCATTTGGATTTAAAATGTAAAATTTAACTTCCTGAACCTTTAGAAACTTGTACTAATATTAATTTAAAAAAAAAAATGAATCCAAATTTTAAAATTCTTCATGAACATATTAGCTTACTATTTTGTTTTTTTGTTTTTTTTTTTATTTTATATTTTATAAATGTTCATAAATTCTGTTTTTGTTTTTTTTTTTTAAGTTGATGTATTGATAAATTATACTTCAGAAGGTTTGTTTCTTCGACTCTCATTTAAATTTTATATAAATTTGTTTTCAATGAGTTTCCCTTAAAGTCTTAGAAATTTAGATCTTCAATAATATATAGATTTGACGCTTGCAAAGAGCTGTTTCTCTTTCGGTCACATAGTAGGTAACGGAAACCTAAATAACCCATTCTGTGTAGTCTAGGGTAAAAATATCTGACCATAGGTATTAACGTAATTAATTTCGTTACGCGTCACATGTTTTGGACCGTAGAAAAAAAAATACAGAAATTAATTATAAGCAAATCTTTTCATGTCAGCAATGGAATTTGCGACACTTTTGCGCATTTTTCAGCAACCCACCGAAATGTGTATGTTGTTTTTCCTTTATTTTTTATTTTTTAAACTCAATTTCCCAGCTACCCCTACTCCACAGGCAGCCAGCCCATTGCCATTGTTTAGGGTCACTCAAAAGCACATTTCGCTTATTATTAGCTCATTTATTACCACCAAGTGCTGACCCTGGCAGCACCTGGAGCAGATCCCCGCAGCAAGGCCCACTCCAATGGCCGAAAACTTTGTGAAAAATGCTGCCCCGTCCGAGGCAATAAAAAAAATGCTGAAAAGAAAAACCCTGTGGGTCGCGGGCATCTTAAAATTAACACATAAATTTTAAGTGGGTGGTGTCATAGGGGAAGGCCTGCAGCGTTCCAGAAGAAGATACCTACGGCTCACGCTTGGGTGGTTCGGACTGGGGGCTACGGTTCGACCCTGGCGATTGTCATTGAAATTTCCGTGCGAGTGCGTTCAGTGTGCTGCTGGCTGTCAACTCACCTAGGCAATAACTTCGTGGCCAATTGACATTGAAAGCACGTGATGCACCACAGAAAAGTATCTGCCAGATACATTTTGACTGCCTAAGCCTGTCTTTATTGTGTGCAAATTAGTCGCACAGACTCGCTGCCATTTTAATTATGCGCCACCAAAAATCCAATTCATTATCAACTCCATGCAGGCCCAACTTGAAAAGGAAATCAAGCCAACAATGGCACCCCAACAGCAAGTCAAAACGTTTCTTGCATTGCTCGGGAAAATGGCAAAGGGCCGTTGCAATGCGGAAATAAATAAACGTCGCGAATCTCAGAAAGAATTTTGAATAACAAAATTAAGAGCAGCCTCAAACGTTGGCTCGAACTCTACTTGTAAGATCTGCGCTGTTTAGTTATGCATTTCCCTGCTTTGTTTTCTTTCTGTTTTATTTTTTTCTTTTATTTGAATTTTTTTTTTATATATTTTTTTTCCTCATTTCCACAGGCGCCAGATGAACTCCTCGACTTATAATGGCCAGTCCTGGCCGAACGGACCCAGGCAAGTTATTCTTTTACTGCTCCCCAATTTTAGCCCACACTACAAATCCTTCGAGTCAGTCGCTTTGCCTGCCATTTGTTTTGTCTTCCGCTCTGTGTTTTGTTTGTTTGCTTCACTTCTGTGTGTGTGAGTCAGTTCCTTTTGCTTTCTTTTGGCTTAACGCACGTTTGCACCTTCGCCAAAGCAATGTGTGTGAGCGGGTGGGCCAGTTTGCCCAAGGGAAGGCAACCGCATTATTAACACTTGACTAAATATGCATTTCTTGGCCGACGCTGTTGACAGCAAGAAGCGTTAACAAGGTTTGTATTAAGGGTTTCATAGCCAACACTGCCACAAATGCGAATTCAACGAAGGCAAAGCTCATATTTGCAGAAAAATGTGTGAGATAACGTGTAGGCCTATCTAAAGCTCAGATAAAGATACTTTAGTATATGCCTGGAAATGCAAAGTGTCGAATTATTCTACTCTTATATGTAGAACATATGTAATTTATATGATAAAGTAATTATAATTAAGTTAAATAATGTATCGAACTTCTCGAAAGAAAAAATATATATTGAAATATAATCGAACCCTGAAACAAGCCTTCAGCAATATGATTTGATATAAAAGTTGTGTGTTTGAATTTAGAAATAAAATTGCTTTTGAATCTCATTTGAGCGATATGAATATCAATCAAGGATAAATCATTATTGGCAAGCCAAAATAATATTAAATTTAGATTTTGTCATCGAATCTTATAATAATAATATTCCAATTGCAACTCGAGGCATTACTATCAGTAGACTGCATTATTAAAATGAAAATTTCTTTTGCAAAAATTAAAAAAAAAATAAAATAAAATAAAATTATAAAAGAAGTATATATAATAATATAAAATTTCTGAAAATTGAATATATGGAAAATATGAATAATAATAGCTATACAAAAATACAAATAATATAAAAAAATTTATAAAATGCCTAACATGGCTTATATTACCGATAAAATCGTCAGATCAAAAAAAAAAAAGTCAAGTAGGCTTAACTATATAAAGTGAATATATTCTAATCGTGCAGCATGCTATGTACATAGATAAATACCAAAGACATAAATACACCTGAAGTATGTACGAACGCAGTCCCAACGTGTAACATCAATGTTACCCACCACCCGCCCAACCGACGCGTGGGGCGACAGCCGCATGGCGCACGGCTCGTAGATCGCGATACAGCAAGGGTCCGGACCCTGGCCAGAGTAGTTAGCTATTGAACCGACGCGTACGCGTTTAGCAAGTTCGGACATTCCCTTCAAGATTAGCCCCGGATAATTTTGTTAGCTGGATGTGTTGGGCAAGCGGAACACCAGCCCCGGATAGAACAGATTAGGCCAATGTTTAGCTCTCGGTGGGAGATCATTTGTCAAAAATTTAAATCGCACGATACGAAATTATCAATATCATTATATTCGGATTATCATTTGGATTCGGCACATTACATGTGTATTTAAATCGTTGATTATTTTATCTTACGCCTAATACCATTAGTCGCCTACCTATGCATTGCTGTTTGTATGACTGCTTAAGCAGCTTATTTGTAATTGTGATTACATATTTATGTATAGAATATTGGCTACATATTTGCCCTACTGATGGTTACATATATAATTGGGTTTTACTTTGATGGTTATGTTATTCGGTTATATTAGATTTGTGGTATCTTAATACGCATACTCCTTAACCTCAACTCTTTTTTTGCCGCCATAAAGCGTATATTAGAGCCATTTTTTCCATCCATTTTTGGTGTCATTTTAATGTGTTTCTACTTACAGTTGGCTCGCTGTATGCGAACTAACGATTTATACAGAAGAATTCGATTTGGCTATATAGCCGATGCTCAGTTGAAGCAGCTGATGCTGTTCGTAGATCGCTGTTGATATTGTTGATCTGAAAGGCAGATATTATATGACCGATGTAGTTTGACATTGAGTAAGTTTTTCAACAAGTCTAAAATCAATTTAATTTAATTTACAGCTTATATTTGACAATATTATTTAATGCAACATAAATCTTTAATCATCAATGATTTTAATAATATACCATACACATTTCTTTATATTTAGAAAAAAAAATATTTAAAAATATTTTTTTTAAATTTTTGTTCTGGATTATTCTACATTTTTATGGTTACCATAGATAAGATTATTAATCTAGCTAAAATATATATAAAAATGTATAAAGAAAATATACAGAAGTTTATTGATCCTTTGATCTATAGCTTTGCCTTTTAAAGTAGTACTTCAATATCAGAAACTTCTAGAATGAAAATTTTTGTAGCATATTTTTATGCGTAATGTTCACATACGTTTTAAATTACTTTTAATTGTTGATCACGTTCACAACTAATACTAATAATAATGAATAAGCAATATCAATTTTATAAATAGATTATTACCCGAAGAACTCTTCGATGTAGATTACATACATACACATATACACAATCACATTTATATATCTCGCACTAATGATTGCATGTTCTTATCATATATATACATATTTACATACACACACACATACACATACATATATACACAAGCACCGAATACGTACCTCGGTAAGCCAGTGGCTCGCGCAGGGATCCAAGAGTTTTGCCGTCTTTTGGCAATGAACTCAGAAAAAACTCTCCTTCAGGGCTTTTGGTAATCAATGACCACAACAGATACACCTATTGCAATAAGTGATATGCTTGGCGATTTGCTGCTTGTTGTAGCTTTGAGATGATAAGAAACGCAAACGAAGTCCAAAGGCTGGTAGTTGAATTTCAACTGAGCTCAAGCACATAGCCTAACTGACTTTTATAGGCAGAACAATCAAATGACATGCGCCGAATTTGACTCATACATATGTATAGCGAGCAAGTAAACGGGAGATGCGATATTCCAGTCCAGTTCCTAGTTCCTAGCCCCCAACTGCATGTCTTGCTTATTGTATTGTTGTATGTAGTTTACAAACAATAATGCCAACACTCACACCAGGCGCTTGTATAGCAGCATGCAACAGCCAACCAGGCAGCGTTTGCAGTTGCCTGCCTGCCTCGCTCTCTCTCTCTCTCTCTCTCTCCCTCGCTCCTTGGCTCTCTTTCGCTCTTTTAGGGAGCATTAATTGCACATTGCATCTGCCATTATTGTTGTTGTTGTTGCTTGTTTTGTTTTGCTTGTATTTTATTTTATTTCCCAATTCGCTTTTTTGCTTAGTTTCTCGTGCGCATTCGCTCACTCTCCAACCCGCTCTCTCTGCTGCGCTTCCTCCCTCGCGCTCTCTCTATCTCTGTCGGTTGCAATCGTGTTAAGCACTTCGTGTCGCAGCGAAAAGCTCGCTAACAGCGCTGCTCCTTTGCTGTTCCGTCAGTCTCGGTCGGTCTTTTCAGCTCGCTCGTTCGTCGTGCGCTGCCAGCAGCGGGCAGCGGGCATCGTGGGCGGATGATGGCTGCTGCACTCCCCTCCCTCACACACACATTGCACACAGCCGTTGCATCTTATTTAGTTACACTTTGCTGCTGCTGCTGCTGCTCCTCCTCCTCCTGTTGTTGTATTTTGCATTGTTTTGTGCTGTGTTTTGTTTTGCTGCTTGCTGTGCAGTGGCCGCCTCTCGGGCCGTGACTTCGTGTTATATACAAGTCGTTATGATCCTCGGCTCGACGCTCGTTCGTTGTATATGAGTTGGTTGTGTGTACGGTATACGGTTGTTGTTGTTATTCTTCTCCTCCTCGTTATTGTGTTGTGTGTTGTTTTTGGCTATGCATGCCCATATACTCCAGCCACTACTGCTAGTGTTGTTCTTGTTGTTATCGCTGTTGCTATTGCTGTTTTGCTCTCTAAACTACTACAACTGCAGGAGCAAATCCGTCGGTTAACGGCATTTGGCAACCCGACCGGCATGCAGAAAGTTCTCGTGGCCAGCCTATTGTGTGTGGTGCTGTGTATTGTGCATATTGTTGTCCCGGTCATCAACATTGGCAAAGCCGCTTCAACAATTTAGAAAATATTCGTATAGATTCATTACATAGTATACGAACTAATTAAAAATATTTGCATATACTGTGAATAACTATTAATTATAAAATATATAAACTTTTTGAATTATATTACAAAAATAAATGTGAATTATGTTCATATACGCGAATACTTTGCTGTATGATTAAATGAAAAACATTTTTTCTAAATATTAAATTATAAAAACTTTGAGCATTAACTCGGCTAACAAAAAACATAAAAAATGAACTGAAATTTAAACTTTCCAAAACCGAAATTTCGAAGAAAGAATCAAATCCACAATCAAGCCGCACTTCCGTTTCCGCAACATAAAAAAAAAGAAAGAAAAAAACGGTAAATGCATAGCGTCACACCCAGGGCCCTTACATAACGGACGCACAGCCTGTCAAACAATTCATAAACAATTAAGTGTCATTTGGAGTGTTGGAACGTGAGCTGTATAATGTTTAGAGGCAACTGAATTATTGTGATTGAGTTAGCTTATGGAACTTAAGTTGGTCAACTTAGGCAATTGAATTGTTTGAGTTATTATGAGAGACTGAATTAGTTTTGGTAAATTAAGATCGCATAGCGTTTAATTTTGTGACTGACGGCAAAGTAGCCAATTCTGTGATTAATTTATTGCATTGCATTTCGAATGTTTATGTCCTTACAATGCGAAAAGACGAAACAATAAAATTATGTTCTTAAAGAAGACCTAAGGTGAGCTTTGATTCTAATATTTTAATAGTCATACTATGGCATATTTTTATTTTATATAGAATTCTTACTAAATTTTTGTTCTTCTTGAACTTAAAAATATTCTCAAATATATAGATCTTAATGACTTGCCTTTAAAATTGAGAACTCTGAACTGTATGATGTATCTATATGTATCTGCGAGGTAAAACTAAATATATAAAATAGATCAAATGCATAAGCTTTGAATCACCCGATGTTTACTACTTCAAATCTGATCTTCTCTTTCAAAATCTAACTTTTCATGCTAACAGCGAACAGCTAGACAACTTTAACATCAGAATATAGTCTTTGCTAAGAAAATTGAGAAATCAACTTGAAGTTCCAACTCGAACTGCTATTTTCATTTTTTGTTGCTTGCAGAAGACAAATTGATTTTGAAGACAAATAAATAACAAATAAATGCTATTCTCGTAATCGTACTTGATTTTTAAACAATTTTAGTTTTGTAAAAAATATACAAACTTGCCAAAAAAAAAAAAGCCTGTAAGATTTAAAGTAAATTTTTCAGAATATAGATAAAATGGAGAGATGTCCAAATTTTTATTTATTCAAAATAAGATATTTTATAGAAATATACTCAATAAATTGTAAATTTCAATCAACATTTTAGTTTGCTGACAATATATATATATACAATAATATAATATTTCTCTTTTGAGCAAAGCTTTATTAAAAAGTGCATTTAAAAAAGAATTCAAATTAATATAATGTACACAAAAATGATTTTACCAGACCTCAATTCAATTCAGTTGAATCAAATCATTAAATGGGAAAATCATCTTCACGCACTTTTCACAGCTTTCCTCTAATTAACGTAAAGAAATTTGAAGCAGAAATAATAATAATAATAATAAATGTCTCTGGCAAATCCGCTTAGGCGAGACGCGCGCATCTGGCAATCGAAAAGTTTGGCATTTTCATTTTCATTTTTCTTATTCTTAATTAAATCCAAAACACTTGCATAAACTTTTATTATGGCCAAGACAGGGCCATAAGCTCACCAATCCGACAATTCGCCCCATCCTCGGGGCGACATTTGTCAATGTAGCAAAAGTGAAAAATTTTCATTTTTCATTATCGAGCATTAGGAAAGCTTTGCACACCCAAAAAAAAAAAAAAAAAAAAAAAAAATTATATAAAAAAAAAGAATAAAAAAAATGACAGTCAGCCAAGTGTCAGGAGTGTTTGTGAATAGCCACGTATCTCACTCCTGCTCGAAGTTTCGAGTGCTAAATCATAAATATGCATCGAGCGTTTATCTCTAACGTCTTTATAGCTCGCCCTCTATCTCTGCCAGCCACATAGCTTCGGCATTGTTTTTGTTGGAAGCATTGCGCACTCCTCGCCCAAAAGTAGACTTAAAAGTAATTTTACGTCTGACTAAACATTAATGTGCTCAATATTTTATTGTTTGTTTGTTTTGTTTCATGCGACTTGCAGCCCTCGCAGCGACAAAAAGCTTCGCAAATTTAGAAGAAAACAAAAAAAAAAAAAAAACAAATGAAACAAATTCCGGGCACTTGATTATGCGGGTTACTTACAATTCTATCAAAGTTTCCATTGCTCAATGGCCGTTGAAAAAAACGAGCAATAGGAGCATTCTTCCTTCTTTTCTTTTTGTTATTTTGTGATTTATATTTCCGATCGAATGTGCGAGTGATTATCATATGTTATTTAATTTTTCTGTTATTTAAATTAGAAAGGCTAAACTCAAATTAAACTAAATTATTTGCTAAAAATTAAATATAAATTAAATTGATTGAAATAGTAGCAGGCCTGCTTCCGTAATCCTAGCCTCCACATAGCAATCAGCATTTTGACTTGATATCAACCCCAAGGCGTTTGTCTCAGCTTTTGCTACTGACTCTGGCTCTGGCTACGTCTCAGGCTCTGACTCTGGCTTCAGTTCGGACTCAGGCTCAGCCTTCCTCTCTGCTTTTGCTTCTCACTCTCCCTCACGCTCTGCATCTTTTTCTGGCTCCAGCAGAGGCTCTGACTCGATCTGGCTCTAGCTTCGGCTCAGACTCTGCTTTTGTCTCTGCTTCTGCTTCTACTTCGCACTCTCCCATAGATTTTGACTCTGCCTCTGGCTGCGGCTCAGGCTTCAGGTTTGACTCAGGCTCAGCCGTTGTCCTCCTACTTCTGACTCTACCAGTGGCTCAAGATTGGGCGCAGGCTCAAGCTCTGGTTCTCAGAAGTTAAAATCTATTATTACGTATAAAATTCAATAAGAAATTAATTTTGTTTGCTCAGCACTAAACAAATTTAGCATAAAATTGCAGCTTATATTATTTTATTTGTTTCTAATAATAATAAGAAAACATTTAGAAATAAATCAGAACAGTCTTAAACTACAAGAGTCTGAAGTATAAAAATATCATATTTATTTATTATTAGAAAATCCATGCTTAATTTAGAAACAACAAAAATAGAAATTTATTTATATTCAGATATTTTGTTTTTATTAAAAAAGAAAAAACAAAAATAAAAAAATTACAAAATTTGAGCAGCCTATTTAAACAATATTTATGCTATTTACCTATCGACAGCTCTAGTAGAACTTTTAATTAAATTTCATTCATATGCTATTCAGTTTAGTTTCTTTGAATCGAAAACGAATTGAAGTTGCCAAGTATTGGCTGGGCCAAAAGCTTTCCCTTCACTTCTTGCTTTTCGCTGGCATTGCACTTTGTCAACACTTTCGGCCACTTGAACATGGTAATTGTTTGGCTGGCAGCGTATATGGGGATGTAGCTCAGATGGTAGAGCGCTCGCTTAGCATGTGAGAGGTACGGGGATCGATGCCCCGCATCTCCAAATATATATATGAAATCCAGGAATGGATTTCTCCTTTTTTCTTTTTTTTTTGCTACCGCCAATAGACTTACAAATATGCAGACGTCTGCATTTCTTGACAGGCAAGAGGAGGCTGGCGCATTAATGAATATTCAAAGGCCGCTTTGTAACTGCCAAACGACTTTGGCATTAGATGCCACACAGGCTAAGACTGTGTGCACTACGCGGCGCCCCCATGTCGACAATCAGGTCGCGTAATTTGATTTGCCACCCATCCCAAGAAGGCAACACACGGCGAACAGAACACATTGTCGCACATAAATCAGGCACAATATGCCAATGTTTGTTTACTCGCCTGCATTCGCAGAACTTTGCCAGCAATTAAACAGGCAGTCAAAGCCAGCAACATGGTCCCAGGACGAACAGGAGGCAAGGGGACAGTCAGTTGTTCAGTGAGTTACTGCCACAGCCACAGTCGCAGCCACAGCCGCAGGCAGCACACAGGAAGCAAAGGGAACTCGTGGGTCCAGTGGCAGGTTTGGGTATTGTAAATGATACATGATGTGCTATTTATGAGAAGCCTTTGTTTTAATTTCTGCACCGCACAGGACAAACTTTCCTCCCTGACGACTGCTAAGCTAGTTAAGCTGTTGCTGTTCTCTTTTCAAAATTTATGTGTTTTGCTATTTTTTAATTGTTTTAAGTGTTTTGTTGTGCTTCGACTTGTTTTATGTTTTTTTTTTTTTTTTTTTTTTTTATATTACATTGTTTTTCAATAGTGGCTGAACAGCAAGATATAACCCACAATAAGTTGACTGAGTGCAGCAGCAAAAAGTTGGTTGAACATCCTCTGGAGATGCGGGGCATCGATCCCCGTACCTCTCACATGCTAAGCGAGCGCTCTACCATCTGAGCTACATCCCCGTGTTGTTCCCTGCTACATAACGGCTTTATAAATACTGCAGTGCTTGGACCCACTCCAACGACTTTCCATTACAATTAAAGTTGATTCAATTGAAATTCAAGCGGCGCAATTGGCCTAGATTTGTTTACAAGCTTGGCCTGAACTGGTTTTCGGCTTAAAAAGCCGCTACCTGAAGTAGACGCACGCCTGGTCTTTGATGGGTGTGGTTAGCGAAACACTACAGTGCACTTTGATTTCTTGTTTCAAAGCTTAGAGCTAAAAAACATTGTCAATGAACCAGCCAAACGATCTACGAAAAATATTCGTACTACCGTCTACATATTTTGCTATACGTAAAATATATATATTTTATGAGTATTTTTCCTTTCAAGTATTTAAACTTACCTATGATCGCATGTTTTTAATTTCATATGAGATATCGAAGTAAAATATACGGATATTCAATAGCAACAATTTGAAGCAAAACTAATCTAAATAAAAGGTCAGATAAACGATCATAACTGGAACACCTCAGTTGATAATCCAGACTTACATATGTAAATTAAGTATAGCTAAATCTCCTATGGGTAGACAGTTTAAAGTTTTAGAATACCTGTCCGGCCGAGGGAAATGTTATGTGATTTTAAGAACCTATAAGAATGATGTACCATATTACTCAAACTGTAGCTCTCTAAAGCTCAAATTTTATAATATTAAGTATACGCACAGTGAAACATATTATATTTGCAAATTTAATATTATTCATAAACATATTATGATTATTATTATTTATATATTTTTTAAATTATATATTGTTTATACAAACGTGAGTATTGTGGTATTAAATGCTACAAGAAATATTTAAGAATGAGACGAATATTCATTCGTACGCTGAGCGAATGGTTATTAATAGAAACATTAGTCTCTTTAGGTTCTCAGATACTGGAAAACATTATTCAGCTACAAAATCACTTTTAAAAACCACAATTAAATGTCAATTTCTCGAGCAATGCATATTTATTATACGTTTGCTCACCCCCTTCTCTATGAAGAGAATGTATGAGTATCTTGTACACATTATGTGTTTTGGGCTTTAATTAAAACCAAACAGAAAACAGGCAAACGCCTGTCAACGAGAGAGGAGCCGTTGAGAAAAGTTGAAAATTACCTCAAGCTGTTGCACATCAAGACTGAGACCGAAGAGCTTGAGCGATACAGCGACAATACAGTAGCCCCCTTCAGCACAATGTGTGCCCCACAATCAACCCACTAATTGCTGTTGTCTGCTCTGGTTGCTGTTGTTGTTGTTGTTTTATCAGTGAAACATTGTGAAAACATGTAGGGAGCGTGTCCCCGCTTAAAAAGACATTACGAGCAGAGCGCGTAAGCAGCAACAATTAGTTTGTCTCATATAAACAGCAAAAGCTGGAAAAGGTGGGCAACAATGTGTGTGGGGATGAAGATGGTTCGAGGTTGAGAGTTTTGTGTCTTGGCAAAAGAGTTAAACGTTTTCATATTTATGAGCATCGTAAAACTCAATGATATACAAAATTAATGACAGAGGCGCCGCGAGTGGCACTTTTCCGACTTACTTTTGCTTACTTTCTGGCACCCATGCGAATCGTAAAAGAAATGTTACCTCAAAACTTTTGTCACCGTTTGCAGTCGCCTTCACGCTCCTTCGCCTGCCGAACAGAGGATTCATCCAAGCGTCTTGTAATTTTAATTTCAAGACAGTCTGCGACTTTTAGTTGCTGTTCTCAAAATATTTGCACAAAACTCCAAAGCCCCCGCAGTTCTTCTCTATCTCTAGCGTCACGTACTTTTCGTTGCTTTGGGGTTTTCTTTTTTTTTTTTTTTTTAATTGACTTGCCTTTGCCTGGAATGTCCCGCTCAAGCTTCATTGGTCTTTTTTTCTGTAGTTGGGGCTCTGTCTTGATTTGACAAATACTCAGGTAGGTTCCTCTTAAAATGTATCCTCCTGCTCATTAGAGAGCACTTGTCACATACGCCCTGTGACATTTGACTTTGCCATCCGGACGAGGAGCGTGTTTTGACTTTATTTTCCAGACACTTGGGCCGAGCGGCATCCTTTTTCACTCATCACTGCATAAATTTTCTTAAGTTTTTTCTTTCCGCTACGCGTTATGCATATTAATTTCGATTTTTGCGACCCGAAAATATTTGCCACTGAATATTTTCATTTTTTATTTGTATTTTTACAACCAAAGTGAAGCAAAGCATTTGAACTGTGGTGCAAATCAATGCAACTTGTTAAGTAAATTTAGTTTATGTTGTACTTTTGATTTTAAATTGGAATATGTAAGATTTCTATTTAACAGCATTTTTTCTGTAAAATATAGGTTTAAATTAAACAAAAAAAATTAAATTGGGATAGTTAATATACCAGGAAGAAATTTAGTTTCATAAAATAAAAATAGTTTCATAAAATTTATATAGAAATCAAAATAAAAAAGGTTAATTTCTTTTCACATTAAATTTCTAATTATTTTAAAATGCATTTAAAAATTAGAAATATCATTTGTTTTAATTTATATATATTTTTTAAAATTTAATTTTATTTATTAATAAAATAAATTTAATATAAACATCCATTTTCGAGTCTGCTCTCCATATCCACAATATCTTAAGCTTACACCTGGCCATTCCCACTCCCATTCCTCACACAATCTAGTTGAAGAAAAGTTAAGCAGATATCGTATTGCATTAAGATTCCCATTGTGACATTTTAAATTTTTAATTAGTTGAAGTTACAAATTACATTAACAGAAGAGCAACAGCTACACAAGATTTGTGGTCGTATATTTTAGCATTTCTTAACGAGATTTTCGAGCGAACTCAAAACAAAAGCGGACATGCCGAAAAGTAGAAAAAAAAAAAAAAAAAAAAATTAAAAGAAAAGAAAAGAAAATTCGGAATGCCAAAGGAATTCGCACCTTTGCATACACAAATAGGAGGCTTCGGTCCGGACAGCTAGGGAGGGGTTCGTGTGGTTATAAATTTTAAATCTGTTAAATTAATGGCTCAGAGTTCTTTCATTCTTACGTGCCTCAAAGTTGACTAAAAACTTTGGAGAAACCGAGCCACGTCGCTTGATTACATTAATTATTCCTTTATTGTTGTACAACTTGACTTTTTTTCTTGTAATTTGTATGTTTTCTGTAGTTTATGCCTTTGTAATGAGCGTGAGCTAACTTTGATTAGATTTATAAAACTTAATACTAATTTCAAGCTTTCCATTAATTCCAGGAGACAGCCGCCATATAATAGTAATAATAATTTCAACAATAATAATGTAAGTATTATTATATAGCTTAACAGATAGAGTTGGACTCTATATCTTCATGGATCTTTCTCTATGTGCAGTGGAATAACTACGGGCCTAACAATTACTATTCACGAAATAACTCACGCGATTCGTATCATAATTTTAGACAAGATAATCATCATTGGCGTCAACCGTCAAATTATCGAGTAGACAACAACCAATGGAATCAATCATCAAGTCAATCATTTGATAGACGAGATTTTCGAAGGGACTCATCGTATCGCGATAGACCCGATTTTTATAGAAACTCCAATTCGAGTAGATCTGAGAGAAAATGGGAGACCAGAAATAGCTCATATCAAAGAGATAGATCGGAAGAAAAAGAACTTTGCTCGAAGAGTAAAGAAAGTGAATTAAATGAAGAAAGTCCCGAGAACATAAGTAAATCAGATAATAAAATTACTGATTCAGAAAATAATTATACTAAAGAAAAGCCAATTGAGAGTGATATAGAAAAAACTAAGAGCAAATATAGGGAAAATGCTCTGAAAAGCAGCCATAAATCAAAATCATTCGATCACGGACAAGAGTCAACAAGAGCCCAGTCTGCGGAAAATAACAATAGATCTCAATCAAAATCTACTGAAAATATAAAAGAAGAATCGAAAAGCAAAGTAGAACAAACCAAAGAGAAGGATCTAAATCCATATCCCAAAAAAGTAACTAATACAACTAGAAGCCATTCCAAAGTGGGATTGGCTAGAAATAGTATACCGTGTCCCATAAAACGCACTTATGCGGCCAAGAATACCCCGAATCTAAGCAAATTAGGTAGTACAGAGCTCAAGGAGAGCTTAGGACCGCAACAAGCTGAAACTCAGTCTAAGCCAACAGACTCTAAACAGTCGGAGCAAGACAAAGCAACTAGCACAACAAATGCTACATATTCCAAGTTACTTGTGCGACCGTTGACTGAGTTGCTCAGGGAGGAAATAATCGCAGTCACTCAGGAGCAGCAACTGGATGCTGGCACAGCAGGTGCTCTCAGTGGTAATTCCCTCAAACCTTGGCCAAAGGCCAACTATTCCAATACAAATTCGTCGTCGAACTGCCAGCAATAACAATCACAATGGCAACGATGAGACGTTTAGCATCGCTGAGAGTCTGGCCAATATGGACAAAGAGGGCCTGAAGCGCATAATCAACAATAGCTATACGATATATAACGAGCATTTGAAGTTGCAAGCGCGACGACGTCTGCGCGAGGAGATACGACGCCAGCTAAAGGAAATTAAATTAGATTTGCCAAAGGATAAGCCATCCAAGTATTTGATCGAGGACGACATCGTCGAGGCCATCAAGCTGCCACAATTTCTGCTGGAAGAGATTGGAAAGTGTTTAGGAATAGACATATCAGAGTCAGAGATAAACGCATCAAACGACATCAAGCCGTGCAGCATCAGCTCTGCAATTGAATGCGAGCAGGTTGATAAAGAGGGCCAAGTCACTGATAAAGAGATAGCTCCAACTGAGGAACAGATCACAGAGTTAACAGAGAACATGGCCATGGGCAGCTCCACAGATTTAATGGAACGCCTAAAAGTGGCCGAACAATTCAAGACACTGGCGGCCAAAACATATAGGAACAAAAAGGAAAGTGAAAAGTCGAAGAGTCTCAGCTCGCAGAGCAACTCCACTAAAACTTCAGATAACATACAAAAGTCTAATTCGCAAATAAAGCGAACTGAGAGCAGTGCTCCCATACAAGACAAGCAACCATTGCAGAAATTAGAAACAGTGAGTCCCGTGACTATTAAAAAGGAAGTTCAAATACCAGCGAAGAATCCACCGAAAAGCTGCGGCATTATTGTAGTCAGTTCGTCCGAGGATGAGGATGACGCGCAGCCACATATTGCAATTGAGCAATCGTCGCAGCAAAAGACTAAAAAGCGTACTGCTGCTGAGTTAAGCGACGATGACAGCGATCAGTCGAACTTGTCCAGCTGCAGCATTGACTCCACCAAGCGTCGCTACAAACATAAACTGGAGAGCGATGCCCACAACATTGTTGACAGCTTCGAGAAACTCATATTGCCGCAGTTGAAGGAATCGCTAGTGGAAAGCTATCGCAGCATCCACAACGCCAGCTTGCAGAGACGCCTGCACTTCATCTCCTGTGTGGTGACCAGCAGTGAGTACAATTCGAAGAGCTTCAGCAAAATCGAAGTGGCCAAGATACAGCAGAATCTTAAAACCAAAGATTATCGCCAGGCCATCGAGTTTTTGTTGCAAGAAGTCGTTAATGTTGTCAATTTGCTGAAGCAAACAGCAGCCGCGCGACGCAGACAAAACTTGGAGAAGGGTTTGCCTAATGAGCTTAACGCCAAATCACCCGCTCCGGATGCCCAAGTGTCGCAAAATGCTGAGCCCGCGTCTGAGCCACATCAAAGCGAGGCCGCTCAGCCGGCAAACGCACCAGCAGCGCAAGCTGTAATGCCACCCACACCACCACTAAATGACACGCCCATACCAGCAGCTGTGGCAGCAGAGGCACGTCCGCTGCACGCATTCCCCATGGGTATGCCCTACATGGGCTTGGAATCGACTGTGTCGCGTCTATCGTCCGGCATCTTTTCGCCCAGCGATTCGATCATGCTAATGGGTGATTCTGTGACACACGGACTACTTGAAATCGATCGACGCCTGCTGGAGAATCAAAATCGTCGCAGCTTTCTCGAGAATATGATTATAAAGTTTCAGCACGAGAAAACTGATTTGGAGATGCTTAGCCTGGAGCTACAGAATCGCAAGTTTCTGTTGCTCAACACGATGATTGCCAGGAACCATACAACGGCCATGGCTCCACTGACAACCGTAACACCCACGAACTCGCCACCTTTAGCATTGTCATCTATGAATGTAGCACTACCAATTGGAGTCGTGGCATCAACAGCTCCTGCTAAATCTGATGGACGCATTCGTAAGCGCAAACATCGCACCGTCATCGTCAGACGTGTAAAGATCTTGCCGAAACGTAGGCGTCTGATCAAAAAGAAGAAAGAGGCCACGCCAAGCCATACAGTTGACAAAGAAGTTGTCCCAAAAGAGACAGAGCCCGAGCCCAGTATTCCGCAGCCAATGACGCTGCTGTCGGACATCAAGCAGGAGATCATTGAGCCACCAAAGACGCCACCGCCATCAGCCCAATCCGAGCAAAGCGAACACGCCCCAGACTCAACTGCAATTGGGGACAGTCCCAAATACCAGCATTTGACCAGATGTATTGCTACAAATATGGCACTGCAATCGATGGCAATAGTGCCACCGTTGCCACCACCACCACCGCCGCCGGAGCCATTCAACAATATGTCATATGAGTTGCCGCGCGCGCTGCTAAAAGTGACTAATGCACCAGTGCAGCCGTGTGGAGTTGCTCGAATATCTGCGAAATCGGCGAATATTGACTATAGATTGATTCCAGTCGGACGATTGCATAATATCAGCAATCCCATCACCTATATTTGCATCTACAAGGTGTACATCATAGCCGCCTCGGAAGTTGGCGAAATCTTCTTGTTCAACATGGTCACTCACAAGCTGGAGTTTCAGATTACCAAGCACAGCGAAGCCATTACCTATATGTATCTGTGTGAGAAGGAATCACTTCTATACACCACATCTTTGGATGGTTTCTTCAAGAAATCCTCACTGGATGTAAGTAGCTGAAAGATATGTAAATCTCAAGAATGTCGAAATGGATTTGAATAACTCGTTTATTCCTTAACAGAATCTGGAAAGCGTCATCCAGACAGTATACCTAAAAGAACCCCTACAATCTATCGACGTCGAGTGGGGCGTTGCATATATTGGCAGCCGTTGGGGCAATGTTTTCA
This sequence comes from Drosophila borborema, assembly GCA_030914335.1. Classification (NCBI taxonomy): domain Eukaryota; kingdom Metazoa; phylum Arthropoda; class Insecta; order Diptera; family Drosophilidae; genus Drosophila; species Drosophila borborema. The sequence goes on along the minus strand of JAUESP010000306.1, from coordinate 8,021,380 downwards.
CCTACAATATGGCGGTAAGTTTAAGGGTCTAATTTATAGTGTTAGATATTATAAGTACTTAAATAAGATGCCTTTAGTCAAGTATTTATATCGTGATAATAGATATATGCCCAGTTCAGAATATCGTTAAGTAGAACTAAAAACCTATTTGTTGGGGTTTCCTTAAAATAACTAAAACTATATTTGTTTATCCACTTGATTTGATTTACAAAATTTGAGCATTTAAATATTCGTGTAGTGGCACTTAATCTAGTTTTTCATTTATATGGATTAATAAGGGAAATAGTTACATTTTCATCAGCATTCAGCCGTTTCATCCAATTGAAATATTTAAAACATAATTATGTTGCCTACCCCTAGGGGATATTTTGTTTAGTAACGCATTATCAACTTATTTTTTATGTTGTTCAAGAATATATATACTTTATGGAGTCTGCGACGAATTCCCATTTTCAATGGGTTCAGGGTATAATAACTGATCCATATAAGTATAAAAAAATGTGTTGCATATGCCAAGACACAATCGATTCTATTCGTAAGCCGTATGAATTTGATGCAGTAACTCTGCTCTTGTTAGCTGCAAAACCTTTTCTACTTTGATATTTGTGTGAATAGGCATCATGTACTTTTAAAGATAAAATATATACCAATGCTATAGCCTAATGCTTTATGTCTAGAGATATTTGCTGCGACTCGCATTCAATTAATTTGCTACTCATTAAATATTTAGCTTGTCCAATCAACACTTGAAAATATTCAATTAAAAAGTGAAGAACGCGGACACGTAAGAGAGCCTAGGTTGGCTTCACCAGCCACACACTCCTCTCTGCATATAGTGATGTGCACACCTCAGTGCGGCCCGCAATGGCGGGCGCAAGAGTAACAAGGAAAACAACGAATTGGCATTAAGCAGCCATCGAATGAACCCAATGTCTAGACAATGAAAATCAAATCGAATTTATTTTTTCCTTCGCATTCCGCCAGCGATGTACGCAAATTGGATGTGGTGCGATGGTGCGATGGTGCGATGGAGCGATGGCCTGGATGATGGTGCAAAGCTGGCACTTCATTACAACTTTGCGCTGAGGGCAAATGGCGATAAGTCTTAATTTTTTGGCAGCATTCGATTTATGGCTGCGACGTGCGGGTGATACGCAGCTCTTGTCCAAAAATTATGATTCCGAAGTTTTTGCTCGGCATGCACTGCAATAACTGCTGGGGCCAACTGTACTTTGACGTCAACTGTACTTGTGCACTTGTGCACGCCTTTAGTTATTTACTAAATATTTAGCTCTACCTAGGCAACAGACACGCCCCAATGCAGTCATATTGGGCCATAGACCCAACCAAATGCTCCGATCCAAGCATGCGTCCCTGTGTGTGCAAGAAGGCGTTGCTTGTTGCAATTTTGCTTTGCTGCTATTGCTTGATATTTTGCTGTGTCGGTGTTGTGTGTTTTTATTGTGCGTGTGTGAGTGTGAGTGTTTGGTTTTGCTGCACGTTGTTTGGCCAAAAACCTAATACATAGTGGCATATATATGTATTTATATATATGTATAGTCAAGGCTGGGGGTTAGTTGCAACAAACAACAGCAAACTGCAGCGCAAGCTGTGAGAACGGGTGCTGCGTTCAAAATTATCCCTTTCTCTCAATGGCGTTCGAGTGCGCTTTCTCGCTCGCACACGCTCGTTCTCTATTGTTGTTTATTTAAGTTTTTATGTGTTCATGTTTAGTTTACTGTATATTTTGCAGACTCACACTTTCGCACACACTGCAGCGTTCATTGCCCGTCGCTCGTGCACTCTCTCACACTCTCACTAGTAGTGGCATCGGTGTTCAGCTGTCGGCAGCACGAAGCTGTTTAGCCTTCGTTACTCTTCTCTCACACTGTAATGCGCATGTCTCTTTCTGCTGCAGTTTCTTGTTGCTGCAGAAAGCTTTAGCTCGGTTAGTTTTGTATTTCTTGCACTCACCCATTCGTTATATCCAACGGCGCAGCGACGTCGAGACGTCGGCATTGGCAATGGCATCGGCAATTTGGCAGCAGCAAATAAAATGTTTATATGCTATTTACTGAAAACAATTTTAAATAAAATACAAACTATGTACTCACAATCAGCTCTCACTCACACTCACATTCGCACTCGCACCCGCACTCTGATACTTGCCGGCACTCTCTCCGGTTTGTGTGCTCTCTCGCTTTTTCTGTCGTTCGGTTATTATTGGAGACAAGGCCTTCCAAGGCGCTGCAGTTGGAATGTCTTCGTCCCTGTAATGTGTGTTGTTGCTGTTTCTATTGCTGTTGCTGTTGTTGGTGTTATTGTTGTTGTGGGTGGGTGGTTCGCTGCCTGGCCTGCTTGCTTGCCTGCCGCCTTTCTTGCTGGTTGGCTCCTGTTTTGTTGTGTTGTGTCTCTGGAAAATGACGCCGCCTGTCTGTGTATGTGTGGCAACGCCGTTTTCTCATTGGTTGAGTCTGACGAATCGGGTTGGTTGTTTGCCAGCTCCAGCCCAGGCCCCGACGCTGTATGAAAGTAACTGTTATTCGTCTCTGTTGTTATTGTTGTTTTTATAGAAACAGCATCCGACGCAGCAGCAAATTGCATACGTCCATGGGGCCAATGTGGGTGTGGACGGGCGCACTTGCAACCACTGAATAAACAAAGCAACCCAACGACAGCTGCTTCGTTCATTTCGGGGCGCCTCCTGCAATTTAAAAAGAATTTCTGTATTTGTTTGTATGTTTTGCCTTCTCTTGCACTTTTTAGTTGAGCTGCGAACGTGGGGGGACGCCATCTTGCAAATTACTAACTGCACATATTTACTGACACATATATACATACATACATACATATATAGAGCTGCAATGCGTCTTTCCTTTTCGCACTCTTTTTAAATGTTGTTGATTTTATTGTCCCTCCAGCTATATAGTATGTATGTATGTATGACTGCGCTTGGTTCGAGTTATGCAATATGTAGTGTACAGGAGCCAGGGACTAACCTCATCTATCATTGTCCCAGCTCAAGGAACCTCCCCTTGTTTGCTTTCAATTTTAATTTCTAGTTCTTCTAACCACACCACTTTGTAGCTGTCGTTAGTTTATCTTTGTTAAGTACAAGTTTTAATAATGTTTGTTGAATTTTATGTCAGATTCTAAATATACTTGATGAAATTCAATTTCTTTAAATCAATTTACTTTATTGATAGATTTGTAATCTTAGTTTGAATACTTAATTCATAATAACAATTCATTATCTCAACCTTCTTGTAATGATCTTTGTGATTTCCTATAACTCAGATGATTTAATTTTGTGGAATGAATGAGCATAAGTTCAAATATTAATTAAAAATGTGCTCAAACCATAGCTGACAAATATCAATTATCCTGACTTCTCATTCTCATTCTCTCAATCTACTCAGAAAGAAACAGCAAGAAAGCATACACACACGCTCTTATTCTGAGCAGGAGAATGTTTTTTGCTCCGTTTCTGTCTTCGTCTGACAGTTTTTCGTTTAGCAATTCTCGTTATACTCTTCTAAGAAGAATTTAAGCGCGAGTAATATGGTACTCTTGCACATTAAGACTATAGCGAAAACAACCCTTGCATACTAAACCATGCAGAAAAAAGTTAATCTGCATTGAGTGCAACAACGTCCTTGAATGAAGATCGTGGGAAAAAACAAAGCCCAGATCGTTGCTGTCTGAGTAGAAGCGAGCTCGTTAAGAACAGTTACAATTTGTTACTGTATGGGTTTTTCTTTTCAAAGCATGAGAGCGTGACCTATTTTTGGACTTTGAGAAGTGTTCAACGATTTCGTGGCTCAAACTCTTTCTTTTCATTTCATTTCTCTTTCATATTTAATGAATATATGTGTTTATCTGAAGTTTCGATTATATAATTGATTATAATAATTATTATATTTTTTATTAACTAAACCAGTTAATGATGTTATACTTATTGTTCTTATTCTCATTTTGTTAGCAGAGCTGAGTTGCGTTAAATCTTTTGTCTTGTAGGCTAACCACCTCAATATTGATAACTTGCACAATGCAATATAACTGTTTCTTATCGTTATCAAGTTTTATTACGCATCACTTACGTTATCAATTCAAATATTATTTTTAATATAACATAAAATAATAATACAAATAACTGAGGCTCATGTTAATAACTAAAAGAAAGTACAAATATGAATAATATACATAATGTATATAATGATAGTAAATTTATGATTTCACAATCACTTGTACTAGCAATAACCTTACCAAAGAGTATTTACTATATAGTATATGTGTCATTCATGATTAAAAGGTTCAGGTCTAAATAAATATATTAATTAAGTGTGTTAGGGTCTCTAGAACACGATTGAAATGTTTCTAGGTTCTCTGAATGTACGTAAAGGAAAACTGATTCAAATCAAATTAGAAGAATTCCCTACTATAATTAATAATCTAACAAGTCAATTATCGACCCTTTTTATAATGATTACATATAAGACTATTATTAGTTGCAACTTGCAAGTAATTAAACAGTAAATATTGACCACAATAAAATAATTATACAAAAATAGCTCTTATAAAAAAGAGCTATCTTATCTCCTGTTTGTTATAATGAAAGCAACAAGAAATAAGCTATTATATATAAATAGTTTACAACAACAAATCTATTTATATGGGTTTAGAAAAAGTGTGTGGCGGACGCATTTAAAAGAGACACAAAAGCAAATTGATATTTATTTTTGTAACCCATTTGCGTTGCACATTTCGAAGTGACAAACAGAAATTATTATGCAAAGCAGACATTGGGCAGCCAATCGAGTTTGCTGGCGATTCGAAATTGAAACGCAATTGTGAACGCTTTTGTGGGCCAATAAATGCAAAGGAGGCACAACGGGGATGTAGCTCAGATGGTAGAGCGCTCGCTTAGCATGTGAGAGGTACGGGGATCGATGCCCCGCATCTCCAGGATTTTCGTTTTTTTTTTATTAAATTCTTTTTAACAACTTAACAATTCTGAAGAATTCCCCATTTTTTATACAATTGCAGACTAACAAAATTGTGGACCTGCCGTTGTTAACAACGAATCAGTCCATCATCGCCATTAAGGCCGCCAAAGAGGGTCCTCGCAAGATAATTATATTGGGCTGCAAAGGACACGTCGTATTTTTGCACGATGCAGTAACTGGTTTGCTGTTGCGCCGACTTGTCATGCCCGATGGTCTTAATGTTTACAGTTTAATGCTGCTCGATGGTCATCTCTTTTGTGGCACCCAGAAGAATCAGGTGTTCAAGTTCGACTTTGCCGTGAGTAATGTGTAAAGCTCAAATCATTATTTGTAGATTCATTTTTTTTTTTTTATTTCGAATTTCTAGACCGGCTTGATTACCAAAACGTTTACTTGCGGCAATGGTGCCGTTGCCATGTCTTTGTATCGAGACACTTATTTGCTCATTGGCTGCTACGATGGCTTCATCTATGTGCTGAATGTTGAAACTGGCATGCAAGTGGGTCGATTCGAGGGACCAGGACGTTTGGTGCTAGCTTTGGCCATCGCCGGCGATAAGGTACACAGTGACTGTGCATTCATAAAAAGGAAATATAATTAATTATCTTGACTCTATTTGGTTTTAGGTCATCACCTCGTCAAAGGACAACACCTTACAAATACTTCAAATACCGTCAGAATTATTGGATTCTAATCAGTCGATTTAAAATTACCCTTAGGGATTAACAATTTAAACATAAATTGTATATTTTATAAATGTTATAATTCTTCCAATACTCCTTTAAAGAATTTGTCAATTTCTTTTTCTATATTTACAGTTCAAACAGTTTTAGTTAAAGCTCTGTGTTATTGTTTTAGCGATCAATTATAAAGCATATTTCTTTGTCGCTTATAACTATATAGAAATCAATGTCATAAAAGAGAAATAAAATATATGTGTATATATATATATGTATATATGTGTATTGCATTAGCATGTGATTGATGTTCGATGCGTGATGTAAGGAATACGTATTTGTCATCATGTTGCATTTGATCTTAAGGAATTTGTGGCACACGCACTGGATGCACATTCGTTTGCATTTGGTGCAGTTTCTGGTTGAGCTTATGAGTGTGATCCCGCAAGTAGGCAATGAGATCCGCTTGTTTCTCAAGTAGCTCCGCTGTATCACCACCGGGTTGCATGAGTCCCAATGAGCCACCGGCACGATCAGCGCCACGTAAGACATCTGGCGCCAGCTTGGCCTTGTTAAATTTACGCACCTTACCTGCGAGACGAATTGAACGTATAAATATAATATATTTCAACTTAATTGTAAACCATACGAACTTATATAGCAACCATGGGTGACAGCAAGTACCAAATTCTCTGCTACATTGAAGGTAGCTACATAGCTTATGGGCGACAGCCAGCCGGCAGCGCAGTGCGTATAGAACTCATCGCCATAATAGTGATGAATCAGTGCTTGGACAGCTAACAGCATGGAGTTCCACAACGAGACTATTTGCAGTGGAATGCCTTTTTGCATGTTTGTTTCTCGATGGAAGTCATGGTAGCCCTTCATGCGCAAGTCGTCGTGCTGTTTCTTAACAATATGATCGAAAATCTGCAAGACAGTTGAGAGAGTTGGTCAAACGCCATTTGTTATTGGGGACTTTGTACTTACAAATGTGATTACCCAGAATGTGGCGCGTAGGTAAAGCATTATAAAGTAGGCCTCGCAGCGGCGATCCTCGGGAAAGAGCGCCGCTAGGCCAATGCCCACAAACGAAATTATTGTTGAGATAAGCAAATGTATGCTAGCGAAAACAAATAGCCATATAATGAGTATAGTTCATTAGTATATGATAATTGAGCTGCGCTGCTGATATCAGCAGACGCATCACCCTTTGAGTGTGATTCATAGCTATGCTATGCCGGTCTCGTACATACATATGTAGTACATACCTGAATGCGGGCACAGTCTTCAACTTAAATGAACCATTGTTATCGGAGAACAGTACAGGATCAAGCAGTTGCTCCGTGTCCTGGTTGTGGCCAATCTGTCCAGTCTGTATAGCTGCGGCTGTTGCTTCATTATCCATTTTGCTTTACACTCTGAGTGTTTTATCGGTGTTAACTGCGCAGCACCTAAGTCAAATTTGCTTTGTTGTTTGTTGACGGTGCATCAGAAAATGACATTTGGGTAGCGTTGCCAGATAATTTCCAGTGAGTTTTATTTGAAAATAAACTAACTATCGATATATTTGTTTCAAATTAGATTTTCAAATCCATGATATCTAGAGTAATGCATATTTATTTTACGTACTGTAATAAAATTGTATCTTTATTCAGATGATATAATAATAGAACAGTTATGTCTAACTATTCCATTTCCAATACAATTTTAATTTTTTAACAAATGTTTTAATCGATTTCATAAAGATGTATCGCAGAGAAAATTTTTTGTTGTTATATCGATATATCAAAATAACTCTGAAAAATATAAAACAATGCGAGGGATTTGTTGTTGCACAAATTCAAATTGAATTGTATTTTTTTAAGTTGCGTAAATACAACTACGGGTTACAAATGACTACACCTGCACCACGACATGTTAGAGATTTGTTAGCATTTGGTACGGACTCAGAAGATGAATCTGATGCGAGTCAAGTGAATAAGCAAAAAGTGGAAGCATTGTAAGTTGTTTACAGAAGCAGATCATTTGTACTTCTAACTTCCACCAATTAATTGTAGCGACAATGGCAACAAGGAGAATCAAGACCAGCCCAAGGCGGCACACCATCAATTGGCGAAGGAAACTCGACCAGCAGCTAAGGTTTTGTTGTAAGTATGCTTCCCTATTAAGGGTAAAGGTAATTTCGGTATCTCAGGGAATTTCCGATTACAGTCCTCGACGTCCAGCTGAGCTGACAATGATGGACTCAGACAGTGATGATGAAGACAATAAGAACGATCACAATTTGAACTGCGCCATTCTTAACGACTCCTTTGTGCTGAGTCCAATGCACGAGCTGACCAGCAGCAACACAAGCATGCTCTCTAAAGCGGCTGGAGTTCTGCGCGCTAATGAATCGAATTTGTCCTTTCTCGGTCGGTTCGGAAACATGGGCATCAATTGCAGCACCAGCGCCACTAACACATGCAAATCGCCATCTGCACAAGTGGAGCAGCAAGTACAACAACCAATAGAGGTCCCAAGCAAAAAACCACCGCCCTCAACACTGCAAATCATTGCAGAGCAACGCAAGGCTGTGTCGAGCAAAACGCCGATGCGCACTTCGCTAGCGCCGTCTTTAAAAAAACAACCCAAGCCAGAAACGGAATTCGTAACGCCGCAAGTTTGCAGTCTAGCCACTAGGCAAAATACACGTACACAAACCACTCAAAAGACCCGCACTGAACTAGCCAATGAGTTCCGCTCGCAGAAGGTGCTCTTCCAGACGCCCATGACAGTGAGTCGGGCTGCGCCCTTCACAAGCGACAGCCTTAGCTTCTCTCTATGCGACACCATCAGTGAGAGTCCAGATACGCCAGCTCAACCACCGCCAAAGGCGGAAGCCGCTATCGCTGGTAAATCGAAAAAGTCTCTTGAATCTGAGTTTCGTCATGCTGAGCAGGAGAAGTCTGAATTGCCTTTGTCAGTGCCGACTGCAATCGCTGCACCCACAGCTCCGTTGCCTGATAAACCGGAAACAGCATCAAAATCGAATGTGCTGCAAATCAAGAATCATGTATATCACATAATTAGGAAACTTGGCTGTGGCGGCTCAAGTTCCGTTTATTTGGCACGCCGCAACGATACGGGCCAGGAATTCGCGCTAAAAGTGGTTGATCTACAGGCCGATCCGGTAGTGGTGCAGGGCTATCTCAATGAAACCAAGCTGCTGGAAAAGCTTCAAGGCAATGTGTGCGTTGTGTCGCTTTACGACTAGTAAGTGATTCCATAGTTGTATTTCTAATCAAAATCGAATCATCATTGATCATTGTATTCCACTCAGTCAACTGTTGCGGCAAGAGTCAAAACTCTATATGGTAATGGAGAAGGGCGACTGTGATTTGAACAAGATCTTACAGGGATTTACAACAAACCTACCGCTTTATAATCTGATGAACATACTCTATCAAATGCTGCAGGCAGTCAACTATATTCACCAAAATGGAGTAATTCACTCCGATTTGAAGCCGGCCAACTTCCTCATGGTCAATGGTCGGCTCAAGTTAATAGACTTCGGCATCGCCAGCAACATTGCTGTCGACTCGACGAGCATAATTAAGTTCTCTCAGGCTGGCACATTCAACTACATCAGTCCGGAAGCACTGACAGACATCTCCAGCGGTTCGAGTCCAATGCGTGGCAGCAATCAGCCCAAGATTAAGATTTCAACAAAATCAGACGTATGGTCGCTTGGCTGCATTTTGTATCTGCTGCTGTATCAGAAGACGCCATTTGGTCACATTAGAAACATCAATGCAAAGATGAGCGCGATCGCCAATCCCGGCACAAGCATCGAGTATCCGGCTTTACCAATTTACTATCCGCTCATGCTTGTGCATGTGAGTCTATAACTAATCTAAACTAAATTCATCAATCGAGCTAAAACCAATTTTTATTCCACGCAGATGGTGAAAAATTGCCTACAGCTGAATCCGAAGAAGCGACCCTCGTGCGTAGATTTGCTCAAATATCCATTCCATATGGTAATACCCTTACAGAATCTACAACTGGAATCCAAGCGTTGAATTATACAAAAACATTACAAATTGTCTCTATTTAGTAATAAGTTCCATCTGTTTTTACACACATTTTATACGAATGAAACACAGAAATATAATGCACTGAATTTCCATATGTGTGTGTGTGTGTGTGTATTTAATTCTCGATTAGCATAAATTATACATCATTAATTGTTATAATGCAGTGTCCACACTGTTATGGAGACGCGTCCGCGTTCAGAGTCAATCAATAACAATGCTGAATTTGCGACCTGTTTTTGTTTAACTTGTTTAGTTTTCAATTTTTTTTCTTCCTAATTTAAATTTATCGTAATGCAACAAGTTTTGACATTAATTGCTAATTTGCTTTCCTTTACCTTTCTTCTTAACCTTCGCACAACAATTTGTTTGAGTTTGTGTTCATTTATAATTTGCCTTTACTTATATGCTAAGTTTTTATTGTGTATTATTTATTATATGTATATAAAAATAGTTTTTTATTGTTTTAATTTTTTTTTGCTTTCAATATATTTTTATTTATCATATGCTTAATTAAATGTTGCTGTTGTGGGCTTAACCATTTGCTCTACTAACATATTTACTGCTGCGGCTACATTGAATACTTTGCGCTGTTTACAAAATTAAACGAACGGAAGATACAAAATAAAACTGTTGCACATATCATTTTTCTAACGGAACATATTTTACACACTAAAAGGAATTTCTTATTTGACATTCACAATTGCTAAATGTGTCTTTGAATTGTTTATTTTTGCATGACTTTAGTGAGTAGTTGCGATTCAAGTGGGCTTTAAATTCAGTTGCTTAATATAATAAAACATATACAGAAATTGTTAGCGCGCACTTTTTACTGGTTTATAAATGCAGGTAAACACAAATAATATAGCATAATATAACATAATATAATATAATATAATAATATATAATGTATGTTTATATATATATAAATGTGGGTGTATATATAATAATCAAAATTACAAACAATTCATATGTAAGTATAGGCGTATGTATGCATGCAAGTGCAACAGCAGCAATCTGCGAGCGTGGTTTCAATTGCACGCTGATCCTGTCTAAATAGCAAGTTCTAACTACAGACGGGCATCTAACAGGTCATATATATATATATATGTATATATATACTCATCAATTCGATTAATAATAATTCATTCCTTCGCTTCACATTTAGATGTTCAACATTGCACAAGTTTTGTTTGCTTGTTTGGTTTATGTATATGTATAATGTATATATAAACATAAATCTTGAAAGCACTACTTAATTTCTTCATTTTTTTCTACTTTAAAATGTTAAATGTTGCTGTTGGGCTCGTTTAATATCTGCTCTCCGCTTTTGTTCCACCTATTTTGTAGTTTTGTTGTTGTTTTTCTTTTGTTATGTTTCATATATTTATAATATTAACTTTAAACTTAATAGATTTTTAGAATTGTTGTTGTAGTTTTTGGGAAGTTCGACAAACTTTATGATTGCTGTCAATTATCGTTGTGGTTCTGCTTTTTATTATCATGGTTGGCGATCCGACACGACGACATTAAATGTCCTAAAATAGTGGTAAATTAATTTATAACTACTCATAAATAGAATTCATCCATTAGCTCACCTGTTCGCCGTTTGAAGAATGCTGTTGCAACTTGGCTATCAGCTGCTCCTTTTGGCTGACAATGCCACGCCAGTGCTCATCCTGTTCACGGGCCCGCTGCTCCAAATCCACCAGAGTGTTGCTCTAAATAAATAATGTGTTATTATTAAACATCATAATAATTGTTAATACTCTTGTCGAGCTTACCGTTTTTGTGACCAGCTGCGTGAGCTCATCGTTTCGCTTGCGCAGCTTCAGGTTCTGTGTGTGCAGCTCCTGCTGCTCGGCAGCACTAGCGGAGAATTTACTATTCAAATTACTATTATTGCTACTAATATTATTGTGGCTGCTATTGTGGTCGCTGCTACTGCTGCTGCTGCTAGCGCTGTTGTTTGATTGCGTGGACTTATGACTACTGCTTATTGCTGCTGCTGCTGCTGGCTGTTGCTGCTTAATATATGTGGCGAGCACCTGCTGCAGCCACTCATCAAAGGAAGTGCTGAGTGCGGTGGCAGCGTGAGCTTTGACAGCATCGGGATACAAGCGCTGGTACAGCTCTCGTATGCGCTGCTGTTCCGCCTTGGCTGAGTTGGCCGAAGCACGGCTCAAGTCCTCGCCATTGGCAGCGGCTGCCTTTTGTTGTTGCTGCTGCTGCTGCTGCAACTGTTTGTGTTGTTGCTGCGAATTGACAAAATTATATTTGCAATTAAAGTTTGCAACTTAGCTGTCATTACCCACATGAACTAAAGAGAAAGCGATTTACAGGCGAGGAAAAGGATTGTCATTGCTTATTAATTACTTTATTTACAACATAAAAATTCGATTTGTGAAGAATTGGAATTTTGGGACACTTTTTAAAACAATACAATAAAATGATTAGCAAATGAATACGATCAACTTATAATAACGTTGGAGTGCATGCACTTACGCCTACGTTTTGCGCTGTATTTGTTTTCGTCTTTGCTGTTGTTGTGGTTCTGGCGGTTGCTTCGGCATTTTGCAACGCTTCAATCAACTTCCAATTTTTCATACGAATGTCCTGACGAAACACAAATACGTGGCGATTAGTAACAAAGCGGGATGAAAGGATTAACACAAAAATCAAAATCAAAGGACATAAAGGCAAATAGTAAATAGAGAATAGTTGGTTAAGAATATGTTAATGTGGGCTAATAAAATAAATTCATTACAATTATGCCTGTGTAATAATATCTAAGTAGATAAGGTTCAGTAATCAATAATAAATTAAGAGTATACTTAATTTATGTTATTTTAATTTACAATGCATAGTAATATTATAAGGAGTGAACTTAATAAAATACTTTACTATTATGCAGTCTATTTTTTGTTTGCATTATTATTAATGAATGAAACAATAAAATATATATACTATTATCAATATTCACTTTCGGATTTTTCTGTATAGTTGACCTAGTTTAATATTATTTGAATAGAAGAGGAAATAGTTGCCAGGAACATGTACTAAAATTGATAAGCATCTTCCGTTTATGCCATATCTCATATACAATTTCAAATCTCTAAGTTTTATTGTTGTTTTCAAGATTAGTTCACTCAAACGGACGGACGGACAGACATTTAGAAATATGGTGAAATTACTTAGCTTGATCCAACCCACCAATATAGTATATATTTGTATATTTTTCTTATTTTCTTGTTTAATGAGTTAATATTTAATATTAATTTAAAATTGATTCAATTCAATGCACTCACATTATTTTTCTCGCGCTGTTCTTGCAGCTCCTGCTCCAGTTGTCGCTCCCTATCCTGCAGCTTCTGGGCACGCTGTTGCGCCTCCTCCAGCTGGGATCGCAGAACGTTAGTCTGTTGCTGTTGCGTGGCTTGGTTGTCGTTCAGAGTGCGCAACTCCGACTGTAGATTAGTTAGCGCCTCGGCCTGCACCTGTGCCTTCTCCGATTGCTGTGCGGAGGCTTGCACCGCCTGCACAGCCTGACTGTTTGCTTGGCTGAGCTGCTGATTGAGGCTGACATTGCTAGCTTCCAGTTTGGCCGTCTGTTGGCGCAGCTCTTGCAGCTCTGTGTTGCAGACGCGTGCCAGCTCGCCCTGTGATTGAACAAGCTCCGCCTTGGTGGACTCAAGAGCATTGTTCAGATTGCGCAGCTCCTCTTTGAGTTCGGCATTCTCAGTTTCCAGCTGCCTGCGCTGCTCTAGCTCAAAGACGGTGTTGTTGAGGCGAGCCTCTAGCTCGTCGCGCTGCTGCTCCAGGGCGAGCAGCTGCTGTGCCTGTTGCTGTATGACTTCGTTCTTCTGCTGCACTTCGGCATTCACAAAGCTGGTCATGTCCGCAATGACTTTTTCCTTATGTGCCAGATCCTGCTGCAGGCGTTGTAGCTGCGGCAGCAGATCCTGCGAGCTGGCCTGCTTTTCGCGCAACAGCTTAGCCTGGAATTGTTGACGCTCCAGTGCCAGTTTTTCATTGGCGCTGGCTAGCTCTTGGCTCAGTGCCGCCAATTCCTGATCCTTGCTTAACAGCTTCTCATTGTATGCCTGGCTGCGACTGTGTATCTGGGCACGCTCGGTATTAATCTCTTGGCGAAGTTCACGCAACTTGGCTTGAATACCGATCGAAGCTTCCTGTTCCTCAGCCAGCTGCTTCTCTTTCTCGTCCAGTTGACGCTTCAGCTTCTGGCATATATCATCCGACCAATCGCCATGACTAGCGGGCATATCCTGCTGCCTGTTCAGCAGATACTCGATGAGCATTTGTATCTCGGAACGATTCAATTCGGCGCGTGAAAAGACATTCATCAAAGCAGAGACCCCAATGGTTTGATTCTCGGCGAGTTTGTCAAGTGCCTGCACCAGATCCTTAACGCTCAGCGCCGTCTCCTTTTGCTTCTTGCCCGCATGCTGTTGCTGTTTGTTGTTTTTGCTATTGACGTTATTGTGCTGGAACTTTGGTGAGCCAGTTGACTGTTGCTTGAGTATGATTTGCTTGGGTACATGTGGCACCTCCACGGGCTGTTCCATGGCAGCGCTAAGCAGCGCTGCTGCGGCAATGGGTTTCTCTTTTTTGGCAGCGTTTCCGTTCTTCTTTTGTGTCTGTTGCTTGGTGCTATTGTTGTTATCCTCCTTGCGTTCCTTTTGCTCCTGCTTCTTCAGTTCAACCACATCCTTTGGCGCACGCACTTCAAAATTGTTCAGAGTGGGCGTCTCCTCAGCAGTTGCTTGCCTCACGGCCACGGGTTCGTTCTTGTTCACTAGAATGCCCACAGCTGCCTTGGGTGCTGATCCATTGCGCTTATCCTTTTTGCCTTTCTTGTTGTTATTGTTGTTGATATTGTTGGGTTGGTTTTCCTTTTCGGCACTGCTGGGTCGACGCTGCTCGTTGAGAACCTCTGGATCTGGATCGAATTCCACATGCTGCTTGGACAATCCGGGTTGTGCCGATTCCTCTTCCACACCAACTGATCCTTGGCCTTCTGAATGACCATCGGAATAGTCATCTTGCTCCTCCTGATCGTTGTTGCTAACATTGTCCTTCTGCTGTTCTCGCTGACGTTGCTTCTTTTCGCGCTTTAGCTCCTTCTTTTTGGGCTTGCGTTGCGAGGTCGCATTGCCTCCGCTTTTGTTGTGCGCATACAAATTGGCGTTCAGTGCCCGTTTCTCCGCCACAACTTCCTCAAAGGTCTTGCGCCTGAAGATCTTGTTGATGAACAAAAAGGACAGTAGAGATGCGCCAATCACACAGCCAATGACGATCAGTATGTGAAAATCCATATTTGCATAATTTGCCGGCAGCAGTTGATATTTTTGTGATAGTTGATATTTTGTGCACGGTTGTTATTTTTTTCTGAGTTGCTGTAAAAACAAAGAGAGATTGGTAAACATAAGCTTTAAAGCTGATAAGCAAAATATATATATTCACAAAACCTAATCTCTTTTATTTATCTTTATAATTATCAATAACAACAATAATTGATTTGCCTTATAATAATAATGACTGTAAATTGAGAGGATATTGCTAATAGAATAAATACTACTTAATTAGTATAGAATTTCAAATGTAAAATACTTCACAAAACACAAAAAAAAAAAAAAAAAAAGAAATAAATAAATAAATAAATAAATAAAATAAATATCTAATTCACTCACAATTTGGGTTTAGTCACCTTTTAAAGCAACGAATAGTCTACTGCTAGTTTTTTTTTTTTTTTTTTAATATTTTAGTATTAGTATGACTTCATATATGATTCACAAACAAGTCTTTACGTGCTTTTTGTGTGGTCTCAAAAGATTGACGGTGACTGAATTATAACATTTTTTAGGTGATTAAATTTTTTGAATATTTTTCACATTTCACATTTGGGAGCTTTTTTGTTTGGAATTACCGATGACGTGTAGCTTCGCAATTAGTGAATCGCCGACTGATGAGGCTGTGTCAAATGTCCCACATTAGAAAAAAAAAGTAAGATCAACGACTCAACAATCAAAATCAATTATAATTGTCATTCACTCGAACGTTTCTGAGCATTGTTGGTGCTTGTGCCAGGCAGCAGCGAACACGATTCATGCTTATCAGTTCGCCGGCCGGTGAATGATACTAAAGTACACAATTGTTATCGTCATTGTTGGTGGACGTGTTGTAAATATAAATGGACTTGTTTATATCGTTCTTGCTGTTGTTATTGTTATATTGTTTATTAGCCTATCCTTTCGTAATTGAGATAGACGCAGCTGTTTTAACTGTACATACATACACATATGCAGAAAGTAAATGCTGGAATATTTCATGCTACGATGTATCGATAAGAGCCTACCTCTTGTATCTACCGATTGACTGAATTTCAAATATTGCAAGTAAAGTAACCAATCTATAGCAACTTGTTTAACAGAGCTTTAAATGTATTTATTTTGATGAACTCAATTTGACATGAACTTTACAAGCTGCCCACCAATGAATAACCAGAGAAAGACTTGCAATTATAACAAGAAATTTACACACATACTCTTTGACGCATACGTATGCAAAAATACAGAAACGTACTTACTATGTGGGATTGTCTACTTTTTTTTCTCAAAACGCGCTTGAGCGCCTATTGTAGAGCGCTAAATGAACACAACACGAATGATACAAAGTGCCAGCTAACAGCCATGGCAACGCTAAAGCCGATGCTAAAGCTCAGCTCATTCTCTCTGGTACTGGTTCTCTCGCTCTTTCGCTCACACGAACGGCTACAGCATACAGTTAGAACTTGAAATATTAAGTGTGCTCCGTAAGCTCCGTTTGCTTTTGTTACCGCTTGTTCTTCTACTCTTCTTGAAGAATTCTCAAATTGCAAATTCATTTCAAGGTTGTTGCTCTCTCTCTCCCTCTCCCTCTCCCACTCTCTTTCACACTCAGCAAGCAACTGTCAGGAAACAACGTCATGTCTGCTGCTTCGCTCAGGTCTGATTGACCACTAACTGAAGAATTTCAGCAGGCTCGACTAAACAACTTCAAGCTCTTTACTTATGTATACATAAATATTACTACTGCAATACGTATGGATTTGAAGTTCATACATATGATTTAATCTTTAATGGAATTCTTTTTAAATTTAAGAAGGTACAATACAATGTACATAAACGTACTGTCAGAGTTCTTTCGTATTTGCACTATTTACACTTATGTATTTACTTTCTTTCTTCTATCTTCTTCCTCAGTGCGTTAATCACTTGCTGTGTTCATAATGTTGATTTGCGCACTAAAAATTCCAGTTAATTTTGATGACGCTGCTGCGATTGCGACTGACATTGTGCGCTGACAGCGATACGTCATTGGAAACGCAAACGCAACTATAGCAGGGAATTAAACATTTAACAGTTCTGTGCTAAATGTGTGCCAGTCACAATGATTTTTATTGGGTTCAGCTACACTTGAGCGATGCTAACAAAGGCGGTATTTCTCCGAACGTCCAGCGGCCGTAAAGAAGAAACTACAAATAAAAGCCGGCAAAGGTCATCAACCGGAAGAGCGCCGCTGCGGAATGTGCTCAAACATATAACCGCATATATACACACACACCCATATATATATACATATATATACACATAAAAGACATTCGTTCGGTTGTGTGAAAGTCAAAACTGGCTGCGGCTACGGCACGCTGGCCCAGCTTCGAGAATTATTATCAGCAAAGCAACAACTACAATGGCAACAAGTACAAACATATGAACGCGTGTGTGTGTGTGTTTACATATGTATGTATATGTTTATGGCTGAGTCGTTTGCTAAATTTACTGCTGGCCCGGTTGCAAGCTGCGCCAACTGCAAATATGGCCCAATTTTGTTGTTCAATTAGTAGGAAAAGGCTGCCGCTACCCATATGGAATTTTTCACTCACACCCAATTGCTGTAACGGTAACGGAGCAAGTACTCAGCACTCTCTCTTTCTCTCGCTCTCTCTCTCTGACAGTCACTCATTCATTGTTGTTTTATGTTTTATGTTTTCTCTTTTACTTTTTGTTATTTTCATGCGCCGCCTTTGCTTTATGTTATTCATAAATGCAATTTTGGTTTTGCTATTTTTGATAGTTAGGCAAGCCGCCGTTGCAACGGGCAAGTGATAATTATAGAAAGTTCTCTTTAATTTTTTATTGTATTTATGTTTATGCAACATGCAATGTTGTTTTATGTGCGCCTTGATAACGAGAGCATGATATTTGGAGAGTGCGATGCGTGGGAGCAAGCATCAAGTTCGCTTTTGAAGTTCGCTAATTTTCTGTTTTAGGCAGGTAGGTAGGTACAAATATCTGAATTTGTGTCGCTTTAAATAATGACTCACTTGATTGTTAAAAAATAAATAAATAATAAATTGAAAGAATGCTTTAATGTGCGCTAATGATTATCGATTTTTAATGTTGTTTGTCAAAACTGTTCAAGGGAATCCACTCTAGCGACGATCCCATGAATGAAAACTATTTACAATTATTATTTGTGCCCCCTTTATGAGTCTGTCGGCCTGTGTGAATAAGTGGGTATCAGAATGGAAAGGCCGGGCAGGGCTTGTGTCGGCTTGGCTTGTCTTGCCTTGGCTGCCTGTCTGCCAGCAATGTGTAAATGTCAAAAGAAATGACCATACAATAAGAGACACAGAACAATCACACACACACACACACTTTCGTATTTATGTACGAGTGCAACATACATAGGGGCCAGCACATCAATTATGTTTATTTCTCGTTTGATACAATCGCGAAAAAGGCAAGGCACACACACATACACATGCCGCCACATGTACACACACATTTACGCACACTCTTAAATACATTTACACAGGACAATCAGACGCAAAAGTTTTTGGCAAAACAAACAACTTGCAATTAAGAAAATTAATAAATAATTAAATACAATTTCTTTTAGCGGTTTAGTCATTTATTAATTTCACTTTAATGACGTTTAATTAATTGGCATAAAGTGAAAGTATTTATACAAGGCAAAATTCAACGTGGCTTATTAAGCGCCTAATTGGCGTGACTGAGGAAAACAAAAAGAACAATTCGAAATGTATAATGTACTTACACATACATTTGTTTGTTTGTATGTGCATATGTATATGCCTGCCAAGTGACCTAAACCCGATTTTGACTGTGCGGCTGTTTGTATTCGTCTTTTGCCTGATAGAAGTGGAACATACCAAACCTACACTCACACGCATGCACACCAATATATACATATATATATATAACGAAACAGAAAACTAACGGCGGCCTGAGTAGACGCGGGGGCGTAAAGTCAGTAGAGATCTATGCAAAAAAAGAATGTACAACGTAAAGTTCAAGACAAAAGGGCGTCGCTACTGCTGGGTCAGAAAAACAACAAATGCACTACACTTTATGCACACACACACACACGCACATGACGATTAGGCAGAGATATGCATACGTATGTATGTATTTATCTGCTTTTACTTTATACAATTGTCACTTTTTTACTTTCCCAACTTCTTGCAACGTCGACAATTTTACAACATTTTCACATCAAAACCACAGAGCAATATTTCTACCTTCAACCACGCACACAGATACACAGTATATGCATGCAGTTTTTGCTGTTGGGACCATCCGCCATTTGCAAGCAAGTATTGCATACGTGTGTGTGCGTGTCTTTCAATGTGTGTGTAGCGTTGTCGCGTCGGCAATTTTTTTTTCTTTCATTTTCGGCATCTATTTTCAATTACATTTTCATATGCTTTTACATATTGATAACTTTTAAAACTTAGCCAATTTTAATAGGATGCTAAACTTACAATTTTTATCGTTGGAGTTAGCGTTATTGTTGATATTTAAACATTTAAATTAGCGATTTTTCTCCACCCGTGTCTGTATTATTGCTTTGAGTTTGTTTCACTGCAAAGTGTGTCGGTCGGCGTTGCATGGCCGATATAAAGTGGTAGTCTAGCGATAAATTGTAAACGCAACACTAGAAAATTTTAAAATGGAATATAATTTCGATTAGTAGTTACAGGAATAGCAATATGGTCAGTCATATGTGAACAGATCTACAATTATTACCATTACTAAAAAAAACGTTTTATTTTAAATAAATTGCAATGGTATTTTTCTTTAAATATCAACAGTCATAGCCGAAAATTTAGTCAATTAAAATACGACTATATATCGAAATTTCGATAAGTATTTCAACAAACGACTGGAAGGAACTAAATGAACAGAAATCTTGCTCTCCAATCGTTTGAACAAACTTCGACACAACTGTTAACCAACTTAAAAGGAAAACAAATCTGAATAACACAATCTCTTGAAAATTCGAAAGTCCGGTAGACAACGGAAACAATGATTGGTAAATTATCAGCATGGTACCGGGATAATGTCTCGGAGTCTGTGGAGTGCGTTTCATGCCGACTAATAAGCGGATTTGGCATGCTCGGCATTGGAGCGTTTCTTCTCTCACAAGCAAAACGTCGTCGCTCACCTGTGGAACACTATGCTATGAAAAGCATTGCGGCAGGTAAGTATAATGCAGAGGTATAAATAGAGCAAATTCACATATCATATTTTCAAATAGTTGCTGGAATCTTGGGCATTGCACGTTTGGCGGATGCAGACTTCTTAAAGGCGAAGGCGGAACCCGCAAAGGAACCGAAAAAAATTACAGGAGATCATCCGTTTTTTAAGCGCTGATGTTATTTAATTATAAATGTCTAGTTAAATTTAATTTGATCATTACATTTATTCATTTGTATATGGACACATTTCGCGGCTTCAGCGTCCCACCTTTCCCAATTTGGTGTCAGTCTTCGGATTGGCAGTCAGGTTCTGAACTGCGACAATAGTTTCGTTTATCTGAGTTTGTAACTGACGTAAGCTTTGTATTTGCAACAGGCGCAGAATACGCATGGGATAGTCGAGAGCCGGATCGTTAGCTGAAACAATATCGTTGCCCTTATCAAAGGGAAACGGTGTGCCAGTTATCGCAGTCTTGTGGCTGGCTGTTGGTCCAACGCGTTCATGTACAATACGCGCCACGGCCTCCAGCTGCAGCAAATGATTTGGGTGATGGGGCACTTTAAGCTTTGTGGCCAGAGCACGTACGCCAGAAATAAATTCTTTGTCATAGACTAGTAACAATATTAATGGATTAATTAATTAGTTGCTAGCTTTATTGAGTGTAAAGTACGAAACTCACCATTTATGCTGCCATTGAATACGGTTTGAACTTTTTGCTGTGAAAGCGTTCCATTGTTTTTCGTCTGGCCGTTGGGCTGACTATTAACTGATTCGTATTGAGCAGGATCATCGAGATACTCGAGTCGTATTGCATGCCCTACCAGCCAGTTGAATTGCTCCAGTTGTGTTTCATATGGTGGCATGTTCAAATCAATGCAGTATTGCTTATAGCCCTCCTCCCACACCACCATGTTGTCTAAATTGCGCAATTTCTCTCGATTTTCAATCGTATAAAATCGTATCTTTTGATCTTCTAGCCAGAGCACTGTGCTTGCAAATTCCTTGCGATCTGTGGGTGCATCAGGGGGAGTTAGTTGAGCTTATTCCAATTTTGAGTGCCTACTACTTGTATACTCACTGCTTAGTGCTACATTGCAGGGTGTTGGATGGCCCAGTGCCTCGAGCTTTAGCTTTAACATTGTTTTGCTCCTGTAGCTTCTAATACACAATTTAACAAATTAGAAAATAAACATACAGAACCAGGTCGGGTGCAATAAATAAAAAAAGTGTAACCATTTAATATTTAGAATCATGTCTGGGCACACTGCCGCACAGCTGTCAGTTATCGATAACATTAGGCTGTCGATTTGCAATCGCTTAAACTGTTTTGATTGTATTTGATTAGCGTATATAAATACTTATGATGGCAAGCGAACCGCAATTGAAGCTTATATCTGAACAAATACGGATTTGCATGCTGCCTAGCCTCAAAGAGGATCTGGATGAAATTCAAACTCTGTCGATGCACTTTGAGCCCTACCATTCCATGCTTGAACAAGAATTGCCTAACTTATACGATTTACTGCAGAGAAACGAAGATGTCTTATTAAATTCTGTCCCATACCAAGAGGTATTTACATTAAGTATAAACTGCAATATATTTAATTTAAATACATACAATTATTTTAGTTACGAGCACAACTCGTTTTGCTGCTCTGTGAACTGACCGCCTCGCCAACGATTTACAGATTGAGTAGCGACTACGAACAATTGCTGCAGAATGCAAATCAATTGCTAAAGAAACTGGCTTCCACTTCCACTTCCAATAATGGCGAGGAAAATATAATCTTGAAATATTATGAGGAAAAGCTGCATAAAGACTGCTGGCAGCGTCAGCTGGGCGCGGTTCATGGCTACGTTAGATATTTGGAGGTAGATTAATGATAAATAGTTTAAACTTAATTAATATGAATTAACTTATATTGCAGCATCGACACGTAAACGATGTCAAGATGCCAACACAAATGCTAACTTTCAGCTTAGCCGTGGGCCTTAATGTACGCGAGAGCTTTCAGTCTGACTACAAACAGCTCGGCGTGCGAATATTTATGCTTATGCTAAAGCATGGGGTAAGAATATTTACTAAGCTCTTTATATCTAGCATATTTATGCAATTGTTTTCAACACACAGCGTTCCATGGATATTCAGCAATCAAATGTGCATAGCGTTATTTACGAGCATGTCTTTAGGGATGTCCAGAGCATGGAAACAATTAGCGCAATAATTTGCAATTGGGATTGCCTCTGCCTGTGCTTGGATCATTTCATTGATATGGATGTATTTACGGTAGACATATTTCCATATAAATATAAATATTATATGAGTGAAGCTAAAGGGTATTCGTCGTCTTTCAGTGGAACAAATGCGATGACATGCTCGAGCGACTTATTCAAAATGTTTCACTGGCCTCAAGTACCGAAATTTCAATTTCCCTAATGCAATTCATCACAAAGATTAGTTACTACTTCGCCATCAATAAGCAAGAAATCAAGGATGTCCTATCCATGGTCTTCACGGAACCAAATCGAATGACTGACTGCCTGGAGGTATGCGTCTCCTTGAATGTCTCTACCAATTATCGATGGGCCAAGAGCATACTGCAAATGCTTGTGCTGGAGTCTGAAAAGCTGTTGAGAAACGTGGACTGGGCTGCCCAGCTGCTGGTCGAGATGCGGAGCTGTTTTCTTGTGTGCGTGCTGCCAATTCCTCTTCAGGCTTTGCAGGCCCATTTGCAAGAATTTTATGGCAAATTTGTTGCTATGCTTCTGGAATGCCTTACCTTACATGGAGGCAATAAACAAATTCAAATGGTTAGTTTTACGGACATTGATATGTGCAAATTCTTGTATATTACATTATAACTTTTGTGTTTTTCCTTAGCTAACACATCAGTTTATACAAATTTTCATTTATCAACTGAAAAACTGTTCACCGGATCGTCAAACTCCTTGTCATCTAAAGAACTACCTGAATGCCCTGGAGAGCTTACCACTCGTTGCTGCCAAATAAATATGACCAACAGATATAGAAGTTTTTTATTTTTAAGTTAATTGTTTATTAAATGTTAATGTGAGGCCTAAACAAATAATTTGTTGTCCTAATCTATTTAATTTAAATTAACGAGTTAAATAAAATTAAAATTGCATTTTAGAACTAGTTCGAACTGAACTTCAAATAGTGGGAAACATTAGAACATTTTTCAACACTGCTAAACAGCTGTTATTGTTGATGGTTCCACGTGCTGAAGAGCGGATTAGTTGTTCTTTATAGTACATACATTTATTTATCAATTGAATCTATGGCGCTGTTGTCTCAGAAAAGGGCGCATCATGCCGAATACGTTGATGCATCTTCCCCCTCGGAAAACGATGAAGAAGAAGATGAACAAATTGATAAATGCAAAAAGAAAATCAATGACGCCTGGGCAAGCACAATAACCAAGCTGCTGCACCAAAAGCCACCCGAGAAGCAAAAGAAAACAATACTCTCCCGAGCAAAGAAACAGAAGCCTAACGTTGCCCAGAATAGCAGCAGTAAAGAAAAAAAGAGCTACGACTTTGAGATCGATGGATCAGAAGTGGAGATCAAAAAAGAAAAAGATATCAAGGAAGAGAAGAACCCTACAATAGATACCGATGTGAAGCGTCAGCAGCGCAAGAATGTGCCGCTGCAACTGCGTGTCAAGCCCGATAAACAGGATGTCGAGCGAGAGCGAAATTTGCGCAAGGTGGCCACTCGTGGCACGGTTCAGTTCTTCAATGCAGTGCGTATCCAGCAGAAGGATCTGCAACAGCAGCTGGCCGAGGCCGGACCGCTGGACAGCCGAAAGGATGCAGTGCTCAACAACATAGACAAAAACAAATTCCTAGACGTCCTGATGAGCGGTAAACGCTCCAAGTCCTCTGCTATAGAAAATGCGGTGAAGAAAGAGGAGCCGGAGTCGTCGACCGATGAGGATGAGGACGAAGCCACAAAAGGAGCTGGAAATAAAAAGAAATCCGAATGGAATGTGCTGCGCGAGGACTTCATGACCAACAAGAAAATCAAGCACTGGGACGAAGAAGAAGACGAGGAAGCTGGCGAGCAGGATGAAAACAGCGCAGAAGACAGCGATGATGAATAACTAATATTTAAGCTCCAGTTTTTAATAAAAATTAATTAATTAACCATTTCCGCGTTAGATGTCATGTAAATACCCACAATCAATCCAAACAGTCCGATGGCTGACCCAAAGATCTCCACAATCAGTATCTTGACAAACAGCGCTGAATTGGCAGCATCCGCCAGAGCTGCCCCAGAGCCCACAATTCCTACGCAAATGCCGCAGGTGAGATTGACCAGACCGACAGATAGGCCGGCGCCAAAGGTGGCGAATCCCGTGAATATGTTTCGCGTCATGACCTTGCGATTGTTGATCACGTTGTGGATCTTATAGGTCTGCAGGTTGCCCGAGAACACAATCGATGTGATCAGGCCGTAAATGGCAACGGCTTCGCAAAATATCACTGAGATGAGGTTCTTCGTTTTGATGCGGGGCGCGCGCACTCCTCCGCCCACAATGCTGACGCCTGTCATATAAATGCCAATGGCAGCGCCCACAACAGAGAGCGAGACGCAAAGTCCGACGCCCAGGCCAGCCCACATATACGGACTGGTTGTGTGAAGGAACCAGCTTAGGCCCCAACGTTCTCCAAGGCCGGTCATTACACATCCCATAATTAAGACCATGAAGCCAAAAATGCATAGTCCAACGAATATAAGTAAAATTGTGCGAATACTCATTTTTTCTTTAATTCGGCAAATACGAAAATAACTGATGAAAATAATTGTATGCTTTTTATTTCTGGCATGAATTTCAAAAATTACATGGCAATTCAAACGAGGTTTGTGACGTCACAATATAGTTTTAAGTGCTGCCCATTTATTGAACAATTCTTATGACAGTTGAACTTCAAAAGCGAGCAAGTCTATGAGTGGTCACTGAACTGCGAATCTGCATTCATTGCATAATGAACATCTAATTTGAATTGAGAACTAGCTCAATACTAACAAACTATCTGTGGTCGCATTTCAATGGCTGCCAGTTCATTCACAAATAAAGCCTTAAAAGAATTAAGAATCAATTCACATGTTTTATTTTATTTTTCATATATAATATATATATTCTCACAATACTTGTAGATTATTTTAATTTTAAAAGTGATATTCACTCATCGATTAGATTAGACACTCAATATTATATATTTTTATTAGTTTTTAGTTTTTTGAGAATATATTATTTCTCTTTTTCTTTTTGGATAATATATTGTATTACATAGTTTTAAATTCGTTTGTTTTTGTTTTGTTTTTAGTATATTGTTAAATTGACATTTAACGATTTGATTTGGCGACGCGCTCCAGTTCATCCTTCTTCTTAATGGCATAGGAATTGGATGAGCCCTTGGCTGCATTGATCATCTCGTCGGCTAAGCACTCAGCGACGGTCTTGATGTTGCGAAAAGCAGCTTCGCGAGCGCCTGTGCAGATCAACCAGATAGCCTAGAGTGTGGCATTAAAATTAGTATAATATTGGAATTAATGTAGTTAAGTTCATTCCGTTGCACTTGCCTGATTGACGCGGCGCAATGGCGATACGTCTACAGCCTGACGACGCACAGTTCCAGCGCGTCCGATGCGCGTGGAGTCCTCACGTGGCCCAGCGTTCACAATGGCATTGACGGTGACCTGGAGGGGATTCTCCCCAGTCAGCAAATAAATAATTTCAAAGGCATGCTTGACAATGCGACAGGCGAGCAATTTCTTGCCATTGCTGCGTCCCTTCATCATCAGGCCGCAAGTCAAGCGCTCCACAATGGGGCACTGGGCCTTGCGGAAACGTTTGGCTGCATAGCGCCCGGCCGAGTGCGGCAAATAGCGAGCGAACTTCTCCTTGACAGCGATGTAGTCTTGCAGCGAAATGTCACTGATTGTAATTTCATCGCAGCTCCAACGGCCGAAGATCTTGATTTCGGGCCACTCAGTGGTGGGCACTTGATCGTACCCATTCACTTCGTTTTCTTCCCAGATAACATCGTCCACTTGATGCTGCATTTGACCCGGGTCTTGCAGCTGCTGAGACTCTGAGTTATCATAGCCAGGCTCATAAGTGGACTCTCCGTATTCAGACATATTTGACGAGATTTCAACTCTAAAGAGGACGAAATTATTTCATTTAGATTTCAGTGGTATTTTCCTGATTTCTATTCTTTTTTTGTCTTTTTTTTTTGTTTTTAAATAACAAACTTACATCGCTTCCCGCAAGAATTCAGAGAAATGCGACTGTTTCGCTTGAAAGCAAGACACAAAAAGAGTTTGCTAAAGCTGACGACAGCGTGACTATGCTTAATTGAACTGAAAAATTATTGGCAGTCCTGAAATCTGACAGTCGATTAAACTATATAGGTATTCCTGTAGTCGATTATTTGCAGTCGGGGCGAGGCAGACCGGCAATCAACCATGGTCATAATGGCGAAATGTGATACAACCTTTACAATGTTGGGTGTCCTTGATCAGAAATAGCGAATGTAACAATGTTGGAAAACAATTTCGATACGATTCGATACAGATGCATCATATATGTAATGTCACAACTATCGGCCATATTTGTAACATCAGTTTAGTAAAAATGATTTTCAATGGAGATGAATTATGAAAGTGAAATATACATATGTGAAGCATTACAGACGATAAAAGTTGGATCAATCAAGTTAGTGGGGATTGTATAACAAAACACATGTATTTAATAGCTTTTAATATGGAATACTTTCTATAGTAATAATAATAATATTGTTGGAGTACTTTCTAGTACTTCTGCATTAGCAGTAGCATAAGATTATACAGTTTTATATTTATTATTTGTAGTTGTAGTTAATATAATACATTTTGTTTTGCTTTTTTTTTTTTAGAAATATAAGTGCCAAAATTGAACAAATAATATTAACAACTACATTTAGCTATATCATAAAAACACACACACTTGGTTTTTCTTTTTTGCACACTTATAAATTAAACTGATAACAATATAAAATTAATAATAAATCAATGTAATTTTTACACAGCGCACATTTAACGTCTGATGCTGAATATTAACGAAACGCGCGCAGCGTAAAAATTGTCGATTTTTTTGTTTGTTTAACTTTATAACTTAATAAGTAACTAAAGTCCCATGTTGTCGTGAGCGTTGCAGAAGGGGCGAGCGGTTTACTTCTGAAACAGTAACTGCGTATATCGAGTTTGTAATTTCCAAAAGATGGAACACCGTTGTTGTTGTGTCTTAAATGTCGGAATGGCTTGATGACTGATTGTTCGTTTTTTTTTTTTTTTTTTAATTTTTTTTATTTAATTTTGTTTTCTTTGATTGGGCGCGTGACACAAAGACTGTAAAAACTTGAGTTTAAGTGCTTGAAGAATGTTGTATATCGATTATAACTAGTTAATACTCACGGCCACTTATTCCTTATCACCCATTTTAGCTTTGGATGTCATATATATGCCTACAATCAAACCAAAGAGACCAATGGCCGAGCCGAAGATCTCCACAATCAGAATTTTGACAAACAGCGCAGCGTTGGCAGCATCCGAAAGCGCTGCTCCGGAGCCAACAATACCGACCGCGATACCGCAGAACAAGTTCACCAAGCCGACGGCAAGGCCTGCACCGAAAATTAAGTAGCCCGAGAACCAGTTTGTGCTCATCACGGTCTCGCTGGCGAGCGCAGATTCCATTTTAAACTGCTCCAGCTGGCCTGAGAGCACGATGGCAGTAATTAGGCCGTAAATGGCGACAGCCTCACAGAAAATAACCGAAATCAAATTCTTGGTTTTAATGCGTGGCGCCTTCACGCCACCGCCCACAATGCTGGTGCCTGTGGTGTGAATGCCAAGAGCAGCGCCAACGACAGACAACGAAACAGATAATCCGATGCCCAGACAGGCCCACATGTACGGACTGGATGTGGTCAGGAACCAACCTACGCTTACGCGTTCGCCCTTGCCAGTCATAACAAAGTAGAGTATGAGAATTGTGGCCGCGGCAGTGAAGAGCCATAGAAATGTTTGGGTTACGACTGTGCGTATTTGGGGCGCCATCTTGCACGATTTTTTGTCTGTCTATTGTTTAAAACACTATATAAACTCTGAATTTATATGAATTTTAATTTCTATTTACCAAATTGCAGGCGTAATTGTATTTTTCTCGGCCGACAGGTGACTGCTTCGTGCGAAAAAAAAGAATCCACAATCACATGACGTACATTTTCTCTATCACAGAGTATCGAGTAGGTCACGCCATTCGATACATATTCGCTATGTGAAATGTCAAAGAACTTCGACTTAAGATACTCGATTGAAGCGTTCATTACATAAGCTGACTGCTATACAATGCAGAAAGTATCTGCACTTGCCAAAGTTTGGAACAGATGGCGCCAGTGTGCAGCGCGCGTAAATTTCAAATTACCCCGGCCTGCAAACATACTTAAGAATTGTATATTTATGAGACTTCACTTTCACTGAAATATATGCAAATTAAGTTTACATATTCATTTCACTTTTATTATCTCTGTCTGCAGCTCAGTGATTCACACATACAAATAAGTTATGACATCCAAAGTTTTTTTTTTCTGTTTTTATATTTTGCATTGTATGCGTGAAAGATTTTCGGCACGAAATACGCACAACAGCCACTGAAATTTACAGTTCATTGAATTGGCCGATCTACCAGCGGCTCTCAGCAGGCAGGCACACGCTTAACAGCGGCCACGTGATGCCAACATAATCTAAAGCCACATCACCATTAAATATTTACACTACATTATAATTTTTGTTCCTCTTAGGCGCGTGCCCAGTAAACACAAAAGCTCTGCCCAAGTAAGTCGGGCATCAAAATGTTCTCCTTGTTGTTGTTGTTGTTGTTCAGCGGCGACGACAAGCGACAAGCGCAACATTCAATTAAACGTAATGCGTTGTTTGTTGTCCCTTCAAAATGGAGCCGCCTACTCTAGACATCTTGATAATAAATGTAAACTTTTTCACTTGTAAAATCCACCGCAGCATAAAGAGTGAAAATAAAATAAAAGTCGTCTTATAGCCAAACAAAAACAACAAAAATACAAAAATAAAAAAAATACTTAAATAATATATACATATATACATAGATATATATATATATATGTATATATATAGGTATGTGGGGTCGGGTGGTCATCGCCGTGTGTCTCAAGTCAAATATCACAAGAAAAATCCATTAACCTGCCCATTTCTTTTCCTCTTGACTTATTTTTGTGTGCGCGCTTTATCTCTCTGGCCCGACCGACACGCTTCTTGTTCATCCGCATTCATTTAAGCAAATGC
The DNA here is from genome assembly GCA_030914335.1 of Drosophila borborema. Lineage (NCBI taxonomy): Eukaryota > Metazoa > Arthropoda > Insecta > Diptera > Drosophilidae > Drosophila > Drosophila borborema. The sequence goes on along the minus strand of JAUESP010000306.1, from coordinate 7,991,665 downwards.
CAAATGGCGAATGAGGTGGAGCGGGGCTGGGCGCGGGTCGGGTCGGGTTGCTGCGTTGCGCAGCGGCGTATGCGATTTCAATTAAAGTCTAAAGTATCGAAAATTGAAATTAGCTAAACATTTAAAATATGTACATGGTTTCTGAAAAAAAAATATAATTTATTTTGCTGATCATCGTCACTGTCAAAAGCTTGGAAGCAACAGAGTAGTGAGAGCAGATTCTCTAGATTCCCTAGGGAAGATTCCTTAGAGTTTACCTCAATGTGCTGCTACATCTCTTGTGCTCTTACATTAATTTCGAGTTTAATATTTTACGTTATTGAAGAAAATAAAAATAAAATATAATTCTAAGAATACAATGCCAAAATTTAACCATAGTGAAATGTTTAAAGTGAGTGAAAACTAAAATTAAAAGAAAAATAATATAATGAAGATTTAAAGACTTCCTCGATGTATTTAATTATTATAAATATATTAAAATATTAGTAATGTGTATAAATACAAAAATTAAACAATTAAGAAAAGAATGCTTATGTTTTTTTTTACCTGTATTTTTGTTTTATTTACGTTTCCTATTATTATTAAAATTTTGTTATATTTGTATTTATTATTTATATACATATTTATGTATTTATACCCTGAACCCATTGAAAATGGGAAATCAGGGTATAATGGTTTTGTTAAAAGTATGTAACAGGCAGAAGGAGGCGTGGCAGACCCCATAAAGTATATATATTCTTGATCAGGGTGACGAGAAAAGTTGATATAGCCATGTCCGTCTGTCCGTCCGTCCGTCCGTCCGTCCGTCCGTCCGTCCGTCCGTCCGTCCGTCCGTATGTATGAACGCGTCGATTTCCGAAGATACAAAAGCTAGAGAGTTCATTCTTTTTGTGTTAGGTTCGTATATTTCACGCGCAGTACGAGTTTGTTTCAGAAATTCGATAACTCGTATAGTTGCAACGTTATCGATAAACGAACTTATCGGGCACCTGTTATAAATTCTAGCTAATTCATCTTTAGAGTTAGAGTCTCCAAGTCTTCTGCATATATATAGATACTAATTTAATACAATTTCGGTTTTTGTCAGATTTTGGATTCCGGTCCCCAATTCGCCCCCACACCCCAAAATGTGTAAAAAATGCATTTCAAATACTAGAGACATACAGTTTGGTTTGGCATATAGATATGAATATCATAATCTTAATCTGAACATATCAATATGATTGTCCATCTAGAAACAGAATTATTAGTCTATAAAGTTTTCTCATCAAAACCCATGTGGCGCAGCAAGCAAGGCAGCGACAAAGCAAGACGCATTGCGGATACATACATGTATGTATGTATGTGTGCAAGCGTAGATCAGCGTGTGGCTGGAATCGTACATATGGACATACATATGTATGTATTTGTGCATGTAAAGCTAATACTAAATGAGTTATGATTTCTAAAAAAAAAAACCTAAAATGTCAAATAGAATATGTAGATCATGCTGAAACTTTCATTACATTCCATTATATATTTTAAAAATTTTAAAACAATTAAAATATCAATGGAAATGCAAGCAACGTTGAGCAATGCAAATCAATTTTCGTATGCGTGTGCACATATACACACAAAAAATCTTGGGCCGTTTTCTATGTTGCTATGCGTGCATATTCTAAGAATCACAATTGTTTTTGAATTGCGTTAGAATTGTCTTTGAATTGTATTTGTATTTTCAGCCACTGCTTTAGTGTTTCTTTCGTATATGACGAATTTCATTCGTTTTCGCTACTCTGCTGTTTAAGTGATTCGTGGTGTAGATGGCTAGGCAGATGCAACGAATGTTAGGGTGTCGCAGGTTCTAGTCTCGCCTGAGCCTTTCGTAATTTCCTATTATTATTTTTAATTTTTTTTTTTTTTTTTTTTATTTTTTTTTTTTTTTTTTACTATTTATTTCTTTGTGTTTGATACCTTTGAAAGTCAGTTGGTAGTTTTTTTTTTATTAATTTCAAATATTTAATAGCATCATTTCTGAAAGTGTTTTTGTTTCAATTATATTTTATTCCGTTAAGTCAACAGAAAATAATAAACAGCACGTGACATCTGCGGTTTTCCTATATGTATGCCCACATGTACATTCAAAACTAGTGTAGCATGGTCTAAAAATTTTAACTTGATAGATGGCGCTTTAGCAGTGAACTTATTTACTATGGCTATTACAGCTTCGAGTGGCATTGATATATTTCTTTTACAATTATGAAGTGTCTGTGTTAATTAAGGTAATGCCTGTTAATCGAGGAACGTCTATTTGTTGGGTCTATTTTTAATGATATTTAATAATATAACATTTTTCGAATTTCAACTAATATAAGCGCCATCTATTATTATTTTTTTTGGCAATGCAATGTATATATACATGTACATATGTACATTTTGAACGTTACACGCATACATTCTTATGTATACTTTCTGTTTTATCCATATGGGTAATTCTCCAGAAAAGTCAACTTTTTGTCACGTTCGAAACTGGTTTTTGTAATTATCTTGAAAACGGATTAATTTTAGTACTAATCAAGAACAATATATTTAACTATTTGTCAAAATAAAGAAGTTTTTTCCATTTTCAGCACTAAAATTGATGCATTTTCAAGATAATTACAAAAAACCAAACCACAGTACAGATTATTATTTTATTTTATTAAAATTGGGTTCAGGGTATTATCTAGTCGAGCACTCTCGACTAGAGTTTTCTTACTTGTTTTATTTTAAGTTGCTTTATTTTATGTTTTAAATTCATTTAATATTATCAATACTATGGACATATATATATATTTGTTATATATAATTAAAATTTCTTATTTTTCTTATGCTTTTTGTGCAGCTTATCAATATTCTCAATAATGTCTATAAATATCTCCAGCGTCCTTTCAATGCGTGCACAACGTTCGCTCTCACTAAAATGAAAATTGATAATATTATATTATTGATATATATTTCATAGATTCGAAAACTATATCAATATGATGACTCACACAGCTAGTTGCTCGCGAAGATTGTGAATATTATTCATATGATATTTTCCATGCGATGGTCTATCTACACTTCTCTCATTTAGTTTCTCAGTACTTAGTGGCTTCGGATCCAGGATGATGGGCCTTGTATTGCGCTTGCGCCAGAAGCATAGATATTCCTTGAATCCCTGCTGCAGCATTCGAACTACAATAATATCGTTGATGATCAATTGCTTCTTCACATCCATGTCAGCGGCCAGATAAATGGCTTTAAATAGGTTCTAAAAAAAAACTCGCGTCAATTGATGAGGGCGTCAGGCGTGTGCCCATGTCTTGACTTACCAAAATAATGCAATAGATGACCAAAACCAAAATAACAAAGAAGAACGGTGCCAGCACAACGTTAGCTTCCTCCAGAGATGTATAGGATATATCGTTCATGAGGCAGCGGATTTGAGCAACGAAAGCGTCTAGCTCAGTTAAGTATTCAGGATGCATTTGGCCAAATGCAATACAGCTCAATCGAGAGAATGCATAGCATGAGCTCAGGCAGAAGAAGCATAGGCCGAGTATGCTCTTAATGGACTGGAATTCGCGAGTCAATTAATTGAAAATCAGATGAGAGCATTGCATTGATATTCGCTTACCACTCTCGCGGCGGCTAGCACCTGTTGAATTGATCTGTGGAACGAGATGAATCGTAATGGCTTCAGCCAAACTATCAAATTCATGATTCCCAACACATGAAGGTACACATGCCAGCCTGTAATCAAGTCGTCCATATTGATATATTTATGGCGCTGCCTTTTGTAGGATTTCTCGATTTCTTTAATTTCTAATATGTGCCAAATATTATAGATAAGCATCAAGTATGCTGCCTAAACAGATCAAAAATGATTATGAATCGAAAGTTAAATCGAATCGGGTAGAAGTTAAATTCACGCACAAGCAGGAAAACGATATCGGTGTAGTTATATACATTTCTGAAATAGGCTGATGGGCCAATCCAATGGATTTCACGAATTTCCACATACGTATAGTATAAAACAATTACGGAAAAGATAACTCCGGCTGAAATGGTTTCGGGTTTATAGTTCAGGAAAGAATGTAGGCTTATGCTGTTTATGTCCGCTGAGGGCAGCACAAAGCCCGTTGGCATTATTTCGAACATTAGTCTGAAGCTCGTAATGCGATATTAGGAAATGAATGAATATATATGTATATGATAGACTGTAAGGCTTACTTAAGAGTTATAAATACATTCGCGCCCTCGAAGTAGGTATTTAATTCGATAACAACGAGACGTGTGCCTGCATCAATCCAGTCCATGTGCTTTAGATTTGTTAAAAGCATCAAATTGTCTTTTATATTATATTTCAGCTCAGTTGAAAATCCTGCGCCTTTATATGTCTCGAAAGTTGTTGACAAAGGTTTAGCATCTTCCACGTAGTCCATACTGGCATGGTGGAGATAAAATATATATAACGCTCATTAGTACGATTTGGTAACGGAAATTTAGATATAGACCTGAAGATAGAGAGACGACTATGGGAAGAAGAACAGGGGGAGCGAGGTAGGATACAGAAATGAAAAAGACACAAGAGAAGGTAGTAGAAGAGAGGATGAGGGAAAAAGGGAAAAAAGGATATTGATAGAAAAGCAAAGAGCGTGGGAGGAACAAAAGCTGCCCAATGCAATTCGAATATCTCAAAAAATATTCAGTAATATTTCTCTGAAATTTAGTTGCTCATTAGGCATCCTTACTTTTTATAGCTTTTCTTGAATATTTTCGAAGCTGAATAACTTGGATAACATTTCTTCTTGCCCATCTGGAAAGAATCGATTTCATGTGGACATGGTATTTCCTTAACGCGTATCTGTCGTATTCTTGGCCGACCAATAATTAAGCCCACATCGAAAAGGAATGGAAATTCCTCTCCTTTGTCATATTCCTCATAATGGCTCTTGTTGTGTAGAACGTATAGAAAATTATATCTGGCATAGTCCCATATATCATTAATCCTCTGTACGTTTCTGAAAACCGGTCCAATAAAACGATGCTCTGACTTGAAGTTATTCTCTTTAACGAACGTGTGCTCCATGTGCGAGTAACTATAATAGGCGTATTTATGTATCACAGTATCTGTGACTGTACGTACATGAATAGAGCATAGATGGATCCACATATAATTGCCGCTATATACTCACTTATTTGCGAACATCCAAGTAGAATCAGGAGAATAAAAAACTCTGTTATGATATTTCGAATTATTCGTTCGCTCAGAATATGATACGATGGCTTCTTTGTGGTATGGGCAGGCTTATTTTCAGACATTTTTTTTTTTTTTTTTATTATTATATCCTAATACAAATAATTGAATAAATAAACAAAGCAAATGACGACTCGACTGGAATCCATATCTGAGGAAATAATTTCAAAGCAGTCTATAGATTATATGCGGAGTATTCAACTTTTCAAATTTTATAGTAGTAGAAGAGAAAAATTATAACCATATCATCATTTTTCTCATCTTAACTATGTTTTCACATATTTTTTGATCTGCGAGTCTCTCACATTCTGTGTGCTCTATCATAGGGTATTGAAAAAACAATCGAATCGCTCTCAAGTGCATAGATTGAATGGTCTGTGAGTAGCATTGCCTAAGAGCTGCTATATGGCACTCTTATGGCCATTTATTAAACTGCAGCTGGGAAGTTTAAGGGCGTCGCCTTTAAGTATGCAACACTTTGTTAGCACTTGACTGCGTTGGCAGTGGCTCTGTAGCATATGCATAGGCGCTGCCATTGTTAACAGCCTGGCGAGCCAGCTACTCGGGACAACAAAAAGCAACAACTTGGCCCATCCATGGACCGGAAGTAGCCCGGGCATATAAAAGCTCTTCCGCTCCATTCCGGTGAAATGTTGCATTTGAAGCAGTGCTGCATCAGACGCAGACACTACAAAGCACAGCAAGCAGCAACAACCACAACAACATCAACATCAACAACAAGTCGACATCAACTCTTGCTCTGCACTTAGAGTACATCAAAATAAACAACATAAATAGAATGCGCAATCAATTCTGAGCATATGCGAACATCATATATACCCTTTCTAGAATGGCTAGATGATGTAATATAGCTTATTTTTACTGCTTGAATCGGAGATCGGAGATTTAAAATCTGAATTATGTCGTTCATTTATATCTTAAATTATTTAGTCATTTAAATATTGTTTCATGCTGTTTATATGTTTGTTTATCGATATTCAACTATAAGGTTATCGATATTTAACGATAGTGCCATCAATACTCAAGTAGACTATCATTAGGCGATGAAGATGATGATTCAATTCGAAAGTTCACAAGATAAAGAATGAAATAAAGTCTTGGAAAAAATTTTAAACTTTATTTATTTGAATATGATCTAAATTTGTCTACTGAAATTTAACTCTTAGTTTTAATACAATATGAATAAATATTATATTGATGTTGCTAAATTTAAAATGAATCCGAAGAATGTTTTTTACGTATATCTTTAACCTGACAATAAGAAACTGTATATACTGTTTATTTTTAAAGCTATAATTAATCATTAATTTTTACAGACATTTTTAGACAATTTAGAGTTAACTAAGCTTTAGCATACTTGAATCCGCTATAATAGAAAGAGTATATATAGTCCATTCAGCCTTCGTTTGTTGTTGTTTGCTGCTAGCTTAGATGTGAGCTGGCTTGAACACATAGTCAGCCTACCTTTGTAGCTGTACCCAAGAGTTCCACAACTTCAGAAGTTCCGAGGTAGCACTGAACTCCTCACAAGCCAGCTAACTTTACTTCAACTACATTTGAAATGTCAAATTTCCGCTGAAGACCTACAAGGATATGGTCCTCAGGTGGCTTTACTGTGATTTCAACTTAATAATGTATTCACAAAGTCATATCTTAAATAAATAATATATTATCTTAATTAAATAAATAATGTATATTAGATATATGTTATGTATGTATAGATAAGCACATTGCCATCTATTATATGGAAGACTTTCAAATAAAATATCTACACTCAATGTGAAGTGTGTTGACCTAGCCCAAATACCCCGGACCAAGTGTAATATCAACTGCAATACGTCTGGGCCAGGTGACCGCATTTAAAGCAAACATTTTGCCAGGTTTTCTTTTTGGTCTGGCCAAAGTCCAGTAAATACAGTTGATGTGGCAGGGACAGGGTGGATGGGCGGAACAATGGGCGTGGTGGATGTTCGAGTAGCATCAGCCATGGCACAAAAGGCTGTTGAGAATTTATTTCCTGTTACGTTAGACATTTAGGCCGCTTTGGCAAACGGGCAGCAAATCGAAAAGGGGCAACAGATCAAATGGCCACTTGCTGACCAGATCCTTGGGCTTATCATAAGGCGGCGCTGACCACCGGAGGTTAAGTACGTCAAAAGCATGGATAACTGAATTCAGCTGTGAGCGTGTGTGTGTTTGTGTGTGTGCGTGTGGATGTGGGTGCGGATGTTGGTGTGAGACTTGAAGCTTTTGGCTTAAAGAAACCAAGCAACGAGCAATGAGCAATGAGCATGAAGTAAAATGAATTGGTTTCTGGCATTTGTTCATTGCTTTAACTGCCCATCGGAGCAGTTGAAATTGATTTTATTCGCGCTAAGTGGCCATCTGGCATATTAATGTAATTTAATGTAATGCGCCGCGCGTAAGTTATGCAAATGAAATTGCCATTTAAATAAAATTTAACTGACGTTGATTTTTCGTCTGTTTTATATACTTTATTCTCTCACAGCTTTTGTCTTCCACACGTGGCCGCAGCAGCGCCTGAGCAAATGAAATTTCATTTGAGTATCTTTATTTTATTGTGTGTGCATTACATATGTATATATGTGTGTATATACATATATATATCGTATATATACTTATTATACATTATGCATGTGTGCAAACAATAAGGTTGAGCTTTAAATTCATTGCAAACATCGACAGGGTCGAAGCGAACTTCCATTAGCTGCGTAGGTTTAATACCCTCGTTGAGAAAATGCTTCCTCTTTAGGATAGGATCGACTCGAATGAGTGATTTTATGTACATTATATATTAATTAAATTTATTTATGTAGGATTTTAAGAAGTTATGACATCCCTAGCTTAGGAACGAACGGCGGAACTGTTGGAGCGATCGTTAGCGGAACTAGTTATCGAAAACGATAACAAGTGAGTCAGAAGAAGAAGAAGAGTCACATTGTAGTCTTCACATTGTAATAACTAGGAAAATAGGAAAATTTGGTCATAGGAAACTATTCATAAAATCATAAATATAATTAGAGTAAATATGTAATTTGTGAAACGTGGCACTTTGATTGTTTTGCATATTTGAGAGTATATACATATAAACTATGAATAAAATAAAATAAATTTAAATATTAATATATAATAATAATTCAAAAACTTAATGTCCGTAAAAGCAAACAAATTATTAAAAAAAATATATATAAAATATATATTTGTTCAAGAAAAAGTATTTTATGAATAATTGTTTGAGTAAAATTTTACATTATTTTTTTATTTTATTATATTTTTTTGCGTTTCATTTCATTTCCTTTGCCAACTTTTCATATGCTTTAGATTAATTTGCTGTTACACTAAAAGTATACAAGTTTTTGCCAATAATATATTTCATATTTACAAAATATTCAAAAAGAAAAAACTTTGAAATTGAGTTTCATTTTGTGTGGCGTTAGTTCAGATCGCATAATACCTGAATAATTGCCAACGCTCGTGAGCATGTTTTATACAATACAATTACAATACAAACAAAAATATTAACACAACAAAAAAAAAAAAAAAAAAAAAAGCAGTAAAATATTTGTACATATTTATGCCCTCACTCACTTTACTCTTCATTTATTTCATTATGAAATGGGTTGGCGCAGCCTTCGCTATGCTACAAAAACAATGCCCGCTGGCAACTTGGCCAAGAGTGACAAATTGTTTCAATTTAACAAAGGCAACGGTAGCTGAATAACAGCAACAACGACAGCAACAACAACAACAACAATATCAACAATCGCAACAACAATAGCAATAGCAACAACAATGGCAGTTGGCAAAAAGCTATGGCGTGTGGGCGTGGGTGTTTTGGCCAAAATGGAAATGCGCCTTACAATCCTTTTGCTGTTTGTTCTGCACAATGGTTTTTCTCTCTCTCTCTCTCTCTCTCTCTGCTTTTTTTTTTGTTATTACGCTTTGCTGCTGTTTCATTAGCCGGCGTGTCCTTTTTATCTTTTGTACATGACATTTCGGCCTTTCTCATAAGTCCTGGCACAACAAAAGGTAGTCAAGAATGATGACGGCAATTTGCGGCTGATCCTGACAGCAACTCCAGCGCCTTCTGCGTAATTATCTTAATTTTTCGGCAAACAGCCGGCACATTAAACAGCCGAAGGCCCTCGGGCCGTGCTCTTTTCCAAATGCAGTTTGAGACACGCGCCGGCTGCTAACGATGCCAACTGCGCGAGTCGAGATGAAAATATTTGAAAAATAGCCACGAAAATCGAGGTAGCTAAGCTTCCTTTTTGAAGCTGCTCCCCCAGATCCTGCTGCTGCTGCTGCTGCTGCTGCCAACAGCATGCGGCATTTGGTAAATAATCTTGGCCAGTTGCAGTTACTAACGGCGCAAGTGAATAGTCAACTGTCATGTCGTATGCAAATTTAACAGCTCTGATAAAAATTTACTCAACTTGTGTGTGTATGGAATGGAATTGCTGCGGTAGCTAAGCAAATATTTCAGCGTAAGTAAACTATTAGCTACAGGTCGACCGAGCAGCAAACAGAAAAAATAACTGTGTGTATGCACCTGTGTGTGTGTGTGTGTGTGTGTGCATTAGCCAGTGCGTCAGGTGCAGTTAGTTTGCGCTCCATATACCACACATTTGGCTTAACATGTGTGTTGCATACTAGCGTCCCCGGCGAATCTTTGCGGTTGACAGGTCTCGCAGCGCGCTTGGCTTGATTTTGAGATTGTGCTTACGCTAGCCGAAAGTAGTTTTGGGTAAGTAAAATGCAAATAATAAAAAAATAATGCTAGTTGTGGGAGAATTACGTAGAAAACGGTCAGATTAAGGCATAGAAGGAGGGAGAGAGATGGGGGAGAATAACGAAGTGAAAAAGAGTCGGTTGGAGGGAAAGAAAATAGAATAGAATAAATAGTTAAGAGAGCGAGACAGAGGAAGGGAATAAGAGAGAGATTGAGAACAATTTAGAGAGAGAGAGAGAGAGAGAGAGAGAGAGAGAGAGAGAGAGAGAGAGAGAGAGAGAGAGAGAGAGAGAGAGAGAGGGAGAGAGAGAGAGAGACAAAGGGAGATCAAGTAGAATGAAAGAAAGGGAGAGAACAAGAGAGTGTTAGAGAGAGAGAAAGCGAGAGAAGTTAAGTGACAAAAAGACGAGAGACAAAGAGCGAGAAAATATAGAGGGAGAGCGGTGAGAGAGAAAGATAAAGACAAACGTGCACAGACAGACGGAGTGAGCAAGATGAAGGGAGAGATGGAAAGATAGAGAGAGAAAGACAGAGAAAACTTGAGAGTGAGACTTAACAAGAGAGACAATGAGAGCAAGATGAAGAGACAGATAAGGAGAGAGAGATAGAGCACGATGAAAAGAAAAGATAAGATAGACAGAGAAAGATAAAAAAAATCGATGATCGATAAAAAAATAGAGTTTCAGAGAGAAAAAATCACTTGAATAACTAGCCGACGTTTCTAATTTATCTCAATCCAGCAGCAATTAAGAAACTCGTTTTGCTATAAGTATAGATTAACATAGTTCAGATATAAATTAGGTGTTGTCAGGTATAAGCAAGCATCTAAATTCATGAACATGTTTGGCTTTCTGGCTTAGCTAGAGTGATAGATTCATAAGATATGTATTGTTAATGTCAGATTACATTAACACGACGACATTCTATGCTATTAACAGTGTTATGCTCTGTTAATAGCATAACTCTCACGCCAGTTCTCCTACTGGTTCGCAATCGGCGGTTGGGATATTCTTCCTACTAAAGTTAACTTTATTGTGTAAATGATTAAAATGCAATCAGCTGAAGTTTAAGACAATTGGCTCATTGTCTGTTGTTGCCTTCAAGCTCAAACGTTGCACAGAGATTGCTCAGCCTCAAGAGTAGGAAAACAGTCTCCAGTAGATGAAAGAATTGCACATCTCATTATGCTTCGCTGATTTCATTATGCTTATCAAATTCATATAAATGGCAAAAATTTGCATTTAAGGCTGGCAGCAAAACAAACGCAAAGAATGAAGAGCTTAGCTCGGAGACGCGACACACTAAGTCCCAGGCAAACAAAACTTTTGAAAGTCCCTTCAAAAAGCGAGCTGGAAATTAATGTGATACTTTGTGAGTTGGTTTGGGGTTTTTTTTTTTTTCTTCTTTCGCGAATTGCCTGTCATAAGTTTCTCATGTGCAATGGGGAGCATGCGAGTATTTAACTGGGAACTCTGGGAAGTCTGCCAGCAATTAATCGAAGTAGCTGCTGCGACGGCAGTGAAAACTTTTCATAAATCAAGGCAAAGTGCCAAAGGCAAAGCCAAAGCCAAAGCGAAAGCCAAAGGCAAAGGCAAAGGCAAAGGCGCCGCCAAATATGTAAAGTTATTTGCCAGCGAGGTATGCGGAATGTGGCTTAAGTTATGCAAAGTATTCGATGGTGTGTGCTCGCTCACTCTCACTCTATACATATATATACATATATGTACATGTATGTGCGTATGTGTTTCTATAAATGTGTTTCTGTGCGGTCGGGTAATCAGGCAGCAAGTAGGTCAGCTGCAATCAAAGACAGCAATCGAGAGAAATGGCAGCCAAAATGTATTGTGAGCTCAACGAATACAAATTTCTGGCCCTCCAAATTCCAGCTGTCGGTCTGATGGTCTGATGTTCGCAATAATGGCAAACGTTAAATAGAAAGTGATTCGGCAACAAATTGCAACTTGGATTCCAAGTATTTTGAATACTTCTTAACAGTTGGCATTAGGCATTAGGCATTTGAAAGTAAGAAATAAATAAAATATTTTTGCTCGACAATTAAATCTCATTTATTTGCATTCCACATTCCAAATTACAGAATTCATTTCATTAAAACAGCTGGAAATATTTTAGTTCATTTTCAATTCAATATTAAGTTTTCATATTTGTTATTATTGAACCATGAACTAAAATAAGGTAATCAATTGATTTTAATTGCAAAATTCTGATTTAGTTGTTGCTAAATGCCTTATGCAAATAGAATTTACGTTTGCAGTTTTGGCATTTGGTTAATTTGATGTTAACTTAATTGAAAGCAATGTGGAAGTCAAAGTTATTTGAAATATAATTTATTTTAACCCTAAATGGTCGAACTGTTATTACCTTTTAGCCGAGCTTCATGGCAATTTAATTTGACTACAGCTAATTACAATAAAGTATCGCTGTTATTAAGCCCTAATGGTGGGAAATTTCCAATTGAAATCGAAAGACACAAGTTTTAATTGAAATTTAAGCACTTAATTTGCCCCAACAGTAGGCTACGCCGCGTTAGCCACGCTCCAGGCAGCGCGCAGAGGGCACGCAGGAGGGAGACTGAAACTGTTGAGAGCTTTATGGCGACTTAGTCTCCATTGATTTGAGTTGTATAAATAAAACAGCATTGTGGACGATGGCACGGTGGATACTGTCCCAACGCCTCCCACACCTTCCACACCTTCCACACTTCGCACACCTTCCACATTTTCCACCTTCCATGAAATCGTGGCTGATGATGGCGCGTAATAATTCACAATGGTGGTTTATTTATGTGTCGCAGATGTCACGTGTTCTCTTTGTTACGTTTGGACGCAATTTAACTGCTTGCCAGCTTGCCAGCTCGCCTGTCGCTCTGTCGCTCTGTTGTCCTGTGGGTGGGCGTGGCTGGCCTTTGTAACGCTACCCTTGAGTGAAATATGGCGCAAGTTCATGAGAAGATGTCAAAATAATGACAACGTCGCTGCCGCTGACAACGATGAGGACAACAACGTCAATGTTGACGTCGCAGTTTACATCACAGTCGCAGTCGCAGTCGCAGTCGTTGTCGCAGTCGCAGTCACTGTCGCAGTCACAGTCGCTATCGCCGGCGACAGCATCTATTGCAATCAAGAATTTATGCTTTCAACGCACAGTTTGTCTTTAGTTGAGTTGAGGTGAGCATGAAGTTGTCTGGACCTGAAGTATGGCTCTGATGCCGGAGACCGTGTTCGACTGCGCGTTCCATTGGGTCTCATGCCCTTTGAGAGGTTTGCTTGGTTTAACGCAATTTGGCTGCATTGCTCAAATTTCCGGAGCGCTATCTCGTTACATGCTGCTGCTGCTGCTGCAAAAAGATGATTCCGCCTGTGAGCCAAGCAGAGGCCAAGCGGCATACTATATAAAGCCGAGCATCGTTATCTTGCGGACTGCGGCCTGATTTCTAAAACTGTTGCCTTTTTGTTATACTTTTACAGTTTACTTGGCTTAGTTATGCTTTTGGGTTTTTAATCAATTTTGCAATTATTTTATACGCTAGCAGAAAAATTGTTAAATAATCGAAAAGCGTTTACAAAAAATTATTTATTATACAAATTGTCAAATTAAAAAACTATAAAAAGAGAGAGAGAGAGTCTATAAAATATAAAAAATAAACAATAAATATAAAATATAAAATATAAAATATAAAATATAAAATATAAAATATAAAATATAAAATATAAAATATAAAATATAAAATATAAAATATAAAATATAAAATATAAAATATAAAATATAAAATATAAAATATAAAATATAAAATATAAAATATAAAATATAAAATATAAAATATAAAATAAAAATATAAAGCAAAAATAGAGAGGCCTACAATAAAATTACTTTCTTGTGGAAACAGCAGAGCAACACAAAGTCAACTTTGTGAATATATCCCACACATATACACACATACTTAGGGACAACTACAAACACCTTTGAGCTGAGTGTAAGCAACACGTATATGTGTATGTGAGCATATACATATATATTTTATGTATATATATACCTACACACACCGCACAATTGTTGGCAGAAGAACATTTGCGCTTCCTGGTCTTTGTGCGTCTTGGTTGACTCGAAATCAGATGCGGCCATGTTATGGATTAGAAGACATTTTTCACTTGTCATTCGCCTCGGGTTACGCATACGCCGTGCTGCACACACGACGAGCCAAATATTAATTTGCCAACTGTGTCGAGGCACTTTTTCTGCATGGGCGTGTTAAGCTCACTTGATACAAATGGCTCAGCTAAATGCCACGTCAAATTATCGTGAATGCCATTCGACTTTCAAGGTCTAGCGAAACACTAGCCATAGACATATCCAATAGCAGTCAGTCAGTCAGGCAGTCAGTCACCCAGCCATATAGTATTTGGTTAGACAATCTCTGAGGCAGGCATAGAATGGTAATTGGATTTGTTTTTCCTGCAAATGTTATTGCCAAAGGGTTGTCTTAGTTTATCAGACGCAAATTTATTTCCGAGTATATCAGTAAGGTGATTGAATAGAATAGAGTCGTCTAGACATTCGACATTTACGGAGCAGATCAGATTGATCTACTTGAGATTTTCTATTGAAAGCAGGAATAAATATTGTTAGCAAAATAGCTCTAAGCTTTTAAACTTATTTGTAAAACTGTGAGAATAAAAATCATTTAATAGGCATAGACTCAAACAAGCATTAATATATAAATTATAATGTAAGTAGAATAAATAATTATCTTAAGCTCTAAAAATGCATACACTGAAAGGAGTATATAGGTTTTCTAAAAGACTTATTGTCAAACTAAATACGAAATATTTTTAGGAGCTAACAAAATGGATAAATGACTGTAAATATTTCGAATGATTATATTTGATAACATTGAGAAACGATAAATTATATTATTTTTATAAGGAATATTTTTAGTTCTACATATATTTTTAAATTGAACAAACTCAACTTTATCAGAGCTCGCAAATATCTATTGACCGCTTTTCAATTTAAATAAGTGTCTCAATCACAATCTGAGAAAAAACTAAGAGAGCAAAACGATTTTGTCGATTCTTTAAGGAGCTCGTTCTCGATTGCACAGAACATATTAATATGTATGTATGTATGTATTAATGTGTATGCATGCGAAAGTTGTCTTCGCTAAACACAGCCATAGCGTGCATTCATGTATGTGTGAGTGTGAATTATCTGCTCGGTTACTGAGAGCGTCAATCGTATGACGCACGAAACGCAGTTCGGAAAAAGAGCAGCACACGAATAGCTTAACGCTCAACCGAAAACAAAAACGAAATGAACCGAAAGTTGTCGCTTAGAGAGAGAGAGAGAGAGAGTGAGCATGATTCTTCTTTCGGTTGATCTCAAACGGTTAACAGTTATTTGCGAGCTATGTTATTTATCAATGATGTATATGATGTGGTAGATAAAACACAATTAAGAAAAAGTTCACCATGTAAAGACGAATCAAGAGTTTTAGCACCGCTAAAAAAAAATAAATATTTACTTATTATAACTGTAATTGAAATATAATTCACATTTAGTTGATTGCAAATTAAAAGTTGTTGTTGCCACGTAAGCAAGCATTACGCAGTCGGTAAAACTTAATGGAATATTATACATTAAATAAGCATTTGCATAAGTTTTTTATACCCTGAACCCATTGAAAATGGGAAATCAGGGTATAATGGTTTTGTTAAAAGTATGTAACAGGCAGAAGGAGGCGTGGCAGACCCCATAAAGTATATATATTCTTGATCAGGGTGACGAGAAAAGTTGATATAGCCATGTCCGTCTGTCCGTCCGTCCGTCCGTCCGTCCGTCCGTCCGTCCGTCCGTCCGTATGTATGAACGCGTCGATTTCCGAAGATACAAAAGCTAGAGAGTTCATTCTTTTTGTGTTAGGTTCGTATATTTCACGCGCAGTACGAGTTTGTTTCAGAAATTCGATAACTCGTATAGTTGCAACGTTATCGATAAACGAACTTATCGGGCACCTGTTATAAAATTCTAGCTAATTCATCTTTAGAGTTAGAGTCTCCAAGTCTTCTGCATATATATAGATACTAATTTAATACAATTTCGGTTTTTGTCAGATTTTGGATTCCGGTCCCCAATTCGCCCCCACACCCCAAAATGTGTAAAAAATGCATTTCAAATACTAGAGACATACAGTTTGGTTTGGCATATAGATATGAATATCATAATCTTAATCTGAACATATCAATATGATTGTCCATCTAGAAACAGAATTATTAGTCTATAAAGTTTTCTCATCAAAACCCATGTGGCGCAGCAAGCAAGGCAGCGACAAAGCAAGACGCATTGCGGATACATACATGTATGTATGTATGTGTGCAAGCGTAGATCAGCGTGTGGCTGGAATCGTACATATGGACATACATATGTATGTATTTGTGCATGTAAAGCTAATACTAAATGAGTTATGATTTCTAAAAAAAAAACCTAAAATGTCAAATAGAATATGTAGATCATGCTGAAACTTTCATTACATTCCATTATATATTTTAAAAATTTTAAAACAATTAAAATATCAATGGAAATGCAAGCAACGTTGAGCAATGCAAATCAATTTTCGTATGCGTGTGCACATATACACACAAAAAATCTTGGGCCGTTTTCTATGTTGCTATGCGTGCATATTCTAAGAATCACAATTGTTTTTGAATTGCGTTAGAATTGTCTTTGAATTGTATTTGTATTTTCAGCCACTGCTTTAGTGTTTCTTTCGTATATGACGAATTTCATTCGTTTTCGCTACTCTGCTGTTTAAGTGATTCGTGGTGTAGATGGCTAGGCAGATGCAACGAATGTTAGGGTGTCGCAGGTTCTAGTCTCGCCTGAGCCTTTCGTAATTTCCTATTATTATTTTTAATTTTTTTTTTTTTTTTTTTTATTATTTTTTTCTTTTTTTTACTATTTATTTCTTTGTGTTTGATACCTTTGAAAGTCAGTTGGTAGTTTTTTTTTTATTAATTTCAAATATTTAATAGCATCATTTCTGAAAGTGTTTTTGTTTCAATTATATTTTATTCCGTTAAGTCAACAGAAAATAATAAACAGCACGTGACATCTGCGGTTTTCCTATATGTATGCCCACATGTACATTCAAAACTAGTGTAGCATGGTCTAAAAATTTTAACTTGATAGATGGCGCTTTAGCAGTGAACTTATTTACTATGGCTATTACAGCTTCGAGTGGCATTGATATATTTCTTTTACAATTATGAAGTGTCTGTGTTAATTAAGGTAATGCCTGTTAATCGAGGAACGTCTATTTGTTGGGTCTATTTTTAATGATATTTAATAATATAACATTTTTCGAATTTCAACTAATATAAGCGCCATCTATTATTATTTTTTTTGGCAATGCAATGTATATATACATGTACATATGTACATTTTGAACGTTACACGCATACATTCTTATGTATACTTTCTGTTTTATCCATATGGGTAATTCTCCAGAAAAGTCAACTTTTTGTCACGTTCGAAACTGGTTTTTTGTAATTATCTTGAAAACGGATTAATTTTAGTACTAATCAAGAACAATATATTTAACTATTTGTCAAAATAAAGAAGTTTTTTCCATTTTCAGCACTAAAATTGATGCATTTTCAAGATAATTACAAAAAACCAAACCACAGTACAGATTATTATTTTATTTTATTAAAATTGGGTTCAGGGTATTATCTAGTCGAGCACTCTCGACTAGAGTTTTCTTACTTGTTTTTTCATCTATTTTGGGGCTAACCACGGGAATTTGTGTTGTGTTTTCTGTGCACGTTTTGCGTGCCTACGAATTGGATCAACAAAAGCCAAAGCTGCAGAGAAATAGGAGGTAAAAGCAAGGCACCTGAAAATAAAACATCAATTTTTACGCGACAATTTATTACGTTTTCTCGTCTTTTCGTCTGTTGTCTGTCCGTTGTCTGTTGTCTTTGGGAAGCACGTTTTTCGTTTTTTTCATTTTTGGTATTTTCGTTTTTCGTTGCATATCTCCGGGCGTGTGATTACATAACAGAGAATGTCAATGTTTTACAGGCAGCCACAGCAGCCGGCAGCCATTAGATTAGACAACGGACCGCATCTCGGCCACTGCCGTCAATGTTGTCGAAGCCAATGCCAATGACGATGGCGATGCCAATGAATGGGGCGCTGCTGTGGACTGTGTGCGAATTGTGTGCTAATCTTAACAAATTTGAGGTGCGCTGCTTGTTTGCTAGCTGTTTTGCTCATTTCTAGGAATGAAGGGTAAAGTACGTCTTGTTGCCTTATCCAGCTGGCGAGCAGGCAGAAAAAGTAGAAGGGTACAAAATATGCTGAAAATATTGTTAACTTAAAGTTTTAAGAAGTGTTCCCCGTAATAATCGGAATTGTATATGATATTTGCAAGGAATCATCTCACATCTTACTGATGCCATCTATAGATGGAATTATAAATAATATGACCTGAACATGCTATAAGTGCTCAATATCAACTATTCCATTACTAGCTATATTCGAATCGAGCAATATTAAAGACAAAATATAAGAAATTGCTTCTTTAAGACAATGCCCTTTGACTTTTGTGTTATATCGTTTGCATATCCAGCAGAGCGCATTCAAGCAACGATTGGGGCAACCCCAATTTTCCAGTCCAGACTTAGATTAAGTTTCCTCCTTTCGTCTTCACAAATTTGGCCCAACAAATGAGCATGGCGGTGCTGGTAAATGGGGTTCGGCTTAGTGGTTTATGCTTTGCATGCAGAATCTTAGCACCATCAGATATGCAATTAATTTGGCCATCAACGGAGGACAAAGCGCTGAGGACAACGCTTTCAACACGCATTGTTCGCAGGCAGCGACCAAATTTAATAATGACTTTAATTTGATTTTAATATTGTGTTGTTCTTGGGGTTTTTGTTCAGGGTGTTTAACTTTGGACTCTGCTCCCGCAGCTTTTTCAATTCAGTCCCAAAAACTTTTAGCATGCTGGGTAGCTGGCTGATTGGTGGGCTGTCTACCAGATTGTCAGATTGCCAGATTGTCAGATTGTCAGGCTGGCGATTCTCGCTGTATGGCTGGTTGAGCTTTTTGATATATTTTCATCCATTTAAAAGTCTGCCAAAGGGTGGGAGGCTGGGGCGAGGCCAAAGCCCGGCCAGGCGGCATCGAATTCCAGTGCTGCACGCAAAGTGAAAATTCCAGCGACTCAGAAAACCTTTTTGCATTATTAATTTACTTTGATATCAAATTACTTTTGCACTGGCCACGGCGTGAGGGCGGCGGAGGTGTGTGCGAACTGAAGGGCTTGCCACGTTTTGGACTGATTGTAACATCCTGGCCAGCGGGTAGCTCTAGTCCAAGTTCTGGGCCAATAAATTAAGCTTTATGTGCGGCTAATAGAAAATTTTTACCTGCCTTTTATATGGGCACCATATGCAAATTGTTGTGCCAGGACATGCAAAGTATTCGGAAGTATACACATACTGTCAGCCACACACACACACACACACACTCGCACACACATAAATTACACGCTTAAGCAACAAAAGGCGAATGGCATAAAAATGCAGAGAAAAAATGTTTAACCCAACGCCAAACGATTTGCATTGCATGATAAAGGGGATGGTAAAAAAAAGAACAGAATCTAAAATGCAAGCGAACAATGCAGGGAGGAACTGTGGATGGTTGGCTACATGAGCTCTCTACGTTGTGCAGACAGCTGGGTGCCGGCTAGCATCGGGCACAATTTATATTGAAATAAGAATATAGAATGGAATATAAGCAAATGAAAGCGTTGCGCACCTTTTGCATAAACTTGAAGATTTCAGTGTCTGCCTGTGTGTGTGTGTGTGTGTGTGTGTGTGTGTGTGTGTCGACATGGCGTTTACGTAATGCTTAGACTGGTTGCTGGTTGCTGGTAACTGTTATGGCTAAGGCCAGCTGTCTCCTTATTGGCTCCAGCATAATGTAAAATGGATGCGTTGACAGCCAACAAAACATAAATGAAAAGAATTCTGACTTACAATTTATAAAAAAAAACCTGTTATGGAATAATGAATATAATACGAGGCATTCGAGTCTTTAACTAAGTTACACAATTATAAGAGGGACCTTTTTTCGATGAGTAATTTCTTATGTAGTATTTTAAATTTATGTAGTATGTATTTTAACGAGTTTTTTATGAACTAGGTTTTCTCAGAGCTCGATTCAGAGTCAGCAAATACAGTTTTTTTATCTCGCTTAACTCTGAATTCGATATTCGAATTAAACAGTATTATCATATAAACTTTGCTCTATAGTTTACTATGTAAATATAAATATAAATATAATCAAAAATACCGAAACATTTCTAAAAAAATATTATTTTAAGATTTAAATTGTGATTTGTGATTGTGTCGTACAATAAATATTTTGGTAAAAGCTTTTTAAATCGGATTATTTTTACATTAAAAAAAAAGGAATTGTTTGGATTTAAAGTTGTAATACATTAAAAGAAAAACATTTTGTAATCTAAATTAAATATGTAATATAGTAAAGTCCAATAATAAAATAGACGAAATTTAATATTTCACGCCAGCAGCACGTTGCCCTTAAGGTACTGAAGTTGGTATGGCAACACATCCACTTTTGCATTCCTGTAATTGTTGTTAGCTTTAAAGATTTATAAAGGAATCTATGGTGAGGTTCATGTTCAATGTTCCGCGTAAAAATATCTTGGCTTTTGAATTATCCCCATGGCGTTGTCGATTCGATTGCCTGGACACCTGTGCTCGTGGATTAAAGTTCATTTAACTGCGCAGTTTGCCTACCTGAATTGGATTTCTCTAGCCTGTGTTTCCTAACAGTTACTAGAGCTAAAGCTTACTATTGTGTACGTCAGTTAATCCAATTACACGTAATTGCTCCTTAACAGATTATAAATACATTTGTAATTTGATTTCACAAAATGCTAAGTGGGTATATAATTAGGATTCGAGCTGTAGTCCCCGTTCAACACGCAACTGAATTCCTTCAACAATATTTAAATGATTTTTCTCCTTTTGCTTTATTTTGGTGGCTCATTTTTTGTTATTCGTGTGAGTGCATGCACGTGTGTGCGTATGAACAAGAACAAACCGCACGTAAACAGGCGAGTAGTGTGATGAGTATTATGTAAAGTTCTTGATTGTTCGTTCAATTCCACCAAAGACCAAATTCACACAATTTTCGCACGAATTGCTTAACGTTTCAATTGACATGGTTCTAATGTAATTTATGCATAGTTTTATTAGATTTTTCGGAGACGTTATGTATTTTATTTGTCTATTGGAGTGAATATATGTATATTAGTATTTATGTGTGTATATACATGTGTATGACATATGTATGTATCCTGTATATGAATTTAATAGTAGAGACTGTTTTTGTAGTTGACCGCTCGTCTGTCATTTGCCATTTACAGTTTCAGTTTGCCTCTCACTGTTGCTTAGTGAGAGGCATTTGAATTGCACGCTCTCCGTGGATCCGTTCGTTTCCATAATGTGTGTGTGAGAAAGAGATAGAGGGGGATATGTAGGTAGAAAGTTGTTTAGTATAGTTGTAGTTGTGCGTAGTCGAGCTGTTGCTTAGGGCGAGGGAGAGAAAGAGAGCTGCTTAGGCCCTTCGGACAGGCTCGTTGTGATTCGGTGGACATGGAGAATGTGACTAGAACGGGACAGTCTGAAAGAAGAAGTGTAGAAGAAGTGAGGCAAAGACAGTTTTTTTTTCATTTATTTTAATAGGAGGCACCAGAGCATACTTTAACTCCATTCGCAAAGACAAAGGCATGAAATGATTAAAGTAAGGGCGAAGGCGATTTAGTTGGCACCTTACATACATACATATACATACATATAATATATTTATTATTCTGTATGTATGTATATACAGTATGTATATATATTATTTACCTACTCTCTTAAAAACAATTCAATTTTCAGCACTGAGCTGCACTCTCAAAAATTTATTAGAGCTGCCTTGAGACAACTCTGCCTGCAGTCAGCTCTCGTTAGAAGTCACATCCATTCACATCAAATGCGGGCCTGACTGACTGGTTGACTGACTCACAGAGGAACTGGCTGAGGCTGACTGGGGCAGACTGCCTCAATGTCAAAACACACAATAAGAAGTGCCATGGATGGACCGAATGGAGCTGGCGCAGTGGCAGTTGCAGCTAGAGCAGCATTTTTTCAGAAACTCAATTAATTTTTAGGCGGCAGCAACTTCTTGAAAGCTAATAGGTATGATGAGGCAGCAGTTCTTTCTTGCTGACTGAATTGGCAGGCTATAAATTGCATATAAGATGCCTCCCACGCTTGATTTATAAATGGCTGTCATGTGCAGTTGGAGTTCGCGTCAGCTCGTCCGCAGCTCTAATTTGGCACTTAAATGCAACGACGTGCGTGGGACCGACTGACTTATGTGTGTGTGTGTGTGTGTGTGTGTGCGTGTAAGTATATGTGTAGGCATATGTACACGTTTCATAGTCGCTGAAACTGCTAGAGATTCCCATCACGCACCACAAAATGCCGTTACGTGTTTGCCGCCTTCAAAGTCGATGATGCCGTAGGTGTCTCTCTGTCGGCGTGCCAGTGGATTATATGGCTCGTGGTTGTGCGGCCGTGTGGCTGCGTCCATCGTGTCGCTCCAGCTGGCATATTCAATAACTGCTGAGCCCCGGGAAACTATAACGAGGCGCACTATGACTTCATATATATACATATATATGTATGTATGCATGTACATACATATATACATTTTGATGGCCCGCCTGAAAGTATGCAGCATTCAATTTACTCTACTCATCACCACGAACCGCAAAAAAACTTTTGGAAATTGATTTATCGCATCGCACGGCCGACTGCATATATACATATACATATATACAAATGTCATGCATCTGATGAATATCTGTGCGATCCGATGGAGGTATATATGAGGTTTGCCAACCCATGAATTTATCGTATCACATTTGGCTTTTTGACACGCATCCCGTGTTTATAACCGCATAACTACATATTTTGTCGGAATGCAATTTACAGCATAATGGAATACGTTTGAATTTATAGTCCTCCAATTTGTGAGCTCTAGTCTAGAATTTTATAAATTTATATTTTTTCTATATTTATAAGTTTCTATTGTAAACAACTTCTAGTAACTATCGAAAGCATATACATATGTACATATGTATGTTTTAGATAACTATTTCAATTAATTTTAATTTACACAGAAATTGCAAATGTCATATTATATTCTTTACTAAGTCTTAAACCACATCAACCAAATCGAAGCTTAGCATCATACAGTATGTGAACTGTCTGTTCGATTCTCTCCCAATATCATCGTTTGTTATTTTCAATTAATTTTATTTTCGTTCGAATCTATTGCAACAGATTTGCAATTGCGCATTGTAAGCATTAGCTGTACCAGTGAATTGTCCCAACTAAAGCCAAGCATTTGTCTGCTCTATGCCGCTTCTTCACAATTGCTGCGGTTCGCTTTCTGCTCTCCGTTTTCTGCTATGCTTTGTTCTAATTGAAATGTTCGCAGTTAGAACTTAATTTTTGCGTAGCTGTGGTTTTTTTTTTGTTATCAGCGAACGCAACATCTAAAGAAAACAATCAAAACAAAACAAAAAGCAAAGAGTGAGACAGACAATATTGGAAGAAGCGAGGGCGACGGCGACGGCGACGGCGACTTGCAAACTGGTTTGTCAGTTGCATTGTTGCGCCAGGGACCGCAGGACCGCAAGGGGTGGGGCTACCTCGTGTTGCCGGCAGAATGGAAGTGGAAGAGTTAACTAACTAAATTGAAGGGCAACAGCTGCCTGAAGGAATCGACAAAAGCACGTGAGCAAAAGAAAAAAAGCGATTTAATAAGATCCACATTGGTGGAGCTACTTAATTGTTAGGGGCTAACCATTTGACAATCCATATTTATATATTCAATATATGTATGTAAATTAATATATAAAAAAATTATGGAATTAAGTCACATTACGCCTAAAATGTTGTTTACATTTATATTCATGCAGCACATTATTGTTTATTCAATTTCAACCCCTTCTAGCGATGCCACTGCATAAGATTTTGCTTCATTCTTCCTCAATTCGTTTACACCGGCCACAAAATAATGAGCAAGCAAACATACAAAGCAAGTGATTTCCGAATGCACTAACATTTTGCAGCTAGCGTAATGCGGAATTTTAAAGCGAAGAATCGGCCTCAGGCCCGAAAAATGAAAACAAAACAAATCAGCAAAGATGGAGGCAGGGCTCTCTAGCTAATTGAAAAGATCGAACTGAATCGACGTTGTGCGTTGTTTTGCTCGCCGGTAAAATCAGTTGAAACCGAATCGTCGTCGCCAGCGGAGCGCGTGTCCCACTCGGAAGCGGGTACAGAAATAGCCACAAGGCGGGGTGAACATCAAACGACATTGGCATTCAAGTGTGTAATTTTTGTCGCGCTGCGCTAATTGCCCCCCATATTTTCCATTCCATTCTTCGCGTTGTCATTCAACTTACGCTTACGTACATCAATGCTAAAGGGGCCAATTGGGTCAAGTGCTCTCAATTAAAAGTGTCAGTGGGCTACGGAACAGAGTCAATATGTGGCACATGCTTTGGCTACTGTTGCTCTGGCCAGTTGCTACCAGTTCTGAAACTATTTGCGGCTCCCTGGAGTTGCGAAGCATCTCGGATGTACAGCAACTGCGCAACTGCAGCATTGTGGTGGGTCATGTGAGCCTTGTGAACCTCCAGATACCCAGCAACGCAAGCCTGAACGAGCTGCGCAGCGAGCTAACGGAGATCACTGACTACTTATTGATCTATCGTTCCATCGGACTGCTCACGCTAGAGACAATCTTTCCAAAGCTGCGCCTGATACGCGGCAGACAACTTCTACTGAATAGCTATGCGCTCACCGTCTACGAGAATCGTAATCTAAGGGAACTGGGTCTGGTGCAACTGCAGCGCATCCAAGATGGTCATATTCGAATCGAGAGCAATCCTATGCTCTGCTTCGTGCACACCGTCGACTGGGTCTACCTGTCAGGCAATGCTACAAAGCAGCATTTCTATATAAAAGTAAGTTAAGCAGACGTTGGTTTTACATCAACATATCTGATTTCTTAAATGAATTTCTGACTTCTTTAAAAGCTTTTAAATTTGATTAAATATTCAATATGAACTATTTATCCGATTTTGTTTCCGAAATATAACTAAAATTAAATGAATTAAATGAGAAAAACAAAAATAATAATAGTTAAAAATTAATAAGAATTTCATTGCTATATGAGAGGTTTTGATGATATATGTTTAATATAATACTAGAACACTTTAGTAAATCACTTTAAGCCAAGTAACAAATTTTATTAAATATATTTAAAATTTCTAATATATATAAAGCTCAACAAATCGCCAAATCATTGTCCTGTTTGTGGCGGTCTCTCAGCCGATTATTCGATTCATTACAATCATACGCGGCATTGCTGGAATATGCAGGCGGCCCAGGTGCGCATCGAGCCGCCTCGAACTGAAAAGTGTCCCGAGAGTTGCGGTCGGAATGGCTGCGATGCCATGGGGAATTGCTGCCAGCAGAGCTGCATTACGGGCTGTTCGGCTCAGAACTGCACACTCTGCGGCAATTATCGTCGGAATGGTCGCTGTGTGGATCAGTGCATTGCCAGCTACGAGCTGCACAAGCGGGACTGCATCTCGTATAAGGAATGTCGGCAGCTTAATCAAATTCCATTGACTCGGGGCTATCGCTGCATGGACCATTGCCCTAATAACCACAAGCCAGTAATTGATGCCAGTGGAACGCTCCAGTGTCAGCTGGAGTGCAAGGGTGTGTTTCATATCAAGCGTATTGCGGATATGGAGCAAGTGCAAGACTGTGTAACCATCAATGGATCGTTGGTTATAGAGCTGGTGGACATTAAGGGTATGCAAGTGAAGTTCTTATAAGAAGTAGAAAGTGAGAGATGTGTATATATATTAATCTACTTTAACTATTTCAGAAAAAGTTGTAACGGCTCTAGAGCAAGCCATGGGCAGCATTAAGGAGATCACCGGTTATCTAAAGGTTATACACTCCGCTCAGCTCATGTCTTTGACTTTCCTCAGTAACTTGGATACGATACGTGGTGATCAGCTGATTGAAGACAAGTAAGCTAATTTATAAATCCATTCAAATATACAAAAACTAATGTATTTATAGGTAAATATTTTCTACGGGCGATTGTAGCCAATAAAATACATTTTTATTCAGATCAATGATAATGGCTATTATATTAGTCATGTCATGAACCATATTCAATTCATATTATCAATCAAATAAGATGTTATTCTAATAGATATTCTAGTTTTTAGATATATTGCCTCAGAGCTATTAACGAAATATTTACTTTACTGATTATTTTCAAACCCCTCATAATATAATAAATAAATTAATTTCTTCATATTTGTTTAACTTTCAGATATGCTCTCTATGTTGTTAACAATTATCACATGGAACATATCTGGCCAGTCAATCGTCAGGTGGCCATTCAACGTGGCACTATATTCTTTCACCTGAACCCACGCTTGTGCTACGAAAAGATCCAGAAGCTACAGCCCTCTCTGAAGGATGTGAGAAAGATATCCATAGCGGATGTATCGCCCAACTCGAATGGCGAGCGTGTGATATGTGGCGATTCGGTGCGCACGCTGAACGTTAAAGTCGAGGATGTGAATGCAACAGCCGTTCGACTTGTAATAGACTTTATGAAAGCCGAGGATGTGGAAATACTCATAGGCTATTCCTATCACTATATGGAGGCACCGCAGCGCAATGTCACCATGTACGATGGACGACATGGCTGTGGACACGATGAGTGAGTGAGATTGGAATTGGACAGTTTGAAATACCTTTTACTTAAGTATCTTAACTCCAATTTCAGTTGGCTAATGGATGTCTCTCCAAGCAAGAATCGTCGGCATGTCATCTCGAACCTGAAGCCCTATACGCAGTATGCATATTTCGTGAAGACATTAACGCGCACCGATTACCACATGCAGGTGGATGCTTACTCCAAGATACTCTACTTTCGCACATTGCCCAGCAAGCCGAGTCCTGTGAGCCAGCTGCATGGCAGCTCGGATCACAGCACACAGATTGTAAGTGATTTGATTTGTGTTTATTTTTAGTCTATTTCTTGTCTGCCTTGCAGATGGTTTACTGGTGGCCGCCACTTCGTCCTAATGGTGTCATCTCCAAGTACATTGTGAATGTGGAGCTGTTCAATCTGACAAAGGCAGAGGCCAGCACCAAGAACTATCCCACCTTCCTGACTTGTGATACCTGTGAGTTAAACTGTGTCTGCAAGGTTCTCGAGCCGTACAATTCGGGGCCACAGCCGGAGGATGAGCACTACTACAACAAGGAGCAGATAATATACGAGGATGCACTGCCCAATCTCATATATGTTTCGTGAGTATTATTACCGCTGGAAGTTCCTTTCTTATCTTTGTAATTTGTCTCTTTCCATTATCCCAGGCGTCGCAAACAGCAAGCTAAGAAGGAAAAGTTTGACAAGGTTAAAAGCTTTGAGGATCTTCTCGCTGGTCCCTCAATAGTCGCATATGACAACAGTACGAGCACAACAACTCTGGCACCTTCGCTCGACGTCAACAACGAAACTCTTTCACAGCAGGAGGCTGATGCAGCCAAACAATATGAAATATTTCGGAAGTACATCGAGGACAGAATGCGACACATGCAAGACACAAACAAATCTGAGTTTGTCATTCAGCATGCGATGCCCAAGTGCAAGGATACCCATGCATCTGTGGGCTATCAACTGGAGCAGAAATGCGTTGTCGAGGAAGAGCCTATTGGCATCAGCTTGCCTGGTACTCAGCACTATTACAATGCGACTGGCTTGCAGCCCAGTCAATACTATCGCATAACGGTGCAAGCGTGTGTTGATGGAATCGTCAATGGCTGCTCCAATCCAACGGAAATGATATTAAGGACCATCAGCGAGCAGGTGGACGAGTTTATGAATGGCCAATAGACTCGTACTCTAAGCGAATGTACAAATATAGAGACAGCATAAAAGGAAATGTTAGCGAATAGTTCGTTTGCTACCATTTGAAGAGATTTTTAGGTGTTTAATGTCTAGATATAATTGTTCCGTCTGTTGCTTGGTTCGGTAATCGCGTGATATATATAATGTTTATAATATTTAAGTATGATAAATGTGAAAATGTATTTGCTAAAGTTCCTTGCATTATAAATTAAATCAGAAAATCCTTTTATCCTATGGTAATTTGATGTCTTGGCTTGTCGAGCTTTTAAAGTCTTAACAGTTATTTCGAAACAGAGAGAGAGAGAGAGAGAGAGGAGAGGGAGATGGAGAGAGTGCTATAATCCGCACACACAATGAGTGTGGCTGGCACTGATTCCTGACATTTTGCAACTTGGCACAACGGTTTCGGGGGTTCAAACAATAAGCCTACGCAAACTAACAACAGCTCCACCTGTGTCAAGCCCAGAACTAAAGCAACTAACACCCCATCACCACTACACCTTGCTCCACTTACCTTTCATGCTGCTGTGCCCACACACTGCTCGCTTGTTGTTGTTGAGAGAGATGCTTGGGGCACCTGCGTCAGTTGCAAACGTTCAACGCATGCCACTTAATATGCAAATATGCCACAAAAGAGCTTTAAACTTTAAAATACTGTCGAAAAGCGAAAAAAAAAAAAACAACTAAAAATAATCCCGAGTCCTGGATGAGGCAAAATGGGACGCGACACGACACGACCGGAGCTGGGCTTCAAGTCGAGCCGAGTACGTGTCATGTGTCGCCTGGCTTGTTGTGAACTTTGGCCCAGCAGGAAACTTGTACGGAACGTGTCCCACTCAATGGCATAGCGACCGCCGCTGATTGACGAAGGAGCATGTGCCGGAACGGGCCACGTTAGTTCCTACGTAAAGGATTTACACTTTGAGTGAGCCGCTGGCTGTCGCTGACAGTGAGACCACAAAGTCTGCAGTCTTCAGTTTTCAGTTTTCAGTCTTCAGTTTTCGGGTCTCATGTCTTGGCAACTCAAACGTTGTCGTTGCTTTTAAAGCGCTCTCCTGCCAAATTCTAAACTCAATTGTATTTCAATATTTCACTGTCTCTCGGCTCTTCTACTGTTGCGCCATTTTACGCCATTGCTGGTATAGCCCAGTGCTCGTTATCCTTGCACTGCGATGGTAAGCACTTTGCAAAGCACCCAATGTGTGTATGAATGCGTGTGTGTGTGTGTGTGTGTGTGTAAGAGGTACTGCTGTTAGGGCATACACGTCAGTCAGTTGGACAATTTAACTGAGTGCTTTACAAGTTTGCCGTGTGTGCACTTCAATTGTCCTTGCAGCACCACCAGCACCACCACCAGCACCACCCTAACACCAAAGCTTCTACATCGGACAGCGCAGTTTAGTTGACCTTCATTTCAATACGCTTCAACTCGGAACCAAAGCACTTGGATTTTGTTTGAATTTGGCTCACGGCTGCCCTAATGGAAATGGGTTGACCAATAAATTTATATTGCGCACAGCTCTTATATTTCAGTGTTCCTTCTTTTTTTTTCTTTTTCTTCTCTCTCTTTCTGCAAATATATGCATATATGTTTTATATGCACTTGTATCAGATAGACTAAACGTATCTTTAAGTTCAATTTGTGAACTTAAACTAAAGCCTTTTTAGTGGCAATAGAAAAATAATTTTGAATCAATAGCAAATTTTTTACTTTAGAGTTTTGTCAGTTTATATTAAGCTTATTGCATTATATAATAGCTAAGCTAACTTGATGCACTTTTAATATGAATGTAGCGCAGCTTATTACATTTTGATCCGATTAGTCAATCGTTTATTGTGCTGTTATCCCGTGTCAGTATCCAAGTTAAACATTACAAATCCAATTCGTAATGTTAGATAAATGTGCTCAGATAATTGGAATGGCAATGTGAAAATGCTTAGTAAGTCTCTCTCATTCAAAGTGCTCCATTTCAGCTGAGATGTAAATCGATTGCACTAGACTTGAATGAGTTAAAGTCAAGCTGCCAATCCATGCATCCCCCCACTTCTAAACGTTTTTCCATTAAACTTGAGGCTATTTTGTTGTTGCTCTTAATAGTCGGTATATGGCTTTTAACCAGCTGTAAATTGTGTTGGCTGTTTGTAAATATAAATGGACAGCTTCATAAATAATGCAAATGCACAAAATTCGAGAGAATTGTATAGAAGTATGCATATACAGAAATATAGAAATATATTGAGTTCATTTCTATTTAAGAGGAACGTTCTACTCAGTGGCTTACAGGATACAATTAAGATATTAGCTTATACGATACTCTGCAATTATTGAAAATGTTGTGAAAGGATTGTGTAAGTTGGGCATAAAAGTAAATTGAATTCGACAATCAGCATTAAACAAACTGTATAGAAAAGGATCATATATCTATAATAATCTAAATTAAATCTATAACAAAATCTGTCTAATACTGGGTATCTTCTAGCCTCTAGTCTAAGCTACTCGAATTCTTAGTATTGTTTGTGCTCGAAATAGATGCGATTGGATTAAATGACCCATTTATGAACTCTGTGCGCACTTGGGCCGCAGTACAATTAAGTTCAAGCCATTATTTTTCACGTTGAGGTCATTATTGACACGCGATTTGATATATTTGGCAGACATATTTACTATGTGGCTGTCACTTTATCGTCAGTTGTTATGAATTGAATATATCAAATGAGACGTTATATTTGTCTATGCCAATCAAATGGTTATCGAATATCGATGATAATTCAACAGTAAACAGAATGAAGAGCCCGAGTTACGAACAGGCTGAAAGTTCTATTCGATTCAATTCAATTTCAATTTACATAAATTCATTGATTTTCGAACAAGTTTTTAATTGCAAAGTAAAATTGCATGTATAAATGTAATATTATGTTCAATTTTGCAGATGATTCATAATATTTCTCTCTGATTCAAGCACAAGTGATTGAAGTTTATGCCAAATCACATCATTGTCTTCCGATATGTCTGTAGCAAAATAAATTGAATTTTGAGTTCGGTTTTTGTTTTTTGTATCTATTTTAATGAATATTAAGTTCGATAATGGAAATAATTTTAAATAAATTCAGGGGCATTGGAATCAGTCATCAGTAAGCCTTCTCATCGAACTTAAATTAACTCCATTTAATAAACATTTATTAAATAAAAAATCTAAAGACTTTTTTCCATACAAGTTAAGCATATATTTATTTTGTAATTTCATCCACATTGATATCACTTTGTAAAAAGTATTAATGTTTCATTTAATTTTGATTATCCGAGTCAATAACTCTTAAAATGTTTAAAATTGAATGTCAATAATGAAATGTTTTCATTCATTTCTGTTTACTAAAGCACGCTCGGCTATATAACTATTGCCTATAGAAAGGGCTATCAAAGCCAGAGCATTTAATATTTATAACAACAGCAATTATCAAAGTATTGCACAATTCTGAACAATTGATTTGAGCTTTTGTAATTCGTATTGTGTTTACGAATTTGCGATATTTGATGGCAAATGTTGTTTTGCTGGCATAATAAGTTCGAAAATATTTGACTATGGAACGGTATACACAATCACACCTTAATGAAGAGTACATTTTAATTGTCAACAAAATGTTGTCTGAAATGCAACAGACTACTCTGTGTCCCATGCACACATGACGTATACAGCACGCACATTCCGCGAATTTCCAAATCCCATAGGCAAGCCTCATTGCCGGCTGCACTGACTTGATTGCGATTTCAGGCAAATTTGCACAAAAACACTATTTCGCACAGTCGAAGGCGACCATTGTTTGGGCGCCATATTTGTTAGTCGAGTTTCGGGCATGGCGTTGGCTGCATTTCCGTAAAATGGCGGCGGACGCATGCCTTTGCCATGATGTGTTGGCAGAACGTGTCATCGAGAGCAGAGCAGAGCAGAGCAGAGGATGGCTGCTAGGGAGGGAGGGTTTGGCCAGGTGGATAGTAAGTCGTACGTGTATGTCGATTGCTCTATAAAATTCTACTTTTTCTTTTTTTTTTTTCCATTTTCTCTTTTTGCACGAGTGTCGAGTGTGTGCGGGTTGATGGCTGGCTGGTCGTAATTGGCTCGTAATTGAAAACTTTGCGGATAATTAATTGCTGAAAGTTGTCGCACGACAGTTTATGGCTTTCGCTGAGGTTTGCCAAACTAATCACAACGAACTTTTTTACCCACATGCAAGTAAGTTAATTAGTCGACAGACGCAAAACTGTGAACGGAGTTGCATTTCTTTGACTTCGTGTGCGACGTGTTTGCGTTTAAACTTAATGCGTATTTATTGTTTAACTCTCTCACTCTAACTCTCTCTCGCTCCATCTTTGTCACGGGCACATTTGGCACACGTTTCAGCTGTGTTGGCTTAGACAATGTGGGCCATAATAGCATAAGGGGTCGTTTTAACCACTGCAGCATGACTTATGCTACTTGTGCAAGTTCCGCTAAGCTCGAGCTAGCTGAGAAGGCAACGCATAGATTGTTGTGTATTTATAACAAAAGGTGTTAATGTTGAAGTTTTTTAGCTGAGCTTAGATTTATTCTTAATGCTATCAGCAACAAAATTAAATTTAAATCATTTTATGCCATAATCAAAACATTTTTAATTTTATTAGAGTTATGTTTCAAGGTAAATATAGAAACTGAAATATCCTTCTCAAGAATATGTTTAATTACAATAATTCAAGATTCAGTTCAAATATATATGACTAATGGATAATGTTGTTAATGAGTATTAAAAATTCTCTACCCTAATTTCCATTCACTATAATATTTTTAATTAATATAATATATTTTTAAAAGAAAAAAAAAAAAAATTAAAATAAAAATCAATTGTTTAAATTATGTTTTTTTTTTTAATTTAGCTGAGGTATTTTTAATGTTTTTTTTTCTTTTAACTTAACAATTACATAAGTACATTTTTCATTCATGGAATTTGAAATTTATATTTGATATCAATTAATTGGAATTTAATATATATATTTTTTTTCTTTTATTATTTAAATGCGAGATTTCAATTGTGATTGATATTGTCAAAATTAATTATTTCTGCACAAATAATATAGACATTAAAATTGCATTAAATGGAATTCTCATTTAAGGCTCCGCATGCCATTTGCCACCTGCCATTGTTTCAATTAAAAACAAAGTATTGGCAGGGCATTAGACTGGCATTTGCAGGTGCTTCGAAGGAGAGGCCAACTCATTGGATGGTCGGGAGGAGGTGAATGTTAATGCCTTGTTGAGTAAAATGAATGCATATTTAATGATGGCCTAAAGTCAGTGCCGGTATCAGTGCCACTGTCGGTGTCCTGTCAATAGGCACAACTACTGCTAATGAATTCTTAATACATTTAATCACATTTTGTAAACTGGGAGTCCAGTGACATTGCTACAGGCATGCCTCAAGTCATTTGCGTCCACAGGCAGCTGGCATTTGGTAATGGGAAAACATTTACGAAGCGAATGGGATAGAGCAGAGCAGGGCCATGTGTATGGCCTAAGCTGTGTGCTACTAGGTATTATTATAAACAAACTTCTTAATTTCCGCGCCACATAAAACTTATCTTCATTTCGTGGCACTCAGCTTGAGCTGGCTCCCGCTCTACGTTTATTTCGTTGGCCCATAAAAATCACAACATAAGCTAAAAACTTTCTGCTGCTGCTGGAATGCAAACAGGCAAATGGCGCTGCGCAAGTTTCTGACTTTGTCCAATGCCAAAATGCATTTGGAGACGGCAATGGCTTCGTTTCGTTTTCGTTTCGTTTTGTTGTAGTAAGCAAAACTTTTGTGGCTTCTCTAAGGTCGAATGCAGAATTATGTAGCCATGGGACTGGCCAGCAACACTCTAGGGGTCGGACACTCTTGTTGTTGCATTATCTTAATGTTCATTAGGTTAAGTTTTGTGCATTTTCCGTTGCCGTTGCCGTTGCCGTTGTCATTGCCGTTGCGATAGTGATTGCTGTAGCTGTTGCTGTTGCCTTTGCTATTGCTGCTCATTTGTGCGCCAATCTCCCGTCGAGCTTCGGCATTCTGTGGCGTTTTTGCAACTTCTTCAACTTCATCTGGCTAAAAAACTTGTTCATTCCGTTTTCCCGAATGCCAACTGCGACTTGGGCCAACTCCTTTGCAAGTTTTCTTTTAAACTTCCCACACTGTGTGTGAACATATACACATATACACTCCAGCAAGGCCGTCATGGGTTCTGGCATAATTTTAATTAAAAAATATATATTCCTCCATATCGTTCGCAGCTTTCATATTCGACTGCCCGTGGCGCCATCTATTGTACGAACTTCACGCCACAAATTCAATTTCGATTCAGCTATTGTGTGCACGAACACCGCTGGCCAAGTAACTATGTCCGCATAAACGTTTCTGAGCAAATGAAAATGGGCCGCTGGGCCACATTCAATCGGCGCAATCAAATTGCCAATATGCGTTAGCTTTTTTCTCCCATGGCCATATCCTGGAGGTTGTGACAGTTCATTAGTATCGTATATCCTGTCATATTTGTCGCCGTTTGACATTTTTATTATTCAACGTTCAAGCATAATGAACCTGAGTTCGAGCCAAAGGCAAAAGCAGTGAACAGAAAATTGCGCAAAGAGAAAGTTCAATAAGTGACGGGTATCGAGCATAGCCGACTGTGTAATACATGTTTGCTGTGCAAAATGTGTAATAAAGTGAACAAGAAGTTTTTTTTTTTTTTTTTTTTTTTTTAATAATTGAGTCATGATCTTGGATCTGTACACGATGAATACAACCTGCACAAAAGTAAATCAGATTCGATTTTCCACTGAATGGAAAAGCTCTTGATTATTAAACGTAATTATCATTGCCCTTTTGATTACGTTTTAAATTAGATTTTTAATGAATATAATGTGAGTTGCAATTTGGATTGCGGTATTATGGCACTAAGGGATTATCTGAGAATAAATTAAATAACTATTAAATGAGGTGGACTAAATACGAAGGTAGATGCAACAAATCATTTTGTATAAATAATTAAAATTGACTAATAATTCATAAAGTATTCGTAACTATTTCATTGATAGTGTATTATACTATATAATAAAAAATTTCTTTTTAATATTCGTTTTTGTTATGGCATTCAAAGTAAGCTTTAGTTTAATCAAACTCGACGGATCGAAGAACCTTTTCAATTGATGTCTTCGAGGGCATTACATTTTCGCAGTGCTGCAAGTATTTTATCTATATTTCAATTTCTACTTTATCTAGTCTACAATACTCTTTACTTTATACTTGATGAATGAAAATAGTTATTTATACAAATTTAAAGCCATTGGAATAAGAGAAGAGCTTACAAAGTAAATAGGTTAGATTAATAATCTTATTAGCTGTAATTAATGGTAATAAATGCTGGAATGTCTAGACGCTTGGTAGTTCCTAATACTTATTATTACATCTAGTAATAGGTGAATGCTGGCTGCTCAGTTGAGTTGAGTTGGGTTTATAATCAGCCAGCAAGTCAAGTTGGGATTTGTAAAAGTTTTCTCTTGTCTTTGTTAGCCACTGACTAGAGCTGTGACTGGAAGTAATTTGTATAAAAGTGCAAATGACTTTTATTTGATGAGACAGACAGTGGAGGTGGTGGTGGTGGTGCTGGTGCTATTGCAGTCGAGTGCACCACAAAGCGGATTGGGGGCAGGCGTGGATAATTGAATAGTTGTTGCTGTGTAAGTAGATGTGATGGCTAAGCACTGTGATGGGACTTGACAGGATTGTTGTGTTGGCAAAGCTCTAATTGGTATTATAAGGACTAAAGGAGGTGGCAATGTAGCTTTAGCAAAATTGCCAACGTGCCGCGGGCCACAGTGGGCAACGTGTTTTGCTGGGGCAGGCGTGGCGCTTGGACTTGATACAGCTTTCATAAATACTCTGGTCGACAAAAACAAAAACAAAACGCAAAATGTTGCCACAGGCGCTCTACAAATTGAAATAGGGATAAGAGATAAAGGATAACGGCTACTACGGTTGCCAGCCACTCACAATGACTAAGCAAGCAACTACTGTGTGTTTCTGAGAAAGTTAAATGTGCCTCAATTAGTCAATCTGCAAATGAGCCCTGAGTAATGAAATACTTGCAAATAAATTGAATAGAAACTTGGAATGCTCAAAGCTAAGCTCACTTACACTTTGTGCAGAAGTGCATGCAGATATAGATTATACAAGAATAATTTCATTTAAATAACATTTATTTGTTTGTGAGTTTAGTAACCAAGATACATGAGATGTTCTTTTTCTGATAAAAATATATTCCAATGGAACAACGAGCTGAGTTCATATTATTTATATTTATGCATTCTTGTAAAGATTACTTTGATATTTAATATTCAGATATTTACTTACATTTTATTTAAATTGGATTTTCAGACTGAGTTCGGCAAGTAAAAGAATTATATGTATTTTATTTTAGCTTGTATTTTCTTGTACACAGACTTAACAGAGGTTTCAAATAGCTTTTGCATTGTTATTGATGAATGATAAATGAGGGCAGTGCATTTTTATTATTATTCCTGAAGAGATCGATTTTTCTATTTTTATTTATTTTTTTTTATTTAAGCGTTGTAGTAACTCAACAACACATTAGAGACTTCTGTTGTACACAGGAAGACTTATATCCATTCAAATTACTTTTAATTTAATTATACTTTTAATTTAGTTGATATTTTTGGCGAATCCTAAGAGTTTTAGTCACCTTAAAGGTCTCACAGAGAGCAGTTCTCGCTAGTCTTCTACGGTGTATGACCAGTCTGTCACTGTATCTGCTTGTGTGTCTACCAATCTGTTCCTCTACTGTATGCAGTTTCAGATCTCGATGCAGAGTAGAGCCGCGCACATACCAGGGACAGTTTGTAATTTGCCGCATTGCTCGAAATCTGCACACCATAGAGCCAAATCGGAGCCACACAGTGGACGTAGAGTGCTCTCTTCACTCTTAGTGGCATGGTGCTTCTTCTGTTGATCAGCCACCTCAGCTGTTGTATGCGTTGCCCACATCTTGCTTGAAATTTGGCATCAGTATGAGTTGCTTATAATTTCTGATTTTTTCCCAGAGTAACAAAATCAAGACTATTTAATGCTATAAATACATACATTAGTACATACATGAAATACCGGGCTCTCACATCATTGTTTTCTTAAGCAGATATTGCTAGGAGCTGGGCAAAAACTTACATTTAAATGCAGCAGTTTTTTGAGATTAGACATGTTTAACACAGCAGCTGACAAGCAATACAACAACTGGTTGTGGCCTGATCGAGCTATTCGATTGGCGATTGGCGATTGGCGATTGGCGAGGGGTGCCGCCATTGCTACCAATCAACAGGCGTGTCAGTAGCAGGCCAAAGGATGCTGTTGATGCTGTCTAGCTGCAGTAACAGGCCCAAAGGCTAAACGATGGGCATATAGAACAAAATCGAAAAAAAACAAACAAACAAACGTGAACAAAGCAAAACGGAAGCGGAAGTTGCATGCGAACCTGCTCATTCTCTTGTTGTCGTTGTCGCTGTCGTTCTCAATGTCCTCGGCATTCGATTGTACTGTTGAGTTGCCTTCAATTTTATTTTTTTTTTTTTAGCTTGGCTTGCTTTCGAACAGTTAACTGAAATTGACAGCCTTTGCCTTGTTCTTCCAAGCGGCCAAGTTCCGACTACCTCGCGTTCCCTTCCTCTGCTCCCCGCGCTGTCTGTCTGCCTGTACTTTGATATCCATTTTTCTTCTCAGTGTGCTGCAAATGAGATTTTCAGTTCTATGACGGGCTGCATTATAGATTTTCCTGCATGGCTGCAGCTTAGTCCATGCTCATTTTAGCAAATTTATGAATATCTAATAATATTTGCTTGCATTTCACCAAATTGCGCATACGTCTAGTTGGCCAGTTCGCCTGGATAATTGCCAAAAATAGACCAAGAACTGTTAAGCTTAAGTAGTTTTTCGCCCAGAAGCCATCCATACGCAGACGATTGTCCTGCTTTCGTTCAATAATGTTGTCAACAATTTGCAGCAAGTTGGCAATTAAATGTTTCATGTTTATGGGGCAACAACAGCGACAACGACTACAACAACGTGAACGTTGTTGGGTATGTCGACGATGTCGCTGCTCCCAATGTGTCTGCCTGTCGTCGCCTATAAATTTTTTATTGCCTTTGTTGTTGGCATTGTACTGAAAAATGGCATTTCATTTACGTTTTGCGTTCGCATTCGAATTCGCATTCACATTCGCGTTTGCGTTTGCGTTTGCCTTTGCGTTTGCCTTTGCGCTTCTGCAGTTCGTGCTCGGTTCGAGCGTCGAGTGAAATTTTACGGCTCGTTGCTTGGCATGGCACTGTGGTTGGCCCCACGCCTTCGCACAATCCCGATTCGGCCCACTGCCAAACCGCCAGTGCCTGTTATGGGTGGCCAACAGACACATTTCAATAATTGTGCAACAACTGGAAGCGATTATGCAATTTCATCAGACCAAAAGGCACACTGCCACATGGAGGCATGGCTAAAAAAATAAATAGATTTTCAGACGAGTGAAAAACCGACTCTGTGATACACTGCAATTGCTCAAGAATTTTTAAAATATACATTTAAAGTTTGAAGAGTGTATAAGCTAATTAAATGAGCTGGAGCAAAACATGATTTTTTTATTATTTCGATTTTTGATTTACTAATCATTTGCAGATAAAGTGGATAAAGGAAGCCGAATTTCTTGAGACTTGTTTCATAATATTTAAAATTTTTGTCGTAGCTACTTAGAAATTTTAATTAGTTGAACAAAGTATCCAATTAGAAACCAATTTTAATGTAGCATTTTCACTATCAATTAATTTTATTTATTTTTTTTAAAATTTTTTAATTCATATTTTTGTTTTCCTTAAGGCTTTAAGTGGTTTTTCAGGGATCAAAACAATTATAATTTGTATACAACAAAATTATGAAATAATAATTATTTTTTAAGTTATTATTAAAATTGATTTATACAATAAAAATTAAAAATAATTATTACACATACATTTTTGTATAAAAATATAATCATAACTTTAATTTCCAATTTTTATTATAAAAATAAAACCTTTGATATTTTTTTATTAGAAAATAATTTTTACCACCTTATAAAAATAATTTGTTTATGTATATAAGACTATAATTTCTTTGCTGGGAATTTTCTGAATTTAAGATTTATTTATTTTATTTAAGTATTTATTTATTTTTTATTTAAGTAAATGAATGATTTTTTGCCTCAAACGTATGTTTAAGTAATTCTTGAGCAAAAAAAATCTAAACACAAATGAGAAACATTTTGTATTTAAATTAAATTTGTTGTATTCAGCTGCATTACAATTTTAGTTACAATTACATCATTTTCAAAATTTCCTAAATTTTCTTTAAATTTGAAAAGTACATATATAATATATATATATATATAATATTAACATGAGTAGTAGTTGCTTTACTCTGCAAAATGAACAGCTTAACCAAAATCTATTGCTGCATACATAGAGTATAAACAGTAGATGTGGAATGTTTGTATTTTTGTAGCACGCCTCGTATGAATTTTTATATTGTAATATAGATGTGGAGTGTGTAGGTTCCTCATTCCCGAATGAGTCGGATGCTGCCGCTGCTGTTGCTTCTGCTGCTGCAGCATGGGTTGTTGTTATATTGTATCATGGGCTATACATCAGTTGAGCTGATATGGCATTTGGGGAAACGAGTTTTATTTCATTTGTGCGCCTGGCTCGATACTCTGTTGGCTTTGTGTTTGCTTCAACATGTTACTGTATTTCTATATA
The DNA here is from genome assembly GCA_030914335.1 of Drosophila borborema. Classification (NCBI taxonomy): domain Eukaryota; kingdom Metazoa; phylum Arthropoda; class Insecta; order Diptera; family Drosophilidae; genus Drosophila; species Drosophila borborema. The sequence continues at coordinate 7,951,647 of JAUESP010000306.1, read as the reverse complement.
TGTATATACACACACACACACACACACCCAATCACATGTATATATGTTTTTGTCTGTCTTTCATTTTGAGGTTATGCAAATTGTTATGCTGATATCATAATTAATTCGTTGGGGAAACAGGCCGGAAACAAATTGGGTTTTGAATGAGTTATTGTATTTTGCGGTATGTTGCATTTTTGTAGCGTACTCGAAGCAAAGGCGTGGCATCATCATCATCATCATCATCATCATCATCGTATTATTCTCATTTCCTTTGCATGATGAATTTTAGTGCTAAAAAGTAGCCAAGGGAATTTTATTATTATTTTTCATGCTTTGTTTTACTATTGCATCTAATGAGTTTTACGTCATAAGACTTTTGAGCTTGTTGCCAACTTTTTAAGAGCATGCCATCAAAGGCATCAAGATTTAGCCTGGTCTACTGTTTGTGTGCTCAGAGTTGGGCAATAGCTGGAACGAATTATAGTTTGCAGCTGGCGAGCCATAAAAAAGTCACAAAACAAAATGCAGGACAAACAAGCGAATGTCCTTCAGCATAGATCAAGTTTCCCGACCAAAAACAATGAGCACTGCTTCGTCCTAAGTTCTACAAATTATCAGCACTTTACTGTCATGGTTTCAGTTTCCGTTTCCGTATTATTTTCCTTTCTTTTTTTGGTCGAGTGTCCAAGGATATTTAGAGGATATGTGTGCTGTACGTTTTCGTTTCAAGCGAAGTGAAAAATTAACTGCATATTATAAATTCCTTTGAGCTGGGTTTTCACACATGCAAGCGACGCTGTTTCCGTGTGTCCACTTTGGCCGGCCACTGCGAGCCAGCTCCACCTCCGCGGCTGCCTGGCAGCAATTGTCCGTGAGATCTGTGGCGTTTGGATTGGACTGCATTTGCATATGTGTGGGCAGCTCAAAAAGTTTTAGATATTTTTTGGTAAACTGAATTTTTCACGGCTCCTTATCGCACCCGGTTTGGGCTTTATGCATACAGCTCCGGTAAAATTGATTACATTTAATATTAAATATTGTATATTGCGGAAAAGTATGTGTTTGAGTTTAAATTTTAACGAAATTCCTTCAATTTGTTTCTTTTCATCTTGGCAGCAATTTGAGTCTGAATTCACATACGGAGAGAGAGAGGTAGAGAGAGTAGGGAAACAAGTTTAGAAAATAGCAAACAATATTACCATTAAAACATCTCTTGCTATCGATAGAACTTTACGAATGAAGCTTTACGAATAATAAACCAAAAAATATAAAACTAGAGCTCGCAAATATCTGTTGACAGTTTCCTAATATCTGTCGCAGTCTCACACTCAGTGAGCAATCGATTACGTTGGCTCTTTAACGAGCTCGTTTGCGATCGGTGATTGGTTGAGTTTTATGAAGCAAAAAGTCTTTTATGAATGTTTTTGTATGCATGCGAGGGTTATATTCGTTAAGCGCATGAATAACGTACGTGAGTGTGAAGGTGAAGACTCTTCGAGTTATATGCTCACTTACTACGCGCGCAAAACGTATCGCTCCCGAAATGATATGCAGGAAAAGAGCATCAACTGAGCGATCAATCGAAAATCAAAACGAAAAGAGCTGAAGACTAGAGAGAGAGAGAGCGAGTGTAATTTGCGAGCTATGGATAAATTCAAAAATAACTTCAAGTCTTAGTACTGCAATCTAATTTACTATATTGCAATTTCTCTGCTTGTTGCTGTTAGTTATTTACTTTCGCATACAGAGCTGGCTGAGTGGAAAGAGTTAAGAGCAACATGCCTGCAACATTTTGTGGCAACTCTCGTGGTATTAACTATGTCATATGTATCTGCCTCTGTGCGTGCATATGGGCTGTTTGTTTGCTTATTTGTGCCTGCCCCACCTCTCTGTCTCTCTTCCTTTTTCACTAGCACTTTCACTCCCGCTGTGCAAGCGCCTGTCTGCTTCAATGTCAGTTTGTTCGCTTGTGTTTCGTTTTTGCCACCGAGGCCGCAAATACTCCAGCAATAACAACAACAACAATGGCAACAACAAATACAACAATAAGCGTGTGAATGCCTATGCTTACCCTTGCCTACCTTCTGGCTGGCGAGTGTGTCAAAGGGCGCATTTGGTTGTTTCGTGGTGCCTGTGGCGTATACGCAATGTGGCCACCATTTGCCAACGTGTTTGTGTAAACAAAGTTGTGGAGCGTCTATTTGTTTGTCGTTTGCTTGCCAGTTTGTTTATTGTCGCACTCGAGCACAGAAACTGAGACTCCAGCTAAGACCTTAAGTCGCACCAGTCACAATCGCTGGCCCCTGTCTTGTTGGGCATTTAGCCAGCGTTTCCTCGTTTCGGCCACGGCTATTGCCCACCTTGCCGACTCGAGAGAGCAGCTCGTTATGCTTCCGTTTCCGTTCGCTCGTTCGCCCGTTTGCCGCTACCATTTGGCATTGGAATGCCCTTTTGATTGATGGCCAGCGCATTTGTTTGTTTCTTTTGTTTGCTTTTCGTTTCGGTTTGCTTTCTTTCAGACTTTCTCCACCCCCAAATACTTATCCATATGTAGCGCTTCATTGGTGATGGTTTACAGTTCGCCTTATTGTGCCCCAAGGCAACCAGCCACATTTATGTAATTGTATTGCGAGTGGGAGTCAGCGCCAAATTGAATGCCTGAGTGAATGAGTGAATAAGCAGCTGTGGATATTTGCCAATTGTCTGAATACATTTTCTGTATATGTTTGTTCTTATTTATGCGGTGAGGTGAGAACAGGAAGTAATCAATGAAAAATACAATAAAATAAATTGTCATGCTTCTGATGGACTTATGATATGTTTTAACCACTCAAAAATTTAATGTTCAATAAGTTGAATTCTATGATTGATTATTGTACTTCAAGATGTTGAATCTCTTTAGTAAAGATGTTTTATATAAGAGCAGTCAAATTCTCCTAAAAGCAAACTTTTTTCATATGAATCTTTATCTATTATTGCCGGACGACTTTATATTACCATTAAATACAAGTCGAATGAACTTTTAGGCCCAAAGATGCAGCAGGAGCAGTAAGTCTTTAGTAAACTGAATTGCTCTTTGTTGTTCTGTATTTGTCTGTCCCCATGATTCTCCATATATGTGTGTATATATTTTTATGCTGTTCATCTGAGTTGACTGTCCTTATTTGGGTGGTTTGTTTGGTTTCCATTATCCTTGAAATAAACTGCCCACTAGGTCAAACACATATACGCTTCAACGTTAATATGTCTGTCCAGCTGTCAGCCGTCAGTTCCAATTTCATTTGGCCTTTGTCTTTGTTTTTATTTTGACCCAGTTTTTTGGTACCTTGAGGAGAATTAATATCATTGGCTTGCTGTCAAGAGCTTCGGCAACAAAGGTGCTTCAATAAGAGAAACACAAACAAGGCAGAAGCTGATTTTGAAATGCTTTAATAATTAGCTCGTTTAGCTTAGGTGCTTTGTAGTTTCGTTGTTTTTTTTCTCTTTTGAAGCACTCTTGCCTGTAATTTAAGCTAATTTGCAGACACTCATAAAACCTCGAGTTGCATCGTGGCGGGGGAGACGGCGGCGTTGGCGGTGGAGGCAAGTCCCGGATATTGGCGCTAACAAAATGCAACACTTGAGCTGAGAAATTGCCGTAATGAGCGCGAGCTGGCAGCATCCGGATCCGGACCCCCGAGGGTTGCGTCAGTGCAAAATTGTTTAATTACTGCAAATTCCTTCAGTCGTCGCGTTTGCACGCTTTTCTGTGGGTTCTGCCACAGTTAAGGCTTAGGGAATGGGGAATGGGGAATGGGCCAGGAGGCATGAAGCATGGAGCATGGAACATGGAATGGTGCAGTGCCCTGAATGGGGTTTGACACATTTCCAGTTGTTGCTTTTGGCGGCATTTTTGGGTTGGCTGCTTCTCGGCTCTAAGCTCAATTCGGCTCACTTGTCGCTCCATCTCTTTCTTGCCTAGCCTTTCTATCTCGTTCTTTCAATTTAACATTTCGCTTTCCCATTTCCCATTTTCCATTTCTCGCTTCCCATCTGCCTGCCGCCATAGATTTCATTAATTTGCCATTAATTTGTATTTTCTTTGCAGTCGCTTGCTCTTGTTGATTTTCCTTTTTTGCTGCGAGCAAAAACTGGCGCATTATTTCAACCCATTTGGGGGCTAATGAACTTACTGAAGGGTTGCTCATCATCATCCACTCGTACCGGCCGCCCATCGCCCCATACCCCCTTTCCAGCTCAGCTTCTGCCAGACGTTTGCGACTACGGCTCGTTTAGTTTTTGAGCGTTTTTTAGGCCGACTCGCCTGGTAATGATAAATTAATTTGTAGCTCGACTTAGCATAGCTAACAAGAAATACTCAAGCGAATGAATGCGTCCTCAAATGGGCAATAAATTAGTTTTTCTTCAGGGGTTGAGCATAATTAAGTCTGCCTTATGTGTGCCGCGCTTCTGCCTATTTACAATGAATTTATTTCATACATCTGTCATAGATCTCATTTGGACAAATAATAAAGCGTCGAATAGAATGGAAAATCAGAGAGAAACAAATTATTTCAGATTAGTTAATAATTAGTTACAAATTTGCAGAAGATAAACTGGATGTCTGCCTAAAAGATATTTTTATAGCTCAACGGAGGAACTTATAGTTGTAAGCGATCTCTGTATAGTATATTATACAGAGACTGTGTTCAGCCGTACTTTTTATCCCCCTACGCTCGTTGTTCTTGTATATTAAAATGAGTTCATCTTTTGAATAGTTTAGATGTTTGTGCATCGACATTGTCTAAATCGACTATAGACACAAATACAATAGGAGATGGCAAGACAGTACAAACTTTTTAAAACTTAGCTAGAATATTGTCGGAACTTTGCAGAACAGTTCTGCCATACCTAAATATACATGTTACATACTCGTATATACCTGCATATAGTACAATAGAGAGCAGTACAGCCAGAGTCGTTCGTTCGCTTTTAACTTCAGTTTTTTAAGGTCAGCAGAAGATACAAAAAATATAAATAATAAACTCATTTGCATTTACTTAAACCTATGGAAAAATAAAAAATAAAATAAAACATCTCATCTTTATAAATTATACTAAATACGTAGGCATTTTTTATCACATAAAATATTTAGTTTATAATAAAAAAAAAACAGAGCTTTAAAAAAAAATATGCAAAATACCAAAATGAAACCAGAATCAGTTTGCAACGTTCAAAGTTAAATTAGGCCAAGTCATTTTGCATTTGATCCCCAATAAACCAAGTGAACTCAATTACTGTATTGGCCAAGGAATAGACTCGTGCAATCGCCAGCAGCATTCCAATGATTAGCAAAGTTGCAAAGCAGTTGGGAAAGCTGCAAAATGTTGATGGCCCAGACGACAGGCGACATGATTAATAATTGTCTGAAAATATTGTGCCACTTTCATGGCAGGACGTCAGCTACCAACTGATATGTGTGTGTGTGTGTGTGTGTGTGTACTTACTGTATGTGCACAGGAATCTCTGTGAAAACTTTAATTAATGGCTCAGCAGTAGCAGCAGCAGCAGCAACAGCAACAGCAATACCAACAACAGCAACAAAATTGTCTATTTTACTAATCTGCAACACAAATATTTTATGAGCACACTAAATCGCAGAGCTTTGTGGGTGTGTGTGTGTGGGTGTGCCTCTCTGTGTGTGTGTGTTGACTTGATATTATGAACTGGCAAGCCGGCACCCAAGGGCAATCATATTCAAATTAATATACCCAATGTGTTGTACAGCCATAAATTTTGAGGCCAGGCCCAGTGGCTGGCATTCGGACTGCGCTGTTGTTGTTGTTGTTGTTATTGTTGGGGTTCCGTTATGCTGTTGGCTGGCCAGGCTACCTTCACCTTGTAAACAAGATAATTATGGCAGCAACTATGACAGCGAACTTCCTGTTCCTGGACAGCACACAACTCCCCTTCCCTCGTCGCTCTTTGTCTCTATCTCTGCGTCGGCGTCGACGTTGGCGTGTGTCCCTCGCCTTGGGTCCCGCGGGTGGGCAAGAGTAAACTCATTTCCTGACAGACAATTTTGACTGCTCCACGAACTGTTGACAATGCCCAAATGTTGGTGCTGGAGCGTCTAACTGTTTGGAGTTCAGCGTTTCGTGCATGGGACCACAGGATTATAGCCGCCTAATGAGGCTCTCAGTTGGCGCTAACCCAGCCCTTGAGCCTCGCTATTGACTTGGCTTGTTAGCGGCACGCGCAAACAACTCGAGCCAAGAACCAGCATGCCAAATCCAGTCAACACTTGGGCCCCAACTTAACGCAGCCGTTGCGCTAAGATCAACGGAAACTCGCATCAAAGCTGAAACATTTTTTGCGACACTTAAAGACCAAAAAGTCAGCAATCTCTCTGCCACTCGCTCTTAAACAATGCAAGACGTAGTGCTGGAAGTTTCTTTGTGCAAATATGTAAATAGCCAAGAGAAGATCTAAATGGAGGACAACAAACAACAGCTTAAGCAAATAACTAAAGCTTTTTCCTCTCTTCAGAAGTACTTTAAGTGCGCTGAGATAAGGTGCAATGTTATAAATTCTTTCTTTAATACCAGCTCAGTATGTGAAGTCTTTGGGAGAATTGTAGAAATGTCTGAATGAGTGATTGGATCAATTAAAAAATATGTTTATGTTTAAAGACAATAATGCGATTGGTACAGTTATCTATATATTCATTACATACATTCAGATCTTGGTATCTGAATGCCATGGGGGCTTTCGCTTGCCATTCCTTTAACTAGCTCATAATTGGAATCTGCTTGGGGATGTCTGCCATTCAATGATTTGGCCTTAATCAAATTGCCACCACAAAAATTATCTGAGCCACATGTCAAAAAAGTTCTCGATATCTCTTGTTGGATGATGCTTAGCGCCTTTCACTTTCTCATCTTTGGCCTCTTGGCTCATATTCATTTGAGCCTATTATTGGAAAAGTTGCGGCAACTTCGCTAAGCTTTTGTTATGACGATGATGATGGGTCACTGGGCGCAGGGGCGTTGCTCGCTTTAGAATTATCGAAATGGCCATTAATAAATATAAGTATATAGCCAACGAGTACAGTTCTTCTTCTTCTTCTTCTTCTTCGTTTTTGTTGTATCAACTCTCTAGCGTGAGTTATAGCAGGCAACACGTGCCTACGGCACAGGCCAAAAGTTTTCAAAAAAAAAAAAAAATTACATAAAATATGATGAATATTCTGAATACCGAATATTGAATACTTGTTATGAATCAAATGAATGTTAGTCTAAGCTACATTAATCTATTTATAATAAATCAACTTGTTTATACAATTTTAGAAATATAGTCACTTTTTAACCTTTTATTTTTGTTTAGTTAAGCGCAGTCTTATAGCTAATATACCTTAATCTATGGTCATACACAAAAAATATACAAAAAATCCTTCACGTTTATGAAGTTATCGACGGTGTTAGCTCAAATCCACTTCACAAAAAAAAAAAAGAGGAAAAAAAAAGAACAAAACTTTTTGGCAACGCAAAAAAATCACGAGGCACTCACTATACACTGGCATCCTGCACTTGTCTCATCTGTGGGCTGCCTCCTGCTGGATGAAGCTATGAGCCACAACACGTTCGTCAAACTTATTGATTTTTGTGTGGTGCGGAATGCAGTTTGCGGCTTGTGACTTAGTTAGCGAATTATGAAAATATTTGCGCTGCGCACTTTGCCAACCGGATTCTGGTTGAATTACAACGGCCCGAAAGCTCACTGTATCCGCCGTCTATTTCGGAGTCAATGCAAAAATCCTTCGTGCGTGATTCACACACACACAGCATATATGAAAATGGATTAACTGTACTGGAAATTGTTGATGGTACAGGTGCTGGAGGTGCAATTGCCACTAACAGAGTAAACTCTTCCAATTGTCGCTTCAATGACCTATAAACCGAATCATAGACAATTTCATTGACAAAACGAAGTGCGTATGCTCTGAATATTGTAACGTAGTTGTCTGTTTGAGAATAAAACAATAATAATTATAAAATAATACATGCTAATGTTTCTTTTAAAATACAAAAAGAAAAGCAAAAAAGTAAAATATAAATATGTCATGTTCTAGAATTTGTTTTATAATATATATGAGTATATAGATAAATAATTTATATTATTCTTATTTTTTGACTAAAATTTTACTTTATTTTCCCATGCAAAGTTTTATGTGAGTTGGCATTTATTTCGTCTATAAGCTGCAGATAATTTTTAAATAATATATAAAGAAAAGATAATATATATAGAAAATTTAAATATTCTACTTAATATTATTATATATTATATATTTTCTATATATCATATATTTTCCCTTCTACTGATATATAATAGTTAGTAAAATATCTGGTTTACATGGCAATTGCATTTTCTGTATAGTTATAAGCGCTTGTCATTAGATTAAAAAACATTTTTAAGTTAACCTCAGTATTTATAAAACTTAATCAACTGTAGAGTATTGCGCAGTCGATGCATGCCATATGCCAGTGATTTTCTGTAACTGCTCTAGCTATTTTGGTGACAGGTGTATTTACAAGTCATGGTAAAATGCTCATAAAAAAAACAGGAAAACACACAGAAAAAAAAAAAAATAAAAATAATAATAAAGTAAGGAAAACAGAACCCAAATATGTGAAACATAAAACAAACTTCTAGTCGCATAAAAAATAAAATTGCTTCCCGTTGCAGAAGAAAAAATCAAAACAAAACGTGTCTATTGGCCAGGAATTGGATATCAGCAGTCGAAACATTTCAGTGTTAAAGTTGAGGCATTAAAAACCGAATCGTTGTAGCATTGGACTGGGTTAAGGGTTAAGCTCGCCAGCCACGAAAAAGGGAAGAAGCTGACAAAAAAGTGCACCCATAAAATTGTTGCCCGTCTCGTTTCCATATAAAATGATTTTGATGGATGATGCTGCGCAACTTGGGAGCATGTGTTTTGAGATTTACGCCAAGAGCTTAGCAAATGCGAAAGTGTTGCTCGGGATGCCCTAGATGCTGGCAACGCTGTGATGAGACGTCTGGCGGCAGCTGAGCTTAGTTGATTTAAGTTGAGTTGAGTTGAGTTGAGTTTAGTTGACTGCCTGAATACGCTGAGATGGGCGACCAAGACGCGTGGTTAAATGAACTGGAAATTCGCTATAGAAGGAGTAAGAAATGGTTGTAAAAAAACTGAGCTAAAGCAAAGAGAGAGGTAAGCGATGTGGGAAAAGTTTCTGGGAAAAATAACTACAAACTGGCACTATGATAGGCAATTCAATTCTTGTAAGGCTATAAACGACAAATTAAAAAAAAAAAAAGAAAGAAAAGAAAAAGATGTATATATTAAATTTACATACATAATTTTTAAGAGAGTCAGGGAACATTATGTCATTTAGATATTTTCTTAAATTATATAATATGTTCGTAACAGCTTTGCTATCTGATCGAGCGATCTACATTTATGTTTATCTCTCAATTGTTTATCAATCCGGTCACATCAGCAGATCATAAAGAGAACTTAACTGCCTTTGTGGGCTGTCTGTAGCGCGTGGCAGTCAGAGTCTGAGCTTCAGCGGATTGGGACAGCGTCTTATAAGTGTGCAGGCGATGGTGGTCGCCGAGGTCTCTGAGGATATGGCTGTCAAGTTTTACACCGTTGGGTGCTAAAAATCATAAAATCAATGTGTCATAAAAAGTATCAGCGGATCCGGTGCCCAAAAGCCGGCATTAAGGCTAGAAGGAAATTGTTTGGTTTGCGTATTTTTGTTTTATGCCTTTTCAATGGTTGCGCAATCTGTGTGTGTATATATATAATATATATATATGTATATATTTATGCGTGTGTGTGTGTGTGTGTGTGTTACGTCTGTTTACAGATGGCATACTCACTCATATACTTAAGGCAGAGTGTGAAGGCGCCACTTTAATCAGTGCTCGGAATGCGGCGCTGAGATTTTACACAATTATGCGCTGTTAGTCGACGAAAACTAATTTCTACAATTTCCTGTAAACAATGCAATTTGCCAAGTGTATAAGCAAAAATAACAATAAACTAAATTACTGCAGAGGGAAAATGTAGCACACGCTGGGCCACGTGGGAGCTGCAGCAGGCAGGGGCTCTGTTTCGGAAATAATTAAAATGAGAAGTAAGGCGAACTGTAGATACCTGCTGGAGTCCCGTAGACAGACAAACAGTAAGACAGACAGACAGACAGACAGACAGACAAACAGTGAGACAGGATAGTTATCGAGTCTGGCTGTGAGTCGTCGAGCTGTCGAGCCGTGTGGCAACATGCGATGCTTTTGTGACTCTCTGGTAGGTTTGAGACTCGGTGTCAACTTCAGCTTCGACGTTGCCGTCGTCATTTTTTCCATGTAATTTGATTTCGTGTTCAGTGCTGCTCTTTGTGTGTCTGTGCGTGTGTTTTTTTTCTGCCATTTGCTCTCACTTTGGTCTCCTGGCACATTTCTGGTACATTTTGCGACGTACTAATGAATGACAGCAACAGCCGACAACATCAGCTAAGACTAGCGCAACCATCAACCATCAACCAACAGCAAACAGCAAACAGCCGACAGCCAACAGCTAACTGCCAACGGCCAACACAGCGAACAGGCGCCGTATAACTGGCATAATGCTGATGATAATGTTGATGATTTTAAAACGCGCGTGTTTCTCCTGCAATTGCTGTCATTTGGTGCCATTTGGTGTCATTTGTGGGCGGCTAAGGCCTTAAATTGTTGTCTAGGCTAGCTATTGAATGGGGCCCCCTTTTCCCCAAGGATAACTAGAGACAGGAATCAGGGATATACGACAGCTTGTTGGTTGAACTCTAACGAGCAGGTCGTGTATTTAAGGAATTGCTCGATAATCTGTGAAGCAATCAAAGACCAAATTGTTGTTATAAAGATAATTCGCATTGGTCTGCAAGTTGAAGCCTTAAAGTGGAAACAAGTGAGAGATTGAACAACAATTGAATTGAGTGCATGTTGATAGCAGAAGTGGTAAAAGATGGCTGGCTATTGAAGAGCTGTTTGAAAAATTGTTGCCAAAGAAAAATGAGTGAAAGTCAAGAAAAGTTGCATAGGGCAGAGGCTAAGTTGTATGCTCAAAAAGTTCGCATTTTCTTTTAGAAAACTGGAAAAGCAATTCTTTTCTAAAGTTTTAATATCTTGTGCACTTGTGGCTCTCATAAACTTAAGACATTTTCTGTGCCTGTCTGGCTACTCCTTTCTATATAAATCTACTACTATTTTTCAACATTGGAATATATATAATATCTATCAGAAAAGTGCGCCAAAATTTAAAGCTCGAGACGAGCTTAAAGTATATTCAGCCAAAATATCTAGTATATTGATAAACAATGGAATATGCAGATAAAACATATCACTTTAATAATTGTAAACATTGAATTTGATTAGAATTCAAAAGTTGAGCAAAGATGAAGCCATTTGAAGCGACCGCAAACAAAATGGCTGACAGACAATTCTATATATTCTGTCAAACTGTTAGACGAACATAATGAACTGTCAGTCACAGATACGGATACAGGCACAATTATATACACATATATACATGTGTGTATATGCACATACTACATGTGTTGTTTGAGTGGCGCTGTCGCTGTCATAAAATCAAAACTATGAAAAACGACAACGTCAACAAAGACGAAACTAGAGATGGATATGGAGCCGTGTGGGGGATATGCTGGGTTGTGCGAAACACTTAAAAGAAAGTAAATAAAAGCGAAAACAGAATTAATTGCTTCACATGGCATATAATTTAGATATATGTATATGGCATGCAGAGCCAACATGTGATATTGATGACAATAAAACCATAATGGCTAGAACCGCAAATGAACCCAGCGAAAAGCACAGCTTGCGTCTGTCTGGCCCTGTCTGTTGGCGGTCTATAGATGGCTTTGAATGTGCATTCATCTGAGGCGAAAGCTCAACTTAATATCAAACAAATACGGCTAATGACAACAACAAATAGGTTCATTGTCAGTACATTCGGGTGTGTGTGTGTGTGTGTGTGTGTGTGTGTGAATGTGTGAAGCCAACTGAGTTTTTCCAGCTCTAAAAAACTTTCCTTGACAAAATTGTTTTTGATATTCGCTCAGCAGGTTGTTGAGCGAGACAGAGAGTATATATACTATTTGATATGTTTATCTATGTCCAGAGAAACAAAAATTTGAGCAGAAATTAAGCTTTAAAAATTGAAATTTATAGAGCATCAATAAATAAATTTGATCTAAATGCAGAAATTTTTAGCAAATGTTAATCAAAAATTATATTTTTATTCGATAGGTTGACTAATCTCAAGAAATAGTCTTTCGAGTTGCTGAACAAGTATTACGGAAGCGGCTATGCCCCATTGGAGTATTCACACTTCACTCGCAGAAAATATAAGCGAATATTCGTTGCACTTTCAAAAACCAAAGCTTATTATTTATCATTATTATTCATTGTAGAATTATATTATAATATTAAAGATATTCTATTTAAATACATATTTCATTTTTACTTATATAAAAAAAAAAAAAAAAAAAAAAAAACGAGCTGAACAAGATGCATAGCTAATTTGAAGCACTTCGTTAGGGTATTCATCGATTTGTTGACAATCTGATCGAGTGCCTGAGATTCAACTCACGCGCCAATGAGCCATTGACATGCTGTTCAGTGCCAACAAAGTGCTTCAATCGCAATCAAGCCAAATAACTTTGCGCTAATTTGTCTGAGTATCGCCTCAGTGGCAACATTCACATGAATTAAAAGTCGGTGATGCTCTATAACCTTCAGCAAACAGTTCCAAGTTATATATTTATTTCAGGCAACGAAAAAACGAGGAGAAAAAAAAATACAGGCAAACAATGTCAAATGCAACTGAAACTTTTGCTAGTTTTACTTTAGCGCCTTCGCAAAAAGAACAAAATGCAAACAATACAAAACAAACGAAGACACACAGAAAATATTATTAAAAGGGCGCAACCCCAATGCGCAATGCGGGGCGTATGGGGCAGAAGTCAAGGCGATGAGGAGCTGCAGTGCCGAGGAGAGTAGAACAGCAGCGAAATGTTTCTGGCAGGTTGAACGAAGTGCCTGGGGCCCTGTATTTGTGTGTGCAGTTTGAGGCCAATGGCAAAAAAGACCTTTGAGAAAAATCTGGAAAAACTTATCCTTGAAGCCGAGATACAGATATACTTAATAATTGTATAGAACGCCTTCTGTATGTAAAATTTACTAAAGTTTCTTTGAATAGCATATTAGCTTAAGGATAAACTATATTAAATGCTGAAAGCAATTTGTAAATATATTTAAAAATAATATGCTCATTTGATAAAGTTGTCCAATTGGTAGCTGCACATTTATAATATCTTAACTTAACTCTATACATTTTGATTGCTTGGATTACATGCTACGAGTTTTGCCTCTCTAACTACCCATCTGTCACAATCAGAGAGCAACTCTTAACTGTCAGTCAGCGTAGGTATGTAGCATGCTATCTTTACACGGAAACCTTTTTACTCCGCTCCATGAACTCGTGCATATAGCTACTACACATACACCCACACGTGGCAGGGGAATAAGCCTATCCAGGTATGCGTTTGGCAATGTGCGTGCCACAATAACAATTTGTTGAGAGTTGTATTTTATTGAGCCTTACACAAGTGCACAAGTTTTTATGCATACAAAATACATTGATATGATTGTTGTTGCAGTTTCTTATTTGAAATCAATGCTCCTTGAGAGAAGGCATGAATAGACGAAAGATTTTTGACAGAGAAACTAACGAGTCGAGCAGTTCATGTCTAAATGATTCTGTGTACGTATAAAGAGGATCAAAGAGACTTTACGAGTTGATTCGCCATGTGAGAAATTTATATATTTCACATAGACTCATAATTGTAAATTTCTTTTAACGAAATTCTTAAGGGCGATGCACAAATTCAACTATAGGGTAGTTTACAGTCGAATACAGCTGAATGAAAAACTTTTTCATGTAATATTTTATTTGTTGTCTTTTCGCAACTGTTTTTCTTCCGACTTTAAAGCGAACGGAGAAGGAGCTTCAGACTGCCGACTGGAGGAGTTTTCAGCCAGCTTCAGCCTGAATCACTGTTGCGTTGGTGTTCAACTGCAAAATAGCTGAGCTGAGTTTACATTTGACAGATATATTATTTATTTGCTCTAGCAATTGTGCATATGGTGAAGTTTTTAATTTTGTTTGCCTTCTTGCCTTGTCCCATTTAAGATGTTGAGTGTATATGGCTGGAGCTTTAATTCGCGTTATTGTTGCTGGTAAATATAGAAGATGAAAACTAATAAATTTTACACTCTTCTTATCGGATGAATTGCTCACTCGCTCTCGCTATCTGCAAGATGTCTTCGTGTAAAGCTCTTTCCCTGAACCTCGTTTAGGGAGCGATATGATTGACTCTCGCAAATTTTGCTCAAATTCTTAGAGCCTAAGAGTCAGGTAGAACTTCTGTGGATTGTCGAAGAACCAGTTGATTGACCTATCTATCATTTTGACATTGAATGACATGTTCGACTATCGATTGATTTATCTTTAATTCAATATAAATAATAAGACCTTCATTTTATTTTTGTTTCTTAAAGTTATCTTATTTGCTACATATTTATGAAAAAAAAAAAAAAATTTGCACGACTGCCTTACCTTTTATATTAATTCCTTTTAGCCAATTACATACAGAAGGAGCATGCCTAGAGATAAGAAAAGAGTGAGAAGGAGAGAAACCCATGAATGGCTTACTGCGGGTTTGAAACAATGCGGCGCCACTTTCACTGCTCCCTTGAATAGAGGGATGAGAAATGACAAGCAAACATTGTCAGCATGGAAGTCTGGTTGTGTCTTCTTCGCCAAAAAGAATGAAAGAAATACAAAAACAAAAAGACCGAAACTCAGTGAAAAATATGTCAGATGTCACGATTTACTATTTGTTTGCCAATAAGCAGATGAAAATCGATGTTGGCATCTGTCTTCGGCTCTGTTTGTTATTTATTTCGCTTTCAAAGCTCAGGCGCTGTACAAATGAAAAATAAACAAATTTCTTAATGACAATGCTCGCGTTGTTCTGCAAAAGAGTAAATTGATATTGATGCTCATTGAAGCACATTTCGGGTCACAATGCAACTCGCCTCTGGGCCAGCTCAACGAACTCCAAGCTGTTGCGCATCTGCGGCTTCACACTCAACTGCGACTCTTAAAAGTTCTCATTTTTTTACTACTTAAGCTGTGTGGCAAGGAAGCATGAACTGACAAGTAAAGGACGGCATGGTATATTTACAATTTGTGTAAAGCTCTGACAAATATTAAAATGTTAAAAGGAATATTTAATACAATATTCCTTTACTTGAGGAAACACTGATTGTTTCTACATATGTAGCTATTACGTTCAAATAGTTATAATTGAACTAATGAATGAAATATTCGTTAATCATTAAACATTAGCATATCAAAATCAAATTCAATGTGTTTAAGTTCTATAGTAGAATAAAAAAAAAAAAAAAAATTATAAATAATAGTAATATTAAAAAAAATAAAAAAAAAAATACAAAAATACAAAATAATAATGATTATATTGACAAAAATAATAATAGAATTAAAATAAAATAAATAAATAAATAACATGAAAAATTCTGCTAATTAATTAAAGGATTTAGATATTATGCTTTGGCTGCTGCTTAAATTATTGTAATTTTTTTTATCGTGACTTCCTAAAATAACTCTCTTAAAATGCTTATGTAATTATTAGACTCAGGTGCTGATGTTCCCCCGAAGCTTTCGAGCACAGTTACCTTTCGCATTAGCATATTGTATATATTTATGTTTTTATTGTTATGAACCCGTTTTACTGAGCGCACATGTTGAAAAAGTTTCACACAAACACATTTACGATATGTGATTTTAATTTACTTGATTTTTTGTTTTTTTTTTTTTTGCTCTTATCTCGCAGGCAACTCTTTAAGTGGCATGCGTAAAAGAAAATGTGAATGTTTATGTGTACAAAAAATATGGCTTGTTTGTACATTATGCATAAATCACGCAGCCAATTAAATGTTTTGTTTTCGTTCGCTGACATTTGGTATGGAGACTGACAAGGAAACAATGCGTAACAAGGACAAGGTCTGTCAGGATCTAGATCGATATATAATGCCTAAAGAAGTTGAAGTAAATATTGGAATACAGCTGAATACATATTGAGACTGATTGATGTTTTTGATTGACATACAAAGCAAGCAAATCGGATCAAGTTGTAATTTACCCTCTTTATGAACAAGCAAATGAATATTACTTTTAAACTATTTTCAGTTTTCCATTAGCATATGTTAACGTGGCGTCACCTTTTGCATATTATATATGATGTGTGTATTCTGTATTCATAGATATTTTGAATAAATAACCCTGTCGATGTAATATTTATTGCCAACATACAAATAGCAGTGAAGCCATTCCCATCACTGGGTCACGCAGCAGGCATATGCAATGAGTGTTTTCTTGAAGTGTAGCGAGAACCATGTTAAAGTAGACCAAATTTAGTTGCTATACACATGTGAAGACGCACAAACATACACAAATATACAAATCACATAAATCTTTTTATTTGTCATTTTTATTGCTTTTTATTATTATACCTTTTTGCGTATTTGTGTTCTATGATGTGTCTGTGTGTGTGTGTGTTCGTCGCTGACATTGTGCTCGTCCTTATCCTGTTTGTCGTCGGCGGTATGCGAAATGCGTGCTCAGAAATATCTTGAAGCGGGTGACAAGATAGAAAACAAACGAAAGACGTCACAGCTGTACCTAAAAACATTCCAATTGCCCTCTGCCTGGCTGTGTGTGTGTGTGTGTATAACTAAAATTTCATAAAACGCCAGAAATATTAAATAATAATAAAAAGAGGATTTGTATTATATATGTAAACGTATTTATGTGTCGCTGTCACTACTTTCGCCGTTTCACTTTTATGTTTATGATCTGCACCTCGCACAAAACATTTTGTCTATGTGTGTGTGTGTGCGCGTGTGCGATTCCAATCAGCAGCCAAAAACTACTTCAGTAGCAACCAAAACAGACAAACTGACAATAGCGCCAAACAAAACGAGGCTTCAGCGTCCGCTGGCGACGTAGACGGGTCTGAGACCTCGAACCAGAGTCAAAGGGACTCCAACAAAGTCGACCCCAGAGTAAGGCTAGACACTCGGTTTTTCCCCATTCTTTTTTGTCCCCCAAATAACGACAAAATTGACAAATATTCGTTATATGGCTTTCTGAGTGAGCAGACCCCACTCCCACTCCCACTCCCACCTCCACTC
Source organism: Drosophila borborema (assembly GCA_030914335.1). NCBI lineage: Eukaryota > Metazoa > Arthropoda > Insecta > Diptera > Drosophilidae > Drosophila > Drosophila borborema. The sequence continues at coordinate 7,934,304 of JAUESP010000306.1, read as the reverse complement.
TCACTTGCACTCCCCAGCCCGCTCCGCTCGGGGCTCTCCTATTCAATTGTTATTTTCGTGTGTTTCGAAGGCTTTTAAGGCCGCAGCTGGCGTCGCTTGGTCGCTAGGTGGCTTCATTGTTGCTTTAGAGCCATTTTTAATTTGTCTGCCAAACAAATTGAAAAATGTCAAAACTGTTAACGTGGCCTCTTGTGTGTTTCGGCCACCGTCAATAGAAGTTATCGAGATGCGGCGATTAGTTTCGACTCTATAAAGTCATTGCGTAGATGAATCTATAAAATTTCTATGTTTAGTTTCATCTGTGAAAATAACTAGAATCAAATGTGTCTGCTATTTCATAAATGTTAATATGAAATTAAGTTTTATTATACCTATAAGCAATCAAAAACGTTTCGTTTAGAATAGCTGAAAAAAAAGGATCCGATTTTATCACAGACAGAGCAATAGCTAAATTGTTATTTTCTAAGTTGTTAATAACATTTATTTAAGCTGCAATTTAAACATTCATTTCTATTCTGTAGTTTGTTGAATTTGTCGATTTATTGACTGAGTAAAAATACTCGTGATGAAACTGAGCTGGATTATGCTCATGAAATCCGCTTGCGTTCTCTGTCAAAACTCACAAAACAAATTCTTCGATAAAACCAAAGTATAAATAAATATAAATAACAGTTAAGTTTCAATACATATGTTGACCTACTTTTTGAGCATTCAATTCAAAATTCAAAATTCAAAATTTCAAATACAAATTTTGCAGAGAGCAGACCCTGCGGGTAGCTTACCTACAAATGTTCCACACATAAACTCGATTATGTAGGTAGATTATGGAGAGTGCGTGTCAGTCAGTCAGTTAGCAAATGGCTTAAGTATCGAATAGTAATTGTTGTATTTAAATTTGCAATAAATTCAATAGAAATCTGCAGCTTTTGCAATGAAAAAGTTTTATTGTATGTATTGAATTTCGTATATTTTCTTTGTTGTTTCTCATATTAGTTTGTTTGTCAGTCAATATTAATTACAAAACACTTTAAAGTGTTGCCAAAATCAAGCTCAACTAGAATTGAATATTGATAAAGCCTTGCCTGGAGAAAGAGAAAATGTGTTGTAATATTTACCGGAAAGCAATTTGGCTGAAAGGTGCACGCCATTTCTATCGATATCTGACTGTGGTTGCGTGCGAGCGGCTTTGCACACCTGTATATATATGCTCTGTGCACCTGTATATACTGTATGTATACTGCTATGTGTGCGTGTGCGTGTGCGTCAAGCGTTAACGGTGTGAAATGGCGCATATGTAAGCAGGGCAAAATGGATTTATTGCTTTTAACACAGGACTTATAGACGGTTGAGCCTGGCGGCCGTTATTGTCTGTTCGGCGCGTCGCCATTGGCCATTCGCTATTTTCTCTGACTTTTGGCCATGTTGCGACGTCGCGATATGGCTTAAAATCTAATCGACGCCTTTCGTACTAGTCTACAGCAGTGCTTTGGCATTGGGCTCTGCACGTTATTTACTGACCGGAATTACCACTTTCAGCGGCATAATAGATTACACACATATAAGAATTTACGCCCACACACACACATGAGGAGTGGCAGACAGGCTGCCGGACAGCAGCAGTTACAGTTACGCACAACATTTGTAATTGCTTGTTGTTAACGAGAGGAAGCGGGCGGCACTTTGGGCCCCACCCTGGCACACACTTATGCATATTTAATGAGAGCCGATTTCCTTAGCTGTTTGGCCCTCCCCCTCCCGGTGGCACATTTGGCTACAAATCGTTGGCGGGAAAGCTTACATTTTTTGGCTATTATTAGCAAATCGCTTAAACAGGCTAAGGCCAGGCAACAGCAGAAGGTTTCACATTTAAATTGATTTTCGGGGCCAGGCATTTAAAATGTGAATTCGATTTGCTGGCAAACGGGCGAACGAGCCTGGGCAACTGGCGAGCTTACATAACAGACTCGTATAGCAGCTATGCAAGTTTTTGTAATCTTCTACTGTGTGTGTGTGTTGGTGCAAGTGCTGATAGTATTGAATTATAGTGCATATTTGGGTCATAGAATTTGCTGGTGCAACGAACAAAATAAAGAGATAAGCCGACGCATTGGGCAGGTCTTGTAAGTTAGGGGGGTAATCCATTTAACTGTGTATAATACAAATTTTACCAAAACATGAGTGAAAAAAGTTTATTGTAAAAGGATTTCACACTATAGATTTCAAATCTGAGCATTTTCTATATTACATCGCAATTTTCATTTGATAAAATGTTTTATTAATATCTTAGCTTGCATGTAAGAGAATTTTCACACGAATTTCTTTATTGTGAATGCCATATGGAAAGCTGTTATAATAATTTGGCTTCTTCTTTAGGCAGTTGAGTAATATTGGAGCTTTTATCTTTGAGTAAAACTAATTTTTTTTCTTTTACAAATTTGTTTTAATTGAAAAGATTCTTAAAATTCTTTTTTTTTTTTATACTAAAAAACATACTCAGCTGCATTTTAATAAACTCTTCATTAATTTAGATTGTCTATTTTAGATAAAGTCTTCAATATATGTTCTTGATTGTACCGCAATGAAACAGAATTAATTCAGACTTCTGGCAGGCAAAAAAAAAAAAAAAAAAAAACGATTAAAAATTATTTTTGTAATTATCGTAAACTAATTGAAACTTTGATCATTAATCAATTGAGTTTTCAACCAATAAGTGCTATTAATCAAAGTAAGCCCGTAAACAATCTCAAGGCCAGGATAAGAATGGCGTGTCCATTGACATCTCGCTGAACGACGATGAGTTTGAGGTTTTTTTCAACGAGACACTTTGGACTCTTGGCAAACAACAAGGAGCTGCCTGCCAGTTCCAGCCTCTATTTTCAGGGCGATTCTTTAGTTTTTAATTTCCTTGCTCATGCCCATTGCAAAATGTTGTTGTGTAAAAAGTGAGAAGAGTTAGAGTTCCAACTCATAAAGTATATAAATTATTCAATAGAACATGGGCGTATTTCTTTATCTAAGCATTTAGATGCCGAATGAAAGCCAGAGACATAATAATATAGTATAATTATTAACCATTTTGTTTTATAGTAAAGTATACTTCTTTTTTTCATTTTTCATTCCATAATATTTTATTTTTAAATTTTTATATATTTATGAAATATATATTTGTAGCTTTAATTTTCCATAAAAAATAATTAGTCTTAGATTTGACTGTCTCTAAGTAGAACTCGAACTTCAATATATATGTATACAAATTTTAGGGTATCCTCTAGTTGGTCTGTTCCGCTGGGAAATTAGTTTTAAATCAAAATTAAATTTATGGTGCTTAAGAGATTTCAAGTAGCTATAAGTGCTAAACTTTGGTAGCTGTTTTTAAGCTTACTTATCCGTTAAAAAAAGCTAAAGTTTTAAAATGTTGTAAGTTATTAAAGTTATGCGCAAGGTTTTATGAATATATAATATCATTTGTACTATTAATATGTATACATATAAAAACATTTTTTTTTTTTTGTTTGTAATTAATAATATAGACAAATTATAGAAAAAAGATGTACTACAATAAATATTATAAATTGTATGATGAGCAAAGTTAAAGAGCATGTATAATAATGTATTAAAGACCATTGTATAATAAAAATGAATCATTCAATTTAATGTTTACAATTTGGCAAGATTTGTTGTGGAAAGTGCATTCACTCATCTATGAGAAATGCTGCAAAAGGCCAAGCTGAAGTAGGAAAAATAAAGAGAATTGTTACTGTGCTTGAAGCGGCTGGCAGCAGTTGTCGTCAATGAGAAGTGACTCTTTAATTACTTGTAATTTGTTTTAATGCCACTTGAGGGCAATGCAAAAGCTGGCATTCGAACGCATTAAGCACCTGACTGCACTGCTGAGGACAGAGGAGTGGCTCTGCCTCTGGCTGCTGCCTTCTGCAACGCGTTCTAGTAATCCCTGTCGCAAGCTGCTCATTTTGTTTGATTTACTTAGCAACTTAATAAAACTTTGCTGCATGCCAGCAGCCAGCAGCCAGCACTTAAATGAGTTATGAAACAATTTGTGTAGCCAACGTGCTCGCTCTCATGTACTTAGATGCGTATGTGGACGCTGTTGTCCTGTACAGGTATGCGTAATATGCGAGTATGTGACCGAAATTGATCATTAAACATTGAAATCGAAGGAGAGTGGATGTGCATATACTTGTTGTTGTTGTTTTTTTTTTTTTCTGTTGGCTCAACCTCGGGTTGCGTCAACTCACATTGAAGAAGATAATTTGGTCAGAAACTCATTTCATTTAATAGCGTGCAGGTTTATGAGTCAAACAGACGCAGCGAATGGGCAGGAAACGTACGCGGATGACGCCGCGCATTCAAATTGCAGATTGACAAATGCTGTGCGACTGTGTGTGCATGTGTGTGTGTGTGTGCATGTGTGTGTGATGTCCTTCTGGCAGTTGAGTGTAAGTGTCAGGGTATGCGTGCGATTGTATATGTGAGCAGAAGCAATTAAAATGCGGCAAACGACGCAGTAAATGAAGCAAATGTTCCAAATGCGTTTGCCAAAAGCATTGTGGGTTAACTGCAAGGTTGTGCGGGCATCTGAATGTGCGGCAGTGTCTGCGTGTGTGTGTGGCATGATAGTAATAGTAGTGTGCATATGTGTGTGTGTGTGTGTGCACCAAATTAACAAAGCCAGACCACCAGACCACCAGACCACCAGACGACCAATAACCCAATGCCAGTAACTTGCGCAGCGTTGCGAACTTGAACAATGGCGTTTCGTTCACAGATGTGATGGGAATGGTGAGTGGTGATCGCCACGATGATGATGATGATGATGATGATGATGCTGTGAATGGGTTCGCTGCCGTAATGCTATTGGCCGCCATTGACGGTTGAACAGTCGAACGCTAACCGTAGTCAAAAGGATTCACTGCAAAATTACTCAAATTGAGTTGGGATTTGAAATTGCGTGAAAAGACGCATTGGCGTTCAGCTCAGCCCGTCCCGGCACTCCCGGCACTCCCAAACTTTCCATTTTCATTTGCGCCAGCCAATGCCAGCGAGCAATCATAAAAGTCAACTAACTTGCTGCCACTCGCCCTCGAGTCGGCATCGTCTGTTGTTTTTCATGTGCCACAGCAGCAACCGGAGCAACAGCAGCAGCGGAAGTCCTTGAATAGCAGCGACCATCACTGGAGGCACTTTCGCCTGGCATTGTGCATAGTTTATGTGCCGTACTTTCTCTTTCCTTCGTACGCCCCTCGCCATGACCCGCCTTTGTTTTGGCATTTTAATTAAGTTCTCGCACTTGTAATAAACGACGTCGCTTGATTTGTGCGCTGCCTGACATCATTATGGTAATTGCACAAGGGCGCAACTAAATTTGACAACCAGTCGACTCAGCTCGGCGCTTAACTGCCAGAATCTTGCACAACGTATTGTGATTTTCTTTTCGCAATTTAAATAAATATTTGAAGAAAATATTCAATAAAACTTTATTCGAAATATATTTGTCTTTCTTGCTAATGAAAAAGCGACATTTTTTTAACATTTAACATATTTTATTTATATATTTAGAGAAAAGGAGAGCATGAGTGTGTGAGAGAGAGAGAGAAGTCTTGCTCGTAGTACATTTTCTATATTTAAATTACCCTTCTGTTTGCAGGGGAGGCTTCCACGGTAAATAAAGAAGTCGCATATTGTATTATAATGTATTTATTTTCTTTCACTTCTACGTGTGTTGTCTATTGAGAAAGGTAATGAAAACTTAAAAAGAAAAGCAAATAAAGTAGGGAATGGAGAAGAGCTATGTTATTAACATAGAGATGCTAATAGCATAGCCGAGTGTGTTCAGAAGGGCTATGTTATTAACATAAATATGCTAATAACATAGCCAGGCTATGTGGAGGAGAAGAAGTTCCTGTTAATGGGATCTGGCACCTCTTATCAATAAAAATAGTATTTGCTTTCAATAATTTATTATGAGGAAATTCTTGTTAGTCTTTCTAAAGAAAAACATCAAATGCGCTTATCTTCATGTGCATACACATTTGCTCATATTTACATTTTATATTTCGATTTTTGTTTTGAGTTATTGGCTGTCAGTTGTGATGGATTTGTTTGGATTTTGAGGCGGGCACGAAGGACAGGCCAACAAATTGAAACAAATTGCGTTTGCCGTGAATTTGCCCGAATAACAATATTATGACGTGCCTGAAGGTAGGCATTAATGAGCTCGAATCTTATCATTACGCGAGCTCAAACTAAATGCATTTCATAAACAATCAAATATGCCATTAGGCGGTCACTTATCACACTTGGCAAACTTTAGTCGAACAGCAGTAACAGGCCTCAAGTCAAAAGAGAAACAAAACCTAAGAAAAAAAGAGCAGTCAAAAGCAACAAAGTTACGTATACTTTGCCTTTGCCTTTGCCTTATCGAGGCTGGCACACGCGCCATTATGAAATAGCCTCAAACACGTGATTTGCGGCCATTAAAAAGGGCCAGCAGAGCCGAAAGAGTAAACTGCCTTTGATTTATTTACAGTGCAAAAAAGAACGCCCAAAAGTAGGCAACGCAAATTGCGAGCCCAAAGCCAAGGCAAGAAGTTTGACATGCAATGTTAAAATTAAAGTAAACTTCTTTCGCGTGTTGACATGTTTATTTTTTTTGCCTTCACGCCCCTCCAGTTTCTAGCCTAAGTATCGGGGCGTAGTCGAAAGTTAAATATGCAAAGCATTAAGCAAAAGTTCTATTATGCCGAAGCCAGCTGGAAATGGCATGTGGAATTGTGCAGAAGAAAATCATTTTTAATGTGCGAATATAAGAAGCACTTTATTGATCTCACGGCTGACTCCACAGTCCGCAGTTGCTCTCTTCCAAAATCCATTAAAGAACATTGCCTGTCGAGTACATTAATTATGTAAACATGTATGTACTCTCTTTTTTTTTTTATATTTTCTTTTTCTCGGCCTGGTAAATTGTTTTAAGGTTTTCGATATTAGCCTGGGCTCTTTGTGACCGGGTTGCATAATTTAATATTAATGAACCGAAAAATCGATTGTAAGCACAGGCGCACAGCCGGGAATTAAGAGCGATGTGCGGCGAAAAAGTCGAGCCGACTTGTGGTTAGAGTTTATGTAAGTCTTATATATAAGATAGGAATACTCGTATGTGTATATTATATTCAATTATTTTCAAGTTAAGTAGAGTTTAGCTAAAGTATATGCTAAGTGTAAGCTCTATAGTGTAAGTGAGCAGGCTTTTAGCTTATGGCTATTAAATGAGTTACCTAATTTAAGCCTAAGCGGTTTCTCTCTCGCTCTTAGAATCATTTAAATAGATTCTTGTTTAAGTCTTTTAGATAAAAAGTGTCAAAGCAAGAGTAGCGTTTGGGAATATAGAAAGATATTTAATTACTAATATTATTATTAGGCTTTAACATAATACAAGTTTGACTTTTGACATTAAATAAATAAAATAAAAATAAAATAAATTAACATAAGCATTGATCTGACTGGCGTTTGCAATAACTATATTCAAATACCTATAAATATTATATATAGAACTGCAAAAATGTTTAATTGTATATTACGCATATTCAACTATCTGTTTAGAATACATATTAACTGCTAACATGTTTAATTTTATTTGTCATTTGGATATCTTGAGTCTGCTGAGCACTTGAACATGACTTTCGAGAATTTGCCAAATTGTCGGCTTTGCTATTGAGTGCTGTCAATTCGCTTTGGTATTTGGTGATTAAGTTATGTAAGGACGAGATATCTCATTCGATTGGACACACCTCAACGAGTTTCTCTAGTGGTCGTATGTGAAGTACTTGACATAGTTAATGCTAATAAAGCAGTCACTTATGCAGAGGCCTATATTCTAGAGTTTTAGTTTGAAGTGCTGTCAGCAAAGATCAAGTTGTATGTCTTAAATATTTAGAATTTGTAATTGATTTACATTTTTGCATTTAATTTGCTTTAATTTGATAACTTTATATTATTGAAATATATCATTTTAAATCATTTTTATATTTAATATTTCTTATCTTTATCAATATTGTACATCTGAATGTTTGACAACTTTATTCGATTTATGTTTTTTATTTTTTTTTTACTTTTTTTTTTTTATTTCAGATCGCTGTTTGCTTTCCTTTACTGTTAAGTTGTATTAAAAAATTTTTTTGCATGGCAAATTGACCGATTTCTCGGAGCCAATTCATTAAACAAACGATATTTAATAAACGTAAAGCAAATAAAGCCGTAAGCAAACAAGTAGCCAATTACTATATTTTAATTATATTTGTATTGCGTGAACGTAATGTATATTTAAAAAAAGAAATGAAAGTTAACAACAAATGGAAGGCTAGAACAATAGCTTGAAATTTATATATAATTATATATGACATATTTCTTCATGTCAACTTTTTATTATGTGTATATCAACTTTATTTCACATAAAATAGAACTAGTTAATCTCTGCGAATCTGTACTCTATTAAGCGTACTCTATCGACACTTGAAAATCAGATATAGTATAGCTGTTGAGCTAGTTAATAATAGTTTGCCTCTGATGAGTTTATCTCAATTACTGAACAATTTTCAATTCCAATTGATGGGCCATTCAATTCCATTGGCAACAGCTGCCTCGATTCTACAACTTAATTGCCGTGTAAAACACCATTAAAACGAACGCACGAAACACGGCTTGGTGTCGACAAAAACAAAAATAACAGAAAAAAAGGGAAAAATAAAATTGATCAAAAGATAATTAAAAATGTACAGCAATAAAAAAGCTCTTAATGACATAATAACAGATGACAAATAATAAATTGTGCGATGAACGAACCACGCAAATTATTGAGCCACATACACGCAGGCAGAACTTGTCTCTGTTGTTGTCGCTTGTTAATTATTGCAGTAATTAATGCGGAGAGCAATGTTCATTATTTCCCAAAAAGGGCCACAGTCATAAAGTAAGTCCATGTATTAACATCATTAAACATTAAGGTGGCTCCAGAGCATTTGGCCTCTTCGGCTAGGCTCGCAAATCGTTCAAGCCATGCTCCAGATGTGTCTCTCACGCAACATCATTAACAGTGGTATTCCCGTGTAATCCCATGTTGTAGCAACATTCTATACGACAGGGCAAATAATGTATGAGATGCAATGAACTGTGCTATATCCCAATTGTGGAACCCTTGCATCTAACCTTCTCTGCCCTGCGTTACGTTACGGCCATAACTTAATTATGATGAACGCAGCGAAACGAGACTAAATACAATCTATACACAGGTAAGAGAGCACAAAACCTTCGTTGCCATCTACATTTAACGTTGTGCTCTTTTCAACCTTGCTCCATGCCGCCATTCATTGCGCTCCCTTGGTCCAGGGCGAGCTGGAAAGAGTGTGTAATAATAACTATTTGCATTTTATGTGACGCTTATTTTAGCATAAATTTTCTAGCTTATGGAAATTATTCGTGTTTTCGCCAACTTGTAGTTCTGCACCGCATTCGCCGCTGCTCACTCGCACAAGGTAAAGTAATGACCTTTGCGGGCGTACGCTGCGTATGGGTAATTGTGTAAATTGCATGCTGGCCTGACCTGCCCAGGTCGGCTCAACTCAGTTGGGTGTCGGGCTGGCATAGAGAATTTCACATGGTTTAATATGCAAATAAGAGCATTGGCTTAGAAATTGTACGTTCGCTAAATATTTACGAAATTTACATTCACCCAATTTCATTTAAGCTGCTTTCTCTAAAACAAAGTGTTGATTATACCAAACTTATTTAACAATTACAAACTAATTATGAATGAAGCAAAGCAAGTATCTTATGATTGTTAATGCTTGCCTCTATATTAATTGTTGCAAACAATATTTGCTAAAGTTTTGCGTAATTGGAACCACAGACGAAATGATGAACAAATTAAATCTAAATATTATCTTAAATATTTTTTAGCATAAATACTAATGCATACACAAATGACTTTTTGCTTCATAACATTCAATCAAATGGTCGGGTAAAAACTGGAGTCAAAAAAAACTCAATGACCAACGCAATCGGTTGCTATCTGACTTTTTTTTTAAGTGTTAGTGAAGGACACTTACTTATATAAGTGCAAATTGCTGACATTCAGAAACAGTCAACAGCTCTGTTTATTGAGTGCGGAGTAAGAGACAAATTTACTATGTTGACAAGGTAATCAAATTTCTTTCATGAGGTCATGTGATGAAAAACATTTTCTAATTGATTTTTGTTTATTTGTTTGTTTGTTTTTTTTTATTAATATAAAAGTTCTAATTGATGCTTAATTCTGGAATACAGTATAAAGTTACTAACCCTAATATATTGTTGGTAAGAAAGAACGGATTGCTTGACTGACTGACAAACTGATTACTGAATCACCTCACAGCGTAAGTCTATAACAAGCTCAATTGTGTATTGTTAATCAACTGAGTTTTTGTAAAAACCAACTTAAAAAAAAAAGGAATATGTCTGATGAGCATTCAACTGGAAAGCAGACAATCTTCGTATGAGCTGCTGTCAAAATGAATAAGTGTCCGATTAACAGCTAAAGGTCAATAGTTCAAATGCAGTCAAAATGTTTCGTTGGTCACTTGGCTTTTTCTTAAGAACAGCAACAACGACACTGGGAAACAGAGACAAGGATTGAATCAACAACAGAATATCATATATTGAATTCTGCGAGCAAAAAGTATTATATTTATTATATATAGAAGCAAAGAACGTAATAAAATGAAAATTGTATCTGATATTTTGTTATGGGGCTGTCTGTCAAAGGTATAGACACCATGACTTATGATTTGGTGAAATTAATTAGAAAGTTTTGATTTCAGTCGCTTAATAAATCAAAGGTTGATGCCACTTCTTAAACCCAAACTTGAGTAGTTAATAAATATAATTGGAAGTAATCTGATTATTTATTGGTCTTAACGAGATATGTACTCAGTTGTATAATTACTTGTATTGATTTTCTTCTATAAGTTTCGGGTAAATTACAAAAGCTGTCAAGGCAAAAGGCCAATTAACACCTTGAGCTCGAGTCGAACTCGTTAATGTCATAAAATCAAAATTGATGTTTGACCATTATTTAGTCGAATGCCTTCCCGCTTGCCCTTTTTGTTGCTATTTATTATAATTTTTGTTTTTTGTTTGAAGCCGTTAATGGCCCTAGAATTATGTTTCGCGTTTTTTTTTTTTTTTCCACAACGGCACGTAAATATTGACATTATTAATTAATTGGTTGTGCTGGAATATTTAACTAAGCGTTGTGCAGCTCTAGTGCCCGGACTCGGTCAACATTCTGCCCACGGGTAAATTAAATATTTAAATATGCAATCATTCTATGCCAAGCCTCACTTTGTAAAATATTCCATATTCTATACCCTGAACCCATTGAAAATGGGAATTCAGGCTGTAGGGGATGTCGCAGACCCCATAATGTATATATATTCTTGATCAGCACGAAAAATAAGTAGATATAGCCCTGTTCGGAAACTACAAAAGCTAGAGAGCTGAAATTTCACATGAATACTCGTATGTATGTTTTTCGATAACTCATGCCATTTCCGAATTATCGACACAAATAAAAAATTCGATTACTTTATATTACGTTTTTTGAGCATAACTTCTACACCGTTTTTTGGATACGCAGAATTTTGTAATTCTTCGCCCTTCACCCCCAATTTGAAAAAAGTAAACGCATTTCAAATACTAGAGATTTGTAATTTGGCAAATAGACACACTTGAATGTTATTAATATATTCCGAAACTTTCATGAAGATCATCCATCTAGAAATGGAGTTATAAGCTTCCAAAGTAAAGTCCGACCCACGCCCAAGCCAGGGTTAGCAGAGCGCGTACAAAAAGAAGAAGAGTATTAGTTTTTGTATAGGGTTGAGGGTATCTCGTAGTCGAGACGTCTCGACTAGAGCCTTCATACTTGTTTTATTTTATATATATTTACATATATTTTTTCCAATTTTTAATTCGTCTTGAGGCAGTCAGCGCATTCCTTCGATTCTACTATTTGTGAATACTGTATATTGGCAGCTGCGCTGCGAAATGGCTAATGTAGGAATATTGTACCACTTATGCGCACATATAATTTATTTATTTATTTTCAATTTCATAAACGCTTTGTACACAACACAATAAAATAATCAATAAATGCGCCGTTGCGCCAACTTGTTCATAAAATAAATGCAAATGGACGCAACTGCCAGCGATTTATCTTGATTGTTCGCCAGATACGGCAATGGCCGTGGCGATAATAAACTTTTAAAGAAATTGAAAACAAGAAATGAGAGTGTGTTCAAAATACCGAAAACTAGATACGCTTTCATATGTCATTACGAATGCCAGTTGACATAGATTGGCCGTTGCTAATTCTCTAAATAAATGTCAAATGAAATATTTGTAATTCTTTCTTAAACTTTACATATTTTGTTTGCAAACTGAGCCTCAACTCGCGTGGGTTACAATGTGCATGTATGTATGTATGTATAAATGAACAGTGAATACGTTCCCATCGATTGCCACAAACTGAGCCAAGTAATGGCAACGTTTCGGGAATTGAATGTGGGCCCACAGCGGAATGCTGTAGGGACCACAAACAGCTAACTGAATCACGAAGTGGGACTGAGGCAATGCTAACAGCTTAACGGAGCCAAGTGGGCTTAGTCTAAAGTATATTTATATTACTTGTGCGTTCGTAATGCGGCAATAGGCAAATGACTTTACTATTATCATTTATACACATTCTGGGCATGTTGGATGTAGTTGGTGATGGTCGTTGAATATATGGAGTAGACGAAAAAAGCTGATATGGTTATATTAAAGCCTCCTTCTTGATATGAAGCTAGAGATTTCCAGTAAAACAGATCAAAATTGTTCGATAAGTTTTACGAATTCCATGGAACACATAAAAGTTGCTATAAAATTTCATTTTTGATATTTCATATACATATGTATATGATGATAAATGATATAATACATTTCAAAATGTAAAATGTGAATCGTGTGGGCAATTTAGTTAAGTTCAGTTCCAGGAAACTTTTAATTGGATTTCATTTTTTATTTGGCTTGCTAAATATTAAAAGTCACCTCGAGGCGCAATTACGCCAGAGAGAGAGAGAGAGAGAGAGAGAGAGAGAGAGAGAGGAGAGAGAGAGAGAGAGAGAGAGAGAGAGAGAGAGAGTGAGAGAAAAAATGCAGTATGCGATTTATTCGGCATTTGCTAGCTGAAGGCAATTTGATGGAAATGTTTTAATTAACAGGCATGAATTGTTATTTCTATATAAATAATATGAAAACAGCAAAAATTAAATAAATCTCTGGAATATGGCTTGCTTCAATGTTTAATAAAAGACTACCAATTATAGTCTTTTCATTTTAATTTATGCTTAAAGCTGTGCAGATACACGACTGCATTTGGTGATTCAGGGAACTTAAGATCTGGGCTGGTGATGGAGCACAAAATGTTAATTAAAGATGAGTGAAGTGAACGCAATGAGCCGGACAGTAATAGCCGTTGTTGTTGTTGTTGTTGTTGTAAATGTCAGTAAAATGTTTTCATTTGTCAGAAACAAAACGAACGGACGAGCAAGGCAAGCGAAAGGTATAAAAGCTGTGCTCGTGGCAATAAAAGCAATTCAAATTGTAATTATGTCGTGAAGGCATGAATAATGTGTCCTGCCCTGGAAGTGTAAGTGAACTTATTAATGTGCCATGTGACTGTCTGGCACGCGATGAGTGTTTCCCCCAAAGAGACAGAGAGAGGGAGAGGGAGAGCGATGAAATATAGTTTAGCATGACAAGCAGATGGAGAGTTATTTTCACATCATGTGCAGAACGGTGCAATTGAAGACTTTCGGACACTGCTCAAATATTAAAGCGCTCTCTCAAGTGTCCACCAGCTGGGCCAGCCAACCAAATGGCGACTCGTTGAGTGGGTTAAGTGCAGATGAGCAGCTCGCTCCGACTCGGCTTGGAGTTAATGGCTGACATAAAGGAAAAATGCGACAAGTCAAAGCCATGAAACTCTGGCCATTTATGCTACTCATGCCTTAAATTACTTATTTATATAAAGTTGTGGGCAACATTCATGCAACATCGACGTGTCTCGCAATCGAGTGCACGAGCGTTCTCTCTGTAATGACATACATCTGTTCAACTTCAGGTAATTAACAGTAACGTGCTTGACTTCGATGCCAATAAATAGCACATGAGCACATCAACTGAGATACACCGTAAACAATTTGATTGAAACATTAAATATTTTCAATTATATTGAGTATTTTCAGCGATTTTCTTAATTTTTATGCAGCTACATATATATTGTGGATGCGAGCTGAAAGCCTGATTTAAATTGCGAGATGAGCGATAGTCAAATATTTCATTATCGATGCAGCACGTAGCTCAGGTAAAGTCTATATATACATATATATTTTTAAGCAGTCTGAATATTCTGTTTTCTCATATATTTCGTGACAGAATTATAATGTGATTGCTTCGTTGTTATGGAATATTCAAGCAGAGCTCACAAATTTTCAAACGAGCCGTGAACAAAAGAAAATTAATATAATTTCCATTGTTTGCGTTGCTGTTTACCTTGTGAGTCGACAAGCTGCAACAATGTATACACTATAAATAATTATAATCAGTAAACTCGTGCAATAAAATGAAAATATTTTTACGGATTTTATTTTCAATAATAAAAATCAACGAACACATATTAAGTATATATATTTAAGTGTATAACTGTATGCAAACAGAGAGCAAGTGATATTAAATATTCATTATAATAATCTACATGTGGGACGCAGTCAGCAAAAAGTTAACTTTTGGCTTTGGGACTAGAGCAGACAGTTGGCAGTTTTCAAGTTTCAGTCGCTTTTAGGCCATATTGAAGGCATAATTCAATGCGCATTTGCGAGCCCAGGGTGTCTGTGGCGAAAGAAAACTTTGCTCTCAGCTCAACAAAACTAGAATATTGAAAGAGATACATATTGAATGAGTGAGCGAGAGAGAGAGTGACAGAGAGGGAGAGGGAGAGAGGCAGGTCAAGAGAGTGAGTTGGGGAAAAGGGGAGACGCGAGAAAGTCGCACATTTTATATGCTAGCGAACATATTGAATTCCAATTTTGCGCTTGAAAGTTAACGTGCTGCCATTACATTAAACGTGATGAGAATTAACAGCTTGTCAGGCGAAGGCAAGTGTCCGTAGAGCACACACTTGGCCATAAACACGCACACACACACACAAACACACACACACTAGCTGAAATAGAAATGCTTGCGTGTATGCTTTAGGCGTGGCCATGACAACGCCATGCTTTAGGCACATACTTAATTCAATTTGATTGCCGACAAATAATGCTGAGTGTCTAATTATTTCTCTTTCACGCTGTGGTCTAGTGACTGGTTCGGCCAAGACCCCGACCCAACCCTATGTGCGGCACGGCTGGACCATAAACCACAGATAACGCTTATTGAATATAATATAATTTATAATTGGCAATAACACCCCTATCGGAGCACAGCCTGATGCACAATTTGCCTCCACGCTTCTCTGTCCTGTGCGCAACTTCTCCAGTTGGTAACACCATTCAGGATTGCCTCCATCTGGTCCTTCCAACGGGTTCGAGGTCTACCCCTTCTTCGTTCTCCTCTAACTACCGCATCAAAAACCGAACGAGCTGGAGTGTTTTCCTCCATACGAGCAATGTGACCCAACCAACGAAGACGCTGAATGTCAATTCGCTTGCCAATGTCAACATCGCCGTATAGCTCGTACAGCTCGTCGTTCCACCTGATACGATAGGTTTCGCCAACGCAAATTGGTCCAAAGATCTTGCGAAGAATCTTTCTCTCAAAGACACCAAGTGCAGCTGCATCTGACTGCGTCACGGTCCAGGCTTCCGCTCCATAAAGCAGCACTGGAATGATGAGTGTCTTGTAAAGGGTTACCTTTGTCTTTCGAGAGAGGGCTCTACTGTTCATTTGCCTACTGAGCCCAAAGTAACATTTGTTGGCAAGTGTAATTCTCCGCTTGATCTCCAGGCTGACATCATTTTTGTTGGTCACTGCAGTTCCCAAATAGACAAAGTCCTTGACAGACTCAAAGTTATAGTCTCCAGCAGTAAGGTAAGAGTCAAGACGCCGCGACTCTCTAGTACTGCACACCATAAACTTTGTTTTGCCCATGTTTACTGCAAGACCAACTTTAGCTGATTCCCTTTCGATAGCTCCAAAAGCCGCAGTTACATCACGCTTGGTACGACCAATGATATCAATATCATCAGCGTAACCAAGGAGCTGGACACTTTTGTATCCCAGTATTGTGCCCATCCGATGCACTCCAGCTTTCCTTATTATACTCTCCATAAGTAAATTGAAGAGCACACAAGACAGCGAGTCGCCTTGTCTGAGACCCCGCTTGGTATTGAAGGTTTCGGATTGGTCATTTCCTACCTTGACAGAGCTGATGGTGTTGCTCAATGTCATGCTACAAAGCCGTATTAGCTTTGCAGGAATACCAAGCTCAGACATGGTAGCGTACAGGCAGTCTCGCCGTGGACTATCAAAAGCAGCTTTAAAATCGACGAACAGGTGGTATGTGTCGAATTGGTTCTCGTGTGTTTTCTCCAGGATTTGGCGCAATGTGAAGATCTGGTCAACTGTAGACTTGCCAGGACGGAAACCGCATTGATAAGGACCTATCAATGCTTCAGCATATGGTTTCAGTCTCTCACACATTACGCTCGTGAGAACCTTGTATGCGACGGGAAGAAGGCTGATGCCACGGTAGTTGGTGCGTTGTGTTGCATCACCCTTCTTCAGGATTGGGCAGATCATACTGAGGTTCCAATCATCGGGCATGCTTTCCGTTAGCCATACGCTGCTGATAAGTTGGTGCATGCACCCTACCAGCTCATCGCCTCCAGCCTTAAACAATTCAGCCGGTAAGCCATCTGCTCCCGCGGCTTTATTGTTTTTGAGACGCTGTATAGCTGTCTCGACTTCCGTATGGCTAGGGATGGGAACTTCAACACCATCATCTCTGATTGGGGTTAGTGGACCAACTTCGTCAAGCTCATTCTCACTGTTTCCAGCCAAAAGACTCTCAAAGTGATCCCGCCATAACCTCAGTACAATCTCCGCATCAGTAACCAGGTTTCCATCGTCACTCCTGCAGGCAAGCGATCCAGACTTATACCCTTGGGTCATGCGCTTGACCCTCCGGTAAAAGTCACGGGCATCGTTCTTGCTTCTGCTACTCTCCATCTTCTCACACTCAAGCCTTTCCATCTCCCGCTTCTTCCTCCTGAAAAGGCGCTTCTCGTCTCGTCTCCGCGACCTATAAATATCCACCACCGCTCGAGTAGCTCCTGCTTGCAGCGTTCTTCTGTAGGCGGCGTCTTTTGCTGCAGTCGCTTCCCGACACTCCTGGTCGTACCATGGATTCCGGTTGGGAGGGCGTTGGAACCCAAGTACTTCCACAGCAGAGGCGTTTATGGCATTGGACATGTACGCCCACATATCCGTTGTATTTATAGGCATTGGAGGGAGTTGGCCGAGTCGGCCCGAGAGTCGAGTGGAGAAGGCATCCTTATGTCGTTGTGATTGCAGCTTTTCGATGTCCAGCTTTCTTGGCATACCTTGACGTGAGACTTTCGCGACACACAGCCGTGCGCGTACCTTGGCTGCAACAAGGTAATGGTCAGAGTCGATGTTAGGACCCCGACAAGATCTCACATCAAGTATGCTAGATGCATGCCTTGCATCGATCACAACATGATCAATCTGATTTCGCGTCAGACGATCAGGCGACAGCCAGGATGCCTTATTGAATATAAGCTTGCGACAATTGTCAGCACCCTTTGTCGCAGCACCTCTCACCTGGCATTCAAATCTGGGCCACATTAACGGCAGATATTTTTATTTAACAATTGTTAAATACCTTAATTATGCCCATCTATGCATAAATATAATCCCATTTAATTCTATAGGCATTTCCTAAGTCTGCGCAGATTAGCAGTTAATTGCGAGGTCGTATTAGCGAACTAAATAGTAGCTATATAATCTATATATCTATCATCTTAAGCAGCATCAAGAGCTTAGTCTATTTGTTTCAGCGTTTCAATGTTTAAGCAGTGAAAATGGATTTATTAAGAAATATTTGTATGCAAAACAATTCGTTTAGCTCTATCGAAACTTGAGAAAAGTTCTGGGAAATGTTACAAATATTTTCCAATTCGAATTTTCTTAAAATTAATTCTTTTAATATTTTTCGTTTTTTGAATGTGAAGTTTATCTTATGTGCTAGTCTCAAAGCATTGATGGACATCCTGATATCGATTCAGTTTATTTAAGTCGTGTGGGTGCAGCTCTGAGTACTCAGAAATAACTTGCATGACCTTTAATAATAAGTTTAAATGTTATTTTTGTTTTTAAAAAGTCAAACATAAAAATAAATAACACTCAACTCACCCCATTCAAATGTTTAATTACAATTTGTGGTCATTGGTCAAACTTGTTCGTTTAACATTCAGAGGTCATAGGACAACATTGTAAAGCATTATATTCTAATTTAAATATTTAATGACATTTTTGGACAGAAGCGAATTTAAATCGAATTCTCTCAGCTGTCACATGTCCAATAGTATGATGGAAAAAGTGTTGCATAATGAGCGCCATTTAAAAATACAAAATCCGCATTCAAACAAATTGAATCAATGACCAGGATTTTGTTCACAATTTATTTGGCAAATTGTCATGTCGTGTGCCTTTTGCGAATGCTGAAAAAAAAAAAAAAACTAAGTTAATAGAAGCTAAGAGGAGAAAAGAACAAAATTGTGAAAATTCAGTTAAATGCAAGTCGACAACCAAATGCCAAAGCGGCTTATGACACAAATGTCACAAGGTGCAATAAAAAAAAGAGCCCAAGACTCGCACAATAGAATGATTGTGCGATGCTGGCCAGGCTAATGCGAGACGGGACTGGGACATGAGCTGTGGTCAGTAGATAAATGACATATGCATATATGCTAGCAGCGCATATATGCACATATATATATATTGTATAAGAAATTGAAGGAGCTCGTAGTCGACGACAAAGGCCCTGGCAGTGAAGAATTGTGTTATCAAATGCATTGACACCGATCACTAACGAGTGCCAGCGCAGGGACCCAGTTCCATTGCCTTGCAAATCAATTCAATCAATTGACCAACGGGGTCAAAAGTGATTCGTTGTGAGGCAACTGTGTCGTTCGTTAGCTTGACAACAATTTCATATTTATGTTTGTCTGCCGTCTCGTAATTCAATAACAATGCAAATCGAGGCAACTTGCCTCTGCTGTAATTTGCGGAAAAAAATAATGCTTAAAAATAAACTATTATTTGTTAGAGTGTGATCAACATTAGCTTGTTTCAAATTGAATTTTCTATCGGATTTGAACTAATTTATAATGTGCCAGCAGGCAGAATAATTGGCTACAATTTAATATGAATTTGTGGCATGCTTGCCATCTATAAATCCTTTCTGTGAGTAGTACCTTATACGAGAGGTTAAGTACTATAAGTAGAAGTAATTTCGATCAAAAATATATGTTGACTATATCCCTATGTGAGTGAAAACTGCTGCTACAGCGTGACATTTCCTCCATGACACTCATAATCTCTTGCCCTCACTTTCCCTTTGACCTTGGCCCACTTAGCAGTCAGGCAAGTCTCGGTGTGAGCGAGCCGCTAATGATTGTTTCAGTCAGCTAACGAGTTTACAACTGCACTCATATAAATGCATATTTGATAGCATTTCTGCAATGTGAAATAAAAACAAGCGATATTAGTAGAACGCTTAATAGACATTAAAGTCGCCATTGGAGCTGAGCTGAGCCGCGTGCCGTATGTAATGCTCGTTGTAATGTTCTATTGAGTGCGCGTTTTGGACACGCACGTGAGTTTAATGCTTATCAATAATACTTAGGTAGCTGCGAGAACAGGTGTACGAATTTCAGTGGATTTGGCCAACAATTTATGAGCGAGCGTCTGCTTTGCGTCCTATTAGAATGCTTAGCAGGCAGTCCTCACTGAAGGCATATAAAAATCTATGCACTGTACGTGCGGGCAGCTTAAACAACGGCCTTGAACTCAGTGCTGGGAGTGTAGCGGCCTTATGAGTGTAATATATGTCAGCATCATATATATGAGATTGATAATGGGTATTCGCAAATATATATATTGTTGAGTGCTTTAATTGCCAACTGTAGATTGACCGCAAAATACAAATTGTTTTTCTCTTTTTTTTTTTCAATTTAAATCACCTTTCGCTTGCATTGCAGTTGGGCAACAGACATTTCACTGCTCGCGCGATTCAAGTACATGGTTTTGAGTAATGAACTTGATGTCAGCATAAAAGAACATTGTCGTTTCTAGCCCATTGTTGTAATAGTCAAATTTATTAGAATTCATTCAAGCTCTGTGGTCAATATTTGCGTCCATCAACTCAAGGGTCCTTTGTCAAACTTTTACAGTTTATCGATTATAGAAACATGACTTCGAAGTGCCGTAAAATGTGTTTTAAGTACACTTTCCATGAGGTTTATTGGGGTTTTCTTGATGTGAATTGTGCTTGTGATGAGGTCAACAGAAATTTCTGTAAGTTACGGCAACATCAGCAGCATAATTATGTTAATTTATATAGATTTATTAATTATTTGGTCCAGGTTATGACAATATTATAATCTGTAGAGTAAATGTATATCACGAAAAGTAGAATATCTCAAAGTGAGACACATGACTCGACTGCTTGATTATGGACTACTTTATCCAAGCCATCTAATCAGTCTGTCAAACTCGTACGCTCACGGCTATGCCTATTGGCAATGTCAAAAATAATAACGCGAGATAAACAAACGCAATTGACATGCAAATACAATTTTTGGCATAGCGCAAATCCTACAAGGAATTTCGGCGCTCAGCACATCAGTTAGTAGAGAATGTGAATGTGAATGTGAATGTGAATGCGGATATTCTGCTGCCACGCCCCCACGCTCACATTGTTGCCTTTGCACACACAATGCCAAATCAAATATTTTGCAATGCTTTTGTTTTTGGCTTGGCTGCTGTTTGGCTTTGGTTTCGAAACAAATATAAAATATTTGCTCACTCGCCGACAGCAGGTTTTGTTCTTAGATATCCTGTAGCTAAATATGTGTTAAATATATATATATTTTTGTTTGAAGTAAGAAATTTCAACGCTTCTACATTTAATAAAATAATTATAATAATAAATATTCGACTATTTACTTTATGATATTATTTAGAAATAATTTCGTATTCAAATAAAACCTTCTATTCCATTGCAACTTCTTTGTTGTTAGTTCGTGCTGGGTATCTTCGGAAGGAAAACATTTCACTCACGGCATATTACTTATGCCGTTGTTTTCGTTGGGTTGACACAACGAATCACAGCACGCAGAGCGTAAGACAGATACTCAGATTGAGCTTGTCCTGGCCGGAGCTCAGACAACCTGCCGCTGGCGTTCTAGACTGAAATAAACAAAATTGAAGATGTCAGCTAAATGTTGGCAATATATATAAATATATACATGTGCGCATATGTATGTGTAGTACTACATACATATATATTTATGATCGTGTGTGCAAAAGGACAGCAAGACAGATAAACAGAATATGAGAGAATGAGGGAGAGAGAGTGTGGAGGAGCGAGAGATATGTATATAGAGTCTAGCTGTGTGGATTTAGATTTATGCATGTTAAACCACACGCACTGGTAAACAAGTCCAATTAGCATAAATTTGGGGCATTTCAATGCCCGTTTATTGCCAACGTTTGCGTTTTTATGTTTATGATATTTGGCCGCTTATGTTTGGGCAATTGTCTGTTGGCCATGGCCATTATTGTTATTCTCGTCGTTGTCATCGAACGGAAATAGCCAGCTTAATTTACTAATTGTTTTCATTAATTAGTGTGCATAGTTTTGTCGGCTTATCCGCTTAGCCCGATTTTGATTATACGTACGAACGTATGTTGCCCGTCACCAGTGAAATGTGCCAGAGACTTGCTCCTGCTCAAGAATGTGCCACTCAATGACCCACTTTCGCTTCGCCTGCACAACTCTTTTATTCTCCAATTGGCAGCCAGAAAAAAGAAGTAGACCAAAATAATATAAAAGTCTTTAGAGTAAGCGAGAACTGTAAATACTCTTTGTATTCGCTATTAACTAGTTTGTCCATTAGATATGGAGAGAAGTTTTTAGAGCATTTGCCAATGAGAAATTGTTTATTACTGAATAGCTCAATAACTCTGAAAGGTTTCGGGTATTATTTCACTTATCTGAAATGGATTGTAACCGTGTTGCCAAACCTGCAATACCCTAGAAGTGAGTTTCAACAGTTGCCCAGTCGAAAACGTCGGCAGCTTAAGTTTCTACTTCGTTAGTTCTGTAGTTGAAATGCACTTGATCAAAAATGGCGCGTTGAGAAAATGCATGAAAAGGAAAAGGACTTGGAGCAAAGTGAAATCAAACAGCAGACCATGCGCTGCCATGAGGTAAGGGCCGAGTCAGGGCAAAGTCATGCAGCTGGCAAGTTGGCTATTCCACATGTCGGTTACAATTGAGTGCAGTTGACCCATTTCACACAGATTTGAGGCTAACTTCCCGAGTAGACAGCTGGCCAGGCAGTCGGTCAAGAACCATAGCCATTTCCATCAACCATTGCAGCGGTGCTAGCATCAAGTCGACATATTTTATTTTTGCCTGCCATGTGGGCACTGTTTGTAATTGCAAAAGTTCTATCCTGCAGCGTGCATAAATTTCAAAAAAAAAAAAAAAAATAAAAACTCTTACTATATTTATGTATAAAGAGAATTACTCTACTTAGACTCTATGCGGTTAGCTACCATATGGTCAGCAACTACCAAGGCTGACCACCAGAAGAGCCTAGGGCAGCAGCAGCCACATACAACATATGCACACTTTTCAACATATTTATTGCATAACTGACAAGCTGGTAATACTATTATTTGAGTGCATTCCAATTAGAAATATCTCTCATTTATATATGATGACTCCGAAATGCTATCGAGCGTCTAAGAAGATGTATTGCAAATGTGTGTGGCAGCAGAAGAATAGATTTAATATGTGTAAGAAATGAATCCAAGATAAACAAAATGACAAAATTCAAGATAAATAATTTCGAATTTTAGCCTTCATTAACTTGAATGGCTTTATATCTGCCATTTGCATTATATACTTTAATAACATGTAAATTATTCGACTATGCCTTTATTCTGCTCTTTATATAATTAAACAATACATTTATTTGTTTTTCATTGACTTAATTGGCAATTTCTGGGACCAGATTAACGTTTGGTATCAGTGCCACTCAAGTTTAAATAACTTTTCTCATAATATATGTAGTAGCTCAGCGAGCGTAAACGCCCAATGCCATTATTCATGGGATTAGCTCGAATTTTGCATTGTGCTAAAATTTAAGCACATGCCAGCAAGCAGCAGCTTTGCTCTATGTACGATGGAAAACTTTGCGGAAGATTGGAGCCGGGCCAACTACTAGTAGGAGTGTGTTGTGGCCACAAGTAAATGTGGCTACGACTTTGCGCCGTGTGTCTGGATAACTTATTAAAATGCGCACGTGTCGACGTGCAGCAGTGCCAAGCGGCGCATGCAGATACGCCCAACCGTGCGTCTGTATACGCGGTCTGGCATAATGGGCATTACTCATACGCCGTGTGTGGCGGTAGATGAGTGTATGTGAGCTGCTTCTACTCTCTGGATTCAGTTGAGCTCTGTACGCACGCGAAAAATCAATTATTAAAATGGAAATATTCATGTATGGCTGGCATGGAAATTTAAATGCATATGTGAAACGACAAACACAAATAGGGCGGACGCAGTGGGCGTGGCCAGCAGGAGAAGCAGCAGCACAATTTAACTAACAAAAAAAAATTTAGTGGCCACAGGCAGCTCGAATAAGTCTTTGGCAACATTTTTAATCAATTTGTGATATTCTTTGCAATAGACACAGAGTGAGAGTGACAAAACTGTAAAGCAAATATTACGCAAAATGCTTTAATCTTGACATTTTCCTACGAGGAAAAAATTAAAAAAAATTATGGAAAAAAAAAAAAACAAATTTTAAGCGTCTGTCAGAAGAAAAAAAAGAAAAATACTATGAAAGCTGAAAAATAAAAAAATATTTACGTAACTATGGCAACATGACACGTAGAGCAAAAAAAAAAAAATGGTCTTCACACACACGTACACAGCTGTACAAATACACACACACACACACACACATGTGTATATATACACTTTTAAGCACACTCATATACTCACAGTCACAAAGTGAGTCTCACGTGTGTGTTTTACGAGTGTGTGGCTGAGTGTGTGTGAGTGTGTGTGTGTGTATTTGTAACTGTTTGTGTATGTGTGTGCTCTGAAGTAGCTAACTTAATTGCAAGCGCTAAAAAAAAAGTTGTATGGTACGCTGGAAAATTGTGGAAAGTTTTAAACAATTGCAGAGAACTGTCTAGATCAAAACAAGCTCAATTTATGAGCCGCATGCAAATGCAAACATGACTTTTGTGATTTAGTCTTTCCATTAATGATGATGTGTTATTTGAAATGAAGATGTGTAAACAAATCTCATCACTTGGCTATCATTATAGTATTATTTCAAAACTAATTTTATATCCAGCGCGTGCGGCTGTCACAAGAATAAACAGAAAATAAGCATAAATTCTCAATTAGCTTGATGTTGACTTTGTAGGTGATATATTAATGCACTGTGTCTACATATTTACAGTTCTGATGAGTCTGCTATGTATTTACACTAATAAGTTAATTATTACACCATACAGCAAAAGTATGCTAGCTGTTGTTGTGCACAAAACTTGAATTTTAAGCTTAAGATTTTCTATGAAGGTAATTAGAAATATATACATATATACAAATTGTGATTGAGTACTGAATAGTGTAGTGTAGTGTTGCGTGAGCTTAAGCAAATTGTTTTTAGTTTATGAATGCAAATAGAGACATGTATTTCGAATGAACCTTAAGCAACCTTTGTAATTACACAGAACTATTAGAACTTGGATGGAGATATGTTATGTTTGCTTTTAAGCAGAATGTAGATGAAAATATGTAAAAGCAAAGAGCATTAGCACAACTTGTTGCCATGCTCGGATTTAAATTATTTATGAGGTTATGCCATCAGCTTATTTATGCTGCTGTGAGCGGACTTTCCTTGGAAATGGCATGCGAATAAGGTTGCAGCATTTGCGTATATATGAAATTAGGTGTAAGTGAGCTGACGTGGGCTGGGCACAGCTAATTTACTAGATTATTGGCTGAAAGCAGACGGGATTTGTTGACTCTGCTTTAGGGATTTTAACTCCATTTGCTTACAGCGCACACTTAAGTTATTGCCTGGCAAAGTCTACAATAATTTGGTATCCTTTGATCTTGTTTAGATGTAATGCAGAGGACTTATAAGTTTCGCAACTTTTAAGCAGCTTAATGGCTGGGCTGGGTCAGCCGCAAACGCAAATCTATTTACTTAATAAATGAATACTCTTTGGCATTTGGCATTTGGCATTCATTAAAGCCTTAAGCCATATTTCGGCACACTTAAAGATCTCTGCCTTTTTCTTCTCTCTTTGATAGCAGCTGAATATAATTATGCTGAGCAAAATTACTTTTCAACAGAAAACAAAGCTAAATTCAGTTTCAGTCATTAATCTTCATAATTTCTTTTATTGCTGCTTGTTTTTAAAGCTATTTGTTCTCTTTTTCTTTTCTTTTTTTTTATGCTTCCATAAGTAGCAAATAATTTTCACATTTAAAATAGAAAAAGCTAAAGAAGAAATAAATGTAAAAATAAAAGATAAAAATATGTATATATATAAATATATAAAATAATTTCCTTTTATATATAGTTCAAAATTTTATATATAATATTAATATATATATTTGTAAAGTTGTTATAATTCTTTAAAAACTTTAGTATAAATTAAGAATAAATTTTTTTAATGCCTGGAACATTTCCGCGCCAACCAAAGAGATTGCAAAGCAAACGCCAGAGATTTCTCTTGCTCGAGTATAAAGCTGAAATGGAAGATAGAAAAAAAGTTGTTTGAAAATTAATTGACTTATTGAGGCAAATGAGTTTCGAAAACGAAGCACGGCAAATGAGCTAACACTCGTAACGGGCATCTGGTTACGGGCAACTGTTAACTGGTTTTGTTGGCTATTCAAGTTAATTTAAAGTGGCGGAAGGCTCAAAAATTGCTCGGAGCAGTGGCCGCAAACAGTTTATGGTTTATGCTGTGGTGTGTGTGTTTCTGTGACTGGGCCACATATGGCGTATGCGTAATATTTGTCGTCGGCTTGCAGTTCGGTAACCAATGCGCACAAACAATACACAAAACAACCGTTTCACTGGCACCATATGCCCCTCCTTCTCTCTCTCTCTCTCTCACAGTTTCGCACTCCTGCACTCTCAGTTTCTCCCTCTGTCCCCCACTCAGTGTGCAGCTGTTGTTAGTGCGCTAATTTAGCTAAACATGCAAATCATATGTACGGCGAACAGCGCGCGTTGTGCCCGGCCACGCCCATGTGACGCCCCTTGGCCCCGTGGCCTCATGGCAGCGAGCGTGGTTTGCACTTCAGTTCAAGCTGCTGCTGCTGTCGCGGCTAGGCACGCAAGGTTGGCGCCTTAGGCATGTGCCTAGCAGGTTGTCATTACGACAAAATTGTGCACCAGAGTACTTAATAACAAGTGCAACACAATGTGGCACACACACTCACACAAACACACACACACACACAATCGCACCCATAGCCATGCTTAGATGACAACAGTGTTGCGCCAACATGTCGTATTAGCAATGTGTTGAATTTTCAATGATTTGTAAGTGCAAGTGTTGCCCACTTGAAGCGGCAACTATACTCAAAATAAGCAACGACAACGTAACATTCTTGCACCCATCCAACCCAGTTCCCAGATCCAGCTGAACCAAAATCAAATGCAGCAGCAGCTGCCGCAAAACAGCGTCTCTGATTGAAACTGCATAAATTGCAAACGCTCTTCGATGTATTTTTAACTATTTTGCATAATATTGCGCTTGCAAAAGATAAAAACGAAACAAGCGACAGCTGCTTAAATGCTGCCTTTAACCAACAATGACATCGAATAATTGGCCAAATGTGTATTTTGAAAACACAATTTAAATAAGCGTTGCGTTTAAGTAAAATGTAAAAATAGAAGCGCAAAATGAAGATTTAATATAAATGTATTAAAGCATATCATATTAATTCACAAATGCTAATGCTAAAATAGAAATCTGCAGTTTTAGCAAAGGAACTAGGAAAGTTCGCAATTGAATATATTATATACTAATGTATGAGTTATCCTATGCATTAGGCACATGAGTTTTTGAAGCAAGTCATTAAAATATTTGTTTAATTTATATATAAAGACGCGCATTATAGATACTCTATACTGTTTGAGCTACTACTATCAATCTTTTAGTTTATTTTTACATATGAGGAGTGCATAATGTTATAAAGTTGACTATTCTCTAGCAGATCATGCTGCTCAAGAATCCAAATACCATATTTGAATATTCTACAGTAAAATCATTTCCAGATAAACAAACTTGTATAGATAGATATGGAGCTATATCTAAGTGCATATAATTTGCTGATATTCATATAAAATATATTTACCTTACAGACTTGATCAAGTTAGTTAGTTAACACAGTAGATACAGGGAAAATTGGAATTATAGAAGAAACTTATTTGAAAATTATACAAATTTCGATTTTGCATTGCATGTCCTCGTACATAGCTATTCAGCGCCTCTCATAACTCAACTGACTACTTACAACGATTCGACAACTTGTAAATAATTATCTGATTTGAGCTGTGCATTGCTAAGAATTACTATGTTAACCTACTTTCGATATTGGCTGCCTGTTAGCGATTGGTTTATTGATCCACAATTGCCATTACATTTATAAATTGTTGACCAACAATTCACACTATGCATTCTACTCTGATATTTAATGCGTTATCTTTATTCCGTGTAGTTGGCACAGCTCATCGGGCATGCATAAGTGCATAATGCAGTCTGCAATGCAATAACTATACAAAGTTTGCATTGTTTGGCTGCTGTGGCTATTTTCGAATGCCTGAGCAGCTGCAAGATTGCCAAGTCTGTGTGTGTGTGTGGCTGACAGAGAGGAGTGCCACATCAATGTGCAAAGACATTTACCACAAAAAACAAGAGCAACAACAGCAGCAGTAGGAGCAGCATGAAAACAAGATATCCTGTCCGAGTGTGGCATGTGGGAAATGCTGTACACTTCAGTTGCTATTGCTGCTGCTGCTGCTGTTGGTGTTGCTGTTTTATGACTGGCAACGTTGAAGATGCTGTCATTCCCCAATTGGACGCCCGCTCCTGCTGGGATGATTGCCCATTCCATACATTCGACTCAGCCATCCGCCTCGTACTTTGCCAGTGCGTGATTTCGTGTCGTTCATCTGATGCTGTTCATGTTGTTGCTGTTTTTCTTTTTTGTTTTTTTTTGTGCTTTTGTTTTTTTATTGTTGCTTGTGGCCATTGCCGGTCTGCATGCAAAACAAAATTAAACAAAAACAACCACGGGCTACAGCGCACATTTGTTGTGAATTGAAAAATGTCCTTTATATGGGCTTGTGTTGCCTAGTTTTAGGCACAGCCCGGAGCACAGTGAGCAAAAGATAACAGGACCCTAGCCTAAGGCTCCATACCCCTCACTCTGTCACTCCATCTCCAGCTCCCGCTCATTTGCCACAATTTAAATGCGTCTTCTTTTGTAATTTTCAACGAAAATTGAAATCTTTTATAACGTCGCACACATAAACTCAAGACTCAAATGCAGCACTTCAAGCTCCAGGCCCCGCTCTCAGCTCGACTATGCGTTTACATATATTTTAGTTTCGCTTCTAAACGTAAATTTCAATTTGTTTTACGATGCGCGTTGCGTGCTTTGAAGTAGCTTAAGAGAGCAGAATAGTGATTGACTCTGAGATATCTGCTACTACAACATTTATTATTTTCTTTACATACATTTGGAGGAAAACATTTAAACACATATCTATGTAGTATTCAAGAAACCTGTCATATATATATATATGCATAATGCATATTTTCTTTGTCTTATACACTTTCCTCAAAGTATATTAATATTCGCGAGATATTTGCATGACTTACAGTTAGCAGGTTCCCTTCTCACTTTTCATTTTCCACTTGCACTTTTTCTATGCCATTCAATTTGGTCAGCGTCAACTTTTGCTATGAATGTTGTGAGTTTGCTGCTGTTTGCATTTGGTTTTATTGTTTTTATCAGTGTTATGGTTGTCCAGCTATTAGAGTTTGTTTTGTATGACTGCTCATTGTTTAGTTTTTCCCACGGGCAGTCAAAGAAACCAACAAAAAATGAAGCAAGCGATTGCCGCCGTTGCTGCATTGTTGCCCCACTGTGCACATTTTATTGTTGCGGTATGCAACAGCATGAAAAGGAGCAATGCCACACCAATAGGAGCAACAACAAAAAATGAAGGCTTAATAAATTAGTTTTAACCGCAAAAAGCGCCTGATGTTTTAAAATGCACAAAGAGAAATGCAAATAAACGTGCCAGGGGGCGACAATATAGATGTGTGTGTGTGTGTGTGTGTGTGTGTGTGTGTGTGTGTGTGTGTGTGTGTGTGTGTGTGTGCAAACAGCAAATTGTTTTAGTTTTCTATTGATTCAGATTGTATTCTCAATGGTCGACATACTCAGTTATAGCTGAATTTTTTTATATATAACAAATAGCTAGCAAATACATATTGAATACACTCGGTATGTAAATATTTTGAAACTTGAATTTCTTTTGCAAGCCACGTTAAATATCAATGTAAGATTGTTGACAGTTTTGGTTATTTAATATTTTGTATTTATTTGCAGTCGAGCGCAACTGACTGTAAACGAACTTGTTTATTAATATCAGAGAAAAATCATGTGCGAAATATACGTATAAACTGTATGAGATATACTCTATTCCTGCTTTCAATTTAAATTAATCTCTTTATTTATTTTATTTTTTATTTTTTATACAATTTATGATCCTATACTTGTTGCTTTCTATTTATTTAAATGTATGATTTTGGCAATTTTAACAAGAGAATTTATATTTTAATTGGCCTTCGGCAATGACTGCAAAGCAGAAAAGCCAAGAGTTTATTTTTCATTTATTTATTTATTTTTCTTTCATTTTTTTTTTTTTAAATACAGTTTTGCATATTTTATAGCATGCATATATTAAGTTGATATTTTATTGGGTAATTTCGTGAATTATTTGAATGACCCATATTTGTCAAATATACTTGAAAATCGATTGGCATTTATTTTTATTGATACGGGATGAGCCATAAATTGCTGGCAAAATAATTTGTATTTAAGGTAAATATGGGCTCAATTTTCAATGTGAATGAAGCATTTATAAATCAAATAAATGAATGCAACCTTAATTAATTGACAGTTTTTTACGACTATGAAATATATTTGAGTTGCAATCTAGGCAAACAATTTTTCGTAAATATTAATTTCTTTGCTTTAAATTTCAAATATTCATTTTGTTTTCATAGCTTACAATATTTACTCTGTTTCTCTAATGAAAATTTTAAATGGCAAAACGTTTGCACCTGCAGCATAATCCCCTTAAAATGTTACTACACCCCTTTTGGCATTTATGTAAATCAACATACACTATGTACATTTGCATGAATTCATGCATTGTCTGTGCCAATTGTTGTTGTTTGCTGTATTTCGAATTGCCGCAAGCGAAATTGGAATAGAAAATGCTGAAAAATTGTAATATTCGATGTGAAAGTTTTTGGCGAGTTTTCATGGTTAGACCACGAGCGTGTTGTTCAGAGTATTTCCATTATTTTAATTACAGCTGCCAAACCCACAACAATACCCAACTAAACATGTCCATCTATACGCAAAACCAAAATGAAACTATTTACCAATTGCGGTTAGCGCACTTTACTGCACAGCCATTGCACACAGCCCACATCCAAATTGCAATTGACTGGCAAACAGTCATCAATTTGTGTCTAAATTAATTTTCAATAATTTTATGATGTTCTTTCTGCGGTTGTATTTAACTCAGCCAACTGCCATTTTGTTGTTTCCATTTGCCAATTGAAATCAGCCGATTCCCAGTTAATAGAAAAAGTTCGCTTTAAACTAATGTGTTTGCCTAAAACAGATTAGATTAAAAGTTAAGTTAAGTTTTTTATATGTTTATTAACATTAAATTGGAAATTTCATCGATTTCAATTTAGTTCCATCTAAAAAATTCGCTCAGTTAAGCACAGACTCTTGTCAGCCAGCAATGGCTGCTGCTGCCACTTTTTAAAAGCAGCCCCAACTTCTAGTTCCATCTTGTTCAGGGTTTGTGAGGTGCATCAATGAAAAGCTGAGGTGTGGAACTTCGCTTAAGAACGCATCAAATGCATTAGAGCTAGTTAATAATTCAGTAGCGAGTTTTATGCTGCACCTTGTCTGCCAGTCAGCGTGGGATGCCGAGCTCGAGCTATACTAATTTAGAGGGCTTTAGAAGGCAACAGCTCGAAAGAGCAGTGCTGAGGGCATTAGTGGTTGTCCGCCCACTGGTATTTACATCTGCCAGTGTAAAGTTGAGAAATGTGAGGAGCTGTTTTGTTAAAGGCACAGAGCCGTTTAGCTTGACGCAAAGTGTTTGGGCGACAACCATTTATTCACTACCGTTGCCTCGCTGCCACTACAGCATTGCCTTTATTTAAACGAAGTTTTTTTCAATTTTGGCTGGCAGTTGAATGACTTGGAGAGAGAGAGAGAGAGAGAGCATGTTGCAGAATGAGTTTATCTACTCAGACATACAAATGCTATTACGGTAGGCAAATTCTAGACAGAGGGTCATTGCATTATGCACCCTGCACTACAGCCAACTAGAGATAATCAAGTATCTAGAAAATTTACAACATTTCATGACTTGTCTGCAAAATTAAAAAAAAAAAAGATATATATATATATATATATATATATATATATATATATATATATATATATATATATATATATATATATATATATATATATATATATATATATATATATATATATATATATATATATATATATATATATATATATATATCTTTTTTTTTTTAATTTTGCAGACAAGTCATGAAATGTTGTAAATTTTCTAGATACTTGATTATCTCTAGTTGGCTGTAGTGCAGGGTGCATAATGCAATGATATATAAATATATATATATATATATTATATATATATATATATGTATATATATATATATGTATATATATTCAGGAAAAAATCTTTAGGTATGCGTGACTATAGCATGCCTCAAGCAAAGCACTGTGCTTGTGTCTATCTAAATTTATAATAGCGCAAGTTTTTAAACAACATTTTTGGATATTTCAGATTTTTCATAACTCTATATACAAAAGTTTGTTAAGGAAAACATAATACGTTAGCAAATTATACTAGTTTATTCAAGCTAAAAGTTCTAAAACATAAAAATCTCAAGTCCTGCAGCTATTTGTTTTTTTATTTTACAATATTTACTCAGTAAATAATTGTTAAAAAAAGGTTTTCATGATATGAAACTGTTCAGTACTCTTTATATTCTATTATATTTTATAATATAAAAAGTTTGTCTAAGCATATATTTCATTATTTCATACAGAGTGGGGATAGGAAAACTTTGAGCAATGTAAGATATACGCAGTCAATTGTAGATACAACATATAAGATATATATTATATTAAAGGGAATATTCAGTTATATTGCTTTCATTACAGAACAACAAGAGTTCTCTCTTTGCTTTTAGAAATTACGACAAATCAGAAGGAGAAAAATGATTGTCAGCATCTTGCTGGGAACTCTTTTTTTTTTACTCTGTCTTGCATAATTAACCAGAGCTTTTGCTATTTTAGTTTGTGCTTGAATCTTATTGGCAGATGAGCAAACGCAATAATTACTGCTCAATGGCTGGCACTTCAGGGCGTCCGTGATTCTTTTTAATGAGCTGCTGCATGCCACGCCCACTGCCAGTCGTACGCCTACTGCTGAACTTACCAAAATAACTTGTGTGCTAACAGAAAGTGCTCGTAATTAATTGTAATTTGCGTTGATTATTGCTCTTCGACTGGCCTGGACTGAGCTCAGTTTGTATGCTGCGAAAGTTTTTTTAAAGTGCAATTTAAGCGCATTTGACTTGCAGCGGAGTATTCAATTAATTATTACTGTTTTCTCTCCATCGGAAGCATCTTTTTGTGTGGCGCAGCGCTCATTAAATCAGTTATGCTCGACCAATTAAACTTCTAATTATAACGCACACACATAGCCCGCACATGCACAGGCACGCAGTTAGACACAAACTGGAAATTGACCTGCGGCCGTGGGTGGGGTGAAACCAATTTGGCGCACGCTGCGTATGAGTAATGCGGCCACAACAACATTGCCGCTCCTGGCTGGCCTTCGGTATGCAAACTATTTTCGCGTGTAAAATGCAAATTAAATAGATACCTTGCTCTGCAACGTAAACGCATTAGACTGAAGTTTTCATTTTCCCTCAGTTCAGCATTTTTTTTTTTTTTGGCAATTTTCGGTGGTGTTCCATTTATTTTCTTTTCCGAGGGCTATGCCAAAATTACAGTTCTGTCAAATTGCACGAGGCTTGTAGAGCTAACCAGCAATGCGTGACGTTGATGGGTCTACAGTAAAAGCCACAAGGCCTGCGTTTTAGAGCACACATTTTAGTGTACGACCATCGAAACACCATTTTTAATTAGCAGGGCTGTCGGGCTTAATACTGAAAAAAAAGGGGGAGAACTGAATTCTGGCAATATTCGTTCGTATTTCGTATGAAGCATTTGCACTGTATTTTAGTTTGATGCAGCAACAACAGATGAGATTGCTCACACAAATTTCATAGATATAGAAATTGTAAATATATCTCCTCTATGCACAACATTTTAGGAGAACGAAATATTAAGCTCTACAAATGGGATTAAAATTGGTTTAGTTCTTTAAGTTTATTTTTGTATTTTTATTATTTTGTATTTTACACGCTTTCGCTTCTCTAGACATAAATTCGTGTAGTTCCTTCTGCTCGCGATAGCAAAATACGCAAATAAACTGAGAGCCAGTGCACAGCTGGCTGTTTGCATTTATACTTTATGGCGACTCTTTATCTGTGGCAATGCTGCAAGGTGTTTGCTCTATGCTCTGATCCTGCTGCTGCTGTAATCCCATCGCCTGGACAATGCAGGCAAATGCTAAAGATAAATGTGATAAATGCGCGCGACTGGGCAAATAGTGTTGTAAGCTGACCACAAGCTATGTGATGCTGGTGCCGCTGCAGGTATGCAGTTATAGTGTGTGTATGTGTGTGTGTGTGTGTGTGTGTGTGAGTGTATTGCTGTTAGCTTAGCTAATAAGAGATTTTATGTTGCATTGTCTAGGTACATTTGTGCATATGACTAAGAAACTAAGTCGATTGAAGCGGATAGTGTACGTAAATGTATGGTTTAGCGGGAAAAAGTTTTCATTTTTTCTAGAAAATTGTTTCACTTCAAGAGAAATCAAAGCTTTAAAGTGTGAGCGTTGTTTTCATATAACTTAAGTAGCTTTGAGAGTGAGAGTGAGAAATTAAATGATTTCTTGTGTATTACTTGCTTGCTGCTTGGTTTCCATTGGGTATTAAATGAAGCGCTTGCCCTCCGGCAAAAACATGTAACAGAATTTAAATGGCTTTCATCAAACCCGCTAGCAAAAGCAACAGCTGCAGCAAGATGCAATGCTGCGAAACGAGAGCGACAAGCGCACTTCACAATGTTGCACAACACACACACACACACACACACATACACACACACCTACATGTATAGAAGAGGGCAACCAAGTAGCTGCTTACACTCTCGTATATATGACAGTGCGCCCCAGATAAGTAGGCAACGAAAACTGTGCTGCCTGCTATTGCTGCTGGCCACGTGCGAGCTAGTGCTGGTGTGAATGTGTGTTGAGTGTTAATGTGAGTGTGTTGCTGTTGCTGTTGCTGTTGTTGCATACTCAAAAAATGTCATTTGACCAAAGTTTGTGTTGTTGGCAACAGCCAGCAATGCTAGCGCTAATTATGGAAATTAAAAACTTAGCGAAAATGTAAAAATGTTGATTTTTTTTATTTTTTTTGTAATTAAATAGAACAGAGCACGCTGTTAAAGCATTGCCTAGTAACATTGCCTGCTGCCACCACCTCCACCTCGCCAACATGCCGCTCATTAAATTGGGAAGCAAAGCTGGCCAGATGCCCCGGAGCCAACCACGTGTGAGGCAAACCCAAAATGTTTGCTTTATTGTTACAGTTTTTTAGGCGCCATTTTCGCTGCGCATATTTGTTAGCACAAACTAAGCGCGTTAAGTGTGTATGTGTATGTGTTTGTGTGTAATTTGCATTTGTGCTTTGAGTGCGGCCTGCAGCATTGCTGTGGAGATGCCTCGCGCATCTCACATAGATGTAATTGTAAAGGTCAAACTATGAAAACTATGTTGAAAGTAAAAACTGCTTCTGTCCACTCTGTGTATGCATGTGAATGTATAAGTGCATGTATGTGTGTGTGTGTGTGTGTGTGCATCGTAAAAATGTGCTTCTATATGTGCTAAACCACAACTTTGTTGTAGCACGCGATAATTTCATGCCGCATTTGTTGCAACAATTTTTCCAACACTTTTTGAGTGACTCGCGTATATAATGTAAATAACTGAACTATTTGTGGGATTCTTCTGACACATAATTAATAAAAAATAAAGCGATTAGAACAATTTTTAAACAATTAATGATTAAGTCACATTTATAAAATATGTATTGCATATTAATCTTTGTTGTATTTCATAGAATTTTATAAATTGCATTTAAAATATGTAAAAGAGTTATTGAGTTTTTGCCATGATAAATTTCTTTTAAAAAAAAAAAACTGTAAATTAAAATATTATCAGAGGAAATGAATTGATATACAAATAAAAATTTCACTACTAAGTATTTATTTAAATAAAACATTGTCTACAGCCTTCACTAATTTGTGTTATTAATGATCTCAAGTATCAACAATTTCATATATTAAAAAATTTTGTTAAAATTTAATAGAAATATTTATTTGGTTATTATTAATTATGCGGTTTAATGCGACATTCAATTCCTACTCATATACATATATGTATATATTAATTACTTGTAATTATCAAAGCAAATAACGCCACAAGTGAATGAGAGCAGGAGAAAGAAATGAAATCAAATTAAGCAAATGGCTTGCAATGTACTTTAAAGCTAAATTGAATTAAGCACAAAGCCAGAGTCATATTTGTTCAGTTTGCATTCTATTGCATTTTGTTACGTTTAGAAGACTGTCCAGCATTGCGCACCTGTGCTCTTTGGCCCTCTGTTAATGTACAGCAATGGGAATTACAATTTAATTTCATTACAAAACAATTTTCGAGCTTCAAATGACACAGACACAGACCTCTACGAATTTGCCCATATACACATAATGAAAGGCATGCACATGCTTGCATATGTGCATGCAAAATAGCTTCGAAACCTCTCAAGTGCAACACCGACTGGTTGAAGGGGCGGTAAATGTGGAAGGTATTTGTGTGGGATCAGGTGGGCAGAGAGCTGCTAATACAAATTGACTAAAGAACCGCAAGATGATCGCTGCGACAATAGTTGCTGTCGGTTATATGCTAGCCACAAAAGCCGGAAATAACAACATGACCCAGATATGCACACACACACACACACACACACACACACACACACACACTCACACTTACTCCGTTACAAGCATACACCCACATTCGTACCGCACACACATATGTGGATGTTGTTTAGCTCTGCTTGACTCGCCGCAAAATTAAACGAACTGCAAATCACGTTTGATTTTAATGGAACTGGCAATGGCTTGAGGAGTTAAACGGGTGAAGGCCATGAATACTATATATAGTGTAAGACATTTAGGTGAGCTATAAAAATTATTTTTCAATTATTGAGCGCTTACATTTGATTGCTTTTTCTTTGCACATATAATTTGCCTTTCATTTCTTTTTATTTTAAATGTACAATTATATTTAATAGTAGATGGAATATAATAGATTGAAAATATTTAAACATTTTGAAATTTCTATTCAAGCTTTGTATTATTTTCGGTATACTAAAGTTTATTTAACTTTGGGGAATTTATTGTTTTCATACAACAGTTTTCGGCTTACATATTAAATGTATGCAGACCATAAAAGATTCACTGAAATAGCCCGAGTACTTACACATTCACACCCATACTCACAACCACACTCACACAGCATGTGCCGTTGATTAAATGGCAAAAGTTGTATAATCAAAAATTATTTCATAAACGGGCTCAGCGAGCCCAAATGAACGGCGCAGCGCTCGTATATAAAGGCAGACTCGAATAACCACACCCCCTTCGGCTCATGCTCTCTCTCTCTCTCGCTGCACAACCCCTTGTTTCCAGCATACTTTATTAGTTTTAAGCGCTAAGTTAATAATAAAAAGTTTTTGCTGCGCTTCGAGTTTATCTTGCATGCCAACCACCAACACAAAATGTTAAGCATACGCATTGTGGTGCGTGGGGGCCATTATCCAGCTGAATGTACACAGGCTCACACACACACATTTACACTTACACACACACACATACATACATGTATTATGGATATCCAATTATGTGTGTGAGCCTGGGTGTACAAGCGAGTGGCATTGGGTCAAGCCTGATTATTAAAAAACAAAAGCAATTATAAACGAGATTGTGGTTGAATATCACTTTTTGGCCACAAACTGCGCGCAGTTAGAAAATTTCCCATATGCTTGAATTATACTCAGTTGTGTGTGTGTGTGTGTTTGTGTGTTTAACTCTTGATATATACACTATATGTGTACATAAAATGTTTTCGGGTTTTGTTCAAAATGTCATGCAAACAATTTATAGACGGCACGAGCGAGCATTCGTCACATATAAATTGTTTTTAATTTTTTAAATGACAACGTTCTTTTAGTTTAAAACTTGCTGTGACAAACAGTTGGAGTTCGTGCTAAATTCGACTTTAAATCTTCACTGACTTTCATTTTATATTCATTTACAAGTGTGAAATGAGTCCAGCCTGATATCCAATCTTTATTGATAAAGTTTTTAGACTGAATAGTGAGCTGTAAGCTTAATTATATGTGAATAAAATTTAATTTCAACTTGAAATTAAGAATAATGTGCAGTACATCAATTTATTGTTTCATTATTCCTTTATACAAAATTTAACAAAATAAATAATTAAAATAGTTGAAAGCTATTCTCATTTAGCTCTTATTGCATTATTGCATTATAGGCTTGCATTGTTTATATATATAAAAAAAAATAATAATAATAACAAAGAAATGGGTTATTAAATTTATTTTGGCATAACATAATTTTTAATTTACGCTGAACAAAGCACAATTTTAAATTGACTTTTTGCTTTTGTTTGATAAGAGACGCGATGGTTCAACGGTGCCGAGGGTCAGTTTGTGAACGCTACGCAAATTAAATAATTAAAATGCAACTGAAAATGTTGACTGAAACGGCGCCTGTTGGTGGCCTTTAAATTATTAATTAGAATCAGTTGGCTAAGCTGGGCAACTGAAAGTGGTGCAGAGGCACAGGCAGAGGCAGACGCTCAGTTAGGAAGTGCCTTGAGCTTTGTGACAGTTTGCAAATGAGGTTGCGGGGCATTAAGGAGCTAACTCGACGCGAACGCATTTGTAATTATGTTGTTTTCTCCAGCTTAACCCGGTCGCGCCCTTTACTCCCACCATAACTGATTACTGCAACTGCTCGGCACAGTAATATAAAAAAATATGCAAAGTAGTTGAATCAGTTAAACATAATGATATTAAATTCCACTTGAATGCATTTTTCCAGTTTAATTCTTATTACAATCCTGTTGTCCGCGACCTTTCTTTAATTGTGCAAAATAATATCGCAATAAAGGCAAATTACTGTTTCGGAAAACTTTCTGTGAAAAGTTTTAGTTGAAAATTTCACTCAATAAAATAGTTTGATAGATTGACGAAGTGAGGCCTAACTGAAAGTGTCAATCAGCAAAACTCGAATAGTTCATGATTTAGTTTGTTTATACATTCAACTACACATAACATATATCTTTTAAATATATTTAATTTGCTTATCTAGTGACCATTTCGCATTGTAAGTAAGTAATATAATAACTCACACTTTGTGAAGAAACGAAGAGAGTAATCGGATAAAACGTTCGGCTCGAGTTTTATGAAGCAAAAAGTCTCCTCTGTATGTATGGGTTTTAAGCGAAGCTTGTCTTACCTTAACTCACCAATAGCGTGCGAGTATGTGAATGTGTACATGTGCATGTGAATGTGAAGACCCATTGCCTAGACTCTTTAAGTTATTTGCTCACTTGCTCAACCTCAGTTTGCGAGCGTCAATCGTATCGCTCATTCGTTAAGAGAACGTCACACGAATAGTTCAAAGCCAAAACGAAAAGAACCGAAGACTCTTGCTCAGAGCGAGTGCGAGAGAGTATGCTTTTTTTTTCTCAGTTGATCTCGTGAGCAGGGCGTGAACAGTTATTTGCGAGCTAAATAAATAAATAACCAATTAAGCGCAAATAGCCAAGTAATTATCGATATATTACTTGAAAATTGTTTAGATATTAGCATAACATTTATTTCGCTTATGATTTAGTACACTAAAATTTGGCTATTTCATAAAATTTGTGTCAACTGCTATGACTTGTTTAAACAAGTAAAACACGTCTATCGAAGCTCATTTATAAGTCAATTCACAACTCTTCAGAATTTGAGAGAGCTCTTAAATTGTTGCCAGTTGAAAAGCATACATATACTATATAGAAAACATATGCATGTGTATATTTCTTCTTGTACTTCAATAATTTTATATTATTTATATTGCTCTGCAATTTGCATTTATATGGCACACGTCAATTACACGATTGAATGCACATTTTATTGAGCAAATCATTTAAATTAATTTCGCAAATGCACAAACTCTCTAGTGGAGGGAGTAGTTTTTGGCCATTTATAGCTGAAAATTCTCTGATTTATGTCACATCTTTTTATGCGAGGCTCACACATCAAATGCACGCGTGCATGTATGTGTGTGTGTGTGTGTGTGTGTGTGTGTGCAGCATTAAATTTCATTTATTGTGTGCAATGCGGCGTATGCTCAATATGTGCTGTAGACACAATTTGTTGCAGTTATTTACAGTTGTCCGTGGCACATTAAAAAAAAAATTAAAAAGAAATAGAAATCGACAAGGGACTTTATAAAATGTATTAAATTTTTGGGCAAAATTTATGGGCCAGTTGAAAAATTTTGTAGCCTATTTTTTGTTTCGTCTTTTTTGCTCTTTTAACACAAGTGCATAAATTTGCAAATGTATTTTTTTTTTAAATATTTTTGGTGCACACACATTTTTTCTCTTTTGTTTTCTTTGTTATTTTTCTTTTCGCAGCATCGAAATATTTATATATATAAAATAAGCAACAAGAAGTGAAACGCGCGCCATTTCTGTGCCGATGATTAATGAGTGTACATTTTAATAGGTAGTCTCCGCTCCACGTCTCCGTCTCCGTCGCCGTCTCCTTCTCAGTCTCCGGGCTGTCATTTCCCGCGTATTTCCACACGATTGCACTTAATACATATAAACATATATATGTAAGCAAACGTGACTATGTGTGTGCGTTTGTGAAATTTGCAGCTTTTCGTACACACATTTTGGGTCTGGCAGCAATTTTTTCGCAGTTACAGGAATAAAAAAAAATATTCGTCGCTTTGGCCGCATTGCCCATGTGGCTGCTACCCTTTACTACTTTCCTCATTTCCCCCTACCCCTTGCAACTTTCCGCCACCCTTCCGTCGCTCTGTTGCCACCAGGCGTGATTTATTACTTCAATTGTGTAGTCGCGGGAAATGCATTTTGCGCATTGCATTTCATTGCTGGCGGCGTTTGTTTTTGCCAGCCGCCTCACATCACTCCCCGCCCGCAGTTTTGAACAACACTCTCCACTCTCACTCCTTACTCATTCGGCCGTCGAGGTGTGAAGTTGGTATCACACAGACAGACACACATACACACGCTTGTGGCTACAATTTTTCTGTTATGTTACAAGTCAAGTGCTCCTGATCTAGGGTATATTAGACCCATGGCTAATGGATGAGATTTGACTATGCGAAAACCAGCTCATCAATCTGTGTATATCAGTAAGTTATATATTGGATAGTTTAATTCCAACTCTCATCTCTATCTATACGTTGCCATTTGATTATTGACAGCTAAAGGGTATCTCCTAGTTGATATCTTGTACAAATCTTCTCCGTGCGAATTTTTGCGAGATTTCGCGTAAATCACACAAATGTCGGAACGGCTGTACTCGTAAAATCGTGTAGCATACTTTGCACGCAATCAAGCAATAGAGGCGACTTTTATTTAGCATGGCGATAGTCGTATTCCAGGGTGTCGGCGGGAGTACGGCATGCTATATAATTTGTAGGCGCTGGCATTTTCGACATACCAATCCTTAAGCCCCAGATGCTTATCGTGCATTTAATTACGTGGCCCGCTTTGGCTCAGTTCGGACTGCGTAGAGCCGAGTACAAATGCCAGACGAACGCTGCCCATGCAGTGAGTGACATATATTTCAGTCATTGCACTTTTGCTTAATGCCAGTAAGTGCAGCTCGAAGTCGAGTTGGGTATAGGGAGGAGCTGAAGCTGTAACTGTAGCTGGAGTTCGAGGAAGCAGTTTGCATGCGTAAGATATTTGCTGGCCGATGCAGTCGCATGTTCATTGCCTTCGTCCGCATGTCTGTGAATTATTTTAATTATGCATTTGCATTTTGGACAGACAGTCGCCTGCGGCGACCTCATGGCAGTTGCCTAGCTTGACTTGGAAAGCTTTTGCGGTTCTCTGACAGCATGTGTAACTAATCGCTACAGTCATTGCCGGCAGTCTGCGGTGCTCGTTCCCTTCAGCAGCAGCTGAACTGTTGCGATTCATGAATTTTGATGATTATGTTGATCGCTTGGATTATGCAATGTGCAACGTGTGAACTCAATGCGTGTGTAAGTGATTCTATATATGTGTGTGTGTGTGTGTGTGTGTATGTTGGTGTTCTTTTGCAGTCATGGTGAACACAGCCATTCCATCATCGGCATCAGCAGCAGCATCTGCTGCATCAGTTGGTCATTTAGTCATTTAGCCAATCCGAGTGCCGGCCTCAAGCTAAATTAGTTTTTCATGTAAATTTTTAGGCAATGCCGTGCGGTTCCCAGCATATATGTTTATTTGTGAGTGTGTGTGTTTGCCCCTACATGTGTGTGTGTGTGTGTGTGTTTATTA
This sequence comes from Drosophila borborema, assembly GCA_030914335.1. Taxonomy (NCBI): domain Eukaryota; kingdom Metazoa; phylum Arthropoda; class Insecta; order Diptera; family Drosophilidae; genus Drosophila; species Drosophila borborema. The sequence goes on along the minus strand of JAUESP010000306.1, from coordinate 7,891,684 downwards.
TAATTTATGTATCAATTTATCATGTTGTATGCTCAGAGTTTGCATTATGTCTGCCCTTAGCCTGCCCAGTGCTCCACATTCTCTGGTCGATACCCGTTCCTGGCTGTAACTAATGCCAGCCGTGCATTAAACTGTTCGCTTTTAATACCAAAGTGCCTGAATTTTCAATTACAAATTGTGCACATGTTTGGAGTAATGACGACAAGTCCGAAAATACGATATTTAATATTTAATCACTAGTATTTACGTCGCACAAAAATAGCAGCGCGTATATTGATGATCAACATGATGGGTATACGCAACTTAAGGATACTCTTTAAGCTTTCATTTGTTACATTTTTTTATCTTTATTTTCATTCAATAATAAATTTATTATAAATTTATGTTTGCTCTCAAATTGCCATGAATTAATTTGCTTAGACTCCTCTGGCGGTTGCCTAGATATGCGGGCAATCGCCCCATAATGACTGTCTGCGGCAGTTTTGATTGCTCAGTTGGCCACTTGCAGCTCAAGCCTGGTTGGAATGCTGCCATTGTATGCTGGGGTCATTTGTTGTGGTTCCTGTGGGTGGTGCACGCCACCATTTCTATGTGCGCAGTGGTGCGTGCATGTGGCACCAATCCACAAACGACCATGTCCGTTGCGCATTGTATACGCGCGGTTAGACAAACATTTTCTCAACTATTGAACCAATGCGAGATTGTATTGACACAGCTTGAGGCTGCTTGAGCCTGCTGCAGAATTGTCGCTAGCGGAAGCTGGCGCCGGCTGGCGCACAAATCCCCTTAAATCGCTGATACTCCAGCAGTTGCTGCAAGACTTACAAAGCACTTTATACATATGTATCTATGTATGTATGTATGTATGTATGTATGTGGTATAAGCAGTAGCCGTATAAGCCGCCATCAACACTTGGCCAGCGACTGCAGCATGGGTCTATAAATCTAAAGGCAAAGCCGATTGCGATTGCGATTGCGATTGCGATTCCGAATGCGAACGCGAATGCGAATGCGAATGCACTGATATGTGACGTTGTCTCCTAGCTACTATGCATCTACCGTTCCCTACGGTCAGAGCTTATTTATTTGTTTCGCCCCTCGTCAAGCGGCTGCCCCGCCCCACTCGCAGCACAAAATCTGGGCAATCTACGAAGGAGTATTAGAGCGAATGCAACCATTCACTTAGCCACTCAGTTGTGCTAGAGTGCCGTGACTTATGTTCTATCTGCATGACAGCTCTAAGTGCATTTAGCGAAATGATGTTGATAAGGAAGTTCATTGTTTTAAATGCATTATTAGCTTAGCTTATTCTTATAGAATATATAATATTTAAATATTCACATTTCCATGAACCTAATCACTGTAAATTGTTCTCCTGTCTCTGTACAAGAGATTCTGAAGAAATGAGAATATACATATAGAAAACAAGATAAGCTTTTTCTTCGTAATTCATATAATATATTTCAAGCTCTTCGTTTTTGTAATGGAAGAATATAAGTAAATGTTGATAACCAGCTCATGCTGAAGAAATTTAGTTTAATAATATATATACATATATCTGATTTGCTGTTATATTATTATTTTAAAGTCTTAAAAGTGACAAATTTTAAATCAACTTGAATAAGGTGTGTGTCCAAATTGTGAAGCTCACAATTGTGTGGAATTTTTTAATGTTCTTTTTCTGTTACGGAATTACAAATATTTTTTGTATATGAAAAAAGTAGGTGGGCTGGCAGCACGCGTTTGTGCTCATAGTTATTTAGGTTGGTCCTCTGCTTCGAGCAGTCAAGCAGTCGAGCACTGGAGCAGTCCATGCTGCACAACGTGCTGGGCTAAAGAAGAAAAGAATTTAATTAAAATCTGAAATTACTGCCAGAGGCGCGATCCACTGTGGCCAGGCTCGCAATTTTAGATGCGCAGTTTTACAGGTTATTAAATGCATATTGCGGCCATATTATTATTTTAAGTCTTAAATGTTTAACAATCTGCCACATCCAGATTTTCAGCATCCACTTGATGCGCACCAGCAAGACAGCTTTCATATTAAAAAGTAAATAATAAAAAAAAAATAAAATAATTAAATACGCCTATCGGACAAACTTAATATAATTATTCCGGATACTCAACATGCTGTATACACACATACATGTATGTATGTATGTATGTACATGTTTCGGTTTAACAGAAAATAATTGTCATTTATAACATTTTATCTGCGTTGTAAGAACAAGAAATTCACTCATGCGACTGTGTGCCCAATGCATTGTGCTTTTATCAATTTTAAAGTAAATGGAACATAAGTGGAAAACAAGCCAAATTACAATGCATGTGTGTGAGTGTGTGTGAGTGTGTGGTCAGTCGTGCTGGAGTGTGACATTGATTGAATTATGGTCATTGCAATCAGCAGAGCTATAAACCTTTGCACCGAGTGCTGTCATGACATTGTGGCCTCATCGCATAATGAGCCTGGCATAAGGCAATTATCATCAATCTTCCTTCATATGTAAATATTTTAGATACTTAGCTATTTGCATTGTCGTTCACAATGAACATACTTGATAACTAGAATATCTAACTATATTTGGTATCAAATAAATCTTGTCTATACTCTGTAGTCTATCGATTACCTGAAGTTATTTCAAAAATTAATTAGGTTTGCTATTGACCTTTTACGGTTACCATTTAAAATGTTTTGTGTTTGAATCCAATGCTTAATGTTAAGGTCTTCAATTCCTGAACAGAATCTCTGCACATGCGTCACACTGGTAGATGATATATATCGAATAGAATAATGCAAAATATTCACAATTATTAAACAAGTTTATTTATATGACTTTTGCATAAAAATCAAATGAAATATGATGTACAAAGTATTCAAGAAGCACACAGTGCCCTTCAGCATTTTATTTACTTTCATCTACAGTTATTACAAAAAATATACATTTATTTTTGCATTTGTAAATATTGTGCAATCAAATATCAACATATTAAGTGACAGCTGTGGTTATTACAATCACTATGGTTACTGTTAAAGGCAGTTGTGACAAGTCATTTAAACATTTCCTTCTTCCCATTTTATATATATACACACACACACACACACACACGCACATAGCTGAGAGCAATTTAAAATTTAATTATAAATTTGAAGAACATTTGTGGGTGTTGCGCTTGTTTGGTGTAACATTGTTTGGGCGTTAGCAAATACCTTACTCAACACACACTGCACTTAGACATACACCCACACACACACACACACACACACACAAGCACACATACACAAATAAATACATACATATTGTTAGACGTGCAAGCTCAACGCAATTTACACGATAAATTCATTAAAAAGCTACACAAAATTTTGCAAATGTTATTTCGCTGCCTGTTGTAGATAGTTTTACATTCAATGAGCGTCGCTCCAATTCGCATAAACTAATTATAAGGCAACATGCACATAGAACATTTAGTCTATTAACAAAATTAAACATTTGGAAAAGATCTTGAATGAAACTAAACTCAAAATTTTCACTAAATGCTTATAAAAATATTATTTTAAATATCAAAGGATTTGACATGTCTGCTGCATATGCGAACACAAATTGTGTTCTAATAAGCAAATTCACATTTCATTTTAACAAGCTGTAAATCTGTAGTATTGCAACCAATATACCCGTTTCATTTACTATAAATCAGTATTTAAATCTGTAATTGTTTGTATTATATGAGCAAATTTCAAAAATAAAACAAAATTTGATTTTAAAACATGCGGAACTGTGCTCGGCATGCTAATTTCGAGAGGGCCAAAGGTTTCTCACATTTTAATTAAAATGTTATGTTTGGCATAACATTTACATTGCATCTGTATTTATGTGAATATTGTAGGTTTTTTTTTTTTTCCTTCTTTTATTTTTGGCAGATTATCTGAACACCATAAATGCGCAAATATTGATATTAAAGTATAATTTTAAATAATAATATTAAAGTATAACAATTTTGACATGTTTGTCCGGTTTAAATTATTAGTTAAGAGCAACTGATTTTTAGATATTGATAGTTAATATTCATAATTAATTGTTAATATTATTAGTTATATGAGCACATATTATTGTGTATGAAACAAATTACGGGCAGACAAGGGATTAGCTACCGAAATATATTTACTAATACGAATATGAAATCCATAGCAATAATATAATGCATCATTGGCTGCAACTGATAGTTTGGTAACTTTGTTACATTTATATTAGCAAATGTGAAAAGTTAATAATGAAGATGAAAATCTTGACTAGAGAGTCTGCACTGGATAGTTTGCATTGGAAGATATGTATGTGCTTTTGCTGTGCCCCAAAGCAGACTAACTTTTTTAACTAATATATTTACTTTAAATAACAAAAACTATTTTCTTTATTTAACTTTTGCAAAACATGAAATTCAATTTGCCTTTGGCATGCATTTGCTGCTGATTGGTTATAAAATAAATAGAATTTCATCAAATGCTTAGCAATGTAGCATAGAAAAGTGTGAAATATAATAAAGTTGCCATTCATCTAGTTCTTTGATAATATCCAAACAGTCCAGATGAATTTATTTTTTATTTAGTTATTTATTTATTTGTTTTTTTTTTTTTTTTTTTATCAATGTTTGCACTTGTTCAAAAGACTTGAGTGAAACATGCAAACAAATCGTGACTTAGGTCATCTGGATTTTCAATCAAAGTCGCCATAAACTCAAAAAGCACTTAATGCAAAATATAATAAAAATATAAAAACATTTCAATAACAGCGAGCACAACGGCAATTTCTCGATTGCTTTGTGCCATTCTAATGCCAAATGACGCACAGCGTTTATGAAAGCAATGCGAGTGATTGGCGTGATTTGTAGCGATCTACTCATAATTTCAGAGCTGTGGATTGGTAGAACATGCATTCCATTACTGTGAATGTGAATGTTTCATTAAGTCTTAAGTGCCTGCACAGAACAGCAAGCAAGACAATCAAATTTGCTGCCGAAGAAAATCCGATTTCGCGACATTACTCATACGCAGCGTGAAATCTTTAAAGACGGCTCGAACGCGCGCCCGTTGCGTCGCTAACTCAATAGCCTTAATTGCCAGTTTGTGCACTGCCATCAGTTTTTTGTAAGCCATAAGTCTTTTGTGGCTTCGTTTCTTTTTTTTTCTCTCTCTCTCTCTCTCTCTCTCTCTCTCTCTCTCTCTCTCTCTCTCTCCCGCACAATATACATTAATTTAGACGGCCGCAGGACGCTGGGACCCCTGCGGAGTTGAGTATTTTTATTGGCTGCTCGAGCTTTTAGCATAATTGAGTCCACGGAATTTATATTACTGACAATTAGAAGTGTCAATAAATCTCAGCCCTGTGACGTTTTATTTTTGTATTTTATTATATTTTGACAGCACAAATGTGGCCACAATGACTTGTTAATTTGCAGCCCTCAACTCGACATTGATTTTTATTGACGTTTTATTTACATACGTACAAATATATATATATATATATATATATATATATATATATATACATATATATACTATATATATTTATATGTATATATATTTATTTTGTGCTCAGATTGCTCATTTGACAAGCTGCTGGAAGATGGTGTGCCACGTCGTTGCTTCTCCAACTTCCCCAACCAACTTTGCCTCTTTCGGTAAGCACTTCAATTGACGCCTCGCCCGCAGGCATGAGAAAAATTTCCGTTGTTCTTTTGTTGTTTTGCTTTGTTGTTGCTACAGTTTTTAATTAAAATTTGTTTGTTTTTTAGACGAAGTAAACAGAGCAGCATCATCCCCAGGTAACCCACACGTGCGGTTTAATTCGTCAAAAGATTTCGGTGACAAATAATTCATTAATTAAATTTGCCATTCGCACTGGCTTTAAAGTTGAAACGGGCCCAATCTGGAATCACTTGACAGCAGCGAACCGTAAACACCCCTTGGCTATTTTCCACAGATTAATTAAGTGCTTCCACAAAAAGTAAACAAGTTAAAGTCCAAGACATAAAAATGCAATTAACCAAGCTTCAAACTGCGTTGCGATCCACATAGATCTACATAGAATCTTTGAGTTTATGTTTGATGATGCCTTTCACTGTTTATCGCAAGCAATAATTGAGTTAATTATTGAAATTTGAGTAAGATTTCTGTGTCAATCGCAATTTTTCTTTGTACAACAGTTCAAAAGCACCAAAAATTGCAAAGGAGCAATACAAAAAGCTCTCAGCATACAGTTAGGAAAACATTCATGCGCGTCTCATCAGGATTCTTTTGATTTCTTTGCCACACACTTCAATACGCTCTTGGGTTACCAAAAAAAAAAAAAAAAGCAGAAAAAAAAAACGGAAAAAATGAGAAACGGAAACAGTGGAAAATGCTGTGCCAAATAAAAGCAAACGAATGACGAATGAATGAACGCATGACGACACTGACACGCTGCCGTTGTGCCTCTCCCCGAGCAGAGTTGCCTCTGCAGTGCCTCGCTTCGCTCCCATCCAGTTGCCTTACTCAATGCTTTAATATATGCATGCCCCTCGCTCCCTCTCACTGACGCTTCGTATCTGTCGTGTCTGTCTTGCAGTCTGTCTATTTGTATAACTGTCGCACCGTGGCCCCGTCATGTTTGACTGGCATGAATGACAGGAAAATCGTTACGCGCACACGCTGACATTAATTGAAGCTGATACATAAAGAGTAATACATAATAATAATAAAGGCAGCGCTGCCACAAGCATTACAGAATGTGTGCCACACACACGCACACACACACACACACACACACACACACACACATAGACACATAGATGAATGCAACATTGCAAACCCAACCGATGAACTGTTGGCATTCCACTTTGTTTAAAATTGAAGCAAAATACTTTCTGAAGAGAAGCACATCCCTCACATCCCTCAAAACATTGTATTCCTCTCCATTCGGGTCGCAGTCGACAAGTTGCCTCGTTGTCTGTGGCTGCAGTCGCATTTGAACCAAAGGTGTTGCAATTCTCAAATTGATTGACAGTTGGATTGAACCCAAAGTCTCGAGATGTGGAAGCCAGCATTTCGTTTTGAAGTCAAGTTGAAAATGCCATCATATTGCTTTCTTTATTTTTCAAATTGTAAATTGTATATCTATAAAATATTGAATTGCATTTAACATTTCAAGCACGAAGGTTATGTACTTAATAGTTTAGGCAGACTGCTGTTATAAATTTGTATAATTAATGAGTTCAGACGCTCTATTGTATGATATTTCGATGTTGTCATTTTTCCATAAATAAATTTGATTTTTCGTTACAGTCCTTCATATTCTTCTTTTCCTCTTCTTTATAGTATACCCTTAAGCACAACGTATCCCTGGAAAAAGTATAAGTACAAAATTGAACACAAATACAACCCACGACGAATCCACGGCCATTTTGAGGACGTAAATATTACTTGAAATTAAAATTGGTTTGCCCACGCATTGCACACTCTCACGCAGAGTGGAACATTCTTATACACATGTAGCCTACACACACACACACACACATATATATATATAAATACATATATATAAATATGATATTACGAAACGGAAAAAGGCTTTTGAGCCCTATGCATATCCTGTAAACTAATAATACAATGGGGATACTTGAATGCACATATTTTAAGATCCTTAATAATTGCATAGAAGAAGAAAAAAAGTGTTGGATGAATATTTGATGTTCAATGCTCTGATTACCAAAAAATATATAAATTGTCTCATAGAAAGCTATTTACTTTCATGAAATCATCATTTGTAAAATAAGACTGACTATATAGAAAATCCACTAGTATCTGAAAGTCGGTTCTCAAGCTCTGGAATCACTTATTTGAGCTGGGGGCTTACTGTGCGAGCATCTTGGTTCACTTAAAATCAATATAAATATATATATATTTATATATATATATTTTTTTTTTTATGGCATTAATGTATGTTGCCGATTGCCAGCCGAAGAAACAACATCAGGCAGCAAAGGAAACAAGAGAGAATATTGAAATCGGCTGCAACTGACTGCGCAATACTCGACAATTGATAATGGATTACTTGTGATTATACCGATCGATCATTGCACTATCGATTGTCTACGAGATCAGTTTAATATTTCAAGATGTTTTTTTTTTTTCTGGCTTCAACGAAAACGAAGCGAACTCATGGCAATGCATATGCCCTTTTCGCCACGTTAACAGCCGAAAGGAATACGAAAAGCATAACGAAATTAAAAAATTCAATATCCTGTATAAACAAAATTATAAATAAATATTTATTGCTCGAATAATTATAGCGTTTCATGTCCCGCTGCCCGCCGTACATCTTGGCAGGCCAGGCCAACTGTCGCAGCTGTGTCCTGCTTACGTATATAAGTGTATCCTGGTTGGCTCGCTGCTCGGACACCTTACACTCCTGTATGCCTACTTAAGTTTCGTTTTATTCATGGCAATGGCTGCCCCCGTCCAGTGTCACGTTTTTTATGTTTATTATTCGAGATTTTTACCCAGCGACGCAGTCACATCTGCAGCCTGCTCGATTGCACTTGAAATTAATTTTTAACTTCCGCAAATATTTTGCTCCGACCGTTGTCAGGATTGCTCAGAGCTGAAGCAAACGCCTACGACCTGCGTCACGCCATTTCCCAGGGCAAACTTTATTTTCACGGCTCTAATGAGGGACATGCATCAAATGTGGCAGCCGAGCTCCATGCCCCATGCCATGCGACTCGAAAATGAGCAACCATTACGGAAGGCAACTAAAGTAAATAATTAATTATGATTAGTCATGTTCGGCTGCAGAGCAGGCCATTATAAATGAAATTTTACCAAAAAGAAGAAAATATAATAAATAAATAAAATAACAGCTTCGATGTGAGCTCGTCTCGAGCTGGCGCATGCATGATTTTAATATACTTTTACGAGCAATAAACACAAAATAGTAATAAGCTCAGGCAATGAAATTTATCCAAGCAGTAAGATGCTAAACTCATAATTGCATGGCTTTGAAAGTCGTTAAAGATTAATGCAGTTTAAGGAAACATCCTCAGTTTCGAAGACATATTCTCTATCTATAACTCACAATATCTACTCTACTACTATATATGTATATATATTTGATTCATAACTTTAAACAGTGTCACTAATTCCTAGTTTGTAGCTTAAGGCAAACTCGTATTTTAAATCGTTTTGTTTTTTGTTATGTTTGGTTAAATTCCACTCGTGTGGTTTGTGTTTCGGATTGTGCTTGCTGTTCCTATTTTTGGTAAATTGTTAGTTCGGCCATTATGAGTGGCTTTGTTGTTGCTGTTTTTATTGGTGGGCATGACCAACATAACTGTAAAAGTCGGCAATGCGTGAAAACTACCATACAACTGGCAGAGCCACAGCCATAGCCACACCCACGCACACTATAGCCTTTCCGCGCGAGCTGGTTTTCTATAAACCATGACAAAAAGGCACGAAAATTTGTAATCCTTTTGCCGGTGCAATAATATGTTTGATTGTATGTGTGGGGGTATACTTTTTGCTGTGAATGTATAAATTAAAGAGCAGACTCACACGCTAACACAGACACACAGACACACAGCTCGCATATGCATGCACCAAAAAAGTTTTTTTTGGCTAAATCCTTTATGAAAAGTTTACCATTTATGGGGTTTTCGTGGCATGGACCAACTAAGCACCTGAGGATGCGTGAGTGTGCTCGCATAAAGGGTCATCTGAGTTAGGGTTAGATCTGAGTTTTGTCACACTCGCCCAATTAAGTCATTATCAATTGTTGAACTGCGGATGAGACACTTGCCGTGGGTTTTGAAATGTTCTCTGTGAAGCTGAGCTCTTGTTGGCCAGTGTAAAGTGCGAATGTGTAATTTGTTTATGCAGGCACGTGAATTAATCAATTAGTGACCTTCACTAATTCCCAGCACACTTTCTGGCGCCTGCTAAAAGGTTGAAATGCCAAACAGGATGCCCAGCTAGCTGCCACAATTTATGAAAAGACGAGAGTGAGAGAGAGGGAGACAGAAAGGGAGAAAGGGAGCTCAATTTGAATCGCCGAAAGAGAGCATGGAATCGGAAAAACCCGAGTGGAGCTCTTCGAAAGCTTTTCGCGAGCAATAAAACACACGCTGGAAGTTCGAAAATGCCGAGCGAAAGAGAACGAAGCGAGTTGAGGCTAAGAGAGCTTTCGGCTTCTTCTTCGGCTCTTTTTGTGGCTTGGCTCACGGTCTTGTGCCACAAACGTCAGAATTAGAAATTATAATTGCCGCATATTATTCGAGCCGTGCGATGCGTATACATGACCTACACCTACACCTACACAGGCACACACACACGCACTCACTCACACCTGGCCCACTCTCGGGCCAGCTAGAGTCAAGCACTTGAATCGAATTGAATTTAAAATTCGGTTCCTTTCCCTTAAGCTTAGCTGTGTCGATTTGTTGTGTTAGCATTGATTCGGCCTACGTTGCGTATACGTACTCTGGCATTGTTCGATTGCTCTTGACAACAGAACACTGTCGCATAGATGTTTGCATATTTTACCATTTGACCTTTAACCGCAACATCCATTGTGGCAAGTTGATCTCGTTTCATGTTTGCCATAGCTTTCTCATGCCTTAAATGAGTTTTTAAACCTTTAAGCAAAGCTCTGCACTGCTGACTGGGCCAATAGACAGCTGTCAGTCGGCCCTTTGGGTTAGACACACAGACAGATAGAAACACAGACAGCAAGCAAGCAGGTGGGCTGAAGGCCACGTTCACTTAGCAGTCGAGAGTGTTAGGCGTGTCAATGCTCAGGAGATGGCAGGCGAGTAAACACTTTCCATGTCATCTTCGTGTGCTTCTAGCCAAAAAGTCCAAATAAACACTTGAACAGCCATCGAGGTAACTGAACTTCGCGAAAGTCGAAAAGTTTTCTTTGATATCTGAATTAATTACACAAATTAGTTTCCATTTCCAAAAGGTGTTGAGAAAAAATAATTAAAATTATTTCAAATTAGCTTTGCTCATTATTACGGCATTTTATACCCCGAACCCATTGAAAAATATATTTAAATGTATTATCTTCTTATCTTGTCTTATCTTATCTTGCTCGCAATATTCATCTACCTATTGCATGGCAACGGTAAGTGAAAGTATGAGAAAATCATAAGATAAGCTCTTGTGCAAGAAGCCAAGGCAAAACATAGCAACAATTGACCTGGACGACAGGCATCTTGACCTGTTTGAGACTTGAGGAAGATTGTATTTATACATATTGTTATAAAGAGACCTTCACTTCTCAGAGACTGTTTTAGTTAGTTGGTTTTTGTTTAGTTAAATCTCCTTGAGGTATTTTCATAAGACGTTTCTCTTGCCATAATTTAATAATTATTTGTATATTAAATGCTTAACCTTTGCCAACAACACAACAATGCATAAGTAAATTAATATTTTGAATTTCAATCTGAGCTATTTTGAGTTCACACAGTAGTTCGACGTTGGCTTACATCGCCTTAATTTCCATTGTGATTAATTCACTTGCAAAGCCATTGAATCGATCAAATGACTTACTGACTATTTCGATAGAATATGTAATTAAAATACATGAGTATATCGACTGCATTGCATTGCAGGGGAAGACAATGTGGGATTGTGCTCAAGATATTTTACACAGACATATTATCACAAGCAATTTAGCATAACTGTGACATATATGCAAACAAGTGTGTTGTTGCAGAGATATTTTCGAGTGTTTAAGCCAGAATATGTTATTGACGGCCACCTTCGCAGCATCAAGGGAATTACTGTCAACATTTCCTCAACTATGTAGCTGTTCTCCAAATTTAGAACTCTTTGGAATGCAAGCAGATGCTGGCTATTTAACCAGCATCTTAAAATGTTTATAAATTACCAGCAGTGATAATAAAACGCGTGATAAACTTAATTCTCCAGCGACATCTTAAGCGGGGCTGAGTAGTGTGGAATCTATCCTCGCATGGATGACCCTTTCTGACTTCAGCACATCTAGTGCTGAAATCTATGTGGCTTCATTTGCCACCCCCGACTGCTGTGATGGAAACTTTTTAAGCTATTCCCATTAAAGTTTGAGAGGCAACACACATATTTAATCATGCATGGCTAAACGAGACTTTCGTATTCCCTGGCCAATATCCTCACTCATAATAAGTTAACCACAGAGCATTCAGTTGCTCAGGCAGAACACTCATGTGGAAACTAATCAACGCTACGAAAACAAAACGAATCGCAAAACTGACAGAACCTTATATACAAGATGCCACTAAAACTCTCAAGTGAAAGTTGAAAACTTTTATATATCTTTAGGTTTGCTTCATTCCACTTTTCTTTCTTTTTTTTTTTTTTTTTTTTTTTTTTTACGAGTCACAAACCACAGCCTGGCCACACATTGAGGCAACTACATCGCACTCTTCCATTGCGTAGAACTCATTAGGAAACGTTGAGTGGGAAAATTCTTGGCATATTTCAGACACAGGCGCTACCGTTCTCACATATGCCAGCAAAATGAATTTTCAACCGCAAATGCTAGGCTGGCATGCAAATTATGCGAAGTTAATGTGCCACGCCCCCAGCTCAGACCCACTTTGAGCTTCAGCTCATTTTGTGCTTTCGCCACTGCATGTGTCGGTTAATTTTCATCTTTAAGACACTCAATGCTGTGGTCAGCAGCGACTGCCAGAGTCCTGTGAGGGCGACGACAGCTGGATAGTAAAAGCATTTCCTGCGGCTGCACCACAACAACCACAAAATGCCTTTTGCCAGTGCATCCATAAACACAATCAGAAAGTTGTCTGCTTTTGAAATACTTTCATGCACAGACACCAGACTCAGATTACATTCATACTACTCTGCTTGTTTATATTCTGATTTGGCCAAGGTGAAACTGGGATGAAACATCGTGTTAAGCTTTCATACTTTTACATGTAATTAACTTTGTTTTTGCTTTTAATTGTACGTTGAATTAACCACATAAAAAAGAGTAGCATCTTCTTCTAAAAGAACCCATAATTTCATTAGATTTTACATTTTCAACTTATCATCGAATAAATTGCAAATTGCAAGTTAATAATTGATATCATTGAAATACATAATAATCATCTTGCAAATCAACAAGTCAAAGAGTAGAAGTCATGTACGTGAATCGACTGGTAGAATTCTAAATTGGATACTCGTCGAACATAATATCTTGTCAGAGTTGTAGTTGGTTCAATGAAGGAATTTGTGAGTTTATCAAATTTAATTTAAGAATACGAGAGTTGGGTTAACTCAAGGACATGTGGTCGCAAATATCGCATTTTGAATTAAAATTCATTCGAAACGCAAATTAGATTTAACGAAAGTGCTTTCCATGCTTTATATATATGTAGATATATATTTATATATATGTGCGAAATTGCTCTTGTGTGCGCAAATATTAAATTACACACCAAAGAAAGGACGCAATTTCCACATCGTTCAGTTATACGCACGTTTAAGCGCGTTGTCTTAGTCTAAGATATCAGCCATTTTAGCCAAGTCTCAATCCTTGCCTCGAAGCACTCGCAAAACGTTTTGCCAATAAACTTCACACAAAATCAAATTAAATTTGTCAAACGTAAAACAACTTGATATGCTTCAGAGTCCCACTCACGTTCCTCCACCTTTCTCGTATGCTTGCTGCCCTGGAAATGACTCTGACACGTTTGCCCCGCCGAGCCCTTCAACGGGTATTGACTGTTGTTGTACAGGGGGACTTGTGCGTGTGCCGGCCACATAACAATGAAAATAGATGGCCCATTGATAAAGGGCAGCAGCAGGAGTAGCAGCAGCAGGAGCAGCAGGTGCAGAGGCAGCAGCGAAAGCAAAGTGCACAGAGAGGGAAATAACTATGTTCATTGTTTTATTGTTTTAATTTACAATAAAAAATACTAAAATGTGCACTTTTGATTATCATTATACAGTTTTATGTTTGCCAGACACTCGAATTGAGTTTCGCTGTTCAGATTGTTCAATTGTTTCATTTACATGTGCCGCTAAATTGACTTCCATTCAAATGAAATATGTGTTTCGCCAGACTGATAAAAAGAACTTAACTTTAATTCAAGAATGTCTGTTAAATATATTAAATGATAGCATTTTGTTTTCAGGTGATGGTATAAGCTTAGCCAATCATTCAATAATCAATTCCAATTGAAAGCTTTAGCAAAAGCTAAAGATATTGTTATGAACCGATTAAAAAAATATGTGTCTGATTAGAATCATGATTATGTAAATTTATTCAAATTCCTATTTAAGAAGAACATTGTCACGAATCTCTATCTAAATCCAACTTGTCTCTCACAGTTATAGGCTCAATTATATATATATATATATGTATGGTTTGCCTTTGAAATGTAATTCGTCGCGAGTCCTGATTAGCCTACTTAATGACTATGCTGAACTTCAAAACGAAAAATGTGACGTGACATGAAAACGTGATATAGATAAATCATTTAGTAGCATTCATAAATCATAATGAACAGAACAGAGAAGCGATCAATTGTAGCCAAGCTAACAAGCTCTGAGCTATGAGTCGCTCTGATTGAACTCTTTAATTGACGTGGCTCAATTAAACTTTTTATGAGTAATGCGCTACTTAATGCTCTTTTCGGATAGACACACGTTCATTGAATTTATTGCCGAAAGTCTGGCAATGAGACAAGCGACATGAATGCTACAAAAGAACATCGTAACCAAAAGAGCACAAGAAATTTGTATCCTATTCATTTATTTCTTTTGAGCATTTTTACTCCTCGATCGACCTCAACATGTGCACTGAGTGGGCGGTCGCTGCAGTCTCTGTTCACAAATTAAAAATTGGCTCTTTCAAGCACTTTCTGGACTCTCTCCTCATTGTCTTCACAAGTTTTTTTACAATAGCACGGCAAATGGAAACAGAATTTCCATTAGTGCTAGTGAAAAAATGGCATTCTACACTAATAATACTTCATGCATCTATTTATACATATGTATATATCAGTATTTATGTTCTACACTACACTCTTAAAGTATTTGGGCATGTGTTTATTATGTATTAATTTTTGCGTATGATTTGCTTGCTTGAAGGAATATCAACAACAGATAAGCAATCTCTGTGTGCATGGTGAGTAAAGTTAGTTATTTGAAATTTATATAGATATATCAATATTTATATAGAATAATCAATTTATTTCAATGTATTTTTTGTCAATGCATTTTCAATATATTATTAAACAATTCCTATATCGACACCATACCATTATGCATAAAATTCTTTACATATATTATTTAATTAATATTTAGCTCTTGGCTAGAAATATGTGTTATATTTAAATCCATCAAACTACAATACTTTGTTGATATTATATGATTGAAAAGACATACATATATGTTTTGTCATTTTCAATATATTTGTAGTTTTAATTTTGTAGATTTCTTTCTGTATTATATTACGGCACAGCTTACTATTTATATTATATTTTGAATTTTTTGTTGGTATTTAATATTTCTTCAATATTTATTTAAATATTACAAAACAAAAAAATCCCTTATAAGCTTTAAATAATTGATAGGGTTTGCTGACTAACGAAAAACTTAAAATATTTGTAATTGTTATTATATTATTTTTTTTTTTACTTATGCTTATAAAAAACAAGAATTTTTCTTTTAAAATTGTTCTGTTCAATTTGAAGCTTATTATTGATTCAATAATTTTTTGTGCAATTCTTTTTTAACAGCCACAGCATATTTTTAATTCTCGGAAATAAGACAAACAAAAAATAATGCTGATGACAGCAGAGACTAACCAGGCAGGACCTCAAACATGAGCATATTAACCTTGGAAATGGTGCCCGGCGGATGTACAAATTATGTAGGATGCTGTCGCTGTGTGAGTTTTTGCATGTGTATGTATGTGTGTTTGTGATGTGTTAGAATTATGTTTTTTTGCAAGAGATTTCTTTTTTTTCTTTTTTTTTTTCGGTCGCCGTTTTGTGGTTCATAAAACATCAATAAACACGGTTTATTGTTGAGCATGAAAATCCATCACATAAGACGTTTACTGTGTATGATTAAAAAAAAAAAAGCTAAAACAAATCATTATGCTTGAAGTGTTCGGGACAAGCTATAGAACCCGCTGACGCCGAAAAGGCAATCAAAATATAATCACTTAATGTACTCTATACATTGAAAATTCAATGAATATTCCAAGTGTCGATTGATCTTTGTTTCTATAATGATGTTGATGAGAAAGTCAAAAGGCAAGAATAACTTAGAAGTAAACTAGAAAAAAAGAAAAGAAAATCTGATAACAAACCAGTTTAAGTATTAATTTCAGCATAAGCCAAGTCAATTGAAAACCCCTGTGATTATATTTAATTAATCATCAAGGCATGAAATTCATGTCGGGTGAGATTATATTCACTTTTACAATTGTCTTTAAGCGTTTGCCAAGTTTTATATGCATATAAATTTAAATCGAATAAACAATTGCAGAAATCGATTTGCATAACTTCTAAATAGCTTTGGGTGTTCAGAGATGGAAAATTCATGCCAGTTTATGTGAGTTCGAGTCGTAAATCCGATGTGTGTGTGTGTGTGCCAAGGGGCAAAGACGTTCAGACATTTAGCGATTTAGCAATTTGGCAATTTTCAAGTGAAATATATCGCTTGGCACTGCTGCAGAGGGCGGCATATGCGTTACTCAACTTGATTATTGGCCCAAGCTCTATGTAGCTGATATATGTAAAGCGTAAATTGCAGCACTGGCTTGCACTTGCCCCTGACAAATGATTGCGCATTATTAAAAGCACAGCGAAGCGAACTTGAATCCATTACGGCCACGCGCTCGAGAAAATTGCAAGCTCGTTGACATTTCGAAATTTTGAATTGTAATGTGGGAACTGGCGCATTCTGTGAATCACAGTCGCAGTCCCATTCACAGGAGCTCACCAAATTTTGGTCAAGCATCGAATGCTGCAAATGCGCTGAATATTTTAAGCCTGACATGGCGTTGCCCACGGCAAATGTGGCTAACTTGGCTTTAGCAGCAAACTAGAGCCAAACAGTTGGCAGTTCCCACTCTCTGCATGCAATATTTATGCATAAAGTTTGGCCTCATGCTCATTTCATGTTGGCTCTTTTGCAGTCGTTGCAGCCTGGCGCCGGTTTGACAGCCCGCGCGAATTGCACAGCACAGCACAGCCTCCGCCTCCGCCATCGCCTCATCCACGCCAGCTAGCCTCTGGCACTTGAGTGGGTGCTGAGCCTGTTGTGCTGTTGTGCTGGAGCAGGTATATATAGTAGTATGTCGCTTGAGCTGCACCATTCTTGTCTGGCCTTGTTGTGGCTTTGCCATTGTTTGCCAGCTGACAACAGTCAGCAAAAGTTTATGCCGAGAGGCGCCAGATTCTGGCCTAGCTTCCACATAAATCATATCCCGCTATCTCGATCTCTTTCTCTTGCAGCCAACTAAGTTAGCATGCAGCCAACTGCTGCTTAGACAACCATCCCATCGGCTACGTAGGCAGCTCGACAGCTCGACTGCAATTCGACTGTCAGCTGGGACCGCAGCTTCAAAAATCCAAGCCCGCAACGAATTGCAATGTATGCAAATGTAAAACTGATTTGTTGTGACGCAGCTACAACTGGAACAAAGCTCCAGCCACTCGGTTATGTACGAGCTAGCAATCCACGCCGAGCACTTCATCAGCCAACGAAGCTGTCTACTCTTCTCCGCCTCCATCCGACTGCCTGACTCGGCCAGTGGCTTCCCCAGTCAGCTTCCCTTTGTCTGTTCGACTTTTGTAAATGCTGTCGTTTTGTTGTGACATGCGTTAACCCCGGCTTGCTATACCAATCGAATGTGTAATGCCTTAAATATAATCCTAATATATATAGATTCTTATATTAAGGTTTTAAATTTCTTTTGAATACAAATTTCATTTCTCAGTCTCTCATAATTCAATTATCAATCAGTATTCATATCGTTTATTTACTTTGCATACTTTTGTAACTTTGGCAGCAAGAGAGTGAAATTTGTCGTTTCCATCAGCAATTGGTGCCTCTCGGTTAGCATTGCGATATTCAGCACGTATCTGCTTTGGATTTGGTATACAATAGCTTTGCCCTGACAGCAACTGAGCAATAGTTCGTGACACGTTCATTCTCTAACAAACAGCTGGTCGCCTCGGACTGGTCTGCTAATATAATTCCTTCCTTCTTTCTATTCCCCTAATGAATTCGGATTATCAAATGAATTTTGTTATGCTTCATGCCTTTCTAACTATGTATATCAAAATGTAAACTCTTAAGTTGTAAACATAAAGAAATTAATTAAAAACTTCAACAGCAATTAAACAAAATTAATTTATTGTTTGCTAAATCATTGTTAGGCTTAAGGGTTTCAGTAACTGTAGAATACGAAACTCAATCATCTCTCAAAAATAATGATAGTTTCGCATTACTTTGTTGTAGTTGGCTTTTAAATAAGCTCTGCAATTTGAATACGCTGAGCTGCCCTCAGCTCTTTGCTTAGAAGGCCGCATTGCAAATTACGCAATCCAAATATTTGCTGAAGGCACGGGAAACTTTTCTGACCACGGCTCGTGCAAGTTGACACCCGGCCAAAGCCAACGGCAGAGCGAGCTGGGGCCAAAGTCAAAGTGCAGCGTAAAAACTTCTACGTTGCAATTTGTGGCCAGGCTTTCAGACGGATTGGGCTCGTTTAGTTTTAGCCAAAATTTGCTTAAATAAATATAAAGCCAACAGGCTATGCGGCCACAGCTAGGGCTCAAAGTCAAACTCAGAATGATAAAGTTTTGCCATGTTTTCATTGTCTTGACAGTTTTTACAAGATTTTCAAGTCGGCAATTGACCCAAACCTAATGTCGACTGCAGCCACACCAATACCAACTCCAAACTCAGCACGAATGCCAGCCCCAATACCCGACCCGACCAGCCTTTGCCAAGCTTAGCAAAGAATTTTTGCGTGACTCAAAAGCAACAAGCGAGAAATGCTGATAAAAATATTTTACTTTGTCGTATAATAAAAATTTCATTACGATTTTTGCGGTGTGCGACGCTGACGTTTTTTGGTTAGTTTCCTCTTTGCGTTCTCGTCGTCGCCGGCGTCTTGCCTTTAAGCAAAAATGTAAAATGTGCAATGCATAATAAGCTCGACGTTGCCGAAGTAATAAAAAAATAAAAAAGAAAAGAAAACGAAATGGGTGGAAAACATGGCAAAGCGGAAGCAAAACAAAAGCTATGGATGCAATGCGATGCAATACGATGGCAACAGGGATGGAGTGGGGAGAGAGGGAGGAGAGAGAGTGTATGAGAAAGCGAGCTTAAGTAAAAGCTGCAGGACATTTGCATATTAGCCGCTCGCAGGCAAAAGTAACTAGGCTAAGAGTGGGTCAACGTCTACTTGTCGTTAAAGCGACGCGCAGGGCTTCAATAGCCATTGATGGGCTGCAATGGGATACAAAAGAGATCCCCTATCCAGTTCCGGCTTAAGCCCTCCTTCGTCTCCCAGCTCGCGATTGGCATGCCAAATAAAAAACTAAAGTTTTTCCCTCTAGCTGTCTGCCAATTAGATGCAAATTTATGGCCATTCCTTCTTATTTTACCATTGGTTAATACACCTTTAAATCAACATTTAAAAAACTGAGAAATGTGTGCTTGCAAGGAGATGAGTTGAGGCTTGCGAATATGTTTCCATTTACAAAATAAACAAGAAATTGAAATACTAGCAAAGGAACCTAAGCTGTTCATATGATAGTCACCATCTCTATATGACTATCTATAATTCTGTCTAAATGAACACCTCTAACTGTTCTCAATTATCTGAGCTTTTACTCAATTAGCTGTTATCTCTCCGTTCTCTCCACCCATACCTAATGGAGGTATCACATGAAAGAGGCTAAACTTGTCGAGACCCAAGAGTGTGCTCAGCCATAAGCGTAGGACACCCCATCTGGCACTTTGACAGTTGGGTTGCGCTTTGAGCATAATTTGTTTCCAATTGCGACACGGAGCGATGCCGTTAGCCTGTCAAGTTGCAGCGCTCAAAAGTGTGCTATCATTTTTGTTCTGCTTCTGTGTGCTTGCGTTGCGCCATCTACAAGAGTGCATAAACAAATCAACACAGCATTGCGGGAGAAGAGCAGAGTAGTGTGGAAGGGGGGCAGCGAAAAGTGCAGAAGGAATGCGACTCCAACGAAGCAGAGCACACATCACACACGACGACGTCGACGCGTCGTCCTCATTCATCATTATGCAAAACGTGCTTCCCGGTTGGCTTCCTTTCAGTTTCACCTCACACTTGAGCTGCTCAGCAACATCCTTCTGCAGCTTTTGCTTGTTTTGCTTTTTTGTTGGTCTTTAGCTTGTTTTTTTGGTGGTGCTGTGACTGCTGCCATGCAACAACCTGAATTGTCGCAACATTTCGGTTTTATTGTTATGTTGTTGTCCCTCGATCCTGGTCGCTGCGTCTGTGGGCACTGCGGTTGCAAACTTTATGCCCAACATTATTTTACTTAGTTGATAAACTTTCATGCAACTCCCTGCACCGCTCATCCCTCTCTCTCTCTCTCTCTCTCTCTCTCTCTCTCTCTCTCTCTCTCTCTCTCTCTCACTGCTTACAACTTCACTTTCGCTGCAGTTGTTGGCCTAGCTGGTCGCTGCTGTGGGAGAGTTTTTCCACGCTACGTTCCTTTGTTCTCCAATTTGTCGCTTTGGCACACATTCCTTTGGATTCTATGTACATTTTTGCAACAATTTTGCGACTTTTACTAGCGGGCACCCTAACAGGCCATTTTTTAGATTTTTTGACTCTGCCGTATACATCACATCGTGATGCAAGTATATTTCCCGAAATTCCGGTAATCATATTTCGGATTGCGCACTGACTAAATAAACAAAATTAATGCAGTTTCAGTTTTTCTGTTTCGCGCCCTTTGTGATTGATTGATGACAGAGTCAGTGCGTTTAAATTATTAATTGCTATACCAGGCTGAAAAAAGTATTTACACATGCCCAATCGTTAAAATAATTGATGTTATTCAATTTCAAACGGGGAAACGTCATATTACGCAAATATAATCCTTGTACGTAGATCATATAAGTTTCACAATATGCATAAAAACTATTTGCTTTGTATACAGAGAATACATTGCAAATGAGAACTCTGTGTAACCTTTTTTATTTCTCCTCTATAGGAGATTTTTAGTTCTATTTCAGTTTTATTGAATAAAAACCTTTTTAAAATTCTTCTTAAAGCGTCAGCTTTAAGCTTCAGTCACCCCCTGGGTCTCAAGCCTTAGGCTCAGCATCTGGATTTAGGCCACCCTCGATTTTGCATTAGATTCACGCTTCAGGCCAAGGCCTAAGATCAGGTCTCAGGCCCAAGCCGCGGCCTCTAACAGCCTCAGACTGCAGCCCAAGCTTCAGGCTTCAGTCTGAGATACGGGCCTCAGCCTCAATTAACCTCAGAGAAAAGTCTCAGACTAAACTCTCAGCCTCAGACTCAAGCTCTAGACTCAAATCTCAAATTCAAGCCTCAGGCTCCGTCTTCAACCTCAATCGGCCTTAGACTCCAGCTTCAGCTATGAATCCGTCATATTGTAAATTTAACGAAATAATGATATATAAAAATACATAAAATCTAGTTTATTTATTATTAACTTAGTAATATATATAAGATTCACAAATGATTCACTCGCAAAGCCACAGCAAACAAATTTGCATATAGACAGAGTACAGAGACCTTCGAGTCAGTTGGTCAGTGGGTGAATTAGTGAGTCGGTGGTGGTTGAGTCTGAATATCCTTGAGTTATTCGGCATTCGGTTAGTCATTGGTTGTTTTTGTGAGTCGTAGCAACCGTCTGTTCCGCTGGCAGAGAAAACCTGCGTCCGTTGGTTTGGCACAAAAAGTTTCCTTTGCTGAGAAGCTGCTGCTGCTGCTACGATTACCAGCCTGGTGGCTTGTTGTTGTTGGCTTTGTTGTTATTGTTTTTGGGCGTTGCTTTTGCTTTTTGCATCCGGGGGCAAATAAATTGAAATTCGTAATTATTCCCAACAGCATGGAAATTTATTCAATTTTAATTGAGTTTCTTCTTTTGTGTGGGTTTGGCTACGTACAAAACTGAAGCTCGATGCGACGACGAAAAGAACGGCAAGAAATTGAAATGAAATCTGCATTATAATTAAATATGGGTTCAACTAAAAAATGGAAAAGTGTTATGTTTGCCCGAGGCACTAGCAAAATAAATAGAATGCAATTTTTAGCTTAGAACTTCCATGTCTCAATGCTGACAAAACATTTTTAATTTAATTTCTTTTTTTTTCATAATTTCTTCTAAAAATAATATACTGACAAAGAGGATAAACTACTTGAACTCATTGCAACGCTTAGGAAAAACAATTTTGAAAGGCATTTCCACAGCCTCAGCATTATTGTCTCAACTTTTAATAATAATGTTAAAAGTAAATATTCAGAGGGAAAAACAATTTCCGAGCTGTTATAAGAAATTGAAAACAATGAATGAGCAAAAATCATAAAAATTGTGAATTTAATAAAATCCTCATATAGACAAGAGAATGCTAAATGGTTTCAATTATTTCTCATGTTCTTTTGTGCATATTGCTACAAATTGTTTGCATCGTGTGTACCTAGCTTAAGCCTGTCAGAATCGAGACACTGCTCCACGTCAGCTTCTGCTGCATTTTCTACTTCAATGTATGAATGCTCGTTGTCTGTGTTGAGTCTGTATGTTTGCCCTGTGCACGTCTAAATTTAGCATTAAAATGCAGAAATCATTACTTTGGCTTATAGTTATGTGTAATATTTACATAGATTGTTTGCAACTTGTCATCAATCAGCACTTGAACTGAAACTGCTGTCTCCCACTCTCCTTTCGAATTGTAATCACACTGCAGACAGCTGTAAATACCAAAAGAAGTCCAGGCTCTGCACGATTTCTGTGTGCATTCATCTATCTTGATAATTGCTTTCTAGAACTCACCTTGCCCTGACTACACAGACACGTGCTACAATGAAATTTGTGACATTTTCTGGTTAAGTCTTACAAAAAAAAGTGAAATAACTTGAAAAGGGCTAAAGCCTGTCAAGAATTCTTGCTCATTCTTGTGCATGCATAAACAACTTCTGCCTAATTGATCAATACGCTTTTCACTGTCGCAGCGGAGCGCAATTTGCATAACTCGAGCTTAACAAATTCAAGCAAAAGGGTTTTCCGCGCCATAAAAGACGCAAGAAAAAACCTAAATAAAATAAGCAAACGCAGGGCTGGATAGAAAAGAATGGAAAAGGCACTCGACAAACAGACAAACAGACTTCAGAAAAGAAAACAAGGGAAGACAAACAGAGAGAATGAAGAAAATCAATTAGAAAATCCAAGCCCATATCTCCAATATATGAAAGGAATAATAAATTTTGTTGTGGCCCGGCTTGAATAAACGAATTTCAAATGATATTAATATAATATATAATATAATTTGTTGCTGCGCCATCTCACTATTGATCAGAGCTATTAAACAGTCTCTGTCTTTCTCTCTCTCTCTCTCTCTCTCTCTTGCTCTCTCTCTCTCTCTCTTGCTCACTACAGTGCGCTCGTTTCTTCTGCAAATGCCATTTCGTTTGGCCAAGAATCGGAGTTCGAGCCCATTCACATCTAAATTCGGCAAGCCAAGCAACGTTCCTTATTTTTATTTACCCACCGGATTATGCTAATTTTTAAAGTGATTTAGTGTAGCCAATACAAACCAAAGCCACTGCAAAGCAAAAACACATAGTCAAAGAAAAAAAGACAAAATTTAAATAAAATAAAAGAAAAATGCGCTTGACTTTTGAGGTTTGATTTTAGAACCCAGTGAAATTCAGCGGAAGGCATTTGTGACTATACAGTATATATAATATAATAAATTTTACAGTATAAATTCTATATTTATATAATTTGCCTTTGATATACCTTATATCCTATAAAGCTTTGCTCATTAAAATTTGCGCACTGTCGATATCAACTTGAATATTTTAATCAAATTCATGCTTTTCTTAGGAATTTCCACAAATATACAATCAATTGGCTGTTCTCTACAGTCTCGAGCGTATATACTGGGTATTTGAAATCAAGCATTTTTCCCCTAGACAATCTGAGTTTTTTTTTTTTTTTTTTCTGGCGCATCATATAAAAATAAAATAAAATAAAGTGAAATAAAATAAAATGTGACTGGCTGGCATTAAAAAGAACCTATTTCCTTGCCATTCCCGGGTTTTTCCTTTTCATGCTTTGCGTGTGCTGCAAAATTTCCGTTGACGCGTTTTTTTTGGAATTTCTTTATTTTTTTCGATTTTTTTTTTTTTTTGTATTGCCTACGTTGAGGCAAATCAACGTAATTCTTCAAGTTTGATTTCGTGTGCTTAGCTGCGTGTTTGAGTTGGCTTACTCAGACCAAAGCCGGCGCTGATGCCACTCGTCCCTGGCTTCTACTCAGATATAAAAAAAATAAAGTAAAACAGCCCAGCGAGAAAAACAATAACAATGAATGTACGATAATTTTACATTTTATCAAGTTTGGGTGCTTGCCGCGTGCTCAACATTCGTCGCCGTTGCCATTTTTTATGCGCGCATTAAACGGATTTTGGTCTTAAGCCCAGCCACTTCATATGCTCCTATCTCAGCCCCTGGCAGCATGTTCCCCGCACCTGCTCCACAACTGTGAGCCAGCACATGTATAAAAAGAAGAAAATGTTGCTTTGTGAATACCAAGGGCACATGTCACACATCCATACACACACGAGCACACACACACACACAGACACATACACTTAGTCAAATTTCTTTCGTCAGTTAACTGTAAGCGGCTTAATGGTGTCTGTAGCATTGCTGCTAGCACTTGTCTTCTGCAGGCACTGCTGCGGTCGTAAGCGTAATTTGATTATAAGAAATTCCCAGAAAAAATTCTCTCAAAAAGGCAAACTGAAAGCCGCTCATTCATAATTAATTAGAAGCAGTACACTTTTCAATGGACATAGGCAAATTATATAACGTGGCTTTAAGTTGAACAGCAACAGCTGAGATAGCTCATGTTTAAAGCGGGCTATTAAAGGATAACAGCTGAGTAAGAAGAGGATTATTTATATTTGCAAACCTAATTAGCAACAACTAAGAGTGAATCTGAATTAAAAGTTTGTCAGCTAGTTTCATTATACAATGGAAAATATTACGAATTCAGTTTAGATATCAGAGAGCGATGCAAATTCAAAAGCGGAGAACAAAACAAATGAAAAGTGTCCACAACAAAAAAATAATAACAAGAGACTACAGTCAACGTCTCTGATGCGTTTAGTATTTTTTTTTTATTTTTATTTTTTTAATGTAGTATTTTAATTTGTCACATGCTATCTCAGAGTCGAGCTGAGCAAAGCAGAATGCAACAACATTCAACAATGCAAGTGAATGCTGAAAGACTTAAAATTCATTTTGAGTTGTCTGTCGTGTGTTCCATGTTTTTTTTTTTTTTTTTCCTGTATTCCTAGGCACTAACACCTAGGCAGCACACGTAGAGTAGACACACACACGAAAGCTGACATCGCATGATAAAATGTTGAAATGCCATTGTCAACATAAAACTGTTAAAGTTTTAATGACGAACGTTCAACAACAGCAACAAATGCAATGCATATAATAAAAAAAAAAAAAATAGTTGGATTTCGTGCAACGAAGATTAAATACTCTAACTGGCAGTGGACTTGAGAGATGAAAAATTTCTCAACAAACTGAATTCACGCATTTTATAAAAGTATTAAACAAAATTTTTTAAATAGCTGCAGAAGCAATCGATTATGAAGATGTCTCAATGCTACTTAAGCATTTTAAAACATTTTGAATGAAATTTTTTAAAGTTATCTTAAAGTCGAAAGTTTTACTTTAATAGAAAGCAACCCATGGATAGTGTCACACGAATGTCATACAGCCTCAAGGGACTTTGAGGGCTGGAGCTTAAGGTTAGCCAGCGCACAGAGAAAGACATTAAGCAATAGTTGGCAATGCGGTTGAAGTAATTTCGAGCAATTAAATAAAACTAAAAGGACGGAAAATCAAGCTCTCTCTCTCTCTCTCCGGACCGGGAAGACAGACAGGTGTGTGTGTGTCTCTGTGTATGGATTTCTTTGTCCGTCGTTAAATGTCATGTGGTTGACTGATATTTTCCCCTCTATTGTGGACAACAATGCCTTTGTCAGCGTGCTGTCGTTGTTATTGTACTCGATGGTAATGGCGTTGTCGTTGTCTTATAATTGCTAGCGACCGTTGTCCTGGTGGCTGCAATTAAGCAAGCGACACGTTTCGCGACTGCACAACAGCAGCTACGAGAGCAGCTATAATAAACATGTGAAAGGCTGCATATAAATTGTTGCATACTTTACAGCGCTGCAATTGAAGTAGCAGCACAGGGCTTAAGCGTCAAATCAGCTGGAATGTCAAAATTGTTCTAATTCGCTGATGTGCATACAAATTAGAGAGCAGCAGAGAGGAATGAGTTAGTTGAAAGAGAAAGACAGTTAAATGCTAAAGCAAGAGATGTGAGAGGCGGGGCTGTGTCCGAGTTCTGGATAGACTTTGTGCTGCGGTTTCTCTGCCTCTGTTTCATTTTCTTGCTTTCGTTCCTATTTATACTTTCAAGCTGGGTCTTACACACAAAAAAAAAAAAAAATAAAAATAAAAAAAATAAAAAAAAAAAGGGAAAAAAATAAAATAAAACACTTATGGTAAATCAATTTAAAACCAATTTTCGTCTGCCGTACAAAAGTACAGAGAAGTCTTTGCTGCTCCGTCCTTGTGGTTACAACAAATGAGTGGCACAGGACTTTGGCAACGTTGCATATTATATATTCATTACTCACAGGTACTTTTTCAGACCAGACTCGCCATACCTGCTGCAGCTGTCACTTTGCTCTTCTTTTCCTATGCTTTTATTGCTTCTGTTGCAGCTTTCGTTTAAGCTAACCAATTGGCTCCTCGTTTTAGCAAAGAGCATGTGGCCTGTGTGTGGCTCTGAGTGGGAAGGATGCTATTTTAAAAGCTATTTTTAAAGACATCGTATTCACATTTTCTTTTATCGACATACACGCCATACCATTTTGTTGAACGTGATGCGCATTCGCCGACGTATGTTTATACACTCATCAAACACAATGAACATGTGTGAGGATGGGCTATGGCTAAGACATGTTTTAGCTCTGACAGAAATGAGTCAGACACACAGACACAATCACATAAATGCAGCTTAACACTACAAATTATGACCAATACAGTGTATAGATGCTTTGTTATTACCCTTAATATATACCCATTCAATTTGAGATATTTGAGTAAGTTAACCTTTTGGCATCTGCTTTTCCTCAGAGTTAACCCGTTGATTGTGGCGATTTGTTTGAAGCGATGTCGACATTCAAAGGATACCTCATGTGCCTAAAACATTCAAAACTTCACCCTTTCGATTGTTTCGGGTTTTGTTAAATAATTCATTTTTCTCTGCTTAAAAGAAAATATTTATTAAAAAGAAATGTTAAGATTTGCCACTCTAAATTTTCCAGGTGCAAGTAAAAACTAAGCTTCATCATAAATTTATTTAAATTTTATTTAATTATTTAAATTATTTATTGTTGACAAAATGAATTAACCTTAAAAAGAAAAAACTGGCTAACAAAGCTAAAGAATACACAATCAAAGCTCAAGCGTCAAATAATTCAAGTGCGAATTTAATCATTCTATCGATTTTAGCTCAACAATTTTATACAAAGCGAACAGAAAGAATGAATATATGAAATTTAGTCTTGTGGTAGTTAATCCTCTTTCTTTAAACAACTTTAATATACCTTCTGCAATTCCATTTTGTTATTTGTTTTCAGTTCGCATTATTCAATTTGTTTTAAAACATTTTACAATTTAATTAATTCAAATTTATATGTTTTAGTAAAGCATATTGTTAATCCTGCCAGCTCAATGAGAGCATATATACACAATTGATGTGCATATGCCTTGTTCCCATGCGTAAGTGATATTAGGTAATTATTGTTAGATTGATTGTTAAATTGATTTGCATTACCGTTGAAGGTGTAGCATTGCCTAGATGTGCGTAAGCTAATTAAATTTGAGCTTTAATGATATCATCAATCGGACATATCTACATATGTGGCATTGGCCTAAGTTTCATTGCTTCTAGGCTTAAGTCTTTTGATGGAAATATTGGAAATTCAAATGAGAGAATATCTACAATATGCATGATTCTAAACTAGACAAGCAAACATTTATTATATGAACACTGTAAATACTATCATATACATACATAACAGACATATATCATATCTGTTGCAGCAAATCAAGTAGCAATTGCTATTATATACAACAAACACAACGATATGAGTCTCAGCTCCTTTGCTCTGTGAATCGTAAACAAACAGCTGATTAAATTAGAAACAGTTTGCCACAGGTAAAGGGTTTACCATTTAATTTTGTCTCTCGGTTAGCCAAGCTTGA
Source organism: Drosophila borborema (assembly GCA_030914335.1). Lineage (NCBI taxonomy): Eukaryota > Metazoa > Arthropoda > Insecta > Diptera > Drosophilidae > Drosophila > Drosophila borborema. The sequence goes on along the minus strand of JAUESP010000306.1, from coordinate 7,863,082 downwards.
TTTGATGACAACAATCACAACTGTGCAGCTGTATTTGTATTGCGTGTATATGTGTGTGTGTACTAAGACAGCCAACGATTACTTCAAGAGTATTTAATGGCAGCATTTCAATAGAATTTAAATAAACAGAATAACGAGCACAGAGCATGCCAGACAGACGGTCGAAGGGGCAACAAATAGATGGTCAAGACAAGTGTCTGCATATGAACAATGGCTTACCACAGGGCCAACACACAATGGATCGAATACTAGTTCGAGCAGCTGTTATCTGAGCAGAGGTAAAGCATACGCTTCGCTGCATCGACAGCAACAGCAACAACAGTTGAATAAACTTTCATATTTTTGTTATAAATGACAAGCTGGACCAAAAATTACTCATTCGCCTAGATTCATCACAAGCGTTCATTGAGTTCATTCTTGTGTGCGTTGAGCTGAATCTAGCAACATTTCTGTTGAGTAGAAAACCATGTAAAAATGCCACACTCTAAATATAAAATATTAACTTGCACAAATAAAGTATAAGTAAGTTTCCATTGAATTGCTTTATATAATAAAAATTGGGAAATAATACAGGTCATGATGGAAACTTTTACAAATATTGCTCTCACTCTTGGTAAATTGTATATTTCATGGGAATTTAATATTACTTAGATTGTTATAAAGTTATTGGACGCAAAATGGAATCATAAGTTAAAGTATAATATTCAATAAATAATTTAAAATAAATTTTGAAGTGCATAAGCTTTTATAGATTCGTAGTCTTCAATATGTATAAGCTCAGAATTAAAAATATATAAAACATAATTAATTCATATTTGTATCTTTTTCTAGTGTACTCATTAATTTTAATTCAAGTGCGTAAATTTCTTTTCTCTGAGATAATGAAAAAGTGCCATAAATAAATGCAAGTTGAGTAGATAAAATGAAAATGAAAATAACCTAATCATAAGCATTCGCAAAGCTTTATTAGCAGTTGAACCCACATGAACATATGTCGCACAAGTGCCTCGTTGTCGGAGCGTTACATCTTGGCCTTCAATAGCGCTGACTGTGTTTGGAGCCGTTCCGCGCTTGCTGCATTTGCTGAGGCAGCTCATTAACTTTGCAACGTCAACACTTGGGGTGCAACGCTGGGTGCACTGTTGAGGGTGCTACAGAAAACTTGAGCTATTTAACTACATCTATCGCAGTTTCTGTTTGTTTGTTTGTTTGCCTGTCATTCCCCGCGTCTGTTTGGCCAAGTGCGTTGCATAAATATTTATTCGGTGAGTCATGACTACAAATACGCGGCTACGCGCTGCATCGTTCGTCGTGAGTCCTTAGGTGCCGAACCTGATGAAACATTTGCTTACTTGCGCCATTATATTGCCGACTTCCAGTTATACGTCATAAGAGCGGCGACGACATCAGAATTTTCGCTTCAAATGCAAATGTAGATCTCAGTTGCTTCAATGTCGTTTGCCATGCTTCGAATCTGATTTGCGTGTGCCTTACGCTCTGGGGTCCAATTTAACATAGCATACTTTTCAGCGCACCAACTGATTGTTTCGCACTCCCAGAGTCTCCCGCTTATTAGATCCTGGCACACACATGTGTGTGCTGTACAGTACGCTAGGTAAATCTTCACACACTATTGTCGGCAGTAAGTGCGCTTACATAAGTACACAACTACACACTATGCTGAGCTTGGGTCTCTGGGGCGCGCTTAAAATCAGCTTAATTTTGCATGCGCCCGCTCGAATTACTGAGACAGCTCCCAGCTTGACTATTGTTATTGTTGTTGCTGTTGTTGTTGTTGTTGTTTTCATTGCTTTATTTTGTTTTCTGTAACTTTTCCCTCATCTGTTTCATTTTTGATCTTGACGCCTTAGCTGCTACAATTTCCGCACAGAGAATAGATAGATTGCCTTCTGCTGGCTGGAGCTTCTTGTCGTGCATTATATTTTGATTGATGCGAGTACCAAGGCAAACAGATTAGTTGCGGTTTCTGCAGGCACACGAAATGAATGAGACAGAGCTATAGAAAGCAAGAGAGCGAGACAGCTTTATATGCAGTATGTAAAAAATGATGCTCAATGAATAATCATTTTTCAAATGATTTCTTGTAAACCTTAAACTCTACAAAGAAAAGGAGACAGAGATACACTTTAAGCTGTGTGCGACGCGTGTTTATGTCAACTTGGCACGTCTTTGATATTACTCATACGCCACGTGGCCAGAGCTGACGTGCAATTTCAATGGTCAATCAAAGCGAACGGCGGAACTTCGTTTATGATTTTTTATAGTCAACTCCATGACAACACCAAGTTAAATTGCATGAGCTCAAACCATATTGCCTTCAGCAGCATCGCTGCTCGCGCACAGCTTGCCACTGAATTTTGTTCGCCTGGGTCGTGGTCCGTTTGGTTTAGAAGTTATGCCATAAAAACATTCCAGCCGAGAGAGCAGGGCGCAAATCCATGGCAGTGGCAGTCGCCTGTAGACGATTGACTAGCATTGAGGTGAAGCTATGCCACGCACAGCTAGAATGTTGCGATTGCTAGTTGAAATTGTTCAGCTGCCATAATAAGCCGGTGAAGCGCTTCGTTTGCGCTAGCTCAGGCAATCTGTATCTGCTCTGTGCTAAAAGCAACTATCTGTTTCTTCTGATTCCACCTACAGACAAGCTCGGTTCGTCTCGTTTTTGTGGCGTTTCATGCGCTGCTTCCAGGTGCGAGCAACTTGAATAATTTTCAAATTTGACAGCGGACATATGGAACCACTTTTACCCAGTTGTTAGCCAATGCTACGCCCCTTTGGAGGTATCAGTAACTATTGGAAACGTATGCCAAGCGGAAGCTTCAACGGAAACAGTCAACGTGGCTGGGCGTTCCAAGGTAACCTATCAAGCATTTCATGTATTGAATGATGTTCATCTCTCTCTCGCTCTCTCTCTCTCTCTCTCTCTCTCGCACACTCCCTCTCTTTCTCTTATGTTCTCTTCTTGCCTTAGTTTTCCTTTTCACTCTATTGAATAATGCATAGAGCTGCACAGCATCATACGTAGTCACAGCGGAGTAGGCAAAAGGATATCGTAAAACGTATCGCCAGAGTTTCCGTATCCTATTAAGTGTGGAAATTACTTTCATATGCACATTTTGATTTCCTAGTTGCAGCATTTTTCAATACTCCAGCTTCCACTCCTGGCGGTGTCGGCCGTCGGGGTAGACAGACAATTGTGCAACGAACCTGGACATAGGTGCATTAGGGACGAGCGAAACCGGCGCACAGGAAGCCCAAGTGCAGGTGCAGTCGTTTGGAATGCAATCAGCTACTGTTATGGGAGAAAAGTTGAATACTGAACTCTGAGCCAAGTGAAATACACGACGAACACACGAACAGAAATATTTTTGCATTTAAATGCAAAACTTTGTATAAGCCGTTGTTTAAATTGTAATATGCATACGACTACATAAATCTATATATTGTATTTTATTAGCTAAATGTTACTTACACCGAATATTAACTGACTGAACGTCAGCTAATCTATACAGTATCTCTTAAAGACTTTTGGCGGTGTCTTATTAAAGGCAAAAGGAAATATTCCTGAACACGAATAGCTATTGTTAATGAACAACATTCGATTTACAGTTGCAATGAATTCAGCTTGCGGCTAACTCATTTGAATGCTTTATCATAATACTGCTTCAGTTTGAAATTACAAAATTGAATAACTGAAAATAAACGTGTTCATTATTAGACACATATATTTATACTCAATATATTAAAAACAATTACAATTGCTTGTATGATACAAGCATATATACAAATTTAATGAAGCTAGATATAAAAAAAAAAAAGTAAAAAATGCTAATAATGGAGAATATATTAACAAAGGAATAGCATACGTGTTCTATGTATCGAATTTACAATGGTTTATATCGATTTGTTATTTATAATTAGAAAATCAAACAATTAATTAAACTTTAAATGAGATGATAAACTCAGACAATTATTTATAGCTTAGGTAATATTTGAGAACAACTCTATTTCACTCGATGGTAATATCTGAGTGTGTTTCTATTAAAATAAATAATATTAACATTACAATCAGTCGGGCATCAAAGGTCTCTAATTTAGTTTGACATTTCTTATTCAACGCTTTGTTCCAACTTTAAATTTAAATAACATTCATGATGTGTACGCACATTTCAATAAATCATGAAAATCAATGAAGTCTAAAATTAGCAACTACCAAAAAGGAGAGAAATCAAAGGAAAGAAAAATAAGGAAACAAATAATAATAAACTGTGCAAGCGTAACAAAGCCCGAACATCATATAGGCCACTGAAATATGGCATGAAATGAAAGCAAAAGCTAAATAATACGCTGCTCAAAACAATAATAATAAAACAGGGCACGAAAAAAGAAAGAGAGAGGAAAAAAAAAAAAAACATGAATCGACTGCGATAACAACAAGCGCCCAAGTTGGGGCAACAGCGAATGGGTTGGCATGCCTTTTCCTCAAACGATAAACCTTTACACTTCATTAGACGTGGAAAATTTCATGCTTCAACAGCTTGACGCTATGATGATGCCACCAAAGGGTTACAGCCAATCGTCAACCCGATACGCTGGCGTGTTTAATCAATGAATCAGATGATTCAGATTCAGTCGATTCGCTACGTTCGTTTGTCCTTTCGCATTCGATATGCTGATCGAGATAGAAGAGACCCTAGAAAAATGCACCGTTGCATATTATTGAGTTGGCTTCAGAACTGTACAATTTATTTCAAATAGTAATTGTAAATGTTGCAAAGAAAATTCTTCTTCTTCAATTCGATACGAACTGTTGCCAATAAATCCTGTCAATTCTAAGCAATTGTCATAGGGTATGAAAATCTGAGCAAGTGCAATAAACTAGAATTTGCCTTTCGCCACTTTCTTTTGCTATTGTTGTTTGTCTCAAGTTCTCTTGAGTGTTTTGTTGTTCACAAAAGTTGTTTGTGCACTTTTTCACTTACAGCCAATTTTTTTTTTTTTTTTTTTTTTGCTAGCGACGATAATAACAACAAAAACAATAACAGCAACAGAAGCAACAAAAGTGGAAACGTTTGTAAGGAAGTGAAAATAGGTATAAAAAAAAATGCTGCAAAATTAAAGCTCGTCGTTAATGAAAACTTTTGCTGCGATTGCAATTGGAAAAGCTTTCAATGAAAAATAAAATTATTTCGCAATACAATACAAAAAATGTCAATCGGTAAACGTGTGCGATAAAATAATTGCACACACAAGTTTTTTAATTAAAAACTACGCGTGACTTGCGTCAAAAAAACTGCGTGAAAGGTAACAAAATGTGAAAGCATTGCAAATCTCTGACAAAGCCAGCACATTGAGCTGCCCCCCAGGGCAATACAATAAATCATCAGAAACGCATTCGGTCGATAATTCACATTAATGTCGATAACAACTGCCAGAATACTATACGCAGATCAGCAATATTTCATTAAGCTCTTTGTCTTCGTCCTCTTCATGCATATCCTTTTGCTGTTGATTATAGTTGAAGAGCTGAAATATGTTGCTTTAACCCAGTCTAATTGTTACTCACTTAGCGTAAAGTATTATATATAATGTTATATATGAATCTCTCTCTCACACACACACACACACACACTCTCTCTATATATCTCTCTCTCCCTCTCTCTCTCTCCCTCTTGAAGCTGCGTTGTCAGTTTGAAGACGCCTTTGCTGACAGGCAACTAATCAAGCAAAACAAATATCCATTGTCTCTGCTTTGTGTGAGAGACTCGAAGGCTCTTAAGGCCCAACACAGAGAGTCAATTCAGAGACCATGCATAGAAATGTTTAGCTTTGCTGTAGAAGTACGCTCGACATTATTAATTTTAAACGCCCGCTGTGAGCGAGGCCACACAGACAGCAGGTGGTCGGGCGCCCGGATAAAGGCAAAGGTAGCAAAAGAATGAACAAAATAAAAATAAAATGAAAAGGCTGAGAGAGAGGAGAGAGAGGGAGAGCAGCTGTGATACAATAAGTGAGATGAAAAACCTTTATATTATGAAAGTGATTCATAAATTTTCTGTCATAAGCGTGCGAAAATTCTACAAGTATTTGAATTTAATTATGAACTGTGTGTCCCTGGCACAGAGACAACGGCAGGCAGCAAGCCGATTGTGGAAGCGATAGCTTTGACTGCGACTCGCTTGTGCGAGAGCAAAGTCTCAGTGATAAATGGCATATTCCGTGCGGGCTTCACATATGCAGAGCGCGAGGAAGATGGATCGCGAGGAGTTGGCAATATTAGTTAGGGTCGCATGCAAAATACTTGAGCTGAACTTCACTTTTATCTTTCTGTGGCTCTCACGACACACACACACACACACACACACACACACATATATATATAAATATATATATATATGTATATGTAGTATACATCACATATAAGACTTTTACCTGCAAGCCATTAGTCAAACACACACACTCACACACATGCATGCATACACAGACGAGGCCGTGCTGAAAGGGTTACAGCTGGAGGTCGACTTGGTTGGTTCGTTGGTTCCTTCCCCACATCCGGCTGAGAACGCGCGTGCCACGCTGAGAGAAAACGCCTCGCTGCATGCAACAATGTGCGAGTTAAGTTGAACAGCGTTGCCCCATCGAGCGACCGACTGCTGACTTTGAGTTCTCGTTTCTCTCAGCTGCTGCTGAAACTTTGACTGCAGCAGCAGCAACTATAGGCGGCTGCCGAACAGCTTGACTTCACACCTCGCTGCAATTCACTGTAAAATTGCAGACTGGCGTTTATGTTACTTTGCTGTCCCGCAGCAGTACCGTATATCGCAGTTGAACAGTATGCCAAGCAAATATTCCATCACGTATTCGTAATTGTAATGCATAAGCCATAAATGTCCCATTAGGCGACTCTTAATTTATGCAAAAGGAAAAGCGAAATCGAAATTGTACTATTTGTGTCATTTCTTCTTCTTTTCTGTAACATACTTCTAAATGGATAAATGCATAGAATATAATAGCAGATATCATGCTGCTTTAAATTGATTTCAATTGACGTGTTTTGCTTTGATTGAACGACATCTAATAACATGTACATATGTATGTGTACATGTTATGTGTATTGTGCGTAACCCAATTACTTATTCCAATCCGTGTGATCAACTCGCAGTGACTCACAGCACTGGCACGGGTTATGCTATTAAATTGCAATTCCTTTCGATTTGCGCAACATTGCTTGCCCATTTATCTGCGAGCTCTACAGCCATCTCTCTCACTATGTCGCTCTCGCTCTGTCTCACTCTCTCACTCTTAGCTGGTGTGTGCCGGTGCTTTATGCAATCTTCCAGCTTTATGCCCTTTAATCTGCGTCGTGTACTTGACACAAATATAGTAGAAAAACAACACCAACAAGAGCCAGAACTTTATGTACACACAATCTGCAAACAGATACACATATATACACACACACACATACGTAAACACACTTAACTGCATTTTGCATAAAAGTAAAGGCGAAAGCAGCAACAGCAACGTAACGCATATGCGCGCAAGCCGGCTGCTGCATAAATCTAGCGCTCAAATGTATGCAACACATTTATATGTGCAGGCCCTGAAACAATGCCAGGTGGCATCCAGTGCACTGGCAGTGGCAGCAGCAGCCACCAAAAGAAGTCAACTGCAAGCGAAGCGACAAACTTGCTGCTTGGCAGTCAGCCCAACAAACACACACACACATATATAAATATATATACATGTATATTTAAATATATATATACAAATGCACAAAGAATATGCAAAAAAAAAATAAAATAAAATAAAATAAAACAACAACAAAATAGAAGTAAGAAAGAGCAAACGGAAAATGTACAGCGTTGACTCCCTTTATTAATTCTAAATCATGGCTGCCAGCTGAATGTAGCTTGTTTCAAGCCGGAAAGCGAAAAAGTGCTTCAGCAATGGCGCATACATTTAACCGTAGGTGATTGCAATGCTCGCAACGTGTGCAAAACGGAAATAATTCAAATGCAGCAAAGTGTTGCAAGTGCCAGCCTCTCAGCTGATCAAGTGACCACTTAAAGGCGTCACCTTTTTCTTGCTGTGTATTAGCATTGCGATCGGCAGAGGCAGAGTTCAATGTGCCACTGAAAATAAGCCGGAAGCATTAAGATGCATTCGTCTGGCAGGGACTCAAAGCGCAATGCCTGCCCAGATATGCATTTGTGGCGTAGCACACCCACACTCTCAGAGTCTGTCAGTCAACACACGCACACACACACTCGTGCACACACACTTAGATACATACTCTACATTCAGTTTTGCGCTATCACGTACGCAGGGAAACAACCATGCGACAGCTTGAAACAAAATGTATTCATACAAACACACAGAGCCCTGCGCTGGCATTAATGGCGAAAAAAGCAAAATGGTTGGACGTGCCAGTGCCTAGGCCACAGCAGCAGAATAGAAGAGAATAGAACAGAGACGGCCAGGGCTAGCTGAGTGGCAACAAGCAAGCAACTAGCCGCAATTGTAGCGCCAACAACACAACAACATAACAGCGGGAGAAGCGGGCAATCTCTTTGCTTACGCCAGCAGTACACGCTGCGGATGAGTAATGTGCGGTTTTCTTAGCCGCTTTGCTGCTGCCGATTTGTAGTTTGCTGGCCATAGTACTGTGTTGCCAAGTAGTTTTCAATTAGCTCAGCCTTGACAGCCAACACACATACACGCACGCACCGTTGAGTGCTTTTCACACTCTCTTGGTTTTCCTCTGTTCTCCAAGCCTCTCAGACTATATACCTTTATTCAATTGGCAGCACGGCTTTTGCCCAAGTTACTTAAAAGCAGCAAAGTAACAACAAGACACAAAATACTAAATGTGGTAAAATGTAAAAAAAAAAAAAAAAAAATACGGAGTAGGTTGAAAATAAATGTTTTGGGAATAGCTGACCAAGTGATATCCTAGCCTCGTGGGAAGGCAAAAGTAAACTTTCTACTATGAACTACTATAAATTATATACAGATTAGAGAAGATGATTATAGGAAGAAGGCATTATGAAGGATGCTATTGAAAAGCGTTTACTTAATAGTGCTCGATGTGCATATGTGAGAGCTATATATATGTATATATGTATATGCGATATATTTTTTAGTTAATTTATTTTGCATTTATTTTCCGTTTATAATTTGTACATTCGCCGAAGCATTTATTATTTCTAAGTGTTAGCTACAAGCTTTACTTTTTGCTAGTTCATAAAAGGTCAGAGGTCGATTCTCGAACCCACACGCACTGGCTGTTCGACCAACAGACTAACGGATGATCAGAGACGATGTTAGGCGCTGCTGGCGCAAAGCCATTGACTGCGCATTTGTTTTCATCGGCAGTTGGCAAGTGAAAGCTTTTAACGGGAATTGTGCACGGCAATCGCTTGAAGTACACCATTCGCAGGGGCAGTGGCTGCAATAAAGCGCGTTTACTATACGTTCTGGCCTCTTTGTCCATCTGTCTGTCTGTCTGTCTATGTGTCAGCTGGCTAATGCCTCTTATGCCACTGCAGTTGAAAATTTGTTGCACTTTTTATAGCTCTATCACTAAGGATACATTGACTACGTTGATTAGCTAGTCGGAAAAATTTAAATTATTTGTCATTTTATTTTTTCTTGATTATTGCTTAACATTGCCATAAGTATAATAATTTTTGTTAAACTAATAATTTATTTGTGAAGTATAATAATAATAAAAAAATTATTTCTAGCAGTATTTCTTTTTTTTATAAAGTATTAACAAGATTTAAACAATTATAAAACAATTTCACTTCTAATTATTTTAATTTAATTTTTTAAGAATTTTAATTATTAATACATTTTTAACTATTTAGCTTTTATTTATGTAATGATTATTAAAGTTTTAAGCAAATTATTTTGCTAAATGAAAACTTTACTGTCTGAAAAAAAAATATAAAAATATAATACATATAACAGTTAAACAAGTAAAATAATACAATGAATAATAAAAAATGGATGTGTAAATTGAAAATGAAAATATAATAATATATAAAAGTGATCAGAAACTCTGTTGATGTATATTTTGAAATATATGTATATACTATAATAGTCGAGTTAAAATCGCATTTCTATATTTATGTAAATATCTGTGTGTGTTGCTTGGAAAGAGTGTTTTGCAGGCATCTCATCTGATCTCATCTCATCCCATCCCATCTCATCTCATCTGGTATCATCTGCCAGTAGCGCACACACCTGTTAAATTGCTAGGTCGAATAATTTCCAAATTGTTAGCCAGCTTACTTTTGGTGCTTCGGGCGTAACGACTGCGGCAGTTAAATTTTGCATTACTCAAATGTGTGCTACTGGGCTGCTGGCACACATAAGCCCCATGCATACATTGATGTGCTGTGAAATTGTAATGCGCTGCAGAGCTGATTGCGATGGGCTCGTGCGGAGTGGGCTAAATTAAATTTCAGTTAACCCAATCAGTGGAAAGGCAAACGAGCAAACTGAACATCAATTTTTCTGATTGTTTGCACAGCACAGCGCGAACGGGGCTCAATTGACTCGAGACTCTCGGGGACTGAGATGACGCTTTATTAATATAGCCGCAGGACTGCCCAGTTGGCCGCCCCCCGTTGCCACTCCTCAATTCAATGGCGATGGCAATTTTTTTCATAAATTTATAACCAAAAGCCGTAACGAATGGCAACCGATGGCATCGTTCTTGACTGCATACCGAATGGCCGCCCGTTTGGCAAATGTTTTATTGCGTACATAAATTGCAATTAGCTTCAGCGTCTGCTTGGCTAAAGCCGTTCCAGCCCACGCTGGGAGCCGCCGGGACGCACCAGGACCCGACAGCACCCGCCAGGACACGCATGTGCGCGCCCAGGGACGAGCTGCCGCCGTTACATGACGAACTGCCGCCGCCCCACCTCACCTCATTTTTGTGGGTTAACAAAACATCAATTGGCTTATTAATGTTTGCGGCCGCTGCTGTAGCTGCCAAAGCTGCTGCAAAGACAACATCATAATCACCGCCGACTCCGACTCCACTGGCAGCGCGTGTGTCCAATTGGCGCGCCAGGCACATGGCCTCAGCGGACTTGCCTCTTCGGGACAGTCACGCCTGCGTTTAATGTGAAATTATGGCTTTAATGCGCTGCCAAATGTCAAGCGCTGTTCTTATAAAATATGATTGTGTATGTATGTGCCAGTCTATGTAGGCGTATATGTATGTGTGAGTGTGTGTCTGTGTATGTGTGTCTATAAATTTCTAGCAATTTTGCATTTTTAATTGCCATTCCTGAGCTAACAAAACAAATAAAATAAAACACAACTCAATTACCAGACTTTTATTACGTTCATATATTATTTTTATGCAATTCTCGAATTAAATTATCGGAAATTGTCTTAAGATATCAGAGGAGCTTCTACCTACTTTCTACTCTTAACGCAGCAGAGTCTGCGTCTCAGTCTCAGTCTCAGTCTCAGACTCAGTCTCAGTCTCAGTCTCAGTCTCAGTCTCAGTCTCAGTCTCAGTCTCAGTCCTCAGTCTCAGTCTCAGTCTCAGTCTCAGTCTCAGTCTCAGTCTCTCAGTCTCAGTCTCAGTCTCAGTCTCAGTCTCAGTCTCAGTCTCAGTCTCAGTCTCAGTCTCAGTCTCAGTCTCAGTCTCAGTCTCAGTCTCAGTCTCAGTCTCAGTCTCAGTCTCAGTCTCAGTCTCAGTCTCAGTCTCAGTCTCAGTCTCAGTCTCAGTCTCAGTCTCAGTCTCAGTCTCAGTCTCAGTCTCAGTCTCAGTCTCAGTCTCAGTCATATATAGTTATATATATATATATACAAATATATATATATAACTATATATGTCTCTATGTGTGTAATGTGTAATGGTTTGTGTGCGTAATCAGTTGGTATTGAATTGGACCAAGTTGGTTTAAGGGAAATACAAGCGGCTGTAACATTTTCCTTGGTTAGACTTCATTTTTCATTTCCTTGACCAAGTGAATGCTGCGTGAGCTGTGTTTTCTTTTGTGTGAGCCTCTCGTATTGTGGCTGTTTCTGGACTCAGCGTAATGTAAAAACATTTAAGGTTTCAATTAAGCACCAAAAGTAAAGAATAAAATACTAGAAGTAGAAACAAACGATTAAGCAGAGAAACCCACAGAAAAAGAATACCGCAATGACAGCTAAAAAAGAGACTGAAAAGGGTTGGGCATCCCGGGAAGTCGCTCTGAACACTCTGAGCAATCAATTTCGACTTCAGAAATACTACTATATATTCACGTATAGAAATCATCTCAAAGCTGGGCGCTGGCCAGTCCTCTCACTCGGACTGCCTCAGTTTGAGCTTACGTGGAGCATGACAAACGATGGCTGCATAGTGTTAGAGTCTGTGTGTGTGTGTTGGGGCAACAGGCAGATTTTACCATTAAATGTCAAAGTTTAGAGTGTAACGTCCACTTTAGTTATATTGAGATTTATTGTGCTGCCAAGACACAACTGTGAAGGAAGAGTCTAAGAAAGGATTCCCCTCTGGCATTGAAGCAGGAGTATCATTAATTATGATCTCTGGCCACGGAGAAACTTCGTTTTCAATTCGCCAGCTGCGATTTATGTGACAAGTTTTCGTAGGCGTCAGCTTGCCTTTCAATTTCACTTGCAGTTTTTTATGAAGTGCATTCGGGATTCGCTGCCTACCAATCGCCGCCTGGCTGCCAGCCAATTCAGCTAGCCAACTTTCTCTTAACTTAAGAAATCAACAACTTGCGCTCTTCATTTTTTTTGGCCAGTATCGAGTTGAACACCCACTGTGCAGCCAAATCCATAATCACTGCAACTGAAGCCTCAAGTTGTTTTGACACTTTTGGCCCAAACAAAAAACTTGCTGTCGACACGAGAAACTAGGCTCAAGCAACAAAAACTGAAGGCTGAATTCTCTGTAAGAGAGAGGAAGTCTGCAGAATGGCTGCTATTGTTGCCAAGGCCTTTTTTTTTAATCTATAAATTTATAAATTAATTATTATTCAAAGTGAATGACAATATGGCAATTTCGGTTTAACTAATACATCACTAAAATTCAGTAATTAGTAAAAAATAAATATATATTTTTAAATTCAATAACTGTCATTTCAATTAATATCAAACTAATACAACGTAAGGTAACTTAATTAAATTTATTTTATTCAATCTTTTACAATAATATTCAGACTACGTATGAATAGCATTTATACGGTTAAACTACAGTCATTCAGACATGCAAACATACGTAACAAATTATATACATCATTATACTATTATATTATGTTATATACTTGGCGAATTCGTTGACAAATAGATTTTCGGAACAAATACGATTTGAAGCTGAGGCTATGCATCTCGCAATGGCTTGCTGATTAAGGGCTTCCACAACTTTCACTTGGCTTTTCTCAGGCAAACTTTCTATTTGTTTCACATTTTTCTCTTTTTTTTCATTTTAGGCTTTTTATCTTATCGACATTTTGCGTTGTCCTTTCCTTCTTGCTTGTTGTAGCCATAGTTTTTATTTTGTTATCCAGTTTTGCCTAACCTAGTTCCAGTTGCTGTTTCAGTTCCAGTTCTCTGCTTTTTATTATCTGAATGCTCTCGCGAACGAAACGTAACGAAACGAAACTTTGCAATGTAAATTAAATGCCGATGCCGCCAACTTTTTGTAGCCGTTTTTTATACATTTGTCGCCGCTCTGTTGGGCAACCCACAAAAATGTACTTGTATAAAAGAATATACAAAATTTTTTATTGTTGCCGTGTTGCCAGCAAATAAATGTGGTTTAAGCATGACAAGCCGCTGTGGGCTGACGGCTCGTTATCACCAAATATTTTTGCACACGAAATGAGCAAATAAATAAACTCTGGCCCCAAATACAAGAGACCCGAGCGCGCCACTCGGCAGCCATCGCGGCGGGGTCATGGTGTGCAAATATAACGTATGCCTACCTTGCGGCACGAGGCAAATAAGCGAGCGGCTTGGCATTTGGTCATTGGTCATTCGCTTGCCTACCGGGGCGACTGACCGTTTATGGTCGTCACTTCTTTTTTGTTTTTTTTTTTTTTTTGGGGAGGAGCTCCTGTTTGACAAATAAAACGTGAAATGTCAGAGCGCAAAAAAGAGAGTAACCAATAAAAGCTTAATTAACTGTTTATGGCCATGGCATGTTAACAGTGGCCAAAAAGAAAACCTCCCGCATCTGATGACTACACACACACACACACTCCACAGTCATTAATCTGCAGTTGGAGTTGGGTTAGCAAACTGAAACTGACCAAAAATCTTTGTATTGACTTGGTTACATGATTCGGCTATGCGAAGTGAATATTAACTGAGTTTGCGCCCAACAACAAGGAAAAAAGTAAAGTGAATGCAAAAACTATGAACAGACCGCCCGTTACATTTTAATTAATCTAAATGTATGCAACTATTTGCACTGACTAATTGGTTGGCTCTTCCACTGACTGACCAACTGACTAATTGGCCAACGCCCAAAGAGAAAAGGGCTTAGAAGGCAAAGCCTTTTATTACTAAACTGCTCGTTTACTTGGCCATAAACGGCAATCCTTTTACAACTATCAGTAACTAGTATATTCAGTTTGAAAGCATTATTTAAATTATCACTAATTTAATATTTACGTATAAATATAATGTTCAAAATTTTATGAAAATTTTAATTATTTACCAAAACAAATATTTTGAAATTGTCTGAGAGCATTTGAATAAAAGAACAAATTATTTCATACAAAAAGTATACAAATGTCAGATTAAATATGAAAGTAAACTCTGTTACCTAGCCAAGTTACATTTACAATCCAATATGCTGCAACCATAACTGTTTCTATACTTCTATAGAAGTATTGTATGTAGTAGACAACAAACGTTGTCTTCTGACGCAATAGAAACTCAATTGCTGTTGGCAGCCATTAGTACGTACAATAGCCAGAAATACGGCATGACTCAGTGAGCGCTCTGTTTAGCTAAATTTCAATCTATAACTGAACAATATCACAATTTGCTGAATCGATAATTTGCGTGCTATGAAATTGTCACTCTCAGGCATATTAGAGCAGGGAGTCAGTCACACTCCACTTCAGCTCCATTTGTCGCGATAATTCAATTGTGACTAACCCACTCAACCTGCACGTCTCGCAACACTACTCAATCAAGGACCTATATGTATGTATGATTGTCAATATGTCTTTAAGCTTGTTGTTTGTCTGTGTCTGGGAATTCCACCCAGCTGATCACGTTTTGATTTGATTAACATTGAGCTTTAGTATCTTGAAACAAAATAGGCCATTGCCTAAAACACATTTTTAATATGAAAGTCAAAATCGTTGATTTTTATTTTAACTCTGTACAGGTCAGACAAAATTCTGAAGTAGTTTTAAGTTCTTTGATAGTTTAATTCTTATCCAAATTTAATGTTAACAAATAATCTTATCTAAGACAATGTCAACGGGAGTCGAAAAGGAAGCTGCTAAAATTACAATGTCAACTCATGGGCCAATCAATATCATGCCGTCAAATGAAACATGTGGAATCGGTGATAGCTTTATGGAGAAAGCGCTAAGTCCATGCCATTCCGTTGAGAATTTATCGGACTTATCATCGATCGCGTCATGCGAATCCTTTAGAACCATATGTAGGGCATGGAAAAATCGCATGAGAAGTGCTTCGACCATGAGCTTGGACAGAGGCAGAACCCATTTCGAAGCTGAGTTGGAAGATATGACGTCAAGGGTTGACTTAAGTATGAAGGTTGACGCAGCCGATTCCCAAGAACTGGCAAGACGTATGTCACTGTGCGTCGTCCTGGAGTCTCGAACACTGCGACTCACTGATAGCAGCGAGGACGACATGCCACAAGCTGGGAAGAAGGCATCGCAGCGCTTCTTTGAGCCCGAAGAGATTCGTGAAGCATTTGCTACCTTCAAGCTATACGATGCGAATGGTGACAACTATATTGAGCTGCGTGAACTTAAGCTAGCCCTGGAGAAGCTATCGGTGCCACAAACGCACCTGGCCGCAAAGCAACTTATGGCTCAAATCGTCGGCCAGGGGGCAAGAAAGATGAACTTTTGTCAATTTCTGCTTACATACGCCGCGATCCTGGAAACCAATAAATCAAGAGTCGGCCAGCCCATGAACTCTCAATTAGATCTGAAACGACCCAGGGAGTCTATCAATGTAACCGAGGTGGGGGTTAGTGGGGCAAAAAGTTTCTTCGAGTCCAAGATTCACAACCAAAATTTCGCTATGGCCAAGGATGAGAATAGCTTAATCAACATAATTCCAAATACGTAAATTGATGCCATTGAGGTCGATATCAATCGTGTTCGATATCGACTTCGATTCCTCCATATCGAATTCAATTCAATTGGATTTGATTCTGTCGTATCTCCATCAGTTATTTCGGCAACTTCAAGCACACCTCAGTATTTATTTGTAGCCTTTTAGTGGAAAATGTTACGTGCTCAGCTAGCCGGGCTGACCTTGTGCCCAGTCAAGTCTCATAAATCACGTTTCAATAAAACAAAACGAAAAACTTAAGTGTCCAATCAAAGGTAATTGCTGCGTGGATATCGCTCTTTTTTGGGCCGCGACTGGGAACGAAACGCAAATGTTTTACACCCGCTAGAGGAATGCGCCCACCTTTCGGATTGCCCCTTTTATTTTGCTATGTATCGCCTTCTGGCAAGTGGTCCCACGGCGAAATGGGTGCTACACACGCCAAGTGGCAACAGCTAAGAGCCAACTGCCAATCGCTAGCAGGCAGCAGAGACCCAACAGGGCCGGGTCGAGCCGGAAGTTGGCTAGCCTGAAGCCAAAAATATTTTCGTGCAAATAATTTGCCAGCTTAACTACGTAAAGTATTTAGATATGTATTTTTATATCCAACTTTTTTTTTTTTTGCATTTATATACGTTTTTGCATAAAAGATATCGTGGGCACACTCAAGCAAGCGCGCCTTAGGCTACAGTGCTCGCTGCATACAAACGATCTGGAAACTGTAGAGTCACAACTTGATATCATACATATCAAGGCGTAAGTCTATCATAGAACTTCACTCTACTGCAGTACAGCCTACGCAAAATATATATAATATATATTAGTCGTATATAGAGCTATTAGAGAGTGGCTTGTCCGATTAGAGAGCTACAATTATGTTGCCATTAAGCACGGAGCGCTGTGCTTGTAGCTTAAAACAGATGTTTGCCTCTTCAGCTCTGGCGGTAAGTTCACAGAGAGTAATGTGGCACGCCAAATACAAATTATAATGCAAATTGTAGCTGTTGTGCAAAGCTGCGTATACGCAATGCGACCGACTTGTGTAATAAAAATCCAACTAAAGTCATGCGAAAATAATAAGCATTAGCATGGCCGCACAAGCTGTAGACGGTGAAGGCCGAGGCGTAGACGGGGCGTGAAAATAGTTTTCAAATTAAAATAAATGCCACAGCTAAAGCAACTTTTATGTATCCACAGCAGCTACCGGGCAGCTGGTAGCTGGTAGCTGGCAGCAGGGCATGGTGCATGGGGTTGACTGCCCTTGACTCGGCTGGCTTCCCTTGGCCGCACTTGGCTAACCGAAATGTCATGAAAGTAAATTCACTAGAAAATTAATTATGAACGACGACGGCAACGGCGACGGCGACGGCGACGGCGACGGCACCGTAACTGAAACCAATGCAATGTGGCGAGAAGGGAGGCGACATGGCTGGGCCATACCTTTTAATGGCAATGCCATCAATTTCGCTCAATTGCGTACACAATCGCATCTAATCACATTGAAACGACCCCACTAGCAGCTCGCTAGCAGCGCTTACAACAATATCAACAACAGCAGCGATAGTAAGAAAGTCAACTCTTGGCGCACGCTGCGATGCTCTGGGTAAATGTTTATGGTTATGGTTATATGGTTGCCTTCTTGCTGGTTCAGTGCCTGTGTGCGAAAAAGGGTCACGCGTCAAATGTCATTGACATGGTTTGTCTTCCCTTTAAGTATTTGCAAACACACACACACACACACACACACACCGACTAACCGAACGTGCACACACACACAGAAACAAAGCAGCTTATGCCAGTTATACCAAAGGCGAGCGGCCAAAAGTATGCCACAATTTCGCCTCATTTGCTGCGTGTCCTGCACTCAGCTCAATTTGAATTGAATTTTAGTCTGCCAATTCCTGGTATTTATGCTGAAATTGCCAGAGATGGCAAACAATTTTGGCAGTGCAGAACGTTTGCCATAAATGTAAATATATTAGTTTGTAATACTTGTTACTTACCTGTTATATTTCCAATTTAAAATGTACTTTTTCCTATAATTTCAGAAGTCTCAATTTAAATATCAATATATATATATCCCACTTCTGATGTAGGAGATTGGTTAGTTATAATAAAAGAGATGGAAACTGACCAATCTTCGACTTATATTATATATAATTATATTTTCCAATTGCCTCACTCGCAGCTTTATCTTGAGCCAAAACAAGTTTTCTCATTCCAAAAGTAATTTTGTTGAATCTCCATGCCTACCAACAGCATTGCCCCATTAGATCATTGACCTGTTAAACATGCCCAGACAATTTAGCTGAATCATTTGCACTCTCGATTATTGCACATAAATAAAAGCAATTTTACCTAGAGTTATTTCTATTAAAATTGTTCACAAACGGCATTTGAATGCTGAATCATCGAACTTTTATTAAAAATATTTAGAAAAGGTATAATAAATATTTGCTAATATTCGAGTGTGACGTTCACATATTAAATATTGATTTTATATGTGAAGTGGTTGAATCTAAATGGAAATACATATTAAGAAAATGACAAAATATTTAGGCAAATGTCAAACTGTCAATGTGCCTTAATATTCATGTCAATTTCACTCGCCCACCGGCCAGTCAGCAGAAACTGTGCAGTGTGCCCAAGGCAAGGACGACTGTCATCAGGACAAAGTTAAGGCCGAGAGACCTTGAGAGAGCTTGAAAGCGACCAACAATAAGTTTGTTAATATATATGTATATGCAGAGTGCTCAATGACTTAACCCTTTTCACTTCAGCCGAAGTCCTGGAGACGTTTCGAAGATTAGACAATCCATTTTCATGCCATATTCCCCAAGTGACACAAACGTGCTTAAGTTATGAATGCCTTAGCCAATCACCATAATAGGGCGTCATAGTATGAGCTTCAATTTCCATGGGCAACTTTAATCGCAGGTCAAGAAATGCCTTTGAAACCAATTTGAGGAATGTTTTAGACGCATGTCAGGTGTTGCCACAGAACGAGGCCTTGCTGGGACACGTGTCTCATTAAAAGCTAAACAAAAAGCCAACAGAGAATTCAAACACATGTTTCTTGTCACTGATAATATGTATAATTAAATTTGACTTTAACACTCCTTAACTGCTGTAAGTTAAGACTGTATCAGAATGTTTAAAATTACCCAACAATATATCAGAGTTTCGGGTAATATAGTTAAGCATAATTCTATCAATCAGCAAGACAAAACATTTAAGCGGAATCAATAGGTTTAGGATTAGAGGTTGACATAATGACGTGTGAAAGAAAAATCCATAATTCTCCCTTATTAATGATTCGGTCTTAAAATAAACTGTAATTGGGGGCTAAAATTATAAATTGTGTATTTTCATTTGATAATCAACTAATTATATTCTTCATACTGGCATGGAGAGTATTAAAAATATGTAAAATTAATGAAAAGTTTGCTAAGTAAATAAACATAAAAAAAATAAATAAATATTAAATAAAGAAAATGCTTTTGTATAAGAGAAAATTTAAAGAAATGGTTGATGAACCAAATTGCTGTTATATAGAACAACTAATTCAAAAATTACTTATTTATTATATACAAATTTTACTAGAATATTTACACTTTAGTGAATTGACGACCATCGTTCATTGTTGTTGAGAATTGCCGCGAAAATACACAGCACATATCGCAATGAATGATATTTCCAAAATATAAATGGAAAATAAACAAATGTGAATTTCCATATTTGTATTTACCCTGTATGTAATATTTTCGATAAAGAGTTGAAAAATACAAATGTTAACTTACATTGCAAATGTAATATATAATAAAAACTAAATAACAATAGATTGCTTAAAACTTGATGGCAAAATAATAAATATATTATATTAAATATTAATTAATATTAATTATTTCACAATGAAAAAGAAAACAAATATAGCCAAATTTCACTACAGGGTATTGTTTATCTGCATACTTTTTGTATGAGCTGCAGGGTAAAAAATATGCAGCATATCTACCTCCATCGAAAGAATGCTAAATGGAATTGTAAAAAAATATAGGAAAAGAAACCGAAAAATTCTTTTGGCGAACATTTAAACTATGCGCTGCAATAGCGCCAAAGAATATTTCTTTTGAAAATACTACAAGCAAAATAATTCAGCGCGAAAATTGCAATTCAAAGGAATCTGCATATTTGAATAGTGAGTTCATAGTTAGTAGCTAGTAGCTGGCTGTTATTATAAGACAAACCTTCTAAAAGGTCTCTTTCTATGACCGAAAGGCAAACACTACAAATCAATTGTTTGGCAACACGCCCCAAGAAACACTTGAGCCCTTAGTTATATTTTATTTTTTACATTTGCCTGATGCTGATGGTTTTTCCTATTTGTTGCAATGTATTTTGGTAGCTACGTAGAAAATTCGCTCAACAAGGACGAAACAGCTTTTAGATTCAATTTCCGCGTCTGCAACTCGCTTGCTGCTGTTTTGCATAACTCGACTCGGAGACTCCGACTGAGACTGAGACTGAGACTGAGGCAACAGTAGCTTCAGAGATTGGGTTCATGTTACGGATGGGTGTTTGGCGTTGGGCGGAGTGCAGTTTACTAAGCTTTCGGTGCTTGTTTTTTTGCCACTTTGAGGTCGAGTATATTGGCAACATTGGCAGAATCTGGCATAGGCGTAACTTTTCAACTTGTTCGCAAAAAGTTTCCTTAGCTGTTTTTGGCCTCAAGTAATTCGCGAACATTCAAAGATTTATGCAGTTGAGAAAAACTGCATTTGCAGTTGCTGTTATTTCAAGTTGATATATGTCAAGGGATTAAGTGGGTTTCACTCTGTGAGCGACACAAAGTTTTTTAAGTCGACCTCATGCAATCAGCTTGTGATGAAATCTAGTTGTCGAGTAACAATTCAAATTCAGCAAAGTTCAAGTGAGGAAATTGAATTAAAAATTGTAATGTGATTATTTTACGAGGTGCTGATGCTCTCTAACCAAATATAAGATGTCACTGCAAATGTTGCAAAGTTTCTTCAACTTCAACCTGAACAAGCTGTAAAATTGTTAAGCAAACCATTTACATCCATAACTCACGGATGCGAAGGTATGTCGAACTCTTCTTCTTCTATTCGCTGGTGCAAAGGCAGCAGCACCTTTACTTGGCTGTTGTTAGTCTAAACTCGAAAGCAATTAGCACTTTATAATCTGCAAACAACCACAATTTATTCTCGACGTCGAGAGCTATTAGCTAAGCAAGTTTACTAAAACTTCCTGCTGCATATCAATAACTAAGTAAACTCGTTATATCCAGCCCAGCGTAAAGCAAAATTGAATCGACCGAGACCAGACGGGTTGTGGGCGTGGGCATGGGCGTGACTCCATCCCGAGTGTCTGAATGTAATCGAAGCTGAAGGCTAACCCATTCCTTGCTCCACATCAGACCAAAACCAAATTGACTCGTACAATAACTCAAGTGTTTAGCTGTCTCATTGGTTATGTCAGGCGACCTAAGGAGCAGCAACACTTTGGGAAGGACACTGAATACTGAATGCTGGCGCACTGACATCTCAAATCAAATTAAGTGTAAAATTATCAAAGTTCACGCTGCGCTACAGTTTAGCGATAAGAAAAAAAAAAAAAAAAAACAATTTTAATATGAAAGGGCAAGTAAATCTGTGCGTTTCTAAATCTATTCAACGTTCATTTTTCTTTTTTTGTTGCCAACATTGTCTTCCTGCCTGGATTTGATGATGAAAAATTGAGAAAATGAAAGTCAACTTCGGGGTGAAGCTGCAAAAAAAAAAAAAAAAACAAAAAAAAAAAAAGAGAGAAAGGAATCACGCTTAACCCTTCTTGGTTCTGGCAGGCGGCAGCCACGTTGGCACCCGCTTTGATGATACTGAAAGGCAACTTTCATAATGATAATAATTTTGTGCATGATTTATGAATGAACAAGTTTTATAGCTCCAAGCCGAGGTCCGTGCCCAACCCCTTGCCACTTACCCTTAAACGTTGCCGTTGCCGTTGCCGTTGCCATCGCCATCGCCATCGCCGTTTCTGTTTCTACAAACCTTGTGCAAATGTTAATTTTTGCACAGCAAAGAAAAGCGAATATGAAGTAAAATTGCAAAGACCACGAACGCCATTCCGCCCACTACATTAACATCCGCTTGCCTAAGGTCCGCACACACATACACTCAGCACCGGCGAGGGATGTTGGAAAGTTTTTCACTTTAATATTTATTTCAACTGTCGGACCATTTCGGTGTGTAGTAAATTTGCATCTTTCAACGTTCAAATACACAGATGGGCCACTGCCGGGCCGGGGTCAGTGGAAGGCTGTGCAACCTGAGACCCCTTTTCAAAATCATTTCGCTGTGAAATTGTGTCCGCATAAGGAATTGACTATGGCCTTTGCGTTGGCGTTGCCCGACTACATAGCACGTGAGCTCATTCTAGCTATGCGCTAGTAAAACTTTCCCAAAGCTAAGAGCTGGCAAAAGTTGAGCTGGCCAAGCCAAGCCAGCCCAGCCCAGCCCAGCCCAGGCCAACCCGAGCCAGGCCAAGCGAGGCCAAGGCAGTCGAATGAGTATTGCCATTGCCTCTTGTTGCTGCATCTTCGGCATTTGCGCAATGCCATTAAATAGAAACCCCAAAAGTATGCTATGTCGGCACAACAAGTCGTTAGTTGTGGCCAGCTTTGGCCGTTCAGGTCCTGCATTCGCGTTTTATAGCCCCCGGGCAGCCGGCAGCTGATAATATGAAATTAATGCCACGTTAGTTTATGTTACCCGGAGACTTATGAAGATTTACGAGGCATGCAATCGATGCCCAGTTGCATGACTGCAATTAGGCACAAGAAAAACACAAAATTATGCAAAACCCCAAAAATTCTAAAGCTCGTTGCAGTGTCAAATTTCACTCTGGCATTGCAATGCATGTACACACGTGTATTCGTGTTTTTGCATGTGTGTGTATTTGTGTGGGTATGGGTGTGTATGTAGGGGCTGAGATTTTATATGCGACTCAACACGATCTGCTGATGGGCACTGCTGGCTTTCATCACAAAGTCCGCATGGAAATGCACAGAAATTGAGGTTGTTTCCGAAATAAATTTCACCTTTGGCCTAATGAATAGCGCAAAGTATGATTAGATATATAGAAAGGTTGGGCCATATATATAAATCAAAATAAAAAGCTTACATTTACTTTTCAGAAGTCTTAGAAGTATTCGAACAATAAACATATATATTTATTAATTAAAAGAAGTCTATATAAATTTCGCTTATATTCAATAATATAAATTTCATTTATTTCAAATTGAACTACATTAATATTGCCATATATGTAGCCCAACCAAATTAGGCAGAAATGCATTTTAGAAATATGTTTTTTTTTTACTTTTATTTTCGGTAGCTGGAATAAAAAGCGGTTGACGCCGTACTCAAATACGGACTAACATACACGCCACACACACACACACACACACACACACACACACACCGTTGCACATGAAAAAGTACTTGCCATGGAAGCCATGTGCATAGGCAAATTTACAAATAAATTTCCCAAATGTGACAAGGACATTTGCATTGAAATTCTAATACCGAAACACGCAAACACAGGCCAGAATCTGGCTGCGTAGGTGTGTGCGTATGTGTGTGTGCGTGTGTGTTCATATGTGAGTACGTGCAAAGGAGGCAACAACATTTATACAAAAGCAAAGCCAACGTTAAGGCCACATGTGGCACGGGTTCTGTTTTTGGGACGGGCGGCATCGGTGAGTTCTCAGCAAATGTTTGTTTCAGTTTATTTGTGCATGTAATTGAGGTCGTAAGCAACAAGCTAGAGGTACAAACACACAAACCTACAAACACACAGACACACGCACATAACCACCCATGTAGAGGATGTCTGAATATCGATACTCCTCTGGCTGCTTGTGTCCTCCACTTTGCGGTAAGTGTAATCAAAGCGTCCCAAAGTTCGTTCAGTTGCAATCCCAAAACAGGACTCGACTGTCGCTAAGCACTTGCCACATTTCAATGCAATGCATGTGTCAAATATGATTTTCAGAACGTTTGCCATAATATTCGATATCAAACGTAATAGTGTGTGGCTCGCACTGAACCGCATATTAAACGAAATGTCCAACACAATCAGATGTAAATTAATTTCAGTTTCTTATCACAGTTAGTTTTCGGTGCCAAACTGCATTCAATAAAATAATAGCAGCCAACTGGAAATTGATTAAGATTAATTTATTCACAAATTAAGATAGATTAGGAAAATATTCTGAAGAAGGTAGACTATGCACAAAATGTAATCCCAATAAAATATATTAAATATATATTTACAATATATTTGAGCAGACCTCATAATGAACTGATCATTTCATAGAAGACTTTATCTTATCTTAGAGCACATAAGACTAAATTCATCTACGTTATGATAAAGCTACCACAGACTACACTTGACTTATTCCATGTTTTTTTTTTTTTATTCAGTTGAGTTTGCTACAGCTTTTTGTCTTAGACTTTTATAATGCATTTAGCTCTGAGCATCAACTAGTGTTTGTAAGCCAGCATAAACATCTTAAATAAAGACTTATGTACTGCTTATTCCATTATATTCGATAACATTTCAAGCACATCAGATTCGCCTGCGGTTCAAAGCATATAAGCAGATTAGAGACGAGCTGTGCGACTGAATGTACATAGAACTGAATCTCTCAGAATCCTTTATTATTGTTGAATAATTAACTAAGCTATTACCAACTTAACAAATGCATATGTTGTATAATTATATAATAATACCCGATTTGCCGATAATTCCAGCTCTTAGCAAATGACACACAGATTTAATTCATCTTTCAAATTTTAATTATAAGTGCATAAAGTCAATGTAAAAATTTTCCAATTGAGTTCATAAATATTTCAATCAATTTAAATAAACTAATTACAAGGTAGCTATAAATAATTTTTCACAGTGCCATTCAAAGCTCTGAGTAATTGCTGAAAACAATTAAATTTAAAACAATTGTAATGCCAACAGTTAAGTACTTGTAAAGAAGACTTGAATGAATGAAAAAACTCTTTGGTTATTTACGAAAAGAACATATACTTAAAAAAAAAATCTCTTTCGCAATAATGAATAACACGAAAATAAGTTGAAAGGAAAAAGTTATTCAAAGAGTAAGCAAAAGTACATTCACTGGTTGGCCTTCACTGTATCATGTTTATATAAATATTTGTAAAGCTATTTTTTGCAACTTTTTGTTAGTATTTAATTTTAAAAAAATTTTCAAATTAATATGGTTTGCCGCTGGTTTTTTTCTATGTCGTATATTTAATTAGATAGCGGAAATGAACAATTTAATTAATTAAAAGCATATGACAACCAGTCCCTCCCATAATAATGTATTTTTAGTCCATTTAGCTGACATACTGATTATGCTGTTGTTAGTATGATGCGAAACCCTTTTGGCTTTTCAATTTACTGTTCAGCCAACTCTTTCCATATCATTAGCAAATAGTTATTGGTATGTATGTATGTGCTCCGGAACAGAGAACAATTTTGTTTAGCATTTTATGGCTGTGAAGGGACCGAGCGATGTTCATTCGGATAACTATCACACCTGACAGCTGCTGAGCCGGCGTCTGCTGTTAATCATATGCAGCACGCGAGCGTGGCATACTATTATCGCAGCCAGTCCTCAGTTGGCGCAGCAGCGCAGCCGGACAAGCATAAAGGTAGAGGCTGTATTAAATACGCATGCACAAAAATCAATTGAGCCGGCGAACGATGTAAACAACTAATTTTGTTATAATGAAAAGCAAACATGATATTTGTATGCGCCGGGGGACTTATGCAAACACACAAATTCCATGTCGCAGGCAAAAGTCAAAAGACGAGAAGTGAGAGATGTGTGAGGCGACATTTAATGAAGAAGAATTAATATTGAATGTTTAAGCATATTCAGTTTCAAGCAATTTCCTTAATAACAATTATACAGCAAACTTTATGTGCGCAAGATAAAATTCTATTTGTATATTTCAGCTAGCTCTTAAATACGTTTGCAGCTAGTTGAATGCGATCCACTCTAATTGCGAATGCCCTGCAGCACACAGGAACCACAGGAACTTGAAGAAATTTATTGCAAGCTCTTTGGCTCACAGTTTCCACTGTAGTCTGCGGCATGCAGACAGTTGCAATAGACTGCTCTAAGTGTAGTTTAATTAAAGCGAGTTGGCATTGTTATGCCATGCACGGCACAAATGTCAAGCCAAACATCGATGTCAACGCTGTCGTTGATTTATGGAATGCGCGCGTTTTTGCTGGCTGGCAAAGACGCGCTGAAGCCGCGTGATAATCAAATGTCATTCCTGGCATGCCAGGCATGGCCAGGCCAACCCCAGCTGAGCAGAGGCTGAGCTAAGCTGGCTGAGTCAAGACGAGCGAGCGCCCATTTGGGGGCACATAATACACACGACAAGTGCTTAATTTATTTTACATTAAAGCCTCATTTATCTTGCCTTATCGCTTGTGCAACAACATTGAAGATTTACTTGGCCCAACACACAAGCAACAGCAAGGCAACAAAAAAAAAAAAAAAAAAGTAGAAACAGAGAAGAAAAGAACCCATTCTACAAAATATTCCGTTGAGTTGTTATACTGTGTTCTGCCATCCAACACGCCCCTAATTTATGTGCCTTCAACTGCACACGGACGATTGTTACGCCCTTTTTTTTTGTGATTGCTGCTGCTGGCCCTTAAATGGTCTGTATTGTATGTTTCTATTGCTGTTGCAGCAGTTGTTGTTGTTGTTGTTGTCGTGTCAATGTCCTGCGCCTGCATCGTCCTGCCTGTGTGTGTGTGTGTGGCCTTTATTAATTGCAACGCCTCAACCGAAATTGCTTGCCATTTTGTTTTGGGTTTTGTAAGTCGTTTTTTTGCACGTTTCATTTTCTTGTTTTGTCCATCCATGCTGACCGCTGACCACTGTAAAAAAGGCGCTGCCTGCGGTTAGGCTTTAAATTGTTGGCAATGTTTTTATGTCCCTTTTCTCATGTGCTCAGCTCTTTGTCCATTTTCGTTTTCGTTTTTGTTTTTTTCGACACACATTATTGAATTAGAGTCCATCGGAAAAAAAGAGGAAAAACCAATGTAAATTGGGTGCAATGCAAATTTACATTCTTATTTATTTACTTACGAGCAGCAGCGTGTGTGAAATTGGCCTGAAAAATACAAAAATAAATAAATAAATAAAACAAAAACATTTTTTTAATGCCAAATGAAACGAGCTATAAAAAACTGATGCGAAATTTGTTGCACACAGAGTGTTTCAATGTGTTTATTCATTCGACTCACTGTATTAAAGAAATATGAATATATTTTCTACTTGACTGAATTCCAAATCATAAACTCATAATCAACATGTAAATTGCACATGTTCAATATATTACTTCTTAAGAAATTTCCCTTCATTTAAGAAGGAGTTATAGGTAGAAGCAACCTAACGAAACAAATTTGTAATCCTTAAAACTGCAATGCAGAAAGTCTCTTAAATATATGTATAAAAAATATATACAAATATTTGTAACATTATTAATTTAAATTCGACACCAAGAACAATGGATTTATTTACTTTGTTTTTATATAATCTCTATTACAATAATATAATAAATAAAATAATATAATAATAATTATAGTCACAATTAATTATAAACCACCATAAGCCACATTCTGTTATAAAAATAAAAATATTTTAGCATCATTCTCAGATAGTTCATTTATAAATTATTCTACTTAAATGCTAATCCCAAAAACTTTATTAAAAACATACCTAAAAATGTGCACATATATTTTTGTTAATATCTTGTAATTTATATATATTTTAAAAAATAAAATCTTAAAACTACTCCAACAATATTTATATTTAATCATTCATATTCATGAAAAGCAAAAAAATTGTACGCTTTTAGCTATTGAATTATTATATGAAAAACTTGAAGCTTAGCCATTAATATTTCAAGAGTGTAAGCACTATGAGCTATGAAAATATTGAGAAGCAAGCGCAATATAAACTTAATCATAAATCAAAAAATAATAATAATTTTTAATACTGCGCCTGCTCTTGATTACCCAGGTGAAGTTCATTCTGGCAGCAAATAAAAAATGAATTATTTACAACGAGGCAACCGGAGCAGGCGAGCAACAGACGCCACATGTGCCATGTTGCATGTGCGCAGATCGCAGGCGCCACCAGTCAAGTCGTCCTTGCCCCAGAGAGCCAACCAGCCAAGCAGTCAAGCAGCCATTCGACTACCTAGAAGGAGCAATGAACACGAACTTTTCGGGACAAGTTTGCCCAGCCATATGGCCAACATTTGAATTTCGCTTAAAGCGCCTTTTGCCTTTGATTTATGGCAGTGCATAAAAGGGGCAATAAGGAATCGTTGTTTAAATCATAAAAAAACAACACTCAGGTTGTATATAAGTATATATATCTATATATGTAGTACTCTACATTCAGTTGTAAGTTAATTGCTTTTCTTGCCTGTAGTCGCTGAGGGCAATTAATTTTGGTTGCTTTCAGTTTGTTTCCTGATTTTGGTTAGTTTCGTAGCCTTAAGATTTAAGCTGCTTTATGAGCAGCAACAAAATTTCATTATTTCTCTACTTGTGCAGTACTTGAAAAAGAAGTTATGATTTGTTCGTGTACTTGCTTTGCATAGTTTATCGCATATGCAAGCAAAGCTGTGATTGAAGAAAATCGCATAAAGCTTCGTTTGGCAGCTCTTGCTCACACTCTAATATATGTGCTGAGCTGTGTCGTCTCTATGAACGAGCATTGCACAGACGATTATGTACGATTACAGGTTTTTTTTTTTTTTTTTTATTTACCTCGCTCCGAAAGGTTCTCATAGTCAAGCACATGACTCGTTGCCGTTTTACTAGGTCAATGTAATAATTTGCACAACAACGTCTAAGCGGTAACTACGCAAACGTGCCAACGTTCCAATGAAAGTGAATAGAGACCAACTCAAAGCAAAGGCAATACAGCAACACACACACACACACACACACACACACACACACTGACCAACAGAGCAGAAGCAAAAACTCGCAACTGCCAATCGAGAGGCAACTTTTTTTAGTGATTCGCTTCTTGACTAAACGGAAATCGATTGAAGTTAGCCAACAGCCAACTTGTACTTTACCATGATAATGCATATAGATATAAATGTGTGTGTGTGTGTGTCGATGTGATTCCAAGAATTGTGCTTTGTATGTTTACTGATAAAGTTTTATGCAAACAAACGCAAAGATTTATTATGATAGCAGCAGAAGTTGCATAATAGAAAACTTGACATGAGGCAGTCATGGAAAGTACAATACCTGAACTTTGTTGGTCAAACACTGACGAACTTTTGCGGAGAAAGACAACAAAAAGGGAACACGACCAGTTAGTAGATAAAAGAGTTTATTTTAAATAAAGAACAGAAAAATGCTACAAGAGCATTGTTAACTGAAGTTTGTGTTCTATAAACTCAATTAATTTACTAAGACTGCTCGATTATGCAGAAAGTTAAAACAAATAAAGTAAGTTTAATATATTTTGCCCTTTAATTAATGTATCAAAAGCCACTCAACAATATTGCAAATTTAAGTCGTTTCAGTTTGTCGGAACATGATGAACCATTCAACTGTAGCCGCCTGCTCTGCATTTACTCTGGCTGCAAACTGTTGTTAGAGATGGCATGGTTGTTGTTGTTGTTGCTAATGTTGTTAATGGGTTGCCAGCACTAAGTATAGCACGCGTAATAACATGCCAAGCAACCGTTTTTAGATGCCATGCATTAAAAATTAACTGCAAACGCAGTCAAAACTCTAGCCAAAGCACCCGCATATAAGAGCAACAGGCAAGCAACGTAAATGAAAACTAATTTCGAGTTTTTCAATCTGGGCTAAATGGGTTTTTTTTTTTTCTTTACTGATGCTGCTGCTGTTGGTGCTGCTGTTGCTGCTACTGCGGTATTTCGCAATTTTAATCAGGCAAACGCTCTGAGCTAGCAGCCAAGGAGCAGTCGCTCAGTCATTCAGTTAGCGAGTGGCTTTGTCCTCTTTGTAACTGTAAACTTTTTGCTGGCATCTTTACAAATCATTTGCCATGCATTTGCCAGGCACTTATGAAACGTTTAAATGCCAGAATTTAATTACGCCGCCTAACAGACTCCGCCTCCCCCGGCAGCCTTATCGAGTTGCCTCACTCGGGCGCATTTAAATTCGAAATTCGCGCAGTCAATGACTAGCCCCCGCGGCGCCTCCTTTAGTCCTTTAGCAGGTAAGTCCTTGCGCAGAGCTCTGCATGTGTATTTGTTTCCTATTAACTAAATCAACCGTATTCAAGCGGCAGCTACCACCCGTTCGCCCACTCGGTAAGAGCCATGAAAGCGGCTTACTCTTGCAGCTTTTATTGATGCATGCCGCATGCCGCATGCCTTTTGCTGCTTACTGCTTACTGCTTGCTGGATACTTCAGACGTAGTCCCGGAGTGTTGTCTGCTTGAGTGGATAGTGGGTGTTGCTGACACAGCCATAGCCACAGCTACAGCGTCAGGTAGCTGCTTCCCAGCTGCATGTCAGCGATAATCTTCTTGCTCTCCTTTTCCTATAGATACTTTTGTAATCAGCAATCGAAAGAGCAGCTGACAACCAGGGTTACATCGACACCCACTTTACATTACTATTGCTGTAGCCAAAATATTAGATTCAAGAATTTAAATATCCAATTCAATTTACATTCACTTTCTCTCTCTCTCTCTCTCTCTCTCTCTCACTCTACGATATTTGAAGCACAGACAATCGTTACTCTTTCAGATTAAATTTATATACATATAACATGATCCAGATGCTCACACGAGAGACAAGTGCGAGCTGCATACAGAGTTTGTCTGCGAAACGATCCAGATGGCTTTGAGGGATTGCATTTCACTTTGCAGCCCTGCGAATCGCTTCACATTTGCTCGCAAATACTTTCGCAATCAACGGCAATTGTAGCTGCTACTGCAACAACAACATCGTCAACAAGAGCAGTCAAAGCTACATAAAAAGGCTGAAGCTGAGCCGCAGTAAGAGCAAGTGCAAGTGCCACGTTGCAATGAAGCTGGCACCAATACGTATGCAATACAGTTCAACTCGATACCTCAACTTGATGGCAACTGTGACTTCAACTGCAACTGCAACTGCAACTGTAACTGCAATTGCAACTGCGACTCCGACCGGCAGCTGCCACTCAACGGCAACTGCTGGCTGCATACATGATGCATGAGCCCTAGCGACGACAGGCCTAGTTTCCGACTCGGGCATTTGTATGGACGTTTCGTTTCGTTTCATTTGTTTGCTTGCCTGGGCATGTGGCAGTGCCTCATGCTGCGTCTGTGCCTGGGCCAGTGTGCATCTGCCTTCTTCTGGCAGACAGTTTGCTGTTTACTATTTGCCTTGTTGGTTCGTTCGCCCGGCTTGTGGGTGGCGCTTCCCTAGCTGCAGTTTTTGTTGTTTGTTTGCTTTTTAAAGTTGCAATCATTCTACACATTACACCATGGCAAACATGACCCATATTTTTGGAAGCCTTTCACTCCTTCAGCTCCTTCCTCTCGTCCTGCCACGAGCAGTCTTTGCCGCTGATACGTGTTGGCAGCTGTTGGCTTGAAACAAAAATAAAAATAATTTTCCTGTTTGTTTTTTTGTCATTAATTGTAAAACAGGCTCTGGCATAGCTAACTGAATGGCAACGTCCATTCAATATTTGATGCATTGTTTTCCATGTCAGCAATTTGTTTTTCAATTTACCCAAGACCAGACACTCCGGCAAAATGGCAGCCGAATCAGAGCTGAACCTCGCATCATGGCAAGCCTTTTCATTGCCAAAAAAAGAACATATACAGACATATATATTCTTATATACATTTAATATTCCACAAGATTCCATCTGTGCCACTCTTGCCTGACGCGCCAGCTATTTTATGTTAACTTTCAGATACCCTGTAATCGAAAGCTTAAGTATGCGAACATATCTTAATGTTGACATTTTACTGCTCTTAAGAGTCAATTATTATTTAAGATAAATATTTCTATATATATATATCTTATATTTTCATTATCAACTTAATGAAAATATATGTATATTCAACTTATATACTCTTAGCTTTATTAGTCTTAAATGGCTTTTAATTATTGTTTATTCCATGCATGTTCTCCTTTGCCATTCCATTTGCAGAAAACATACTTTAAGAGTACACACACACACATATATATATAAATAACTTGTTATTGGAGTCGCAGATTTCTCACACGCAAGCTCTTTCTCTTTCGACTGTGTCTCATAGAGTGCCCATTCGACCCTTCTGTCAAACTGCCTCTTGGTTGCATATTCTCGTTCATCAATATCATAGCAACTCTGTGTGAAGGGCATATCCCTCTCACTCTCACTCTGCGACATCCAAGACCACGGTCAGCAAAACCTATGTTGTCTCTTTTTAATGACACACCTTTAATTGTCACTAAAAAATGCTAACTCATATCGATTGCGCTAGTTGTCCAGTTTCCTCTTAATGCTACTGCAACTGTCAAATCACAACATAAACTAACCCAACGTCATAATATTACACCGATACGACATATATATAAATATATATATTTTTTACTCATCATGGCTTTGCTCAGTATGTCTGCAGTTTTTCTCTCTCAGTTTTTGCTGCATTTTATTTTTTATTTTTTATTTTTTTTTTTTTTGGCAAGCATTCTACTTTTTCCCTAACTGCATTTCCTTTACTGCAGTTGTTGCTACTGCGGCTGCTGCTACTGCTGCTGCTGTAGAGTTAAATTTATGCATTTGTGATTCACCAGACGCCGCCATCGTCCATTGGCGACCTCGTCATCGCCTTGCGTCAACACTGAATTTTATAGCTGGGCAGCCAGTGTGTGTGACAGAAAGAGAGAGCGTGAGCGTGAGCGAGAGCGAGAGAGTGTAAGTGTGAGTGTTGAGATCGCCTTACTGGCATTTTTATGTAGATTCAAGCTGGTGGCGAGCACTTGAAATTGATTGGACAACTATTGGTTTAAAAAATTAGAGCGAAACGCATAAAACTCCGTCAAACGCTGCGTGCGGAAGCGCCGACATAAAAGTCAGGACAGGAAATGCCAAATGGCAGCAGCTAACCGGATGTGTATATATGTGTGTGTGTGTGTGTGTGTGTGTGTTAAAGTAAGTCAATTGTAAAGTAAGCTGTTACAATATAAACACTTTGTGGCCAGCTTGTTCAGCTTTGTGCTCAGCGGGATCTGCTTAGCTAGAAGCTATAGCAACCACTTTGCAACATGCCTGCCTGACTCTGACAGAGTGCCAATCGCGTCTCAAACTCGAAGTCAAAGGGAGCCGGAAGAGACTACAAAAGAGTTTTTGTATTGCAAATAATAAGAGTGGAGCTGAACCAGACAGCCGAAGCAGTTTATATTATTATAGCATTAAATTACATTTTAACTCAATACTTTTAACATAAATAATTCGTTTGTGTTTATTTTTGTTCAGCTCAAACTGCTTTTTAGGTCACTGAAAAAATTTTGAAAATAAGTAAAAACAAACAAAAACAAATTATGACGTTAACACGTTGTATATTTTATTTATATTCAATTTTTGAGCTTTTATTACATTCAAGTTTCAGAAATATGCTTTTGTTGCTGTTTCTTTTTTATTTATTTTTTTTTAAAGCAATTATAATGCGCTTGAATATTTTAGTATTTAAATAAAAAATTATTATTATTAAGTCGCTAATAAGAATTAATCGTTTATCATAAAGTGCAGGTACTTTAATTTGGATTGAGATCTAAAGCATCATTGCAGTAATTTATTTTTTAAAGGAAAACTTTATTTTTATTATTTTTGCTTAACTATGTGAAGCTATATCATATTGTATTTCAATAAGTTTTTAGGTTGTTCTTTAAAAATGCAAAGCTTATGAAATGAAATCTTCCTTAAAACAGGAAAATGTTAACGAAGCCTTTGATATTATGTAACATTCCGTTTTCCCATCTTTAGCACATATTCATGTGAAACTGGTACCAAAAATATATATTTCTTTATTTCAGCATAACAAGTTATTTATGATACAGGAAAAGTTAAAGTAAAATAAGTTAAAGTAAATGTTGCATGTTAGCTTATACAGAATATAATAAATAAATGTAAATGTAGACAATATAAATAAATGATGTAAAAACTTTCCTAATACTGAAGAAATTGTCTAAAACTAAAATGTTAGATCCAGTGATTGAAATACCTCTTTTTATATAAGAAAAAAATAAATAAATAGTATTAAATATTAATATCTCAGATTTTACATAAAATAAACATTTAATTCAGTTTCGTATTTTCTTTAAAAGTTACTAAATCCCGAAGCAGTCTTTACTCTTTATATTCTGATGCTCTCCATACATTAAATAAAATGAAAATTTCAGTTTCAACAGCAATCAAGCAGCACATTCTATTTATTCAATGCAATTGTGTGCGGCACAATTATTCGAGTTCCTTGAGTTCAGTTGAAATGAGCAACAAAATTTGTGCTGTCGCTGCATTTGGCATAATTCCCGGACATTTCGCCATAGCAGCTGCACAAAATGTATTTTCTCGATCTTAAAGTTTCGCACCCATTCACCTTTCCATTAACAGTGTCGGCTTTTGTGTCGATTCAAAGACTCTTAGCAAATTGAACTTATAGATGAAAATTCTTTCTTTAACATTGACAAGGGCAAAAATGTTAATAAAAGTCTTAATTACTTGCATCAAAGTAAATCGACAGCATAGCTAGGCAGACTGAGAAAAGCCCAAAAACTAAAACTGGGCTAATAAACTGTAAAATGCCTTGAACTCAGCGCAACAATAAACCATGCGAAATGCCTCAGCATTTTCCAGGAAAATTTTGTTAAATAAAAAACCGCAGCTCGGCAATCAGAAAATGCGATAATAGAAATTGAAATAATTTGCCCACTTTGACGGCTAGCATAAGAAAATAAGAAAATAAAAATAAATATAAATTAAGGCATGGCTCAAAGTACGCTATGCAAAAGAAGCCCCCTCTCTTACCTACTCTCTCTCTCTCTCTCTCACTCTCTCTCGCTCACTCACATTCTCGGTTCGGTTGAGCAGTGCCGCCACATAAATCAGAAATGTACAGCAAAGTTGACAGCGTCGCTGCCTGGAAGTGGAAGTTCTATGCAGCCGAAAGGACTTGGCAACTCTTAACCTTAACACACAACAGCCACGCAAGCTGAAAAATATGCTACAGAGTTTGTAAATATACAGCAACGCACACACACACACACATACATGCATACACACATATACAGACATACACTCACGCTCGCGTGGCAAGTATAATAATAGCGAGCAACAAAGAATGTTGCCTACTTGCAGGCGCAGGAGCCGAACAAGAAAACTTTTTACACTGACCCCTTCGTCTGCAGCAACCCCAACCGCCTACAATGCGGAGGCTCCCCAGTTTTATGCCGTCGCGCAGTGAACCTTTCGCTGATTATTTTCACAAAGGAGCTAATGTTAAATTTACTGAAAACGTTTGTTTCAAGTGCTTTATTATTATTTTTTTTCTGTTTTTTTTTTCCTGTTTTCTTGTTCTCTGTGGTCTTCCTGCTTCTTCTTCTGTGTATCCTGTTTGTGGTGTTGCTTTTTATGGCAAAGTTGTTCAAGGCACAAAGGACCAACGCCAGACAGCAAATAAAAATGAGCTTAAATAATGCGAACGACGAGGACAAGGTGCAGCAGTCCAATGCATGTTGAACTGATGGCGCATGCTTTCAAAACGAACGATTGTGCGACAAATGCAGAAGGCAAATGAGCAAAGGATGCGTTTGCCCCACCACCAGCACCAGCGCCAGCACCAGCACCATCACCAATACCAAATGCCAGTAACCATGCCGGACAACCACATTGCCCAAGCCCAAACCCTTGCACAGACACTAGCACAAAGCGCTGTAAATCATCTTGAATGGCAAGCGCAACCAGATGGACAATAGCAGGGCAAGAGGGCTAAGGTATGGACATAGCGCATACTGTTTATTTTTCATCTAGCGTTACCTCAGCCGGGAATTGGCTTGAGGCTGGGTCTGCTGTCGGTGCTGGTGCTGGTGGTGGTGGTGGGTGCAAGGCTGCAATG
Source organism: Drosophila borborema (assembly GCA_030914335.1). Lineage (NCBI taxonomy): Eukaryota > Metazoa > Arthropoda > Insecta > Diptera > Drosophilidae > Drosophila > Drosophila borborema. Next base: position 7,826,523 of record JAUESP010000306.1, on the reverse strand, counting down.
TGCCAGCCCCACGCCATGCCATGCTCACCTTTCAACCACAACGGACACTTGTACCAACATGGGGGGGAAAGAAAAGCGCCCACCGACAAGAACCAGCCAAGCAGTGATCCAAACCAACCAGCCAACCAAGCGACTCGAGTGCTAGTCGAACATTTACATGCATAGACATGCAATCGCCAGCCTCCTGGGAGAGAGAGGTGAACTCCGAGCTCTGGCTGCAGCATGTGCACGAACGTTTGCTGAACCAAGGGCCAGCAATCCAGGGAATGTCAGCCACACTCCCCATTACTCAAACTTGCTTGGGTTGAGCAAATCAGCGCAAGTCGCGCACAATTACAAACGGGTAGCCCTGCTCAGGGGATCACAAATGGCCGGGCAAACACACAGAGCACATCAACGACGACGCGACCATCGCCAAGTAGAACTAAAACAGTGACGAGGTGAACAGAGCTGCATTTCATGCATTTCATACATATACGTCTCTTTACTTTTGTATTATATTCGTCTCACTGCATTATGCTTCTGATTATTACAGAAGGACAAATGATTCATCATCATTTGATATCTTTGTCCACTCATTGTCGACAATCTCATTATGATCAAATTGCTTTAATTAGACTGCAATTCTATCCGATTTTTGTACATCTGTAATTTAAAAACGTTCTCTTAGCTATTCGTTTATTGGTTTCTTTAATAAGTCTTAGCTGCAACATATTTCAGCAAAAGTGGCCAAGTTAATTTCTCGGAACTGTGCAAAAACAATATGAAAACTTCGTAACGACCTTATTTGTTATAGAAACCAATTAAGCTCAGCCATCGAATTGGTGAGGTCTTAATCAATAATTATGAATTAATAAACATTGGCCACATGCATCAAAACTTGTTCGAATTGCAATTACATAACTGTAAAACTACCACCAATTAAACCTATTGCTATTATTACATTTTGCTTTGTTTGCGAGTAATTACATTTTGTGATTACGATTCACTAGTTCCATATGCCATTGACTTTAACAATGCAGTCTATTTATCGAATGTTCTCTATGCCAAGATGCAATGCAGATATCCTGCTATTCAGCACTAATTCGTAGGAATTCTTAAGACTGCTTTTTCTCGCTCTGCACTAACCAATTATCATTATGGCCAATATCTCTTTCTCAAATTGAATTTACAATGCAAAATGAAGCGCAAACCAACTCATCATTCGACTCGACTTTCAAGTATTTCAAAAAATAACAAGTAACTGCGCACTAGTCGAGAAAGATAGACAAGGCAAGGAAAGATACACTCTAAAAACATTAGAAATATACAAAAAAGAAATAAAATTATCATAAATATAAGCATGCTTATATGTACAGTGCCCATGAAAAAGAAATAGCACCAAAGCAAGCAGTTCGCTTTTTTTTTTACTATAGAACTTGGCTGAACGAATTTTGGTTTGCAGTTTCTTTTCTGATAATCTCTCTGATTTGGAGAAGTAAAGCAAGAGCTAAAATGACAGCGGCTCTTCTCAGAAGAATCAAAATCGAAAGAGGAATACGACAAAAAAAAAACACACTAGCGCATGTTGTAAAAAAAAATAATTTGCACGAAAATTATATGCATATACATAGCTATAAGCGTGAATTCTAAACAAAATGAATACAGTTTCATATAAACACACGCAAAAGTATTTAATATATTCAAATTAACACTGTAAATTGCAAATAAAAAAATAAAAAAACAAATGTTTAAATAAGCAAAACTATAAATGAAATTATTAAATACTTTGAGGAAGGGCAAATGGCTGTGCCAGCTGAAAACAAGATGAATTATTTATAATTCTAATAGAGCTCGGTGCACATATATAAAATAGAATAATAATAAATATGTGGATTGCCTAAGGCTTGAGCCTTAAATTGCAGTTTTCCCTCAAGAGTGGAATGAGAGAGAAAAAAACTAATAAATTATACAATTTAGAATATGCGCATATATGCACGATATTAGCTATATGAGCACAAATAAATTAAATTCGAATTCAGCGAAATGGGAAAACTATTGGCGCTTTCAATATGATTAAAAAATGAGCACCAAACATTTGATTGTCTTTTACAAACATTTGCACAAAACTAATGTACTCCCTTGCCATAGTTTCACTGGAAAACTTGAACTCTTTGCGCTGGCATAAAGCCGTGACGGCAGCATAGAAAAATAAAATTTTATAACAATTTTCCAAAGAGAATACCTTTTAGCAAAATATAAAAGAAAATCATAATCATAAATTGAAGCAATATTTTATGACATTTATAAACAGAGGCTTACATTTACTTTTTATATTGATCTAAGTCAAACCGACAAATTATTTGACAAATGTATTCACAAAAACTTGTTATCTTGATAATGATATGCTCTCTCAACTATATTCTCAATTTTTACAGGGTAAAGGTACACCGAGCTCTTCAATATTTTGCTGAATGACTGCAAATGCTAAAAAGAAATACATTTGTATTGAAGTTTTACTGGGAAACCGCGCAACAAGCTTACAGCTAACCGACAAGCAGCATCTGATGATGTACTCAATTTCTTGGCATATTGATAAGCTGAAGTTTTGGGTGTAGCTCGAGGCAATTACCGAGCAATTGCTCTTGGCCAACTTTGAATGTGGCGTATACGAAATCGGCTTTTCCACTCGCAACTTGTGGCATTAATTGGTGGTAGATGGCAAAAGGCGATCAACCACTCGAACTGAAGACACAGGCCTCTTAAATTTGTTTTGTTTTAGAAGGCAATTAAAAGGGCTGTGGCCTCATGATGCTACAACTTGACTTCTAACACAAGCCCAAAAGCAATCATTGTTGAATTGTTAGCAAATTGGATTCCGCTAGCAGCCGCACAGGTTGTGCCACGACTTCTGTTGCTTCTGTTGCTGCTGTCCCCCCTCGATTCTTCAGTTACGTAGTACCAGCGGTCACTCTCGCTGGCTCTAATAATGGGGCACTGGCTACAAAATAGGCGTAAAATGAAACTTTTAAGTACTTTATGGCCAGCACTATAAAACTGCCAAAACAGCTACCATGTGGCGGCATCAACTTTTTGCCCGCCAGCAACTAAAATACCAACACCAACACCAAGAATAACAACCACCACAGCAACAACAACAACAACAACAACATTGTGAAGAGCAGCTGAAAATGTTTGCCAGGGCAGGCAACATGCCTGCAAAAAGTTTGCCAACACGCCATGAAACAACTTATGGTAACATTCTAAATATCACACCGGCTGTAAAATGATTATAAAATATAATGTAAGCAGACGCACTCGAGTCTCAACAATGAAGCCATTTGTAGTGGATGACGGGCAGAGCAGATGCCAGAGATAGGCACTGCAAATAATTTTGTACCTATTTCTAACGATTCAAGAAAAAATATATATACTACCAGAATAATGTTATGTATATAACATATCGACTTTGACCTAATTAATTCAAAAAGTATCCTCAATTCAAATGATATTTGATATGAACCCTGAGTGGCAGATCCCTTAAAGTTGATCTTGATCAGAGCGACGAACTGAATCGATATAGCTTTATTCGCTCGTCCGCATAAACGTAACTAGAAAAATTAAAGAGAGTTTTTATAAAATGCTAAATGAAATAACATGCGAAGTAAGATTTTATTTTATTTTTACAATAATTTATCTCTTCTATTTTGTATCTATAATAATCGAAAATAGATACACAAAGTTTCTAAATAATGATAAAGGTTATACATTTTTTTTTTAAATTTGTTCGTCGAACATTTATAGGTTCGACGTGACCTACATATTGATAGAAGAACGAATATAAAAACATAGCAACAAGATTAGATCAACATTTGCTGTTCATTCAATCTTCACCATAACATGCTCTTCTCCATCGATTCAAGCTAAGAGGAAAACACAAATGAATACTGAGAAAAAGTAATTTTAGATATTACAACCCTTTTCAGCTTGGGCTTCATTATTTTATATAATCTAATCAAGAGTTTTAATAATTAAGCACTTTTAATTATAATAACTATTACTTAAATTGCCAGGCCTTCCCAAGAAAGTCAAACAATATGCTACAACTTCATCATCCTTTGACAGCAGCGGCCCTGGCAGCTGCTGAGAATGTCTGTGTCTGTGTGTGTGTGTGGCAAAGGAAAAAGAATGTGTTACTATTTCATGCACGTGCGTTTCGGTTATGTATGCCATTTACACAGAAAACAATGCTGTGAGATGTAAAATACTTTACATGCCTCTGGAAGCAGGGACAAGATCAAAGGCTGCCGACGGCCGTCCATCTGTTCTGTCTATCTGTCTGTCAGTGTCGTCTAACAATAAAATGACAGCGCAATAACAGAAGAGTTGTGAAAAAATTGATGAATTCGCTTGACACTCGTCTCGACGTATGCGTTATTTGAGTGAGCGACTGCAGACAACTGGCCGATAGGCGAGAGGCAACAGTCGACTGGCAGGGAACTCATTGACAGGGCAGCTGACAAGCTGCAAAAGTAATAAAATTCGTGGAAGGACTCATACAGAACCTATGCCGCAATACAAAAGTTACTTGAACTCAAAAAAAAAAAAAAAAAAAAACCCCAAAATTTATTGAAATGTGTTCGAAAATGGCAATTTACGCACTGTTCGAAACAGACCCAATATGCTCCGGGCAAAGCAGCTCCACGACGTCCTTTTTTCGCTTGGCAAATATTTGAGGTTGCTGTTGCTGCTGCTACCGTTACCAAAATGTGCCACGCCCACTCGTGTGTCAGAGCAGCCCTTCAGGCACATTGATGCGCACACATATCTTTTACTGATTGTCGATTTGATTACGTCAGTGGTCAATGTCCCCTGGCAAGGAAGTTGAAAATCGTCCAACGCTGCTCGTCGCATCCCGTCTGCTGCTTCGTCAGGCTGTGGATATGTTCCGTCCTTAGCCAAATTATGCCAACTATTTGCTTATTACTTTTTTTTTTTTTTGGCTCTGCATCCCTTGGCCGATAAATTGGCATGCGTTATTAGAAAAAGGTTTGCCAAATGCAGAAATGCCTGAAAATTGCCAGAGCCTGATATGATGTGAGCAACAGCACGAATTGGCATTTTCATAAAACGAACTGAACGATGTCACACATTCAGCATTGAAGCAGCTGAAGGCGTAACTCTTCACATTCAAATGCCAATTGAAGGCATATTACTATCAAGTCGAGAGCACCCGAATGCTGTGAGATCTTTAAATTGCTTATCAAGTATCATTAATATCATCGATAAACATTCAGAACTGGCGGCTTTTAAGCATTTCAGAATTAAATTTTCTTTGTTCTAGATAGCAAACTGAAAAATGTAAATTTTGAAATTTTGAAATTTCACGACGTGGGAAACCATCGTAATAAATATTATATAAGAATCTCTCCCAGCTAAGCTCTGATATTAATTTTATTTTTTAATAATATGTGAGAAGGTACATTTTTCTAAATAAATTGTATATATAATGTATGTAATTTAATAGATACGTAATACATTATATACAATTAAAAACAAAAACTCTTAAAATTGATTCTTTCAAAACAAGCTTCAATAGAGTCTTCAAACGTTAATTTTTGTTGTTTGTGGTCAAAAAGAAATTATTGGTCTTCAATGAAAATTTCTTCAAATTTCTGAAAAATTAAAAATAAATAAGAATTTGATTATTTATTCCTTGGCTCAGTTCCACATGTTCGCATAGGGCTCATAAAATGAAAATTGTCCAAGTCATAAATTTATTTTCAATTATCTCTGTGGGCAATGCAATCAGAAGCCTTAAATAAATTTTTAGAATTAGCATGAATCGTTTACATATTATTCACATTAAAAGACATTCAGTTTTGTTTTTCAATTGGTTTGTCCACATAAATCTATTTCATTTGTACAAAATATTTATTCATGTATATTTATGTCTATTCTTCAACTTCTATTCAAAGTCGGCTATTCACAGAATACAGAAGCTCTCAAAATTATACTAAATTATTACACAATTTCTGTGAATGCCAACATTATTTCTCACTGCAATTGTAGCATTCTCATAAACAAAATGAAAATGTATTGAAAACAAATAGCAATTACAATTGTTAGACCATTCAAATACCATACACAAAAGTTCCAATGAATTTCAGTATTCATAATTAAGCTAACGTCATCGACAGACATATCTGAACTTTGGCATATTTAATTCAAAAAATCTATAATATATGCTGCACATTGGTGTTACATCATCATCATCAGCATCATAGCTAAATATTGTAGGAAAAGATATTAAACTAAGCCGAGCTCACTTTTGTCCCAATAAGCTTGGCATGCTGTGGGGGTTTATATTGATTCATAAGCACAATTTTACTTTAACTTAAGCTTTGCGTATGATTACTTTGGGGTCTTGAACGAAAGCCAAGTTATCCCACTTTGATTTAATAATAATAGTTAGTTGATAATAATAATAATATTACTCTGTGATCTTAGCAGTAAAATTTACTGCATATATTCTTGCTTTTAATATGCAAGACCCAAAAAATAAACTTTCGAAATGGAATACTAACTGGCATGTTGTATAAAACAAGGGATTCTAATTCAAGATAAACAGGTGAGTTTATCGTTTTCACACATTTCTCAGCAAGCAATGCAATGTGCGACAGTTGGCAGGCTTACGGCTAGTGAATGTTGCAGCTGGCCCAAATTAGCCATGAGGCTGACAGCTAAAAATTACGAATTTCCAGATGGCCAATGATGGCTCATGCACAGGCATAGACACACAGACGTAGACAAACAGACGCACAGCTACATTGAAATGGATGCTGCTGCCACTGCCACTGCCACTGCACTTTGAGCTAATTAGGCAAGTGTCGCCTGCAGGTGGGCACTTTTTGCAGCTTTCATAGAGAATGCAGCTGGAACAGCAAGAGTAGTAGCAGCCGTGTCAGCGGCAGTGGCAGCTGCAGCTGCAGCTCCAACTTGAGTTTTGCCTTTGCTGTCAATGTAATTATAAACGAAATTATAAGCTGCGGCCGCTGACGAGGAGGAGGCGGCGCAACCTGGCTGAGCCACAGTGCGACGGAGATTAAAGTGGAAATTGCAATTTGCCATGAAATATATGAATGCAGGTCGGCCATGTTGTTCATGGCGCTGCTTGACATTTGACAAGCGAAAACCACAAGCGAGCGAGCAAGCAAATGTCAAATGGAGCTCAGCCGTGTTTGTGGATAGAGGCTGAGTATTTGGGTCTGGGCACCTCAGGGCCAGTTGCATCAACTGCTAATTTACACATTTTGATTGTGGCTTTCGCTTTACCAACTGTTAATGTTCTGACATCCCAGGCACAGGTAGGAAATCACCTTAGCCAGCTTCTGATTCAAACCCAGACTCAAATTGAGCCTTCAGCCTTAGCAGCAGTGCCAGGTCCTGCCTTGCTCTATCTTCCTTTGCCTTGGCTTGCCTGCCTGATAACATTATGCGGCATTTTTCTACAGCTTAATGCATAATTTGCGTCCTGGGAATAACGACAGCTCGACAGCAGCGGCACCAGCCGCAGCCGCATCAAGATGGTAGCTCGCATCCCGGCCAATCGCCTCTCTCCCGATGTCCCGGCCACACTGTTTTCCCGCACTTAAGTGCTTGGGAGTACTTACCGACTGACTGCCATTAGATTACTTTATGCAGAGCTTGGGCCTGAGCTGCTCAGCCTGCTTTTGGGCCCACTCCAGCTAGCCGCACTCGCAGTCTCTTGGCTGGCAATCAAGATGTTGATGGCAACGCGTAGACAATGCGGCTGGCTTCAATCGAACACTCGCACAGAGGAAACGCGAATGACTTAAGGAACGTGCTGCAAGAAGAAGAAAACGAGATTACAACAAAATATAATTTGTACAATCCCCGGACACAGCTACGCAAATAGCCAAAGCTGCAGTATGAAATCAATAAATGGAATAAAGCGCAAAGCTATAAATATATTTTCAAAAGCAATTTAACTAAAAACTGTAATTGATTTCCCTGTAAAATTGCAGTTGATAACTGAACTTATATAATATATAAAGGTGGACGATAGCAAAGGTATTTTGCTTAAAAATTTAAATTCTGTTTAAATAAGATTAGAAATATTGGAATTTCCTTGAACTACAAGCTAGCATCAATATTTTAATATATATCCCACAATTTCTTTTCTAAAGAAGTTTCGTTTACTTTTATCTATTCGTCGTAAATACTTGAATATAATCCCTCTGAGAGCATTAGCGAGTCGTGTAGGAGTCACAGCCAATCCTTGGAAAACTCTCTGCCATAGTCCTTATCAAGGGCCTCCGCGAAAGATATGCCAACAGCAATCGATACAAGTGCTAAGCAGTGACATAATTTTTGTTTTATTTTCTCTCTCCTCCTGCTCCTCCTCCTCTTCCTCCCTTCCCTCTTCTCTTCGCCCATTGCGTAGACTGGCTTACAGAGCGTATGAGCAATCGCTTACTCACTAGAATTAAGGCATATTATAAATTTCTTCTGTTTGCGCTGATAAGAAAAGTTGTTGGCGGGCGAACGTGTGTTACTCAGCATTTGCTAATCAGCAAATTATTCTGCGAGCCTAGAGAAGGAGTGGACGAAGACCATACGCACAGAGCGAGGGCGACAAATGTGCTGCGCATGGATTATTTTCAATAATTATGGCCTATTTTTCAAACCAAATGTGATGAGAATGTTGAAATAATTACAGCACAATGGGGATAAGTAAGTCCGGAACGCATTAGTGGCCTCGCTGGCGCCATGTCTGCTGACTGACTGCATATAAATAAATGTGTATGCCGGAAATAAGCCAAAGCATGTACAGAAAGTTGCTAATATTCAATTGTTGTAAGAATTACAATGAGAGCAAGTGGAAAAAACAGTATGCAGCCTTAAAGTAAAATGTAGCTGGGATAAGAGTATGAAACTCAATTACGAATTCATTTCGGATGTCAACTTTGAGCATACAGAGACTAACAGAGCATAGCGAGCGGATGGATGGAAGTGGAGGATGTCACTGAGCCGGAGACTAATTTGAGCATGTAAACATATTTTAACAAAGTTGTCAACAATGTGTGACAAAAAGACGATGGCAGGGTCAAGACAGAGATATATGAGTATGCGCTCTTCATATAGAAATGCCATAAACAATTTCATTTGGCATGCAAATTTATTTATGAAAATAACAAACGAAAAACAAAGCAAATGCCAAGCAGCTAAGCGACGAGTCAGACGAGCAGTGGCAGGAAGCCCCTCCAGAAGGCAGATAGATAGAAAAATCAGAGAGACAACGCACATGCTCGATTGAAAATGAGCTGCTTAGCTCAGCAATGTTTCAGCAAAGGGCAAAACGCAAAGGCCAAAACGAACCCCCGTTTGAATAAGACAAAGAAATTCAAGCGTAAGGCAAAAGTAACTTAAGCAGCATTGGGCCAAATAAAGTGTGGATGTGGCAGCGATAGGGATAGCAACGGCAACGGCAACGACGTGGGGACTCTGACAACAAAGTGAAAGTTACGGCATATACAGCAGCAAGAGGAAGAAAATAAATACAAGCACACACACACGCACACTCACACACACACACACTTGGTGAAAAATTCCAGAGAAAATGTTCTTTCCCTTTTACGTTGACTTTGTTTCTGGCGCAGACCTTGAATATCTTTATGCCTCATGATGGCAGCACAAAACAATATGTGTATCGTCAATATTTTGATAAGTGTAAGCAAAAATAAACAAGACGTGAAAATAGGGGACAGAGCGCTGCACAACCAACTAAAACTCGAGCCGAAATACTAGTGGAAACGTCAAAGAGACAGAGAGAGAGGGAGAGAGAAAGGGAAAGAGAGAGAGATAAGCTGGATGGAGTTGCCCTCTTGGTTGGTATGGGGCCGGAACTGGACCACCGAGAGACGATTGCGCCTTTTTTTTTGCAGCAGCAGCAACAGCAGCAGGAGGCGAGCGTATATGTATGTGTGAGCATAAGGTGTATGAGTTTTTGAGTGGGCTACTTTGGTTTTATAGCACGCTTGCAGGCACTAATCGGACAGAGCAGGGGACAAATGGGAAGACATAGCCAATGGACGAGCCCTGGAAAAAAACAAATCCAGAAAGCGAAAGTGGAAAAGTGAAACATAAAGCAAAGTCAAACAACAAATCAAAGTGTCAAGAGGAATGGCAGCTGCAAAGATAAGCAAAAACGGAAACTAAAACAAAACAAAGTAGAGAGAAAAAAAAAATGCCAACTTCCCGAGGAAAGTGAAACAAGCAAACAGAGATAGCAGATTCAATAATAATTACGACACAAAACAAATGCAGAGAATATAAAATAAAAGTGAAGATGGGCTAAAAACAATATTAAATTGTGTCTGCTTTCATTTCAAGAGTAAGGTTTTAAAAGAATTATATTATTTGTATTTAGAAGTCTATAAATAAAGATTAAATTTTATAGAAAGTTTTCTTTATAATCTATATATACGATTCAAGCTAACCCAGCGAGTAGCTTCTGTGGAGAGTTCTCAGTATCAGTTTTATTTTTTCAGCTTCGACGTTGCGCCAGCCTAATTAAAACATTATTCAGTATGTTAACTATGTAAAGAATTTGCTATCTTTATTATTAAGTCAACTAGAAAAAGCAGTAGACCAAATACTTCTACCCATACATTCCAATATAAACAGTAATATAAGATAACATAAGAAGAGGAAAGGTATCTGTATACAGCAGATGCTCTGTACATATTATAGAATATTATTTGCTATTCATTATAAATACTCGAACACAAAATTAATATACGCTTGACTCGCTCTCTATATTTGGCATAGGATTTCCTCACACAGATTCATGCATTTGACTACAATTTTGTCCTTTTGCGCAGTTGTAATGTATGCAGGGTATTAAAACGATTTATATGCGATGCTGGCGATCTACTTTCTCTTTGTATCTTTTGCTCACTCTCTTTTTCTATCTCAGTGTCTGCGTCCTTTGCGTCATTGAGGGTCAACAATATAATTAAGCATTCTATGTCTATGAAAGTATTTCAATTTTGGGAATAAAGTTACGCCGCGGAAGGAGGTCAACAGCCAGCCCAAAAGCAGTTGGCGACTGCCAACCAAGTGGCCTTGACCATAATCAAAGCTAATTTATTTAAGTCGCCAACTACATGACACAATATTTGTTTAGGCCCAAGGAGATGAATAGGCCGTATTATTGCTTGCGCAGCTATATTTCCATATATATACATGTATATATATGTATATATAAATGTGCATATACATATACTTTGGCCTGTTTGCTCTTGCAGGGATGAATTCGTTTGCCGAATGACTTAATGCGAAACGTTCAACATCTTAAATTACAGCAGCACAGAGTGCATGCAATAACAACAATAGCAGTAGAAGGAGAGTCATGCAATCAAAAATACATTGCTTTCAAATTAGTCGATGAAATTCAACCCTCCGCAGAACAAGAGCAAAACATTTACACATCATTAGATCTTCAGCTTACAGACGCATGTAAATTCCCAAGAAATGTAAGGACCAACATAGCATACATATACACCGCTCATATTCTAAGTGGATTGAAGGGAGTGCAGTCCAACAAAATATATATATATATATATATATATATATATAAAATGGGGCATGCTCATGTCAAGTATTTGTTGTCTGATGCTGCGTCTACTCTTACCTGCTGACAATAAATAAACATTATAAACAACATTAAATATATACAATTTTATTGTAAATTAAACATAAATTTTAATGCATGTGCAAATATTGATATAGAATAAATAATATATAAATTCAAATATGAGTGAAAAATCAAACTAAATTAATATTGTTGAATTTTGAATAACAAAAGCTATTTATTTTAGTCAAGCAAAGATTTTATCTAAATTAAATATATTTATTTTATTAATGCATTTCAAGCAATAAAAGAGAAAGTAAAGTAATATGTTTTCCAATTAGTTTAAAGATAATCTTAATATATTTATAGACAAGATCCGGCAAAAGCCATTAAGATTCTTATTCGCATTGTTAGTATAGGGTATTCAAGTTTCAGCTTGATTAATTTGATATTTGTTGTCTTCTTTTATTATAAATGCGAAATAAAGAGAGGCAAGAAACGAGAACCGGCATGTGCGCAATATTTGCATAAAACGATGACGAGGACAATGTCGAATTCAATGGCGATGGCAAGGGCAATGGCAATGGTAATGGCAACGATAACAGCGATGAGGATGCCAACGTCTCGTTGTCTCACTCGCTTTCCAAGTGAATGCGCAGTGGACCCAGACCAAAGGATTTGTGGCTGAGGCGCTTAACCAATGGCAAGGGTAAACAAACGAGTGAAAGCATTAGAAACTTGTTGATGGCGCTGACCAAATCGGTCAGATTTGGTATTAGCCAGAGTCGCTGATGCTGCCATGCTGCGACCCAAATCGATATCTATTTTGATGCATTTTTTGCTCTGATAAGCTGAGAGCAGCTGGCAAACTGCAGAGAGCTCGTTGAATGGTCATGAAAACACAACCTGACACCCACACACATAAACACACATAAACACACAATATACACTCAAACACGACTGTCGCTATGCGCTTGTATCTGATGGATGTGACCCCAACGAAGCATACGCAAACAATTTCAATGCACTTCAATTGCCAATTGGCAATTGGGCAGTCGAACAATCATCCGAAATCGTATAAGCAAACGCGCCATAAAAATAGTTTGGCAAATCGAAAAACTTCATGCGTGTCCTGGTCATGCCACAAATTGTGTAGCATAAATTGCGCCGCAATCGAATCGAGTGCCCCCCACACACACAGAGGAACACGCACACACACACACACACACACACACACACACTTAGCCGCACTTAGAGCAAAATTCAAAAGCGATTGTCATTGCAGTTGATTATTCGATCTGAATTCATGAGCCGTCAATTGAAGTCTGTTGGCCACAATCAACATATGAATAATTTTGGTAATTCATTTTCAGGACTTGAATAGAGATATACTGAAAGAAATTCGTAAAAGAATATTTCAGGTCGTAAAGTGAGAAAGAAAGTAAAAAATATATTGTAATTTTTTTAAATTTATATTCATTTAGTTTAATGTAGAAAATCATTAGATATGTTTTATTAAACTCGTGTTTTAGTCCTTAGTCCTTTAGTCCTTTCCTATGGATAGGCAACTGTTTATAAATCTATTGCAATTCGAGAGATACAAATCCATTGAAGTTCGCTCTCTATCTATGTGATCTATGCTTAAGTGATTGTTGCCTAATGAGCGGCATCTTTTATTAAAATTTATTTCCCTTTGACTTGAACCAACATGAAACAATAATTACATTCTAAAAAGCAAACATATTATTCTCTCTCTCTCTCTCTCTCTCTCTCTCTCTCTCTCTCTCTCTCTCTATCTCTCTCTCTCTCTCTTTCTGCAGAGCACAGTGCACCCTACTTTCATAATCAAGTGGGGGAGAATGTTTTGTCATCATTGCCAGTGACAATGATTGAATGCTAGTTGCTCCCCGATTTGTTAGCTGATTTCTGATGAAGACATTTGCCACCACATTTTATATAGATATCAGTTGGACAACAGCAGGGGTAAAAAGCACATGAAATAGAAACTGCTGTCCATGAGCATGTGTAAATGTGTGTGTGTGTGTGGGTGGAAGTGTGTGAATAAGACTAGTGAGGGTGGGCATATCAAAAGCGTAAACGAGTGTACGCCAGCTAAATGATTACTTAATGAGGCGTACATATTTAAGCACGCCCACTATGAAGTTGTTAAAAGGAGAAAAGTGTAACTCTTGAGCTTGAATGATGCATAATTCGTGTGTGTAAATATAAACTTAACTTAAGTTATATGCATCTTATAACTCTAGAAGTTTCTATTCTACTACTATAATCAGCTTAGTATTCGTCAATGTCAATGCCCTAAACCAGACCGTCAGTTAAACCCTTAATCATCTATATAATTATGGCACAGTTCTCTGCTTCCATTCATTCTAACGGTTTACGGCTTAGCATTTATAATGAATAGAATTTATGAACTGGCCAGTTAGCTAACTTTTCATCTGCTCCTCCTGCTCAACTACGTCCTCCTCATCATCCCAGCAAAATATCTAGTTATAGCCTCAACTATTTCACGCTACATACAAAGCTAAACCGAAATGCACATAAATCAAATGCAAAACTTTTGTTTTCAGTACGAAAATTTGAGTTTTTATCGCCAGCCAAGCAGACACGACACACATACAGATGACTATGTGAATATATGTGAGCGCTGCAAGCATAGATCTCGTATATGTATATAATCATATACATGCTGAACGTGTGTGTGTGTGTTGGTGTGCAAAACTGTTAGTTGATGTTGCTTTCTAAGCATTTTGCCAAGCAAACAAAACAAACGTAAATCAACAACAGCAGCACAACACAGCCAGAAGCAGCGCAGCAAACGTCGAGCCGCAGCAGCTCATCATAAAACTAATTTGGTTCAACACCCCAAAACTCATGACAAAAACCAAAAAAAAAAAAAAACGTAACTCTACCCAAAAAGCCAGCCTTGGGATGAGAGGATTCCGCACTTGACCGAGGCAGAAAACAATGCCAAATGCGCATTTCGTTGCCCTTTTTCAGCGAACGAACAGAGAAGCCGCTTCGCATCGCTTCGCATATAGCACCCAAAGCACCGAGGCAGAGCGAGAAGGCAAATGGAGAGAATGAGAAGGCTAGAGAGAAAACCCAAATTAAGTACAACAAATGAGTTTGTAGGCGGCTCTGGGGCGTTTGCGAGCAATGAGACGCCAGCAATACAAACAAAGCGGTAAAATAAATTTCTGTAATTGATGTGGCCAATTTGTCACTTGGCCATGGCCACATCTCAGTCACTTTTACAGGTGGCCCTGTCCCCGTTGAGTGATATATCAGGGACAAGTCATCTATGCCTGCGCCTCCAAGCAGTCAGCATGAATTTGTTATGCCTGTTGAAGTTTTGATTTAAGGCCGCAGCGCGAGCAACATCAACCGAAATATAATTCGTCCCATACGCCAAATTAAACATTAAACAAAATAAAAAAAAAATATGTATATACTCTATAATACATTAAATGTAAAAGTTCATAATTTTTAACGAAAGTCGCAGGCCAAATACCCTTCCATAACAGTTTCATTCTTATGTTGCGATAATTATTTATTTTTATCAAATTTCTTTTGGAAGAAATATAGAAAATTATTCATTTTCATTTTATTTTATTTGCAATGGATATTAATATTTCTATAAATCCTTGAACCATTAATAAATTTTTATAAATTAAGTAATAAATTAAATTTTAAATAAAAAAAAAAAGGCATAAACAATTTATAGTCTCATATTTCATCTGGGTCTGTCGAGTGTTAACTCGCTAATAAATACTTAATTAATTAAATAATTAATTGGACTACAGTTTATTTCTTAGAATTTCAATTTAGATTTAGTTGATTTTTTGTCGCACTCACCAGAAGGCGATCCTTGGTATTAGAGGGTTAAATTCATTACATTATTGCTGCAAACTTGATGTCAATGGATACACACGACCCTTTTAAGGGTATGCAGAAAGGAAAGAAAGAAAGCAAGCTAACAATGCTCGATATAAAAATGTTTCGTGGAAATCATTCAGGCAGGCATAAATGGACTGAAATAGAGAGAGCGCCAACTACTTACCAAGTAAAATGAAAGTCAATGGGAGTAGAACCAAAAAAAAAAAAAGAACAGAAAAGTAAAGAAATAAAGAAAAAGCGAAAAAGAGAGGAAAGGATTCGGGTGCTCGCGTTGTCCAGGCCGTTGACTGTAATTAATTCCTTTTTGGGATTCGCAAACATTTTACGCACTGTTTGGTTGTCTTTTATGTTTGTCCGAAGCCACTTGCAGAGATCGCCGCTGACAACTTAAAGCCAAAGTCGCGGAAAGGCAACTCAATCAGCAGAAACTTGGAGCAAAGCCTGACACAGCTAAGCTCTTCTCATGAACAGCAACGCCCAAAAACTTTGCCCAAAGTTATCAGCCACGACAAATTATTAAAAGAAATTACCAAAAAAAAAAAAAAGTAGAATTCCATGGCAAACAAAGCATAAATAAACTAATTTAAGTTTCTCCACGCCTTATGCATTGCATTGCCAGCCTCTCGCCATGAGCAACAACTAACTGGCCAAGAGCGCTCCGCAGTGCTGCAGTCGTCTGGCACAACTTGGCAATGTCAGAGGAAAACAAATCATTCCATAGACACTCCATAATCTAAGCCATAGATTTCCAACACCTAAGTTTGCAATACCCTGTAATGAGAATTGACAATTGCTTTGTAATTTTATTTCATTTTTCACTAACATATATTAAATAATGATGAATTTATATTTTCTTATATACATATGTGAAAAAAATGTCTTCTTTATATTTTTAATATATATATATTTTTTTATTTAGTTTTATTTACAACTTATTTATATCTTAAGAAATCAATTTTATAATAATTAAATATTTCCTTGCTATTGTCGAACTCAAGGCCAAAGATGACTGCTTAAAATTCAATAACCAAATATTAATATATTTTTTTTATATATTTAATTTTAATTAATCCTAACTTTAAGATAAATAAATATTTTTTGTTAATTTTATATTATTTTATATTAGTTTAATGATAATTTATCTTTAATATCTCTAAATATCTATCTTAAGTAGTCATTCCAGCATAACTTTCAAGACTAACTCTTTGATTTGATTTTTAATTTTATAACTATGGCTAAGAACAGTTTCCTTTTTTCTTGTCTCATGTGAATTCGTCTGCCAATATTACAACTTCATCACCCCATGTTCATTTGCAACAAGCAAAAAGTATAAAACAATAAAAAAAATAAAATAAAATAAAATAAAAATAAAAACATCTTTTCGACGGTCGCGTCTTGGTCATAACTTTTAAGAACAGTCCATGGCTGTTTATCTTGGTCTATCTTGCTGTTCTCTTTATTTTCTGTGGGCATGTCTGTGCTGAAGCCAGCTTTTAACGCAAGACAAGGCAAGGCAAGGCATTAGCATTAGTCGGGGCCCGGTTCAAAGTTGAACATTCCATCTAAGACAGGACTCTGAGGCTCCGGCTGTTACCTTCTTGTCAAGAATTTACATATTTGCGGTTTTGTTGCCACTGCGTGACCAGCGCATGTGGGAGCCCAAATACTTTTCCATGTTTTTCGTCTTTTTTTTTTTGCTTTGTTTCTGTTTTTTATTTTTTTATTTTTTTTTTTTTAGCAGTGTGAAACTTAACGCCCGTTTTTGTCGCATTTTTTGCCTCGGCTTCATTTTGGAGGCTATAATAGACTCGGCATAGAAAATGAGACCAGTAATTTGATGGCACCACATTGTAACCGAAAATAGCCAGCCTGCGGTCCAGGCGGTTGCTTTCTAGCCAGCAAACATAGCACGAACTCACACACATACACACATGCACATACATAAATTGTGACATGCATGTGTGTGGGCTGTTGGGATTTTAGTAAAAATGCTGAAATATTACCAGCATTCGCCTCTGTTGCTACACTCTGCATATTTTAGGCAACAAAATAAATATACTCTTTTTCATGCTGAATGTTCAACTTATGAAATAAATACACACACACACACACACATACGATTTGCCAAAGTGTTATATTTGTGCACAAACATGGAATTTTTAATTGAATTTTTCAAATAATAAATCTGACTGCGAATCATAAAATGAAATAGTTTTGCTATTCAATTGACGCCGAAAATAATCTCTTGTTATGTGACGGAAACACTTGAGTGCTCCATCGACTAGCTCTAACTAATATTGCGAATTCTAATTCATTGAATCTTTATTCACCTTTATTATCGTTTATTTTGCGCTGTATTTACATTTCACGGTACTCAAACTACCCTTGGGCATATACATATATATGCTGAAACCAAAGTTTTAAGCCAACTGAGCGCCACGCCCTGGTTCGTTTGGCTGCCTCACCCCGCGTGAGCTCGCTGCAATCGTGTGCAAAGTTCGCGCCCAATCAACCTTGCCTTGAGCCCACTTAACACGCTCGCACTCGGACTTTAGCATCGCTTAGATTTATTTGACATACGATGGCCCGTTGCCTCGCTGCCTCGCTGCCTCGCTGCCAACGCTTTCAACAATTGGCTTTGCGGCTACTTTGGGCTGCCACGGAGTCCGTGTAATGTACGCCATGTACACATGTGTCAACAAGCTGCCCGCCTCAGTGCGCGCCCCCTCGCGCGTCTGTGCTCCATTGTGCCATTTACCCATTTCAAATGTCCAGCATGTCGTATACGCTACGCAGCTTGAGCTCGTTTTGTATTTAAGCCTAAATTATTAACCGAATGGCAGCGGCAGACGCACAAACATTATTGCTTTGCCATGAACGCACACAGTGAGCACTTGAAACTAATACATAGGCATACACACACACACACACGCATGCACACGCTATACAAACAAATGGGTAGCAGCAGCAATTTCACGAGTCATTTAACACAGTTCTGTGAGTACCACAAAAAAAAAAAAAAAAGAAAAAGATCGATGAATTTTGCGGGTGTGTGTGATTGTCGCATAGCACATGATTATGTTTATGAAATGCCAACAGGATACACACGCACACATAAACAACTGTATGCTTGTGTATGTCTGTGCTATTGGATATGTTGTTGAAGTGCGCACAAAAACATAAACACAAAATCGAAAAAAGAAAATAAAAACTTGCAACGTCTGCTAAGTCGGTCAGCATTTGTGTGTGCCTTTCACATGATGAAAATGAACCAAAATGTGTATGAGAAACTCACACACACACACACACACATATATAGCCAAATTCAAACAGCAGTTAAATGAAGTCGCAGAGAAACGGAAACCCGCCGCCCGTCATCACATCCGTTGTCCGCCTTTAATCTGGCCCCTGGGTCTGACCCAAAAGTGCGGAAATTAAAACATATGTATTTATAGCCGGCACATGCACAACGTGTTGTAACTAACTGCAGCAGTAGCAGCAGCCAAGCTGGCCCCAAGCTTAAAACTGACCCCCATTTACCAAACAACCCCCATACAATAACAACAGATATGCATCTATGTCGAGCACTTGCCACACACATACTAGCTACTCCCTCTCTCTCTCTCACTCTCTCTCAGTATCTCAGTATATGTGTGTGTGTTGAAAATCTGTATTATAAGCATTTTTATGCTGCTTCTTCTGTTTGATTCGGTTTGCGTTCAACTTTTATCTCTGCATTTAAAACTTTTTGTGTGCCAAAAAACGCTTGCGCTTCAGCCAGACTGCATTCGCACTGCCCACTGGTCACTGGTCACTGGCTGAAGCCCTGAAGTGTTGGTCAAGTATCGTCCGTGTTCAAGTCTATGGTTAGCTGTTGGCCAGTGAAGCAGCTCTTACACTTCTTGCCGTAATCCGCTTTGCCACGCCCAAGCACAGTCTAAGCCATAGCTGCACCCACATGCGCAACCCGTAGAAGGAGATGCAGCTGGTCAACGGCTTGGCGGGACAACAGCAGCTGCTGCTATTAGCCAGAGTTAAGTGCTTGTAAAATTACTGTTTGTGGATTTTCAAATGGAAATTAATTTGCACTAACATATAGTCGGATAGAGATACAGCAACAGCAAAGATACAGATATGTATATGTATGTATATATATATGTATCTAGCGAAAACACATAAGCCCATTGACGTATTGCGGTTACTGCGGCAAACCGGACTGTGTTTACAAATGAATATAAAATTAAATACAATTATAGTCTGAAGGTATTCCAAAGGAAGTCTTGAAGATTTTCTATTAATAGAAACTGACTCCCAACAAAATACTCTTCATACAATTATATATCAAGTTAAAAGTTAGCGGAGATCATCAGCTAAGAAGACCTTAGAAAACTCGCATGCTTAAGCAAAACGTTCTTTAGACATTTCGATGGCAAAGCTCTCTTATATGGCAGCGTTTTAGTTTAAATACTGTTTTAATGTGACCAAGCCATACGCTCTATTATTCCTTCCCCCAACACTCGCATTTGCCATCGCATGCTTGGTCAGCCACTTAAGCCGTGCAGCGCTTAATCTCAAACTGTTTATCGCATTGAGTATACGCCGTGTAGTGCAATTGTTAACTGTTGTCAGCTCGTAAGCGTTTCGCTATCTTCTTGGTTCTTGGGCTTTCAGCTAGCCTCTTTCGCTTGCCTCACTAGCTGCGCTCGCTGTGCGCTGGAATTTAATTTTTATTGTATTCACGGTGCTAAGCGCAAATGGAAAAAGTTTTAATTTAATTATAGCTTCAATTGTGGGCTAAACATAGCAGCATACACACACACACACACATGCTTGGGGCTCTGTTCTGTGCAGAGAAACGCATAAGACCGAAGGATTATGGCCATAATAAATGTTTGTGGAAACGTAAGCAAGTGTGCAGCATGGCATGATGTTTGTTTAACTCACACACACACACACACTTGGCTTTGCACTGCAAGAGCAACATTATATATATACAATATACATATGTATTATAGTATATAATATTGCACTTTGTAGGCCGATTACTCAAGTACCGAGCCGACTGTAGCCTGCCGAGTTCAACTAACTTTTTAATACAGATTATCCGCCTGGCCGGAACACTCTGCCTGCCTGCCCACTGAGAGATCACATCAAATAATTATTTGTAGACTCTTGAAAATACCAACAATTGGTATCTAAAGAAATCTTACGTTGCCACTTTACTTCAATATATTGAGCTGAACATGCATAATAATAAATTCCACCCATATTTATGGTAAATCAAATAAACCACACTCATGCTACATGCGCTTGCAGTGCTTCATTTGTCAACGTGTATTTTTGCCTCGTGGCTCGTCATTGATTTATCACAAGTGGCTGCTGTAGCAATTCAATAACTTTTTCCGGCAACCGTCAAGCTGCCAACAAGCCGCAAATAACAACTGTCCAAGGGCGGCACATACGCAAAAATGTATTACAGCCATAAACTGCAGGCCAAGTGGAGCAGCAGCAACAACTTTACGTACATTCATTCCTGTGACAACTGAGAGCTAACTAACTGTCAGCTGTGTCAGGCATGGTTCAACCAATTTAACCGGCTTGAACCAATGTTCAGATGTCAGTTTTTTTTTTTTTTTTTGATTTTTGAATTAACAAGCGATAAAAACAAATTGAAAACATGAGCTACGAGCTGAGTGGCTTACATCAATTCGAACATTATATATAATCAAATAATGCCTGCTGAAAGCTTAAGCATGTTGATAATGCATACAAAATGTGTGAGTAATTGTCTAATTAATGGGCTAATGGAATTTAACAAGCACGAAAAACTTAAGTAAAGTAAAAATACAAATAAAAAAGTTCTGCAGAGATAAATTTGTCTTTGTGTTACGTTATCTTAAAATAGTTGTCCTCGTTTCTAGCATTTATTTAAGAGAAAAAAAATTCTATTGTCGCCTAATTTCAGCTAATTTTGGAAAAGTGCTTTCCAATTAACGGTAACAAAATCATGTTCATCATCATAAAATATTTTAATTGATTTTCATTTGTATTTGTGCTGTGAGGCCTCTTTTCTATTATTCATGATTAACTGTAGGTAAAAAAAAAGACCTACATAGTTTAAATTATACTAATTTCTGACCTAAGCAGTAAAACCTTTAATATATTTATGTACATATAAATATATATATGTATGCGAATATAAAAAAATATATATAATTATATATAACATATGAATAATTAGCTAGAAATTTAATTCATGGATCAGCAATAGCTATTTAAACATAGAAAGTACTCGTATTATGAAAATATTTGAATGCGGATACTTATATACAAGTATGCTCACAGTAATAATCGGAATTTTTGTTGCACGTGTTATTTAATTTAATCTAATTAATTGTATTGGAATTCCCTTTGCAAATAATTCAGCTCATCATTTACATATCTTTTACATATAGGCCAATTGTCAAACTATTTGCATTTTGCATAAACTAGATTCCACAGCTGTTAATTAAATTATAATTACAGTAATCAACCTGCTGATTACGCAGTAGGCCACATCCTTATCTTGAGTTCATTGTTCATTGTTCATTGTCAAGAATTGATATTTGAAATAATAATATGTAACAACTGCAGAGTTTTCTTGTTGTTGAACCATAAATTTCTGAATTGTAAGAATTTTATTTGAATTTGAGCACTGAAATCGTATTATTGCACCATAAATGCAAAGCTGATTGAATGCAAAATGCCATAATTATTGATAAGCGCTTAGCTGTCAATGAAAGCCGGTCAAAGGCGAGAGCTTTCAAGCCATGCAAGCCGTACAATTCAATGACTATTCAAAGAGACAACACCAGCAGCCACACCATAAGTCGGCCATCATTTACACCTACATTCCCTTATTCAGTATTATCGCAGAGCTGCGTCTCTTAGCCTCATTTGAAATACTGGCGCACAATGCTGTGGCAGAGCGATTGCATTTTGTGCAGTACTTGAGAGCGGCAAATGACCAAAGCATGGCGAGATTGTGATCCCATGCATATAGGATGGCGCATTAAATGGCCGTTGGCCATAATGTACATATATATATATATATAGGGCACATAATGCGACGATGATGGCGTTGGCCAGGATGTTGTTGCGGCTGTTGCTGCTGTTGGGGCGGCACTTGACACAAAACAATAACAACAGGGGCCAACACACAGACATATAGAAAACTTTTCGACATAAAACAATAAAAGTTTCTCGCTTATTGCCCACTTGTCCTTGAGTGGTTTTGCATGAAGTCGCCAGGTCGCCCTCGTTGCTGTTAATGTTTATAGAGAGCTGCTGGTGGATGGCCCTGATGATTCAGAAATTGATGTTGATGTTCGTGGTGCTGCATGCTGCCCGCGGACGCGCCACATTTCGTCAATAAAATATATACATAAAGTAGAGTATATATACAATATATGTATATATATATAGCATACTTTGCAGCGTCCATCAGACGACGCTCCACATCGCTTGGCACATTTATTGATTTTCCATCAGCGTGCGCTGAAGTGTTTAACTATGTGTTAATATTTAATAAAAATAAGCAAACCCGAAACAAAAATATGAAATAGCCCCGTAAAGACGCGTTACGTAAAGCTCTTTAAATTATGAGCCTGCCAGTGAATAGAAACATGTTAACAGTGTGTATAATGTAAGCGATTGCCATTGCCAAGCATTCATTATGCTTTCACGGGGCGTATGATTAATCTCGTTTCATGATTTTATCATCAATGCCAGATCTATGGCTCGCCCACAGCTGTGCGGCTTTTGTTCGGCTGTCCGGCTATGAAAAATGATTTGCTTTTGTTTTCTTTAGCATTTACCTCCAGACCCGGCAAACTCTTTCACAAGCAACACACACACACACACAGAGAGAGACTAGAGCACATAATTTATGACCCATTTGTAGTAGCCCATTGCCATTAAAACAAGTTAATTAACAGTTGACATAATATTCTTTAGTTAATGTTTTTCGTTTTTCCATTCACTTTTATGTTTTTTAGCTTTTTATTTATAGCTTACTTTTCTGCACTTTTACATGTTTTTTGTTTGCATTTTAAATTCTTACATTCGTAAATTTTCAATTTTCTTTTGCTTTGCTTTGCTTTTTTCTTTTTTTTCAGTTTTTTTTTTTTTTTTTTTTTTTTTTTGTATTTAATTGAAAGTTACTTTCATATTCTGTTTAGCTTTAATAACGTCATTAATTCAATTTTTTTTTTTTTTCTATTTTCTCTGAAATAAATAAACTATACTGTATACATATATATAGCTTGCGCTTTTTATATAGTAATATTCATTATAGATACACATTTACATATACAATATTTACGTCAGTTGTCTGCAGTTGCCCTTTGAATTAGCTCAGATCTTAAGTACTTTAAGAGTGTAGCCGCAGTTGAAGCTACCGGCTAATGTAAGTGGTGAAAATGTTAGTGAAAATCCATTGGAATGCTTAAATTTTCCGAATTTTTAATTGTAAATTATGCGGGAAATAGTTGCTAGAGCAAAATGTAATTATTAATTTAAAATAATATTAATTTTCCTTTGAAGCAACAACTTCTATTTGACAGCCTTTGAGTGAATGCCAAACGATGAAAAAAAAAGGAAAGGAAAAAAAAGCTCAACAAAATTTCAATTTATATGCTTGTTATTGTTACAAAAACTTAAAAAAAGGCGAAAAAAATGCTGAAACATTTTGTATGCAACGTACATGTAGAATACATCAATAGCAGAGTTTATTTGTGAGAGTTTTTTTTTTTTTTGTTCATGTTTTTTCCTTTTCTATCTGTTGGGTTTGTTGTTCTGGTTGTTGTTGTTGAAATGCTAATGAAAAAGTTGCAATGGGCAGCTTTCGCAGTTGGGGTTCAATAGTTGTTGCCGTGAAGCATGCTTAATGAAACTTTTTTTTTAGTTTTTCGTTTGTCGTATTTTTCTTTTTTTCTTTTCTTGCATTTATTTCTATCGATAGCATTATAAACTTTTTCAATGCTTATTATTTTCATTATTTTTGTTTTATTGCATATACGTTTATATAAACACTGAATTAAATTGGTTTTCCCAGTTTTTCTGTGTGTATTTTCTTCGTTTTTTTCTTTAATTGCAAATACTTTTGCAAACATTTGTATGGTTATTTATCTATGTACTTACTATGACAAAGGTGGCTAAAGTGAGTAATTAAAAAAAATGTACAAAAGAAATCCGAATTTCTGAAGTAAAAAATAAATACTTTTTGTCGATTTGATTAAAATCAAGAATATACAAAAATGTATTCATTTAGTAAATGAAATTTTTTTGTATGTATGAAAGCCTAAGTGAAAATATAAATAAATTAAATCTTTATTTCATTGAAAGGTAAATTGAGCTCGCCATAAATTAAATTAAATTTATAGTTTAAATAATTCCTATGATTAAACTGTTTATAAATAAATCATAGCTCGCAAATTTAAAGAAAAAACTGCTAAAACGGCCAAATGTTAATTGCAAGCTATGAAAATAAATATACAAATATAATGTAATGTATAATACTCAATTATCAGCTACTTATGAAGTATACAAAATACCAATTTAGAAAATTTAAAAAAAAAAATAAATAAATTTATAGATTATATATGAATATTTGGATAATATTAAAAACTAAGTCTAAACTCATATAAATTAGTATAAAAAAAAATATATATAAATTAGTATAAAAAACTCTGTTTTTATTATAACTCTGACTTGTGTATGATATATGAATTTGATATATTTGATGACAGCAACAAAAACTTGAGACGAACTAAAATATAAAACTATCTTTATTCATTTAAATAATTTAAATTATTACTTGAAATTTTTCTAGAAGATTATTTAAAAAACGTTAGAAATTCAATAAACCACTTTGTTTTTTAGTTTTTAATACCTGAACTAAAAAAGGAAATTG
Organism: Drosophila borborema; assembly: GCA_030914335.1. Lineage (NCBI taxonomy): Eukaryota > Metazoa > Arthropoda > Insecta > Diptera > Drosophilidae > Drosophila > Drosophila borborema. The sequence goes on along the minus strand of JAUESP010000306.1, from coordinate 7,801,015 downwards.
TTTTTTTTTTATTCAAACCTGAACTGAAGCCGAAAGTTGCTTTTGCAAACTTTTGCACATTTATTGAATAAGTTTTAGTTATTTTTTAAGCTTTGCATAACTTTTGCCATATTTATTATTACATATATATATTTGTTTTCCCATCAATTAACAATATATAAATTTTTGCCATGTGCAACATGATTTCGTTCAAATTTAATCTATCCTCAGTCCTTCAGCGCCGTCTCTCAACTCAATCGCACATTAATCAAGCTTAAGTTTAATTCAATTATTCAATTTGTACACACAAAATAAATGACAGAAAAATATTAAAAAAAAGAATAATATGTAATGTATTTTAAAATTGAATTTCTGTGAATTGATGTGTTAAATGGTTATCCGATTCCGCCTCTAACGGATAGAGACAATCTTAGCTTAAATTTAACTCTTGCTGCATTCGTTTTTACAGTGTTTTTTTTTTTTTCCTGTATAATATTTAAATTTATATATGTATGTTTTTTTGTTATGTATATATAAGTTGTTTATTATATGCATTAGTCAGTACTTGAAATTTGCTGCGCAGTTGAAGTTTAACATTTAGAAATTTATCTTCACTTGAATTTTTGTATTTTTTGTTTTTTTTTTTTTTTTAATGTTTTTTTAGTTTCTTTTTCGACATTTAATTTGACGCCTATTCATATATGTTCATTTGAAAAAGCGCTAAACACCTATTTTTGAACATATAGCCTGATTTTCATAGTTTGTTGAAAATGTTTTACAGTTTGAGCAGTGTTCATTGTTACTTGAAAAAAGTCGGTACGGAAAGTTGTTAGTAAAGGGTCTTTGATAGTTTCACTTCTATCGTTAGTATCAAATAGTTGAAGTTGCCATTATTTTGGGTTGTAACTCCTTGAAGGATAAATCAAACTCAAACTTGGCTCAAGAAGCGCTTGCTGCCTATTTACAAAATTCACAACTCCAAATCCAAATAGCAGAACCGATTTAACATATTATACAAAGTTGTACTTGAAAGGCGACAACTTGGCTCTGTGTTACGTTATATAGATTTCTGAATTCTTTTCCTTGTTTTTGTGTGTTTGCTAATTATTACGTATACGTCACGGATTCATAGAAAAACAGAATAGCCAATAGATTTTACATATTAGTTACTATCATATAGTTACAGCTTATGTATGTAGTCGTATTTGTGTATGTATGTGTGTGTGTGTGTGTGTGTGTGTGTGTTTAGATAGTTAAGCTAAGATGTTATCATATAGGTGTATGTATATGTATGAGTGTGTTTATTTTAAATAAGTCTAGAGTCTAGAAGTGTTTTCTGGTTTCATTCATATTTGCATTTTATTTTCCATTTTGAGGTGCTGCTCACCTTATGTCTGTCTCATATACTTGCCTAAACGTTGCTGTCTCTGCTTGAGTTGCTGTTGCAGTTGCTGATTGTTGATGTTGCTGTTGTTGCTCTTGTTGCTGGTGTGGGCCATGCCCCCGCCAATGCCAACGCCATGTGATGCTCAGCAGCGAGGAAAGCAAGCTTAAAAGACACTCGAGTATGTTTCCAATTCCACATACCGACGAAATCGCTTTGACTGCAGCACTCCAACTTCCTCGCTCTCTGTCTGTGACTCTGCCTCTGCCTCTGCGTCTGGGGGAACACTGTCGCTGCAACGTCCTCGCCGCCGCCGCTGCCGCACTGCTGAGGGCCGTATAGAGCGCCTGACAAATGCCAAACTGCAGCAGCACACAAACAGGTACACTAAGAGATAGCGACTTGGTGACATGGGAGGATGTACTGGTGCCGCGTGCTGCATTGCTGCTGGGAACTCCCCTGGAAACGGAATGAGAAACACCTGTTTAATTTACATCTTTATTGCTGCTCTTATACACAGTGATTGGATGAAATAAAAAAATTTTAAAATATGTATAAGTATATATATAACAATTGAGTATTCAGAGAGTGTCCAAATGGCTGTTTTCTCTGCTTTGTCTACTTCTCTATAGATACAAATATTATTATAGAGACATAATGCCAGAAAATCTCGCTGAGCCTTCAAGTGAGTTAGTAACTTAGTCAATGCTCTAAGATAACCCAACACTTAAAGTAAGATGGAGTTGGAGATGGTTGCTTAGAATTGCTTTTGGCTACATAGATACATATGTTAAGAGAACATACTCTGAAAACGATTTGCCTAAAAATATCAATCAGTAATCACATTTAAGATTAAAAAAATATTTTAAAAATTTAACAAAAAATGTATATATAGAACCATTTCAATTTAAATAATCATTTGACAAGTTATACTCTTTGTTAAGTATAGAGATTTCAAATGCATCTTATTGCAGGCATTGCAAATTAGTAACAAAATACTATATGTTGCAAAAAGAAAAGCCCTCCTTAGTCGTAGAACATGAAACCAAATGAATTCTGCATTCATGAAACTAAATGAAGAAATGAAATGAGCGACAGCAAGAACTGCCTCAAGTTAATTTAATTAATAAAAAGAACTTGTGATAAGTGCATATATATATAATTCCTTTTTAGATATTATTTACGTTAAAACAGAATTAAATCTACTAACATGTAAATAATTGCCTAATTATATGAAAATATATGTAAATTATTGTATATTATTTTACAAGATAAATTTGATTAGTATTTAAATTTATTTTAAATGATTTCCAATATTAAATCATTTAACATTATCTGTCAGCTAGTTTAAAGAAGTTTTGATACTTCAAAATCCGTTCTTAATTTCCAATATACATTCATATTTAATAAAAGAAAACAAAACGCAGACCAATAAGAGTAAGGGAATTCTGTATTTTTTCCAAAAGTTTTTTTTTTTTTTATTTTGTATAAAAAAAAAATCAAAAGTTATTTAGATTTATTAACAGTTACAGTTCGTTATATTAATAGCCATAGCAGATGACAAAATTCATGCCACATGCTGCTGATATTAATGCGACAAATCCTGGTGCCTAGAAGAAGCTGACAATAAACAATAAAAGCCAAGTAATGTAAAAAGTGAAGCAAAACAAATGGAAATGAAAGAAACGAAAAGCAAACAGACCATTGTCAGTGAGAGACCTACGCAAAGTGTGTGTAGGTGTGTGTGGGTGTGTGTGAGTGTGTGTGTGGGTGTTCAGAATGGTATGCAGTGAAAACAAAAGCAGAACTACTACAGCAACAGCAACAACAACAACAAAAAGAAAAAGAAAACAAAATACAATGTAGAGGACGGGCGGCATATAATCATAAAAATAACAACAAAACAAAATGTAACGGCAGCAGAAGCGACAGCAACAACAATACGAAGTAACAGAACAAGAGACAAAACATAATAATAATCAGAAACAAGTGTGCCAAAGCAGTTAACGGAAACAACGCGCATTGCATGCACAATATGGCAACAGAGACGGGTACACCTAGTTCTATATATATACTATATAAAAGTGTGCGTAAGTGTGTGTGTGTGTGTGCCAGGCTGGCTGGCTGACTGTTGCGGTACCAGCACAGTGGCATTATCTAGCAGACACCGTTGCGACAACAACGACGACAACTTGACATTAGTGAAAGTCGCAAAGGAAGTGGCATGCAGCATAAAGTCAAGCATGGCGAAGGCTGCGGGTTGCGTGTGACACAGAGAGACCAAGCGCAACATAAACATAATATTCATGTGCCACACGCGCGCCCTCTCGTTCATCCTCACGCTTGCCCTCTCGCTCGCTCGCTCAGCTACTGCATGGCCATTCACATGCGGAGAAATGTCGCAGCGTTAACTAAAACGAAAAACAAAAGAATAGCAAAAAAAAAAAAAAAACTCTGCCTGCAAAGCAGCAGCACGACAGCGAAAGGGAGAGCGAGAAGGAAGAGGAGAGCAGAGCAGAGTTACTAAGTGCTGTAAGTTCTGTTAGATTGTTAGCAGAGCGCCATAATAATTACAGCTGCGACTAAGAAGTAGGAGAAAGAGAGGAAAGAGAAAAGCTTTTAATGCTTTAACTGTTCTTCAGTTTAATTTCAATTTTAATTTGTGTGTCGCATATTTACACTTAATGCCACGAATATTCAATATCGAAAGTATTCAGCTGGCCAAGCCTTTTAAAGTAGAATGCCTTCCAATTAGCATATTCCAATACTCTTAACTGTCATGACAACTTCAACTTCAATGGCTGTCCAATCAATATTTGCTCTGTCCGTGAAATTCACTTGTTGGGGCATTTCTATTAAACAAATACTAGGAATTGTATTATATTTATATGCAAATGTATGCAACAGGCAGAAGAAGGCGTTCCGAAGTACATAAAGGATTATATGTACATATAAACTATGTTCTGAATGTGGTCATAAATATATTTCTGTCCATCCGTACCAGCATTTGAAACTTATCTATTCGGATCTTTTCGATATTACCCATCCTCTTCTTAATATCAATAAAAATATATATTTTATTAACTTGAACTTGAGAACTTTCACAGTTAAGACCGAAATGATGGAACTTATCTAGACTGTTTTGTATATAAATCTCTCATTTGCCATTTCATTTCACTGATTCAGGGTATTCCTTAGTCATGTTTATTTTTTTTATTTTGTAGCTCTTATAACACTTTATATAGCCAAGTTGTATTTGCAGTACTCAATACGTTTCGGCCTGGTTTATTTAGTGTTGTTACCTGTAGCTGCATTTCTATGGGTTTGCGCTCAGCGTTGTTCCGTTCATTGATGGATTGTGTGATGGATAGTGTATTCTGCGGAGTGCAAAGTCAATTACTTAGTTTGCTGCATTTAACAATCGCTTACAAAATGCATCATTTAAAATCTCTTATAGCTAACTTTGAAAGAGTTCGACTTGCAGCTAATTTCTTTCTTTCGCATTGTTCAGAAACTAACACTCAAGTCAAGACTTCAAGTATTTCATTTCTTCTTTCGCGCTCGAGTGCATTTCTCTCTCAAATATTAACCGAAGTTTTCATAAATTCTTAGAGCTCTTTTACCCACTGAAAATCACTTGAAATGCCCAGCAAACAGTTCGCAATTCAAGCATTCAGATTTAATCCACAAAGCATTCATAAACCCGCATTCGCCACAATGGCGTACGTGGCGCTTCCTAATCCCCCCCTTTGTCTTCTTCATTAGCACACTTCACTTTTGCACTTGCGGCAGGTCTTTGTGCATTCCGCTTTTTAGAACTGAACTGAACTCAACTGAACTGAACAGAGCTGAGCTGAGTTGAGCTGGACTGGAGTCTACCCTCAGCGCAGTTGTCGGTCAGTCTCTCTTGCCATTTATTCATCACGCCAAACTTTTCGCCTTGGTCCATTGTGCTTTTCGTTGCCATTTTAACCATAAAACATTATTATCAGGGTTGTTAAACTTTATCACAATGTTGGCTTAACACTGTAGAGAGTAGACTTAATCTAATAAATATAATCTAAATACATTTTAATGTTCGCTACCAGCATAAATGAACTGCAATTGAGTTAAAACAGATTTAACCAAGTCAATTAGATATGAATGGTAATAAAATTTTATAGGAAAAGTTTTTAGAAAAAAGCACTATAAAATTATATATTTGAAGATTTCAAATAAATATTAGTATTGAATGCGAATACACTATTATATGTGAAGAGCAACTAGATCAATCAAATTTGAATGAAAATGAAGAACTAAAAGAGCTAAAATAAATTATAATTATGAATTATTTATATGTTCATGGTGTATAAATATGTATTAATATCAAAATTCGCAAATATACGTTGACCATTTATCGATGTGTGCGAATAAATGTCTCTCACTCACACTTTGATAAAAAAAATCTCTGAGAGCAACCAATTGTGTCGGTTCTTCGATCAATTAGAAGCAGAAACAGAGTTATATGTAGTAAAATCTTTTGTGTATGTATTGGCATATAATAGAGAGAGTGTCTTCGCTAAGCACATCAACAGCGTAAGTGAGCGTGCATGTGTGCATGTATGCATGTGTATGTGAATTATCTGCTCACTTGCTGCGAGCATCAATCGTATCGTTGTTCGGGAAGAGAGCATTACACGAAGTTGAACGCAAATCGTTTTGCCGAAAACCAAAACGAAAAGAACCGAAGACACTCGCCTAGTGAGAGAATGAGAGCGCATGATCTCTTTCGGTTGATCTCATGAACAGAACGGGAAAATTCAAACTTATCAGCCAGCTATGAATAACATAACTAAAGTTTTTTTTTTTTTTTTTTTTTCTTTTTTTTTTTTGTTATTCTTTTTGTAACAAATTTTATATACACACATATATGAATATACTCAGTATAGCTAATTATATTATTAGAAAAAAATAAATAACTTCTTATATTAATAATTAATATTACATGTAAACAATAATGTATATAATTAACCAATATTATTTCGTGACAGACTACAGCTAAGCCTCAATTTAAATTTGTGTTCAAAGTGTATTCAATTGTCGTCTTTAATTTTTCCCCACATTTTTTTATTAGCATGCGCTCAGGTTCATTGTGGAATTTTATCTTTTGTGTTGGCTTGCGAGTTTTTTTTTTTTTTTTTGCGTTGGGTTGTCGTTGATTTTACTTACCATTCAGCACATGTACCGTTACGCTTTTGGGCTTTGCATTTGATGGATTACATTGATAATGCCCGGAGTCCGATGGACGCGCTGATTTAATCAGTAGAAACGATGTCGTCGTCTCACCTTTGTTGGTAACAACCGAGACGCCGCCCCGAGGCGAATCATAGTTGATTATCTGCAAAGAGAAAGGCCGACAATTTCACAGTCAACTGGCAGTACTTGAGGGTTTTATGTGCGCACATTAAAATGGGAGAAGATATAAAGAAAAAAAAGGAGTGGAAATGGAGGGCGAGAGAAAGACAGAGAGAGAGAGAGCAAGACCGAGAGAGTGCTAAGCGCGAAAAACAATCACAATTTGTATGCGAATGACATTTACAATGCCGTATGGACGACGTCGCATCAAATTAGATTTTATGTGACATTCATTTTCTATGCCATAAAACTGTTTGTGCCCACATTACGCATACGCACTGTTGCGCTGCTCTTAGAAAATTAAAATTATTGACAAAGAAAAAGAAAAAACATATCTATACATGTGTGAATGCCTGTCAAAAGAAGAAAGATGGTGAATAAAGGCAAAACAATAAAATTAAATCTCCTCATGGCAAAAATGGTACTAATGGCAGCTCACTTATCCCCTCTCTCTCACTCTCTTACTCTCTCTCTGTCTGTTCGTCCAGTGTTACTGTTACTCGCACTCTTAAAGTCCTACTCAACCCTTCCTTAAAAGCCTGATATGCTCTATAGAAAATACATAACAATAGAAGGTTTGTTGTGCACAGCAGGAACCCTTGCGAATTCCCCATACAATAAGCTAAAAACATGGCCGTGACTAAAGTCCCAAAGCATGAAGAAAAACACCTAAAATGAAAAACTAAAACGTGGCTTTAACAGCCGTTGGGATGCCACTGACAACAATATCGAAAGAGCAGAAGCAGCAGCAACGGCAGAGAGAGAGGCAACCAAACCAAAATCCATTTAAAACCCTTGCCTCAACGGGTTTTTTGAGGTCCCTCGCTTCGCATAGTGCTTAAATGGCATTTTCTTGCAGTCAACAAAATAGAAACACACAAAATACGAAGGGAAAGGAATAAAAAAGAAAAGAAAAAAAGAACAAAAAAGAAAAGTTAAACAGTTTTTGCCATTGCAAAGCTAATTTAAAAGTTACTAAAATGAGGCGTCGCGTCACTTCAGATCCCTCATCATATATAAGCAGCGCAATAATATGATACCCCAAAGTAATTGGCTGAAGAAATTGACAAAGAGAAACCAAGTGCACCCCAATATACATATATAAAAAAAAAAGAGTATCTTACACTTACAGCGTTGTTGTGATTCCAAAAGATATAGGCCGGCGGCTCAGGTGAGTTGAGTATGACACAGGTGAGATTTATAGTCGAGCCGCTTTCTATATACAAATCCGGTGCGCCAATAATTTCCGTCGAGGGCTCTGCAAAACAAAGAGATAAGGGAAAAAGTCATTTGATACAATGTTTCTAATCATGAGCCGATATATTTAACCCAACCCGTAACACTCAAATGCTCATCAGCTTGTATTCAAAATGCTTTCAACGAAATGGGCCTCTACTTCTAGGGCTCTTTCGGTACGTGAGCTAAGCTCGAATAAAAGAGCAATTAGGCAAATACAAATTTTTAGCTTGCCTGAGCATCCTCATTAGAAGTAAAAGTGTAATTTAAATGCGCAACAATTTCAAAAGATTTCTATTGAAAATTTCAATGAAAATGAAGTGGGCGCGGCCACCTTTCGTACCTTTTACACCTTTGCGTCCTCGACTATGGCAACAAGTTTTAAGGGTCGAAATAACTTTACACTTTTTGCGATTGGTATTTATTTTTATACCGCATCAACATGATTGAAATATAAGACCAGGAAATTGTTTTTCACAAAACTTCCAAAAATAAAAAGGGTTCCGTGGCAATAGAATGCTAATATGGCTTTGTGTAAACAGGAAACCCTATTTGACCCAAACTGTTCGAGTGAACTTGACGTATAAAACTATAAGCTCATTAGGTGTATTCCTACAAGTCAAACATTGGTAACTAAAGCACCATTAGCATTATCTATAGCAAATGGCATCATTTTGTTTACGTTACACAAAAACTTTTAAGTGCCAGACTTAATTATTAATAAAAGCATTTCAGATTGAATAAGAGAACAACTGGAAAAACTTTACTATTAATGACATGAGTTCATGTCTTTATTTTGTTACCTTTATGCGTAGCATTAGCCATTCTTAACAAATTGTTTATGTATATTATATGTTTGTCAAGCGAGCACTTTTTATTTGAGTGACATCAAATAATACATTAACTTTATACAAATTTGTCACAAACCCTTTTGATATTGAGATTTTATTAAAAATTAAGTCACACAATCATTTATGATTGACTGATTGAAAATTTTGTTTGTTTTTTTTTTTTTTAATATTAATTTAATTTAAAATTTTTAAAAAACATATTTTTGTTAATATTATTATTTTAATTTTCTTTTTTGTATATTTTTTTCATATATATTTAAATATATCCTATTATGAGCAATAGAGTCTGAAAACCCCATCAGGATGACAATCTGGCTAATGGTGTATGAAACAGTTTTTACCTAAGTCAACAACATTTTTCTATTATTTATACTTATTATATTTAAAATTATTATTTATTTAACTTTTTTTTTGGCAGTACTAAAATATATATTGCTATTATATTTTTTACCTATCTGTTTTTTTTTTTTTTTTTGTATAACTTTTCTATTCATTCTTGGAAAGATAATTACTTCTTTACATCAATTCATAATTTATTCTGTGTGGATCAAAAGAAACTTACCAACAACTGTTAGGTGGATGTAGTGGCTCATGTGTGGAGTTGTCGAGACTTGGCACTCGTAGATGCCAGAATCACGATGCTGGGGATATTTGATTTGTAGCATCCAGTCCTCGGTCTGTGGCTGATGTATGGCTCGAAAGCGTTGATCCGATGTGTACGTATAGCGTCCGACTGTTAGCAAATGTATATCCCGATGTCGCACCCACGAAACTTGCAAAAGCATCTGAAATCAAATCAAATCAAATCAAAAGTTTAGCCACAAGAAAAGATTTCATTTGTCACATGCCGAGCATTTGCATGTTTAGTTTAATTTATTAGGCAAACAGTTTAAAAAGTCTATTTCACGCACAATCTTTGACGTTGGCGTTTGCCAACGGAGGCGGAGCTCGGAGCTCCTTTGTGCCTTCGTACGGAAAATGCAAATTTATTTTGAAATGTTTTTATACGTTGCTTGCCGCCTGTCAAAGAAAAGCAGAAACTTTGACGCAAGGGCAACACATGTGGCAGCAACGCATACGACCCCAGCCCAGACCAAAGGGTCGCCACAAGAGTGCCTACCCTTATCAGTAGGCTGGGCTGTGCCGCTGGCAACAATGGCGACTGCTTGAAGTCAAATTGAAGGCAACCCGACAGGGTGTGTGTATCTGTGTGTGTGTGTATGTGAGGCACGCCCATGCTAATGCACACCTGTTTGGCAACCACCTGCTGTTAACGTGTCTTAGCTCAACATTTTTAAGTGACTGTGATTTAGGGGTGTACTCAGCGCACACCTACACCGCCCACAGTGTATCGCGTGTCAGACGTCAGCTGCTTGCATTTTCATTTTCAATTTCAATGACAACAGCTTAACAGCATGCTGCCTGACTACAAAAGCGACGCAAAAGTTAATGGACAAGAAACCCGGCGACGGACAGCCAAGTAATGGCATAGCATAGCATAGCTCAGCATACCACAGGCTGCCACTGCCAGCAACTCGTGCAGGTGCCACAGCACAGTTCCTCGAAAGTTTCTGCGTTCTGCTTAAAAAAAAAAAAGTTGCATGTAATTATCGCCAAATGTTGAAATGTTGAATTCATACACCAACACATCCTGTGCGCTGCCAAGCCAACCTAAGCTTTCCGAGTTCAGACTGCCAACAACCGCAAAGATTTCGCTTAGCTCTGCACCAACCAAAAAAAAAAAAAAGAAAACTCAACATCCAGCATCCAGAATCAACGCCCTCCGTTTCCCAAGTTTATGCGCGTTATGCGTGTTTACAGTATCGTAAAATTTGTGTATCGATTGCATGAGTTAGCCAGAGTTAAGACTGCTTCTGGATGCTAGCCAAACAGAATCAGCAGCAAAATGTTTGACGTTTTATGGCTCAATTTGCAGTGCGCACGAAAGTATGCTTTAAAATTTGTTCGCCGCGTGTTATTGCATACCCTGTACACAAAGCTACAACAGAGGCATATTTGTATAGACGCATATCATAGGTTCACTTTAGCTTACCAGCCGATATCTATTTCATTTTAACAAAAATAATTGAATAAATTGAATAAACTTTATTTCACATATAAAAAAAAGTTTCATAGGCATCTTTGCAGGGTATCCTAGTAGTCGCACACGATTCATTTATTCTATTATTACACGCCTAAACTTTTTCTGCAGTCTTAACTTTAGCTTTGAATTATTTAGAACCGTTTTGTTTTTCATTGGAGCGCCACCTAACAAGCCAACCAGACCGCCCGCCCGCCCACCACGCCCCTTAAAACTCATTACCGCTCGCATGCTGTTATCAGCAGCAGCGGCAGCCGTAAAATGTCGACTCCGACTGCGACTCTAATGAAAAACGTCATTAATAATGTGAAAAACATAAACATCCGTTGCCTGTTTATCATTACACGGCGCACACATAAAACAGAAGGCGGCTAACACCTCCAATTTCATTTTTCTTTTTTTTCTTTTTTTTTTTTGCCAAGGTAAGCCTAAGTTTTTACCCCCAGGATTCAGTGAAATCTCAGCTCCAATGATGTATCACTTCATGGCTATGTTCTTTGAGGGAGCAATGGGGTGCGCTAAAGGAAATGGAAATTAAGTTTAAAAGTTAACTTTTAGGGTTGAGCTCGGGCTTGCGGTTAGAAGGGCTTCTGCGTATGATGCTGCCGCTGTGGCTGCTGTGGCATGCCACAAGGTAAAAGCTAATTAGACTTTAAGCTGACAGCCCAAACAAATGAAATTGTATATTACGCTACGGGAATCTTTGGTAAAAGTGTAAAAATTAGCGATAAGATTGCATATTGGAATGACTTGATTCCTGGAGATTAACTAGAGCCTACAGATGGACAGATATATAGATACATAGATTGATAGACACATATGTACTATATAGTATAATATATGTATCCATCTATATTATACATTATTTTATTTTATTATTTATTTTAGCATTTAAGGCTTTAACTATTTATTCAAAATAGACAATGTAGTTCATTCCAACTGGAATGATTATGCTTTAACTTAACTAAACTAAACTCTGCCAACTAAAATGTGTATAGTCGAATATTCCAATTTGAATTGAATGAATCAGAGTCATAAAAACTAGTTAATTAACTCAGCGGCCGTCTGCTGATGATCGATGAAGTTATCCAACTAATTGGCATCTAATGAAGTTGCCAACAATTCCAAGCAAGGTACCCCGACCTGGCCCAACCTGACCTAAATCTTTGTGTGTGTTGACAAGCTATCTAAAGAAGGTCCTCAAAACTTTTCACTCTACCCACCCAAACATGCACAAACAGGCCGGAACGAGCGCTCAACCAGAGCTACACGAATTTAATAATCACGCAAATTAGTTTTGGAAACCGCAAAGCCAACGTCTATGCCATTCAACCCACTCACAAGTGCAGGTGAGAGACCCAATGCCCAGACATGTAACATATTATCGAAAAATAAGTCCGAACCAATGGCAATGGCAACGACTACGGCGACGGCAACGGCGACAGCGACGGCGACGGCAGCGTCATCAGTCGGCGCACAGGAAGCAGCGGAAACCGAATAACTACAGCGCAGGTTGCAAAACTAAAACCAAAAAAAAAAAAAAAAAATTGGAGCACAAAACCGAAAAGCAAACAAGTAAAAGTGGAAATGAAAGTGAAAGACTAGGCAAATACCCTGGACGCAACTAAATAATAAATTGAAAATAAATGAAAAATTGTGAAATTCTTAAAGCTATTTGTTAAATTCTACTTGCTATCAAAAAATAGATTTAAATAGATTTAGTCTATTTAAATCTAATCAAAATATAATTGATTAAATCCACTTTGAACTTGTTTATTCTTGCATAAAAAGCAAAATAATAAATAAAAAGTAATCAATAATTCAAGTTCGTTTCCATAAAAAGAATCCACATTAAAAATATCTCGTTGAGTTTATTGAGCAACTCGTCTGCTATGACTGCCAGCCAATAATATCTAAGGTTTATGGCATTGGGGTAGCAAAGCATATTCGCACGCAGCCATTATACCCTTTTTACACATTCTCATTGAGTTTTCAGGGTATAAAAATAACAAAATGAAAGCTTTGCAACATAAATTTCAATTTTTCCTACTTTTCTTTTTTGTTCGAGGTTTGGGTCCCCGTAGTCGATTTGAATAGTTTAGCAGGTTCGGTTGCCTGCCTGGATGGCTGAAGCCTATGTCGGAAGTGTTGTGGTGTTTGCTGTGAGAAGGAGGAGCAGGAGGCGGTAGTTGAGTTTTGTGTGTGTTTTCGAAATGTTTGCGGCATTTCCTTCCGCGCACAGCACGACAACGACAACGACAACGAAGTCGAAGCGGCAAAGTTGAATAAAGTAAAATCTGTTTCCTGTTTCAGTATAATTAATCATTTTGTTTGGCAGCGGAACAATTAGCCAAAGCCGCCATGTGGGCGCAGTTTACGTGCTAATTAGCTGAAAAACATGAAAACACACAGAGGCACACACACACAAACACACACACAAACACTCGCACACACATGTATTATAAATCGTATTTTGATGGCAACTAATGGCATAACAATTGCCAAAGCTTTTTGGCTTTAGTTGATTTACGTTTCGCTTACCGTTTTATTGCCCAGATTCTTGACGCGACAATTCAAGTAGGCCGTCTTGCCCAGCAGCGCGGTGACATTCTTGGAGGCGCCTTTGTCGAAATACGGTCCACTGCTGCGCGAATCCTCGCCCAGATCGATGCTGTTGCGATTGATGCTGGCAGCGGCGGCCAGCGATGCTATCGAGTTGCCACGATGCAAGCTACTGCTGGCAAAGCCACTGATTGCTGTTGTAGCCGATATATTCGCATTCGAATTGGAGTTGGTTTTGGCGTTGGCATTGGAGTTGACGTTGGACTTGGAGTTTAAGTTGGCGTTGGCATTGGCATTGGCGTTGAAACTTGAGCTGGCGCTGGAGCTGTATTTAGAGCCGCTGTCGGTTGTCAGTGATTGGCCAGTGCCAGGTACGTGGCCATTTTTGTTACTTCCATTGCTGTTGCTCGTGCCGGCGAGGCTTCCGCTTCCGGCAACACCATTGCCAGCAACGGCAGCAGCAGCATCGCCTTCACTCGGTAGCGCATTATTACTGCTGCCCATATCCTTCGATTTATACGAGTCCCGCTGCGCCGCCAATACTGAAAAGAAGAAACAATCAATGAACAATGTCATCAGTGCAAGCAACTGCAAAATTCAATCAAAATCAAATCAAAATGCAACAACTAAATAAAATATATATGTGTCAGACGTGCTCGTTGCCGCACGATTGTCTTTAAATTGCATTTGCTAAACATATTCGACATGTGCGACATGTGCTTAGGAAATTGTTAATTTATAATTGCATCCGTTTCATATTTGATGATGTTCTATCTAACATTTCCGCAGTAATTGCAAAACATTTACGGAGCTGAGTTTCCTTTTTTAGATAAGAAACAAGTAAGAAAGCTGTAGTCGAGACAGCTCGACTACGAAATCCCCTGAGCCCTTCTTCGAACGAATCATATTCCAAGAATTATTCGATTCGTTTCTGCACGCATAGACGCTGATCTACGCTTGTAGGCATGTATGTGTGTATGCATGTGTGTAAGCATTGCAAGCGTTTTGCTGTCTCGCTGCCTTTGTTGCTGCGCCACATGGGTTTTGATGAGAAAACTTTGATGATTAATAATTCTGTTTCTAGATGGACAATCGTATTGATTTCTTCAGATTATGATTATGATATTCATATCTATATGCTAAACCAAACTGCATGTCTCTAGTATTTGAAATGTAATTTTTTTTACATTTGGGGGTGGTGGGGTGAAGTGGGGACCGGAATCCAAAATTTGACAAAAACCGAAATTGTATTAAATTAATATCTATATATACGCAGAAGACTCGGAGACTCTAACTCTAAAGATGAATTAGCTAGAATTTTATAACAGGTTCCCGATAATTTCGTTTATCGATAAATTCGCAAATATACAAGTTATCGAATTTCTGAAACAAACTCGTACTGCGCGTGCAATATACGAACCTAACACAAAAAGAATGAACTCTCTAGCTTTTGTATCTTCGGAAATCGACGCGTTCATACATACGGACGGACGGACGGACGGACGGACGGACGGACGGACGGACGGACGGACGGACAGACGGACAGGGCTAGATCAACTTATTTTTTTATGCTGATCAAGAATATATATACTTTATGGGGTCTGCCACGCCTCCTTCTGCCTGTTACATACATTTAACAAAACCATTATACCCTGATTTCCCATTTTCAATGGGCTCAGGGTATAAAAAGGAAATAATGAAGATGAATGGACTGATGAGCTGATGTATATCTATCTATATATATACAATTGTCATAGGTATAAGTGAATGTTCTGATACGCATTCTGATTTGAAATTATTGCATAATACAAATTTCCAGATATTAGTCGTAAGCTTCTGATAAAAGAAATATAAATTCATATATAAAAATAAATTTTTTAAATCAAAAAGCTTCAATTGACTTATGAAAAGTGAAATATATTTTATATAAATTACTACTATCAAGAGTAAAGGCCAAGAAATTGCCAACTTAATTAAATCAATTACTGCAACTCATGAAATGAATGTATAAGCTTGAAATTCAACAATAAGCCATCAATAAAATGTAATATTTCTAAGCTGCCAGCCACTCATGATACAAATTGTGAGCCATCAAGACTGAATTGACGAGTTCACAAATTGCTGGCAATCGCTTTAAATTGTTTGCATAGCGACATGCGAATGACAGTCGGAACCCTTCGCAGTCGGATCTAATTAAATTGCTAACTGTGTATGCAATATTGTTACCATAATTGTTCAATTAGCTTACTTTTGGCCATAACAGCGTTAAGTGGGGCCTCTCTACTCAACTCAACTCAGCTCAACTCAACTCAGCTCAACTCAACTCAACTTTTTAGTCCGGCCCATGAGCACATGTTCAACTTCTTGGTTTAAGCTCAAGCCCAGCGCATTGTTTGCTTTTCATCGATAAAACAAGTAAGAGGGCTCCAGACGAAACTGCTCGACTACGAAATACCCTGAACCCTGCTAAGAAAAACTAACTCTTCTTCTTTACACACGTATAAGCGCGGGCTCTGCAAAGCGCTCAATTACAGCCGTGGCTTGGACTGAACTTTGGATGCTTATAATACAATTTCTAGATGTTTGATCTTCATGAAACTTTCGGAATATATCTTTTTACCAAATTACAAGTCTCAAGTATTTGAAATGCGTTTTTTTCCAGATCGGGGTCGTGGCATCCAAAATCTGAAAATTACAAGTTACGAGTATTCATCTCTAGCTTTTGTTGTTTCTAAAATCTCGACATTCATAAGGACGGACAGACGGATAGGGCTCAATCAACTTATTTTTTTGTGCTGATCAAGAATATATATACTTTATGGGGTTTGCGACGTCTCCTTCTGTCTGTTTTATACATTTTCACAAAACCATTATACCCTGAATTTCCATTTTCAATGGATTCAGGGTAAATTGAACACACACACATACAGACAGTGAGAGAGAGAGAGAGAGAAAGAGAGGGAGAGAGAGAAAGAGACATTCACATATATAAACTAGTTTTAGGTCGAATACCTTGCAAAACCATTTAGGTAATTAGCAAATTACGCACACTCGTATAAATACACAAACACACACACACACATACACTCACACACTTTCACATGTACATACGTGAGCGTACTTCGTTATGCGCATATCGCATATGTGGCATAAAGTTTCGTTGCAAGCTTTTTGTTTTGTTTTTATTTGATTTTACGTTTATCAAATTTTCATGTTTTCTGCCACAACTACACACACACACACACACACACACACACACACATAGCGTAGCTCACTTGGTAACTTGCTATTGTCGCAGTTACGACCAATTTTTATCCACCGCCATTTATCCCATCACTTAGCAGCGAGCAAGGACGACGCCGATACGTCTGCCAGAGACACACACATACACTCATATGTTTATGTGTGTGTGTGTGTGTGTGTGTGTGTGTGTGTGTTTGTTTGTTTTGCTGTCTTTAAATGCATGTGTGAGTACATACATGCATACATATATGTATGTGTGTTTGTGTGTGCCCGGCACTTGATACGCTTATTACGCCCAGGCAGCGTCATTTTATGGCGCTGGGCGAGCTGTGCTGGCGACCATTTTATAGTTGCCAGCCAGCGACTTTATTAGATTAAACATGTTGTGCACGTTGGCCCAAGACTGTCAGCCACACACACACACACACACACACACACAGCTTATCTAGCTCGTTTGCTGTTGTTAGCCAGCCCGCCTCTGGTCATGTTTTTGGCCAGATAAGTCGCATATCCTAGCTGCTGTGCGTGGCACTAGTTATATTGACAGCCGCCATGGCTTGGCAGACCGAACAACAACAGCAGCAATAGCAACAGCAAAAATTGTTATGCTCCCAACTGCATAATA
Source organism: Drosophila borborema (assembly GCA_030914335.1). Lineage (NCBI taxonomy): Eukaryota > Metazoa > Arthropoda > Insecta > Diptera > Drosophilidae > Drosophila > Drosophila borborema. Next base: position 7,783,640 of record JAUESP010000306.1, on the reverse strand, counting down.
CTCTGTAAAAAGAAAACAAAGTAAACACAGTCGAACTAGCCTGATTCTAAGCCATCTGTGCATTATATTGAGTTGTTATTATTATATTTGTTATTATATGTATGTATTTATGTTATTCCAATTTACTTTCTTAACAAGCTATCATCGACTAGCATATTCATAGTCAACAAATAGCGTCTGCATCAGTATGCCCCTCTAAGCCCTAATAACATCGACCTGTGTCGACAGCTCGCGTCGTCTTGTTGTCTGCTTGATTCGCAGTTCAATTGCCAAGGCAAACAATGTTGCTAATAAGTTGCAGCACACATCCCGGCTGACTGGCCGTGGGTCTGCTTGTCCCGCCCACAAACTACCATCGGGGTCTGTCTTGGTTGTCTGGGAAAACAACATGATAAATAAAGAGCCGCTGGCTAGAAATTAAAATAAATTGACTGCTTGGGATACAGCTAACGCAACGGTAATGCCAACAACAACAATAGCAACAACAACAACAGCAACAACAACAACAGCAACAACAACAACAGCAACAACAACATAAATTAGAACTCCAATATACTGACTAAAAAGCGCCCTGCAGAAATCAAAAAGTCATATGCGCCGGGTCTGTGGCAATGTCGCGACTTCAACGTCAACGTCAGCGCCAGCGTCGACGTCAGCGTCGAACAAGCAACGACCGCAGGGCTTATTCCTGTTGCTAAGCTTCTTCCTCTCATTGCTGTTTGGTGTATTCAGTTTGAATTGTTGTTATTGTTGTTGTTGTAGTTTGTTACACCCGCGCAGTTATTATTAACATGACTTTGTTGTTGTCAGAAACATTTGAAATGCCAAAACTTTTTGCTCATTTTCTTCTTTGAATAAGTGTGCGCGTGTTTGTATCTGTGTGTGTATGTATGTGTGAGGTATCATGTGTATTTGTGTGTGTGTGTGTGTGTGCATTATTGTGTACAACTGACGTCTGTTAAAAAGTTTTAAATTTTTAAATTCACTTAAAAAATTAAAATTTGCTGTTGTTCAGCTTTTGACATTTCACTTTAGCAAACACACCACAAACAAAACTTCTTTAAATATTTAAAGCTATAGCGTGTGCGTGCCTTTTATTATTGTTGTTGTTGTTGTTTTACTTTATTATTTTATTGCATGTAGATTTTTGTGTAAAGTATGCGCTAAATTGAAAGTAGAAAGTCGAGCATCTGTTATTTGAATATTTGTTTTTTATAAAATTTGCGTATTCATATCTTTTATTTGGCCTTCTTGATTGATGCTCCCGACTTTTGACAGTTCACAAAATTGTTGACAATTTCTTGTGAATGAATTTACAAAATATTTGTAAAACAATTTTGATTAAGATTTGCACGCTGATCTTTTCATGGAGATCTGTTGCATGATATGTACGTTACTTAACTGATATTGATTAAATTAATTGTGATTTTCTTAATTGAAATCCTTTACTTAACTGATATTGATTTTGGAGACAATTATTTATTATTGCCATTAATTATGAATTATATTATATATAATATTAATATTAATAAATTTGTTATTATTTCATTTCTTATTTTATTTCTTTTTTCCCCCTATACCAAAAATCTCTCATGAATAAAAATAAGGTAAACTAAATTTTGCTGAAGCATTTTAGGTTCGTCTACGAAAATTTCTTCATCTGACGCATGATATAATTATTATATAATTAGTATATTTGATAATATATTCTAAAAAATAATTAATAATTAATGCATACCAAAAATTATAATTAATACAAATACTATAAGATCATTTTCATTTCTCAATCATAATTATAATCATTTATTAAGAATATAGCGCTTACTTCTCTTTCCTGTGAAACCTCGTATAATTATATTCTATTTAATAACAAACAATAGATATTCAACACATCATGGTATTCCGTGTTAATAATATTTAATAATTAATTTGTAAACAGTCGCCACCATCGAATAATCATCTGATAAGCTCACTGCATTTGATTTGCTAGTTCATTATGAACTAATGATCATGTGGCCTGGCTATCTGGTACACTCAGGTGGCCCAAGGCCCCCAATGCTCCAAGGCAGGCTTGTCATTAGGCGAGCACACGGCATATGAAAAATGAAAGTCAAATGAAAGGCCGACCACACACACACACACACACACACCTATACAGTTGCAGTCACTCATGCAGATACTCACGGATTGTGCTCGCATCCACTCAATCAGGGCATGGAAATCGCTAGAGAGTTGCGCCCAGCCCCTGGCATAGCCCAGGTCTGGCCGAAACATTGATTTCCCCAGACTTTAGAGGCAGAAAGAAAATTAATTACCTAACCTAAAAGCACTGGCCAGAAGAGCGATTGCAAGCCGTGCCAAAGCCTTGTTGAAAAATTCCAAGTTGGCAGGACTCGACTCGATGCGATTCTATTTTGTGTTACTTTTGCCGCTGACTCATTGGGCATGTGAACGAAATGAATGATATCGAAAATCGAAATCAATAAATGAAATTGGTCAAATCAATTTGACAACAATTGCAATTTGTGCCAGCCGAAAGAGGCTCAAACAAAAACTAGGCCACGAAATTTGATTAAAGTGGGGGCGCGCCTTCAAGTCGGGGCTGATGGGAATGGGAATGGCAATGGAAATGAAAATGAGAATGCGAATTGAGAAATGTGAAAAAAGGAATGAGGAATGAGGTATGAGGTATGAGGAATGAGGAATGGGAATGGGAGCGAGCAGAAACTATTTCGTCTTTTACTTACCTCCATTGCCGGATATCACAACGATGACAACCACTAGCATGCTGAGCATAATCAACGCCCGCTGGCAGCTGCTGCAGTCGACAGATATGACGCTTGCGGCCGTGGAGCAGTTTGTTGTCGGCCAGAGCCGGTTGCAATTTGTGAATGTCCCTTGCCGGTTCTTCTCGTCCGCCTCCTGCGCCTCTTGCGCCTCCTGCGCCTCCTGATTCGAATCAGCTGCACGATCTGTACGCTGCTGTCTTTGTCGTTGCTTTAAATTCGTTTGTTTCTGGTGCTGCTGCTGCTGCTTTTGCTTTTGCTGCTGGCGTTTTTCCATTTGAAAAGTTGCCATAATATTTCACTCGTCTTTGTATGTGTGTATATATGTGTGAAAAGGGGGGCTACTTTGGGGCTAGTCAGTCACACGCTCGCTTAGTTGGTAGGCGCTCTCGAATCTAGCTGAGAATGGGCATTTTTTTGGCAACTGTATAACAATGGGGCGTGGCTGGTCGCCTTATTAGCGCCTGCCATGCTGCCGCGATGCGTGAAATTGCCGAGCCGGCTTACAAATTGCCCGGCTTGCTTAGGGCGTCTTCCCTCCCCTCTTCCTCCACTTCTTCCTCTTCGGTCGAAATTTGTTTGTTGCTATTGCTGTTGGTGTTGCTGTTGCTGTTGCTGTTGGTGCTGCTATTTGTAGCCTGCCCTAAGTCCTATGCTGGCAAACTACTTTGCATTTGTTCTGCTCGGCTGGTGCTGAGAAATCGCTGTCATTTTTCCAGCGATTTATATTCTATTTAATTCCACTTTAACACGATATCACTGGCTATCACTTCATCTTCATTAGCGGCCGTTGCCGGCCGGCAAGCGTATACTGATTGCGTTTGGCCTTCGTGTTTCTCCTGCGTCGACAGGCGGCGGCTGCAAGAGAGGCAACACGGTGAACAAGAAAAAGAGATAGAGATAAATACAGAGCAAAAGCAAAACAAAACAAAAAAAAACTCAGCGTTAAAATATTTGGAATTTCATTAAAAATTCAAATGTCAAAGCCAAAATAAATGGAATTTTGTATATATGCCGGCACGTGCTGTATTCACAGAATATCCTGCCTCTGCCTCTGTGTGTGTGTCAGTGTGTCAGTGTGTCAGTGTGGGTGTGTCTGTGTCTGCTTGTATCTATATAGTTAAAGTATGAGAGAGTTCGACTCAAATATTTTATATATATTAGCTCTGAAACGCGCTTTCCCCTCAATTTGTTGGCTTTATGAATCTGTTTCTCTCTGCCCAAATGCCAACGAAGAGATAGACGTGGAACAGAGTGAGACAGGGGCAGAGTGAGAGAGAGAGAGAAGGTGGCAGCGCGAAAAGAAATACAATTTCCAAATGTTTGGGCTCGAAATGTTATTCCTAAAATTATATTCAGAGCTAAAGGCGAGGGCAGCTTTTTACTTTTAATGGAAATCTATGTAATTCCACTTAAATTACGACCTTTGCCATAAATAAAAATTGAATTTGATTAAAATTTGTGTTCAAAGTATGCTTTAAACATTCTTTTAAGAGACTTCTCACTTGAGGAGTAGAGGGAGAGAGAGAGAGCGAGTGAGCGAGCGAGACAGCTGCTCAATTGAGCATAAGAACTCTGAACTCTGTCAATTGATTTAACTCTTCTTCAATTGGATTAAAAGTTTGTTAAACTATTTGAAGTTCTGCAAGCCAAATAATTAATTAAAACTTCTGTGCATCGAACTTTAACTTTGTCTCAAACTCAAAACAATTTGAAACTCTTCAATTCGAACCGATTCTTATTGTTCTTACGTGTTTGCTTTTAGCTTTATTAATTTACCAATGAAATTTTTGGGCTGGCATTCAATAAATGCAGACCGCAACATTCAATAAAAATTAAATTATGCGCATAATTAAATTTGCTTATGGTCATAGGTCAAACGGACTTCAACTTGCTTTCGATCGGCGATCTCACTCTTTATTTCTCTCTATCTCTGCTTATCTTATATTAATCGACATCTAAATTGAGACATTTGTAATGTTCATTTAGCTACGCCGTAATTAGTTTCAACCCATCAAACTTGAGAGTGCGTATAAATAACTAAAGACTTACTTTACTGACTTTAAAGTCCACATCATTGCCGTCATTCATTCATTTATTATGCATTAGAAATACTCTTTCAACGTTGACCAATTAAAAATGTATAGAATTAACAAGTGCGAATACTTTGCTCAGAAATGACGGACCACGAAATACCCTGCTATGCTAGAATTACTAATAATTATAATTATAGAATTAAGATTAACTAAAATATCTCTTATCGAATCTCAGTTAATGTTATTTAGTTGATTTTTTGGAAAAATAATTTATGTGAGAATATAAAAAAAAAAAAGTATTCCATAGAAACAGCTAAGCTTCTCTATGTGCTAGGTATTCTATGATTCCTATTTCTATGATTCTGCTATTTATATGCTAAGTTAATTATAATCGCCAGACTCGAGTTTCATATGTTCAGAAAATTAATCAAAACGTCTGCTTATTAAAGTAAAATTTTAAATCTTCAATTGAAACGCTCTGCAAAATATGAATATTAAGAAAAATATAAATAACGCCACTGAAACAAACTACAATCAACAGTAATTATATCTACTTAAAATATCATACTTTATTCAACTCTATCATCAAAAATTTATAAAACTAAACAGTAAAAATATATAATAATGCTAGTAATTCCAAAATAAACCCCAAATTCAACTGAAATCCTTTAAAATATCTCTTTATACAAATACCACATCGAGTTAGATCAAAAACTATACAGCAGAACGAAATGTTCAATGCTTGAAAAAACTTGAAAAGGAAAATATAAAAAAAAAAAAAAAAACAAGGAAAATAAGACAAACAAATTTATTTATTAGAGTTACAGCGAGAGCAGCTGCTGCATGCCACATGGCAGCTCCGAGTCCTTAGCCAGCATTTGACGTACATAAGAAATTGGCCTGGACTGAGCTGAGCTGGGCTGGGCTGGGCTGGGCTGAGTTGGCCCCAATGGCATTTCATCTTGCCAACAATCAGACAGTTGCGGCCCAGGTAAAGCCAAGGTGAGCGAGTGACTGAGCAACCGCTGTAAGCTATTTCCTTTTGCCTCATCTTCATCATTTTCTTCATCTGCTTTTGTTAGACATTATTAGTGTCAAGGTGCGCGTTGCGTATACGCCATGTGAACTTCTAGTGGAGAGTGAAAACAGAGCACTGAATTAAGCCAACGTGAGTGAAAAGCAGATCAAGCTCTTGTTGTTGCATTAACTTGTAAGTGTCTGATCCATAAGCCCTTTCGACAATTCGCTTATTTGCCCAGGCGCGTTGCATAATTAAAGCGCAGAGCTTCATTATAATTTCCATTAAAACGGAAAAGAACGAACTGAAACGAAATTTGCAATCGTATACAACTGACTCTAGGATACTCGTTCACGCAAATAGAAAACTACAGAAAGAAAGCGATAGCATGATCAAATTGCAATTAGCTGATGAAGCGGGATGAAAAACAAAAGATTAACAATCTGATTTGAATATCGTATAAATATATATGTATATGCCCTTAAAACCTATATACTCTTCACATATTATGTACATATATTTCCAATGGATATGGATATGGATCAGTGACATCGTTGACAGCTGTCAAAAGGGTTAAATATAATAAAAATAAAAAAAAAAGAGATGGGCGCTGGCCACGTCCACCTTTGCGCCTTCAATTAATTAATGAAATATGCAGGCCGTGTAATTATATTTGATTAAAAACAATGCATATTGGCCAATAAAAATTTACTTTAATTATCCAGCGACCTCTGCTGGAGCAATGGCAATTCCAATTGCAGTTAATATGGCTTCTTTTGTTGCGCATTTCCACATTTATCATATGCATAATAAATTTTGTTGGTTGCATTTAATACAATAGGTGCGCTTTTTTAACATTTCAACATTTTTCTTTCTTCTTCCTCTTTTTTTTTCTCTTTGTTTTTAATGTAGCGAGCTATTTGTTTTAAATTTGCATATTAATTATTCGAGAATGCCATTTGTTGCAAATGTATTTTTCCATGTGACATTACAATAATTGAGAGAGCAGAGAACCAATCAGAAAGTTAAGTTTTATGTTGATATAAAAAATAAAATTAAAAAAAAAAAAAAAAAACATATTAATAATCCGATTCAAGCTTAAATAAAATAACGAAAAAATTCTCTGAAATATTCAACTTTAAAAAAATTACCCAGTCCAAGCTCAATGTCAATGCGCATTTATTGTATTCGCAGCTTAACTCCGATGCGAGCAAAAAGATTAAAACGAAAATGTCAAATTTACAATTTTTTTTTCATTTTTGGGTTACGTATTGACAAAATAAAAGATAAGTAAAAAAGGTTTCGGTGTCAATGCGAAATCTGTGTGCGGATAAGTGAAGCCTTTCTCTGTCTGTCGCCCTTAGGGCATTACCTAATTATTATGTATTTGGGTGTACTAGACCCAATTTATGTTATGCATATGAATGCTTTAAACTTATTTGCACGACTTGAGGCGTGAAATGTTTATTTTGTATTCTAATTGCTGTATTCAGAGTATGTTGGCATTGTGAAGGCATTGCGAAAATCAATGAAGGAGCTGAAGCAAGGAATGTGGACAAAGAGTTAAGCTAAGCCAAGTTTATAATTCTGCTCATCTCTCTTACACACATACTCTCTATCTCTCTCTCTCTCTATGTATATATTTTATGAGTCGAATCTTAACAGTCTGACTCTGACAATGCATTCAATGTGAACAATTTTGATCTTTAAGAAAGAAATATTTTAATACATTTACGAATTCCAGCATGGATAGAGCAGCAGAATTTTATTTAATATAAACGGATAGACGCGGATAAGTTTTCTAAGGATCGCACTAGCAAAAGCGAAACGTATTACAAAATTATTCATATACAAATATTTAAAAAGTAATATAATACAACAATTAATAATAATAATTTTTAATTAATAAACAATTTAATAAATTCGAATAGAAAATCAAATATTATATTTGTAATTTTGTTAAGTATTGATATTGTTAATTTTTTTTTTTTTTTTTTTTTGTGTTAATTTATTATTTATTATACTTAAGTCCCTATGCTAAATACTTAAAGTTAATAGATTTCTGAAATTATCATTTTAATGTTGCTCGTCTAACTTAACTTATTATTACGCTAATGAATAGCTACAAGTCGTAACCCAATCATGAAACTAAAGACAAGAAGTTGATGCACTTTTAACAAGTTTTCTTCTAACTGTAATTAGTTGTTATTGAAACTTTCCCACTATCTTTCCCTTTTAATCAATCTATGGTGTGGTATATCAGATATCATTGCCTACTAAGATGGAAATCTTGCGTTTAGAAACTAATTTTTGCAATTTAATTAATTTTATTATATGTTTACAATATTCTATATTATAATAAAATACTATATATATATATCTATTACATTTTACTTTTCCTTGATTTATGTCAAGCCATCGCAACAACAAATTTAATTACACTGAGAGAATTCACTTGTCGACTACTTTTGCTGCTCATTTCACAATTCAATTGAACAGCATACATATCAACTCTAAACTACCTCAATATACCTGCATCTCTCTCTCTCTCTCCCTCTCTCTGGCCTATTCACCTACTATGCTGTGTTGCATCATCAAATAAACCGCAAACGAAGTTAAGCAAACCAAAATTAGCATCCATGTGCTCTTACTCTTAATACAAATCCCCAGTCCTAGGCTTGAGAGCCATTTGTGGTTGTTGCTTGGTTGCTTTTATAATGGAGGTGCGAGACTAACGGCATTTATATGATTATCTGTATTATCCAAACAATTAAAAAGGAAATTATTGGCTTATAAATCTAATGGAATTTACCTCAAGTATTTAAAGTTGCAGAGCGTAAATATTTGATGTTCTCGATGGGGTTGATGTTCTAGCTCAATTGTCTATTCCGAATGTTCAACTTTTCTCTAGATAGAAAGCAGAAACAGGTGTTAAATTGTTTTTTGTTTCGCTCTCTTTGCTGCTTAAAGGAATGTAACCCGTCGAAGCCCTTCAAAATGCTTTAAAAGCCCACAGAAAAAAAAAATCAAACAAAAAAGCGAAAGAAAAAAAAGATAAAGTTTCACAAAAATGTGTGTGTGTGGGACTATTTACGCTCATGGCGCCCAGTCAAAAGAAAACAGAACATAAAATACGGCGTAAAAATAATTTTCTTATCCCTTTTTACTTTATTTTTTACTCTTTTTTTTCTCTCTCTGTGGTTTTTCCACCGGTCGTAATTCGCAGCCTTACGTATATGCCAGATCTGGCAACCCTTCATGCACTTAATATTTCTCTTTCAGGCCCTGTCGGTCTGCGATCCCAGCCGAAGGACGAGTTTTTATTAGAAATGCAAATTGTTATGGCTTTGTTTTTGGGCGCAAATTTCTGTGACAAGAGGGCAGCCAACAGACCCAAAAACTAATCCAAAATTAGTTAAAGAGGTGCGAACCGAAATTTTAAATTACACCTACATTAAAAATACAAAAAATAAAAAATGGAATTTAAACATTATTTTCTCTTTCATGTTAGAACCCTTAACAACTTGAAAACTTATAGCTAACTCTAATTTTTTTTTAATTCTTTTTGGCAACAGTTTCATAATTGATTTTTTAGCGTGAAGGTATTTTAAAGCATTTCGGGCTACACATGGCAGTCGAGAATGAAAAGAAAAAAGGTAAAAAAGGACAACATTTATTTTTATTACGGCCTTCGGATTGAGCAACAAAATCAAAACAACAAAAAAAAGTTGGGCTTTTATATTGTTCGTGGTTGCCCTTGGCTGGTCATTCGCCCACGTGCATAAAGTGTTTGCGGATGTACGATGAAATCGGTGAGCCACTTTTTCCACTGTGCACAAAACAGTTATATCGCATTTAAGGAACTGTTAAATTAACACTTTTTTCTTAATTGGATTAAGATTGAGTAAATTCATTTTTATATTTTCTTATTAGTTATTATCAAACACTCAACGCACAAGTTTTCACATCAAATGTTGCATATTTATTTGCTTTCTCTACTAAATCTGTATGTTAGCCTAATTATTTATTTACCGTTGCACATTGAACAACTTTTACTTTCAGCTCGTTGCCGCACCTAAAGCACACAGACGCACACACGTACACATCAAGCACTTCGCGTATAAGTGTATGAGAGCTGGCTGTTTGTTTGACAGTGTGTGCTTGAATTGTCTTTTCACTAGGCCAAAGCGTTGCGGTTGTCCCGTTAAAATGACCGAACGACACGACTGCACCAATTATACTGAAAGAAGCACTCGAATACACCATAACAAACGAGCCAAGGCATCGCCGAGCCCGACAGCCGACGAAGCGGCTGAGCCAAAGCACTCAAAAGGAGAGCACGCACAGGAGAGCGCGCCACAGAGAGCGAGCTTTCGCCATAACACCGTTAAAGCACAGTGGTGCCAGGTATAGGCAACATGTGCTATACTTACTTCCAGTTCTCTTTCAATTTTCAAAGTTTCGAATTTCCAGTGGCGAGCACTCTCTTACAACATGCCGGCGCACATTTCATATGCATATGCTCTTAAGACCAAAGTTATGGTCAACATTTCTATTTGTTGTTTGTTTCTTTTTATTAGTGACATATTTACAATTTCAAAATACACAAAATTAATGCATTCAAATGTTTACGGAGACGAAGCTATTTTCTAGCTATCCCAGCCCACACATGGCCATGTGTCACAGGCTCACTCACGCACACACACACACACGTAAACACAGTTGGCACTCACACTCGCTCACATTCATTTCCTTGGCTGTCTGCCCAAATCAAGCCGAAACTCACACTACCCTGCAATACGAGTTCACAGCCCAGTTATTATTCCTTTAACTGACTTTGACACTTTGGCACAAAATTGAAAAGGATTTAATCAGCATCAGCTGCAGCAGTTAAATCTCTACTGAGCATATCTACCACATATAGATTTATTAAATATTTAGATCTTTAACATTTCGTCTATATATGTATCGATAAATATACATATAATATTTAATCTGAAATTTGTATTATTAAATGTGTTTATAAAATATATAAATTTTGACTTTTTTGTATAATTCACAACTGACACAAAATCCATCCCATTCTCCATAAACTTGCAAAAAATTGTATTTCAGATATTAGAGATTTATGATTAAGATTTGGCATTCATATATGTATAATATGTGATTGTCATATTCTGAAAGTTTGACTTATGTACATATATAGTCCATCTGCAAGCTCTTTACATGCTGCAACCTCGGCGCTGTCGCTGCGTCAACTGCGCTGCCAGCAGAGCGCAAGCTTATGCATGTGTGCGTTTAGGCTTGTGTGTGTAATTCGTGCATGGGTTGTCTATAGGGCAAGCATAAAAGAAAAGAAAATATAAAAATATGCGTTCTTCGAAGCGCTTGACGGATTGCATAGTCAAGCACTATTTCTTACTTCCTGAATTCTATATATTGTTTATTCTTTCTCTATTTTTTTGTTATCATACATTATATATGTACTTTATATAGATGAAATTTGATGAGGATGCTATAAATCATTCAGCTCAGAAGTAATGCAGGTTTTAAGATGTACAAACATTTTATCTATTCATCTTACCTGTTTCTCAATACAAAGTTGATAAGAAAAACTTGATAAATAAAATGTTCATAATTTATTGTTATATGAATACTCTTCTCTCTCTCCCCATGCCTCTCTGTCTGTCCTACACTCTTTGATATGGTTATAGAGTCTGATCGCATTGGTACATCTTGCGTATTTTGAATAAATCTCCCTCAGTTGGCCCCAGTGTCTGTCCCATGTCTCGCTCCATTGGAACCCCATCGACCAGGGCGCGTATTGTGGGTTTGCTTGGATCTGTGGCAAAGGCATTTTTCGGATAGTGCATAACGCTCTCAAAGTCGTAGGGCACATCGTATGTGGTCGTGGTGCTCGACGAGGTGGCCATGAACTGGGGCCAATACTTGCGCGGAATGTTATCGTAATCGATAACCACATGCTCATCGCGATCGGGCCGGCTCTGCTCGTGGTAGAGCCCAAGCAGATGCAGTGTCTCGTGCTGTATGATGCCCGGTACGGCCATGCATTTCGGCGAGAGCAGAACATCATGCGCGCCGGCGCCCAGGAGCGGCATGGGATTGTAGCCAATGCGCGTGCCGCACAGTTTGTCCGATTTCTTATAGTAGACATAGCGACTGCCCAAGGCAGGTGGCCTCGACAGCTCCTCGAACTGCAGGCAGGTCTGCTCATTGAACGTGGCCAGGGCCGTCTGGACATTGGCCACCTCCTCCGGACTGCAGGCGCTGTCAATGCGATAGTAAATCCTTGTGCTGGGCCACAGCTGCAGCGGCGATGACATGGCATTGCGTGTCTTCACCTCCGCCTGCTCGTCGTCCACATCAATCTCGTTGTAATAGTTCTCGAAGTACAACTCCGTGTCCCATGCCCGGACAATGGCCAAAGAGAAGCAACAAAGGAATAGTAACTGCAACATTTTGCTGTGATTGCTGTGGACTCAACGTTGGCTTTTTATAGCCGTAAATTAAAAGACATTGCTGATGTTTCATTAAAATATAATTTATCAGTTTTAGTGTTTTTTTTTTGTTTGTTTTTTTTTTTTGCATGGAAAGTGTGTAAACTAGATAAACATGGACATTTATGTATGTATATATGTATATAGTAGACACACAGATGTATATATATGTATATATATTTATATTTAAACAGCTAACACAATTTAGTGAACTTCGGCTTAACTATGCTATTAGTTACCTATCTCTCGATACGGCTAGTCTCTACCCCGCATCGGAGCCCAAATTCGAAATGTTTCGCTTGCTGCGACTTACGTGGCTAGGCTAGATTAAACAATTTGCATAATTTAACATAGATATCATAATTATGCATGTGTATAGTGCGCTTACACACACACACACACACACACAAACATGCATAGTAAGTAAATCTACGTAAATTGTTTTCGTATGCATGACAATATAATTGAATCATATTAGCCCTACACTGCCGGCCAGGAAAAGTGTCGCGCTGCGTCAGTTCTGCTTATGAGATTTGCTAAATTAATACCTGAGACACGCGCAGAAATTTTAAATGAATAAAAAACTATATATACATATATATGTAGGCACATACATATGTAGATATATATATATATTTAAGGTAAACTTTCATTATGATTGAGCAGCAAGTTTTTGTTTAGAAAAATATATTGCTTTGTTGGACAAAAAAATGAATAAAAAACAAAAGTAAATTTAAATAATTCGGAATTACAATATTTATATATGTATAGTACTTGGTATATATATAAATGGTTTCAAATTATTTAAATTTTAATTGATTTTATTATTTTACTAATTTTTGTTGAACAAAGCTGAATTAAAATTTCTCAAAGAGAACTTTAATATTCAACATTAAATATTAATAAAATGAGTATATTAAATAAAATGTTAAACAAAGAAACAAAAGAGTAATTTTTATAGATTATACAATATTTTGCAACTAGAAATAGCACCACAATTTTATAAGTATTATTGATATTTTCGGCAAACAATAATAGCTTAAAATTTCAATATTATTAAATCGACTAAAAATATTTCGCCATAATCAAATTAATTTTAATATTTACTTAAGTAAGCTCATTGCTAACTAAACTTCAGGCTAGGCGCACGCAGTTGAGCTACTTTTTTGGCCACCAGTGTACAACTGCTGTGTGCATTCAGACAGGTGCATACTGATTGACACGCCCAAATGCATACTATTACAATTTCAATTGTCTCTGTTCTAGACGTATTCACACAACAAAAGGCCATCAACGGCTTGTCGACGTGCTGCTACCTCAATTTGCGAGTGTTTTCTGTTGCGATAATATTCGCACGATTCACAGTGAGTAAAATATGTATATGTATGGGTATTTGTATATGTTTATTTCTATCGTATATTTTAGTTATTAGAATTAGCTGGCTGGATCAAGAGACACCAATGGAAATGGAAAGAATTTTTCTTATTTAATTATCGCATTTGTTCCAAACTCTCTTCAGGTTTGGTTTTTATTATTATTTATTGCTCTGGCAGACGGATGGTTCAGTCGGGACTGTGTGAGGTGAGAACAGTTACACAGAGTACACTCTAAATTATGCATAATAATAATGATAATAGTAAGAGAAATACACGACGTGGCCGTGGTCGCGGCAACTATGAGGACTTTGCTGCAGCCCCCTCCCCAAGAGGAGGCGTGCAACTGCGTTAGCTGCCCGACGGCGTCACGTGGCGCATGCTCAATATTATTATCATATTATCATTGATTATCATTATCATTATCATTATGATTAATATTAATATTATGATTAGGATTATTATGAATATTATTATTATTTTTATCATATTTCATACATACAAAAGAAATTAGCAAGAACACAATAAAAAAATACATTTTGCAAGCAAAATAATAAACAGCGAATTTGAATTGTCGTTTTTTTTTTCATTAATTTTTTTTTTTTTTTCATCGTTGTTTTTTTAGTTTTTTTGTTTTTTGACAGTGTGCCAACATCGTCAATCGTTAATCATCATCGTTGTCAATCCGGCTCCTGCACCAGGATTGCTCACTTCGCTTGCAAACATCACAAATCAGTTCCTAGTCATTAGTAACGCTCTCCCATTCAGCTCTATATTTAAAAGTAATAGTAGAAATAGATATAGTTGCTATATTATCCGTCTATCCACGTGGCATGCTTGTCCAGTCTCCGCTTCCGTCTCTCGTCTGTCTCCCGTCGATGTGTGTCCGTGTGGGTGTGTGTGAGTTCATGAATCAACGAGTCTCAGCCTAATCGCTCTCTCGCCGTCTCCTCTCGCTCGCCATCGCCTAATGCAGCTCGATGAACGGATACAGTGCCCGCGGCACAGTTCCCTTATACTCGAGCCTATGCTGTTTGATAGTGCGCGCTGCCAGACACGCCAGTGTCGTATACTTCATGGGATCGATTATCTTGTGTAGAGGTATGGGCGCCAGCAATGCCTCGAACGTCTCGCCAGCATCGTTCTTTGTGTCCTATTGCGACATATAGAAGAGAACACTTAATTAGTGGCAGATACCCACAAATCTATAATCAATATACTTACCAAATGTGCGCCACCCTCGAGCAGTGTCTGCGCCAGTGGCTCGACATATGGCTGGAGTGTGGCTGCTAGATGGAGGGGCGTATTGCCCGACTCATCCACGGCATTCGGATCGGCGCCCACCTCGAGCAGCGCCTTGGCCAGCGACACCGATGGGAACTGACAGGAGGGATAACGGCCAACCAGGGTGCCCTCGCGATAGCAGGCATAGTGCAGGGCGGTGCGGCCGAAGCGGACGTGCACATTGAGACGATTGAGGCGATACAGTGCGTTCATCACTTGATCCCGCATATCCGGACAGAAATTGTCCGACTCGAGCAGTGAACTGAGCAGGCAACCAATGTGCAGAGCACTGACCAGAGTGCGACTTAGTGCATTGGGATCGTGATTGCAGTCATGCTGGTGCGCCGACAGCAGCGTGGTCGATGATGAGGCTGACGCTGAGCTGGCCGACGATGAGGAACTGGAGGACGATGATGAGGATGATGATGAGGATGGCGATTGTGTTAGCTGTTTGTTGCCACAGGGCAGCAGCTGTTGCTGTTGATGCTGCTCCAATGTAAATGCCTGACCACGCTCCACCTCCAGCACAGCCTTGTGAAAGATGGTCAGCATGCCATCGGCCTCAATGGGCGGCACGATGCGTCCGCGCGGCAGCAGCCGCCCCGCCTCCACCAGCATGAAGCTGAACAGCTCGGCAAAGGAAAGTAACGAGGATTGGGTCATGGGACTGAGCGGCTGCAAGATTTTCTGTTGCATAGTCAAGGCATATGACCAGAGTTCAATGCAGCGATCGAAGCGGCCAGCGTCTGCGTAGTGTGCGCCCCTGCCAAACAAATGCCAAATGGAAATCGATTATGAACCAAGAATATATCAATTAGATATGTATGTATCGCATACCTGAATCGAATGTAGTAGCTGGTGTCCGGATGCGTCGGTCCTAGAATGCGCTGTCTGATGACTAGCGCTTGCATGCGCATCTCATCCGGATCGAGAACCAGCTCCTCCAACTCCTCGATGGTGGTTACCTCGGTGACCATTTCGTATGCCGGCACCGGTTCCTGCACTTTTTTATGCAACTTCGGTTCCTGTGCACGCTCCTCCAGCGCTCGTCGCCACAGCGTCAGGGCCACGGCCATATCACGTTTCTTGTCCACATATGTCGCGCCCAGCAGCTCGAGTGCATCAATTCTCGCCACTCGACTCACACACGGCAGCGTTATCAGGTGCTCCACAATGGGCATGTGTCCGGTCACACTGGCGGCCAACAGTGGCGTCATGCCATAGTAGTCAACATCCATGGTGGCGCCGTGCTTCAGCAGCAGCTGTAGTATCTGCAGCGAGCCGGACTCCGCGCAGTCGTGCAGCGCCGTATTGCCCTTGATGCTGCAGCGATTCACGTCCGCTTTCAGTGAAAGCAGATACTGAGCAATGCGATAGTGTCCCTTGTAGCAGGCAATCATGAGGCAGGTGTGCCCATGCCGGTTGGCCACCTCAAAGTCTGCAAGCGACAAGCAAATCAATGAATCATCATTTATGACAGCACAGATTAATAATAATAATACTCTGCAACTCACCTGCTCCGTGATGTACCAAGTATTTGACAATTTCGTAATGTCCGTCGAAGCAGGCGGCACGCAGGGGGGTCGAGTTCGTTCGCGTCGTACTGTTCACATTGGCAAAGCGACGCACCAGCATCTTGACAATGCCCAGATGACCCGCTGCAGCGGCACACCATAACGGCGGCGCATCCTCGATGGGTTCGCCGTCAAAGCTCACGGAGCCAACCTGTTCCACATTGGCGCGACACTTTGTCAATAAATATTCTACAATGTCGTAGTGTCCATTGCGACAGGAGATGACCAACGGTGTGGCTCCATTCACTTTAGCCGAAATCAAACTCGATATTTCCGCAGAGCTCTTGTTGTACAGCACATTCTGAAGCGACACAGTGATGGTCAGAGTTAGTAACGTATATAGAATTCCACACAAATCTTATTATATATTAAATATAAGCTAAAAAGGCTTTCATATAGTCTTGAAATAATTTGTATATTTAAATTATACGAGTCTACACAAGTTGCAGGCACAGGATGTTGCTGCAATACTTGCAGCAACATGTTCTAAGAACTTTGTTGCTGAAATATGAAATGCACATAATGTTGCCGCAGCAAAAATTATATGTTCAAACCATAATGCTGCTGCAACATGTTCTAGAAAAAATGTTTCACACAAATGCTGCTTCAACATCTATGCAAACAAATTTAAGTCAGCAATGCTGCCGCAACCACAACGTAGGAAATCATATGTACAAGATCAAGTCCAAATGTTGCTGCAACATGAGCTGAATATAATTTACTGTCTTCAACATGTATAAAAACAAATTTCACTCAGCAACATGATGCATACAAAATGCTGCCGCAATACGTAGGAAAGAAATTTCCCTCAAACGCAAACTACAAATATGTATATCCATATGTATATATGAGATGTATGCTTATTGACAAGTAATTATTATACAGAACAAAAGTATGTATATACATATGTATATAAATAAATATATACACATGTCTTTGTTCCAATAACGACGCAAAAGTCGTAAATAATAATAACAAATAACACAGTGTTAATTAAAATTAGAAAATGTTTGCAAATTTCTTTGAGGAATATATAAATAATACTTGTTATACATACTAAAATGTGATGGAAATATAAAATAATGGAATAAGTGAACAAATGAAATCAGCTGAACATATTAAATTCAATTTCACTAATTATATAGTATTGATAATCAAATGAAAATTCGTGCTAACAGTACACAAAGCAAGCTCAAGTTCAAAAGACTATTTAATGTATATTTTACAATTGTTTATAGCGGCACGATCGATTGACTATTTTAATGCGGATCAAAAAAAAATTTAATATAATTTATGCAATTTGAATTGGAATTTAAAAAAAAAAACACGTTTATATTGTTTAATAAAAATGATTGAATTGAATAAATATAACTGATTTTGGTTTTAAAAGTACATATAATATTTTAGATAGTTTTATATTTATATAAGTCTCTCTCTTACTCTCTGTCTCTCTCTATTTACCTATCTATCTCTCTCTCTAGTCTCTTTCTCTCACCTCCTCTCTCCTCTCAATACTCTCTCTCTCTCTCTCACTCACTCTCACTCTCTGCTCACTTCGTTTTAATGCTTAGCTCCTAGGGTATCAAATCGTCGTTAATCGTTGTCTACCTATTCAGTTCAGGTTTATTTGCATTTTTTTTTTATATATATACATATATATTATTTGCGCATGCCAATTTTAAATTGAATTTCATTGATGTCAAACGTGTTTTGTTTTTGCTGTATGTTAATTATGTTATTAGCTGGGCAAAGAGACACAGACGACCACACGAGGTGGAGACACCTGTGGACTGCGTTGCAATGCGTGTGTGGCTCAACGCACGTGTCGCACTCTGATTAGAATGCGAACAGCTGAGCAAATGAGCAGGTGAACCGATATATATATATATATATATATATATATATATATATATATATATATACATATCATTAGTTTTAATGTCATTCTTAATTAGTATCAACTGTAGTTAGAGACTAAATTATGAACAATGTACATAGTTCTTTAGGTTGAAAATAATTATATTCTGATTCTAACAAAATGTCATAGAAATTACGTTTTTCTGATACAGTACAAATATTATACAAATATATATACATATAACAAAAAAATCAATTATAAATGAATATTAAAAAAAAAAAAAAAACTTGCATGACTGGGTTATAAATCAGCATTAAATATCACCAGTTAGGCTCTCTACTATTAGTATTATTAAATGGAAAAAAAATATATATATGTACACAATACATATATATGTATATCTTTAATGACAATTTAAATTCATGCAAAAGGCTTTGAAACATCATCAGAGACAACCTGGCTACAGTTCTGATTTGCCGTTTCAAGATCTGTTGAACCAGTTGAGGTGTCATTTTAGCAGCTGACGTTGTATGCCAATGATAATCAAATATTGATAGGGAAATAATATAGAAATTCGCAAGTTCGCACATTGCGGGGACATGAACATGAGTTGACTGAGCATTTATAGTTTACTAGAAGTTTTTCCTTTTTTGATACAATCTCACAATGCAACAGCACGAATTAAAAATGCATATGAATATGAATGAAAATGGATGTCGAGTGCGCCATACTAGCTGATACTCTGGCCGGAAATCGCATACATACATATGTATGTATGTATATTTAAACACACGCCTCGCTTACTACGCAGCGTTTAAATTTGTTCTTTCTACGGCTTGAAGATAATTTTAATTATGAAATATCTGTAATCATGTTAGATGTTTAAAATTCTTCGATATGTTCAGCTAATATATATGATATACATATTTTAATATATATACTCTAGACTCAACTAGTTTTTTTTTTTCACTTTAATATTGTTGGGAATAGAAAAACCTAGGCCCGATAAAATATATATATAAATTTCAGTATATGTGTATCTAGAAATGAATATATGAAATATAAATTAAAGATAGTCTTGTATAAATACAATTAAAAATGAAAAACTAAATGTATTGAAACTGTAGTCACTTAATTTAATAATTACAAAGATCGTTGCATTTATATAGAATGTTGATATTTGGACTCAGTTTCTCATTCTGAACCAGCAATAATTTGCTGCAACGTCTTCTTTCACCTGTTGCATTGCTTTTTACGAAAACATTATAGCTTGTCTATGCCTTTTCAATGAATTCAGATTTATACTCTCAGTTTGCGGTCAAGTGAACATTCCCACAGTCGACTGCAGTCGTGTTCGACATTTCTGTTTTAAATCTTTGACTATCAAACATTTGTTTATTTCCTTCATTGAAAAAAAAAAACAAAATCGAGCACTCATGCGATAGGAAATAAAATGTGAAAGAAAAAACCTTGAAGCAACAGAACACTAGTTAGCTGTTACGTATTGTAATGTAGTGTACAAAACTCGCCAACTTGACTTATCAATCTCAATTAGAGCATTCGTCAATCGGAAAACCCCCCCAAAAAAAAAGAACAAATCGACGTCTCTGACAGCTGCCTAGAACCAGAAATACAAACAAAAACAAAGCCAAACAGAAAAGAATCCAAAGAGCTGATATCTTTGGTATTCGAAGATCCAATACGCTTGCAAGCAAATATGTTTAATATATATAGAAAAAAAAGATAACAATTTTACTGATAAGTAAATATATTTTTTGGTAAGCTGTTAATCATAATTTATGGCGCTTGATTCCAAAAATTTCAAGATAAAGAACTAATAACATAGCTCTATAAATACGTTAAAAATGTTTAAGCAGTATGGTAAAACGACAAATGTAAATATCGAACATTTGATCTTAATCTTAAGCCGATAAGTTTAAAAACTGGCAAGCTCATACATATTAAACTATATTTAAAATTTTAATGAAATTGTATTCTCGACATTAACTTCCATGAATTACAAAGTGTGTCAAATAATTAATATACTTTCTGCAAGGGCATGCCTATATATCAACATACAGACTTATAAAAGCGCTCTGCTCGGCTGTGTTCGACTACAAAATACTCTAAGATTTACGCTATTTGACTTTTGCAATTGTCATTGTTCGCGTAATTTCTTAATTTCTCTGAATTCATTCCTTACACCAGATATATGTGAGGTCTACTGCTCTAAGATTTTACGATATATAATTTAAAAAAAAAAAAAAACAAATAAAAATAAATATGTAATTTTAAACAGAGCAAGATGAATCGAAATAGAAATCTAAAATATATATGTATACGCATATATTACATATATATTTGTTAATAATATTATTTTTGCCTGTCGCATAACTTGCCATAAAAGCACTCTAGCCCAAATCGGCCATTGGCAATGAGTGTAGAGTATATAAAATCAACAGAAAACAAAAACCGCTGCGGGAGCACTCAATCAAAAGACCTTGTGAATGCCGTGCGGCATTTTTTATTTTTTTTTTTTATTTTTATTTTATTTATTTATTCTTTTCGTTTGCTGTTTTTGTCATCGGTTGGCTTTAAGATTCTCTTCGCTACAACGTACTACTGTGAGAGTCAATCGTGTTTTCGCCTGTGCTCTTCTACCAAGTATAAGAATATCTTTGCTTCCTGATTTCAACAAAGACGCAGACTGACAGACAAACATTTCTTTCTTTGCGATTCTTTTGCGTCATATAACGGCCACATTTGTCTGTTTGTATCGTTCCCACCTCAGATCTCCCCTCACTCTTACTCACTCTCTCTCTCTCTCTCTCTCTCTCTATCTATCTCTCTCTCTCGCTCTTGCTCTCTGCTAGCCCAACCTATCGCGAAGCTCGTGCGCGTGACGGGGATATTTTGGCAACATTTAGCAGGCAAATGCGTATAGAAATTATTGTGAAATTTAGCGATTTAAAAAAAAAATAAAACAACAGCCAGACAATAAAATATGCAAAATTATAATAATATATAGAAATATTCTGGAATGCATGGCAAATAAAAATAAACAAAATGTACGCATTAATATTTCAATTATATAGCGAGAGCAATGCCTTTGCTATTGAGCACTCAATGTTTATGGCATCCATCGCCATTGAGATCCCCAACCCCCCAATATACCAAGACCCCAATCTTATGCCCCAACGACTTGGAATTGAGCATTTTGGGCTACTGAACTTTTCGCTTTCAACGGAAACCTCAAACAAACAAGCAACGACGACAACAACGACAACAATTTGATGACGCCGTCCAACGCAGCTGTTTACTTTTCCGCATTTGTATCATACAATATCATACATACTATTGTGTGTGTGTGGAGAGCCGGTTCCCGGTTGCATATTCAATTAAGATTAAGCTCGGTTCACGCCCACAGTTTGAGTCTGATGAGTCACAGCCCCCCACAGCGGATGATCAGAATGCCGCCGCCAAGCTGTCAAGCTCGTACCCCAAAGTCTTGCTCCAGCCGATATAAACAGGCAGTGACATACGACTGGGTGACCCCCGATTACGGTAAGCCAGAGGCCAACCAATATTTTGAACAAAGTTGGGCACTGGGCGGACTGTGCGTTACACTTGTTAGCTGGCCCATGAAAAGTGTGCGGCACACAGGGAAGCAACAAAAGTAGGCCAGAACATGTAGTCAAAAACAAAAATGTGTAACTGTATAACTATACCAAAGTATAGCTAGCCATATAGCACAGGTACAGATACAGATAATTGATATGACCTCGCGTACATTGCGCCACATTTGGGCTCAACTGACAATTGAAGCAAATGTCAATTGGAAAAGCTTAGATAATTGTGGAAAAACCAACATGTGGTCAATAAATACAACTGCCATCAGGTAATTGAAGCCAAACGAGCTCTTAGAACCTAGTTTGGATAATAAGTACTTATTACTAATCTAACCTGAAGAACAAATAGAAAAATAAGCGACAAAAGCTATTGGATTCATTCAGTGACTATATCACATGAATAATATTTTATTTTTATGAATAATATTTTATTCAAGCAAAATGTAGAAAATATTGATGTAATTAAAGTTCATATCTTATATGAATACTTCCAGCAACTTGAGCTACATTTTATGAATATTTCTCGCTTAAAATCTAATCAAAGTACATATGTACATACGTATGTATGTATGAGTTCTTTCTATAATTAATCAGCTTTTTTTGTATAGATATATTATATGAATACTATTTTCTATTATATTTTTATATTTTTTTAGTTTTACTATTTATAAAATAAAATAAATAAATTTATATAGAACAAGTAAGAAGGCTCTAGTCGAGACGGCTCGACTACGAGATACCCTGAACCCTTCAAAAAAAGTGATACTCTTCTTCTTTACGCTCTTATAAGCGCACGCTTTGCTAACTGCGCAGTTGCTGCCGTGGCTTGGGGGTGGGTTGGGCTGAACTTTGGACGCTTATAACTCCATTTCTAGATGCATGATCTTTATGAAATTTTAAGAGTAGATTAAGAGTATCTATATCTATCTATTTGCCAAATTGCAAGTCTCTAGTATTTGAAATGTGTTTTTTGCAAATTGTGGGCGAGGGGGGCGTGGCATCAAAAATCTGAAAACTACAAAATCTGCGTATTTATAATATCTATCTAAATATATAAACAAATATAGAAACAATGTAGAAGTTATACCATAAAAACCTAAAAAATGTAAACGAATTTTCGATTTTTTATCGATAATTTGGAAATGGGATGAGTTATCGAAAAAACAAAATAAACTTGTATTGCGTAGCTAACATACGAGTGTTCATGTGAAATTTCAGCTCTCTAGCTTTTGTAGTTTCCGAAATCTCGACGTTCATACAGACGGACAGACGGACAGACGGACAGACGGACAGACGGACAGACGGACAGACGGACGGACGGACGGACGGACAGACGGACGGACAGACGGACAGGGCTAGATCAACTTATTTTTTTATGCTGATCAAGAATATATATACTTTATGGGGTCTGCGACGTCTCCTTCTGCCTGTTACATACATTTTCACAAAACCATTATACCCTGAATTCCCATTTTCAATGGGTTCAGGGTATAAAAAAAAAATATATATATATATGTATGTTTATATAAATTACAAAACAATAAGTAAAGTACACAAATGGACTCTACATTAATTACTTTTCATTATTAATTATGACAATCAGTTAATCATAATTGCAATACAAATCAAGCTGCAAATCTGAATTTAAGATCTTGCACAGTTGTTTAAGCTGCGCCGCTGCCATAGAGTGCTTAACTTAATTGCCTTTTTTTTTTAACTAAAAAGCTATTCAAACAATAATATAACAGAATTTTAGTCAATCTGCCAGTGTGTGTTAGTCACAGCTGCTTAAAATTTCCCAGATTCGAACTGTGGAATGATGAGTCAAGCTGAAAAGGGCCACAGAATTGAATTGCGTCGCCTCTCAGACTCTCAGAATTCAATTGTCTGTGCTCATTTCAACGAAAAACAAAATCTGATTTAAAATTTCACTTCCCGCATATATGTATGTATATAAAGATATTTATATGCACTTGTGTGCGTGTAATTTGTTTTTAATTTGTATTTACTGCTGTTTCGCAAATTGTTGTCGAAAAAAAAACAGGCAGCAATAAAAAAGAGTATATATAAATATATATAAATATATATATATATATATATGTATATATATTCATACATATACAAACAGATAATTGAAACAAGGCAAAAATTGTGCTCAACACTTGACATTTGTTCTCCAACAATGCGAGAAAAAAATGCATGTGAAAGTGGAAACGGAAAACGGGAGCGAAATATTTTTTTTTTAATTTTTCACCTTGTCATACACCGTTATGAAAATGTCGAGCCGTTGAGCGCGAAAATCTAATGCGAACGCATAACATAACGCTAGTTTAAAAGCGATTAACAATTTTGTTTCCGTGTAATAAACAATAAACAACTTTCCATTGTTGCTGTTGCTGTTGTTGCTGTTGCTGTTGCTTTGTGATCATTTTCTGTTTGCCGTGCACGCATAATTTATTATAATTTTGACATTGAACGAGTTCAATGTCGATATGCAGTAGTAGATATTTAATGTCTCGCCTCTTGCTGCTCGCTCGCACAACTCTTGGCTGGGCTCTTGAGTGGCTCTTGGCTCTGCTTTGGTGCGTTCAACCGTCAGCTGAAAGCCTCACCCCTCGCCGACAAGCCTTGCACACACACACATTCAAATCAGCCACATCGCTCAATTATTTGGCTTATTTGTTAGCTAAACTGGCGCGACTGCGCAGTCACTCAAGGGTGTAAATTAAAATAATAAAAAAAAAAAAAACAACAACAACGAAAAGGCGAGCATAGCTCTTGAGTTGAGGTCAACGGTGCTTTTTAACGGGTTCAACAAGAGAAGCAAGAGCAAAAGGAGATGAAGTTGGAGACAGAGAAGTCGGGCATCATTCAATCTGATATCAGGCAGACAAGACCAAGATCAAAATATCAAACAGGGAGCAATGCGTATTATATATGTACATATATATTTAAGTCTATATATATATATTTAAGTCTATATGCATGCTAAAGTTCACACGTTGCAGGGTCGAGGTCAATGTCAATTTTGAGACGCTTATTTTAATGCGCCATGGAAAACAAAAACGCCTCTTAGATAATACACATTCAAAAAACTGGTATTGCCACTCGAACAGAATGTAATAAAGCATTATTGAAAGAACCAAGGAATTCAAATATTATCAGTCATTAAGAATGATGTATATAACTTACATATTGCTGAAGGCTGTAAGCTGAACTGGTTTGACAATGAATTGAAGAATCTATCAAAACGTTAACCAGTTGAAAAATATGAAGAAAAACAAATTGAACCATAGAAAACCTTTTTTGAATAATATTAACTCGCTGCATGAAGTTGAATGAGCTAGTTCATGAACCATATTATAGGTTCAGCGAGCAAATTGAATTTCTGTTAAATTTAAACAATTTATATATGTATGTACATTTGTAGTATTGCTTTTAATATTTTATTTTTTATTTTTAAATGTTTCACTTTACATTATAAAGAATAACGTGTTTTACAAATGAAAGTTCCTTATTCATTTTAAACTTTAAAAACTTGGCAAAATTAAAAAATATATAAAGATACATAAATGCGCATATAAATCAAATAAATTAATAAACAACAACAAAGTAAATAAATTTCAATGTGAAAAGTAAATAAATTAATTAACATGACACTAAAAATGTGTTTATGTCAACTGAACAGCCTTATATAGAATAAAACACTTAAATTGAAATTAAAAAATTAGTTCAGCTAAACATTTTAACTAAATTATTTCCTTATGGCATAAAAAATCAACTATGTATATATAGACACAAGGTTTATTTATTTATAAATTTTGCTATTGTTAGATAGAAAAACCTTTTGTTTTACCAACATTTTTCTAAGCAAATGAGACTACTAACACAATATCATTCATCTGCATTTTAGTTTTTATTTAAATTTATATTATTTAACTTAACTGTTTATTAGTTCAAGCATATCAACTTTAGCTAAATATCATTAAGTTAACTGCTAAAGTCTGTTCAGGTCACATATCAACAGATAAACATAAACAGAGAGTATCTCTATATACATTTAAGCATATATATGTACATCTATATGCGCATGTATATGTATGTGTGTATGTATCTATACAAGCAACTAGATAGATAGGCATTCAGCCTCTGACGACGCTGATAATATTGTGCTTTATGATGGGCGTATAATCAGCAGAAGAAGGCATTCACATTGTTATGAGGAGCATTGTTGCTTTAGTTAATCGTGCGACGAACTTCAAAGTCATGACGGCTTCGACAAACAACAACAACAACAGCAATCCAAACAAAACAAAACAGACAAGAGATACAGCTATAGATATAGATACAGCTACAGATGGATAGTTGGTTATATGTAGATGGAGTTGCTCGTTGTGCAGTAGCACGCAATATGCTCGAGTAAGTGCCAATGGCTACGGCACAGCATCGTAAATGCATACACTGCGAGAAAACATTCAGAGTCTATATTTAGTAAATTCTATTTAACGTCCATTTCTCAGTAGGTAATAAAGAAAAGCTAATGTATTAACTAAAGTAACTTTCTTACATGAGCAAAGCAAACAATTGCTGTATGATTTTAAAAAATATTACTTATATAACACATAACAGAAAATTCATATAAATATAAATCAAATATATTTTATCAGGCACGCTTATTAACAGATTCCTATACATACATATGTATGTATATTGCCACAGTGATAAGAATTGTCTGATAAGTTCGTTTCTTTTGTTTATTATGTAAGCAGAAACGAATAAAAATAAATCTCAATCTGAGATTTACTTGTAGGAAATATGTATGCTATTTGAAGCAATAATATAAATATATAAATCGAATTCACAGTATTTTCTAGAAGAGTTTCATAGATGTCTGAGTGAAATTCTGCATTTAAATTTCTTGTTCAATATTTTATTTTCTTATCTTACGGCTCACGGCTTACAGCTAATTGACACATATTGTAAAATTCATATTGTAATAGTAAATTAATAAATATTTATTTATATTAAATATTTAACAATTTTCACACAGGCACACCTTCTTCTTGGGCCAGTGTATGCTGATAATATTGAAAATGAAGCCAATGAACGCTATCGCACACGCACCTAGCTTTAACTCGCTGGCCCCACAAGAGTTGCATTGTTTATTTTACTTGTTATTATTGCTACAGCAACTGATGTTGCTGATGCTGTTAATTGCTATTGCTATTGCTGTAGCTGTAGCTATAGCTATAGCTGTTGTTGTTGTTGCTGGCAGCTCTTCTTGCCTGTTGTGCGCTCAATGGGGGTAAATGTTTTATACACATGCGAGTCGAGTGCTCTATGCGCTGCTATGTTAAGATCGCAGCAGAATTGAAGTCAAAGCAAACCAGACATCGAGCTAAAGATCGGCTCTGACCTTCCATGTATACACACACACACATACACACAGAACGAATAATAAAGAAGTAGTTAAATGGCAAACAAGAGAAAAAAAATACATAGCAGCAAATCCAATGGACGATGCTGCAAATGCTCAAAAAATTATTCAGCTGCAGCTGTTTCGCCTGCCATCTCTCTCTCACTATCTCTATCTATCCCTCTCTGTCTGTCGCGCTTTGACCGAAAGCTTGGCACTCGATTTCAAATTTGCGTTTTGAGGTTACCCCAGCAACAGCTCAACAGGCAACAAATTTAATACAAACACTCAGCGCGCTGCAAATGTTCAACATAAAATAAAACTCAAGCAGGCAAAGAATCAACCTCAACCTCAAAAACAGCTGTTAATCGACAGAAGAAGAAAAAAAAACAAGTAAGAAGGCTCTAGTCGAGACGGCTCGACTACGAGATACCCTGAACCCTGCAAAAAAGTGATACTCTTCTTCTTTACGCACTTATAAGCGCGCGCTCTGCTAACTGCGCAGTTGCTGCCGTGGCTTGGGGGTGGGTTGGGCTGAACTTTGGACGCTTATAACTCCATTTCTAGATGGACGATCTTCATAAAATTTTCAAAGTAGATTAAGGGTATAAATATCTATTCATGTGCCAAATTGCAAGTCTCTAGTATTTGAAATGCGTTTTTTCCAAATTGTGGGCGAAGGGGGCGTGGCATCCAAAATCTGAAAACTACAAAATCTGCGTATTCATAATATCTAACTAAATATATAAAGTTGAAGTCTCTAGCTAAAACGGTGTAGTAGTTATACCCAAAAAACCTAAAAAATTGAAACGAATTTTCGATTTTTTATCGATAATTTGGAAATGGGATGAGTTATCGAAAAAACAAAATAAACTCGTATTGCGTAGGTAACATACGAGTGTTCATGTGAAATTTCAGCTCTCTAGCTTTTGTAGTTTCCGAAATCTCGACGTTCATACGGACGGACGGACGGACAGACGGACAGACGGACAGACGGACGGACAGACGGACAGGGCTAGATCAACTTATTTTTCGATGCTGATCAAGAATATATATACTTTATGGGGTCTGCGACGTCTCCTTCTGCCTGTTACATACATTTTCACAAAACCATTATACCCTGAATTCCCATTTTCAATGGGTTCAGGGTATAAAAAAAGACGAAGACATGCGCACACAGACACACGTGCATGTATTTTTGGCTGTGCATAAAGCTTGGCATAAAAACAAAATCTAATTTGCAAATGTTTTACAAATAAACAACTAGCAAACATTTATATTTATGTTGTTGGTTTTTTAGTTTTGGCTTGATTGAAGCATGCATTAAACATTCATATTGAGTTGACTTTTAAAAGGTTTTTTTAAGCTTAGCAGTCCTTCATCGTGCCAGTTAACGGACTAGCGAATTATTGATTATTGAATGCAATTAAGACAATTCGTTTAGCTCATTAGCTGACCTTGGCTGGCATTATTTAAAAAATTTGAACCCTTCTATTACTGGCTCGAACAAGTGCTTAAAAATTTATTTAAAATCCTGTTTCCTTATTTATGCACATATCAAAATTGTTTAGTTTCGCAAGTATATATGTACATTGAATTTTATATATTAGATTCAACTCTGAACTTGTTTCATCCTTGGACGGGTCGTTCAACCTTTGCAAATCGTGATTTTTATACCCTGAACCCATTGAAAATGGGAATTCAGGGTATAATGGTTTTGTGAAATGTATGTAACAGGCAGAAGGAGACGTCGCAGACCCTATAAAGTATATATATTCTTTATCAGCATAAAAAAATAAGTTGATTGAGCCCTGTCCGTCTGTCCGTCCGTCCGTCCGTCCGTCCGTCCGTCCGTATGAACGTCGAGATTTCGGAAACTACAAAAGCTAGAGAGCTGAAATTTCACATGAACACTCGTATGTTACCTACGCAATACGAGTTTATTTTGTTTTTTCGATAACTCGTCCCATTTCCAAATTATCGATAAAAAATCGAAAATTCGTTTCCATTTTTTAGGTTTTTTGGGTATAACTACTACACCGTTTTAGCTAGAGACTTCAACTTTATATATTTAGATAGATATTATGGATACGCAGATTTTGTAGTTTTCAGATTTTGGATGCCACGCCCCCTTCGCCCACAATTTGGAAAAAAACGCATTTCAAATACTAGAGACTTGCAATTCGGCACACAAATAGATTCATATATCCTTAATCTACTCTGAAAATTTCATGAAGATCGTCCATCTAGAAATGGAGTTATAAGCGTCCAAAGTTCAGCCCAACCCACCCCCAAGCCACGGCAGCAACTGCGCAGTTAGCAGAGCGCGCGCCTCTAAGTGCGTAAAGAAGAAGAGTATCACTTTTTTTTGCAGGGTTCAGGGTATCTCGTAGTCGAGCCGTCTCGACTAGAGCCTTCTTACTTGTTTTATTTTGGTTTTATAATCTAAATGGAATTTCACTTTAATTTTCAAGTTTGCTTCCTGTTTGGTAAATCTCAAAATTCTATTCATGTTGTCATTTCTAACTAATTTGATTTTGTTTTTTAATCACTAATTTAAATTTTTTTAATTACCATCATTTCACTTTTTATTTTAATTAAAACGTTTTTTGGGGGACTAGCCAGGTGGTTTTTGAACTGGTTCTTTTTGCCGAGTTCCTGTTCCCAGTAGTAAGCTGAAAATTATGAACTTTTGTTTGTTTTTTGCAACAAAATCTCATACATTTATATTATATTCTTATATATATATATATAATATTATATATATTTAATTATATGCATATATATGAATTATGTATATACATATATTTTATTTATGCTTATTGATTTCCTAGTCACATTGCTAACTAGTGCTGTTCAAAATCAACTCTGTAAACTTTTTCGATTTTCTATTGTATTTTAAATGCCCCAACATATTCTTTTGCCCGACTCAAAGCAACCAAAACACATCCATCAAGTCATCTACATACATAGCCATCCAGCTGCGATCACGTAGCGTACTTCACAAAATACGTATTGTTGTGACTTTAAACGTAAAGTGGCACTTGGACTTCGACTGTTCAAACAGATACATAAATACATATTTATGTATATATAAGCATGATATTATGTGTGTTGGATCTTATTTTTGGAATAAACAATAGCACAAAACAGCAACAGCAACGAACACAACAGTAACAACACCAACATTGCAAGCGAACTAGAAACGAAAACATCAACAACAACAAAAAGAGTTGGCCGGGCAAGAAAAACCCGTTCCATTTGCTAGAACACGTTGCACACTTGACGAATGAGATCGAGAACGAGCTCGGAGCTAGTTCGCTCAATATGGTGCACTAGTTTCGTTCGGCTGCATAGGCACCTTGCAAAATATATATGTAGACACATACGTAAATATACATATATACATTTATGTGTATATATGTAAAAACACATTTAGCCCAGGCAATAGGCTATTTTGGGATATATTCACACAGACACACACCTCAAGTTGCTTCCTGCCAGAGCGCAAACAACAAGCAGCAAAAAAATCAATCGGCTGTCGGCACAAATGACATATTTTTCGGAACCAGAACGAGAGCCAGAGTCAGAGTCAGAGTCAGAGCCAGAGCCAGAGCCAGAGCCCGAGCCGAGAGCGAAGAGCCAAGTGACGAGCCCAGTCAGGAAGTCTAAAAATGAACAAAACCGGTGCGAGTCGAGCCTTTCTGAGATTCTGAGCTGGTGATTGAACGCACTCAAGGATACCTGACAGCACACACATGCATAAAGCGGGCTATTTATATATGTAGTACATATGTACATACATACATGTATAGCCCCTTGGTGGGTGTTGCTGCTGCTGCTGGGTATATGTATAGGGGGGGGCGCGCGCGAAGTAAGACATAATATAAGCCCATTCAAGTTGACGCTTTTGACAATCGCGGAAGCGTTTAACAAAATCAAACGCAACGTGATCTCAGCCGTTAATTTTATATGTTTGCATTAACATGTTAACACAAGCAAAGTAAAAAAACGGCCAACAACGTGGCCCAAATACGAATCGACATGATGATGTATAAAAATAAAAAATAATAATAATAATAATAAACAAGCTAAAAATACTTGGTTAGACATAAAAGACAAATCGACGGAAATTTTGGTCTCGTTGTCTCTTGCTTGAGTGTGCGCAGCTGATAAGATAACGCAAAACAGAGGAAGTGAATCAATGTGAAATGTATCGTAAATATGTAAAAAGAGTTTGTCTAACATGTATAGATACTATGACAATTTATTTTATTTTTTACACTTTCATTTAATAACAATTTTCTATTGGCACGCAGTTTAATTTTCACCAATTAGCAATTCAACAACAAATAATTTTCTTCAACAAAAGAAGAAGAAGAGTAAGCTCAGCCCAGCTTAGCTTTTAGTTTAAAATAAATCTAGCATATATATTTCTGTTACTGAGTAAAAATATTTACTTTTCAAAATACTTGTAAAATGTATATTTATAAATATCAAAAAATACATAGAAGTACATTTGTGTACTGCAAGAAAATTCAAGAAAATATTTATATACATATATACACACACGAAGACAAACAGTCGCAGGGCAAACGAAGCCAAATGCAACAGCGCAATTGCACTGCGCCAATGTCAGGCCAATGTAGTCAAAGCTTAAGAACTTTATTATGCATAAAGCGTGCCACAGTCGCAGAGAGCTTGAAATACATACATGTACACCTACAAGCCCACACGCGCATATACTTAAGTGTGAGTGTGTGTGTCATGTATGTGTATACATTTGTATTTGTTTGTGTTTTGGCTCTGTTGCTGAGCAAAGACACTCTCTCATTCTATGCTTCTCTCAGCTCTCTCTCTCTCTCTCACACACTCGTTCTCCTAGCGATAGCAGCTCGCGTACGTATGTATATGTTCGCGAGTATGTGTGTGTAGAATTTTATTGATTAGTCACAAGGCTGGCAGCACTGCAACAGCACCAACAGCAGCTGAGCTATGCCTTGATTTAGGCTGCCGCCCACGCATCTGCGACACTGCGACAGGGGTATCGACAGCCATTGGCAATTGCAGAGCAGGTACTCACCTTCAATAGGGGCAGGTTATTATCGCGTGCAGCATTGAATATGATGAATTTGTCATCCATTTTCGAGTTTGTGTTTGCTGTCGACTCAATATTACATAAATAACAATTTTAAGTCTCACTCAGAATTTTGGTTTCTTTTTAATTTGTATGTTTAGCAATTAGCCAAAAATTACTCGGTTTTAATAAATTTTCTGCCGTTGCTTTCGTCGTTTGGTTGCGGAGATTGAGATTTTTCACTGCCTGCTGTGGATGTTGTTGTTATTGCTGATGTGAACTGCTAGTAATTTATTTGTATGTATGTATGTGTGTTTGTAAGTATTTTTCACACAAAGAACCTTCAACCGAAAATAAATATACAATTCTTTCAATAATTGCACAATTATCGTCAGTCAACGTTATTGCTGCGTCTTTATTGCTCTGCTTCCGTGTTTTGTTGCATTTTTCTTCTTTTTTGCGCACTCTTCTTCGATGGCAGCGGCGACAGCGGCCAAATACAGGAAGACCAATTTCTTTGTACGATTTATTTTGTTGTGTCGCTTCTGCTGCGCCGCGCATTAAAAAAACAACTGCATTTAAATCAAGTCGCGCCAATCTTTTGTTGTTAATTCTCTGCGCCAGATAGGTTTCTTGCGTTTTAATTTCTGCTTAATTTTTTAAAACACACAAACAATCACGAGCGGCTCAGGCGCGCGACGTCACGCACGGACAAGAAAAATATTACTGAAAAAATTCTGTTAACTTTTTCTTATAAGAGTGATCGAATAACATAATAGTGATGGGCACGTGAGCAAAATAGCCACGAGCTGCTATTTCAAAGATTTCTTTAGTCTTGTGCTTCTCTATCTTATATTATTATAATTTTTATTAAAATATGTATTCAATAAAAATCATTAGTATTTTTAAAAATCATTCATAAAATATCATGAAAAATCGTCTTTTGATTATGCTATTAACATTCTAATATCACGAGCACTAGAAATAAAACATAGCACACTACCATTACATATTCTGTTAACACTATCGATATTCTGTCAAGATAAAATACCAAAAACGAACGATGTCAAAATGTTCGATTACTGACCTATCGAAATCCTCAACTGTTTATTGGCTATCGGCACTTTCTAGCAATCGAGAGTTCATAAATATTTAAAAGCTTACCGCGCAGACGATACATAAATTAGTAGAGGTATTATGTTAAGTTTATCTCTTTGGTTGTAGTGAACAATTGAATTTTTAAAACTTCAACATGTGCAATGCATTGAATCGGAGCTCATATTAATATGATCTGATAATATAATGGACCAGCAACAAATTAAAAGCGATAACATTTATTAATTACATTCAGTCTACACTGAAAAAAAAAACAATGTAACACGCCGTTTCACAGTAGTAACCACAACATCGTTAATTTTTTAATGAACTCAAGGCTCGCGTGTACATTAGGAAATTCCAAAAATCATTATATAAAAGCGTTTTTATATTTTACAGCCGGTTTATCCTCAATCCCATCTTGACAATATGTGCCTTGCTGTTGTTATTTGTCACTTGTGCATACAGTTGAGAAAACTACTTAACAAAATTGTTATTGCTGCTGCTGCCGCCGAAATGTTGCTTGTTTCACTAGAATCCACTCCATTTGCAATGCGTATTAAGCGACGCCTATAAGATTGACATTTGTCAGTCATTATATGAATAAAAACGGCTCAAGAGATTTGTAGTTTCTTTACGTTTTTAGAGTGTTTATTAAAAAATTAATAATTTGTGGTTCATCAAGAAGCGTCCCCATTTTATTGTGGCTTCCTACGGAACGAGCAGCCTAAAATAGAATTTCAAACATATTAATGTGGAGGAATATCAATTATTCAAGAGCATTCCTTTACCTTCTGTCAGCTTGGCACGTCCTCCAGTTGGCTGGCACAAGATGGTGGCGCAACCAGCGCAGACCACGACGCCCTGGGCGTGACTGAACACAGTTGTGATTCTGTAGCATCCGGGGCACTTGACATCCATGAAGTAGGAGTTGGGGTGCTGCACCAAGCGCTTTAGCTTGTGCTTGCGTTTCTCCTCAGCGGGCAGAGGGTGCAGTAAATCTTTTGCTAGCTGCAAAGGCAAACCAAACAAAACAAGCTCACTATTAGTTATGCGTCACATTTAAAGTTCCAGTAATAACACTATCGCATTTCGCAATAGCATTCCATATACTATTTCACAACTGTCTGCAATTAACTTGGCTAGACGGTGATGCGCGCGTTCAGCATGCGTTGCCAACGAAAGCACAGATTGCAAGGTGTTCAGCGACGCACTGATTTTTTGACACAATTCATTTATTGTCACAGTAAATGCACAACTTTAATGAGGTCTGATACAACGCGAACACTATTACGTAGTTTCTACGTAACCATTTGCAAATTTTCTTTGTTTAAAAGTATATTTTTGTAAGAATTTGCACCCACCGGCATGTTTTTTCTTTCACAGCTAACACGGAAAAGGAAGTTGGCCAAATCGCAGCCAACTTAACAAACGATAAAGTGCTAAAAGAAAAAAACATACTAAGCCGTTAACACAGTTTGGTATTTTCCATTTGGCGCAAAGTGGCAGTTCTGTTTTCGTTCTGGCGCCTTTTTAGCACTGGTAGCTCAGACATTTTAGAGCACTTTCGTCTGGCAGAATTAACAAAGCGTAGAAATATTTAATTTAGCAATGTCGACTCTTGAATTGTGTGAAAAGTACTTTGAGACTCGTGATGTGTACAAGCTGATGGGCATTGAAAAGGATGCCAAAGAAAAGGATATCAAAAAGGCGTACCACAAACTGTCACTTCTGGTGCACCCCGACCGAGTTCCCGACGCTCAAAAAGACGAGTCAACGGAGAAGTTCAAAGTGCTTTCCAAAATTTACCAGGTGCTAACTGACCCGCAGAAGCGGGCAATCTACGATGAACAGGGCGTCATCGATGACGATGACGAGAGCAAACTGACGAACTGGCTGGACTTGTGGAGCAAGATATTCAAGCCGCTGACCGAAGAGGACATATCCAACTATGAAAAGGAATATGTTGGCTCTGAGCTGGAGCGCACGGACATCAAAAAGGCATATTTGGGCGGCAAGGGCTGCATGAACTATATCATGAATCATGTGCCTTTCATGAGAGTCGAAGACGAGCCCCGCTTCAAGGAAATTGTGGCCAGCATGATCGCCTCCAATGAGGTGCCCGAGTACAAGATATTCACAGAGGAGCCTGCCGCCAAGCGTAATAAACGCCACAAGAAATATGCCCGAGAATCAAAAGAGGCGGCTATCATCAAGGAGCGCATTCAACGCCGTCGCGAAAAGGATGCTGAGGCAGAGCAAGAGATGTCCGGCAGTGGAAATCTGGAGCAACTTATATTGGCGCGCAAAAATCAGCGCGAATCGAATTACAATTCGCTTATGGATCGATTGCTTGAGAAATATGCCGGAGAAGATGATTCCGATACAGTTGACTTTAGCACCTTCGACAAGAAGAAGAAACTGAAGGTGAAGACTCCGTCAAAACATACGCAGAAGTCAACAAAGATAAATAGTGTGAAGAAAGGACGGGTAGAGAAGCCAAAAGCTTGAACATATTTGTAGTTTTATAATCTCAAAATTAATTTAGTTTTAATTACATCTACATATTTGTACTGGTAATAATAATAAAGTATAAAACAAGTAAACGGCCATTATTTAGGAGTTGTCGATTAGAATTAATTGTAGAATTTAAATGTTGCAGGCATATTTTGTACCAAGTAGATTTCCAATAGTTATATCGGAATATTACGGCTCCGAAGTATTGAAAATAATGTCTTAAATTTCATAATCACTTTAAGGTAAATTTGAATAAAATTATCTAAATATTCAAACAGAAATTTTTTTTTTTTTTTTTTTTGCAAATATTTTTAAACTGCATACAAATCGCAAGATATGGCATTCGGAGATGCCAACTCTATAGAAAGTAGTCGGCACTATTTCGTGCCCCAACACTTGTTATCGACGAATATATCGGGAATAGTAAACAAAATAGAAATAGTAAACTCAGTTAATACTAGCTTAAAAATCATTTACATCTGCGCAACGCCACCAATGGACATTGCAAACCAAATGTCCATAACTGCAAGTAAATGCCGTGTGTGCCTAGGCGAATGCGATACCAGCACCATGCGAGCACTTTTTACAGAAAAGGTTGACGATACACCAGCAGAAAATGAGGAGACGGGGCACACCAATTATGACAAGTGGTGTTTGAGTAGGAAAATAGAATATTGTTGCGGAATTAGGGTAGAGACAAATACATAATAAATTGTCGTACACCTATATATTCTCAAAGCTTATTTACAGATTCGTCAAGCATCGCACCTGTCATCAAATGCCTGCGAAAGATGCTGCGATTTTATAAGCATGTGGTTCAACTTTCGGCAAATGTGTCTCAACACGCAGGTGTATTTGGAGAGCACATATATTCACGAAGAGAAGCCCAATGATCTGATCGATGCCAACGACACTGAGTATATGCAATATCTATATGAGACGTTGCAATTGCCAACGCTCGATCACTACCAAACGAACGAAGAGTTCCAATGTGATGAGCCTCATCTCATTGACAGTGATTATGCTGTGGACTATGACGAGGAAAACTATGTGGTAGATGAAGTGCCAGCAGAAGAACAAACCGATTGCACTAAACAAAATATGCAAGAAATACTCACGGAGCTGGATACATATGGTGGGAATGAGGATCATGAATCGACAGAAGCCGCACCAACTTTGATTTATCAAGATGAAGACCAAATAGCGGAATTGGATCTACAGCTCAAAGTGGAGGATTCTCAGGTAGGTTATGGCGAGGAAAACGAAGACTTTCTATCACCAACGCCCTCGCCTGAACCAAAACCAAAATTTACCAACGAAACGGTTAAACGCAAGCCAGGACGCCCACGCAAACCGGACAGTGAGCTCAAGGCAAAACGAAAGAACAAAAGCGATTCACACTCATTAGAGTATGAATGTGAGGATGCGCTCACCAAATTTGTGTGCAATCTCTGTGGCAATGTCTACCCGAAGAAGGCAGCATTTACGGCCCACATGATGGCACACACCGACTACAAGCCGCATCAATGCGAGTAAGTTACAATTACATTAAAGCATATAGAATATTCCTAACAATTATATTATATGTTCCAGAATCTGTTTCAAGTCTTTTCGGCAAGCGG
Source organism: Drosophila borborema (assembly GCA_030914335.1). NCBI lineage: Eukaryota > Metazoa > Arthropoda > Insecta > Diptera > Drosophilidae > Drosophila > Drosophila borborema. The sequence goes on along the minus strand of JAUESP010000306.1, from coordinate 7,745,837 downwards.
GCGAACTTCGCGCGCACATACGACGTCATACGGGAGAGCGGCCCTACAAGTGTTTGTACTGCGATCGTCACTTTTATGACCGTAGCGAAAAGGTTCGCCACGAACGAGTGCACACTAATACGAGGCCTTTTGAGTGCAAGGAATGCGGCAAAGCCTTTACTCACACGGCTATATTGAAAAATCACAGTTTGGTTCACTCTGGCGAGAAGAATTTTAAGTAAGCATAGCTCAGAACCTCTGTCTAATCATATGTAAATACATATTTGGAATATCTTTTTAGCTGCAGCGTTTGCTCCAAGTCGTTCACACTTCTGCATCAACTGAAGGCACATTTGCAAACGCTGACACATAAAAGCAAAGAAAATCAATCTTCTGCCAACTCGAGCACTACCTACATACTTAACACCGAGTAATTCAAGCTAGATGTTAACTTAAATTTAATATCAACGAAATATTTAACCTATATTAAACATTTTGTACTATCCCTAATTTGTAGAGCTAATTGAACGAGACAAATCAGTATATATAGCATATATAAGTATATAAATGTCTCCTATTTATCCAATTTGCTATATATTCTTTTCATGATATTTTGTATAGAGAATTTATTTTAGTGATTTAACAAAACGCAATTAGAAAAGCTACCACAGGAGCAAATTATATAAAAATTTACTGGTATAGAAATTAAACCAATTAACTACTGGAATTGTCGCCTTCGTCCTGATTGTACAGCGTTATGCCCACTTCATAGCGATGAACGTGCGTCCGTTCATGAGCCTTTAGCTGATGTGGTAAACGAAAGCCCTTGTTGCAGGTGACGCATTTATGTGGCTTTTCCTTCGAGTGAGAGAGAAAATGCGCTTTTAATGTAGTCGATAACGAGAAGGTCTTTGGACACAGGTTACAAGCATAAGGTCTCTCATTTGTATGCATTCTGTAAATATTGCAATTATATGTTAGCTACCAACTTTAAAGAAACTATCAAACCCCATATTGCATACCTTTCGTGCTTGCGATGGGTGCTGCGATCTGCAAAACGCCGACCACAATGGGAGCATGCGAAGGGCTTTTCGCCAGTGTGTGTGCGCATATGGGTTGTTAGATTGCAAGCGGCGTTGAAGCGCTTGGAGCAAAGCCTGAGAGTAATTAAATTTAATTTGATGCCAGCAAGCAATTTAGCTATACTTACTCGCATTCGTAGTTCTTTTCATTGCGATGGGTGCGCAGATGTGACTTAAGCTGCGCGTGATTTGGAAACGAATTGCCACATATGGCACAGCTGTGCCTGGGGAAACTTGATGGCTCACAGGCTGCAGCTAAGTCGACCATAGTCATAGACGTGTCAGTTGAAGTTGGTTCTTCTACCTTCAGCACAGGCTTTTCCTCAGAATCTGTTTGAGTGTTTACAGATTGCGTTGAAACTTGCAAGAGGGATTCCTTAGCTGCTGCTACAGCAACTGAATAATCTGGCTCTATATATTCGTTTTCGTAATCTTCGTTATTTATGATGTATTCATTGTCTTCGCTATCTGTATCTATCTCACTTTCAGTTAAATTGCTCACAAGTAAACAATCCTCATTGTTCTTTGTAGGAGTAGTTGACGATTTGTAAATTTCCGTTGACTTTTCACATTTTATACTATCAGGCAAACTATCTCCTTTTCCTGGAGAGTTATTTGACCCTGCGTCCGTTTGCTCGTGCTCTTTTATGGCATCTGGATTAGAAATTCCTTTTTCGGTGAACAGGCTTTTCCCTTCTTCCGACTTAAGCTTTTTTTTCTGTTCTAGAATTCGCGCATTTTTGCTTTGCTTCCGCTTGCGAGAGTGTTGTGCTTCAAGCTTGGACAGACTACAACTAAATACGCTCTGATCCATGGAGCTACTAGGAAAGCATTTTCCCGAGGCCATAGTGCGACGTACAACATTTCTTAGATGTGCGTCGGAACGTCTGCAACATGTTAGAAATGCATGAACTGATTGAAGCGTTTCAATACAATCCAAACATATTTTGTCGGGCAATCCGTCATCTGGTTTCACCTGTATCAAACGATAGATAATTAGTATTATAATACAATTATCAATAGCGTTGCATCCTACCAAGATTCCAGCGTACTCCTCCAGTTGCTGAGCTATACTGGTATCTTTAAAGATCGGCTGCAGTTGGGCGATTCTATCACCCGTGCACGTTCGGCACATTTTCCATTTTATGCAAATTTCCATTTCTAAACACTACGATGTGAAATACAACATTATGTACAACTAGAAATCAGCTTGTCAAATTCAGCCTGTACTCACTGCCGAACGAAACGCGCGTTACAGTGAATGCCTATTTGCAGACCGTTACGATAATTTTAAATATGTTTCGATCTTGCGAGATGTGTGTCTTTAAAAGTGTAAACAAACATACAACGGTATGCTTATCAATATATATATTTCTTATTTTTATTTTTCATACATATTGCCCGACATACGTTGTATAGATTCTGGATTTGTAGAATTGATAGGGGCATCCAAATGTAATCGCATAAGGCGTTCAGAATGACATTCTAATATATCGGAATTCTAATATATCGGCATTAACGAAAACAATAATCGGTAGATAATGTGGTCACACTGTTTTACTGTCATAAAAAAAGGAAAATAAAACTGCAACACAAACTGCAAAAAAATTTTAATCACTTTATTATCATATTATTATCATTATTGGTTAGAGAATTGTAAACAAAAAAATTAAAGAATGCCAGAATATTTGATCTGTCGAATATGCCTAACGGAAGACATGAACGTCGATACCATGACACCATTATACGATGATCAGGATGTTCAATGTCCACTAGTTCGGAAAATAGAAGAGGTCGGAAGCATAAAGGTACGTCAACAGACATCAGATATCGCAATCTTTATCATTAAATCACATTCAATAATTAGCTACCGCCCTTGGAAGACATGCCAAGTCTTCTCTGCTGCACTTGTGTCGGTAGCCTTACCAACGCCTATAAATTTCGTGAGTTATGCCAGGAAAGTGAGCGAACCTTTGCCAGCAGCGTTGTGAAGGTATAATATCCAGTTCGCTTACAGAACTATAAATGGTTCAAGTGTAAATTTAATTTTTCAATATTCTTAGGCTGAACTAAAATTGGAGCCAACCGATGATCCTTCACAAATTGAAAGCGATACCGTAGAGTACATTTACGAAGCGGCCAATGAGTTCATTGATGCCGATGATGACATTGAATTCGATGCTATGCTAGAAGAGCGCTTAGAGGAAACAATTGAAGAGGCCGAAACTGACGCAGTTTATGATGATTTCGAGCGGACAACAGATCTGGATGATAAGAAAATATTGCTTGGCAATGCGAGTGACAGTGATTACGATCCTACTGAACGCTTGCGAAAGCCTAAGGTACGAAAATCAAGGCTTAGCAAACGTGGACGGGGACGACCTCGCAATCCAACGCATTCAGTAATTAAACATGCTCAAACAAAGGCAACAAGTACATCAATTACGACTAAAACGAATGAGGAGACCTCTACAAACATCATGTGTGAAATATGCGGCAATATCTACTCGAAACGTGCAGCGCTCAATATTCACATGCGAAGACACATGGCCGAGAAGCCTTTTGAATGCGAGTAGGTTCATAGAAGTGCATTACATTTAAATTTAATTAATTAATGAAGTTGAGAAGTAATCGTTGGGAAATTCTGTTATACTCACATCGGCTCTATTACATAGTGTAATTGCAAATAAGCTTAGTGCTCATTTATTCATGTTCGACTTGTTTATATTTTCAAATCATTGTAAAGGTCATAATAGAGAGAGATTTCAACATCAGACTAATTCTGGAAGTTAATTCAAACTAATTGTATTATTTATGATTTTTATTATACGTATTTTAAAATTATATATACTATTTATATGTTTTAAACTTTTTAACCCACAATTTCTTTTTACAACAAATTTTTTTTTCTTAGAATCTGCACTAAGTCGTTCGCTGGTCCCTCAGAGTTAAATCGCCATATAAGGGTACACACAGGCGAGAAACCTTTTGCGTGCAAATATTGTTCTCGGGCATTTGCTGATCGTAGCTCAAATATACGCCACGAAAGGTACTACCTTATATTGAAATTTTTAAAGAAAAACTTATATATTTTTTTATTACAGAACACATACAAATGAGCGTCCTTTTACCTGTACCACATGTGGCAAGTCTTTCTCTTATTCGAATGTTCTCAAGAATCACATGCTAACGCATACGGGCGAAAAACCCTTTTTGTAAGTTTATGAGTTTGCATATGAGAAAATTTTATTTCATTTGTTTATACATATGTATATATTATATACATACATATAACACATATGTATACATACTAAAAATTATAAATTATATGTAAATTATGTTTGGACATGCGCAATAGTTCAACTAGTCATAGTTGTCAATCATATTAATCTTTTCAGATGCATGCCGTGCAATAAAACCTTTTCCCGCAAGCATCAACTAGAACAGCACACAGGAACTATGACCCATCAGCAAACTGTGAAGGCTATGCAGACTAGCGATGCGGCTCGTCACCCTGAGCTATATTAGTAAGTCGTAATAGTTTACAAATTACGTAGTTGTTGTATATTATATATATTATAAATGTAAATAAAAAGTGCAAATTTAAGAGTTCGAATATATTCATTTTTAATGTGTTCCCTGGACGCTATGCAACCATGAATATCAGGTGAAATATATCCTTATATTACTATATATAACTACAAGAGGAGTATAAAACAATACCGTTATGCAGCTCTTAAATAATAAAACAAATTGTTAATTTGCAGTGCGATGAGAGCGATGAGTCAATGTAGTTTCCAAAGACTTAGTGGAAGCAATTCAACGCTGGGTTAAAAGGGATAGAAAAACTAAGCATTTTTATAGATTGATACACAACAATAATACATATATTTATATTATTTTGTAGACGAGTATGACATACAGAGTTGCAAATTATCAATCTATTCTTATTTTTTTAATTAGCACTGGCAACAATGGCCTTAGGCTAAGAGTATACATACAACATCAATAGAGTAGCTTAGAAAGCAAAACCAAATCCTCGATGTTGCGTGGCTTACATGACTGGTCCACTTGGATAACCACTCGGATCATCTGCCGAGGACTCCTCAGGCAACTCGAGGTGAAGAGACTTCGCAGATCAGTCGATAGGACGACTATCCAAATCGAATATTCTGGACAAGTTCCTTCCTTAATTGTAGTGAAACATTATCGACAATATCTTAAAGAAAATAATAATAATTGGCGATTATATAGTTGATATGCTAACTTATTAGTATCGTATATCATACATACATAACACATAGTATTCATGAATGCTTTTGCGCTCTCGAAATGTAAAAGCATCAGTTTTGCAAGGACATTACATTTTAGCAACATTTACTCGAGAAATTTCATAATGGCCTTGTCCAATTTTCAGTGTTTGAATAAAGCATACATAGTCAATGTTATCAATGGGTTTCTAATGGACGTCATTTGAAACCTTTGTTATCAAATTTTTATTAAATCCTTTAAGTTGCCTGATTGGCAGTAGTCAAATTGTGAATTAACTTTTGTATTAACTGTTTTTCTGAAAGAGAACAGCGTTGGCGAAACGCGGTGGCGCATCCTAAGTCAATGAGGCATATCCTACAAATAAGTACCGGATGTCCTGGAATTTTCTTGAGCTATAGACGATAAAAATTTTAATAATAACGGATAAAACTGCGCAATATGCAATATGCAATATGCAACCTTCAATTTGCTAGTTGAGTTAAGTTGAGCTATTAAATGAGCATTTTGATCACGAAATAGATCAACCATGTCTTGAATGCGCTTAACGTAATTTAAACAGAGGCGACACCTACGCGACTCCAAATCCATTGTGTTGACTTCACAATATGAAAATATAGATACTAATTTAGGGATTCGGCTTACAAGTGAATACCACCACCAACAGTGCTTCTTCTTCTTCTTTAAATTAAGTATTCACAGTGAATGTGTGAATGATGAGAAACAGCTGTTTTTATTGTTTTGCGTCAAAAAATTTAAACAAGTTGATTATTTATTTAAGATTAAGATTATATTTGAATAGAGTATTTCAAAAATGACTCTACAATGTCGTACCTGTAGAAACGTAATTTATAATATGAATGCCAAAAATGTATTCCTGAGTGAAAACGCTGAAGTCCTAATGAATATTGAAAACGTAGCTGGAACTGCAGTAAGTATTCGTTTTTAAATATATTTACATATCAATAATCACGTTTATTTAAATTATTTGTACAGCTAAAAAAATGCCCTGAACTTCCATCCCACATATGCGCTTGTTGTCTTCTTGACCTGAAACAAGCCGTTGTCCATATAAAAAAATTTCGAGATCGCTGTATAAGAACGCAAGAGCTGCTGCAGAGAACCCTAACAGATCATGTCGAGAATTCGCCGAAAGGAGATGTGGAACTCAATTCGCAACTTTTAAGTTGCGATGAGCTACCCATTGAAATTGAAAGCCTAGAAGATGATTTCGAAGATACGGAAGATGAGTTAATTGATTCTTTCAAGAATAATAATTCAAGTGACATGGAAGCTAATTCTGTTGACGGTCCCACAGAAGATGCCGACTACTTAATAACAAGCGTGCAAAAAGAAATTCGAAGCATATGTGAATTTAGCAGCGAAAGTGAAGATACGATAGAAGAGGAGTACTTAGATAATGAATTAACTCAAAATAATAGCGACAGTGATCAAAGTAAATCGCTTAGCGTCAGTATTAACCCACCTACAACTTTCACCAATCGGCTAATTGACAACGAAAGGTCAAATAAAAATACAAATATGGAAATATATAAGCAAAATTCGAATACAAGGAATTTAAACAGTAGCCCCGCTGTTAAAACGAAAAAAATTTACACCAGCTGGAAGAATCTGACAGAGGAACAAATTGTTGATCGTCGGCGGAAACAGAGGCTTCGGGACTGTATTTGTGATCAGTGTGGCAGGCATTTCACAGATCAAAGTAACTTCAAATTGCATATGCTGCGACACACTGGCGTTAAGAATTTCAAATGCAAAGAATGCAGTAGACTATTCTATACCGATCATTTGCTTCAGCTTCATGAACGGACCGTGCATCGTGGAGAGCGACCATATGCTTGCAAGTACTGCGACAAGACTTTTAACAACAGTACAACTCGTGTGCTGCATGAACGGTAAGTTTTGTCGATTTGCATACATTAACAATGTGAAATATATGAGTATTCATTTCTTTGTTAGTGCCCATTCGAATGTGCGTCCATACTCTTGCGATTTTTGCGATAAATCATTTATTTCCGCATCCGCTCTTAAGCGACATGATCTAACACACAATGGCGTGCGAGCATTTTAGTAAGTATTTATAGATTTTAATCTTTTTCAGATCAGCTTGAGCTTAAACTAATTATCATTGTAAACCTTTCAGCTGTAATATATGCGACAAAACATTTCAAAGAAATACCCATTTAAAAGCTCATTTACGTTCGAAGCAACATGCAATGAAAGAAAACAACTTTAATTCATTACAAGAAATTGAATAAAGAATTTTAATAAACTTGTCTGGATTTTTGCTTAGTTTTTAACTACGTTCGATTATTTTCGTTGTTTCAGTAAACATTTATTTATTACGAATATGGTATATATAAAATATGAAATTGTCGAATAAAATATAATATTATATTAAAACAAATTAATTTAATTATTAAATCTTTTAAACAAATGTTCAAAAATCGATAGTTCATACTTTTACAATTGACGTTTTTAAGTATTTTTTTAGTATATTTCCTTAAAAAGTATTTTTAGCGTTTTTGTGACTTGGTCGCTTTGTCAACTTCTATGCCTATTACAAATTAAATTACTTCTTGTGTGGATTTTATGAAAATGGAAGGTTTCTGCCGAACTTGTGGCAAAACGGTGAATGAACAAAGTTGCATTAACGTCTTTTCTCCAATGAGTCGTCGCCTTATACGTAGTGTGCGCAGTATAACAAATTGTTGGGTACTAATACAATACTTAAAATGAAATTTCAATGAAATTCTAACATTGTTTCATTTAGATTGAAAATGTTACCGGGTTTCCTATTTACATATGTGACGAATGCCAGATTCTGGTGAAGAAGGTAAATACCTTCCGAAAACGCTGTACAAAAATTGAAGCCTATTTAACTAAACGGAAAGCTAAGTTAGGCTCAAACAATGATGTTTTACCTGTCAAATCAAACCAAGATAAGATTTCCGATCCGCTTCGAATTGAGGCTGTGGATATTGATGTTGATATTAAATTGGACGGAAAAGCTACCCACCACTTGCAGTCCGAAGAGCTGCACGACGACATCGAAGAAAACATGGAATGTTATGAACATCAACCGGATTCCGATGACTATGCTGGTATTTCATTTGATGGCGATGTTGAAGAACTACCCAATGGAGATTCTCCTAACTCGCTAACTAATCAGCCTGGAAATGAATTAAAAACTTCAGCAAGCATTGAGCCAAATACAAAAGCGAAAAATAATAACCGCAAATACACTATGCGCGTAGGCAAGAGAACCATGTACATTAAACTAACAAATGAAAAACAGCCAAAGCGTATCGTGGACCGAGAGCGACAATGGGCCTCGGCGCGGCCCTGCATTTGTGAGCACTGTGGCCGTCAATTCAAGGATGGCAGCAACCTTAATGTTCATTTATTGCGCCACACCGGTACTAAGAATTATGAGTGCCAGGAATGCAATGAAAAGTGCTACACATTGCACTTGCTTCGGCGTCATCAGCTAAAGCATACTGAGGGCCCGTACGCTTGCACCTTCTGTGGACTACAATATAGTACGAACAGCTCAAGAGTGCGACACGAGCGGTGAGTTAGTTAACTTAATCTTGAGAGCAGGAAATGTAAGACTGTACTTTTATTGATTTACAGTGAAGCATGTAAGAAAGGTCGAGGTCCGCAATCAAAAACGGAGTTAATTAAGCGAGGTGAACGCACATTTCAGTAAGTTTAATTAAATTAAATCTTGTAAAATGTCAATTCACTATCTAAATTTCTTTTTTCGACAGCTGTGAAGTCTGTGATCTTTGGTTCCTTCGTGCCGGCAATTTAACTCAGCATATAAACTCATCAAATCATATTGCTAACGCTCGGAAAAAAAGTAAGAAGTCCCAAGCGACACAAAAGAAATCGCTAAACATCGATGTTGCATCATGAAAGCACATATTTGATCTTTTTTTTTTAGACATATTTGTAATAAAAATTAATAGAAAAATAATTCTCCGCGTATTTGAGATATTTTAAAACAAAACGAAGTCCATCATCCCCAATAGTTCGTTGCGTTATCTTCAACTTCAGTTAGAGTCTTCGCCTTCAACTTGTGTCATCTTTTGTAGATTCTCCTTATGCAATTTGCTAAATTGATGCGAGCATAGATTGAATTTGTATCGAAAGAAAGCGTTGCAAACATCACATCTAAAATAATTCAGCATTTGAAATAATCAAATTAAAATCATTAAGAAGTTAAATTAAATTCAATTGTCAAACCTATAGGGCCGTTCGCCAGTGTGAATTCGTTCGTGTTCCTTCAACTTGCTGCGTACGTAGAATCCCTTAAGACAAATGTCGCACTCGAAGGGACGCTTACTATCATGCTTCATTTCGTGCTTCTTTTTCGATTGAGGATCTGCAAAACTCATATCGCAGAACTTGCATTTAAAAGGCGTGAGACCTGTGTGCAAATTGGTATGCCAATTGAGTGCATATTTTGTCGCATAGCTCTTATTGCAATAAGTACAAAAGTGGCGAACATTCTCCTTCTGGCCCTGGTTATCCGCCGGTTGTTGCTCCTGCTCCTCATCTTTAATCTCAATTCTTTTGTTCAATCTGTTCACGTTTCTATGAATACGTGGAGATGCTCCGTGAACTTTTCTGCAAAAACCGTTTGGATATTAATGATGTACTTTTGATTTGTTTCATTGGCTTTAAATTTTGCACATACTTCTCATGAAGATAGCGCGTATTGGACGAGCTATATGCTTTCCTACAAAAATTGCATTTAAATGGCAATTCGCCTTTATGCCGCACACGTACATGCATATTTCGCATATATGCATCGTAGAATTTTTTGGGACACTCGGGACAAGAATAGTTCTTAGTGTGTGTATGCCGCAACATATGGATCGTTAAGTTACATCTCACACGAAACGAGGCGCCGCACTGATCACACACATGGTTCAAGGGCATGGCTCTGATTTGTTCCCGACGTATGCGATTTCTTTCTTCCCTTGTGCGCTTTGGTCGTCTGGGTTTAGGCTCCCGCGGTTTTCGTGTTCGATTCCTTACCACATTTTGTTTATTTATTGTTTCCTTTTTCTGTCGTGGGCGTGTTATTTTGTCCTTACCCCTATATTCATTAAGAAGATCCTCATAAATTTGAGCACCCAATGCAATACTATTTGAATCGGCAGTCGGTGGATATATTGGCTGAATTATTTGTTGTACTGTCTCAAGAGGAACAGATTCATCGACATTTTTCTGATCACTTTGATCGTCTTCCGAGAACATGGAAATATATTCTTTCCAATTCTCACTAATCTGTAGGATCTCTGAATCATTGCCATTCTCACTTTGTGGGTTGGACTCTTTAATAATCGTGTTTTCTCCTGCTAGCGTTACCTCCGTTCGAATACAAGTTTCTCGAAAGTTAATGGCTTTGCGTAGACTTTCGACGCATTTCGAACACATAAATGACGATATTCCCTCTTTGCATTGGATCTGAAATGCAAATGCATTTGTATACTAAAATCAAGTCGAAAATATTGGTTTTAGCAAATACTAACCCAGATGCCGGTTATTACTTCAATGTGAAATAACATGACGGCGTTTTTCTCATCACAGAGATCTTTAGCATTTTCATCAACAACAAATGGTTCATAACAGGTGCGGCACTTAATATGCTCATTAACTTTTTCTTCACTGCACTCAACCTGCTCATCTTCTTCTGCCAAGGGATCGCTTTCACTGGGTGTTGGTGTAGATGGATTGAAGGCATCGTCAGTTGTGTTCACGAAGTCGGGGGTCGAAGCAATGCCTGTGTTTCTGACAAAACCTGGAGCTACAACAATTGTTCCGCTGGCCTCGGCTGCTTCACGTGCTGCCGCTTCCTCTAATAGCTCTTTGACAAGTAGTTTGTTTTTGCGCCTTTCAGATCGCTCTCGTTCAAGAGCGCTCATGTCGCTCTTATTTATGCATGGCACGGCGCCCGGTCTCAGCGTTCTTTTCTTGCACAGACCTAAAATTCAAAATGAAATTTGTTGTGATGAGAGCTATTTAAGCTGAACTGTTGCACGAACCCATTTGAAACTGTAAGGCCCCATGAATATCCTCCTCTTTAAAGTGCTCATTACAAATGGCGCTCTTGAGAGGTGCCTTTAGTTTCTCTTTGTTGTATCTGCGGCAGAATGCAAGCCATTTTTTTAATACGTCTGGGTTTTTGGGAAAGCTAAAGAAACTGACTTGTACAGAGTGTTTTTGTTTAGATCTGAACTTGTTTGCGCAGTTTTGTATGGCGCACCTCATTTTTATACAACTTTTTCTTATTTGTGACGTCTCATTGCAGACCTAGTACTAGGGCTGGCAAACAATTACTAGCTGCTGAAAGTAATCGATATGCCACCGATTTTTTTTCTTACTTATCGGTTCATTGCTTGAGAATCGGCGGGAAGAAATATGTATTTATTCTAAAATGCAATTTATCGAAGTCAGTGTTAGGAGTTTAAAACAATATTATTAGTTTAATTCTTTTAATTTATATTTTTTTTCCGCTTGAACATTTTATAAAAAAAATAGCTTTTGATGCAATTTTATTTTAACAGAGTTTAGCTTTTGCTTTATATCAATACTAGTCATATGTACATATTTTCAAAATACACAAAAAACCAACACTGATATTTCTTTAAATATCAAAATCTTTACTATTGAATTGAATCGGTTTCAGTTTCACCATCGGAACTTTCATCTAGTAAATCATCCAGGTCATCTAGTGCTGCATTTGTCTTTAGCTGATGTTGTTTTGAACGATAGTGAATTTTTAAATTCGTTTTTCTGGGAAATCCCACATTGCATACATCGCAGCTGAAAGGTAATGTGAGTGTACATATTTAGGCAACGGAACTAACGCACAAATATTCTTATATACCGGTATGGTCGCTCGCCTGTGTGAAGGAACTCATGCTTATTTAAGCAGGATTTTGTAAGATAAGTTTTTCCGCAAAGTCGACAAGCATATGCCAATTTCTTTGTATGTTTTACACTATAATTGTGAGAGAAATTATTATAATAGAAAATCAAATATGGAAACTATACCGTTCATGTCGACATCGTGTGGTGCTTGTAAAGAAGCGCTGGTCACAATATTTGCATGCATATGGCGTCTCTCCTTGGTGTCTTACGCGTATATGCAAATTCAAGAGATGCCTTGTAAAGTACTTTGTGTCACATTCTGGGCATTCAAAGTTCTTTACCCCTGTATGTCTCAAGATATGCACTTTAAGATTGCTGGCGTCTTTAAAACATTTTCCACATTGATCGCAAACGTACGTCTTACTAACTTCCCTGTGTTTCGCTTTACGTTTCATTTGGTTTTTAGATCTAGGCGAGACGCTATCAGAATCTTCTGGTGCCGATTGTAGAGCTTCGTCCATCTTACTGCAATCGCTTTTCGCTACTGCCGATGTTTTGGTTAGTCTAGAAGTATTAATACTCTTATCATATTCCGTTTCTGAGCGTGCTCGAGCTAATATAATAGCACGCTGTCGATGATGAGCCGAATCATTAATTGATGCTGTGTTAGTGCTGGACTGATGCTTCGGTGAGAGCGCTCTTACAATGTGATTTTGCCGAGGTGTTTGGCTTCCTTCTGTGAGAGCGCGCAAAACTTTACGCTGCGGCTGTTTCCTTATCTGTATCGCTGTAGGTGCAACATTTTTCATTGCTGCATATAGGGAATCTGGCGCTGATATATTTCTTTCAATTCCATCACGCAGAACATTTTGTGTTTTTATACACCGCTCTCGAAATTCTATCGAGTGATTTAAATCCATGTAACAGCCGGTGCAAATGTGCTTTGGCATTTCTTCATCATCATTCAGCTAAAACAAAAACTGCTTTAATATACACGTAAACACACATATGTATGTACATATATGTATCTTTTTTTAAATTACCCTGATTCCTGTTAGTGTAGCGATCTTATCTAACAGATCCTCACTTTCCTGATGAAAGAGGTTTTTGGCATTGAGACTGTAAGTCATTTCGCCACAAGTTCTGCATAAAACCAAGTTTGACATTTTAATAAATCAATTGATCTCTTCAAAATAAAGCATGTTTTTATTCATTTAACTACCGATAAAGCATGTGAATGCATAAATACAGCTGATAATAATAATTACGGTGTAGTGTGAATGTCAAAATTCTGGCGCAATTATTGAATGTCATGTTCTCTACACGATAACAAATTCTGTTACACATCAAGTTCAACTATTATTGAGTCTGGAAAGACTATTGTGTTATCTGAAATTGCTATTTCTTTAATTCCATCGATTTGACTATTCTCTGCTTCGGTAGCTCTCTTTTGATGCTGCTTTGTACGACAATGTATTCTTAGACCTGGCTTTCGGGGGAACGCCACATCACACAAGTCGCAACTAAAAGGTAGAATTACAGTTATAAATATAGCAAGTAACTAAATAGTTATTCATAATGGCATACCGATATGGTCGCAACCCAGTGTGCAGAAATTCGTGTTTATTCAAACATGATTTAGTATTATATTTTTTTCCGCAAATCTTGCACTCATATGACCAACTTCTTATATGTCGTACCCTGTAATGGAAAATTTTTCATTAAAAACTTATTAATTACTGAAATTAGGAGTCTCACTGTTCGTGGCGTTGACGTGTGCTGGCTGAATAGAAGCGCTGATCACAGAATTTGCACAGATATGGCATCTCGCCTTTGTGTTTTACGCGAATATGTAATTTTAGTAGATATTTCGAGTAGTGCTTAATGCCACATTCGGCACATTCAAAATTTTTTTCGCCCTTATGACGCAATATGTGAATATCCAAATTTTTGGGACTCGAAGATTGATGACCGCATAGGTCACAGATAAAAACTTTCGGAGTTGCACCGGGTTTTACATTATTGACTTTTCTTTTCCTACACTGTTTTTTGGCCACCAAATTGCCGTTATCCTGTGCTGGTTGTAGGGCCGAGGATACGCCAGGTGAACTAGCTGCAGAACACACTTTAGTATGCGCTGCTTCTTGAAACGAATCAATTTCCTCAAAGTTACTAAATTCAGTGCTGTCGGTCATTTCACATTTGCTTGGACTACATAGTGGTATGATCCTAGAACTTTGTTCTTCTCTTTCATCCGCTTCCTTCGAATCAGGTTGAGATAAGGTAGCCTGCATTGTAGTATGTGGATTGAGATCATTTGAATATGTTTTATCTCTTTTTATATCTGCCGTTGCTTTTGTATTGGGTTTTTGTTTTCGATCGCGCAAAATACGGGTTTTTGGATATTGTTGATATAATTGATCTGTATCTGATATATTTAAAATGAGATTCTCCAATTGAGTTGTTTTATTTGACGTTTCATTTGTTGATTCGGTTTTTGTCTGCGCTGTGTTTAGAGGGTCTCCTGTCTTTGGCTTTGACCTGGCAACTTGTAAAAAATGTTCAGTTTTCAAGCATCGCTCTCGAAAAGCTATTGAATGGTACAGGTCCAAATGACAACAAGTACAAATGTGCTTTGGCATATGCTGGTCATCCTTTAACTATAAACAAATTTACACATGTTTACTTGTTTACGTATGTATGCATCTATGTACATATTTGTAATGAACTAGTGTAAGCATTACCCGTATTCCAGTAAGAGTTTCAATGTTATTTAGTATCTCGTTGTCATCTTGGTCGAAAAGATTCTTGGCATTGGGATTTAAAATCATTACCGCACATGTTCTGCATTGAATTGTCATTATAACAAATTTTAGTTACAATTCAATATCTTCTGTGCAAATATATAGTAGCGTTTCTGAGTAAAACAGGGATGTTACTCTATTTTTAGTATTTTTTGGTATGCGGACAAGCGGATTACTAAATTAAAATATCGATATAATAATCTAAAATACCTGCCATTTATTTGAAATGATTGTAAATAATTATTGTAAACTGAAAACATTTTGTTTAGCTACTCTTATTTAATAATATGATGAATGAATGACAACGATTGTAATATTTAATTTGACTAGTTTTTAATTCTCACATCATATTTCATAATTGTTACTCCATTGTGAAAGCAAATAAATTCACTGAAGAAAGCATTTATAGAACTTGCTTTATTCGTCGAGTTCTTCAATAATAGAATCGGGAAGATCCAGACCTATATCTTCATCGCTGGCTTCTATCATTTCAGCGTGACGATAATCAATTCTCCCAAACTGAGCCATTCTTCTCTGATGCAACTTTGTAAGATAATGATTTTTTAAATATGACGATCCTTTAAAAGTCTTTTTGCATGTTTCACATCTGAAATAAAAAATGATACACATACATTAAACTCGAAGACAGATTTATACGAAAACATACCGATGAGTTGTTTCTCCCTTGATATGGACTTCTTTGTGCTTTTCCAGACTAATTTTGCTTATGAAAGTATTGTCGCAAATGTCACATTCGAAAGGTAATTCGTTTGGATGATATTTTCTAAGTTTTACAAATACAAGATGGTTAAAGGATTATAATTTAGTATAGGTATTTCTAATGGACTCACCTTTCATGCCGACAGCGACTGGGACTGTTACGAAAAGCCATACCGCAATATTTGCATACAAATGGCTTTTCCCCTTTGTGCTGCACACGTACGTGAAGCATTAATTGGGGACGGGTAAAAAACTTATGAGTGCATTCCTCACACCCAAACTTTTTTACTCCAGAGTGTCGCAAGGCATGGTCTTTCATGTTACTCAAATCGCGGAAGGACCACCCGCAGTGCTCACACACATATTTCTTCTCGAGCGGCATTGAATTCGACTTTCTTTTCCTTACTCTTTTTACTTTTTTTTGTTCTTCCACTGAACTGAATCTGTTTGTCGGGCTTAGGGAAATGGATGCAGTTGGCCTAACTTCTGCGTGTATTAAGTCACCAGATATATGTGTACCACTTTTTGGTGAACTTTGCTTTACTAACATGGCGGGGCGATTTACTATTTGTCGACCATTATTTGGATCTCGACAACGTAAAAGTCGTACTCGGAGCGAACCATGGCGTGGGCTTAGTACTCTTCGTCTTTCTTCGATCTTTTGTTTGGATTCATTTCTCGATGCTTCTTCCTTATGTCCTGAACTGTTTATTAGTTCGTTTTTTAATTTCATCGATCCTTTTGCATCCAATGGATCAATACGGTGAATGGCAACTGTCTTGTTTTTATTATTGACGATTCCTTCTTGCTTTAGACTTTTTAGGTGCTTGTTTGCCTCTAAGCAGCGCTCTCGAAATGACATTGCATGGTCTAAGTCCAAATAACAACAGGAACATATATGGGTAGGCATATAAGGATCATACGACAGCTAAAAAAATAACTTTGAAATATATAACGACATAGAATCAGCACCATTAGCCGGCTTACCCTAATCCCAGTAATTGCGTGGATATTGTGTTGAATGTCTTCATTTTCTTGTTCAAAAAGGTTTCTGGGATTTAATTGAAAAATCGGTTCGGCGCAAATTCTACAGCATATTGACATTTCGCTTGTTTTTTCTGCTCTTCATTTGTTTACAAATTATACCATTAAACTCCCACCAGTGTGCACACACAAATGGTTAAAAATAACCTAAAAATGCCATGCAATAAAAAAATGGCAAGAAAATACAATTTATTTCAACCAGTAAAAACTTGAATATATTTAATTATATGATTCGTACTTATGATAGTCTAATTTGTTTTATTTATGATTTTTACATTTTAGATTTCGATTAAAAGGCTTTATATTAAATATTTTTAACAAAGCTAAATGTGGTCCTTCTGTTTTATTAAATCTAGTTTAATATAACACCTAACCATTGTTAGTGATATAACGCAATGTAATAAATTAAGAAATCAATGTCAACTAGTACCTTTGTTTTATATTTAACACTTGGTATTTTGTTCCAGCTATTTAAAATGCGAATGAGCTGAATCAACATTATTGAACAGCTGTGAAAACTATCAGAACGGCGCTTACCATTTTGAGAAGCAATTATAGTTTGTATATTTGAAAAAAAAAAAAAATAATAATAATAATAAGGAAAATATAATGAGTGATTTGCATAAACTATGTCGTACTTGTGGCACAACAATAAATATAAATTATGGTACTAAATTGTTTGAGAATTTTAACTATCATTTAGTAACTTTAATCGAAGACATCACCGACATGCTGGTAAGTAAATTGTTTCATTATATTTTGTTTTCAAAACTTTTTTATAAACATAAATTGCAGATTGATTTTGACAATACCATGCCGGAATACATTTGCATTGCATGTAAATCGATGTTGGATCAAATTGTTAAGTTTCGAACAAACTGCTTGAATACGCATAAGAAACTAATGGAAACTATTAAAAGAAAGAACTTAAATAGTAGAATTGTTCCGGAAAGTTACCTAAAAGCTAATATCGTTTTACATATTGACAATATAGAAAATGCTATATCCGAAAATAGTAATAGCTGTGTTGAGCAACAAGCAAATGCAAGTCTGGGTATTGATACCCATAGTAGTTGCATTGAAACTGTACACGTTCCTTCAAAAAGTAAACCTCAAGTCAAAAATAGAAGGAGATATAAATCTAAAGAAGCCAAGACATGGGTTTGCGAACAGTGTGGTGGGGAATTTAGATGTTCCACATATTTAAAACTTCATATGTTGCGGCACAAAGGAGCTAAGGAATTTGAGTGTGATATTTGTAAAAGAAGGTTCTACACCAGAAATGAGATGGAGCGCCATAAGATTTTACATAGCGATGCTAGACCATACGCCTGTCGTTTCTGTGATAAAACATTTCGTGGGACGAGCAGTAAGGCAGTTCATGAAAGGTTTGTTTAATACAATATAATATATTTTACAAGCCTACAGTTATATTTTTCATTATTTTTTAGAACTCATACAAACGAGCGACCATTTGTTTGTCAGTACTGTGATAAAACATTTACATCAACTTCAATGCGGAAAATGCATGAGCGTGTGCATCTTGTTAATCGAAGCTATCAGTAATCAATACATACAATGTTAAAGTCTTAAAAAATTAATCAACTTTTCTTTTATAGCTGCGAGCCGTGCGACCAATGGTTTTTACGAACTTCACATTTGTTATTACACCAACGGACAAAGCTCCATCAAAATAAATCAGCAAGCGGCTAGCTTTTTTTTTACATACATACATACGTGCATTTATTTGTTTCTAGAGCATACTTATTTTTATTTTTTTTATTTAGAAGAAACAGAACGAATTGAACTAAAAATAATAGTTTCCATGTGATTGTCAATAACAATCAACAGCTGTTGCAATTTTGTGTGAATGGTGAATTCGCTTTCGTTGATTTTACTTTTGGAGGAGCAGCGTATCTGTTCTAAAAAAAATATTAAAATAAAGTATTTAAAATGTTGATAAGATTGAAATATTTTTGATGTTGCAATAAACCGCATCTTAAGTGGAAACATTACATTTTTGCTGTTTCAGTAATGTTGTACTGATAAGCAAGGTCATATTTTACATACCTGCGTATCCATGTAAATGAGCATCATTTGATTTATATTCTTACGGAACCAAATTTAAAAAAATGGTCAAAACTAGTGATATTAATCGTAAAAAGTGCCTTCGCCTCAAAAAGGATGATAAAACGCAACTTATTGCTGCAGTTAGAGCTAGACGTCTACTATGGGATGCGAGGGATAATGAGCACAATGATTTAATAAGTATCAAAGCGGCTTGGAAATCAGTGGCTACTGATCTGGGCAGAGACCGTAAGTTCTTAGAATTAGAAAATTTGAATTCAATGAAATAATTCCATTTCATCTTAAATAGCACAAGAATGCAAGGTCGCTTGGCGCTCACTGCGCCAGAGCTATCGTTACCATTGTAAGAGCGCGCACACCCGCATAAAGCTAGATGGTGATGATGTAGGCGAAGCTGATCCATTAGAAACGCCAGACATTCAATGGGAATTTGCAGAGGATATGTCGTTCCTTCAAGATTTATCAAATAACAAAAAGTAAGTATCTGGCTTGTGGAATTCGCCTCGAACTTAATCTCTGTTAAACATTTCAGCCAGGATTTGGAATCAGTACAATTGGATGAACAACTTCAATCAAGCAACACTATAGTGGAAGAATACATAGATACGGAATACTTGGATAGCGCATACGAAATTAATAATTGCGATGACGATGTAGTAATCGAAGACACTTCTGTTAGCATGGAAGATGAATCCACCGTAAATTCTGTCAATCACACTTTGAGATTATGTTTAAGATTCTTTAAATCATTTGCAGAAGAGAAATGAAGAGAGTCAAATTCAAGATGTGCTATGTAGAACATGTGCGCAACCAGTAAGCTCCCTGACTTGTCAGAACTTATTTAAACCAGAAAGCCATAAACTTTTGTGCCAAATTAAAGCCGTAACTGAATTAAGCGTAAGGCTAAAAAGATGATCAATTTTTGTAGATTCTAACCATATTTGTTATTGTATTTAGTTGAAGCAATCAGAAGATTTATCGGATTTTATTTGCCAATACTGTCAGCAGAATCTGCAAATAGCTACAGAATTTCGCAGAGTTTGCATTGAGTCACAGTCACAAGTCCTGATCAAAGTACAAATTAAGGCGGAAAGCATGGAATCAGAAGTAATAGCATTTCCCGAGTTCAATATGGCTAACAGTCCGAGCAACTCGGAGATAGCTGTAGAAGAGCAACGACTGGAAAATGCCGAAATTTCAGAAGATGAACATTATTATGAGGAAGTTGAAGTACAACCACTACAATCACTAACATCACCACCACCGCCGGCCAACGAGAACTTCAATAGGGAGACAAAAAAACAAAAGTGTCAATGCCATGAGTGTGGATTGACATTTACCAGTCAGGATTTACTAAAAATGCACATGCATCAGTGTCATAACATGCAGCTTCATACTCGGTTTGTGTTAATAAATACATGAGTATGTAAATATCCGTTTTAAGCTAATATATAATTTTAGATTTGTGTGCAAACATTGTGGACATGATTTCAAGTACTCTGCACCCCTCGTGGAGCATCTGAAGAGTATCGGAATTTATTTTGGATACAAGTGCGAGGACTGTGGTCAAAAGTTCCATAGTAGACATTTTCTTAAGAAGCATAAGAGACGAGTTCATGGACAGGCCGACGAACACATTTGCCACATGTGCGGTAAAAATTTCACCACGGGATTTAATCTAAGAAACCACCTAGTGCGCCACTCAGGCAACCGTCCTCACAAGTGCAAATTATGTAGTGCTGCTTTTTCGACGACAGCCGAATTAAATAATCACCAGCGCACCCACGACAATGTGCGTCCATATCCATGTCGTTATGCTTGCGGCAAATCATTTCGTCACTGCAGCAATCGCAGCACACATGAGAGGTAAGAAAGTCAAATATTTAAGATATTGGTATTTAAATTAAACATATTTGCAGAGTACACATGGCTGGTAATCTACGACCTTTCCAATGCGACTACTGCGACAAAACGTTTGTGACCAAAGGCGATTGCCGCGCGCATCAAGTAGTTCACACGATGAGCCGTGATTTTAGGTAATTGTTAAAAATATATATATATATACACACTTTTGTGTGAAGCTATTTATACTTGTTTTTAATCTGATTTCCAGCTGTGACATTTGTGAGCAAAGTTTTAAGCTGCAGAAGCATTATATACAACACTTGACCACCAAGTCACATAAAAAAGTGGAGGAGCACGTCAAGTCTTTGAAGCAAAAGGAATCGATGGCTTAAATATCATTATGCATAAAGAAATTTCAAATTGAGTGCTACTTTTAAGTATTTACTAATTGCTAGAAAAAAAAGCAACTTGAAGTCTATATAGTTATTTTTAAAATCTAATTAACAAATATGAATAATATACTAATGAATAGTAAGAGTTGATATTTTCCATAAAATCCATAAAAAAGTTTAATCAGATTTCATTTATCCTTATATTACCTGTATGATATAGCTTGATTTAATAATAAATAGGAACTCGTTAAAAAGATACAAATTAAAAGATGAAACTATTTTTATATAAAGAACACACTGAAATGTTTTAAAGTTCAACTTTAATAGCTAAAATATCAAATATATAAATGCAAGCAATTGTTGGATTTTAATATAATTAAGTCACAAATAAATGGGAGACAGACATTTGAAATTCGCCTTTGCTTTAATGATCACCAATTCCATTGCCATTTTGCTTGGTATTATCGCCGGATGCAATAAACGCGGTCACATCTAGCTTTGTAGCCAGGGCGACTACCACGTCCTTAGATTGTGCATTCTGTTTAACAATTAAAACACTGGGATCAACTTCTAGCACTCGCGCCAGCTTGCCTAATATATCAGTCTCCGTCAGACGAATGATTCGCTTGTTAAGAGCCTTAATCGCAGGGTCACTCAGTTTACGATTCATGCTGACGATCTGGCTCAGGAGGGTTTCCTGTGTCACAACGCCCAAAACGCTTCTGTAAAGAGATTGTGGAATTAAGCAGCACCATATTGATTATTTATACCCTTTCCATACCTGTCATTCTTGTCGACCATGGCCAGCTGATCCACGCGATGTTTCTTCATGAGCGCAATGGCACCATCAAAAGTTTCGTCCGACTTTATCAATGCGATTGGGCTGGGCAGTTCAAGCTGGGCTATGGGCACATTCCACCACCAGTGACTATGCTCGTTAACTGGCTGCTTGAAGCCGCGGGCCTCCATCCAATTGTCGGATACGAACTTGGTCATATAGTTGCGAATGCCGTCGGGCAGGATAACTACACAGCGCTGACCAGGCTTAAGGGTGCGTGCATGCTCCAGTGCTGCATGCATTGCGCCACCGCTTGAGCCGCCACAGAGCAGACCCTCCTCAGCATTTAGCCGACGACTCATGGGGAAGCAGTCAGAATCGTAGATTTTCGTCCATACATCAACGACCGTCTGGTCAAAGACAGTGGGCGGAAAGTCATAGCCAATGCCCTCGACCTCATAGAACTGAACATCAGTTTTGTTTAGCTCCTGTGGCCGGGCCAGCACGGATCCAAATGGATCCACGCCCACAACGCGACAGTTGGGTACTTGCTCCTTGATTTTCCGACCGATACCGGTAATAGTGCCCGCAGTGCCAGCTGCAATTACAACCATATCCACTTTATTATCCAGCTGCCACAGTATTTCAGAGGCTGTGCCATCGTAATGTGCCAAAGGATTGCCCGCATTGCGATACTGATCCAGCACAATAGAGTTGGGTGTCTGGCGCTGCAGCTCTTGGGCCACGTAAATAAGACCCTCCGGCGAGTCATAAGCCGCTTCCGTGGGCGTGCGAATGATCTTGGCGCCCAGGGCACGCAGTGCATACACCTTTTCATTGGACATCTTTTCAGGCATGACAATGATGCACTTGTAGCCTCTTACGGCGCAGGCCATCGCCAATCCAATGCCTGTGTTTCCAGAGGTCGGTTCTATGATAGTATAGCCCGGTTTCAACAGGCCTTTCTCCTCCGCATCCTGCACCATACGGTAGCCAATGCGATCCTTCACCGAGCCACCCGGATTCAAGAACTCGCACTTGGCATCTAAAACGGAAATACAAACAATTTAGCACGTCCCGTCTAATTACACTACAACTGCGAAGCATTACAGTGCACTTAATTTGATTTTATATTAGGAACAAATATTCAATTTATAAACAAGAGATAGTGAAAGTTAATCAGTTCTAATTATGAAACGTGTTGCTCGTGCAAAACCTGATGAGTATATTTATTTTCTTATAGTAATATTTATAGTGTGCATAGATGATACAGATTCGTTCGTTTCAGAAGAGATATTTTATTTTTTGTGCATACTCACACATCTCACACTGAATGCCCTCCTTAGCCGGTATATGGTTGAGCTTGACCAGGGGCGTGCAGCCAATCACTGTTAGAATATCCGGTGAAATCTTCTTCTCGTGCGCAAAGCCACGTTGTGTATGCGGCGATTGCTCCTTGGTGCCCAGATGCCAGGTGCATTTCGAGGGCTTGCCGGGATCTATGAAATTGGCCGGACGCTCGTAGCTCGCAGACATTTTCTCTGGAATTGTTAAACGTGGATGTGAGTGAATAATTCAGAGCACGTTACGTGTTGCTCCGCTGCCGTTGGCTATTGAAATGAGCCGCTGAATGAGCTGTTCACCCGACAACATCTGGCATCTGGAGTGGGGTCACTGAGGCGTTGAAACGAGCTTGTATTATCAGCAATTTATAATTTAGTTTATTATTGAATAATATATCACATTGTGATGTTATTATTGTTACCATGTCATCGCCACTTCTATTTCGCATAGTCAAGAGAATTACGTAGAAGATGAAATGATTTTGCACTTTTTTTCTGGTTGTTTACAATTAACAAACGAGATCTAACATTATGGCTTCATCAATTTCAATCGACACGGCATTTGCCTATATATTTTTGTTACAACAGGTTCTTCTGCACACCGGCAAGGAAATGCAGGTACACACACATACACATGATGCATTTCAAGTGCATTGAACCTTGGCAGGCAGGAAAACTTCTTTATGTAACTATGTATATACATTGCATTGTTATCTTTAAATGGCCAACATGAATACATACATACGTGTATTTTTTATCAATATATTTATAAATTTCTCTTATCACTCTGTTTATATTCTTACCTGTTTATATGATATGGATATATCTATTTAATAAGCAATTAATGTAAATTGATATGTCTTTACAGAATAATTATGTATATATAACTGTATATAGCCAACCAGTTATTGACTATGATTTTTTATAACGAAATAAGAGACACGTGAAATATACAGTTGTTCGTTGTTGTTGCTTCCCATAGATCCGTTCCTATTCTGGCAGACTCAAACGTATAAGTGCGCTGTTATATACGCACTTATACGCACGCACACATGCACACGCGTGTGTATGTGTGTGTGTGACCACGCTAAGTTGAGCAGTGCTGTAAAAGCTGAGTTAAGTGTTGCTAAATAATAAATTCCCATGAAGGAGTTGAATTTGATTTTGAAATATTCAAACATGCAAATGAAATGTACGTGTGCATTTGATGTGTAAATTAATTTGTTTTCCATACAAATTGTTAATATATTTATTATTTTCATGTGTTATTCTCATTGGTTTATTAATTACAGTAAAACTCGCGTTTAATAGTTTCCTTCAAATCGAAAAAGCTTTTCTGTTTTGGAAGTTTGCAAACTGATTTGCAAATGATTCTGATAAAGCTTTTATTTAAAATGAAAAACGAACTCTTTACGTAAATATGAGCTCATAGCGGTCAAATTATGAGTATTTGAATTTATTGAGAGTTATATATAAAATAAAGGTAAAGTTATGAGAGAGGCACTTTACCTCTATTTTACAAATATAAGATAAATTTAAAAAAAATAATAATAAATGTTCTTATGCTAAAATACAACTGCTTGCAAAGGTTAATTCATATCTCATACATTTTGCGGTATACCAAGTAAAAGATTAAACAAATTTTTTTTTGCGCGCAAGCTTTTTGAATTTTGTGGGAAAATAAAATAGGAAGTGATAAGCGCTACTTCAGATTCAACTAAGTCAATAGAGCCAATTGAGCAAGTCCACTCATTGCTGTCGCTTTTGACTCTCGGCAATTAGATTATTTGCTGAAACAACTACAATATATATACATACATACATATATGTTTGTACGTCACGTACTTATCAGATTTATTATGTCTTATCGTAATGAGAATTGTGTAGGTAAGTAAATATACATATTTATGTACCTACCTTAAACATTAGCAGTATATAAAATAATAAAAATTTAATATTTGCTTTTGAAAACAAAAACGTGTGATTATAGATAACAACTTATCAAACGTGTCATTATTTATTATGGCTGCTTGTATTATAAAGTTCTTCGTATCAAATCCGTAAAGAGTTTTCAAATTCGTTCATAATTTCAATTATTGGATCATTTATGTATGTGCGTACCTCCCAGTTAGTCGCAAAATCCCCATGATTCCACAACGGATCATCCATGTGATGCATGACCTTATTGGGCAGAGTATCAGCCAATCTTTCGACGTCTACAACTGCGGCCATTTCATCATTATCTGAGTACCACAGATGTGTCTGGCAGGTAATTAAATGGGTTGGATAATCTGGCGGCACTTCCGCATTATATACAATCAGATTCTTCTTCACACCAAAGTCATAGGGTCTAAAGTGCCCCGATTGTTGTTCCTGTAGATAGTGCAAGAACTGATTGGTGGAAACTCCGGCGGGTGTTGTTATTGCATTGATTGCAGTTGCAGTCTATGGGAGGAGGATGTTCAATATGGTGACTTTTAATTTAAAAATGTAGGCTCACCGAATTGGATCGCCCATCGGGGCTGGAGTTATGCAAGCGTTTGCAGTATTTGAGAAACCTTGAGTCCGGCCCGCATGTATTGTACAGTAGAGCCAGTAAAAAATCATTGTAGGGCAGAAACTCCATCGACTCCAACATTAGGGCATAAGGGGTTTGATGACCCAGATACGGTCCAGTCACTCGGGCTAGCAGACTGTCCATGTTGTTCATGTATGCCACGGGGGCCAACAACTGAGCTGTCTTTATCTTGGCATTGTACTCGGGACGTGCGGACATTAGTGCTAGAAAAACTGTCGTGCCCTGTGAGTGTCCAACATAATGAATCGATTGCTGACCCTGTCCGTTTGTCCTTAAGGCATAATCGATCATAGCCGCAATATCAAAGTAGCCGATTTCATGCCAGCTAAAGCGCCAGAAGTACGGATGCTGTGTGGACAGCCAAGTGTGGTTGCGCGAGTACGTATTGCCACGTGCATTGCCTATCCACACATCATAGCCGGCATCGACCAGTTGAAAGGCCAGAGCATTATCCGGACCCATCGAGATCCAATTGTCGGAGCTACCCGATATGCCATGCTGCATGAGAACAATGGGGCGATTGGCTTTCTGATTTTGCAGCTTGTGCGAATAGGGTATGCGAAAGACTCCAATTATGTAGCCATCCTCAGTGGGAACATGATGCAGCTCTGCCGGATATTCATGAGCCCTAATGCGATCGTCCTATGATTAAGTAACTTCTTAAGTAAGTTCTCTGCTTATTCGTCTACAGCTTTTTTTACTTGCCGTCTTCAGTCGAGGGTTCAGCTTCAGGTGTCCATCTGGATCGTTGAATAGCTGATAGAAATCAACGCCATCAAAATTATATGCGTCCAATCCAGCTGGCGCACATTGAGCAACTGTCAATAGGCACAGAAGCGACAGAGCAGCGATCAAGCATTGATCCATGTTGCAGAGGGACTGATGATTTCCAATACAAAGCAAGTATAAATAAAGACCTTAACGGAAGACTTTACCCTAATCTGGCGATAAGAGTTAATCGAAAGCTAGGTACTAAAACTGAAGTGGATAATAAAATTCATTCATCTAAAAATACTTTAGTATTAAGGTATATACATTTATTCTTGCTTCGATACACATTAAACAAAATGTATTCAACAGCCCACTCGAGCCGGAATTTGTTTTATTTGATTATCTGTGCCCACTTTGAGCACGGCTGACATGCCCTGCACAGTGTGGGCTTCGATGTGACAGTGGTAGCTCCAGAAGCCGGGATTATCAGAGATGAAACGCAAAATCACGTAGCCTAATCCGGGTACCTGGACAGTGTCCTTGGCAACGGCGGCATAGTCATCGGACAGACGAGGCAAACGTCCTCGACGATCCAGCTCGCGTATCTGTCGGAGAGAAATAATATTAAATAAATAATATTCGATGAATAATACTATAATATTTAGCTAGTTAGTCTTACATTCCTCAGGTCATTCAGGTTGCCCAGCACTCCCTGGCCGACCAAGCGGAAGGTGAAGCCATGTATATGAATGGGATGTGTGGGCTCCATATAGTTGGCCACAACCATTTCGATGGCCCGATATGCAGGCAGGCGTATGACATGAACCCCCTCGCATAGCTCCCGCGCACAGTTGCGTCCTTGTGCAGCCATCGAGGTACGATTGCAATAGTAGCCATCGTCCTTGTACAGATGACGCCCCTGCAGCAACGAAATGCCCGACGGATTGTAACTAATCTCGTCGATTTGGAAGAGGAGTTCACCATTCGGTGCCTGGCGTGTGCTCAGACTGGAATAGTGCGTCAGAAACTTTGTATACCTTGGCCAAGGCACTGGCTCAACGGAGCGCAGCGACAACGTGCCCACATCTTGGTCTTTGTTGAATTGACGTAAGGTTGAAGAAATGCCGTTCGACGGCTTGAAACGAAAATCATTGATGAATAGAGGAGGTGCGCCCTGATCTCTGGCCTCGCGGCTTTCCAGTATAGCACCCTGGGGCAACTCACTACGAGCAGCCCCGCGATAGCTGAGCACTGCACCTTGATAGAGTTTCCTATTCTCACACTGCTCATAGCCACGGACGCGCACCCAATAGTTCTTGGCATACTGATTAGCCTCTAACACAAAGTCGAAGCGTTCCGCTGAGGTCAGAAAGAAGCCATCAGCCAGCACGGGCTCAATGTCATTACCATCGGTGCTGATGATCAGCAGTTTATGCTGCTCAATGGAGAACTCGACGGGACAATTGAAGATGCCGTTGAGCACAATTCGCATGCGATAGCGATAGCCAGGCGTCACACGTAGCCGCTCGTAGCGATGCCTGGCATCCTGGTCGGGCAGCTGGCTGAGATGGTTGCGACCCTTGCCATTGATCAGTATATTGCGCACCTGCTGAATATCGTAGTCATAGAATATATCCTGCACGATCAGGGCATGCTCCACCAGATCGTAATCGTATAGGCGCGCATGGGGGTTCGCCTGATGTGGCTGGCGCACTATGAAGTTGCCGGCCACACCGAAGCCACGCTGCCAGCCCATGTGGCTGTGGTACCAGAGACTGCCACTGCGATCGGCCACAATCTCATAACGAAACGCTTGTGCTGGCTCCACCGGATACTGGGTGACATAAGGCACGCCATCCATTTCGGGATTTCGACTCGTGTGGATGCCATGCCAGTGCATAGTGGTGGGCTCATTCAGATAGTTCAGCACATCGATAATCACTGTGTCGTTCTCACACAGCTCGATGGCCGGGCCGGGCACCATGCGATTGATCGCCATAACGGGCGTTGCAACGCCGTCTCCATAGATACACTTCTCCTCGGTACAGCCGCGCTCATCCGTCTGGCAACGCCGGCATTCCGGACCCAAGCGACGATAGTTGTGCACCACCAGCTGGTAGTAGCAGCTCTGGCTCTGGCCCTGCTGGCAAACGCGACGACAGGGATGTCGCTCAAAGCCACCGAAAGTGGATATATCCGCCTGGCCGTAGTCATCCTTCAGTTGCAGACCTGCACTCAAATGACTCACCTTATTGGTGGTTTTATTTCTATGCGACCAGGGAAACATGAGCCAATCCATTTTCGCACTTGACTCCGTTTCCTGCTGGGCCAGTGCAAGTTGCACAAGACACCATATCAAGCAGATTAGCTGCCAACTATAATGGCTTTTACTTTTCGTAACTATCATGACAAATCTCAACCTTCAACTGCGCCCAAAGGCCTAGTGCAACGCCCGAAGAAAGTTTGGAAATTGAAACCAATTGGATTTGGGCATGCGCAGCACGTGCAAATTACAAAAGCTGAGCTGCATTTTATTTGCCATTAATTGATCGAAGACTAAGAACGCAAAATATGCGAGAACGACTAATTAATACTCTGTATGTGCGAGGGAAAACATCCTTAGCTCAAGCTGAAAATTTAAGTTAGAAAGGTTTGTTCAAATGGAAACATCTATTGATGAGGCTTTACAATTTTGAGAGATATTACTTTATTGAATATTAATAAAAGTAATGTTTGTATTATGTAAATGTTAATATAAATACTATGCAAAGCAGAAAATTTTTAGAAGTATCATACTATGAATGAAAAATGTTTGTGTAAATAAATCCAAAATATATATGTACCCTGGTCATCGCTAAATTGATTGAATGATTCATTAAATTTTATATGAATAAAATAAAACATATGTATAAGTAAAAATTGATTAAAAATCATTGAATAAAAAATCAACTTTTTAAATTACTTTTCTCATTTATTTTTGTTTAATTTATATGAAAATTGCTGATGAAATATTTAAGAGTTAATCAAACTTTTGCTTAGAGAATTTAGGTCTCAGCTTCCGGCATTGGATCAGAGGGTGATACTGTCGGTGGTACGCTGGCCGTACTCATTATACTAATAACGCCACAGGCAATGGGCTCTCCCACGGACATCTCCTCGTTCTGGTATGCCAGGGCATTGGGCACGGTAAGCGACGAGGAGAAGACCTCAGCATTGAGTGCCGTGTTCAGATCTATGGGTTTGCTATGTATGACGACGGAACGCCCAACGATACCATTGAAGCCAAAGAGCTGTAGGTAGATGCTCATGAAGACGGCCGAGACTTTCCCGTCTGGTTTCACCTCCAAGTTCCCAAGCTGCCAAGAGGTTTATGAGTTGCATGGCTTAACTGGATTGCTGGCAATGAGTTCGATGACTTACAAAGTTATTGGGAAACTGCCCGCCAGTTGACTTGCAGCCCCCAATGATATCTCCATAAGTGTGAATGTGCAGAGCGTGCTTGCCAGGCGGCAGCCCGGTCATATTGATCGTTACCTTGATGTCACTGTTGTAGGGCAGCTGCTGGAAGGTTATCATCCCGGTTGCACCCGGCGCGTCGCCCTCGCCGCTTATTAAGGCACCCGCCTGCCACTGTGGCACCTGCGAGGAGAGGTAAAAGCAGTTGTTTAGAGCCGTCACAGAGTGGGACAAAAACCTACAAAGGAGTAGCCCACATATGGCGGGTGCGGCTGGAGCAGAGGACTTAGTAGTGCGGCGGCACCGATCCCACCAATGACTGGACCAATGCCAGCTAGTGGCACCGACATACGTTCGTAGCGTTTCACCTTTGTGCCGGCCACCACTTTGATATCGTCGATATTGCGGGTCAGATTTGATGGCCCGGGCCTCAGTCGATCTAACAGATTTTGCGCGCTGCCAGGCACAAAAATGCTATTTAATAGCATAAATGCCAATATAGGCTTGAAGCGGAACATCGCGGTTAATTACTATCAGATTGGGTTCCTATACAGAATCTGTTGGCTCCCTCCACTGGGAACTGCTGCCGTTGTCTGTGAGTCGCTTGACCAAACTGAACCGAATGCACTGTGTCACTTGGCATTTAGACGACTTCGACATGGATTTCATGCTGATTGAACACGTTAATTGCTTCGGCTGCGTACAGTTGGCTATATCACTAGTATGGATGATGACTACTCAATGGCAATTGAGTGTCGCGTGTGTGATGCTTGGCTACCTGACTGTCTGTCTGTCTGTCTCTCCGTCCAGGGGTGTAGTTACCAATCGCCGCACCAAGCTTTGTAATTCTAATTAACCCCAATCCGAAGATATTATAAAAATTTGATGCATTAAAAATACATTTTCAGAATATTCGCATATTCGTAGTCCCCCTTTCGTGTCCCCGTCTCTGTATAATTAGAGTACAAATTGGGTTAGGGGTAAAAAACACATATCTAAAATTAGATCAACATTAATCGGATTCGTATAATCGTATTGAAAGCAAATATTTTAGCTCTACAAAATTGAACGATATATTTTTATCTAGATGACACAAATTGTTAAAGCTTTCTATAACTCTCAATTAACAATTAACATTGGGACACATTTCGTTTAGGTGTTTTACAATATTGTTAAATTTGGGTGATAGTCAGCTCAGACGGAGGGTAAGTAAAAGCTATGGAAGTTTCTAGCATAAATAAATATCAATATTGGTAACTATTATAAGACATTGAGATATTGCTTTTGTTTTACTGGGTCAACGGTAATCTCCACGTTGAGAGTCGCCCTGGTAACGTTGATTAAAGCCGCCTCCACGTCCGCCATTGTGGTAAGCCCCACGTCCGCCAGCCTGAGGATTCCAGCCAGTGCCTTGTACACGGCCGCTGCTATTGATAAACTGCTCGCGCTGTTGCTGCGGGTGTTGATCCTGATGTTGTTGTTTCCAGTTCTGGCCTCCACCACCACGTCCGCCGCCACGCCCACCACCGCCACCTTGTCCACCTCCGCGACCGCCACGAAAATTACCGCCACCACCACCGCCACCGCGGCCGCCTCCTTGTCCGCCAGCACGTTGTTGTTGCCAGGAAGGCATCTCCGGCGGAGGTGGAGCATGCTCGTTTGCACGTCCACCTCGATCAGGCACATTTCCAATTACATGTTTCTCGATTTTAGATGCTGTATTCTTGCGCACATTCACCGAACTAGTCTTTTCAATGATCGCTAAATCAGCGCGCGCTGCCAGCAGCGCCACAATATTGGTTTCATCGCCACCATCCTTAAGCTTCTCGATTTCCTTCAGCTTCCGCTGAAAACGATCAGCGATCTCGGTTTGACGATTTTTCATGCCCTCCGACCATTGAAAGCTTTGAACAGTCGCCTCCAGACGGGTTAACATCATTTGACGGCGCAGATTATACTCGGCGTCCAGATCTCTGTGCATAGTCTCCAGAATACGCCACTGAGCATCAGTCAATGGTTCGTTTGTACTCAGCAAGGGTTCGCCGATCACAGCCGGGCTAATTTGCTTCAGTCGTTGCGCCAGCTTGGGGATCATTCGCTCGAAGAGCATTTTCGCATTGATGTTTTTCGGTATCTCCCCCATTTGGAGATCAGTGGTCAGCTGCTGCATAGTCTCCTGTAGATGCGATTCAGTCTTCGATTTCTTACTGGGCGGCTCGACAGGCTGCAGCTTCAACGACATCTTTGTGGCCATTAGCTCTGATGTAAGATAATCGAGGAGAAGCAGAAGGGATTGACGTGTTTGGAAACGTTCCGACATAGGCACTGCGACGAACTGACGATAGGGGCATCCCAACTCAGTCAACAATAGCGACAGTTCGAAAACAAATTCGTCATGGTCCTTACTGCTAGAAGCTACATGCTCATCGGTCTTCCTCAGCACATGCAACTGATTGGCCAGCCAATAAATCACTTCGCGTAACTCTGCGTTGCCTATACCATTGTCTAAGAATTGATTTAGACTCTTTTGCTCAATATTTTTATAGCCAAGTGCATCTAAAGAATCTATAATATCCAATTCAAGATCCATTGCCGGCTTTTCCCTTTTTTCCAATGTTGTTTTCGTTTTCTTCCAGCTGCCAATTATTGGATGTTGGTCACACTCATTTATGTGTCACATTTAACAGTGAGAAATTTTAACATGCTGACAACTGTTACGAACAGCGGAATAACAGTTGTCCGTTATTCTTGGTCAGCTTGAAAAAATATGTTTGTTGCCTTTTGTATTGTATTATACGGTTTTTGATTTTGGTTTAATATTAATTTACTTAGGTCTAATGAGCTTTTCTTCTGCGGCAAATTTAAACATTAGCTTGTTCGATATATTGTTTAAGATTGTTCTATCGTTCATTTATCGAATTGGTTGCTAAGAAACGAATGAACTCTGGAACATACTTGTTCTTTAGAAATCATGACTGTTTACATACATGTTTACAAAAGCATTGTTATCGCTGTCAATATTAATCGGATCATATCGATTTGTTAACATGAACAGTTTACAGTGATGCGAGTTTTCTATGCACTTTTCTAAAGATCTTTTATGCAGCATATGCATTCATATAACTTCATTTATTGTAGTATATTAGCTTTAGTATAATTTATATATATATATATATGGTTTTTATAAGTGTAGTACATATAGATATATTTGTTCATATATATCATGTATATATGTGTATTTTTTGTAAAGCAGGAAGTTTTAGGATTCGCAAGAGTAACGCCTTTGGTGTTACCAATTTTACATTTTTGTTTAATATTTTTTTTGTTATACATACAACACTTACATTATTACTTTCAATGAACACACATATTTAGCTAATTAATGTATACAATCATAATCGTAATATTCAGTTACTTCATGTCTTCCAAAACGCTCTAAAACTAATAGAAACAATATAATCCACGACTTATACCGACACAATTTCGTTTTCAGACACGAAAAAAAAAATCATATAAAGAAAATAAATGAATAAAAGAAATACATAAATTGTTTCGCTGCAGCAGCTACGCAATGGCACAAAAATAAATTCCGCGCAAGAAGTTCAAAGTAGTCAACCCATTGGCGACATTCGCTTAAGTGTAACTATACTGATTATCAATGGCACGTCCCGTGCTCTCGGCTCCTGATGTTGCACCGCTACTGCCGCTAGTACCAGGTGCAGCACCACTGCTACCACTGGCCCCCGCATCAACGGAATGCCGTGTTGCCCCAACTCCCTGATGCGGTGCCTGCAGTGAAGCATTGGATGCACGCAGATGCGGCTGCGGCTGATCGAGAAATACTTGACCATTCGGCGGCGAATTGTGCACGGTCAGCGATGTGGAATCCAAGTGGAAGTAGACTTGCTCCGGAAAAAAGACGTGTGTTGGCTCCTGTGGCAGTTCGATTTCGTTTGTCTTTAGGCGAACACTTAGGTTCATGGTGATCACTTCGTTGCACTGTAATTGATTGGATGGATTAGATTTCTGAACGCAAATCATATGGTTTCAGTTTATGCTAAAACGGCTTGGACACGAAACATGCGACAGTTACAAAGGCATTCAAACTACACACATGAGAACGACAGGAAAAATGGAAACACTCAAAAAATTAAGTTAAATTAAATTAAAATATAAATAAACTATTTTTTTTTTTTCTATATTGGACATATAGATCTTAAATTTCACATTTGTCATACTAATAATCTGAAAAATATTTATGGAATTTAATCCAAAAACTTTTGTAGACATGTGTATATAAGTGCAGTTTTAGTATTCTAGTTTAATCTCTTTTATCAAACCATTTTTATAAATTTAAAATTTTATTTTTAATACCTAAGCTATAATATATTGCCTATTGGAAATGTACCTCTTCCTCACGCTTTATAGAATTATGAGTATGAAATAAAAAAAAAACTTGCAAAATCAAATAAAGGAAAATAAAAACCATCACTGACACTGAATTGACTCCAAAATTTTGGCTATCTCACATGTCTCGGCGATGGATGTCCATTGCTTGTGCCAGAGGTGCTGGCAATGTTGCTCGCTCCATCGGTGCCCGGCTCATGCGCAGTGGCCGCAATTGTTGTTATGGGAGCGCTATCATTCAGTCTGCTCGTGTGATGCACCCAATCGGTGAGCGTCACATCCGATGTGCCGCCCGACTCGAGAGGTATGGGATTGTGTCGAAAATGTTCGAGCATCTCTTGAATGGTGGGGAACCACAGATGTTGCACTCGGCACTGGCCCTTTTCGGAGATTGTCAGTCGCAGATGTTTGGCACGTCCTTGAAAATTGAATGTAAGCACAAATTCGCCGCGTCGAGTTTCGCTTTGCCGGACCAGAAAGTAGCCATGACCCGCTGCCTCCGACTGCAACACCATGCGAGCGGCTTCGGCGCGCGGCAATGTGCCGTGGAACCATGGAAACAGGCGCATCTCTGCTGTCAAATCTGCCACATTTATATCGGCTTCTGTTTCAATCAGTTCGTTGCCATCGAAATTGCTGGAGGCGGACAAACGCTGCTCCCCCCGCTCACCGCGCGTCGGCCGCGATGGTATTTCCGGTGGAGTGCTGCTCAGCTCGTTGCTAATTTGGGAAATGGCATTCAAATCATTGGCGGAAGCTGCATTCGTGGTACTGTTCCCGGCTAATGCAATGACCAAAGAGCTATCTGCTGACTGTGAATTGACCAGATTGCCATTGGAGCCACCCAGCAGAGGACCGCCCTGCTGTTGATATTGAGGATTTTGTATCCCACCCAAGGCACCACTAGCGCCGCTTGTTATTGGATTGGGGTTTGTGGTCACTGGCGAAGTTTGCATAGCTGCCGCAATGACATCTGAGTCCAGAATAGGCTGCTGTGTTGGCGGCTTGCGCATGCAGTACCGTATTGTGGCCAACCAGCTGCGCATGTCGTCGGCGCTCTCTGCCTCGATTACGTATTCCATGTTGTTATCGGCCTTCAGCACAAACGTGTTCATTCGATCCGGCATCTCCAGTGTGGTTGTTTCACGTGCCTCCGAAATAAGAAAGCAAAAGACACCGCTTCGTGGCTTTGTGGATCTCGGCGGCGTATAGAATTCAAGCATATAACCGCCCACGGCCTTGACCAGTGCCAGGCGGCATTTCTCCCATTTCTGTGTGCCCGTCGTCTGGTCTAAGCTCTCAGCAGTCAAATTGTTAACAATGCCCTCCTTGCGGCACTCCACCACGATTTTTGCCAATTTGGTTTTGTTGCTTTGCTTGCTGCTGCCAACGCCGTCAATATCGTCTGAGTTCTTGTGAAAGAAAGCCTGCAAAAATAGGAATTTCTGAAGTTAAACATTGAATTATCTGTCTGCTGCACATCTCTCGCTCACCTTGCCCTTACGCAGACCCTTGAAAGAGAGGCGACGTAGCAAAGATTTAGAAAACAACCGCGACACCTCATGCTCCTCCGTTTCAAACTGATGATTGTGATGCTCACCACCACCGCCACCTGTGCCGTCGAAAATAATATTTGTCTTTAAATTGTTACGTTGCCTG
The DNA here is from genome assembly GCA_030914335.1 of Drosophila borborema. NCBI lineage: Eukaryota > Metazoa > Arthropoda > Insecta > Diptera > Drosophilidae > Drosophila > Drosophila borborema. The sequence continues at coordinate 7,709,773 of JAUESP010000306.1, read as the reverse complement.
TTGAACTCGGCATCGTAGTGCTCCGAGAAGATTTCCACAAACTTTTGAGAAAAACTGTGGTATTGTATGTTACGGGCCACATCTGGTGGCAAATTTCCATTGATGTACTTAATGCATTCCTTAACAAAGTTGCTAGCCGCAACTCGTGCGTGACGATCGCAAAACTCTTCCCAACTTGTACAGTCATATGTATAAGAAGAGAGTCCTATTGCATTTCCAGTCCCCATTGGGGCTGGTATCAAATCCCTGCCGCCGGGAGTATCTAAACTTGTAGTCGGCCCAACGTAGCCGCTCGCGCTAAAAGCGCTTGCGTTGACAGCTGCGCTATTGCCACCCATGTGCACAAAGGACTGCTGCTGTCTGTGTGGGTGGCGGCGCGGCTCCGACTCACTATGCCCGTTAATATTCAGTTTGATGGAAGCGTTACCTAGCAGACGTGTAAAGAGTTGCACTCCTCTCTATATTAAATAAATTTGAAATTAATTAATTAATCAACAAAAAATAATATTTAAAAGTTTAAGAAATAGGGTGCAAATTATTTTTGAACTACTAACGGAATATACAATAAATTTCCTTGTTCATTTAACCATTTTTCCTACTGGGTAAATGAACCAGCTCATGGAATGAGCGACAGCACCTTCTGCGCTTACGTTGCTCATTTTGCGTATAATTTACATATTACGTACTTACTCTTACGTACTATTTTTATTATAAATGGTACTTTACGTAAAGCGTAGGCGTATTAACGTATCTACACATATACACACCGCATATCTGCGACTGTATATGGCATGTCAGTGTGTGTGATATGGCTGCTGTTTTGATTCTGTTTTGCAAATTTGATGATAAGGTGGAGTCAGCGTATTCTGAGTCAAAGCCATTTTAATGTCTTCTATAATTTTACTTTCTCGTTTGACGGAATGCAAATTGCCCACAGCTAAACACTCGTATGTGTATATTACACCTACACATTGGTTCTCGGCGTTACATTTTTTCACTGATTCCAATTACACTTACTTGTTACTTATTTAGTTATTTACAGCAGCAAAATGTACTGTTAAATATGGGTTTTCACTTTTTTGTGTGTTATAATTCACTTTTCTTTTCTGCTATTATTTTATTTTCCCGAGAAGAAAAACACAACGCAATATAATCGTTAATCGTACAAGCTTCAGAGTATCGCTAATCGGTATTTATTTATCTATCGGCAAGCCTCTATATTATCGGAGAATTCGATTGCACGGATATTAAATTCTTAGTATTATTTTTTGCCGCCGGTTTGATTTTTATAATCAAATTTGAATAAAAAATTCCCAACAATAATATAACGAGAAATATTGCAAAAATGCATTGCATTGCACCATTTGACCACCACAATATAAAAATATGTCTTAAATTGTTCATAATCGCCAATATAATAATTATTACTCCGCTTTTAATTTTCAACTCGATGAAAGGGAAAAAAAGCAATTTTGTTAGGTTTAGTTCAAATCTCACATTTTTATTGTTTCTATATGTCTCGAAATTGCATTTACTTAAAATTAATATGTAACTACTATGAATATATTTATAGTTATGTAATATTGTTGGTTTTTCTTTTCTGATCGTTATAAATAATTAAAATTTTTGAAACTTAATTTGTGAAACACACCAAGTGCAACATTTTTTTTCTTTAAAACAGTTATTATTTAAAACGAACACATGCATTTTGGCAAAACATCATATTCATTGTATAAATGTACGAGTGAACATGTTAAAAAAAAGGCCATGGAAATGCATCCACCAATGTGTCTGAGGAAGGTAAATACGAAATCTGATATTCAAATGCGGGCGCACTTACTAACTATTATTATTTGTGATTGTGGATATTAAAATTAGGTATTTACAGAAAATGTCACTAATTTGATAGTTGATTCGAATTTTATATTTTGTGAATTTGTTTTTCTCGATTATCATGTATATGGAAATGTTGAAAATGCATTTAAAACTAGATGAACAAATTTAAATCTCAACAGTTGCAAAATACACGAAAAAAAAACTCTAATCTACAGTATACACAAGTTAGTATGTAAATCAAAATGCTGCTTAAATCTGTTCGAGATAAGAGCGCATCGGAAATCTTTCATTTGCTTAAATTTCAATAGTACGGTCAGCATAAACGCGGCTTCAATGTTTGATCTGTGTAACAAAATTACATTTTAGATTAAAGCATAAATTTACATTTTTGGGGTGTTCAAAAATCGTTGTCACTTATATTAAAACTACGTACATTTATTATTCGGTTTTGCTGTTACTTCACTAAATTAGAATTACCTAACTTAAAAAAATTTGATACGTATAAGTAAAGAATACGTATGTTATTAAGAGAGAATTTATAGTATTTGTATTGCTGTGTTTTGCTTGTTCTTCTCTTTTTTCGTTTTGTTTTTAATTCTGTTTAAAGATAGAATACACTCAGACTTCCAATTGTTTTGATGGTTGATGCGCAATAAACGGTTCACTCCACATCCGCCTTAAATCTCCCTAAGAAGATAATATAATAAATTATTAAATAAATTTGATAACAGGGATTGAGTGGATTTTACATACCTTTAAATAGGCCATTAATAGCAATGGTAATAACGTGAACGGCACTAAATAAAGTAAGGCAGGTTGTGCGGCCTTAAACACTTCCGAACTAACTGTTGCCGTCAACAGACCCAGGAAATAGCTATAAATAAGATAATAACGAAATTGAAAGGCCATATAATATGTAAAGAACATATTCTGTTCCACTTACCCCAATAAGGAACAATGAAAGTATGTCAGCCTAGAACCAACGCCTTTTGGCGGTGACAGCGTTGGATCCGATGTGAAGCCCTGGGACTTTTTATAGGCATCATATCGTAGCACAAAGCACAGCAAGAGTCCTGGCATAACAATATCGCCCAGGCCGAGCATCGAGAAGTGTCCTGTGTTGTGTATGCTAGGGAAAACCAGTTTGCCCGGCAAGTTTAATTTCGGTGTATCCCGCACAATGCCACCCAAATTCAATTTGCGCGCCACAATGCCAACGGGATTCTCGGCGGGTCGTGTGGCCACCTTGACCATCACGTTTGTGCTAAATATGTACGATGAAAGAAATACCCAAAACACGTCATATATCAGTAGACCGGTCAACAGCAGAGTCGACACCTTCAAGCTTGGCAATCGCACGAAGGCAATAAAGGCAACACACAGACCCATGCCCATGGCTAAAATGGATCAATGGATACATAAAAACAACATAAATAAACTGAAATATTAAGTAGTTGCATTTGTCGTACCGTCCATTAACAGCCAGTGCCCGGTTAGAACCCAAACGCACACAATTGAGACCGAAAGCGTAAAACTGAATAGCTCCGCTGCCGTAAAACGTCCACAGATCCCAAAGGAGAAGCGCTTGCCATCAGTGCACGGGCGTATGATGTACTGGCACATGGGCAACAGCAGGAATGCCAGCGCCACAGTGGCAATAACTATGAATAAATAGTTAATGTGAGCAGTTAAACCGATTATGCATACTATGTTCTACTTACTGGCTGTGCATACGGCGAACAGCAGTTGCATCGAGTCGAAAAAGAAGAACATGATGAGCAGCGATATGGAAGCACCCAGCGGCAAGCACAGAGCATGCATTGTATCTAGCGTGGCGAACTTATCCGCTACATCAAAATTCGAGTCTATTAATATTTGATATAGCAAGTCAATTAGTAATGATTGATGCAATGCTGTTTATTTACTTCTAAGCTCAAATCCGAATCGTAATATGAACGGATAATTATCAAAGTTGTTTACATTATATCATTATCAAAAGGTTTGGAATTAAGAACTTATTTATTACTGAATCGTAAACAAATAATCGTAATGGTTGATCAATCAACCAACGATTTCATAAATAAAAATATGAGGGATAGGCTTAAATAATAAATAATAATGCTTACTTGGCTCCTTCTCGACTTGCTCACCAGTTAGCAGATTTGTCATAGTTTCATTACGTTTCTTCGCCTCTCGCTCCCGCGCCTCCTGCTCAATGTTGAGGCTGCGAAAGCTGCCGTAGACAATCAGCAGCATGGATATTAGGCAGGTGGACACACGCGACGAGTCCATTACGCTCGACACTGTCCAATGTAGTTCACGATATTCGGAGCCAGCAGCAGCTGCTGCTGCTGCTGCGGCCGCTGCTGCTGCACCACCGCCGACACTACCACCACCAACGCCGCCGCCACCACCAGTTTGCGCGCCGGCGCTGCCGTGCGACATGCTCGGTCAATGATAAGCGGAAATTTAGCCGCTGCGGCTGCCGCTACGCAGGAGACTATGCGTTTGCTGAGTCAAAGGCGGAGTCGGAGACGCACTCGGAATCGAGTTTGGGTGCAGTATCAGTCTTCACTATGGATTGTTATCAGTGCGCGCAGCTGCCACTGCTTATCTGTAACCTCCGCTGCTGCTCCTGTTGTTGCTGCTTCTGCTGCTGCTACGTTGTTGTCTCTGCGAGGCCGCTGGCTGCAATGAAACTGAAATTTGATTTGGCTTATTAAAATCCAGATATGTTTGCGGTGCGTGTCTGTGCTGCTTTGGTAAACTGTGCGCTATTAGTGTGTCCCTTGTTATATTCTTGTTTGCATTAGTCTATTTGTCTTAATTTCTTAAACAACTTTAAACAGCTGCACTGCCTCAGAAGTTGTATGCACACACACACACACACACACACATTCTCAATTAAGAAACAAACAATGATAAATTAAATGATTTTCGCTGAGTACTCGTTTAGCGCTCAGAAGACCTTAAAAGCCGAAATATCAACAGAAAGGTTAACTTTCATGCGGGCCAACTTTTTACGCCCCACCACTAAAAGCGGAACAGAGCTAACCAACAACTGTTGCCGGTGTGTGAAAATAAAAACGGGCCTAAGCACAACAGAAGAAGGCCATAAAAAGACGCTGGAATAAATTATAAAAGTATTACCCAGTTTCTGTTATGCTTTGGCCACTTGACGTTGTAGTTGTTTCCTTTTTTTTTTTTTCTTTTTGTCATTGCTGTTGTGCTTGTAGTCAAATGCTGTTGTTGCAGCATATTCTATGGCCCGAGCGTCTGTTTAAATACCCAGCATTGTCAATAAGGGTATACATAACTAAATCATTATATGTAATGAGTTTTATAGTTATAGTTAAGCAGGAAGTTTCTGATACTTTTAGACACAGTTTAATTTCAGAAAAACGCTATAAATGTACAGACTCATTACAAATAGAGTATTGCATAGTCGCATATACATCGACTTATTACTGTGAAGGCTGCACTTTACTGGTTTGTTGCTCTAATGTGCAATGTTAATGCACTGCTACTGTTAATGTTGGCAGCAGCCCGCTGTTAATGATAATAGAGCGATTCGTTAATAGAGAAATGAAGCACAAGACAAAAGCGAAACAGTTGCCAACAACTTCCTATTTGTCCGTTGTGGTTGTTATTGTTACAGCGTGTTGCCGTTGGACGAACTAAATTATGTGCTTTGTTCAAAATGCAAAGTGTAACATGCTGTCTCTCTCTCTCTCTCTCTCTCTCTCTCTCTCTCTCTCTCTCTCTCTCTCTGTGCACGTGTATGTGTGTGGGGCATGCAAATGATTGAAATAATATAAATGTGTGTGTGTCCCCATTTTCAATGCAACAATTTAACAGTTCCCACACGCTGCACACTTGTTAAATTTATTGAAGCGAGAGAACGGGGCAGACAGATTATCAGGCAATTAGATGTCATCTTCTGATGGGACTGAAAGGGGCTAATTGGAATTATATTATGTGACGAAAGCCCAGACGAATACAGTCTTAATGAAGGCAAATTAATAAACCATTCTCATCTGTATAAAGTAATTCAATTTTACTTTCTAATTTCACATGTATCTAATTATAATTAAAGTACAACGATTTTGGTCAGCTGTGGCCGGTACTCTAAACAAACTACTTATCGGAAGGTGAAAGTGAAATCTGTCTATACGAAAGCACGCTCAAACGTAGATATATATCTATGTACACAGCCTAGGCTAAATGATTAGAAACACTATATTTCGTAATTGGAGATCATTCATATGTATCCCATATTTTATATTTTTTCAAGATTAATATATTTGTATGTAAAAGCAACAAATTTAATTTAAATTAAGTAAATATTATTATATGTGGCTTGTATGCATATGCATATTTATATATATACATATATTCGTTTATTTGGCTACTTTTACATACATATGTATGTATGCATGCGAATCGTATACAAGTTGCTGAGTTTTGCTGTTTGGCTTTTGCTTTACTTCAATCGTAATTTTGCTAAGCAACACAAACACACATACACACATATTCACATGCTCACTCTATGCACACACTAAACAATAACAACACTCGGTGGCCCGCAACTGGATTCAAATGCAACACTTGTGAAATTTTATGTATACAACAAACAACATCAAATACTGTAACAACAACAGCAACAAACCTTAAAGCGCAGGCAAAACTTTTTTTCTCGTATACAAAATGCTTAGACTCCACTTGAACGGCCGCCTCACCGCTCCACTGCGTAACTAAATTACAATTACACAAATACTCGCACTCACACATACACGCACTCACTGTTTGCACATGTGTGTGTTAAGCAAGGACAGGGGCGGAGGTGTGACAGGGTGCATGTCTTTAATTACTAAAACCTTAGACGCAGGTAGCAGCCTGTTTCAATTCCATTGCACCTCAAAGTTTTTTACACTATTAGTGGGGCACAATTGGTTGGGTGGGGGCGGTTGTGTGTGTAGCGCTTGCTTGAGGGATTGTCAGTGCTTACTTTGCCCTTACGATTCACATTTACATTCGTGTTTGGCTGGGTATTTTGTTTTCCTTTTGTACCGATTTTCTTCTAGTTTGGTGAAAAGCCACAGCTGCTACATGTTTACTGCACACATTTTGATTTTTTTTTGTGTGAATTAGTAGCAGCTCATGCACTTTTCACTGGTTACTCAATAGTTTATCTATTACTAATAATGCATTATTTTAATATTTTTCCTTGCACTTTTTACTGTTTTTCTTTTCTGATGGAAAAACAACGAACTACTAGTGTGGCCCATCACCGCGAAGCCATAAATGCTTGAAGTTCTTTGGCGATGTTTCGACATCGATAGTAAATTAATGCACTCGATTTCTATATATCGAAAGATTTTTAATTTAATTTAAAATAAGCCAATCAACTGATCCGTGTTTTTGTTTCATATTTCCTATTAAACATAAAATCTTGTTCTAAATTTTCTTCTTTGAATAATGAACAATCTTTAGAACAGTGTTGCACAACGAGTAATTTGGTTTGAAATCGAATGGGACTTTACGCAAACAAGCGATAAGTTGATTTACGACTATACAATGCACGGCCACACTGAATCAGACGTGATTGAGAGAGCGCCGCTGATGCTTCGATGTACAAATAAAAATTTAAATTATTGTTAAATGCAACGCGTTTAACGGATACAAAACGAATAATAGTTATTTAAGAAAAAAGTGTTTATTTTTTAATTAACAAACGAAAAAACGATAAATGAATTAATTTAAAAAGTGTGCAACTGCAACGAAAAAGAAAATTGCAATAAAGGCTGCAAGAAGCTAAAGCAAAGCAGCTTGAGTTTAAAACGGCAGGAAGACTACGGTGTTGAGAAAATCGTCTTACTAAACGAAAACTGTGCGCAAAAGTTAGTTAAAACCACAAAATGGGTCTTAACGGCTGCTGTTCGTGTGTTAAATATTTGATGGTCCTTATAAACATCTTATTTTGGGTAGGTATGCGACAACAACAACCGTAACAGTAACAACACAGAATCAGACAACTCACTAATACAAACGGCAACTGGAACACATCAATAGAAATATAGATGGCGCGTTTATATGTGTGTGTGCGCGTTCCCTATGCCTTAGCCTGTGCTCGCGCGCACGCTCTCAACTGCTGCTGCTGCTGCTGCTCACTCCCTACTCCAATAAACAATAGATGTTCCGCTGTGGGTGGAAGAGTATACAACACCCACTCACACATATACACACGCACACAAATAGACAGCAGCGAAAGCATCACGCTCTTTTTTGCCCCCTCCCCCTTCTGTGTGCTGCTCCCACACATTGAGATATGCTGTTTGTCTTGTTTTCTTGTTGGCCTTTTCCTGTTGGTTTTTTTATTTTTATATGAGTATGCGTGTCTTGTTGTTGTTAGTTTTGAGCGCTGCTTCTTGCTACACCTTCGTTCTTTTCGTTTTCTTATCTACAACAAAAGTGAACTAACGGTTCATTCATTGCTTTAACGCCGTGTGTATGTATCTGTTTAGACGCACACACAAACACATGTAGAGGGGCAGGACCTACATTTGGCGCCTTTTGGGTGCGCCACTCCCCACAAGCCCACGCCCTCTTATTTTTACAGTTCCTTCTCACTAAAAGGGTTTTACGAATTGTGTGTATGTGTGTGTGTGTGTAAAAAATTTGTTTTTTTTTTTTTTTTAGTTTTACGCAATTTACTATTTCCACATCGGTTCGGCGCTTGAATTGTAATATATTTTCTGTTGTTTGTTTGTCTTTCTTGAATAAAATTTTCTTTTCCGATTTAGTTTGAAAAAAGTTGTTGATATTTTCTTGTTGCTTTTTCGATTTTTCCCTATAGTATTTATTAGTCAAATCTATTTTCGAACAAACCAAAAACAACATTCAGCTTTCATTTTGTGTGGATGTTGATTTTTTCTTCTTCATGGTGGAGGAGGTTGGTGGGAGATTCTTGCTGTTGCCCACAGTGGTGCAAATTATTTATGAACTGTGATATATGCATATGGGCATTTGAGAATAATGAAAAATACTATATAAATAAATCATTCGCTTTGTTGTTAAATATTTAAGTATGATTATTTTTAAAATGCAAATTTGATTATACAAATAAGATTTGTATCTTGTCTATGTAGAACAAAGTTTGTTAATTTATTTATACATTATGGGTATATGCTTTATTTATATATATTTTTTGTTAAAAAAAAAACTTTATACAACTATTTTTAATTGCGATTAATGGGATGATTTAATATAACGATATAATCTATCAGTTAAAAAAAATATTTATAGTCAAAATATTCAGATAGTTGCATTTGTTTCGTGAATATTTGCAATACTGTGACATAGTTTTCCATAACATTTCCATTTTCATCAGCATCGTCGCCGCTGCGGGGCTTCGTGATCAAACGGCACGATTTCAGCTAACGCTGATGCTCTGACGTTCCATTGATACTGTCTGACCAAGCGACAGACGAATAGACAGATCGGACAGATCGACCAACCGCCACCACAGATGCCGTCATTTAGTTAAAACCGCTCTGCCTGCCTGCCTGGTGGACATTGCTTACGTCTCTGCCGTCATTGGCCGACCAATTAATTCAGATGATTTGCTCTCCTCGTTCCCCTTCATTTTACTCATAATTCAATGTGCTATTTTTCACACAATTATTCATACTACATGCGTTTGCATCATGCATGACAAATAAAAATGAAGCAATCAAAGTTGTATAAGGAAATTGTGCCGAGGACATTTTCTTTTACGATTCTGCTTTCTTATTTGTTTACTGCTTCCACAGTGATGTAGGTCATGTAAGGAGTTGGCACTTTTATTAACCATTTGGCCTACATTTAGTCTGCACGCGACATTTTGTCTATTTTGTATGCACCATGTACTTAAATAACACACATGTAACCAATTTTCTGTCATTCGCAACGTTTATATTGTAACGCTTTGCGTTTTGTTGTTGAATACCGATTCATTCACACAAACGGGCATCAGAATGCATTTTGCTTTGACCCGTTTTTCAACGATTCCGTTTTTCTCATGTCTTCGCGCATACTCTATCCCTCTCACACTTACTCTCTCCTTTACTTCAACTCGCTGTTAATGCGCTGAAGAGTGCAAGTAAAAGGCCACCCGCACTTAAAACTGAGCTTGGGTTATTTTTAGGTTCTTTATTATTGTGTGCAAATGTACCAAATTTGGTACATTTTGTTATTCAAGCGGTACTTTTGCTTAAAGAAAGTAAATAAGAAAATATGTGATATGCTATTTTTGTTATAAAATTGAAAAGTTTATAAAAATACAAGTTTTAATTGATGTTAATTAAATTTTTATCGTGTAATGTTCGATAGAAAATAATGTAATATATATTTAATCGACTAAATTAAATATTCTAATGTTTTTAAATAGTAAATCAGCAGTTTATTTTTTATTATAATTAATAATATTATCGTCGACTATAGGAGAAATTTCATGCTTAATATACTGTGTAATTTAAACAGTAGATTAAAGAACGCTTGATAGAATTCCATAAAAAGAAAACGAGATAAGTATTGCAGTAAGATATCGGAGTAGTATTGACTAAAGGAAATACAAAGTCAAATACTGAAATGTTTATATATAATATGTGAATGTGCTTAAAAGAAATGCCTAGAATTGACCATATATTTGTATCAGGTTTCAATCATATTCAATTACCATAGGAATATAAAATTGATTTAATGGAAACTACATTTAAATTCAGCTTGATATTAATTTATTCATGTAATGTGATTATTAAAATAATGTATGGATATAATATCAAAGTCATGGAACAGTGAAAAGCAGTTTCCATGATTCAGATTCGTTACAAGTTTAAGAGAAATAAATTTAAAGAGCGTTTAGTTACTCAACAGTTGAGTGTTATCATTTTACTGAGTAACTCATCTAATGAGTGTATAAAAAATTATATAAATTAATTTACATATAATTGTAGCTGCTCATTAAGAATATAATCTGCTTTGAGCATTGTATATACAATTAATATGTGTAGACAGATGCCAATATAAGCTGGCAAGATCTCGTCCCGTGCCTGATAATCCCCCAGCCCTTAGATAAGGCAGTGAATTGACATTCGCTTCGACGATTGGTTTAATGTCTCTCTCTCTCTCTCTCTCTCTGTCAGATCAACAACAATAAAAAGAATATAAAATGTGCTTCTTGTATTTGTGAAAATGTAAACACATTGAAAGAAATAAACACAAGAACGTAACGATACGAATAGCTGCAAACATTTCTAAAGTTTGTCTGGCTGCGGAAATCATGAGTTACGAACGAACCATGTTTCATAATGCCCATCGGCGGATAGGCAATGTTCGCATTCTTGGCACGACTTTTGCTGCCCGCTTTAATTGCCGCCCTCTCTAGTGGGGCGTGTCGCACACACACACACAGACACATAAACATTGCGTCACTGAAGCATTTCGCTGTTAACGTTACGATTGATGAGATTGAGTAAGAAACACATGACGTTACTTCACTAAATATGAAGAGATAAATATATGACTGCCTGACCTATTTAAAAGATTCATTTTTAAAGGTTTATTGCATTTCTCGTTTTGCCTTCTCTTACAGCTAATCGGCTTGACCATTGTGCTCACTTCGCTATGGATGCTAACGGATCCCACGTTCATGCTATCGATGACACAATCATATAATCACTATCATATAGCACTCTATGTCTTCCTGGCCATTGGCATACTTATCACACTGGGCGCACTTTTTGGCTGTCTGGGTGTCTGCCGCGAGTCGCAATGTCTGCTTGTCTCGGTAAGTGTTGCCCAGCTGCTGAATCCAATTACAGAATGCAAAGTAATCAGTGGTACACGGCCCACTCGCACTTGGCCCACGCATTGTCTGCATTGGTGCGCCCACAATCGCAATTCGCTCAATTATTTTGACTGCAGTTTGTTTATTTACGCCCATTGATTAATAAACGGTTTCTTTGCAGTTCTTCTGTGTGATACTCATTGTGATGGTGGCACAAATCGCAGCCGGTGCCTGGGCGTTCCACAACAGAAACAAACTGGATGATATGGTTCGGGCTGCGGTCAAGTCATCTGTGCAGGAGGAATACGGACAGTCTAGCATGAGTTCACGCACCGTAACCTTTGATACGTTACAAAAGAATGTAAATATTATCAATGGCAGCTGAAGTGATTTACTAACCAATAATTTCAATTTATAGTTGAAGTGTTGCGGAGCAGATGGACCTGGTGATTGGGCCACAAGTCGTTTCAATAATGTGGATCGCACAAATATCGTCGATATTGCCGTATCATCCATGAACGTGTTATACAATATACCCGAATCGTGTTGCAAAGAGGATATCAAGGACAACGAGTGCGACAAGTGGCGCAACTTGAAATTCGGCGGCCCATTAAACACCTACATTTATCAGCAGGTAAGATCTAAGATAAAAGCAATAAATTACATTTGCGCTTTCCTAATTAAATAGAAATAGGAAATAGGAAAATACTTTTAGAGGCAATTTTCTCTAATATCGATTCTTTGTCCTTTGGCGCCTATATTTGTCTTTTAAAGCACCGTCAATCGTTTGATCGTAAAAATTAATAATCCTTTAAGTTAATTGATTGTTCCGCTACGCTCGGGTAAATAAAAATTCTATGCGTGATACAAAAACACTCAAAATGCGTTAATTATTATTGATATTTCTCACGCATTTATAACTGCTTGAGCAGAAAATTCTCCTATTGCGGCATTCGCATAATAAACAAACAAACAAACAATAAACATTTATATTCCATGAATAATAGATAGATAAATTGATAAATTCAAATTGTTTTTTCTCTTTACAGGGCTGCGTTGATAAGCTGATTGAAATCATCTATGAGAACTGGGTCACAATCTTTGCTATTACTGCTGCTGTCATTCTGCTGGAGCTGCTCTCATTGACCTTCGCCCTGAGCCTGTGCTGTGCGGTGAGGAATCAGCACTACAAGGCCTGAGAATTACAGAATTCCCATAGGGAAATAACAGACGATGAGAAGTACTAACAAACCAAATGTTAACTGCTGAAGCTTACACGTGACTAAAAACAACAACAATTGGTGCGACAAAAATGCATTTAGAACTGACAGCAAGCAGCGAACCGTTTTCACTTTGCATAAGCAATGGCTGTAGAGAGAGCTGGCTGCGTATCTAGAGGCTGTCAGTCCATGCAAATACTTTAAAAACACTTTTGTAGTACTTTAATAAGCAACAAAACTGAGCAATTGTGGACGATTTGTAAATGACAAAGAGTCGAGGAAATTGAATGAACTTTATATGAACTTGATACGCAACAACTTTTCTAAAATATTTCTACATTGAAAACAAGTGGTAGACAAATCTCATTTCACAATAGTAAACATAATGGAAAACTTAACGTAACTCTATACATGACAGCAGTAAATTCCTTAATATTAGGATAGCCTAACCACATAAGTCAACAAGTTTCAAATTAAAGAACGCTAAACAAATGCATAATGTTTAGACAAACATAAATATAGTACGACACAAACATACTATATATACAAATCGTACGTAAGCAATTTAAGCACAACAGTAAAAATTGATTGCCAATTTAGTGTACGCACAATTTAAAAAGAATCAAACGAAGGTGCATTCCAAAAGTAAAAACGTTTACGTAGATGCCCACATTAAGTTCTGATTCAGCGTTGCCATCCAAAGATCCAAACCCAATTAAATTTTTATCATTTATCTTGTGTGGAATCATGTGCTAAAAGGAATAGTTAATATTAGACAAAATTCGTTGAGCTTCGCGAAATTAAATGCCAAATATTTTATGTATTTACCAAACAAAATTTGTTTTAACATTGAATGTTAAGTAATAGCACACTGTTGATTACATAGCATTAGCTGCTATTAAAAGCGCTGCTTTCGTTACAGCACTGTTATTGAACATGCTGTTAGGTAACAGCCCTCTGCCATTTATTGAATATTTTCGAAACATCCATTTCATATTCACATACACTCACACATATTAATGACGAACTAAACATTTTCGAATTATATATATAAATATATATAATATTTATTATTTTAATTTATTCAAGTACAATTAATATGTAACCTAACCAACCATTAATGAAAGTACGTAATGAATTTATATTTATATTAAACGCCGAAAAGCCATTCACACACATACATATACACATACATACATCCAATACATATATATTTATACACACATATGTATATATATTTTTTGTATCACATATTTTTCATTTCTCATAAATGCGAAACTAAACGAATTTTGTATTTTAATTGTTGTTAAATGAATTTTGTTGTTAGTTAAAGAAAACTGAGCGTCATACTTTGTACCCTTCGCAACGTTCAAGTAAATCAAATCTACAACCAATCCAATGACAAAATTATATTACATTTATATTACTTTACAAGTAAACGTAAACAAATACAAATTAATAAATAAATAAATATATATATATATTTAAATTTACACATCAAAAAGTAAAGATTTATTTACATTTTATAGTAGTTAATCCAATTTTTGATTTAGTGGAGTAAAATTGTTCGTGCAAAAGGAGTTAAATTTTAAAATGTAGTCTAAGTAAACCATTTCACATATAACAAAAATATGTATAACAACTTAAAAAAAAAAAAAAAAACAAACAAACAAAAAATAAATACGTTGAAAATGTAGCGAATCTTCATATTACAAAATACAAATATTTATAGAAATTTAACTAAACTCAGATAACATTTAATGAACGCGAATGTCATAAGACCTTAATATGATTCCCATATATGGATCATAAATCATTAGGAATCAAAATGAATACATCAAAATACATAACAGTTATTGCATTAATCAAACTATCAAAATACATTTCGATTAACAATTCTATCATATTGCTTATATGAAATATATCCATTCGAATACACAAATAAAGATGTAGTTCATATAAACATACTTCATATGATTGAATCTTAAAATTAAATTTGCCATAAGTCAAAACAAAAAGAAAAAACAAAACAAAAAATGTTAAACAATTTAAATAAATCCTGAAACATGGATGCTCAACAAAATGCAATTATTGAAAAATAAAGTAAATACAACAATATTCTAATGAACGTTATGTTAAGATACATTCACGCAATCACACTCTCGTATAATTATAGATATTCACAACCAAATGAAGAAATACAGAATTCAATACATGAAATAATACAACCGAAGAAAATTCGTAAATAAATAAACATCTACTTAAAAAAAATATGACTTTCATTTGTCATAATTGACACAATTTAAAGTTCTTGGCCCTGAATTTCATAGACAATACTTATATCATAACCATAGACCATCAAATCATATGACAATCCATATTCCACAGAGAAAGCAACTGCAGCTCATAAGGTATTTTGTAGCAATGCATTGCCGCTCTAGCACGCCTTTTGATGATTATATACATAGCTTGTAATATACAGATGAGATGTTGACAGATGTTGACTATCTCTTTCTACTAAACCGAAATATTATATATTAAAAAAAACTGCTCTTTAAATTTTTAACTGATTTGCTGAAAAGTAAGTACTTTCCCATAAGCATTTATTAAAATTCGTACAAAGTTTATTATTAAATTGTTACTTTTATTAAAACTCTTATATATTGCCCCGTTTGTATTTATTATTTTCATTTTAATCATGATTAAGGATTAACATAATTCATAATTGATAACTAAAAACTAATTGATTTATGTGAAATTCATTTATTTTTGGCAAACATTGTGACATCGATCTAAACTAACAATTAGACATGTTTTTTTTTTTAAGCTCTAACGAGTTCATTTAACTGAATGGAACATTAGTTTTTGTTTGATTTAAGAGTAGATTGATTTTATGATTTATTTATTTATATATTTCGTTTTCTTTTTTTTTTTTGGGTTTGTTGTCATGCATTAAGATCCATATACTTATGTTAATTAAAAGATTTATGAATATTAAGACTTGACATGACTTGAATAGTTATTTAGCATTAATGAATTATACACGGATACATATAGTTGTGTATTAGACAATTAAACAAATATTCAAGTATAGTTAATTAGAGTATGTTTGTTGGTATTATCAATGTGCTTTGGGATCTGCCATTATAGCGTTTACTTATAAACAATTCAAATCACTAACCACGTTTGCTGCTGTTAAGTATATTAATAGTAAGGTTTCCGCTTCTCCCTTCAGTTAAAATTATAAATAATAAAATTATGTAGCTTAGCAGAGCAATGAATTGGATTTTGAACTTTCCTTCAATATTCATTACATATTTGTTTAGTTTTGTTTTATACATTTAATCGTAATTTAAATAGCTTATGTTGGAAAAATTATTATCATAATTTACATTTACTAGGTACATTTTGATTTAATTTACTTTCAACTAAATGCGAATGCAATATATTTAGTTAAAAAATACATACATCAATTTATATTAATTATTAATTTGAATTATGCCAAAAATAGTTGCTAAACACTTTTAAGGATCTTCTCTTGGTTAGCTAGCTACACTCATAGAACATCATCAAAGTAAATATATATGTATGTATATATGTATATATATATGTTTGGGAGTAGCTTAGTAGACACTTACATAAATTTAGTTATTCTTACTAAACATTCAGTTGCTAAAATCAATGACAGTGATGTTTGCTTTAGCATAAATTGATTAAATATATAAGATATATATATTTATTATATATTTATATGTGTGTGTATATATGAATAAAGTTTTAAGCGTTTCCATTTCATTTTTTAGTATTTGACTAGTTAGACACATTTAAATTGTAGTATTTGTTATACTTGTTATTTAAACTCTGAGCTGAGTTCCCTTTGCTGGGCATTTGCCATGCAAAAACTAGGTAGGTTGAATCTCGGGGTGGTTTATTATATAGGTCGCATAGTTAAGTTAAGTTCAAGTTTAATGACATTCACTTGTTGCACTCATTTAAAGTTTCATTGTTTTCTGATAACATTGATATTTGATGCATTTGCTAATATTGCCATTTATATATAAGTTAGATCATAATAGAGCATGTTTATGATATTTTACGTTAGATGTTAATAAACGAATACATGTACAGTTTATTAAATCAAAGTATATTTCCAATTTTGTAGACAAGTGACGTGCTGTATGAAGAGTTAAAGTCAGAACAGTTCTATCAATTCATGCTACTTAGATTCTTAGATTTTCAAATACATTTCATAGATCTTCTTCATACCATATCAATTTTGAAGAATCATAAATCTTTATAATCCATTAAATTTACTGAATAGATCTGTCTCTTTCAGTCTTACACTCAAGCGACTCTTTTGACAAGTCCCTTTCAGCAGATCTCAAATTTGTGCTGAATATGAATTTAATTTCTTCGTTACTGCTCTGATCTCTCAGATAGATAACTAAGAGAACTTTAGATTTGATCTTTGTTAATCGATTTGTGATCCATTTGATGAATCCATTTGACAGACTCTTCAGTTCTAAAACTGTGGCTGACGGACGGACATGGCTCAAAACCAATATGCTCTCGTAATTTTGTGAACGAGCGTATGAGTATGAGATTATTAACGAAAAGTTAAAAGCTCTTTCAATACCATAGTACAATTTTACATGAGAATGTTATAAATAATTTAGCTGATGTTTTAGAATTATGTAGTGGAAGAGCATGTGTATAACTAAGGGGAATTATATCAAACCACATTGATTGTCTCGACTCTACGCGAATGCGCCGTGTATTGAATATGAATATAAAACTTTTGCTGAAACAACAATTGTATTTTGTATGAAATATACAATATAAAATAAACTTTTATTGTTTGCTTGTTTTTTTTATGTTTCTTTCTTTTGTTTGTGTTTTTTCATTTTTTCTTTTTTTCTGCTTCAATGCATTGATGCAATGTTTAATGTTCGGACAGCTCGGGCAATTGTGTTAAGTCAGCCTGTCTCATCTCAATCTCGTCTCTTGCCACTGATATGCTAACGATTAAACTATATTGTATTATAGTATAAATTTAGTTGATGAAAATTAGGCCACACGTTTAACTATTTAACTATTAACTAAAAATAAAAATATAAATGCGCCAGTCGGGTAGATCCGACTGGAGTATAGCCTGGATCCTTAAATCGTGCTGCATTGTCTGGCATAAATATATATAGAAATTAAGGTGGACAGAAATTCTTTTTGCTATGTATTTCAGATTTCAAATATAAAACTATTCCTTTTTTTTAAATATATTTTTATTAAAAATTTAGAGAGCTCTTCAAGAATAAAGTTGTTTCATTATGAGCTATGTTCGTATGTGATTTGTTCCGTGTAACTTGAATAGTTTTAAAATAAAAAAAAAAAGTGAAGATTTTTATATATATAGATATATGAAAGTTAAAAGACATTGAAAAAACTGGTAAGATTGTACTGCATATAATATTTTAGATGATATATATATGAGGTTTCAGCTTATGTGCAAGCAAACGGACATATAGATGAAGAGATATATAGAGAGAAATCGTCTTTTAAAAATCCAGAATATATCAGCTTGAAGGGATTAGCCACATCTGCTGCTAAAACCAATATACCCTATTTATCCATTTTCAATAGATTGAGGGTGTTCTTAAAAAAAAAAAAAAAAAAAAAAACTACAAGTGCATGCAACATGCGGCAAGCAATTGCATATTGCATGTTGCACAACAAGGTCGAATGTTAGTATTGTTCTGTTGTGGTTTTATTATATTTGCTCGCATTTGGCATATGCATTAATAATGCATTTATTGAAAAAATAAATTGAAAGAATATGAAATTTAATTGAAAACCTGTGTCGAGCATTGGCTCTTTATAATTAATAAAAGCGGTTTTAAATTGTCAAGAGCTATTTTTTTTTCGGTGGTTGCATTGCAATTGTACAAATAGATTTCAAAAATGTTATTAAATTCGTTAAATAAATGTATATAAAAAAAATGTCGAATATTTTATTCATGATTTAATTGACTGTAAAGTAACAAGTAATAAAAAATAAATACATATATATATATAGGTATATATATTCAGTGGCATATTCATCATTGATGTGCAAAAATTTATCAGAAATTAAAATCAAATAAATTGAGTTGAGTTTTTACACACTGAAGGGGGAAATGAACAATTACGCATAGTTAAATTCAATTAGTTGAGCTAAGCAATTAAATATTTTAGTAAGAAACCTCTAATCGAGACTGCTCGACTACGAGATCCCCTGAACTAATCTTGAAACGTATAATATTCGAAGAATGCTTCGTTTCGCTGATCTACGCTTGTACGCTTGTATATGTGCAAGTATTGAAGGCGTCTTGCTGTCTCGCTTGCTCTGCCATCTGCCATCTCTGCCAACTTATTTTTGATTAATAATTCTGTTTCTAGATGGACAATCGTAATCAAACTTTCACATTATGAGCATGACATTCATATCTATATGCGAAAATAAACTGTATGCCTCTAGTATGGGAAATACATTTTTTACACATTTGGGCGTGTGGGGTTGAATTGAAGACCGGTATCCAAAATCTGACATAAACTCGAAATTGCATTAAATTAGTATCTATATATATGCAGAAGACTTGGAGACTCTAACTCTATAGATGAACGAGATTTTATAACTGATTCTCGATAAATGTTTTGATCGATAACTCTGAAACTTTAAAAGTTATCGAATTTGTGAAACAACTCGTAAAGCAACATAACACAAAGTCTCTATCTCAATCATACGGACAGACGGACAGACGGACATGGCTGTACCGACTCAGTTCGTCACCCTGATCAAGAGTATATATACTTTATGGGGTCTGCCATGTCTCCTTCTGCCTGTTACATACTTATAACAAAACCATTATACCTTGATTTCCCATTTTCAATGGTTTCAGGGTAATGCTAAATATGAACGGATGTATCTATGTATGTATGTATGTATATGTACATATCTCAATTACTTATGCATATATGGTTGAATGCGTATAAATTACTGTTATTTAGTAGGTTTTTCCTCATTTATCTTCGTTTGTTTTTGTGTAAAGTAAATCGTATTGGATTTTATTTTGTTTTTCTTTGTTATCATATAACCAATTCCCGTTTCCAAGTTCTTTGATTTTTTATTCACTTTGGTTGGTGGTTTTGTTAAGTTGTTTGTTCATTCATTCAATATTAAGAAGTAAAGTTGCTTTTCTTTGAAACACTTTGAAATACATTCAATAAGTACATCAAGAGTATAAGACCAATTCGCTTTTGACGGCAGGATTAAATTCATAATATGCTTAAAAAGTGACATATATATATATATTAAATATTTATATTCAACTCGCTTGCACATTAGCAGACGTTCATAAATGTTAAAGTTTTACATTTGCCTGTTGTTCGTCTAATATTAAATACTAATATGTTGTTTCTTTTCATCGTATGTCGTATCTGTCGCTCTATGTCTCAATCGATTCTAGTTTTATCCAAGAACAATTTATAGATCTATAAGCGGTATTATAGTCCTTGTGTTCCGGATCACTGGTTCCTCTTGTCATCAAAGGTCAGTGTCGAACATCTGCAAGGAGCGTGTCACCAAATCGTCCTTCAGGCATGCCTCGAGAAACTCTTCTATCGTTATGATGCCATCCTGATTCAAATCCAATTTGCGAAAAACTCGATCCACCTGCAAATAGCAAAATCATATTTTATTAACTTGTGCTTTAAATAATCCATTTTATAGATTGCCATTTCCAAAGTTTTGTCACTCATCCTGACAACTCACATACACACACACACACACACACACACACACACTGCAGCTGCACCTTTTATTATTAATGCACACAAAGCCTTTTTCATTAAATAACATTTCCGGTGCTTTGCGTTGCCAATCCATTTCCCTTGAGCTGCAGCCAGACACACACACACACACACACACACACAGCTAGCCCTCTCCCTCTCTCTCTCTTTTGCGTAACTATAATTGCTCATACGCCGCGTAAGCCGCGTTCCCTTTGCACCGTCTGCGGATGCTGCACGAGCATTTCATGCGCAGTTGTTGCATAAAGAATGCTGCATAATAAATGATGCCCCCACACGCACATAAGCTGAATTGCACGCAACATCAATTCAACAGAATTTCATATTTTAACGAATTTATCCACATATTGCATTGAACTTGTTTTGCATCTAGTTATCAAAACATGCAGGTAGAAATATCTACAAACAGAAATGTTGTTTTATTGCGAATTGTACATGATTGGAATTTATGGGAATTCAGTTTATGTTTTTATGCAAATCTAATTAATAGGAAAAAGTAGACGTGACATAGCCCATTAACTATGAATATTGTTTGTGGTCTGTACGTAATCTCGTCAAAGTATAATTGAATTTGCATTGGTTGGCAGTAGAGGGCATAGTTATAAAGTTTGCCTGGGTTGCTCTAAAGAATTTATAGTTACATTTCGAAATATACATATGTATTGTAGAACGAGATTCTGGCATGCCTGTAAATAAGTCTCTCACTAACGTACGTTCTTTGGGTTCTTCCCGACACGAGTTTAACGATCTATAACCCTCTTTGAATGTATATATACTAAACACATCAATATCATACGTGAGTGTGCCTTGTGCTTGTGTATGTTATTTTGAAGACCGTTTACATAGATTCTCTGAGTTCACTTACACTAACTGTGCTCACTTACTGAACTTCATTGTCAGAGCGTGAATCGTTTCGCTCCCTCAACGATGCTCACACGAACGCAAAGCGCTCAACACAAAACCAAAACGAAAAAAAAGAACCAAAGGGTCTTTATGGTCAGAGCGCGAGAGAGGGAGAGAGAGATAAATATAGGGAAATCATAAGAGTTTATTCGTTTGATGTCTCGAACAGAGCGTAAATAATGAAATACATAACTTTAATTTGCGAGCCATGATTACACATCGACTTATGTGAAACAATTAAGGTTCAACTAAAAAGCAATTAATATAGTTGTTACCGAACGACAAGAGCAATCTGTATTGCACTCAAATGAGCAAGCTACAGAGATCTATGCTAAATAGATTTTCACTCTGAGGATTGACGCATTTTAGTTAAAAGTCTTAACTTTCTAAGGTCAAACAAACTTGATCGATTTCATATTCGGTATGCTTGTATATTCTATGTTAGTTCTTCAACATTTTGAAATACAAATTTGTGAGCTCACCTGATCTCTGGCCTTGCGATCGTCCTCGGGCTGGTGAGGTCTCCTGCCCATAAGCTCGTGTATGGCCAATACAATTTCGCTCAGCTCCCCGCGACTAATGCGCCCATCGCCATTTAGGTCATATAACTTGAAGGTCCAGCGCAGACGCTCATAAACGGAGCCGCGTAACAGAGTGGACAGGGTGACCAATAAATCCTATAAGTAAATACAAGAATATATATAGTAATGTTGACTGAAATATAAAATGTTCATAATAATGGAATAATGAAATACCCGAAAACTAATGGCGCCATTGCAGTTAACGTCGAAGGCTTTGAACACATAATGAGCATATAAACTGGAATCTGTGGAAATAGAAAATTTTGGAAGTGTTTTAGTACTGACACTGAGTGCTCCAAATAGCGACTGCAAATCCCAAAGAACTAGCGTATATAAATGAAATATGGGAGCCTAAGTGGCACAAAGCTATAAAAGAAACCATTGCATTCACACACACACACACACATACAATAATGTGGGTATGTATGTACACCCTCAGCTCAAATACTTACTGCCATGCGGAAAGAACTTGGCATAAATATCCTTAAAACAGTCCTCGTGCACCACACCCTCTGGACATTCCTGCAAAATCAAATACGAAAATCTCTGTAAAAATATGAGTACAAATATACATACATATATATACATATATATATATATATATATATATATATAGAGTTGCTCGAGTATTCAACCTCTTGCAAAAATCTAAATAATGTGCGGTACTGTGAAGTGCTTTCTATTATAATAATTTCATATGTTAATCATTTTCCAAATTGTTAAATGCAAATATAATTTGAGTGCTTGGTTTTTGTAGTTTCTCTTTGAGCTATATAAATATATTTCCATAAACTAATTATATTTTATGTAAGCTCATTTACATTTCCGTAATTTTTCCCTCTTTGCCTCTCATCTTTTATCTATCTATCTATCTTTTGGCTGTCTCATCTTCCATCTCACTCTGCTCTCTCACTTTTATTCGTTTTTCTCTTTTTTTGTAGCTCTCACTCTTCATCTTTTTGCATTGTTCATCATTTCACTATCTTTCTTCTTCTTAAACTATTTTGTCACATTTCCCTCTCGTTCTTTCTTCTCTTTTTCTCTCTCTGTATCACTTTGACTCAGTTCACTCCTTCTCTGTTCTTCTCCCACAACCTCATAATCTTTGTATTTTTTCTGCCTGTAAGGATTTCTATCTCTCTCGCCTTAGTCTGTCTGTCTTTATCTGTTCTTCTATCTATCTGTTTTTCTATCTTTTTATTTATCTCATCTCAATCTCTCTCGCTCTCTCTCTCTCTCTCTCTCTCTCTCTCTCCCTCTCTTAGCCTTTCTCTATCTCATCATTGCTGCTTGCTTGAGTGTCTGTCTCTCGCTCTTTTCCATTCTCAATCTGCCCTTTGCTGTCCCTTTCTCCCCCTAAGCATTCACTGCATGTCCTTGCTTCACACCCAAATACTCGCCGCTGTGCTGCGCTTATGGCTCATAGATTTGAGTGCTTAGATATTAATATTCGTATAAATATGAATGCGCAAAAGTTCATGGCATTTACTTGGATAAACTGCGATTGTTTATGATTTTGTGAATGGCAGCAAATGCGACCATTGCGATTGCGCTGCACTCGGAGCGGAGTTGAGACTCGTGTCCACTTACCGTTTTAAATCCTCTGTACATGACGCGAATCTCCTGCTTGGTGAACTTGGTTTGACGGCACAAGTCCTCGAGTGCGACCGGAATGGGCTTGGGCACGCGTGTGTGTTCTAACTCATACACAACCTCCTCGATGGGACTTTCCGGCGGAGATGCCATGGTTGTTAATCTAAATGTTAATGCGAATGCGAATGCGAATGCGAATGCTGCTGAGCTGCTTCTGTTGTTGCTATGCAATTCGAGCTGTGTTGCTTATTAATTTTAATTTGTTGTGTTTATTTATAGCCCCCGCTTCAGTATAATATCAATTTCGTCTTTTATGCGCTCATAAAAGCCAACTCATTAACTGAATTCTCTGGCTGTTGAGCCATTTTACGCATATCCTTGTGGCAGTTTTTTCGTCTTCTTCTTTATTTTTTTTTTAGCTTGGCGCGCTCTTGGCTTTGGTTTTTTCGGTTTTAGTTGTGAGGCTTCCACTTGCGTTACCTTAATGCAGCAATGGGATTTTGGGCGCTAAGTCGCTAATGAGGCAAACATCGCTGAAAAGAGCCAGAAAAGTAACATGAGCAATGGGCCAAAATAAAAAAGAATTACATAAATCATGGGGGCCAGGCAGCCAGCCAAGTGCACAACGGATGCACCACCAAGGACGTAAACAGCTCATCATGAGCTCTAGTTGTGGTTAGCTTTTCCCGTTTGCTTCTAAAGGCCAACTTTCAGCTGACGGAAGTGCAACTTGTTGTTGCTGAGTTGCAGCTGCCGCAGGGCTAACCAACATGCCATCAGTAAACAAGCTTATATACATATATATATATATATATATATATATATATATATATATATATATATATATATGTGTATATTTATTTATATATATACAGATGTACACGTTAAGTATACGCCTCAGAAAACAGAAACCTTGCCTACAGCTCACTTCTTGTGTGTATTCTGATGCGTATTTGCGAGTGACCCGACCCGAGCTACATGCAATGTTCTTTATTATTGCGTGCCATAAATCAAAGCCGCAATCGAGTTATGCGCGCGCCTTGGCGTATGCAACAACTATTTTAGCACGCCGCAAGATTAAGCTTCAAGCAGGTGCGCTACATTCAACTTGTTGTTGCTGTTGTTGTTGTTGTTGTCGTTGTCGGTGCAGCAGTTGCTCTATGAAGCAATTTGCCCTCTGCTCAAATGATATTAATGAGCACTTTGCATGCAAATGAATTGAGTGAGCATTGCTTTCGAACCGAATCCATTTAATTGCAGTGATAAGTACGATATCTGGCTTATGTACGAAACTTAAATCCCATTTATTAAATCAGTTTCGAAATTCATTATTAATGATATCTGTTCCATATACTATGTGCAAATAAAGAAGTGTGTTGATGGCAAAAATTGGTGTACTGAAAGTGTTTTTATTTTTTATAACAAAAAAACATGTACTTGAGTATGAAATTTATGTATAATATAATAAAAGAAAAATAAATAAATAAATGTTTATTTAACTGTTTATTTATTAAATATGTTACGTATATAAAATATGAATATTATTCTCATTATTAACTATTTTATTTTATATATAAATATAAATTTTATATAAAAATTGAAAGATATTTTTCATGTATATAATACAAATTATTCTTATATTATTTTTATTTATTATATTTATCAATATTATTTTAAAATGCAAAGTAAAAAGTAGAAAAATAAATAAATCGGCATATAGGAATTAAATTGAAAATCTTAAGATGCCTTTATCAGATTGAAAATATTCCTTTATTATATTTTTTTAAAATACACTGATTTCATTTTTATGCAAAATTACAAAAATTACAAAAAATAACATGTATTAACTTAATTGTTTAATAAATTATGATCAACAGATCAAATTAATTATAAAATATACGAGTTTTTCAGTATTAATATATATGTAATAAGAATAATATTATTATAATTATTATTACATGTATTCATTATTTAAATACATATTTGTATACACAAATAAAAGTTTAAAAATTAAATTTGTATATAAACATTTCATGATTTCCATGAACATTTATTTATACATGATTTCATTTGAATTCCGAGCGCTTTGGTAATACTTTAATTTGCATTCAACTCTCACTGCATAAATTACTGACTAAATAGTACGATTTATTTTGTAGACAAACTGAGGCACATCACAATAAGTAGTAAATCACAGTAGAGCCAGGCAAATGCCATGTAGTCAAATTACAATTTGTAAGTGCGAGATTTGCACGCATAAATAATTTCCATTGAGTAGTGAATGTCGATATTAGGGAGAATGTTTTATGGCAGCTTTGATACTTGATATATTTATTGTTTTGATGCCTGCGGCACAAATTGAGTTTGCTGTGAATTGTGTAATGCTTCCACGTTGACACTTGTCAGAGTATAGAGTGGAGCAAGGTTTAAGAAAAAACTTCAAGAAAAAAACTTGATCGTACTTATCGTCCTTTCGAGTGAACAGCTTGACCTCCATAGCCAAGACAAAAAGCAATAGCGTTTCGACGTCGAGAACTTAAATTGAAAACAGAGTTTTCTCTCTTTTCTCTACTTTTATTTTTTTTTTTTGGTTTGCTTGTTTTTCAGTGTTTTTCCATGCTATTTCCATTGGACTCGTTTTTGATAGAATGCACACACACACACACACACACACATACAGCGAAGCATTATCAAATTGCCAAGAGCAGAGCTATTTCCGACGTCATAGCTGTTGGAACGGATAAATCCAGCAGATAGCGACGATAAGATGGGCAAATAGGTCAGAGGAACGACGGAAATGGCTTTGACAGCTTAATCCTGTCGAATATTTTCTCTAATTTGCTGCGGTAATTTCCCTTTTGGCATGTATATATGTACACATATATATATATCTTTCATTCAGCCATCAACGTCATCAATAACGCAGCGCCATCAAATAAACATTTGCCACACTTTAAGCACTCTTGCAATTTAAATAACATGCAGCTTGTCGCAATCAAATATATAATTCATCAATGCCATAAGCCTGGCGTATAGCAACTCAAACTCGATATGCAATGTGGGGGGGGATACGAAATCGAATCTATCTATATGCTAGATGCTGCATTTGGCAAAAAGTTTAATATGCGAAAACTTTTGCACTATTGCGCTCTGCTTGAGAGCTCTTGAAATCCAAAAACTATGTCAGTCGAGGATAGTACTCGTAAGATATTGACCGCTTTTCAGATAAGTCAGGGACAAATATTAATAGAAGTGAGCGCTAAAACTTCTCAAGGAGATTTGGCCAGGTAAAAGACGTAGCCTTATATATTTGAATTGAATGCATTAAAGCTGATTCTATAATGTGCATTAAATTGTTAATGAGCAATAAATGCTTTAAGCATATTTAAGAGCTCCAAGCAGCCTGAGACTTTGTCAGCTGGCCATCCGACCCTGCTCAGAGGGCTTTCAGATTCAATTATTATATATAGGCATGTGCATGAGAGAGTTGCATTTACTATCAATTAAAAATAATGAATATTCAATTTACATTTTAAACACATTTTATTTCACAATAATTTAACTGCAATTTGATATTAATTGAACTGTTTGCATTTTAAATGTGTCGCTGTTGTGATTCATGGCAAACATTTATTTTCTGTGAAAATTTAAACAAAAATTCAACCTTCAAAAAATGGGCTTCATAAAGTTAAAAAATTCATTCATTATAATTGTTGCATGTACAGCTGTTCATAATAAAACAAACGACTGCAAAAATGTAGTTTTAAGCTTTTAGCCATGGCCAACAGCTGAGGCCTGGCAAAAATTGAATTTGGCAGAAATTGAAGACGGCAATGGCTGTGCCAGAATGAGAAACTGAAATGCCTTCCATGCTACGCCTACTAGCTGGCATTCAAAATGCATTTGACTGATGCTGTTAACGTATTTTCAATTTGTGTGCCAGTGAAACGTTTGTCAAATGTCACACATACGACATGCGGCACGGGCAACAAGCTCATAATGTGGCTATAATATTCAATGTAAGCTAATT
The DNA here is from genome assembly GCA_030914335.1 of Drosophila borborema. Taxonomy (NCBI): domain Eukaryota; kingdom Metazoa; phylum Arthropoda; class Insecta; order Diptera; family Drosophilidae; genus Drosophila; species Drosophila borborema. Next base: position 7,681,942 of record JAUESP010000306.1, on the reverse strand, counting down.
AAATATTTAATCAGGTCAAAGCTTAAACGGTTTAACGTTTTAATGCGCAAATCTTCATTAGCCACAATTTGTGGAATGGGAAGCCAAGTTAAGCTACCTCAACGAGTACATCGCGCATTGAAATGCTCTCTCTCCCTCCCTCCCTCTCCATCTACCTCTCCCACATTCTCTCGCTTTAAGTGCTTTAAGTGAGAGCCAGATTAGTTGCCAGATTATGCCTTCACACACACACACACACACACTCACACGTACACACACATGCATGCATGCACATTGTATGCACTAAGTACTATTTTGTGTTGCTTTCCCAGGCATTGCCTGTGTATTCATTTGTCTAATTGGGTTGGCCAATACTGGAAGCATGGATTGTGGAAGCGCGACTCGGCGTGGGAATGCTATACGAGTGCTGGAATGAAATGGCATTCAAGGTGGGTCCTTTAACTTCTAAATAGCAATGACAGCGGCAATAGCAGCAGCAGCAGCAGCAGCACGCCAAGGCATAGCAGCAGCTGCCACACAAAGGACAACGCCTGCCGCTTCTTAGCGCGGCTTGCATGCAGTCATGCAATGCTACTTGAATAAAAACTAAACGAAACCCCAAGCCGAACCCTTGTGCACCGTGGTTCAGAATATTCAAATACAATTCTGAGCAGTGTAATTTTGTAATAGATACCTTGCTGAATTTTAAGTATTTTATATTAAAAAGCTTTTATAAAATTAAATGAAAGTTTCCTTTGCCATAAAAGGTCTAGCGAACAGCAGTGTTAACAAATCTAGTTCGAATTAATTTAATTGAATTTATAAACAAAATTTTATTTATTTCATGTATTTTTTCAATTAATTATTTATTTATTTTTGTTGGCATTATGCAAAATTCTATAGATTTGACCTGGCTAGAAAATAATATAGTTAGGCATTTTACTTTAGAACCCTATTTAATTATTAACTTTATATATAAATTTATTATAAATTTATTTAAAAATTGTGTTTTCTTTTTATGAAAATGTTCAAAATGTAAAACATTTATATTTATATTCTACAATGAATTATAATCATCATTTGGAATTACTATTACTATGAAATAATACAAATTTTATAATATTCTACTATCATTGATGCTTTCAATTGTTTGAAAATATTGCAAATCTTTCGACAAGTTTTTACTTTGCGTCCACTGTGCAATTGGCAATGCTGAAGCCCTTGTCATTTCCCGCTGCTTTCATGCCATTTTCACGGAGAGGCAGCAGCGAGGAGTGGCTAGCACTATTAGAAAGGCAATCATCTAACTAACCAACTCACCAACTAGCAAACTATCTATATAAAGTAGTCTGACAATGGCGACACGCGACCTTTGGGAAACCGCAATTGTGTAAATAAATGTATGTACTTGTATCTAATTCTATATATATAAGTATATATACTTATATAAATTGCATGCCATGGGGCATAGCGAGCACAATTACACAATTGAATTTTTGGCATGCTCCAAAAGTCTGCCCCGATCGAAAGTAAATCTTGAGGTGGCCGCAAAGACAATAAATCAACGCCAATTATACGCTAGAAAGTTTACTTCTAGCTCTACTTTTTATTTCCTAGCTGAATTCTAACTTTTCATTGTGGGCTGGACAAATGATAAACGACCTGCAGCGACGAGCCAACAGAAATTGCAACACTTTTCAATCTGCCCCACAATCGAGGAAAAAAAAAAACACTTTGACTAGCATTTAGCCAAAAAGAGAAACGACTTAATAATGAACCAGCCCACTTCGTGACGACATGTGAGAAATATTTGCACAAATTGAAATATGCATTGGCATTCCGCAGAGTTTGCATGCTTGGCTCATAAGCCTCGTCACACTCGCGGTTCCTTTGGCACTGCATCGCTGTCGCTGTATAAGATTAGCCATTATTGACATTTGAGCCTTGGCAGCTCGTGTTCGTATTGAAATGTGTTTTCATTTCATGCTGATGCAGGCCTATGGGGGTCTCAGATTCAATTTGCCATAATGCAATTGCATGCCTCATAGGAGCATAATACAGAAACTGGAGCAAAGGACACCTAATTGAATTATAATGCACTCACCGACAAGGCCCAATGCGTGTGCTCGATAAATAATTAAATTGGGCTGACGTTTCAATGAACTCCAGGGCCTGCATGTGGGCATAGCTGATGGCCAATGACCTTTTTACAAACACGTTAGCACACATACTTATATGTGCATGTATGCATGCATGTAAACAGTCAACACTCAACTCTACACATAACTTTAATTAGTTTATTGCCATTTAGTTAGTTGACGTGTCAAAGAACTTGCAAGTGGCACACAACTATATTTTAGTACAGTTAATCGACTACATAATAATTTCTCCTCAATCGAAAACAAATTGGGTCTCTGTGTGTGTAAAGGTGATTAAAACTTGTTCAGTATATTTGTTATTCATATATTTCACTGAAAACTTAAGCTTTTCATCGGAATCGACTCATGAGTCTTGACATTTCAAGTCTCTTATATAAAATGTCAAGTCTCCTGCTTCAATTCCGGTGAAGAGCTTTAGGACAGACAGACGAGACGCACAGCTAAATCAATATACTCCATAAACTTCATGAAAGAGTCAACGAATTGAGAGCAAATAAGTATTGAATTGAAGCAACAATAAAATGGAATTTAAAGCTAGAGTAATTACAGAAATTATAGCTAAAATATTTATTACAATATCTCATGTTATTATATCTCATGCTTTTACATCTCATGCTATACTATGTATGGCTGAGCCAAGGACAGATTTTCGCTTTAATTTTAAGCATAATAAAATGTAAAATTGTTTTTCTCCATATATCTTTGGTGGACTGAATTTCAATTGAAATTCAATTCATTTTGGATGGATTTCGACCAAAATATATTTTGTTTGATTTAATGCACAGTAAACAAAAATGTCAATCTCTTGCTTTAATTCGATTGAATGCATTGTTTTTTTTTTTTTTATAGAAATAAGTGTATAAACAACAAATTCTCGTTAACTTATATTGGCATGCGCAGATTTGTTTATATTCAATTAAAATTCAAATTGTAGAAATAATTTGCCTTGACTTTTATGTTTAAAAAATGTTATAGAGAATAATCATATTTTTACTATTTTTTATCTTTAAAAAAGTTTATCTTTAAAAAATAAAAACTAATTGCAATCGCAATTTAAAAAAAAATCAATTTTTTATTTCTGAATCAGATTCCTTTTTTCATTAAAATAATCTGGGTTAATCCCACAGAATCAATTTTCATTGTGTTGTGAATCGCGACATATGAAAATTCACCTGTCACCAAAGTGAAATACATTTATAAATATGTGCATATATGTATAAGAAAAACTTGATATATATATGAATATTTATATATATACAGCATGACTTGACAGCATGACGCATAATTAAAGTTTGCGAATGTGCCAAATGAGTTGGCAATAAAACTATATAAAGTTGGACTTAGTCCAGCTGATAGTAAAAATAGGCAATTTGTGTCTAAGGCATGTCATTGGATTGTTATGGCAAATGGAAATAGTTTATAAATTTACTTTTCATATTAAATGAAACAAGCAGTTGGCAACTGTGCGTATACGTTATAAATGACATTTTTGCCATTTCCACAGGGAAATCAGGCGAGAAGTGTGAATGGAAACTAGCTTACGCTCTCAGGCAGCATCAACTTTTTGTGTTGTTTGTTGCCTTTCGCTTGTGGTTAGTTGCTTGCTAATGAAGTACAAACAAAACTGAAAAAAAAGAGGAGAAAATCAACAACAACAACAATAACAACGTATCCCAAGCTGCCAAGCACGCAGCATTTGTCCCCAGTGGAGCCTTAAGAACTGCCAAGAAACAATAACAAACGACACCCCAGAGCTGTTGCTCGATACTATTTGTTATTTGTTGCTAATGCGAGGACTCCATGTGTCGCTTGTTGATTTCAAAAGAGATACGACTTTCCTGCATACTTTAATTGCCCAACTTGCTGCAACGCTGCAGCAATCCCTGAGCAATAATCATTCATGTCTGTTAACTATCGAATTCTAAATCAAACTGGGCAAACAACAAATACATATTAGCGGGTTGGAATTCGTCTCGCATCTGTGTAACAATCACCTCAGGTGCATATTATTCTGGTAGTAGGTTTGAAAGAGGATAAAAACTCTTTTTATTATTTTCAAGCATGGATTATTAAGCAAATATTACGTTGTGCATACTTTATTTGCTACTGCGATTTGCTGTTTACTCAACGTGCTACTGTAAAACTGTTTACAGGGTTCCTAATCAAACATTCGTCAGATAATTATAGAGCACAAAATCAAGCCAACAAATATTACTGAATTTTTATTAGTCATTCGTCTCGTACATATGTTATAATCAACTAAACATACTGTCTAAATTATAAGCGACAAATATTTTGTAATATTTGAATATATGAATAATAATAGGCTGGAATCTGGACTACAGTCCAGTTGCCAGATCAAACTAATGTTATCCTTATGTTGGCATCATATTTAGTATATATACATGTATATATCAGAATATTTAATTATCTTTTATATACATTTTTTTTTTTTTTTTTCAAATTTCTAATGTCTAAATTAATAAGAATTATAAGTATATGTATTATGTGTGACATTTAAAAGGTATCAATAAATATTGTTTCAAATATTAAAAAATAAACAAATATTTATTTTTTAGATTCAACTTGAATCCATTTAGAAATAGGCGAAACTAAAGATTTCTGATTTATTAGTTAAATTGACTTGCTTAACTTTAAATTTTGATTCACTTACATTTACAAAAAATACTTGCATTGTTAGAGAGTCGAAATGAAACACTCCACATTTACCGAATTCAAAATTTGAACTCTTCTCTTTGTGAGAACAAAAATTGAACTGTTTATTCCTTAAAATCCTAGTGCTTATATACCTTAAAAATACTTCCAGGCACTGGAAGGCTATAATTAATTCCATGCACACAAGTGCACAGATGTTTGTCAAGTGTCCCTTTTCGATCGCTAAGCCGTTCTCACGTCTCGCGTTACATTTTTATTACTTGCTGCGTTGGTCGCTGCAGCTAAGGGATGACATGTTTATTACTTGGCTTCAGATAACGCGCAGGTTATCGACTATTGCCTATTTTTTAATATGTTTATATAAGTGGCATGTTCATGCTTGAACATGCATTCATGTCAACTTTTTAGAAATAGCAACCAAAAACGTTTAGATTTTGTTTTAAATTTACTGGTAATTATGCCATTAATTTTGTCGGCTTTCTTATTTCATTGACATTTCGTTTTTTTGTTGGCTGCTTGTCGGAAATAAATTAAGCCAGCTCATAAATTAAAGCTGTTCTAGCCAAGAAAAATTGCTGGCCAGTCAACATTTGGTGGTCCACACACTCTGGCACACACACGCACACACACACACACATGTATAGCACATATTTATAAGTTGGCCAAAAATTATTGTAGAGCTCAGTCGTTTGCCCTCAATTCGCCTGTTCGCAACAACGAACTACAAAAATTGCTAAGCTTTGCGTTTCGCCTTTTGCTTTTGTTGGCCGATAAAGAAAATTATTGTCTAAAACTTGGCGCATATCGCCGAACCGGAAGTGCTCGGGTCATAAAAACTAGCGGGCGGCTTGAGTGAGTGTGTGTGTGTGTGTGTATGTGTGTTTGTATGTATGTGTGCGAGTGTGTGCGACGCCAGCACGACGACGTTCAATGGCGTTTTATTGTTAAGCATTTCGCACAGTTGTAGAAGCTGAATCGTATATGAATACGGCTCCCGCACAATTGCGTCCATTGTATAAGTGGGGCTGCGCTTGGGTTGGGGTGGGGGTGTATGGAGGCGTCGCACAACTATTTTGGCAGTTTGTTAGCTTGGCTGGCCGACAATGAAGTCAGTTTTTAGTCGCTTGGAAAGTGCCAAGACTAACTGCGCGTCTATCATTGTGGGAGTTACTAAAAACTTTCGCAACGGAAGTGCAGCGCCAAGGTTTCTTTCTACTTTTTTTTTGCTTTTCCTTTTTGCATATGAATGGAAAATGTTTTGCTTAAATTTCTGATTGCTGATTGCAGTTTTAGTTAAATTAATGAAAACAATGGTAGAGCACAAGTTTTTAATTGGCCGGCGCAGCCAAGTGGCAAACAATCGTGTCCTTAACAAAACTTCAATGCAATACAATTGCACATAACAAGTTGCCGGTTTGCTAACTGACTGTATAAGAGCAGACACATTGACGCACACACACACACATCTACACTTTACAACACACTTTTACGGCCCTTTCATCTTTTTGAAACAGCTCTGACATCGGCAGCTTCCTGGCTGCCTTTTATGCTGCTGCCGTTGCGTATCATGCAACCGATTGCCATTTCACTTAAATTGCATCTTGGTTTTCAGTATAAGCCAAGTGTTTGCTCTTAAAGTGCATGAGGCTGACATAGCTACGTGAATGCATAGGTGCTCGTGTGTACTTTAGCTGCTCACTTTAGCTGCATTACATAAATTGTTTAGCTTTACGTTTTGCCACTCCACTTGTGGATCTAAAGTACAATTTGATATATAAAAGAGAAATATAATAGTGGAATAGCACAGGCATTGTTACTGAATTTTCAAGCAGAATAGAGCTTGAAATCCAATTCACTTTGAATATATTTTAGTTGTCTAAAAATATGTAAGCTATATGATGGCAATAAAAGCATAGGAAACACATAATTTCGTAAAAATTATAATTATAATACATCGTTGACTTCATGTTTTATATATAGAAAATATATGGAAAATATGCAAATATAAAACAATATTTTATATGCATTATCAAAGCTTCGATAGTTTAAGGCAATGAACTAGAAGAGATGTTTGAGCTATGATTATGCCTACAGAGTGTATTTATTTATAGATCAATATCGTTGAGCTTATTATTTTTACAAATTTTCACACTTTATATTCATTACCGCTTTTTTTTTAGTATTTTTTGCGCAACGAGTGTAATGATCATATTGATGGCAAGAAAATCAAATAAAAAATTGTGTAAAAGTTTTTCAGCTAAATATAAATGCCAACCAAAAACGATAACAGCGATAAGAAACAACAGCAATAACAATGGCAACAATGCCAATAAAAATGAAAACACAAGTCATGCAAAAAGAAAAGCTGCCCGAAAAAGTATACTATAGTAAATCTATACAAACATACATTTATATATTCATATTTATGTGAATGTATATACGTATATAACATTTTTTTTGCCGTTATTAAAACGTCCAATGAGTGTCGACTACTCAGCTGACGGTCTCTTGGCTGCTGTTGCCGGCCCTTTGCCATCTACTTGGCCAGTCCCTGCATAGTAATTAATGCTTGTAAGTGCCACTCATCTCGCAATGTTTGCGAGTGTGTTTGCCTCTATATATATATGTGTGTGTGTGTGTGTGTGTGTGGGTGTTAGTGTGTAGGCAGCGCAACGTTGCCACATTTTCAGTTTTTGTGCTATCAAGAATTTTTGGTCGCCGTTTGTTAATTGCATGTTTGGCAACATATGTTCGCATGTAACTGTGTATTTGGCGCCAGCTACGTGGCAATTAGAAATTGTTAGCAAACCGTTATATCAAGGCCATGCCAGCCACATACATATTCGCTGACAAATCTGGCCAACTTCCGTTGTTGGGCGTAACACATGGCGTATACGTATTGCCGTTGCGTACACGAAAATGTTGCAGAACTTTACATGCATCAGCTGGCCGTAAAAACAGCGTTCGAAACTCATATAAAACGAAAGTAAGACTTTGTCAAAGTAAAGTGCTCAACGAACACATACCCTATAAATAAAACATACATATTTCTACAATTGATGTAAAGCGAAAGAATTTTGATAAATATTACAAAAAATGAGAATTTGAAATTGAATTTGAATTAAATTTCCTTCCTTTTCTCATTCTCGTTCTCTTGCTCTTACAAAAATGTTAACTACATTATACCGCCCTTTATACACTGACTACAGGGTATAGCGAAAGTAAACACATATGCACATGATACAGATACTTTGATGTATCATATATATATCCTGTTGTTGCCCTTGACTACGTGTATGCCCAGCAAATACATGTAGCCAATAAATATGCTTGACACACGATTAAAGTTAGCTCAGCTGATAATTTACCTAAGAGTTTAATCAAAAATAAAGTATGCTATATTATGGCTATTACATATGCATGTATATGCACACTACTCAAGTTAATTAATTGTCAATATAATTAATTATATTCTCCCATTCAAAGAACATTTTTTTATGAATTTTTTAATTTTACGAGCGAATTCACACTTGAAAGCTCCAATTAAGAGTCTTAGCTGAAACTGAGGAGAATTACTGGCAATTTAAATATATACTCTACATATGCTTGTTGTTTTTCGAGTAGTAATAAGTTATTATGACATATCCAAATCATTTTGAAAACCAAATAAGCCAAGTGTAAATCTTTAGTCAGAATTTAGCTTAATAATAAGAAAATATTATCAAACTCTTGATATAAAAAGAATTTTTTAATAATTCAATTTTTTTTTTAAATTAAAATATAATTAATAATATTATCTGCTATAATATGGGAATAAATTTATATGAATAAATAAATGTATGTTAACCAGATAGCTGAGTTAATAGCGTTAATTATTTGATAAAGTTAACAAGAAATAACTAAACCATAAATTAATTAAATAATAAATTATGTTATGCTGTTGCTATGCCATTAGTTAAACCAAATTCAAATTATATTTTATATTATATATTTTTATATTTATATCTTATCCCATTAAAGATTTAACCTCAAACTATATAGTTGTCTTAATGTATACCTAATAATACAAATATATAAGAAATATCTCTATGTATGTATATATTTGTTTATTTACTTTCCAATTACTTTATATAATTGTTGCTTATTGGTTTAGTATACAGATATTCAATTGGCTAAGTGTGCGAAAAGCAATGTAGTTTGATATCCAAGCCCAAACACCCTCAAGTGATTAGAAAATTTGGTAAAACGTTTGAATCATTTCACGCCTTCTTATTGCCGTTTTCCGCATTGCGTGTCTAAGCGTTTAGGTAACAAATATTTGACCAGGCCCTAAAAGGTCACAACACTTGCCCTTCTAAGGGCATTATGGTAACATAACATAGCTCGCACTCAACCCAGTGGCTAAAAGCAGTTCGAGTTTCTGTTTCTGGCCAAATGTCACATACAATTTCAGGCTGGCATTGGCAAATGATAATTTGATTAAAAAAATCATGTTCCCATTCAGCCCACATTTCGTACAGAGTTGATCCTTGAGTTGAGTTTATTTTGAACATTTTCTATTTTCATTATTTTTGTGTAGGCGTATGTGTATGTGTGTATGTGTGTGAATAAAACTAGAGCGCACCTTGACGCTATTTATAAATGCAACAACAGCCACAATCACAATTGCCGCTTAGTTCTACCTCAAGTGTTTTTTTTTTTTTCTACCGTTTTTCCATGCTGCCGCCGCATCTTTTGTGCAGCATCCCAGGCCAAGTTGTTATTGTTGTTGTTAGTTGGCAACACTTAAAATATGGCCGAGTAAACAACGTCAAGCATTGCATAAATAAATAAATATATATATATACATATATTCGTGTGTGACACTGAGCGGCTTACTTACACATTATTTAATGAATTGCAATCTAGCTGAAGGACTCTTCAAGCGTATTCTCATAAACGTTGTTTAAACTGTGGAAATTTTTGCGTTTACTTTACAGAATGCAGCTCTCAAAAGAGTTACTGAAATATTTATCAATTTGTAATTAATTTTTGGTATATTTGGCATAAGCCAAAGTACATTTGTATTGATAATAGCATTCGAGCGTTAAGAGATGCCAAACAAGGCAATTCATACAAAAAAAAATATATATTCATATGCATGAAAATCGTTTCTATTTATTATAGATTTTAATCTTTTTTTTCTCATAAATCTAGCCATAATAATTGATAAAATTACGTTTGTTGTAATTAAAATTTAATTATTATTGAAATGATTATACATATTTTTGTATGGATTATGAATTTGGCCTTATTATATTTCATATTTATTATTATCAAAATTCGAAAAATTCGAACAAATAACTTTGTATGGATTATGAATTTGTCTTTTGAGCAGCATAGAATATTTTAATTAAATTAAATTTTTTATTCTGAGTATTTAAGTTTTTATGTGTATCCGCTTTGGTTGTGTTACATGAGCTGCATTTTTGCCTTAGTTGGTTGTCAGATTCATGTTGTGTGAGTTTTTTAAGAAGTTTAGATTTTTTTTTCTACATACATATGTATTTTAAAACTTTTTCTTTGCCGGTCCCATACGGGTTATCTTTCAAGCTCTTCGGCCAAGACTGCAAATTAACTTTTTTTTTAGGGTTGTAGCAGAATCTTTTGTATATATGTATATAGGGTATACATTGTTGTATACATACATATAACAAATTATATTATATTAAAAATAAATTACAGTATATATATGTGATAATTAAATATACAAATATGTATATCTATAATTGTTCTATTTTTACTCTTCGATAAATTAATGACATTGAAATCGTCTCATGTAAACATGATTTTTGATACAATTTTGATTTTCCACCTGACAATTCTCATTTCGCATTTGTATGCAAACTTACAACGCCCACTGTATACGTGCGTTTTGTGTCTGTGTTTATGTTTGTATTCATTTGTGTTTGATTGGGAGTTGGGCGTGTTGTGTGTTCGAGTGTGCCCAAAGCGCCTAGTTGAATAAATCGCATGCGATTAAAAATGTATGCACAAACAAATAGACAGACAGAGAGACAGACAGAGAGACAGACAGAAGGACAGACAGAGAGACAAAGAGACAGACATACATATGTAGGTAACTTAAGGTACATATAGACTGAGCGCTACTGTTATCTTAACTTTGTTCTTTTGCTTCTATTTTAGTTGAATCTTTGGTAGAGTGTTGGATTCATTTTGATTTCTTTGTTTGTTTCATGCTCGTTGAATTTGCGGCGTTTTTATCGTAGTGAAAGATGCACAGTGGCTATAAATTATAAGTAATGTACAAGTAAATGTTTAAAAATATAAAAACATAGTCAAATGAGACAAGAAAAATAATGGAGCAAATATATTATATTATGATTTATAAAATTTACATTTTTAAAATTTGTTTATTTAATATTCATTATATTGAGTGTAAATAAAATTATAATTAGAATTATTAGCAAGTAAAAATAATATACCAAATATGAAAATAATAAATATAATAATAAAACTATAAATTCATTCATTATTCTCTTCGTTATATTACCCTCAAATAATTTGGTTTTAAAATGCGATTATACTTAACTTTAAAGTTAAAACCTTTTCATATCTGCTTAAACTATGAAGAATAGTTTTATCAAGGATTTTTATGGCACTGTGTTGGACTCTAATGTGGCTAAGGTGCGTGTATGTGTGTAGGTAATAAATTTGCATTTGTACCGTAACGCTATTGTTTACTTTGTAGGTTAGTTTGTTTGGCTTGGCTGTGCTACGTATATATTTACCTTCGATGCCTTTGGCGGCGATGGCGACGAGGACGACGAACAGGACGAGGACGCGGACGAGTATGTTGGACGAGTTAAACCCAAAACATGCCAGCAGCTCCGACACTCCAAACCAAGAACCTCTTGACTTTCCACACTCGACTTGACTCGACTCGACTAGACTCGACTCAACGCAACGCAACGCAAGGCACTTGACAAGGTCCTCGTTTTGAGTCTGCCTTTATTTTTTTGATTTTATTAATCTTTGTTTTGTTTCTTGTTTTCTGCTTTTGCGTGTCTTAATTTAATTTGGTAATGACTTTGGCTTATTAATTTATTTGCATAGTTGCGCACACTTTTGTTCATTTTTGGTTTTAGCCAACTTGTCACTTATTTTTACTCTACTATTCAACCCGCACGCACACACATTGTAATTTTTCTCTTTGCTACTGTTGTTGTTGCTGTTGTTGTTGTTGTTGTTGTTCTCGTTGTTGTTGTTGCTGCTCAAGTTCGCTTAGGAACGAAGCGACAGAGCAAAAAGCCAAGCAAGCAGCCTGCACAAGTCGGCGAAAAAAAAACTGTATCTTTTAGATCCGGGCATATCCTTTATCTCGGACAGCGCAGCAGCGCAGACGAAAGCAGCAACTGCGACGTTGGCAGAGCAACAGCAGAATTAGCAGCTGCGGCCGTGGCACCGCCAGCAGCTGTAGCTGAAAAATTTTTTCGTTTACGCAGCTACGCGAAAAAATAACGCGCGTTTATACTAAAAAATTACAAATAGCCCAATGAAACAACAACGACTAGAATCACAATCAACAATTGACAGCAGCAACAACAATTAAAGCAGTAGCAGCAAATAAATACAAGTTGAGCACAAGTTGCGCAGCTTTACCGCCAAACAGCTCAGTTTCCGTTAGCGGAATAGTTAACTGTTGACGTTTTCTTTTGGAAGGAACCAGTCGATGCGCACACGCGTGTGTCCTATACACAACTGATTACAATTATATTCCTTGCAGCGAAGTTGAACGCGACAGAGGCTCGAATGGCAACTGAGCAGCGACGCTGACGTCGGGTGGTTTCAACTCAGATTCGTTTCACTTTGTGTTCGTGTCGGCAACACGACGTCGGCGTCTACGTTTACTTCGGCGTCGGCGACGATGACGGCGATGACGACCAGGTTCCGTTACCGAAATTTGACTAAGCACAGCTTTGCCAGACGCCTGACAGCTGAGACTGCGACTGAGACTGAAACGGTAACGGCAACGGCAAAGGCAGGCAGCGCCGACAGCTTCACCATATTATGCTCTCGCCGCAGCGCTGGCGGCGTGGGGCTCTTGCGGCGAGAGTAAGCGTCTAAGAGAGGAGACGAGGTGAGAGAGTGAGAAACACACAGAGAGGCGAAGAGGCCCACAGGGTGAATTGGTATAGGTGCGATGGCAACTCGCGCAGACAGTGGGACGCACACTTAATATACGAGATAAACTATACTAATTTGTGCTCCTTCAAGTTCATTTAATATTTATTAATTATGATATATTAAATGTTTGTTTATTTCGACATTTATTTTTATAAAAAGAAAATTAATTTTGATGTGTTATTCATTCAATTTGGTCCATTGTGCTGAGTTGTATCCGTCCCACCCCACCTCTGTTAGGACGCCTCTATCTCAGATTGCCGAGTCGCACAGTCTGGCAGCACCACAGAAATAAAAGACTATATGTGGCTTGGTCCTTGCTCATCTAGCCTCGCCTCTGTTCTGTTTTTAGTCTCGCCTCTGCTTTTGGGGCATATGCTGGGCTCATGTTGCGCTGCTGGCGTCTCAGCCAACGACGCTGTTAACTTTCGCTGTTAACTTTCGCTGCCATCGTCGTCTTTTGCCAGCGCCTGAGAAATTACACCCAAGAGCTTAGCATGAGCATCCTTTATATGCCGCCCTCGCGTCCTTGCACTGTTGAGTATCGGCAGTGCCATGCTTTCCAACAAACGGACGGACATTTTACAGCTAAATGACAAGTGCTTACACAATGTATATGTATGTACATATATGTATGTCCCTCTCTGTGGGTGCCTGTGTATTGCTCTTGTTGTTTTTGTTTTCGCATTTTCATTTTTGAAGCTTCAAAATGGGCAACTTGTGGGATGACGGCCATGAAGCGGACTCCGGGAATCGGATAACGAGTAACGGGTATTTCGAGGGTGCCAACATGGCAGGAAACAGTCTGGTCGAGCACTTGGCGCACGCTTGCGCGCCTTTCAAATTTAGCGAATTAACTCATTAAATGTTCAAAAGCTCATTGCCTGCGAAATGTGCACACATCTGTGTGTGTGAGTGAGGGTTTCTATGTGTTTGTGTTTGTGCATAAGTGTGAAATATGCACATGTGTCGCCTATGTGGCTGGCTGGGCAGCTACGCCTGGGCGAAATTTCACACCCGCCCCGTGGGGTGCCATTGGGGTCATTCCTTGTACCCGGCTGCCACTTCATGCAATTTAAAATAATTTCTGTAATTATTTTAGTGTGGCACTTAAATGGCTTTATTTAAAATGTGTGAGCTTAGCGTAAGCCGAAAGCCCTCCACCGTCGTCGTCGCACAGTTTGTTGATTTTACGCATACGCCACGTGGCACGCTCACTTCAAATATGCATATCACAACGAAGCATACCTGACTAAAATGATAGGTGCGTGCTGCAATTACGTTGTGCTCATATTGACCGTGAATCAACAACGTTGCCTGCCAAACACTGGACAAAGTCAATGCAATTTGTTGCATGCCAAGGCAGACACTGTGGCACCAACTGCCACTTTGCAGTCCAATTACGCACGACCACACGACAACTTGTGCAGCAGCAACAGCAGCAGCGGCTCAAGAAATTGAAGCACAACAGTCGAACAAAATACCAGCAATTTGTAGGGCAATTTAAGTTATGATAAGATATTTATTTAACTAATTCTGAATCTAATTGTTGCGTGGCAACGTGAAGAGTTTGAATGAAGAAGAAATTAATTTGATATTATTTATTATAATTTTTCGAAGTAACCAAGGTACTACATACGACCACTTTTTTGAGATATTCTCTCAAATAACAATTTACCGTTTTATCATTTGCGCTCTGTTCACGAAATCCGTCTCTCTCGCTAAGCAAGAAGAACCTTTGGTTCGTTTCGTTTTGATTTTCTGTTGCACTATTCATGTGATGCTCTCTTAGCGATACGGTTAACGCACTCATAATGAAGTTCAGTAAGTGAGCACAGTAAGTGTAGGTGAACTCAGAGAATCTTTGTAAACGTTCTGCAAACTCACATACACATGCACAAATGCTCACTCACGTACAAGGTTGATGTGTTCAGCGAATTTAATACTCGCTTACATACCAATACATACACAAAACACCAAACGGTCGGGGACAAAATTTTCTGTCCGATCGCGAACGAAACGAACTCGCTAAAGAACCGACACAGTCGGTTGCTCTCTGAGTTCTTTTTCTGTGAGTGTGAGTGAAAGAACGGAGCAGCGATCAACAGTGATTTGCGAGCTATTATGATTATAACACAAAAGTAAAGCTCTGAAATGAAATATGTACCTTTACACTCAGTGGTTATTGTATTTATTGTAAAATTATTATATATAGTATTTTGTTATTTTATATACAATATATGTATATATGTATGTATAAATATTTATATTATAAAAATGTATAGTTTATTATTACTATTATTATTTTTTTTCTTGCTGTTCTAGTTTTTTATTTTTAGACACATATATGTTTGTCAAATCTTATTAAGTTGGGAGTTTTTTTTTTTACGTTACAATAAGAAATTGAGCAAAATTCTACAAAAAATATATTAATACATTTATATGTATAATTGCTTTTCATATACTACGTTTTATAGTCGTATAATATTTATGCTAAATATCTATTATATTAACTTTAAAATTTATTCAAATTATATAATTTGAAGAATAAAATAAAAACTCAGAGTTAAATTCAAAAATAAATATATTTAACAAATTTAACATTATTTTTAGAGATTTGAAAATACGGAAATATTCTGCAATAAATTACCGACCTTAAAGAAAAATTCCATTAAAACGGAAAAATTTTTCAGACAATCCTCGTTTACATATAGTTTACTTATTACTATTATTTTTTCTTTTGTAATGTTTTATATGTATAAATTCTTTTATTGAAAACTTTAAATTATGTGCTTACAATAGCTCATAATGGGCTCATTAATAAATAAGTATAAAATAGAATAAAGTTTTAGTATTAATAATGAATACTCGATTTGAGTTACTTTCTCTCTTTCTTTCTATTGAGCTGGTGGTTTTACATTTGTGTGTTTAAAGTACATATATATTTTAAAAAATGAATACATCAAAATGCACATATATACGAAGGAGGCAACAATTTCAAGTAAAAGTAAATAACCAATCGAGGGCGGCGCATTGATGCCGGGCGCCCGATCCTACTTGGTATCAATCAATGCAGGCACTTCCGATTGGTCAAAAGCCGTTGAGACAATTTGCTGAGATTCTTGCACGCTTTCGGCATTGACATCATTTCCATTGCAGTTGGCTTCAGAAGCTTCAGATGACTTTGCCTGTTCCAGATTGTCATATTCTGCGTTTTCACACTCAGCTATCTCCGTGTCGGGGTCTGCGTCTGCCTCTACCTCTAGGTCAACCTCAGGCTCTGCGTCAGCTTCAGGCTCTGCGTCAGCTTCAGGCTCAGCTTGTGCTCGTGGGTCTGCATCTACTGTTGATGACAGTTCAGCCCGGGGAGTGCCAGTTCCAGCTTCGGCAGCAGTTGCTGCTGCAGCAGCCGCTGCTGCAGCTTTGGCCTTCGACTTGGCCTTTTTCTTATTGTTCTTCTTGTTTGCCCTCTGCTGCTCCTCAGCTTGTTGTTTTCTCTCTGCTTCGGCAGCGGATATTTTCGCATCGTTTGTGGTGAGCAGCTTCATTTGATTCTGCAAGTTGGCAAGCGTCTGCTTCAGTTCAGCACAGTTGCGCGTCATCAGCTCCATTTTGGCACTGTCCGTGTTGATGGGCACCACTTTGATGGGTTCCGGCTCGGGCGGCAATTGCGGCATAGCTGGAATTTCGATTTCATTCTCGCGCAGGGTCTGATGAAGTGTGGTGCGCTCCAGTTGCAGTGCACGCAATAGCTTCTGCAGCTGATCCACCTGCTTTTGGAGGCGTTCCGCTTGCTGGTCCCGATGCTGTTTTTCAGTGGCCAATTCAATGACCATGCCGTTGGCTTTCTCATATTTTTGGCGCCAACCCAGTGCTTCCTTCTCAATTTTCTTGGTATGCTTGGACATTTTCTCTAGCTCGATCTTGTAACTTCCAAAGACTTCATTGGATTTCTTAAGCGACTGCTGAAATTCGTCGTATTTGGCTGTATAGATATTGAGCTGGTCTTTGAGCTGTTGCTCACGCTCCGTTAGATCCTTAATTGCGCGCTGTGCCTGCAAGAGCTTCTCCAGGCCAATCTGGTTTTCCCTGTTTCGAAAATATATGATCAGATTGACGTTAGAGTTATTGAAATATTACTCACTTGGTTAGTATTTCCTTTTCCATAGCAGCTTCAACCTGAGCCTTGCTAAGCTTCGCTTGATGCAGCTGAGACTCCAGCTGAACCTGCTCATTCAGTTTCTCCAAGTGCTTCTCGCGCGCCTGATACTGCTCAGCTAGAAGTTTTAACCTAAAAACAAATCATATATATATACATATGAACATATGGTCAATCGATGCTCGTATCTGTGTGTGTATGTGTATGCCAGCCAGATACATTCACATGAAAACGGCATGCAGTGTAGTGGCTATAAATAGACAGCGCACGCCGGTGTTTGTCTGTTGATTGGCAGCGCCTCTTACTTTTTGGTCATTTCGATGTTGTAATCACGTAATTTGACGTTCTCCTCGTTGTTTTTGGACAGCGACTTTTGCACCTCGTTTAACGAGCTCTGAAATTTAGTTTGACTCTCCTTACGTCGCTCCTCCTCTACCTTGATTTGGAGCATACTCTCGTTCTTGACAGACTTTAGTATGCGCTGCTGTTCCCGGCACACCTCTTGCAGCTTATCTCTCATAAGAACGCTCTTGTTTAGCTCACGCTGCACTTGCTCCTTTTCCCGTTGTTGGCCTTCCAAGTGCCGCTGTAAAGCACGCATTTCGGAGGTGAGCCGGCTCACTGTTTTCTCGCTCTCCACGTGCCGCTGCAATAGCATTTTTAATTTATCCTCATTTGAGGTGCACTCGTCCAAGGACTTAAGCACCTAGTAACGGGATTCATATTACAATTTCGTTAGTCTTTGTTCTGTGTGATTTGCTGGCTTGACAACTTACGACATCCTCCAGCTTCAACTCCCTTTGCTTCTCATCGCGCACGACTCGCTTGTTCTTGCTTCCCTTTTCCATGGTAAATCGTCTCTATATAAGCGTATATTAAGTTCGTTCAAATTTTTACTATATTTGTTAAGATTACTATCAACAGAGTGACCGAATCCTTATTAAAAAAAAAAGGATTTTTTCTTCAGATAAATAAATATACCAGCAAAATTATCGAAATACTAACCCTTCTTTTAAAAGAGCAAATTGAATAATTTGCTTTTTTGCAGTTTTTGCATATGATTTAAAAACTATTTTAAGTTTAAGATTGAAAATCTTCTAATATAGTAAAATGGTTAATTACTTAGAATTTCGAAGTCTTAAAGTGTTTTTGTTTTTTTCCGAAATATATTAAAATGTGGAGGCAGCTCGATAACTTGTCTGTAATTGCTGGATCGTTCTTTTTTTGTTTATTACGTTACTCTCAAATTTAAATCGCAATACTGTAAAGTTCCTGTGTCGTCTTGAGTTGTTTCAAAAGTATACGATTTCAAACATAACAACGTGTAATAATTTCAAATGACAACAAACACAACGCAGTCTTCTCTCAAAAAAAACAAAAAAATAGAACAGAAAAATAGAAATATATATGGTGTATTTATATCCGTTTAAATTCCCAGGTACCTGCTGTTAAGTGGTCGATTTTAAGACATGTATCGATAGTATTATTCTGTTCCGTCTATCACAAATGAACTAGTCAGCAAGAATTTCCTATTCGATATAATCGATGTTGGACTAATTTTGTGTGTATGCGTGTGTGTGACTTCGTCATATGACATTTTTCACGTCGTTTGTATTAAGTCCGTCGCAGTCGTCACTTGCTTTTTTCAACTTGCATTGATACCACGGCCCGAGCGAGCAGAAAAACATTAACTTTCAAATTACCTTAAAATGGCCAGCCAAACGCAGGGAATACAGCAATTGCTTGCTGCCGAAAAAAAGGCAGCCGAGAAGGTTGCAGAAGCCAGAAAACGTAAGCAAAAAACCAATTAATTTATCGCCCAATTGGATAGACAGAAAACGACTTACGACTTTTTCGCTATCGACGTTACGCGCGTCGAGCGACTTCGTCGAGTCACATGATTCGTTTGCACTCGAGTAAATATTGATATTGTGAAAAAATCTCTGCTACAATTGCAGGCAAGGCAAGGAGATTGAAGCAAGCCAAGGATGAAGCCACCGAGGAGATCGAGAAGTTCCGTCAGGAGCGCGAGCGCGCTTTTAAAGAATTCGAGGCCAAGGTTAGTTTTGCTCAATTAATAGGGGCAATGGGAAAGATCTCATTCATTATGTCAATCTATCAATATATCAATACAGCACATGGGCAGCCGTGAAGGCGTTGCAGCGAAAATCGATGCAGACACTCGTGTGAAGCTATCGGAAATGGAGGGTGCCATCAGGACGCGCAAAGAACCCGTCATCCAGGAGATCTTACAGTTCGTCTACAACATCTCGCCCGAAGTGCACAAAAATTACAACAGGAAGTAAACGTTTATTGGGCGCTCTGGCGACGGCGATGGCCATATCCCAAATATTGCTTTTATTGTAAATTCGATGTCCAAGTTCAACTCTTTAAAGCATAATTTAGCCCCTTAATAATAGTGCATACTATATTAAACACTGCTGTATTATTATTCCATATATTAAAAAAAAATTGTTGTTTCACCAAGATAGAAGCTCGGTGCAGTTAAATGCTAAATATTTGTTAATCACTTAAATTTTGCTTTTGCAATTCTTAATAAAAGTGTATTATTTTGTTTATGTTTTATTCCATTGAAATACAAGCTGTTATTGAATAATATTATTTTATTTTGTTATTTTCTGATAAGAAAAACGATCAGACGTGTATGACAGTTCAAATGGTCTTATTTCGCATGTTTGTCTAATTAGAAGATGTTTAATGTAAATTCTCTATTGAATTTTATTGCAACCCCCAACTCGAACGATTCTACCACTAACCATACAACCAGTGCTGCCAGTTTGGCAATTTTGTGGCTAGATCTGGCAACTCTAAAAAGAATTTGCAACTTTTATTTTTTAAATGCTATTAGCCACAAATCTAGCCATTAGCAAATCTAGTCTTAGCAATTCAGAAACTTTATTATAAAACTAGCAATTCTCATAGATTCTTTCAGTGTTTTTGCATTTTGTATACGTTTTTGTCATCGTCTCCTCAAATTACGATTAAGATACCGGAACTTGTATGTAACCACTAACGATAGAACGTGTAAGTAAAAAAATATAAGACAGACTTTTACTTATTAAGTGAATATTCTTTTAATATTATGTCGCGTGTTTAATATGTAAAGTGTGATTTAGAACTTGTGTATTGTTTTATGTTATTTGTCACTTTTTGAAAAATCACAGTTACGAGTGATGAATACGATATATAATAGTATCAGCATCTGAAAAGCTGTCATTTCTAGAGAAAATGCAATGTGTCTTTAAAAATTTGCTAAAATCAGCTGTTATACGTCCTAGCGGTAAGATATAAATTAAAATGAAGATATCCGATTGCCTATACTCGTGTGGATTTTATTTTTTCTAGGAATACGATTACTGAAAATGGCTTACAAAAATTTTGATTCAATACCATTGGTAGATGTCGACAAAAAAGGAATTTTTAAATATGTTCTAATTAAAATTGTTGGCAGCGAGGATTGCGCCGAACAGTCCGAAAAGTTGGTTGTCCGTGGGTATTCCGACTGTGCCTTTCATTGTAAGCATTTTTATTTGGTTTATAGAGTTTTTTTTAGGAAAATATTAATTTTTGTCTATTCTTTTTTTTTACAGCTGATATCTATGAACGCACGATGGAGATTTGCAATAAAATCGGCTTGAACTCACAGTGCCTGGGCGGCGGGCGCATTGAACACAACCCAGACAAGAAATATATGAAAGTCTATGGTTTTTCACAAGTTAGTTCATATTGTAATTTGTTTATTGCAAGTAATAATCACATTATATTATTTTTCATGACAGGGTTTTGGTAAGGCTGATCATGTGGAATCGAAAAGAATTTTGCAAACGAAATATAAGGACTACGAGATTGAAACTACGGATGAAGGATATTAATTATAATTTTAAATGTTTTTTTATGCAAAGGCGAATTTAAATTATAAATTAAAAATGTATTTCTTTTGAGCATAAACTAAACTAAATTGGAATGTGTAATGCCATTAAGTAGATAGTAGAACAAAATCTAAATCTTGTATTGCCCTGATATACAAAGCATTTTTATATATTCAATCTAATAGGATTTCAATAACATATAACTGATATATATCATCAGATCTATATGGTTATATGAGATATATCAAAGCTCCGCAACTACCTTTGCCAACTGCCAAATATTGCATTTCGTTACATTTAACCATCAAAAGGGAAATATATGTACATTTTGTTCAAACAAAGTAACATGGGCCAATGTTGGCTTTGCTTGGTTATTTAAAAAAAATATATATATTTAAAACATTAGTCAAAATATAGACTTACTACAATTTGGATGCATCTTTTGAAATTTGTCAAAATTGTATTGTACATTTTTATTTGAAAACCCAAACAAAAAATGAAATATCTAGAGGTTATATTTCCGTTTCGTCGTACAGTGAATCTATATTGTTGTGAGTTATATATATATCCATATATACATATTGCTCTTCATATTTCTAAACACATTTCAATGCTCAGTGCGAAATTATGCTACAACTAAGAGGACGACACAGAATCTTATAAATTATCCGCAAGTAAAATTGGGGGAAGGGAAACTTTTGTATCTGTTGATTTCGGTATATATGCATGGCGAAACGCTATTCTCCAGGACAGTTGTACGCGGTGGACGAGCTAAGAAACATTGTTAGTTTGATGATCATCTATGAATGTATATTTAAAAATTTAATTAATAATTATTTTGTAGTAAATCTTTATGATAGCATCAGAGAAGAACTGGATGAACTTGGTTTATGCTCTAAGGCTTTAGGTGGTGGCATGATGAACATCGATGATAACTCAAAAACTATGAAGATTGACGGCAAATGCAAGGTAAACTACATATATATTATGATATTATATGCCGTTAAATTAATATTATTTATTTGTAGACTTTTGGAAGAGCAGATCATCATTTGACAAAGGAAATTTTGTTGGGCACACCTAAATACAAAGATTATAAAATTACTGTTGGAAAATAGGGTAATTTTAATTTTTGTTATTGGGTTAAAGAAAATATAATAAAAATAACAGATACAATGTATTAATAGCATAAGAAGAAAGCAAAAAAAAAAGTTAAATAAAATGTGATAATAATTACATCAATTTCAATTATTTTAAATCAGACAAGATGATTGTTGAGTTCAAGATTTTAGTGGAAACGTCATATTCATTGAAACAGTGGAAACGCGTCAAAACTCATTTATTTCGTTCGTTCCCAACACTATTGAACAGTATTGAACAATTATGTTTTTCGGCAAGCAGAATTTAATGCTTTGATATTTGTGATAAAAATATTTGAACTTCAATTAAAAAAATAGAGAAAATGAATTGTTGCATTTGCCAGTTTTCTGTGCGCAACCCAAAAAACATATACGAGGAGACAATTGGAAAGCCACCCATATTAATCAGCGACTTGGTCGTGCAATGCACGAAAGGCACGAACTATGTGCTCGGCGAGGTGGGCTCGACAATATGCAAGAAATGCTGCGAGAAATTGTCACGCTATCACAAATCGTTACAAATCGCACGGAAACTGCGCCAGGAGATTCTTGAACTAATACATAGTCCATTTATAATCAAGGACTTTAAATCAGCTATCTCACGAAATGAACACAAAAGCGATGACCCTGACAGCATCAGCGTCGAAATGGTCGAGACTATGTGTGCAGCTGATTTGGATGATGGACCAGATGCGATGCCAGTTGTTAAGGCGACCATTGTGGATCCAACGGCCGTGACGGAAGAGGCAGAAGAGGAGGACGATGAAGTGGCAAAAGTTGAGCATGAGTATATAGAAAAGAATTCCGATTGCGGAGAAGAGGGAGAATTCCATGCGATTGACTTGGAGCTAGATATCGAGAATGAGATCATTATAAATGAAGAGGTGCCTGAGGCAGAATTGGACGATGATGAGACGAAGCAAACAGCGGATGAAATGGAAATGTTTAGAGAGGACAAAGATGCGTTGAGTGAGTTCGAGGATCAAATGGATGGCACTATTGAATACCTAATCTCAGATGCTGAAGACCAAGACAGTTCGGGCGATTACACAGTAAACATACAATGTCCCAGCTGTCCCGAGCAATTCAGCAGTCGTCGAGCATACAATGCGCACACGAAACGTGAACACTTCCCCGGCTATGTGTGCGATCAGTGTGGCAAGACGTTGCAATCCTATTCGGGCTTCATTGGCCACCTACAGAACCATGAGCCGGTCAAGCAATTCGAGTGTCCACATTGTGGTGAGCGCTTCAGTCGGAAATTCCGACTGAAACATCATATGGCCTGGCACACGGGCGAAACGCCTTATCAATGCGAGGTCTGCTCGAAACGTTTCGTCCACAAGGTGGCGCTCTACAAGCACAAAATGATCCACGACAGCGAATCGAAGCGGCTGGAGTGTCAGGTGTGCGGTTTTAAGACACGCACCAAAGCCCATTTGGAACGCCACACGCGCTCCCACACGGGCGCCAAGCCATTCGCCTGTCCCGTCTGCAATAAGCGCTTCTCCCAAATGTACAACATGAAGGCACATCTGCGAGAACACGAGAATCCAGGCAGCAATCGGCACAGGCGCTTCCACTGCTCCAAATGCACGCACACGTTCATCAATGAACAGAACTATTTAAGTCATTGCCAGCGGGACGATTGTACGCCAGTCTAGCGTTTCACATGATTTTGTTTACAATTTGTATATACACGCTCTATTTACTATATGTTGGGAAAGCTAAATAAAAATAAATTCGATTTACATAAACATCAGTCAGTTTTATGTACTTGATACGTTTCTTGTTTTTAATTTTTTGTTTTATTAGATCTACATGCAGTTTGTTTGCTCACAAATCAAATATGTTTGTTTTTTTTTTTTTTTTAATATTATAAATGTATGCATTGATTTCATATTTCTGTGATATTATGCTCGGTTTCTTAAAAAAATATTTATTGTGTGTTGTTTATTTTCTTATTTATTTTATTTTCATTTTCGTGTTTTGTTTTGTTTTGTTTGATAACTTATACAAGTATAACTAATCAATTAATATTTTAAGCATTTATGCAACTATTGGAGCAATTAGCACTCATCGTTTATCAAAAGAAATTTGTGTCCAATGGTAAATATATATATATATATATTTATATAAATATATAATAAAGACGAAAGCACAATATCTATGCATATAGGTATATGCATGTATGTGTGTGTGTGAGTGTTTGTGTGTATATATAAATACATAAATTCAAATTTACATACATTCTAATATGTAGTACAATAGATTATACAAAAATAAAACAGATTATATTTTGATTTTTCGTCAAGTTGAATAGAACTTTGTTAATATCATAATATCATAAAATGCACATTATAAAAATATTAACAAAATTTATTGCAGGCAGTCCATAGTTAGTAAAAAGTAACAAACAAATCCAAATTTAGGAATACCCATAAAATTGTTCTTTCTTAATTTTTCCATCTATCAATTATTTCATTTTCAATTCATTTTCTTTTTGCATGTCTGTGCTGTGCTCAATAATTTCTATTGTTTGTTTGTTTGTTTGTTTATTGGTGTGTTTATATGTGTGTGTTCGGTACGTGGGATATACAAAGTATTTTGACTTAATTTTCAGGATCTTCGTTGAGTTTATGTGTGTTTAACATATACAAAATACAATAAATACATATATACGTAAATGTACGATTCGCGTTGTTCGACTTATAACAAATACATATACGTATACATATACATTAAATTGTTTTCGGTGTTAATTCATTATCATTAATCATATGTATATTTAGAAAAATACCTCCAGACATTAAGGACGAAATGATGAAACACATTGCTCCTTCCTACTATCCACTACCCCATAAACCCGCTTCCCCAAGCCCCATTCCCAATCCCAGTCCCAGTCTCCCTCCCCCACAGATTCCCCCACGTACAATAGTTTGTGATGCTTGCAAAAGCCTATTGAATGTACATTTAGTTCTATTTAAGTTTTGATTTCTGGGAATAGCTTCTCGAGTTTGTATCTCTAAGATGCATGTACATGTTAATACATCATTCTTAACTTACCTCCCTCTCTCCAATCGTCTCTACCTTCCTCACAATTCATAATTTAGCTTAAATACAAAATCTACACTTAATACACTTAATGTTTAATCGGATGGTTTGACAAGACCCATCGCTTTGTCTCCGAACAACGGCAGTATATCCGAGTCATTAACAATCTCTTCTTGAATCACTGGACTATCAGGGTCTTCACAATGAGTCTTAAAAAAGAATCTGCAAATGATAAATAAATAAATTATTTAATTTAAAAAATTCTTAGGGCCTGCTTACCTAAAGTGTCCCCTTCTGGGCAGAAAGTCCTTGAATTGGCGCAGGGTCGGCTGAGTACCGGGTATTTTAATTCTGTAAGGAACTGGCTCTTCGCAGAATGAGAACACAACAACCGTCTCCGGCGGCTTTATGGGCAGCGGCGGTGGACATGTCGCAACAGTAGCAACAGGTTGATGATGATGCATTGTACTGCTGCCGCTGCTGCTACTGCTGAAGGAGGATAATGGCTGTTGCTGCTGCTGTATGGCCACCATATGGGATTGTAGCTGCGGTTGGGCATATCGACGAGAGCGACGCGGCTCGTCTTCCAGTCTTCGTTTTCCTTCCTCCAATTTTGATGCCGAACTTGAACCAGACCGGGAGCTGCACAATATTCACGTTCGAATGCAACAAATTTAATATATGCCATTGTTAATAAATTTCAATTGATCAGTATACCTTGACTCCTTGTATTTCATGACTGTGTCAGCAGAGAACATGCTTATGCCGCTGTCTGTGTTCATTGAAGGCCATTTATTTGTTAGCTTCCTAGAGCAGGAACTGGAATCGGGCATGGATTTTGAGTGCTTCATTGAGTGTCCACCTGCAGGTGATGAAATCATTGCGATAAGTTTTGGCAATTGATAAGATATTTAGCTTGAACTCACTCAGACTCATGGCACCATCACTGACCATGCCGGAGTCATGTGTTGCCGTGCGTCTTCTCGATGGTATGGGCGGGCAGGGTGACATTGTGCCGGGCGAGCGATGTGGCGTCTGATCCTTCCATACACGCGACACATGCTGGTCCAAAATGTCTTGGTCGTTGTCTTCATCGAGCGCAAACTTTTCGCGTATCGCCTCGGCAAAAGCGCGATCACTGGCACTCGATGAGGTGCCGGGCATGCGCTGCAAACATAATACCAGTTTAGTTATAAATGAATATTAAATTTTATATATATTTTTCAATAGTTACCTCTAAGCGCGCACGCTCCTCTAAATCCCGTTTGCGTTTCACCTCCTCCAGTTTGGGTATCAGCAGCGCCAAGAGTTCGTTTTCCGACAGCGGTCTATGCTCGTTCGAATGTAATCGTTGCGTGCGGGGTATAACCTGTAAAAAGTAAATCTTGTTTAATATATATGTATTGATATTGAGCATGAGTTAAGGTTTAGCTACCTGAAAGCTGTTTGTTTCCTTATTCGCCATAGCACTCTGCCTTATGGCTTTGCTCTCCGTCGAGCTATGCCTGCGCTCTATGTAAGGGCGGCCATCCCTGCAAGCAAATAGAGTAAGATGATATTATATATTAGTCTAAGTCTAGCATTAGTTAAATTATCACTCTTCACTCCTTCTCTCCCCCGCCTTTAGCTGTAATCTCTCTCTTTCTTACTCTCTTTACACTCACATTGAACAGCTGGACAGTGACATGGTATCGGAGTCGGTGCGGCCGCCGGAGCTAACGCTCGCCCTCTCCGAGTCGACGCGAGAGTTTGGTACAAAGGATGTATTGGTGCTCGCAGTATACACATAACCATGAGCTCTATTTTCATGCGGAGCACATTCATAAGGCAATGGGGAAGGAGTACGATAATTGATGGATCCATGCAATGCAGCGAAATTGTGTTTTTTTTTTTATATACGATTCACGAATTTACATAATTGAAAAAAAAAAAAATTTTATACAAAAAAAAAGTAATGTAATAATCCGTGTTGTTTGTTGTTGTATTTGTAGTTGTTGTTGTTGTGCGTGTGTAGATGGGTGTCGCATTTCATGGTTGTGTGGTTGTTGTTGTTGTTTGGGTGGGTTCGTGGGTTTGTGATCGTACAAATGTTTTTATTTTTGTTTTTATATATATGAAAATAAAAAGAAAGCATATTAAAAAAATTAACAGAATTAATATTAAAAGAAGATAAATGAATATAGGTATGTATATTAGAAACAATAAATGTTTAAAATGCTTAAATAAGGTAACTAGTAACGGTTTAAATAATATATTAAAAACAAAAAAATTATATATACATATTAAAAAATTTGTTCTAGTACTTCTATTTATACTCAACGCAATTTTGCTAGTATTTATTTCTATATATACTAGACTTTTTTTTCTAGTATTTCCATATATACTAGAAAAATTATGTTAGACTTAACTTAAGTCTTAATGGTCATTAATTTGGTATAATTAAATTAATATATAAATAATAAAAAGAGAGTTCGGCTAAAAAAAGGTTCATCCCATTCGAAAGCATATACAGGATTACTTGCTTGAATGCCTTAACTTCTTATGCAAATCAAATAATATTTAATACAAGCTAGCTAATAGTATTCGACTCCACAAAAACAAGTAAATTAAAAAACAAATATATCGTTTTGTCAAAAAACCCTAAATTTCTTTTAAAAAAATAAAATAAAATAAAATAAAAGACGAAAATTATAGATTATACAGCTACGACTTTTCATTTGTGTAGAGTTTTTGCAATTATTGGATACACACATAATGTATCTAAAAATATGAAACACTCTATAAGACAAAAGCATACATAATCATCTTCATAAAGCATATATAATGCTTTTCTGATATACAAACAGCTTGCTCATAGAAATAAACATTTCAGTTTATGAACGATTATAAATAGCTACTGGAAATGCTTTTTTCTTGTTCACAATCAAATTCTCATTATTTCAGCCATTTTGAAATGCTCGAACATCTAAAAACTACCCTTAAAATGAAATGTCATTTACATACACAAGTAGATGATTAACAAAATGAAATTGAATTCAAACTGTTAGCTTAAACAGTCAAAGAAATTATGTGCATAGAATTAACATGCTTTTAGTTTGATTATTAACTTATAGTAAAAGAAGACTGAGCTAAATGTGCTTTAATAATTCTCTATGAAAATTCTAGGAACAAGCATAGATATTATTATAATATTTAATGTGGAGTAAAATTGTGCTAGGGGTATTGTAGTTTCTATGATCATATCGTATCGTATTACATACCCGGGAGGTCTGATTTCCAGTCTTCTTTTCTGAGTTGCTATCAGAAGGTCGCGCGTCAGACGCATAGGTAAATCGATATGGGTACGACCACTGCCGCCCTCGACGTGCACCTTCTCGAAATCGTCGCATAGCGACAGAACCGAATCTTCATGCAGCGTCGGCAATGTGGAGCTGCGCGGCAGTGTGTCGGTGGCACTGATTGAACCACTGGAGCTAGCTGACGTCGATGGTCCATAAACACTCCCGCTAGCGCTGCATGTGCCAGCTGGCAGCGCTGCACCGCTGCTCATTGGCAAATTGATGAAGACGCCCGGTGGCATCAAAGCACCGCCTGCTCCACCGCCGCCGGCACCGCTGTTGCCACTGCCAGCTCCAAGCTGTTTGCTTGCGCCCGTCGGCAGAGCACAAGCGCCGGCTGCGCTGCCATTGTTGCTGCCACAGCTGCCACCGCTGCCGCTGCTGCCAGCACTGCCTGTCGCTGTGGCGCCGCTGCTACTAAATCGCTCCTGCACCGCAGACATGAGCTGTATGTACTGAATGTACAGCTCAGAGCAAAGAAAGCTCGGATAGATGTTGTCCCGTATGGTCGCTTCCACATGCTGCTGCATGGGATCGTAAATGTGCGGACTGAGCGGTATTTCATTCGATTTTATGGCCTTGATTTGCGTGCGCAATTCATCAGATATAGACAGTTGGCTTTTGCGCAAGAATCTAGGAGAATTAAAATATAATTGGCATTAATATTAATGCAATGAAAGTTAATAAAGATATTATAATATTTTTACAAAAAAAAATTTATTAATATTAGCATTATAATTATCATTTCACAAGAGCGCCAAAAAAAGGAATCTCAGAGATGATTGAGAGGATTGGCAAGGACTCAGGAAAACTGGGAGCTCGTATTTAGAGCATAGCAGGAGGAGGCAAATGCAGTCGAAGAGTCCGGTTAGAAGGAGTGAAACTGCATAAAACATTAATCTTATTCATATATATAAATTTTTATGATTATTTGTATTAACATCGCTCTCAATCTTATTAATCAATAGCAGAAATTCAATTTTCGCTTAGTTGACTTACCTATATATGGCTCCGATTATTTGTTTAACCTTTTCGGGATCTGTTTGCTGCTTCAGGCCTTCGCAGGCAAAGTAGAAATTGAGATGATCATTGTAGGCGGGCGCCTCCTCCTCCACATATTTCTTGAACAACTCCACCCCATCGCGATCCTCGAGCAGATGATTTAGCGTGCGGGCCCAGTTTAGATAAGATGGAGGTGAGTTCTTAGAGGTGTCTATTACCCCTTCGGTCATCTGTGTAATGGTAATATAATATTATATAATATAAATATGATTTTAATACAATTTTATAGTACATTACCTTTTTAACTCGGCTCTCTTCTCCGGGTACAGGTGGTCGTGGCCCACTACACTCATTATCACCATGTTTCCGAAGTCCCAATTGATGGCTCATGCCACTCTAGATATGCGCGCGTTTCTCGCTTTTTTCGTTTCCTTTCTTTTGTCGTGAATCCACACTGGGCTGGTTGCTGCACTGTTGTGTGTTAATATTTTTCTAGTCCTAAGTCCTAAGTCCTAATACAATCAAACGTGTTTTAACAAATCACAAACGCCAGATATTTTAGAAATATTTGGGATATGGAAGATGCTCTTGGTGTATGTATTTCGTTTGCGAATTTGGAAGGCAGTTAGACAAGGCCTGAAAGTACAAGAGTAAATCAAAATTACATATTTTAAAATTAAATCATATAAATATATATAATATATAAAAAGGTATTTGCAGACTTCGTCTTATTCTTATATACAAGAAAATTTAGTTTTGTTTTCTTTTAAAGTTGAATGCCTGAATTTTGTTTAACAAACTTAATAAAAATTTACTAAACATAAAAATATAATAAACATAAAATATAATAAACATTATATTATTTTGTTTTCCAAGTTTCATTAATTAAGTCTATAAGTAAGTTCCACAATCTACATACATAAATTACAAAATTTCTATACTATGTCGATGATATTTATTATAGATTTTTTTCTTATTTATGTAAAAAACTACAAATTAGTCATAGGTTCATTATTATAGCAAGTAAATATTATTTTGACTGATGTTTAATGATTTACTTAAAATATAATTATTATACTAAAGCTTTCCCATAAAAAAATTCTTAATGATTTTGACTTTTTTATATTATGCATTCAAACAGAAATAAGGTCAACTGGGTGTTAAAGTAAAATGCAATCTAAAGAAACTTTTAATTGAATGTCTTCATTATTATTTTATATAGTGCATACAATCTTATGTATAATAAAAAGAAAAACTTAATAAGAAGCAGAAGCACAACTGCAAACTATTTAAAAGTTGATTGAAAAGCTGCTGCATTGGCCCTCGAGCATATGGCCCCCGAAGCGATTTCCATTTAGTTGTTGTATATAATTTGATATATCGAAGAAAATTGAATGGCGGCCATTTTGAGAGCGTTTTTGATTGGTTCACGTTATCGACCAATACAATATAGCAGCCAGGGGCAGGGCAAGGCAGGGCAGAGCAGGGCACATGGGCCATGCCAAAGGGAAGGACAATAATCCGTGATGTACGAAATTTGAAAATGGAACGCACACACATACACATTCATATAGCTGGATTTGGTGGTGGTGGTTGCTCTGCTTCTGTCTGACGCGCATGAAAATCATCAAAAATTTTTTTTCATCTTCCGTTCCGCAGTCAAAGCAACAACAACAACAACGACGACGACATAAGAGCGCTCTGTCGTCGCCAACAACAGAGCAACGACAACAGCGGCAACAACAATCACAAAGAACGAAAACAGCAGCAGCAGCAGTAACAGCAGCCCTTCCCATCACACACACACACACACATATATATATACATATATAGTGATAAAAGCGTAATAAAGGGGGATGAACGTCTGCTAGGACAACAAAGAGAGCGCCAGAGCTAAGGAAACTCATCAAAACGCCATTTGCATAGCACTCCATTACAGCCAAAAGGACAAAGCAAAAGGCACAATTAAAAACGCTCAACACGAGGCACACACACACACATACACATCCACAAAGTGCGCCGACAGAGACAGAGCGCGAGATAGACACACATACACTAATACACTCACACACACCCATACACACTCATCTACAGCTAGATATCCATAGCATGCGCCAAGCTCTAGCTGGCCACTTGAAGCCCACTGCTGCACTGCTTCCCCACTCTCTCTCTCTCTCTTTCTCACTACCTCCTCCCTCTCCATCTGTCTCTTTTATCAGCACCTACTGGTCTCTTGCGGCAGCCAAACTATTGAAAATGCGCGTCGCCTCCTTGAAAGCGCGCAAAAGATAATTTGATGATGCTGCAGCAAGCAAAACCCAAATCCTCAGCCACGCGAAACGCCAACATCAAAGGACATCCAACTGGCTTTTAAGCATATAATAGCTGCCTGCAGTGCTCTAATGCAACAAAGATGCCAGCGAAAAAAGCGACGAAGCCAGCTACTACTTGGTAAGCCAACTTTTTTGCTTCTTCCCAAGAAAATAATTAAAATACGATTTTGTTTAACTAATTTGCTATCCTTAAATGGGATTCATTTATAAGAATATTATAAGAATATTCTCTTTGAGAGAAATTTAGAGAAATAGCATTCGTGTCATCAATATGACTTGATTTTAATGCAGCTTTATTTTATAGAATTCGAATGAACTTTGAAGTATCATATAATGTTCTTAGCTTTTAGATTAAATAAAGTAATCTTAGGATTCGAAAATTCTTTACTGTATAATTTAAATTTGATCTATATCTACACTAGTTTATAGAATAACTACATATTTCTATTAAATTGAAATGAGCAAGATTAATTTGATATATTTTGAAATACTTTTATATAGCATAATTGTGAACTGTTAATGATTGATATCAAATTATTCAAGATTAGTTAGGAAAACATCCAGCAAGGAGCGCTGTTTAACATTGTAATTTAAGAGCGGCAGTTGGTCCAATAGATTTAGCTTTGTAAGAGCTTTAGATTAGTAAAGAATTACGGCTTGTACTTGCATCGTTCTTTCGTACGATGCATTGGCTGAATCATGTATAGCCGACGCTTATTGTTGAATCTTGTCGCAGATCTCAAAATTGACTGTATTATATGAATATATGTATATATATATATATATATATATATATATATATATAATATATATATATATATATATATATATATATATATATATATATATGAAGTAGGAAGCACAATAGACAACATCGCTTGCTCACACAAATTGTGAAAACTCAGAAATATTGAGAACATATCATGCACTAAATTTGTTTGAATAGACTTGAAACGAAGCGAAAAATCATGGTAGCTCAAGACGGTAGCCCCTACTCGGTTTCATACATCATTCATTCATTCATACAAGTAGATTAAAGGATGTTATATGATATGATATTTTAATTAATGATTGAGACTTGAGTTGATGAGATTTCTCTCATATGTAAAAAACAGACTATACTTTGGGTTAGATATCTTTGAAATACAGGAACCTTGAGCCGCTAGTTTTTATAAGAATTGATATATTTGCAATATTTATCATATACTTGAAAAACTATATAATTATCAATCGATTTAAAATGCTATGAAGATTGTGAGTATAGTTCAACTGAGCTTACGGCTATAACTGTAATAGACTTAAACGAAAGGAAAAGACAAACTATAAAAGACATACTATATTTTTAAAATGAGCAAAACTTGCATTTTGATGTCTTATAAAATATATCTTGTTATTATTTGTTATCTCTATTTCTATAATCTCATAAGCGACTGCAGTTGTCTGTTTTCATATCATCTTATTATATCAGAAATATTTTATTTTTAATCTAAATAATATCCATCTATCAATTAAACCCAAATTTTCATATCAAAGCATTTCACATTAATATTGAATATAAAATAAAGGTTACCAAAATATCTATAACATTATATAATATAAGCATTCTGCTCAATGAATTGCGATCAAATGCGAATGGAAGCAATTGAAGAGGAAATCAGTTTATTAAATTATGCTTACGCTATAATGATGATGTGAAACTTATTGTGGGCAACGCGTTCTTTTGTATCTTAGTTCCAGCCGGTTGAATGGCTGAGAGATTAACAATAAACCTCAAGGCGAGGCCGGAGGCAAGGCACAGCGATTCCCCTCACTGCCAGACAACAGACTGCAGAACAATATTTTATTATCCCTATTAAATTATGTACGCTTCACAGGACCAAACATATATATATATATAGAGTTATTATGATTTCATAATGATTGACAGGGGTTTCTGAGTTGAGTTAAACGATGCGCCGCTGCAGCAGGATGCGGCAGGATAATGACTACCGCAACGATCATGCTGCTGCTTTTGCCTACTTACAATGTGCCCGAGTCTCTTGCGCTCTATGCAAGGTGTTTTCGCCAAGGATCTGTCAGTGATACAATGTCAATTGAAAGGTGCCGGCGTTTCAGGTATTCACAACTTGAGCCCAACTGTTGACAAACACATACACACACACGCAAAACAAATCACGAGCCACGAGATGTCCTGACAAACGGCACAAAGCTAAAGAGTCAAACTGAATCCTGTTGTCGTTGACAGCAGCAGCTCAGCAGCTCGCCAAACTCGGTTCACAACTACAAATGCATCCTGTGTTTGACACTGCACGTATGTGTGAGTGTGTATGTGTGTGTATATAAATGGCAGTGTATATAAACACACTTTTTTTTGTATTTTGGGGGTTGCCCATGTAGTTGCCTGTCAGTTGGTTAGCAGGGTGGCATTTCGCAGAGGGTGGCACGCAGCCGATTGCGTCTTTTTCGGGCACAATTGTTGCATGCGCGCATTAATGCGCATTCAAAGGGTATCTCAACTATGTCACTCAATATGTTACATGTGCAAAAAATGTTTTAGATTTAATAATGATACATATACATATGTATGTTTGTTAATTAAATATGAATATACTCAAAAAAAAACTTTGAAAATAAATTAAAGCTGACGAAACTTCTCTTATTTTTATATCCATCCATTAGTATTCTTATCCACCTATATATATATATATATATATATATATATGCATATATGTATATATATTCTTTACCATTTATAGTAGAAATTTTTTATTTATTTATTTATTTTTTTAAATTTATTTATTCGTTTTATATTTTTTTTTTTTTTTTTTTTTTTTAGTATTATTTGAAGATATGTAAAGGAAAATTCAGGACATTTTTAAATTGGGTTCCTCTAAAAATAAATCCCTAGCCTATGAAGAGCACATCAAAAAGAGAGTATTTATATTAATTCCGTTCGGAAAATCTAAGCTATTAAAATTTGTAAATTATGAACACACATAATTTATGAACACAGATAGTTGAATAAAGTTAGATCCCAAATCAACTTTAACGCTGATCAGGAATATATGTAAAATTCCACGCTACGCTGCCTTTCCATGTAGTAAGAGAATTCCTATCTCAAAGTATTGAACCTTCCAGCTGAAATTACTTCAGCACTAATAGTTGTAGTATACAATAGATTTTGTTACCTTTACCTTTAACTAACGATATATAAATATAGGATATATTTTCTATATATTTAACCAAAAATAAACTATATTTTCTTATAACTGGCCAAGGGTATTTTAACTTTGATTTTAAGAAATTTTTAATTGGTTCTCAATATCGAAATGTAATATTTAATGCGGCATTAGATGATTGTGAGTCGAAAAACTTCGAGTGCTTCATGATCCACACCAATCAGTGTGACTGAGTCATGCAGAAGCTGCGCCACTTGACCAGCTGCCCCACACGCCCACAACCAACGACCAGGTTTAGCTGAGTGCCCGAGCGACCAACATAATGATGCTTCATGTACAACAAACACAAAGGATGTTCATTTCAAAGTGTCAGTGGTTGCGGCCTGACTCGCCGATGTGAGCAAAAGAGACGCCACTACGGAATAGAAGTCGCTCTGTGTGTGTGTGTGTGTGTGTGTGTGTGTGTGCACAACCAATATGCGCAGGTCCAGTGGCTATGTGTACGTACATACAAAGAAAGAATGAAGAGAACAAGAAAACCAAATCCAAACAATTCGAACCGAGTTCTATGTAAAAGCTGCGAGGGTTGCATTTACTGCACCCCAACCACAAACCACAAAGCCACCCTCGTTTACTATTAGTAAAACTCTTATTCATCTACTCTTCTCAGCTCCTCTCTTCTCTTCTGTTATTTTTTAAACAAAACATTTATTTCCAATAACTTTTGCAAAATGGGGGCGGAGCTGAGGTGGGGATCTGAGCGGGATTGGCGCCGTTTTGTTTCTAATGAGGTTAAAGGCAAATTGCCGACGAGCGCCATTCGCTTTGAATGTTGAATGCTGAATGTTAAGTCTGATTCGAGTCTAGACTGCAAAACTAAAGGGGGCCAACAAAACCAAACAAACACACAAACAAACAAGTTGCATATTCAGAGTGCTGCAATTGACCTTCATGCGTTTTACTTGTTTTAAACAAACTTTATTTTGCAGCTTCGATGAAAGAGCAGTTGCAATCCTTTCATACACAAATATGTGTAAATAAATAAATTAAAAAAAAAAAAAAAACTATATATAAAAGTAAAGTTTATTACTTTACAAATGTATTTTATCATCTGGAAACTTTTTGATAATACTTATATCTCATTTAATATTTTCAAAATTATTTGCTTAAATGATTTACTCATAGTATATATTTATAATTATATTTCTAGCAACATTTCTTTATTTTTATGGTAAGCTGAATATAAGAAGCATACAATTCCCAAATGTTTACACCTTTTAGCTAGGGTAATAAGACGAAGCTGAAACAGCATTCGACTCTCAAAGTCAGCTGATGATATTGTAGAATATTATATATATTTTATAGATATATTATACATTATTCGTTGAAAGAACTATATAGACTAACTGCTGATTAGTCATAATGAATAAATATCGAATTGTTCAAGTACATGCATTTTTTAAACGCATTTGATTGTAACTTTAAATCCAATAAATATTTTTAAAACACTACAAAATAATATATTATGTTCAATGATGTGGTTTATTTCACATTCATTCACATAAAATAATATTGCTTAAATAACCTATCTTATCAAGTTTTTTTTTTTTTACTTTTTTACATATCTATTAAATTGGTTTAAACCTGCCTGAGAATTGTTTTCTTGAGCTGAACTTAATTTGACTTTATCATTTGGAATGAAAATAAACTATAATATTCCAATTGTTTTTTTTTTTTTAATTTAATTGTTTTTTTGTATATATATAAAAATAAACATAAATTGTTGTTTTTATTTAGCATTTTTAATTATTATTATTTTTGTATCTTCATACTGAGTTTCATTTTGAGTATTTTTTTATAAATTTATTTATTATTATGAGTAAATACAAATGTAGATTTTGCTTTAATTTTCAAGTATATAAATACTTACATGTGTAATTTGCATTTGTGTGGTTATAAAGGAGATTTTTTGATTCTAAAAACTGCAGTTCCTACAAAGAAAATAATTTAATTAATATAATAAAATTAATTTTATTAAAAATTAAATCGAATTAAACATTATTTTATTAAATATAACTTAAAATTTGATTTTTTTTTTAATTAAATATAACTTTAAATTTAATTTTTTTTTTTTGTATTAAATGTATCTTTAAATTTGCCTAAGGAATTACGAAAGTCGTTCTTTTTTACGATAAATGAATAAAACAAGAATTTTAAGCCTAAAATCACTTCGAAAAATATTGTATTTAAAAAAATATTACATACATATTTTAATTATGATAATACAAAATATTGTTATTATAATAATATATAATTATAATGCTAATTAATTGAAAGAAATACAGTGGCAATTCCATATCCTGAGTCCCGTAGGGATTTGCTGTTTCAATGAAGAGTTGTATTTAATTTATTATAATAAATAAAGGGAGTTTGATTTCGAAAAAAGATTATTTGAAAGGAATTTTATATTATAACTTATACTCTATAGCTTAATGGCTTGATCTTCTTTCTGCCTGTTACATACGTTTCAACAAAACCAATATAATGTGAATATTGAAATATAATACATTCAGGGTATAAGGGAAAACACAAAATATTTGCTGCCTTAACTAGCTTTGAATTATAAAATATTCAAGTTATGCGTAATTCATGAGTCTGAAATATTTTACAGATACTACAAATATGATTTACAAATGTATAACAATCGAAGAAAGCAATAAAACTTCCCCTTGAAGCTGCAAATTGAATAACCCTTGAAAATGTGGTTTGATTTGAGTTTGAGTTGGAATTGTAGCACAATTCCCAAAGGGTGAAATTACAAATATTTCTCGCACGACTTCGTATGGGCAATGCGTAAATGAAATCATACAAAATATATTTTATTCAATTGTTTCTTGTGAAATTCAATTTAAATTCTAACACGAATATACATGTTGTGGTTGCTTGGAATAAGCTAATACCGTAAACATTGAGAGAAAAAAAATGTTGAATAAAAAATGTATAAATACATTACATACTTGATAGATAAGCAAGAATCTGACCTAGCTGACTGTTTAACTAAATAAGCAATATTAGGATTTGAATTTCAAGTTATACATCTTTTGTTACTTTAGTTAAAAAATTTAGCTGTTAAAAAATTAATATATAGTATATATATATATATATATATATATGGGCAAAGTAAAGAGTTCCATAAAAATGCGTTGATATTCGACAATACACGATATTAAATAAGAAAATTTCTTCTTAAAGATAGTGTTCCAAGGTTTCAAGAGGGTATTCCTTTGAAGGCGACATTATTGACGAGGAAGAAAAAAACCTGCTATTTTCTACAAAAAAAAAAAAAAAATAAATAAATTTGTTACACTAGGTTACCTATACTTTATTATATACATTTTTTACAATTACAAAAAGACAATTATAAAAAAACCGTTATTTTTTTTTTATCTATATGTTTTAAAAAATATGTTCAACTAGCTGTAACATCAGCTCAAAAACAAACATATATGTTTTATTTTCTGGCGAAGCGCAAATTCCATTATTAAAAAGAGTTTTGTATTTCAAATAAATATTCAATAACCATATTTTTAATCGATAATTGCAAGCTTGCCATACGATAAATCATTAAAAAAAAAGAAATTGTTGCCTTCTTGCTTAATTAACAAATACGATCAGCTCAATTTATTATGATTTAGGTTTATATAAAACATAATGAATAAATCTGCTGAACTAATTTTTGTATAAAAATACTGTTAAATTTTTTTAAGAATCGCTATATTATGAAAGTATAATCGGTTTCCAATTTTCGATTATTTTTGACATGATATAATCAGAGCTGCAATTTGTAAACAGTCTGCACTACAGATTGTTCTCACTAAATAGTGTATATTTATTATATTATTATATTACTTATGTATATTTATTAATATTTGTATTAATAAAATATATTATCCTCATAAAACTCAAAGGTGCCGAATATAAATATAATTTCTTTGTAACATAAAAGACTTCAAATTTCCTGCATATGTAATAATAAAGTAAAGTAAACCTTCTATGGAAAATTTAGAATTACTTTTTTATTATTTATTATACTATATATAATTTAACTGTATTTACAAACATCAATACCTGTACATGTATTATTAAAAATAATTGAAATATAGGTTACGTACATTCAAATTGCTTTTATGCCATCTGATTTCCTTGATAGCGAATGATCCTCGTGGAGCGTAGCAAGTGCATTGATGATGGTAACGATAAGTTGGAATTGGACGGGTTTAATATTATTATTGTTTTTGTTGTTGCTGCTTTTGCTGTTGATGTTGCTTTTACTCTGGCTTTAGCGGCTGGACGTGATATCGATGGCAAATGCGACAAGGAAGATATCATTTTGATATAAATGCTCAACAAGGGATTTGTTTTCTAACTATAAACCGTTATAACGCGGAAATTGCACAATTAAATGTTAAATGTAAAATGGGCTAAGAATGTTCAACAAATGTGCCAATAAACGTAAACAATGAAAAGTAATTATAACAAGAGTGTTTCGGAGAGGCACGACAATGGCAAACAATCAAATTAAATGCTAAAAACAAGGCAAAGGACGAGCAACAGCTGCTGTTTCAGTCGCACTCGCCGGTTATATATGGTAAGGTATTAGTGATGGGTGTTCTTGCAGTCACCAGCACCGATGGACGCGGACTCTGATTTCGTTAGGTGTTGTTGCTGTTTTGTTGTTGTTGTTGCTGTTTTGTTGTTGTTGTTGCTGTTTATTGCGATTGTCTTTGAGTGCATTTTTCGTTGCACGACGGACGTATATTTTGTATTTAAATCACTGTGATGCTGGCAGGAGTAGAAAATGTCTCGAGCAACTCCTCTGGCAACTCGCGGCCAGAGAGAACGCAATGAAAATCGTAATTTAAAGCATTTTTCATTTTCAGCTTCACATCCAAAGTAGCAAAAATATAAAATGAAATTAACTAAAACATTGCTCAGCACTTAACACTTGCTTAATGCATATGCTTTTCATCTGCTGCGGTTTGTATTTTTTATTTATTTATTTGCGTGTTTGTCTCTTTTTTGTGTATTTGTATTGTTGCCTCGGTCCTGCTGCTGCTTGTGCTGCTAGTGCTGCTTTTGTTGTTTGATTTCTAATGGACGTTTAGTTGCTTGTGGGTTGTTTCAAATTTGTAAATGTTTCAATCGCGAGCACATCATCGTCGGTTCACTGTTATTAACAATTTGCATTCAAAGGCAAACAAAATATATATTTATTATTGAGGCAACTTTTGTTTGTTAGCCACTTTGAGGTTAGAACAACAGAGTTGTGTTGCGTCTGGGTATGTTGCATTCTATCGATGTATCGATATGCAAAAGCAAACATTCCCATAGTATGCAGGGCATTTTGTGCAGCAGCAGTTTAAATTTACGATACTTTGATTATTTTCTAACACTGACCCACTGACCAATTGAGCAATAAATTGTTTTACTTTACGTTTCCTAATACAATAAATAAACACCCGACAAATTTATAAAACCGATCAGTTCACACTGATGCTTTTTGCAACTACCTATAATGTTCAAAACAACAAAAGTAATTTGCTGAATTTGGTCAACTCGATTTCAATTTAAGTATATACATAGACTACACTGTTAATATTCTTCTTAATGTTAAGCTTTCTGTTAACTATCAGCTGTCAAAACCCACGCAAAAATTGGAAAATAAACAACACCAGGAATAACAAAAGACATAAGATTATATTATATTATTTAATTTTAACGTTACAATATGTCAGCTCATGATATAAAGTTGGAGGTATGCGTGGATTCACTAAAATCAGCATTTGCTGCTGAAGAAGGCGGCGCGGCTCGCATTGAACTTTGCGCTGCCCTACAGGAGGGTGGCTTAACGCCCACCATTGGAACGTTAAAGACTCTAAAAGAGCTACCATTTACTTTGCCCATACATTGTATGCTACGTCCGCGTCGTGGTACCGATTTTGTCTACAGCGAAGAAGAGTTACGAGCGTTATTAACCGACATGGAATTGTTGCGTACCCATGGTGCTGATGGATTTGTCTTTGGCGCCCTTACTTCAGAGCGAACAATCGATGTGGACAAGTGTCGACGTGTGATGGAGCAGTCGTATGGTCTGCCCATGACGTTTCATCGTGCCTTCGACCTCACCGACCATAAATATATGCATGAAAATGTCGAATTGCTAAAGGAACTGGGCTTCAAGCGTGTTCTAAGCAGTGGCTTTCGTGCATCCGCCGCTGAAGGCGTTGAAGCCTTGGCACAGTTAATAGCAAAACATCATCGTGACATTATTATAATGCCAGGCGCCGGCATCAAAGTGTCCAATGTAGAAGAGATTTTAACATTCAGTCGTTGCTTGGAGTTTCATGCGTCCGCCTTAGACACAGCCAGCGAAAATTACTGTGCACCGACGACCACACGTATGGAATGCGACGTAACTATGGGGAAACAGGACATCGATCCATACTATGGCACGAACGTCAATGTAGTACGTAAAATGGTAGTAATTGCCAATGCCATGAGCTGCAGATAAAGGACAATTACATTTAAGAAAAATTAATTTAGGAATAATTAGAATGTACATACACTCATAACCAGTAGTTTATTAAAAAATCATAAGTTGCTACAAACGTTTTGCTCTATTATAAGCATTTTCGAATACCTGACATCTGAAGCTATCGATATGTATGTGTAATATATATTTATCGATTTCTTAACATTACTAAAATTTGAAAATGATTACATTTTATTTGGAAAACTAAATTCCAAATTATTAATCTGTTAAATTAAGTTAAATTCCATTGCCACACATCAGTCCTCGTAATGGATACGATAGACGATTATGCAATGCTCGTCGGCTTTGACCAGCAATTGGATTACGTGGAGCAAATGTTGAAAACGGCCGACAACTATAATAACAGACTTGCAGACCAGATCGGCAATATAAAATATCTTGTGCAAAACAATCAAAATATCCTTCACAGTTTGCAGAGGAATGAGGAGCACATGAAAGCTTTACTGGAAGACAATCAAACGGCTAAGCTGCACGCTGAAATGGAAACGAATGTTAAACGTCTAAAAAAAAAGGTAATATGATATGGAAGCTTGCTATGTTATAATCTGTAGCAAGACTTCCATATAAGTACTCAAAAGCTTAGCTAAAAATACGGGATGAATGTTGCATTTCCCTTCTAATAACTCACCTAATATTCGATAATTCGGTCTACAGCTTCTCGTCACTGTATCCTTGTTAGATGATCTTGAGGCTGAGGAAAGTTCCAATAACTGTGGGGAGGATCAGGACTCCGAATCGAGCCTGTCACAGCAAATAAATGGACTGGGCCCTTCTCTGGTTTCCATTGGGAATGAGTTAAAGTCACTGAGCGTGGATAAACTGAATGAAATACGCGAAGCAAGTCTTTTGTTGCAATCGTCCTGTAAGGGGTCCAGCAAGGAACGTCAATGCTGGACCCATTGCAGGACCTTGATGCAGAATGACTTGCAAGCTAAGGAGCTCATGGAACTGCGTAACGCAACCGAATTGTTGTTCCAAGCCTTTAATCTTTCAGACTCGGTCACTGTAGAGATCATATATCGGAACCACATAATGGAAAGAGGTGCATATTATTATTATAATACATTTGATATTTTAAATTATATTCTATTATATCTATATAGTTAAATGCATGTTGGACAAAATTGAGCGGTTAGATTTAAAGTCCAAGATACTTATCGAAATCAAAAATCTTTCGAAAACACTTCTGAGAGTCATGACTAAACAAAAACAATTACATTTTTCAGTCTAATTTATCAGTAACATCTCGCCTGAAAGTGAATTGAAAAAATGTTATTTTAGATCATTGAAATTTTGGTTGCTATCCCTATTGAAATCACATTTTTTTCCTTTACATTCCTCTAAGTGCAATATAATTAATTATAATCTGCATAGTATAGAATGTTATTTTTTTAAATAAACAACGAGCAAAATAAAAATACTAGGGCTTGAATAATTTTCGACTAGTCGCGTACCGATCTATCGAATTATACCAGAACAAATTTAATTGGACTATCGATTTCTATTGCCCAAATTTTGAAACCTTTTTGAATATAAAGTTAATAATCTGTATACAAGTATTTTATTTTTTTTTACAATTCGTTAGCCTAGATAGACAAACAGTTTTCGTATTGTAATTACCCAAAGCGGTAAAGAAGTTACAAATATTTTAGCATTATTTTATTGTTGTCCATAGTCCTATTTCTTATCCTTAGCTTGTAGTTTGGAGTGAATCATGTCCTTGAATTGTGTTAATATCTTATTCTCGCGCTTCTGTCGCTCCTCCTTGCTAAACATAGCCAGGGCACGCTTCTCATCCGCTGAATAAAGTTGATTTTCCTTACGAATACGAACAGCTTCCATGCGACGATGCCGACTGCCGCTCATCACATAGCCCACTGACTCGAAATTGGCGATCTCGTCTGATGTCAGGCCGATTTCTCCACGTCGTGGTATGCGCTTGCCCTCTGCGATATAGGCAGCCATTGCAGCACCTTCTCCCGGCAGTAGAGCGCGT
The DNA here is from genome assembly GCA_030914335.1 of Drosophila borborema. Lineage (NCBI taxonomy): Eukaryota > Metazoa > Arthropoda > Insecta > Diptera > Drosophilidae > Drosophila > Drosophila borborema. Next base: position 7,638,241 of record JAUESP010000306.1, on the reverse strand, counting down.
CCAAAGTCCTTTTGATTCAAGCTACCGCCAGTGCGTAGCGATGGACCCACGTCTTCCTCGTTCTTGGATCCACTGGCTTTTGACTTGGACTTTGACGAACTGGATGAGGATTTCTTTTCAGAGTCAGATTTGCGCTTTTTCTTCTTTTTATTTTTTTTGCTGGTGCTCTTTTTGACTTTCTTCTTTGGCGGCTTCTTTATGCCGTCCGCTGTCTTCTCTATCCAAAGTTCCTCTTCATCCTCACTCTCAGAACTGTCGTCGTCACTGCTGGAGCTGTCTTCGTTACTTGAGCTTGATGATGATGAGCTAGAGGATGATGTGTCGGATGAGCTGCTGGAACTGTCTTTCTTTTTTTTCTTCTTTTTGCTTTTCTTTGCCTTCTTTTTCGACTTTTTAGAAGATTTTTTATTTTTATTTTTCTTTTTCTTGGGCCCCACATAGGAACCCTTGACCAATTCCACATCATGGTTTGGGCGCGTCGGAGATGTGCCCCAAACTTCTGGCACGCCTTCCTCGCCAATGCGCACACGTTGAGCTCGTCTTGCACTCAGAGCCTTGGAATCCCTAGGATGACCGCCGCCTCGATGTGAGTAATGGCCACGACTGGGCCGTTCAGCCGGATCGTTAATGAAACTACGTTCAGGTGCACGACCTCGAAATGGATTGTTTGACCGTTCGTTGTTCTCGTGATAGCGATCGTTAGGCCAACGCTCCACAGATTCTTTTCTCGGTTTCACGGGGCTTCGACTCCGGCCGCGATCGCGACTCCGACTACGTGAGGTGGAGCTGATTGACCCGCTACTGCTATCATCGCTGCTTCCTGAACTGCTACTGCTGTCAATACTCGATGAGCGATCGGGTGCACGCTGTCGTCGTGAAGGAGAATCTCGTTTTCTGGAGCTGCGGCGCTCTTGCCACATAGGAGACTTCTCATACCCATTTTTATACGACCGTTCTCGTTCTCTGTTCTTAGATTCTGCCACCGGCTTGTGAGTTTCGCGCCTGTCGGTGCGCCCATGGTATCTGTCGTTGACGCGTCGATCTCTACGTGGGCTCCGAGAGCGGCTTTTGGTACGCGAACGCATTTTGATCAATAATATTTAATAATTGTTTTGTTTGCACATGAAAATAAATTTTAGCAAAACGTTTCGACTTTGTATACTTTTTTATTGAAATAAGTCATCGATGTTTACAATCGAGATTTGACATTTAGAAATATATCGTATTATAGTATAAGCACTAACCATGTATGGTTAGTGGTATAAGTAAACAAATATAGGAATTCATATTTCATTTCACGACTGAGCAGTAAATGTCAATAACAAAATGAACGAAGCAAGATTTGAAACATCAATTTAGAATGTATATTTAGGGAAATAAATAAAAATTAAGCATATCAATTCAATAAAATTGAATTCAATATATCGATAGTGATAAACATCATAACAGCATGTCTCTTAGAAAAATGTTAAAGTGGCAGCAACGTTTACAGTTGAATGGCGAATAATGAACTTCTTCTTGCTGTGTAGTGTGACGTGTACGCGTAGCGAAAAATCAGTGATTTTTCTTTATACAATTTCACAATTAGATTTTATTTTTGACACGTTTCTAAAGTAAGCAGTTCTAAAATGGGTTCATTTCGTCGCGAGAAGGATGAGGAGGAGGACGGTAAGTAGCTGTCAATCAACGAAATAGTACTAACAGCGCCGCCGGAGCGCCAACAAAACATCAACTGCCAACTAATAATTGAAGAAGGTGCTCTGCTGGCAACCAAAAAAACCGGGGCACAACAATATTAACACACCCATACACACACAAACAGACTCAGAATAAACCCAAACAACACACTCTACACTCAATTGTTTTCAAGTTCTAATAATATTTATTGCCTACTGCCGGTTGTTTGATGAAAACACAAAATGAAATATTTTATTTCAAACTCGCGAAACAAACGGAACCCAGGTCCGACGAATGCGTATCAAAATCTGGAGAAAACCTCAGTGCTGCAGGAGACGCGCACGTTCAATGAGACGCCAGTAAATGCACGCAAATGTATCCACATACTCACCAAGATCCTTTACCTGATCAATCAGGGCGAGCAGCTGGTGGCCAGAGAGGCCACCGATTGTTTCTTTGCCATGACCAAGCTGTTCCAGTCCAAGGATGTAGTGCTGCGGCGCATGGTCTATCTGGGCATCAAAGAGCTGAGCTCCATTGCCGAGGATGTGATTATAGTCACCAGTTCACTGACAAAGGACATGACCGGCAAAGAGGATCTATATCGAGCCGCTGCCATACGTGCCCTCTGCAGCATCACAGATCACACAATGCTACAGGCCGTCGAACGTTACATGAAGCAATGCATTGTGGACAAAAATGCGGCTGTCTCTTGTGCCGCTTTGGTCAGCTCGCTGCGTCTGGCCAACACCGCCGGCGACGTTGTCAAACGATGGGCAAACGAGGCCCAGGAAGCCCTGAACAGCGACAACATTATGGTGCAGTATCATGCTCTGGGACTGCTCTACCATATACGTAAATCGGATCGTCTGGCTGTCTCTAAGTTGGTTAACAAATTGACGCGTGGATCGCTCAAGAGCCCCTACGCAGTGTGCATGCTGGTAAGTTGGAAATAATTTTTATTGAATTATATCTATTAAAAGACTATTTTGCAGATACGCATTGCCTGTAAGCTGATCGAGGAGGAGGACATCCCTGCAGAAGAGCTTGCCGATTCGCCTTTGTACACCTTCATCGAGTCCTGTCTGCGCCACAAGAGCGAAATGGTCATCTATGAGGCGGCCCATGCCATTGTCAATATGAAGAACACAAATCCACGCATGCTCTCGCCGGCGTTTTCCATATTACAACTGTTTTGCAGTTCGGTTAAGGCGACGCTTCGTTTTGCTGCTGTTCGTACGCTCAACAAAGTAGCGATGACCCATCCGGCCGCAGTGACCACATGCAATTTGGATTTGGAGGGTCTGATCACCGACACGAACCGATCGGTGGCTACGCTGGCCATAACAACTCTGTTGAAAACCGGCGCGGAATCTTCGGTGGAACGTCTAATGAAGCAAATTTCAACATTTGTGGCGGAGATATCCGATGAGTTCAAGGTGGTGGTTGTTCATGCCATTTGTGCTTTGTGCGCCAAATATCCACGGAAGCATACGGTGCTGATGAATTTCCTTAGTGGAATGCTGCGAGAGGAGGGCGGTCTGGAGTACAAGACATCCATTGTGGACACCATTATAACAATCATCGAGGAGAATGTCGATGCCAAGGAATCGGGTCTGTCGCATCTGTGTGAGTTCATCGAGGATTGCGAGCACGTCTCGCTGGCCGTACGCATTCTGCATTTGCTTGGCAAAGAGGGACCATTTGCCGCCACGCCCTCCAAATACATACGCTTCATATACAATCGCGTGATTCTGGAGAGTCCGATTGTCCGCGCCGCGGCAGTGACTGCATTGGCTCAGTTTGGTGCTTCGTGTCCCGCTCTGTTGGCCAACATTTTGGTGCTGCTGGGACGCTGCCAAATGGATTTAGATGATGAAGTGCGCGATCGTGCGACATACTATCTAACTATACTTAACTCGGCCAAGCCGGAACTGTACAAGAACTACATAATCGAACGTGAGAACTGTTCGCTAGCGCTGCTGGAGAAGGCGCTCGCAGATCATCTGAACGGGGATCTGGAAAATCACTTTGACATTTCCATTGTACCCAAGGCGGCGATCGTTAAGCCGGAGATCACCAATGATGTGATGATGGTAACGAGTGCACCGCGTGCACCGAAAATCACACGAGAGGAGGAGAGTGCCGCACGTCTGGCTCAGTTGCCGGGCATACACGTATTGGGACCCATTCATCGAAGCACAGCGCCTATACAGTTAACCGAAAGCGAAACAGAGTATACAGTGCAGTGCATCAAGCATATATTTGCTGAGTATGTTGTACTACAATTTGATTGCCTTAATACACTCGCCGAACAGTTTTTGGAGAATGTGCGTGTGGAACTGACGGTGCCAGAGGGCTTTGTAGTACGTAAGGTTGTGCCCTGTCCCAAATTGGCATACAACGAATTGCAGACAACATTTGTAATTGTCGGATTTCCGCAAGATGTCAGCAGTTCCATAGGTAAGCTTAAACCAAAACTGTTTGTTTTCTATATTATTTTTTTTTAAATCTATTTTCGTAGCTACATTTGGAGCAACTTTGCGATTTATAGTCAAGGATTGCGATCCCAATACTGGGGAGCCCGATTCGGATGAAGGCTACGATGATGAGTATATGCTGGAAGACTTGGACATCACAGTTGCCGACCAAATACAGAAAACGAAAAAGAATAACTTCCAATTGGCATGGGATGCTGCCGATAGCGAAGGTCTGCTTATCTAGATCTATATAATTTGATACCTAAGAAATTGATATTTACGTTTTGCTTTACAGAATGGTTGCAAGCCGAGGACACCTTTGTGCTCTCAGCTGTAAACAATTTACAGGATGCCGTTAATACCATTATCAAATTACTTGGTTTGGGCGCCGCAAATCTCTCCGAAAAAGTGCCAGAGGGCACGCATCTTCACACCGTACTCTGCTCGGGTAAGCAAAACCCAATATTGTATCACCTTTCATATTGACTAAACCATCTCCTGCAGGCACCTTCCGCGGCGGCATCGAGGTGCTGGTACGTGCCAAATTGGCTCTATCTGAGGGCGTGACGCTGAATCTAACCGTGCGTAGCACAGATCAGGATGTCGCCGAGCTAATAACGGCAGCTATCGGATAAAATTGCGCACCATGCAGAGACCTAATCGTACAGCTGCGTTCTCTGCATATATTATGATTATAAAAAGTATATTAAAAGCAAAAAGTTAAATGTAATCAAAAAATATATAATGTTATAGCTTTAAGCGAGCGCCCTCCCTAAAACAATGTATACATGGCCAATATTTGCTTCAACCAGCGGAAATTGGCCATAGTTGAAAGTTGTTCTCAAGCCACAGCATCATTTTTTTGGGTATTTGTTGTTGTGTGAGTTTCCCAAAAACAAAAACTCATCAAATCCATTTATATTTCTATTTGTTTATTAATGATTTAACCTATGCGTTTTTAGTTTAAGTATTCCAAAACTTAAATACATTATAATATATGCAATAATAACTAAGGAATGGAGTAAACGGAAGAAGACAAACTATAGTTTTTCCTTAGCTGTAAAATACGAGCCTTAGGGAATAGAGGGCTATAAAGAGACAATAGATATTCTATATGGATAATATTCAGTTATTTATATAGAGCGTTAAAGCCCTGAAGATGAATTGTCATAAATGATTTAAAAGATATATTTAAACATAGTAGAAATATATCTAAATGGAAGCTTCAATTTGATGTGTAAAAGATTAGAATTATATATATATATATATATATATATATATATATATATATATAGGTATATATATATATATATATAAATATATATATATTTCTAAATGTCTGGGATAGACAAACCATTAGATAAAATTCATCAGATCAATTCTGGGCGGCTTAAAGCCGAAATGGCACCATATTTTAATCAACCCGGAAGAAAATCATTGATAATTTAAATCTCCCTGTGCATAGTAAAAAGCATGGAAAGTTTTCAGCTTATTTTTGTGTATTTTTTTTTTTTTTTTTTTATTTAATTATAAATAACTTAAGTTGCAATTTATACAATTTTTTCATTCTGAATTCACGCGTAACTTTTAATGCTTAAATTAGTTCTGTTTTTCTGCATTCATTTAATAATTTCTTGTGCTTTCCTATCTGTTTAAATATTTGTATTTGTTTTAATTCATTTTTTTTAATTTTTATATTTGTTTTTGTTCTCAATCGATTTCACTCGCATTTCTGTGTTCAGTTTCTCGTTCTCGATCTTTAATAATTTGTAAATACAATTTCTCATCAGTTCAATCGATACGTCAATACTCTTTCGCTTAGCATACATATTTAATATTTTTGTTATAATTTTTTTCGGGATTTTGTTTAAAAATTTTATGCAAAATTGACGCAATAGTATAAAAAAACACCCCACGAAAGACTTTCTTCAAACACTTCAAAATTTGCTGTACGTTACAATTTGCATGCTCATTGTCAGATCGGTAATTAGTTTTAAAGATATCTTATGTATATATATACATACAAATACATACACATGTATATATATATATATATATATATATATATATATATATATATGTATTTATATCGCATAGGCATGTACTTCACACACTTAAAACTCTAATAATTCGATACTGCCTAGGCCTGGTCTTATCTTGCCCATTTCCTTTGCTTAACACATTAACGAAATTTCTCTTTCTCCTTTTTGGAATTGCCAATTATTATTTTTTTTTTTAATACGCACTGAAGTAGATTGATATTTGCTTTCCTTATCATCTATACAAATTTCGACGTTATCATTCGCTTTTTCAGTGTGTATTTCATTTATTTATTTTTTTTTCCATTTCCGGTACCCTTACTTATCTCGCTTTCTAAGTAGACAACGCATCGTCTCACATGCCATGCAGATATAGATTTATATACATATATATATATATATATATATATATATATATATATATATACATACAAATTTATATGCATATGTATATATAGATATACATACTATGCTATACTATATTACAAATTAGCATATAGTTTTATCTTCTTAAGGTTTGATTTTTTTGTTAAGGATGCGCGCATTGAGCCTGGCCGAAGCGAAAATTCACAACACGGCTTCGGCCACAGATATATATTTGTAGACATAGGTATATATATATATATAGTGAGTCGTCGCAATTAAAATGGTGGTTTCGTTGGGGATCTTTGACTATTGTGAGCGCATATTGTGTTTATGATGTATGTGGATAGCCTAATCTGCTTAAAATCTACAATTAAAATAGTTAATGCTTGGATATATTTATACAGAGTGAATGAGTGCTAGCTGGTGGTTGTGGTTGTTGGTTTTGTGGCTATCATCGTTGTTGCAGTTGATTGGTGGCTCTTCAGCACTTAAACTTGACCATGGGTATATGCTTGGAAGACACACACTTGTCACAGCACCACTCGGCAAACACCTCCTTATTGAGCATTTGAAAGGCCGCCTCGGTTAGACCCACGCAGGTTCTACAAAATGGAAAATATAAATCTCCGATTGGATAATGAAGAAATTATCCACTTACCTGTGAAAAAAGAAATTACAACCGGATTCACAGAAGACTGCCTCATCGTTGTCGTTCACTTCCTTATGGCACATGCCACATGGATAGATGGGCGGCGCATTAGGATTCTGCGGATTGAAGACCATTGGCTGACCCGGTGGATACATTTTGCCACCACTCATTGTCATGGGTTTGCCCATAGGCCCGCCCATGTTGCCCATGGGACCGCCCAGTGGGCCGGGACCCATATTGCCCATGGGACTCGGACCCATTGGGCCACCGCCTCCGCCTCCAAACATGTTCGGCCCGCCCATCGGACTGTGTCCGTGACCGTGATGATGTGGGTGTGAGTGTGCATGATGAGGTGGCATTCCGTGGTGCGGCGGTGGTCCGTTCATGCCTGGCCCTTGACCCGGACCTGGTACACCGCCCATATGACCGTGACCCATGTGCGGGCCAGCATTGCCGTGTGGTCCCATCATGTGCGGATTACCGCCTCCGCCACCACCCATGTGAGGCGGCATACCACCTGGCCCATGCATACCCGGTCCTGGTCCCATCATATGATGTGGCGGTGGACCGCCTGGATGCGAATGATGCGGGTGCGGATGATTCATTAGCTGCGGGTGCGGTGGTCCACCGAGATGCGGTGGTTGCTGTGGCGGCAGCATTTGACTCATGCCCATGCCCATGGGACCGCCGGGTCCGTGACCACCTGGTCCGCCTGGCTGACCAACCATATGGACACCCATGGGCCCATGTTGCTGCTGCTGCTGCTGCTGCTGTTGTTGTTGCTGCTGCTGTTGTTGCTGCTGCTGTTGCTGCTGCTGCTGTTGCTGCTGCATAGGAACATTTGGGTTCATTTGCTGGCCCATCATTGGTCCATTATTGTTGTTCATGTTGTTGTTGTTGTTATTGTTGTTGTTACCCGCCGGCGACTGCAACGGACTGGGCCCCGCATTTGGCATGCCCGGACTGGGACCGGCACTGTTTAAAGCATGATGCGGTGACATGGCGGGCGGCGCTGGTGAGGATGTAGGCACTGATGTGGTCGCTGTTATCGCAGCGGACGTCGTCGTCGCTGTGGGTGCTGATGATGCAGACGATGATGCTGACGACGCAGCTGGCATTGGACCGTTCGATTGCATTGTTTGATTGGGCACACCGCCCAGACGTCCACCTGCCGCCGCTGGCGACAGATGTGGATGAGGATTTTGATTGTTGTTGCTGTTATTATTATTGGGATTGTTGCTGACATTGTTGTTGTTGCTGCTGTTATTGTTACTATTGCTATTGTTCGCCGCATTGCCGCCCATCATGGTGGCGCCGCCGCTGTTGTTATTATTGTTGTTGTTGCTATTCGCCGGTGACATGCCACCGGGTCCAACTAAGCCACCCGGCCCAGGACCTGGCCCCGGACCTGGTCCACCGGACATATGACTATGACTCGTTGGACCATTGCCCAGCGGACTGTGCAGAGGCGGCGGACCCATTTGTCCATTGTTAATGTGCGTCTGTTGCGGGTTTTGAGGCTGCTGTTGTTGCTGTTGTCCTGGCTGTTGGCCACCCGGCCCGGACCCAGGACCAGGCCCAGGCCCAGGACCCAGTGGACTGCCAATTTGATTGCCCATGGGCGAGCCCATTGGCAGTGAGTTCATAGGAGAGTTTTGTCCAGGCATCGGTCCACCGGCTCCACCCATCGGCGAACCTTGCATTGCACGCGGATTTGGGCCATTGGGACCGCCCATGGGCGACAGTCCACCCATGCCCATGTGATGTGGAGATATACTTGGTCCACCCATGCTACCCATTGGACTCATTCCGCCCATGCCAGCCATACCACCCATCGGACTGCCCATGGGAACTCCACCGGCTCGCCCGTGATTCATGTGCGGTGGCAGTCCTACACCGGGTCCCATGCCATGCGGATGTGGATGCACACCAGGTCCCAGAGGGCTCATACCACGCATAGGCGGTGGCCCACCCATGTGATGTGGTCCGTGTGGCCCATGGCCCATGGGTCCGCCGCCAGCACCTGGATGATGTGGATGCATATGAGGATGCATGCCCATGCCCATACGCTCTTCCCAATGCGGATGCGGTCCAAAGTGTCCGCCCGGACCGCCGGCGCCGCCCATTTGATTCATAGCCGCCATGGCAGCGGCCGCCGAACTGGACATGGCTGATACCTGGGGGCTATCATCGAACGGATTGGACGCGACGATCGTGTCACCAAAGCCGCCCATTGGCGGCGGTGGCAACAGATCCTGAGGTGTTGGCGGTGCCGATTGCTGCTGTTGCATGGAATTGGCAGCGGCGGCCGCTGCAGCTGCTGCTGCTGCAGCAGCTGCTGCCGCCGAATTAGCCGCATTCGATGTTTTCCGCCGCTTCTTCGGATTACTCGGCGCCGAGATAATATCCGACGGGGGCGGAGGTTTGAAATCAGGCGGACAGAGACCGCCCGCTGGACCCGGCAAACGATATGGCGCCATACCGATATTGTGGGTCATATTCGAAGTGTTTTTCTTCCGAATGGTGGCAGCTTTTCTTGAACAACGGGGCGAACGAAATATCTATTTAATGGCGTCGCCGATCCGCGGGATCTCGACGCGTCTATCAAAAGAGAGTGTTTGCCTGGAAAATGTTGTCCTCGCTGATTGCTGAACAGGGCTGCCAACCTGAGTGCCAATAAAAAAATTAAATGTCGGTAGGCTATTACTTAAAATTCTGTGTCAATTTACCAATGAAATGGGTCCCACAGAGTGTCGATCCGTGTTGTGATGATAGAAGCCGCCAGAAATGCGACTACCTTGGTTATTTCAGAGCTGGCAACTCTACGCGCGCATGTCGTCAGCGTTGGCAGCGTCTGAGCAGCGAAGCGCCAAGCAGCCGCAGCAGCAGCACCTGCAGCACGAATAACACAATGGCCTGCACGTTGCAACAATTAAGCGTTTCTTATTATTTTGATGTGATATGATTAATTGATTTTGATCGGCGCACTCCGTAGCGGTTGATTATCTTTATTTTGCTTTGCGTTTTTTTTTTTTAATTTCAATTTTCTCACTTGGCGGCTCTTCTTCTTGCCACCGATTTTATGTTCTTTTTGCACCACCACCGCAAAGCAGCGGCAGTAAATTTGCTGCACTTTTTTTCTTTTTCTTTTTTTTTAATTACACTGGAAACGGTGAGCGCATTTTTCGAGGGTTTGAATGATTCAAATTTTCTATCATGCAGTATTGCCGTTTGCGCACGCAAACTTCTATCGTAGTTTTTGGTTTTTTGTTGATGGCCGCGGTGCCTGGCTATATTTTTATGTGTAAATTGGTTGCTGCGTAACCATTTAAACATAAAGAACACATAGTTTTGGCATTTTGAATACCACACTTTGTCATTTGTGCATGAATGCGTTTAAAATTCGTGCGTAATTATAATATTTTGATGATTTTCGCATGCAAAGCGTCGTGGATTCTAAAATATAAATAATTTTCCTCGCCTGTCAGCCAAGGTGACCGTATTTTGACAACATGCTAATACCGAAATTCCATTCTTTGCTTTGTAATTAAGGTGACCATTGGTTCTTTGCGGGCAGCATATCGATAGAGTGTATCTATGAGCATTAATGAGCAAATATTTATATAAGTTTTATAACTTATATTGGTATATGATTTGTAGTTTTATAGTATAAAATGAAAGTGATAAACCTTGGGAAAGCATTGCGCATATATAACGAGCAAACAAAAATAAAATTTTGAATTGTTAACTGAACTATCGATACTAAAATTATTAGCTGATATCGACTCTCACCACTATTGGCATTGGAGTGACGCGTAAAATTTTGGCGCTGGTGGGTTTAAATTTTTTTTTAGCGAACAAAACATTTGGTGCAAAACAATGTGGAGCAATTTTGAAGCGTCTGCGGTGGAGGATGAAACAATTTCGAATGTATTCTCATCGCGCAGCATATTCAAAATAAGCAGCGAAGATGAGGTAATATCATCTGAAAAATAAAAAAAAAGTAAATAAATAAGATGTAATTGTTTGGTTAGGTTGCAAAATATCCTGAAATTCAAGCCGCTGTCCAAAGCGGCAAAATGGTGATATCCATCGATAAGAGTCTGCTATTGCTTGAAGATGAACTGATAGCCAAGTGCAGCTTTCTTAGCTTTGGCGCAAACATCGATGCCATTGCCATATCAAACAGTGGAAATCTTATTGTTTGTGGACTAACTGATGGCGAAGTGCATGGCGTCTATATAAAAGGTTTGCTGTTATTTAGTGTGTGCATCAAAGTAGAAGATGCTAGTCTCAGCAGTGGCACCTTTACGAGCATTCAGCAAGTGGGATCGCATTTTTATTTTACCTGCAAGAATGGCAGCATCTACTGGTGAGTTAAACTTGAATTACAATTGGAGATGGCCTCGCTTAATCAGATATCCCGTTGCAGTCTCAGTGAGATTAATGAAGCACATTTAGAGTCCCTAGCCAATGTCACATTGAATGATAATGAGAATATGGCAGCACTTTTGGACGACGTTACCATTGAGCGCACATCCTCAGGGCGAGCCGGCAACAGCGTAGATAGTGCGCTGCTACTGAAGCTGACAACCACACTTGGCTATGCGATCAACAATCAGGAAACACTGCATACTGATTATGATTTGATTATAACTGGCGCACAGGATTCTTTCAATTTTAGGACTGTTTCCAATGATATGACACGCATCAGTTTACCCACGCATTTGGGCAGCATCAAAAACATTTACAATATGGACATCTATGTGTAGGTTTTAGATTTAATTATTATCCATTGTTTTTACTTATACCATTCTCGTCTGCTTACAGAATTGCTTTGACCGAATCGGGTCACCTGCTGGAGATTTGTCCATTTACACGCACCTTCAGTTTGTGCCAGTTGGCGTTGAACCGTTCGCTGCTCATTGAGGATCTGCTGGTCATGGAGTCCAGCGAGGAGCATGTGGAGCTCTTGGTACTTACCAAGCCCACAGCTGACGGCGAACGTTTCATCAAAATTGTCGAATATCCTTGTAAGACAGACCTATCAAATATCCAATAATTTTCAGCTCTAATTAAGATTTATTTTTTAAGCGCTCAAATGCAAGAACGAGGTTGAAGTGCCACTGCACTCCTGGCTTATACGTCAACCTAAGAGTGCTGTCAATTTGTATTATCTGGCGGCTAGGACGGACAAAGAACACGAAATACCATCAGAGGTGGAGATGATGATGGTCTCGGAAACAGATCCTAGTGATCGCCTAAAAAAACTGATAGCCAAGGGACGCCTGGACGAGGCAGAGGTAGACCTTTCGATCTAAATTGAGCAATATAGATAATAAATTATTGTTATTCTCTTTAGGACTTCGGCAAACAATTTGAACTGTGCCTGCAGCCCATCTACGAAGCTAGAGCCAAGCGTATTCTGGTCGATCTATGCAATGCTAACACACAAAACATGCAGCCCAATCAACTGGAGCAAAAGTTTCAAATGCTGCTCAACCTGCTCGGTCAAATCGAGAATAAAGCGTTTATCAAAAATAATCGCATGTTTAATTTAAGTTCGCGTCAAATTTTGGAGCGTTACCTAAGAGAAATACACAAGAGATTGGACTTTGAAGTGAATAATTATCAAATATTTATAAAGATTTATATATTTACAATATATTTCCATATAGGATGATGAGCAGCATATGCTGGAAATAGATGAACAACTGCATCGTCTTAAAACTCTGGCCATCATCGATCCCTACGAGTGCAACACAGAGTGGCAAAAGTTTGTGTACAACACGAATCTGGTGAAAGTGATCAAGGGCATGTTCAGCACCGATATGCCCACCGCTTGCCTCATTTGGCGTCGTCATTCGAGCAGTGTTTTGCCGCATCTTAGCGAGGATGATTTGCGCACGCTGCTGGGCTTCATACCCAGCACCACAGAGCCACTGAATGTGGTGCTGTGGTTGCGTCAATTCGTGCCCATGGTCAGCAATACACATCCCAAAATTATGCCATTCATAACGGATTGGAGCATTGAGATGACACGCAAGTTGCAATATAGCGAACACTGGCCGGATATTGGTTTAGAATTTACTAGCAATATCCTGGAAATATTCGAAGAAGTTAAATTCATTTACTCGTGGGTTACTTATTATTGGTTAAACTATTGTTACAATTATTAAAATATATTTCAATTATTTTTTTTTTTTTTAGCGATGTGGGTCGACAGCAGGAACGTAATATTGGCAAGCTGCGTGATTTGGTCAATGCGTTGCAAGATTTGTCAGTATTGAAGAAGATTTACAATCTCAGCTTTACGCTGGACAACTATATGGAGGACTCTTTAGATGGCATTGCTTTGCGCATATTGCAACGTGTGCATTTAGATAACTTACAGAGTCTGGTCAAGGATTTTCTGTATCCTATCTATCAGGAGAAGGGGCGCCAGCCATTGAATGCCATAAAACAGTATATTGGTCAATTGGTGGCCAATCGGCAATCGCTCAGCAATTGGATAGATCGTGCAATGGCTTGTGTCGACCTCCTACACAATGAGGATAGTCGTCTGGAGAGCGCTCTCTCGATACTACAGAATGCTCCAGTCCCTTGGCCCGAATCGCTGGCACCTCTCATTAGGCTGCGCAATTCCACGCATCCGCTGAGCATTAAGATCAATGCCGAATATGAGATTCAGGTGATAAAGATCATGAAAGTGAAGTATGGCTGGCCAGCGGACAGTGCTGTTGACATCAATCTCGAGCTGTTTATGATGCGCATTGTCAAGCTCAATTTACCGGACATGTTGCAGGATATACACACGCTTACCAAAGCAGCGCCAGAGATTGCCACGAGCGCCAATTTTAATTGTTGCTATCAGATGGCTCGACGTGGTCAAATTGAAATGGCTTACGAGTTCTTTAAGTCCCTAAACAGCAAAAATAAGGATAATCAGTGTAGAGATGTGGTTGAAATCCTGGCCAATATGCTCGAGATGAGCTCCGGTTCATTTATAAATGAAGCCAAGGTACAGGAGCATATTAATCTTCTAGAAGCTATTCAAGCTCATGCTGCCCCATGTGGACCCGATTTATACGCAGCGCTATTTGCTCATCAAGCACTGTTTCCAGCTGCGCCAAAAGTTCGGTTTGCAGCTGCAGAGCAGCAGTGAATTGATACCGATGCAAAAGCGTCTGGAGCTGCTCAATAAGGGCATCGAACTGATCATGTCACGTGCCCAGGCCACATTGAATGTGTGCGCTTTCATCGTCAACGAAATGGGCGAACTCTGTGCCGCGCTCAATTTGCGGAAGGTGCAAGGATTGTTATGCATTAGCCAACGCATGAATTGTCTGCCACTAAGCTGTGCCCTGGCTCATCACATTCTCGAGTTCATTGACTGTGTGCCAGATAATAGCAACGACTTTATTAGCTTTGCCATTGAGCTGCTAGCGCAGCAAATTGGTGACGCCAAAAGTAATGGGCTTGGTAAGTCGAAGTTTGCTGTCAAATTTCAATTGATCGCATTAAAATAACTACTCCATTTTATTAGATACGCACTCATCGCTGCAACAGCTTAATGAAACTGATCCTTTGTGCTTTCCTCTGGCCTATGAGTTGCTTACCGAAGCCATGTTACACGAGCAGCGTCGTCAGCGTGATCTCAACGAGCTGATTAAGTATGTGCGTGTTGCTGTTATACACTATCCAATGGATGCCATTGAGGCGCACTATTTGGGCAAGGAGCAGATAATTAATGATCAAATCTGTCGTGCATTGGATGGCACACCAATTGCTTTAGGGGATACAACGCTTAATTTCTCTATGGCTCTCAATAACTCCATAGAAGTGAAACCAACTGTGGAGTCAACGTCCAAGAAACGTTACTCCGTCTCCATGTTTGAGGAGATCGATGTACAGCCACAGCAGCAACCGCAACAGAAGGTGACATTGGCTCAAATGTATTACATTTACATCATTTTATAATATTTGTATTTTATAGAAACGCATTAGTGGCAGTTTGCCCACTGTCAAGTTTTTGGCCCGTACGCTGCTGCTCATGATTATTGAGACGGACTCCAATAATTCGCTTTTGCAGCAATTACAGCGGGTGTTGCCAGAAAATGTCAAGAACGATATCGATGGAGCACGCACTGATTTCTTCTTGTCGCTGGAGCATTTGACCAAAGCCAAGGAGCATGATGTGTGGTACATCATGTCCCAATATCTGCTGGAATATCAGAAACAGAATCACAGCAAAAAGATCATAAATGAGGGCTTCATTACGCTCCAATTGCGACGCATTCTACGCAATGCGATGAACAACAAGGATGCGAACCTAATTGGTAAAAGCCCTTAACTGCAAATGGTTTATCCTTGATTTAATATCTTAATCCCGTTTTAGAGCTCTTCACCATGCTGACGGCGGATACCGAGTCACGTGCCCTGCTGGATAAGCTATCTATGGATATAAAAACGGATCAACAGAAAATACATTTCCTGACACTTTCCGCCATGTACCATGAGCACATTGATGAGCTGGATAATGTGCAAATATTGCGTGCCAAGTATGTGATATAAATATTAATTTTGCCAGCTTAAGCCTAAAAACTTTACCTCAACAGACGCAACAAACTGTATTACTATTTGGAGTTCTGCCAGCAAGATCCTAGTATTAAAGGAAAATTTAATGCCGAAATGGACAACATAGATCAGTTGCTAAAGGAATTCCATAACAAGCGACTCAATGTGCAGCTGCTGGAGCGCATGAGTGCCGATTTCGGTTTGGACTATCAGAAGATGCTCATCACACAAATATTGAGCATTTTGAATGCACAGGAATTGCGCTATGAGATCAAGATCAATACGTTCGGCGACGAAGAGCTCGTCATATTGAGCAGTGTGCAAGAGATACGTGACATGTGCCAGCCGTACATAAACGAGATCAAGAATGTGGATCTATTTACAGCTAAATTGAAGCAACTCATTGAGGAGATCAACATCTATTTCTATGAACTCTATCTATGCGTCATTGAGATTCTCATATTTTTCGATGCGGCCCCTAAG
Organism: Drosophila borborema; assembly: GCA_030914335.1. Lineage (NCBI taxonomy): Eukaryota > Metazoa > Arthropoda > Insecta > Diptera > Drosophilidae > Drosophila > Drosophila borborema. Next base: position 7,621,970 of record JAUESP010000306.1, on the reverse strand, counting down.
CAGATGGAAACATGGATAAATATCTTGCATTTTCTGCGTCACAAAATGAATACACGCCGTCGCAATCGACCAGGTCAACTGGAGACGGACATGTGGCTGCAATCCCAGAAGGAGAACGGCGTGCTGCCCAAGATAGCGCGCTATCGCCTGCCCTTTAAGCCCATTGTGGAGAAGCCTTTGAAGGATATACTTGGTAGGTGCTTGTAGTTCAGCTTTAATATGAATTATATATTTTATACTCGCTTCGATAACCCTTCTGCAGATAGCGAGCTGAATGTGGACAACTGCCAGAGCTGGTTTCCTCTTATACTCATGTGCATTGCGCTGAAGAACTCCAAAGAAATTTCACAGAACTGTGACTACTTTTGTATGGCAGCCGTTAAAAACTCCATAGCCGAGTACAAATCGAAATCCGATTCAGAAACTTGGAGCTTGCAGCCCACAAATAATGCATTCCTTAAATCTGTAAGAGAATTAGCTAAATTTATTTGACTTTCTAGTATAGTTTTGATTGTTTCTCACTTGCAGATCCTTCGCTTGGTCAAGAATGTGCACAGTCCAAGCAAGGTGTTCCTTATATTGTATTTCGTTGCGGGCTATGCGCCTGAGGGTGCTGATCAGGTGGAGGCATCTTATGAGTGCTGGAAATATGCCATGGAGCACGAATCACTGACCAAAGATCCCAAGTGTCAGGATCAGTTGGTGAAGATTAAGCGCAGATATCCCATGCAAAAGACGCAGCATTTGCTCCACGTTTATGGCATGACCGATGAGAAACTATTGCGTCTTGTGGAGCATCCCACAGAGTTGATACACAGTCTTTACCATCACGAACTGATACTCAAGTCCAGCAAGGTGGACATCAATGGCTTGGTCAAGGAGATTTGTGCACTACACGAGCTCAGCCTAGATGCCATACAGTTTAAACTGCTACAGAAATGGTTATCCGTCACAATGGAGACCACCGATGGCACCATTATGGAGGAGACTTTCCTCGAGGATCACAATTGGCCAGAGAATGGCACCAATGGCAGTGGCGGTGATGAGACAGGCAATGCCAGTGAGAATGTTGTACGAGCATTTTATATACTCAGCAGCTGGCCCAAATCGGAGGCGGTGCAGTTCCTGGTGGGGCTGATCTTTAAGGGCGGGTATGTTTGAAAACTCTTATCATATATTATATTATATATATATATATTTCTTTTGCAGCCCTGTGAACACCTCCACACAGCTACAGATGTACGAATGCTACTCTAAGCTCAACGATGGCAGTAACTCCTTCAGCAACACGATCAGCCAGCGACAGTTTATTACGATCAAGTGTGTCCACGAATTGAAAGCACTTGGCTACAATTCGAACATAGAGAAGTTTGCGGATGACAGCTGCGATAAGATTAGCATACTGAAGATGCTCTGGCAGCGCAACGCACAGAATCCACTTTCGCTTGAGGTAATGGCGAACATTTGCCTGGGCTTCGATATACATTTGCCCAAAATCTGGAATGGCATACTGAAGCGCATGGTTATTTTTAAAATGGTGCGCGAACTGAATGCATTGGTCGATGTGCTCAGCTGTAAGCGACAGCTCTTGCATCTCGATGGTCTCGCTCTGGCCTGGGACTGTGTGCTGTCGCATCCGCTCAAGAATGCGGTGCAAACACGCTCCAATGCAATGGAGGAGCGTTTGCAAAAGACACTGCTACGCCTGCAGGGCTGTCCGGTTGTGCATGCTCTGAATCTCTACCAATTTGCAGAGCTCTGCATGCTCATTCAGCGTCCACATATGGCTGCCATTGTACTTATATTCTGCCAAAGCGCGGAGGATCGCGAAAAGGTTAAAAAAGTAAGTTGAGAACTAGATTTTGTTTTCCTTTTGTTGATCTATAAACTAATTATCTTGCTATTTACAGCTTATCACGTCCAAGCCTATGGATAATTTACGCCAGCAGATTCTGGATCTGGAAGACGCGGGCTTGCTGCCCATGGTTCTTAACTTTGCGCTTCAGGAACTGAATCTCTAGTGTATTATATCTTCATTTAATCAGTATAATATGTATTGAATGTATTATTATTTACTCGCATATTGTAAGCTAAATATTGGATAATATTATAATAAATACTTTTTACATTTCCTGAAATCTGTATAGTTTATAAGAGTATTGAATATAATATTCTTGAATTGAATATTAAATAATATTGAAATATTGAATCTTATTTTACAATCCTATATATCTTATATGAGACAAGAATATATGATAATATATAATATATTGTATTAAAATGAACATTAAATATATTGATCATTGAAATGTCGAATGTAATATATTTTCATTTTATTTTTAGTCTTTATAATACATATACATATGTATGAGTCTTACAAATCTAAAGAATACATCATTGCAAGCAAATTTCTAGTATATTGAAATAGGTATATATATTTATTGATTATATTCAATTAATTCAATTTGATTAATTATTGACCCACTTTATAATGTCGATTAGTTAGACACACACAATTAGATTTTATTAACTGCTCATCAACAACGAGCATCAATAGTATTGATGACGTCACTCGATGTCGATAATGAACAGTGATGCCTAGTCACAGATAAGCAAAGAAACATTAATTAAATATATGTTTTAGTATGCAAATATTATAAAAGTAACTGATAAGGTATAAACACTTGTACGCGATTAATTAAGATTAGATAAAAAATGAAATAAAATAAAGCAGACAACAAGCAAAATTTCCATCAGCTGCACATTTGATGCCAGTTCTGTTTAGCACTGTTCTGTAACCACTGTGCGCAGCCGAAAAATCAGCTGTTCAATAGTAGAGAATGTACACACATAACAGCAACTAGTTCTAGGTCAACGAAAAGTCGCCATCTTTCTTTTTGGAACATTTAAACAAAATTTAATATAATGCTGCGCACTTTAGCTGGAACAAAACGATGTGCAAGCCTGGCCAGCCATGCACTGATGAGAACAACACAAAGTAAGCTGTGTGTTCCTAGCAATGTGGCGTCCCTTGTCTCGATGTGAGTAGCAAATTGTAATCAATGTTGGATTATAAGCAAAATGCGAATGTTGTAGCCGTCATTATGGGTCTCCGACGCACATCAAACAATCGACAGCCCACGACTCGGGCACCATGTCGGAGAGTAAGTGAATCTCGCAAATCTACAGTAAATGCTCACTTCACTCTTTCACTCTTATCGCAGTCAAGGAAGAGATGATGAAGCGCCTGGGCCTGGAGCATGGCTATCAGCCCCTGCCAAAGTCGCGCGAGCATCTCCTTAAATACCATCCAAAGATTGATGAGCTGCCATCCCGTACGATGCAGGACTCATTTACATCGGCCATTATACCGCTCAGCAAGAATCTTGTGTTGCAGGACAGGTACGTGACATATCTTGGCAATGTGCGCATGGGCCGGCTGCTCGAGGATATGGATATGTTTGCGGGTTGGCATACATTTTTTTGTTTCTTGAAATCTAAGTGGATAATCAACGGATACTTTTTTTCATATAGCGTGGTGCTGCCACAAACATGTGGTCATACCCAAGCTTCCAGCAGATGTGCATTTGCCCTACACTTTCGTCACTATTCTGGTCGATCGTATTGACTTCACCGATGCACTTGCCGCCGGCAACGCTGATATTCGTTTGTCGGGGCATGTTTCATGGGTGGGCACCAGTTCGATGGAGGTTGTTGTATGGCTGGAACAGATGCAAAACGGAAACTATCAGAAATTGACGCGAGCCCTCTTTCTGATGGCAGCACGGAATGCAACTAATACGGGAGCGGCGCCAGTGAATCCCATCAAGCCGGGCAATGAGGAAGAACAACAAATTTTGAATGGCGGCATGGAACGGAAGAAGCAACGTCAATTGCTTGGCGCCCAGTCCATCTTCAAAGTGGAACCCAATGATCCGGAGCAATCCCTTATGTATCAACTGTATAAGCGGACAACGCCAAATGACACCATGGAACTGAACAAGCGAATCTTGCCGCCCAACTGCCGATGGATGTCACATTCGTATCAGATGAGCACAATTCCCTCGTTTCCCGAACATCGTAATCATCACAATCGCGTCTTTGGCGGATTTCTCATGCGTATCGCCTTAGAGATTAGCTGGGCAGCTGCTGTACTCTACTGCGGGACACGTCCTAAGTTGGAGCATATTGCGGACATTAGCTTTGAGAAGCCTGTGAGCGTCGACTCGTTCATTAAGATGACGGCCTACGTTGTCTACACGAAGCTGAACTATGTGCAAATTATGACAGTGGCCGAGGTGCTGGACCCGCAATCGGGCAACCAGGTGACTACCAACACCTTCTACTACACCTTCTCGGCAACTCACACAGTGACCGAGGTGCTGCCACGCTCCTATCACGAGACCATGTGGTACATTCAAGGACGTCGCAAATTCAAATACAGCATGGGTCTGTAAATAGTGTGGATTACGAAAGAATCTGAATAACGCAATATGTGAGGACGCAACTATAAGGAGGCAATGCTTTATATATAAAGTGACAAATTTTCAAGTTAATCAGCAAAAATAACATTCAACCTTCCCTTTGGTGGTGTTTAATTGCATTACATTTTAGATATTAATTTTAATCTGTAAAATTTTTGAATAGTTTATTCAAATTATAAGTTTCAAATATCAATTGACATTCTCAGTACGAAAACAAAAAGTGCAATAATAAATTAATTTTACTAAAAGAATTTTATTTTCAATTTTATTAATGAATTTTTATGAATTAAAAATTTTTTAGATAAATCAAAGAAAGATCAGATTGTTCATTATGTAAAATTTATTAATATTTTATAGGCAATTAAAAAAAATATATATATAAATAAAATAAAATAATATATATATTAAAAAATCCATCAAAATAAATAAATAAATTTAAGAAAATTTGTTTTATTGTAGAATCTACAATTTAAAAAAAAAAAAAAAAAAAAAAAAAAGAATTACTAATTCAAATATTAGTTTTGTTTTTATAATTTTTGCAGCTCCTCCTCCGAGTATTGTCTTTTTCCTATATTTAAATACCATTTACACAGTTATACAAAAATCTTGTTATCGAAAATATAGCAATGTAGCATTTTCATAATCAGATTATCTTTTTACATTTTTTCGTTTTAATTCAACATTCCAAATTTAAAATTCCCGTATGACGCGTCTAAGTCTGTGGACACCTAGAAGATGGCCTAATTACATCAGGTGAGGGATGGCCAGTTATCTCTAACCCTTTTCGAACATATAAAAAATATAAACAAAATAAAATAGGATTCAGGCGCGATGGCCCCTGCACTGCCCACTCAGGCATTATTATATGGATGAATACCTAAAGGAGCAATCGAATCATAAGTCTGGCACCATCGATGAAAGTAAGCACCGAATCCCATTACTAGAGACGATATTACTGTTCTTTCTCCCACGCAGTTGTAATTAAGCTGCGCGAGCGCACGGGCGTCGAAATCGGATATCACATTAGGCCCAAGTCGCGGGAGCATTTGCTCAAATACCAACCCAAGCAGGAGGATCTGCCAACGCGCCGCATGAAGGATTCTTATACGATAGCAACTGTGCCGCTGCACGGCAATGAGCTGATCCGCGAACGCTACGTCAATCACTTGGGTCTGGTGCGAATTGGTCGTTTAATGGAGGACATGGATATGTTTGCAGGTGAATATATAATATACACAAAGTACACTATATAATGACTATAAATCTACTTGCGCCAGTCTGGATATGTCATCGCCATATCAAGCTGCCGAACCTGCCCAAGAACGTGTTCTTGCCCTACACCTTTGTCACAATCCTGGTGGATCGTGTCGACTTTAAGAACACCGAGTATTTGGCCCTGAACAAGAACTTAGAGCTGAGTGGCTTCGTTTCCTGGACCGGCAGCAGTTCCATGGAGATAACCATCTATGTGCGCCAGCCGGTCGATGACGGCTATGTGAATGTGACCAAGGCGCTGTTCATGATGGTCGCTCGCAATGCAACTAACACGGGCTCAGCCCCCACGAATAGGCTGAAGCCGGCGGACGAAATGGAGCAAAGCTATTGGGAGGGTGCGGAGCAGCGTCAAATCGAACGCAAGAAATCCAGAGGCGAAAGTGTATTCATTTCGCCCCCGCTGGAGCATGAGCAGGCAATTATGTATGATATTCTTCAGCGGACCACACCCCCAAACACCTTTGAACTGAACAAGCGCATATTGCCGCATCGCTGCCGCTGGATGAAGGACAGCAAGTGCTCGACCCTGCTGAAGCCATTCCCACAGAATCGCAATGCACAGAACACCGTCTTTGGCGGCTATCTGATGCGCAAAGCCGTCGAACTGACAGTCGTCATGGCCAGCGTCTATGTGGGTGATGCGCCTCGGTTAAAGTGTATATCGGACATAAGTTTCCTGAAGCCGGTCATGGTCACCGACTTCCTGCTGATGAACGCCCATGTGGTGTACGCGTCGCACAACTACCTGCAGCTGATGACCATTGCCCAGAACTTCAGTACGGAAAGGCGAGATTATACGACGACCAACATATTCTATATCACCTTCAAGGCAGACAGCATTGTGGATGAGGTGCTACCAGGCTCGTATCGTGAGATGCTCTGGTATATACACGGACGTCGGAAGTTCTTAAGTGCACTCCATCTTCTAATGCAGTACCCTCTGCCCGATAGCAATGAAGACGAAGACAACGAAGATGACGACAACCACAAATGCGAAAAAGTGTCACAAGCAGAGACGCCTGCAAAATAATCACACACTTAGATTGTTCTTTTCCTCATACCTCGACACTGAGTTCCGGTTCAGTAATTTTTTATTTTCTTTTTACAAAATTGTTTGTAAACAGCGGGGCTTGTACAAAGTATTTAAAAAGTCCTTAAACTGAAGTTTTGCTTGGGGGCAACGTGTCGCTTAGAAGCGCAGACGATGTGGATATTGGGAAGAATGCAGAGCGAACATGTTCTGCAAGTACTTCGTGAAGTATTTGCCCTCCGGATGGGCCTTGATCAGCTTCAATAGGGCGCTGTCGACCTCCTTTTGGTCCTTCTTGCGCTGTTCGTTGGGCACAAAGCGCTCCTTCTTGGCAGCGAAGATGTCGGCCTCGCCAGACTTCTTCTGTTTCTTGGCCTTTAGGCGACGGAAGTAGGCGTCATTCAAATGCTCTGGCACCTTATACGAGCCCAGGTCCACACGCGTGGAAGTGCCAATGACGTAGCGCTGAGACACGCGACGCAGTGGGCACGAGTTGATAGCGAAGGGACCAGTGACCAGCAAAAGACCGGATGCCAGAGTCTTCAGCAGAACAACGCGCTTACCCTGGTGACGACCAGCCAACAGAATGAGGATGGTGCCAGGCTGCAAGTTGCGGCGAGTGTTACGCTTGTGCTCACTGAAGTTGGCCTTACCGGGACGCTTCTTAACGAACGTCTTGGTTGGATAGTTGGCCTTGGGCTTGCGCAGATAGACGGTACGCTCACCACCGTTCTTGGGGCCACCGATCTTCTTGACCTTCTTGATGGGCACCTTCTCCTTCTGGACAACGGGGCTCTTCTTACCCTTCAGGCGGTACAGCGCACGGCGCTTGTACATCTATATAATACAAAACAAAGATATATATTAAGCACATATCAAACCGCATTGTTCACACACGCTGTTACTATCGACGCACAGGCGGCGCGTCAAAGCAGATGCCAAACTTTGCAAGCACTTTTTCTGTGTGATTTTGTATGTTTTTACCTGGGCTTTGGAGTAACGCAGGATACCGCCCTTCAGGTATGAGTTCAAGGGGTGCTTCTTGCCCTTCTTGGCCGATTTGGCGACCTTTTTAGCTTTTTCGACGGGTGCCATTGTGGAGAACACGTGTACACAGCACAAAAATTATTTAGAAAAGGAAGGTTATGTGTCACAGCACTGCCAGCACCAAGAAAAAACACGACTTTCGCGCTATCGATAAGTTTCCGTGCAGCTCTGAGTTTATATATTTTCCAGCACTCGTTCCATTAACTATCGAAAATAAATCGATGTCATAAAAACGATTCACGCAATTGCTGTTTAGTAAATGAAACAAAATGAAATTCAAACTATATTTTCTTTTACCATTTAATAATACTTTTTCCATTCATTTATTTTCATGTGTATACAATGAATAAAATTTTGTTGTTGTTTTACAGCTCCTTCAACATATCTATACACAATCTTCAATTATCTTAATTGTTCTTTTTTTTTGTCTGCCACGGATCTTTTAAAACTAATTGTAAATTTGAAATTTAGAATAATTTAAATAAATGGATAGATAATTTACAAAATGAATTGATTTCTAATACTACAAAACCTCTCTAGAGGCAATTAAATGTACAATTTAAGATCTTTGTCAAAAATGAAACTAAAAGTCTAGAAATTAAAATATAATGCGGATGTTAATCCAGTACATGATTTTCTCATATGTTTTTACTACTAATAAAAATAATTATACAATACTAATATAGTGTTTTCGTTAGTTAAAATGATTCGTTATTTGTTTTTGTTTTTGTTTGTTGTGTTGTTTTTTGTTTCAACTTTGCTTGCAAATATTTAACTAACTCCGCGCTAAAAATGTGTAAAATTTGCTAGTTTTAAAATACAGTTACAATTAATGTCAGAATAACCGACTGGCGGCATACTTGTAGAAAGTCTTATGTCTATACTTCCATTTTGTTCTTGTTGTCATTTTTCTTATTTGTCACTTTGCCATTATTTAAAGTTAGACTAAGATTAAAAAATATATTTATATTAAAAAAAAAAAAACAATGTCTTCTTTTTCTCATGCAGCCTGGCAATGAACACACAATTTTCTCTTCTAGCTTCGTCGCTTAAATGTTACAAAATCATTTACACTCATTTCGTTAGTGTATTATTTTGGTTTTCTTTAGCTTAAAAAAATATGAGTATTGCCATGAAAGATTTAGAAATTGAAACACAAATAGTTAAACTATTGCACATTCTATTAAAATTGGAAAGTTTTGTAGAGCTATCAATGTTTTATTTACATTTGCAAAGTGTGCAGAGTGCGGCTTGTTAAGCATTTTTTTTTTCGTTACTCTTCTAAGTGTACTCACATTTGACCAGAGGGGAGAGTTCGTGAGAGCGAGAGTTTCCAAGATACAGTTGGAGCTTCTGCTAGTCTGGCTGCAGCTATACACACGCACACAAAGGTAAATAAAACATTTGCATTTTTTTGCGAATATTTCAATCAGAAATTTGTATGCCACTGTGCAAAGTGACACGCGCATTTTATTAAAATTTACAGAGAAAATGATTAAATCGAATTTGAATTGTTTCGATTTGGTATTTGATTCAAAAACTTTGTTTGTTTGTTAAAAATGAAAAGAATTTTAAGAGAAATGTAAAAACTTTTTCTTTTTCGTATTGTTTGTTTTGTTTTTCTGCGGATAGTTTTTGCTAGCTCAAGTTAAGAGCTTTCGGGTTTATCATATCATAGTTGTTGTTCTGCCGTGTATATATATATACTTTACTATATAATGCATCATAATTTTTCGCGGCGCTTTAATTGAATAAAAACAAAAATAAACAACATATTCTAAGATATAGTTGTTTAATTTTTGATTCCTTCTTTGCTGGTTTGCTATAATATCTATAGTATATTTAGTACATGGTTTTTTGTTTTTTATTTTTTTTTTTTACAAGTTTTGTTTTGTGTTTTAATAAATTAAATAGGCATTAAATTATATAACAAAAAAGAAAGTGAAATGTGTTTATAGATATATAGATATAAATATATGTATATATAAATATATGCATAATTTAAAAGATATATGCATATATATACATATACATATATATACAAATAGACAAAATTGATCACTGTTTTTTTTTTTTTTTTGCATTCTTCTAAATACATTCAAAAAGATCTTATTTGTTGTTAAATAAATAATAACAAATTCCACTTAGCTCAAAGTAATTATGAATGTTTTCTATATAGACTTTTCTTTTCGTTTTGTTTTTTATATGTATATATATTTATAGAGCAGAAAAAATGATCGACTACACACTCAACTACATATTGGGGTTATTTAATATATCTGTTACGATTTGCTTAGTCATAGTTTTGCGTGAATTCTCAGCGCGGCAAAATTTGATGTTTGTTTTTAGGGGGTAAAGTTTGAACATTTAACTTATATTTTAATAGTCTGTCTATATTTAATGATTTTTTGTACTTTTTTAGATTTTTTGTTGATTTTTTTTCTCGTTTTCTTTTGTTTTTGTTTTTTAAAGGGTCGTGTTTTTTTTTAATTGTTTTACAAAACAAACATGGATAACAAAAAGTTACGTTAAACTTATTTGAAATTGGGTTGATACTTTTTTTTTTTTTTTTTCCTTTTTTAAAGTTTTTTTTCACTAAAAATTGGTGTTCCATTCCGTTAGCCTGTCAATTTTGCAATATTGTGGGCGTGTTTCATTATCAATTTTCATTTATATCGTTTTCCTTCATCGATCTCAAGTGGTCCGGAACAACATCAATCTTTTGTATGATGGTCCGCATCATTTCTATATTTATGTATGTATTTTTTTTGATTTTTTTTTTGCTTTTGTTTTTTTTTTTTTACGTATTTTTTTATGTTTTGCCGCAAAATTAAATCGAAAAATTATATATTGGTGCCGTGTCCTGTGCTTGGCTTTTGGCTGACCTCTCGCATTTTTCAATAGTTTCTTAAATGGTAGAACCAGCGTAAATTATATATATATACACACATACATATACATTTATATATAGAGAGAGATGTACGTATATGTATGTGCGTATGCTAAACAAATTATGATGCATCATGTTTCTCTTTTAGCATTATATACACACACGCACATCCCCTGCGAACACACAAGCACACACAATAGAAGCTCACAAAAGTGTGGAGCAGTTACTCAGTTGTCGTTGTTGTTGTAGCTGTAGATATGTCTTTTCCACTGCTGCCACAAATCTGTGGCACCTGTTGCTGCTGCTGCTGTGTTGCATGGATGATTATTGCCTGCCTTCCTTTGCCTGCTTGCTGCTGCTTCTGCTGCTGTTGCTTCTGCTGTTGCTTCTGCTGCTGCTTCACTCTGGCTACCCAAAACTTGTCTGTTGTTTGTTGACTTTTTGGATGCTGCTTTGCTTCGTTGCTGCTCAAATTTGCTGCTGCTGCTGCTGGGTGGTAAGTAGATGCTACTAACATTGTTCGAAAATTGGAATAATAGGTGAAGTCGGCCAGTCCTCCTCCTCCTCGGAGCTAATACTCTCGGTTCTGCAAAAATAAGAAAACGTACAAAAATATTACATATTACAATTAAATGAATAGCTTAATTATTAATATATTTTATTTAATATACTTAATTTAATTTGCATTGCTACAGTATATTTAATCGAAAAAGTATTTATAATTATATCATTTCATTTTATCGCTAAACTGACAACTTAAGTTGAAGGTCATTATTATGTATTTTTTTTTTTTTGTTCAACCGATCAGCTGATTTAAGCCTTTGCACAAGTGCAATCAGTTGTTTCGCAGCAGTACGAAAGTCAAATAGTGCATTGAACTCAAAACGTTTATGACTAAGAGGAACAAAGGTATATATATATATATTTACGTATATTAAAACACCTCATCAGATAAGAAAACAACACAGTTGCTGGCCCACAAATTAAAAAAGCTAAAAAATATCAACAAATTTGAGGCACAGCATTGAATTTTTAATACCCTTGCCAAAAAAAAAAACTGAAATATGTATAGAGATTATTTTTTCGGAACATAACAATGTGAAGGTCTCAATGTCAAGTACACATGTTTTTTTTTCTTGGCAAAAATATGAACTTATATATACATAAACATTTTTAAGTAATTAATTATATATTCAATTTTTAGCTTTTTCATAAAATTCATATGAAATTAATTTTTTAATATCTTATAAATTACATATGTAATTATATTTATTATATTCCATGATCATAGACCAACCAGTTCTTTATGCTTCAATCAGTGCATGAAATGTCAAGGTCTTTAAATGTTATAGAGAAACTTATTTAAGGCCAAATAAATCGATGGACTGACGCCCACATTGCGTTGCCCAACAATTGACGCACATCGCGGCGAATTCCACACTCGCAGCGAATTCTAGATTGGTGTGTGTCGCGAATTTCATAATTTCACTAAAGCAATTTTAACGGCAACCCTCGTGCAGTTCACCCTCTCTCCCTCACTCACGCCCGCCAGCGTCCCTTACCCTGCCGTCGCCTGCTGGCGTGCCTCTCTGATAAGATTGTTGTCGAAAAAAAAAAAAAAAGAAAAAAACCAGGCACGCACACCAGCACATTAACAGCCATATAACTGTGTATGTATGTATGTATCTATGTGACATTTATATGGACATATAGACATATTCATGCATATGTATGTCTGGCTGTCTAGCTGTAGGTGTTGCTGCTGCTGTTGTCGAACCACTTTTGGCAAATGCGACGAGTTTGGACTAGGGGCAGGGGGCAGCGGGTAGCAGGCAAAACCAGCCAATGGGTCTCATGATTTTAGCTATGCGTATTGTTGTTGTTTGTTGTTTTGCTGGTGTTTCGTGTTAGTTGTTGTGATAATAAAATCGCGTCAATTCTAAAAACTTGTTTACGCGAAAAACCAAAAACAAAAAGCAAAAAACTCAACACATACCCGTTCGCTTACATACAAATTAGTCCAAAGACTACAAATAGTGCTAAAAATAAATAACGGACCTTTTCAGCTAGACAAAAGCAGGCATGTTCTAGAAGAAAACAATACTGTTATCTAAATAAGACTAGAAACCCTATACATTTTATAAACCCTTCTAAGTTCTATTACATAAAAAACTTTCTATATCCAAACTATGTACATATATTGATTATATATATGTTTATAACTCCCGATTTCACTTACCTTGAACGCAGGCTATCGTCTAGGGCATTCGATATACCCTCCTCGATGGTGGGCAAATCGGATGAGAAGCGATTGATCGGGCGCAGGACGCGCAGCGTGCGACTGGATAATTTCCAGACAAGCCGCTGCTTGTAGGGCGCCTTATTCTGTCCATTGTAATGGGACAAAATGCCCGAGACAATGCTAAAGCCGCAGGTAAAAACGCGATCGGGTATCTGCAGGATTTATATAAATGTTATAACTTTCCATTCTTATTTGGTCATCATCATTAGTAAACATACCCTCATGAACTCCTGCAGATAGAGAATGTACTCAAAGACATGCTTCAGTTCGGGACTGCCGCGAGTGTACGACTCCTTAATATGGAAATCCAGATGCAGACAGATGAGCACAAGAGCTAGTGTCGCTGGCGTTATCACCGTCGTTTTGACATCGCACAGCAAGATCTCCAAGCGATTCTCCAGTTCCTCCAATTTAATCAGTTGCTGATAGAATTTGAAGAAATCCCCACCAATTTGCTTAGCCAAATTGCGGAAGAGTGCGTAATAGATGCGCAGGTAGCTAACGGATGTAATCGGGGCATGCCCCATCTGCACGCCCAGTTTGTTGGCAATGACGCCAGCCATGCGTTCCAGATCGCCAGCGGTACAACCACACTGTAAAAATATTGAATGTCAAACAATTGTACCTTATTGTGTGTGTGTGTGGGACATACCTGAGATATTGTAACCAAATCGTCGGCAGGTATGGGCTTCAAGTCCAGCTGCTTAATGGCCAAATGGAAAGAGGCAACGCTCATACAGGCCATATGCTTCGGCTTGACAGCCATGCGATCGAGAAAACGATCCACCAGACTCATCGCCGAGAACAGCACATCCGATGGCAGCTCGTACCACATCTTTAGACAACGCAGCACATACGCCGAACCATCACGTCCGCCGGCAGTTACCTCACGCTATAAATATAGAGAACGAACAATTTAGATATTGATATTCTATATAAAATCATGAAATCAGTCAAATAGTTAGACTGACTGTTAGTCAGTCAAGTAAAATAAGGGTTTTGATGTACAAAGAGTTGCAATCAATTGGACTTCCCATTCAATCAGTCAGTTACTTTGTTCGTTAGTCACTGATTTAAAGTCTTAGATTGTAAATATTGATATTGTTATCAACTTACCCTCGACTCCTTAGGCAGCAACAGTACCGTATGGTATTTATCCTGCAGTACATCGTACTCCTTTAGGGTCTCGTACAGCTCATCCGAACTGAGCGCATGTAATTGATCCTCTAGCTTCTTGAGCGCTGTTGGCTCTGCTGCTCCTGCTCCAGCTCCAGCTCCTGCTTCTGTTTCCAGTGATTGCTGTTGTTGTTGTTGTTCGTACTTTTGATATTCCAAGCCAGCAGCACCCGGTGTCCCATACCGGCCCTCGTCCGCAATCCTCATCCAATCAGTTGGCATCTCTGCATTATGATCCACCAAGTCGATGCCACCACCACTGATTGATTTTCCCCTCAAAATAGCCGCCGCTGCCTGAGCCGATGTGGATGGTTGTTCATCATCGACCAGGATCGCATTGATGCTAATTGCATCCATGTTGTTGTTGGCGTTGTTGTTGATGTGGTTGCTATTATTAATGGTGTTGTTGTTGTTGTTGTTGTGGGGCAAATCAAGTGATGGCATAACCGTTGACGACATCAACATCGATGACCGCTGCTGCATCAACTGCTCCTGCTGCTGCCTTAACGCCAGCGCCTGCTGCTCCGCTTCCAGCTGCTGCTGCAATTGGCAATACAATAGAGCCTCCTCCTCCTCCTGCTGTTGCTGCTGTTGGTATTGCGCGTATTGCAGTTGCTGGTGCTCGAGCTGTTGCTGGTGCAGTTGCTGTTGTTGTTGGTGGTATTGCTCTTCTTGGGTTAGAGTATTATCCAAACCACTATCAACGACGGCGTATTCGGCGGCAGCAGAGTAGCGTACAGGGACAGACATTGTGAGGGCTGGCCTAGTACCTGTATATGGCAAGGTTTTTGTTGTTGTTGTTTTTTTTTATAATAAAAACAGCAAAAAGATACAAAAATCTCTTTGCGTTAAGGCCAAATATATGTATGTATATATAAATGTGTCCCTTGATCAACTTGTTTGATATGATTTTATTTTCAGCAAAAAGCCCACAAATTTAAATTTCAAGCCAAATTGAAATTTTGATTTTTTTTTTTTTTTTTTTGCAGTATATCAGCGAGTGCACTTAGAGAAAAAAACTAAATGCTCTCTCAATCTGCAGCTCGAAATTCAAGACTAAAATGCAGCGCTTCAGGGATTATATAGATCTCTATAACTTCTTTATATAGCAACTATATTATTATAATCCACTGGTAGCGCGAATGCAACCGAAAATAAAATGAACTGTTTGCTACTTGTGCTGCACACACCGGTTCAAGTAGCCCAGAGCCGAAATACGAATATATATAGATTATATATATATATTGATAGCTCTGTTAATAGCCGAACAAAAACCTTAATGCAATTCTTTCAACAATTTGCAAACAGTTAACAAACAAAACGCCCTCAACAATGCAATATATACATATATTGAAACAAATATATCATATGTATATAGCGTGACAATTGTGCTCAGTGTACAAATGACAATAACGATGACAATCTAGATTTCTTGTCTATCAGTCAGTCAGAGCATAAAAATTGTCTTTATCTTTTTGTGAAACAATATTTAGTGAAATAATATATATATAAATTATATAATAATTTCTAGCATCAATGTGGTTTATTATGTGTTCGCTCAATGCTTAGTACGATAATAAACGCCAGACGCTAAAATTGTTTACAGTTCAGTATTCACTTCGTAGTGGAACTTTATTTGGTTCTTTGAATTTCTTTTGGAAAATTCTCTCTTTTTAGCTAAAATATATAAAAACTTACACGCTGCAAAATTATGCAAGCATATTTATTAATTGTTAAGTTAAAAAAATAAATAAATATAAAAATAATTAAAAAAATATATAATTTTTTTTACTGTATAAAAATGTATATGTATAAATGCTAAATGTCAAGTGAAGTTCATTAATGTCAAATTATGCAAATCTGAATTGAATTGTTATTATTATTGTTATTTTGGCAAAGAGCATTGCTCTTTGTTACGTATAGTATCATTTTTTTTGTTTTTTGTAAATAAATATATATATATATATATGTTTATATTAAACTGTTTACAATGCATTGAACGAACGTTGAGCGTTATAAACTAAGCATAAAAGTCGAGTGCAAAGTGTGGCAAGCATTTTTGACATTGGAATACATTTTATATACTTCTGACCTCACATCAAATTGCTTACATTTTTATTCAAATCACACAACGTAACAAGGCTGCAAGTGGGCGGGCTGGTTGGGGGGTTTTTGGGGTGGGCTGATCACTGTCTCAAGGCGAACCACATATAAATAGCCTGGGCAATATCACATATTTATACAGAATGTCTAAGAATACGAGACAATAATATATTGACTTCCCTGAGTCCTCTACATTGATTAATTTCCGATTGCAAATGAAGAAAATAAAAACAAAAACAAAGAACACAAGACAAAAGCTCACTGCGCACACTTGAGTAAACAAAGTGGCAGCCATCTTGTTCCAATTCAGCGTTCGTCTTACAGCTAATAATATGAAATCCACAGACACACTCACAAGAGCAACACACACAGAATCGGATACGCTGAGATTGAGAGATAACAGCAACAGCAAATGTGCCAGGGCTGGGCAAGCTTTCTCTAATGCTTATGCGCTAGCAATTGCCATAGAGGAAGCGAAAACAAAACATTAAATAATCCAAACACAGAAGAAAATGATAAATGACATAAAAACGAACAAACACAGTTTCGGAATTTGAAGCTGTGCAGACGAACGGAGCTACTTGAAAGTGTGAGATAAAATGTTTATGGCATTGTGAAAAATAGCTGCTGCTGCTCTTGCTCTTGCTCTTGCTCACGACGCTGCAACAGCAATTGACGTATGAAATATTGTAAGTAGCAGCTGGAAATGGTGCTAAAGAAAATGTTGAACTGTTTGCTATTTATAGTTGAAAGGGAAATTTTAATTGTAAACTTACAGCCCTGACGAAAATAAAAACCCCATAACAAGTGTTAATAATGTGTGTTTCAAAACAGTTGTCATTAACCTGGCCCATGGTTAGCAGCTTAAAACCCCGTTTCACAAGGCTACGCATAACTAAGTTAAAAATACCCTAATGAGCAATGGTTCAAGTTCGAATTAATTTTAACTTGTTTCAAAATGCTGTGTGAATCAGGTTACATTATACGATTCAGAATGTGTTGATCAATACGACTGAACTTTCCCTCCAGAAATTGACCGCACCTTAATCATATTTCCAATATGAATCAGACAAACCAATCCGATGAGTGCACAACGATATCAACATATCTGACGCATTTGCAGAAATTATATTAAAAAAAAAGAAAAAACATCAGCAGTTGACGAAAACATACAACTCATGCTGTTTTTTACTTCCGTTCACGAAACAAAACAAAAATAATAAAAACTCACTCGTTATGGATTAACAAGTGCTTTAATTCAAGGTCGCCCAGCTAAGAAACTAGTTTTCGATAGTCATACACATGACGTTGCAGCCCTGCAATGATGCCCAAAGCTTTAAAAGCGACAAACTAACGACACCAAGTCAAAGTTCAACTCAACGCTCTTGCTGCTCTTGATGGGCATAAAGCTGCATGCAATGCGTAAAGAGACAGCAGATCAGAGAACTAAAGCTAAAAACTTAAGCTGTCTGCTCTGTGCATGTGAATGTATTTGTATGTATGTATACAATGTGTTTATGTATGGGTCGTTGTGCTTATTTGGATTGAGCTGGCCTCCCTGCCGCCCTCCGCAATGAGTGCGAGTGGGAGAGCGGACAAATGTTCTCAGTTTATCATATCCAAGGCTCAATCATATTTGTATAATAGTTATTTACTCACATATGTATATACATATGTAAATATATGTGTATACTATACTTCTCAATTTGATTCGTCGTTTTCCAAGCTGAACTATTCTTGTTTAAGTTGATGCTTTTTAGTTTCTCGCATATGTATGCATGTATAAGTAATTTGTTGTTGATCTTTTGGGTAAAACTAAATATATTTATTACGCGTGCCTCTGACGCAAAGCACGTACACAAATACTATGTGTGTCTGGTAGTATGTAAAAGTATGTGTGTACTTGTTTTTATTTTTATATGAGCTCTACCTAGGCTGCTGCTGCTGCTCTCTGCTTGTTGTTATTGTTATTGCTGTTCGAACAACATGGCCAACATTTGCGAGTTAGTAAAAAAAAATTTCACTTTTTGCCTATTTTCGTAACTACAAAACGTGAGTTAAACGAAGACGAATGCCAGTCGGAGGCATGGTTCGGCCAGCTCAGGTGTGAAATATGAAAATATATATTGGAATATATGAATGTATGTACATAAATACGGTTACGGTTGCTGTTCAGTAAACACATACAATAAGCTTTAACTAAAAGAAAAAGGTAATCTACTCAGAGAGAGAGAGACAGAGAGAGAGCGATAGGCAGGCAGGGCAAACAGAGATGTACGTATGTTTGTATATGCATTACAAATGTTTAAAAACGAAAGTGAACTATGTCTGCCTGTGTGAGTGTGTGTGTTTATTTATCTATTCTCTATTTGCTGTAGACAAAGCGCATGAAACAAATGCTAGCTAAAAGCTTGCAAAATATTTTCCATTATTTCTGTTTTGTTTTGTGACGCTGTTTAATTAACAGACGCGATCGCAGACGCGCACACACGCAAGTGTGAGAGGGACGTGCATAGTGTCAAATAACACCTGCACGAGCGAGATGCCCTCTGTTATTCAGCAGTTTTTTGCTTTTATGCTGTTTTATTTTGCACCGTCGAACGGTTTATTCATTTATCAGCGCTTAATTGATGTTGGACTGCGTATTTAATGCTGCTGAAGGTCATCAAATGACAAGACACTTGAAGCTACTGCTCAAAACGTTAACAAAATAATAATAATAATAAAATAAATAAAATGAGGCCTACAGAGTTTTCGAGTGCCAGCAAACAGACAGAAAACTTGCATCAGCTCAAGCAACAGCAGCAGCTCGGGAAATTTCTGGTTTGCTTCTTGCATCACGCTGCATGCAGGGACGACGCTATGCGCGTCATACGTGACGCCAAACAGGTACACAGCAGATGGAGCTGCCACCATGGGTGAATTGGTTTGATCTGTGGCATGTGCCAATGCCACCATTCCGTCTGCTTTTAATAAATGACCAACCCCTTTGCTGAGCTTAAAATAACCAACACGACTTTAACTTTGATGAAATTAACAAACAAAATTGCGCATCGAACTGTTAAGGGCTGTCAACTGGGGTGTCCGCTACCCCAACCATCACCAAAGCCAAAGCTGCCCAACCAGGAAGCCACATAGACGTTGCGACGTCCAAATTTCGTTTTCAACCCCCAACGCACACGTTCAAATAAACAGCTGTACACACGCACACACATACACACTAACGCATATGTAAATATTTATAGCGTACAGTGCGCGGCGCAGACAAAGCGGAAACATCAAATGCTACCCCGCTGACAGGGCGCAGGCGCAGCAGCTGTCCTATGGCATGCGCTGCGATAAATTATTGCATTTCCATGGAATGGAATGGAAACAGTTTTATTCAATTTGCTGTACCATCGTTTGTATATAAACAAAGCCAAAAAAAATCTAAACAAATAAGGAAACCAGAATTTCGTTTGTTATTAAAGCATTGGAGTATTGTTCTCATTTATTTATTTGATTTTATTTCTATCTACCTTTCTGAACACGTTCTCGCTGCTGTTCATTGAATCACGCGTCTAGCTTCGTGTTCCGTTTGCAAGTTCAAGCATCGAACTTTGTCTGATACTAGTTCGATCCCAACGGAACTATATTCACTATCTCGTGTGCATGTATTTTAGGTGCATATGTCTGCTGCCCGTCTCGACAATCTGTCAATGGACTCGCGAGTCGCGACTCACTTAAATAGAACGGACGTAGGCACAAATACATATATTTGCATTTCTATTATCGCACGACTTCAATGCCTTAAATTAGTTTTCATTATCGACGAGCGAAACGAAAAATGCATTGAAGAATTTTTGTCCATGGCAATTGTCATTACAATAGCGAACTGTATTTCAATTTTAAAGGTAATAGGTTTACTGGTCTTTTATGGACGCAACTAGATAAGCCCTTACTGGACAAACTTGTCCGCACTTTGTACCCGAATTGAAATGGAAACGAAGAGGAAAAACTACAGGAACTGATAAGTGGGCTTTGAATACATATGTATATATGTACATATATATATTTATCAGGTTTTCAGTACAATCTAAATTGTTAATTCCATTGGATGGATAGAGGAAAACGTACAGCGGATGTAAAAATAAGATAAATTATTACTATCGCATATTGTAAATTGTTATAGCAGACATATTGGAATGATGTTCAGTGAAAGAAGCATTAATGGACAGTTATTATAGGTTGTTCAACTAGGTGCAAATCAAGGAATGTCACTGAGAGTGGCGTACGTTTCGAAGACATTCCATTGTGTCTATTATCAAGGGGATTATTGTAGCATTCCATGGAATAAACTAAGATAAAACAATTCGATATTATCGCCCGCCCACAGCATTGACTTATTGTAGTATGTGTATCAGTTCCAGTTGCAATTCCATTCGCAGAACGATAATACTGCAACGATTTGCCAGCAGCTGCCAGAGCTGAAACTTCGCAGCTGCCCTGGAATGCTTCAGCACCTTTCAATTGAATTGGAAAAACGACGTCAATTGGAAACCCAAAAAGAAGAAAAAATAATACAACTAAAAGGCAGCAACAATCGAAAAAGGGGTGGTCCGAACAGTCGTACTTTTTTTTTTTGCTTGGCACGAGTTGACACTCATTGTTGCCAGAGGCAACTCGAATTACCTATATATGTATGTATGTACATACATATGTGTATGTGTATATTACGAAGGGGTTGAAAAGCCTATTTCAATTGGGGGCTCTATAAATTAACTTTCGCTGTGCGCATTCTGAAATGCTTATTGAGCTCATTTACGCTGCACAGTGGTGCTGCATAGACAAGAAATAACGGTCAGCTTATTTATTCTTTTTTTTTTTAAATATGCGTCACTCTATACTTCGCTTGGTATTCCTACAAATGACAACAGCTGTGCAATATAGTTTCTTTCCATACTTTTTTTTTTGGCGGTAGACTCAAGTTTCACTTGAGACTGTCGCGACGACAGTTGCTTCAAAATTTGCCAGACAAGAAACGAGATATTTAACAAAAAAAAAATCTTGATTAGTAACCGAAGATACATGTTAAATACGATACATAACTGTGCAGCAATACAAGTGAAATTTTTTTTATTTAACAGACACGGAATTACGGGCTATTTAAGGGGCGGCTGACCGCAGTCAAGATCAAGATGGCAGCTCTTTCTCTCTCTCTCTCGCTCTCTGCATCTCATGCTCTCGCTGGTGCCTCTATCTAACAGTAACACATACATACATAACATACACATACAATAACCGAGGAAGCTACAAATCAAACGGTGTAAAGACGCAACAATAAAAAAACAAACGAAATGCGCGCCAAAGACTCCAAGTAAACAAAAAAGACGCTAAAGACGCTGGGCAAAGCATAAGTATGTTGAAAATGTTGTAAAGGGAGGGGCGTAGGTAAAATATGGGATAAGCAAAGCAACGGGACGCAGAGCCAAACAGCACCCACACAAACACATACATATGTATGTACATACACTCAGGGCAATACAAAGCATTTGTGTGGGAGCCCTTACGAAGGTAATTTGTTCATGGCTAAAAATGAAAAATATGTAAAATATAGCAACAACAAAAATGTATGTATGTTTGCTGCGACGACATCAGCAAATTGAAATCAACAAATATGACCCAGAAAGCAAAAATTAAAAAAAAAAAAAAAAGCTGAAGGTGAAATCAAACAGAGAGAGCGAGAGCGCGCAGAAATCAATATGAACAAAATAAGTAGCAAAACTTACTTGCAGACTTTCGAGTTAAAATATTTCTATAGTTAAGCTAAGTTAAAAAAAAAAAAAAAAATACTAGTTAAAAGCCTAGCTAAAATTTTGGGGCATGTAAATATGCGCAAGTATAAATAAATTTTTCAATTGGCTGACGCAATTTTCGAGCTTGCACTAATACATTCAAGCTTGTGCCCTGGTATTGGTGGAAGAATACAAAGCAAAAAACAAATGGGAACACGAACATTACGCACACACACACAACAAACTCTTTGTTTGCGCACTGCGAGTGTATATGTTGAGAGAGCCAAGGAGAAACGAACGATACATTTTGGGATTGAAACACTTCCACTGGTTGGATCTCTCTCGCACAGACCGTCGCTAACAATAAATCACAATAAAAATACGATTGCACACAAACCACACACAATATGAGGTGAAATAAAAATGCATTTAAAGTATTGCATTAAGTAAATTATTTAATATAATTGTGCGTAATTGTTTGGGTAACTGTACTAGGGGGATACCAACACAGTTTCTCTTTGTCTCTCTCACATCGAACCTATGAATAGCAGCTCCACTGTACCCCACTCACACACATACACACTTATACATGCATATATGTATATCCACTTATGCTCGAACAGCTGGGAGACGAATTGAGAGTTGAAACAAACACGTAAATTGTTTTTACAATTTTTTTCATATCTGCTTTGCATTTACTTGAATACATATAGGTAAATGTAACTATGTGTATGTGTATATACATTGTATATACATATAGACACACAAAATAAAAAACAATTGACAAGGAACACACAAATTAAGACCTTTTTTCTGATTTAACGCAATGAAATTGTTGTATTTTTTGTAATACTAGTTATGCTTACGTTTTTACAGCCATTTTGTTGTTTTTATGTTGCGCAGGAATGTTTCGAGATGAGTTAGTTACTTAAGAATCTTGGCGAAAATTTGATTATTGCACTCGAAAAATAAGTGTACAGTTGAAAGTTGGTTCTTTTGAACTATACTAATTGTTTTGTTGTTAACTAATTTGTACTGCAAAAATGTATCACAGTGAACTTGTTGTTTTTGTCATAGTCTCTCGGTTAAGCCAACATTTTTCATATTCCTTGCAAACAGTTTGTGGATCGATTTTTCCCACGCACTAATTTAAAAGTGGTAGGTTTTTTCGCATCAGCTGCACATCGTAATTTTGTTGTTGTGTACTAAGTTACTCTAATTAATTTATGTTAAATATACATTTGATCTTGATGTACTTAAACTAAAATTCAAATTATAATACAATTTTTAAATGCAAAATCTCACACACACATTCAAATACAAACACACGCGCACACGCTCAATTACGGTCCAAACGGTACTTTGCTTTGTTGCTTCCAAATGTAAACTGGCGTTTTAAACAGAGGAGAAAAATATACATTGGGAACCCAATGGACATGTTGCCTCACTCATTCAAATGTTGCCTCACTCGTGCTGCTACGCTATATACGTGATGGAAAGAGTAGGCAAATGTTGCTCACTCGTGCTGAACTGCTTTTACCCCAGAGTCGTGTATGTTGAGAAACATGGACTGAAGTATTTAAATACTGAAATTTCGACTAAAATGTGTACTTTTTTAAAAAGATGAATTGCCACTTGTTAAATGGCCTATTTTTTGTGGTACATTGGCCATTCTGCAATAAAGCCATAAGGTGGCAGCCTCCTAATGCGCGGCTCTATTTAAATTGGTAGTGAAATTAAATGAAATCAACTTATATATACATAGATCTTAAGTTTGGTATCTTTCACGCCGCATGTATTCATCAACTTTCGAAAATATTAAATATATAATATTTCTCACAGATTATGCCAAATTTTATTTCTTCAAAGAATTTTTTAACAAATTTTCAGATAACGATCTCAAACTCATATTTACACCGATAATTTGTTTATATATATATATATATATATATATATCTATATATATATATATAGTTTTTTCACATAATATTGGTAACATTTTCACCAAATAGTGAAAATCTTTTTCTATTTTCTAACTGTTGCTAAGCAATTTAATGAATGAACCAGTGGGGCGGGGAAGAGAGAATTCGCTATTTCACGTACACTCATTCACACACACACATACATATGTTTGCTTCTGTATGGGTGCTTCCAGAAACTTGCAGCAACAAGCTTTATGCTTAATTGTTCGTTATTTGAGAATCTAAATATATGGACTCTTTAAATTGTTATTTCACTCAATTAAAGAATTGCAAAGTAAAATAAACAATAACCTTCGTTTTAAGATTTCGTCACAGACCCGCACACACATACGCACGCATACATACAATCATAATCTTATTGGAAGAAACGCGTGGCGTAATGCACTCGGCTAGCTCAGATAAAATAACGCTAACAAAGTCGTTTTTGCATTGTTACACAGTTACAATTAGTAATATTAGTAGTCTTAATTTGACTTTTCAGTAACTTACCCGGATGCCTCTGCGTTTTAATCAGTATTTGTCTTCTTTTTTCTGAACCGCGACACGACCAAATATATGTAAATATCTAAATGAAATGAACTGTCGAAGGGTTGGCAAGCACCTTCCTTGACGGTTCAGTTCTTTTGAACCAGTTTCGAGTGAGCGAACCATCATGTGCTGTTCGTAAGACATGAATATTTTTAAATTTTCTTTTTTTAGTGTTAACTAATGTTTACCGTTTTAAAAAGTGCTATTATTATAAATTATAAAGTTAGTTTATGACAAAACCCAAAAATATATGACATTAAAATTTTCAGAAATCTTAATGTAAATAGGCACTGTTAGTATTATCTATGGTATTTTTTGTACTATAAATAGATAATCTAACGATGCACTTGTCATTGATAAATTGAATGTCGAGGTGTTCGGGCTGCATATTCTTCTATAATTGAGAAAAATGAGTTTTCAGCCACAACCAAAAGGTTTCGCCACAAAGGCGATACACGCTGGCCAGGATCCAGAGCAGTGGAACAGCGCCTGTGTTATACCGCCCATCACGATGAGCACAAATTTCAAACAGGATGCGCCAGGGGAGCATCGGGGCTATGTGTATTCACGAGGTGGCAACCCCACACGCAATGTCCTGCAGCAGTGTCTAGCAGCGCTGGATAATGCCAACTATGGCTTAGTCTTCTCCTCCGGCCTTGGCGCCACAACCACTGTGCTGGCCATGCTGAGCCGCGGTGATCACATAGTGATGGGAGATGATATTTATGGCGGTACAAATCGTCTCATCCGCCAGGTGGCAACGCGTTTTGGTCTGACGGCCACATTTGTGGATGCCACCAAGCTAGAAAGCTTCCGTGCTGCCTTCACGCCGGCAACGAAGCTCGTTTGGTTGGAATCGCCAACAAATCCGTTACTGAAAGTCGCCGATATTAAAGCTCTGGTGCAGATCAGTCGGGAAGTGGGCAAGGATGTAATTGTTACCGTGGACAACACCTTTCTCACCTCCTACTTCCAGCGACCCCTCGAGCTGGGCGCCGATCTCGTCTGCTATTCGCTGACGAAATACATGAACGGCCACACCGATGTGGTCATGGGCGGCATCACGATGAACTGCGATAAACTCTACACTAGACTAAAGTTTTTGCAAAATTCATTGGGCATTGTGCCGTCGCCCTTCGACTGTTATCAGGTGAATCGCAGTCTGAAGACCTTATCGCTGCGCATGCAGCAACATCAAGCGAGTGCATTCAAAGTGGCCAAGTTTCTGGAGTCACATGACTTCGTGGAGAAGGTTCTGCATCCTGGTCTACCCTCGCATCCCCAGCATCAGTTGGCCCTGACCCAGACGTATGGGTATAGTGGAGTCTTCTCCTTCTATATCAAGGGTGATCTACCACAATCGACTGCCTTCCTGAAAGCTCTGAAATTGTTTACGCTGGCCGAGAGTCTCGGTGGCTATGAGAGTCTAGCGGAGCTGCCCTCCATCATGACGCATGCCTCGGTGCCTGCAGAGGATCGCAAAACTCTGGGCATTACGGATGCATTGATACGTCTCTCAGTGGGCCTGGAGGATGTCGACGACTTGATCGATGATATTAAAAATGCTTTGGATGTGGCAGCTAATGTTTGATTCCTTCAAGTATCTAAAGATTGGAGTATTTCCTAATTGTGTAAGCTGATGATTTATATAAAGATATATATATTTTTGTAAACTGAATTAATCTGACAAATAATGTTGCATGTTATTCTATTTATAATCAATAAATCATTATTTTTATTAATCTAAACTGATCTTCTATAGCATTCCTTTACAATTAATAAAAAATATATTCTATGATTTTAAATCTTGGCTCATTTTTTAGCTAATGAGATTGTAAGCTGAGCCTAATAATATATAGTCTTTTAATTAGGAATAGCTAGAATAACATTTTATTTATATATATATATATATATATATATATATATGATATTCTTTTATATAATATATTATTTTATAAACTTTATGATATTCTATATCAAAAATCTAAACAAAATTATTGCATGGAAAAATTTTATTTGCTATCAATTGTAGTCTATTCTCTTGAAGCTAGAAGATATTACAATATCCCTAAGGATATTTAGTCTTTTGGTTAGAAATACCAACAAAAATATAATTTTAATATAAACAAATGCTTCTATGACAGCTGTATATTCTATATTATAAATGCCAAAAAGCAACTATTTATTTCAAGAAAAAATTTAAATTTTTTCTTTTGAATTCTATTCTCTAGAAGCTAATCTTAGGAATATTTAGTCTTTAGGTTAGATTTAAGAAGCTCGTCAGTGTAGGTTTTTTTTTTTTTTTTTTAAAGAACTGCTAAAAATATATGAATGTTAATTTTATAAAAAATTCGAAAATACTTATTTTATATAATAGCGAACTGTCTTAAAAGAAAGAACTATCAATAAGAAAATATAATTTTATCAATTGATCTGGAAAAAACATTGATGAATATTTGAAAAAATTAAAGTAGCCAACACTTATGTGATATATGATAATCTATCTGACAAAAACAGAAACGTGAATATATATCATTCAGACATCACTCTAAAATATTCAAAAACATGAAAATAACCAACATTTATATATATCTGAAAGAAAGACAAGTATAAGTAGTAGCTATCGAACATATGAATCCATCTGGACATAAATCTATATGTATGTATATGTCTCGATTAGTTCTGTAAACAAAAAAAGCTCTGAAGGGCTGATCGAATTGCTCTATAAACTAAACAAATATGAAACTCTTTGCTTTGAGACTACGTATTCAGCTTACATATTTATATACATATATATATAAAAATATAAGATATATATATATTTATATATATATATATATATATTGACAAGACTAGCTTGGAGCTTATTAACTATTCATATAATAATAATAGTTTATTGTGCGCTATAATGTGGTCCTGGCGTTGGCACGCTCTTCAAAGGCGAATCATAGTCCGGGGGCGGCTGATCAAGTATAGCAGGCGTGGCAATGTCTGGTGTCACGGCTGCGCCAATACGCTCCTGCAGCGTCTCGTAGAGCTTGTGAATGTGTTCATTGTGTGCCGTCGTTGGCTGCATGGCCTTCATCAATGTCGCCAGACGACCAGCGGGCAACTTGTTATAGATGTACCAGATAAGTTTCATCATGTGTCTAGAGGTGACATTTTCGCGCGTTAGACCCGCGAAAATGAACTCATCGAAGAGTGTGGTACAAAAGTCTTCGGTGGCAAACTCCTCGCTCATGGGTATAAGCAGAGCGATCAACGAGTGTAGGAAAGGATCCTCGTAGGCACGGTCATCCTTGCAGGACGACAATATGGCCAGGACACGCAGGACACCTACGCGATCCTTGACGCGAGCCGTGTGCAGTGTATAGTACATGGCTAAAATGCTGGCCACCGCGCTCTCCCGGATGTAGGCCTCTACGGCGTCCGGCGCCGGACCCGAGTGTTCAATGGTCGTCAATGCGGATTCACGCTCATCGGGCGGCAGCTTGGCATGCAGACTGCGACACTGATCGTCCACCATGAGCGACATCAGAGCAGGAAGAAATTTTGTTACCACCTGGCTATCGAGCTTCGGCTCCTTAAACTCTTGTGTGTCGATCATGAACCAGGCGCTCAGCCCCAAAGACAACATACGCAGCAATAGAATCAAAATTTGATTATCTCGTGGCATGCCCTCATTGTTGATCAAATGATTCAGAATTTTTATGGTCGAGGTGGCCAGGAAATTAATGGCATACGGATCGCACAGTGTCATGGACAGATCGCCTAATACCTGCTCTTGGCCACGCTTGATGTTATCCAGAAATCCTTGCAGTTCCCTCGAACGTTTAATGTCTACATTCTTCTCACGAATGCAAGCGTCAAGGCACCAAGTGAACTTGTGACAGGGATCAATTGAAATGATCTCCTGTACCTCCAGATCGTGCAGTGCCATCAGCAGCTCCGCCCGCAGCGTGCAGTAATGAACGTTGCGCGTGCGTAAGAAGAGAGTGCGCAGAAACTGGAGCACCATGTCGTAGAGCTTCACGCTGTTGCCAATCATGTTGGCCAACTTCTGGACAACTTCGCCTTGTCGACGCACCTTTGGCGTCGGCTGGAAGAACAAGTTGTTCAGATTGGTATGATCAAAGAGAATGTGCTCCTTTTCACGAATATACTGAGATAGCAGTGGAGACACCTCGTCCCCAAACAGGGATTGGTTATCACGCCATATTTGCCGCTTCACTTCGGTATCTGTGTCTGCATAAAGTTCACGATCGCGCATCAGAACCCGCAAGTATTTGTCATCAATGTGCTGAGTATTTCGGAGTATGGCCATCACAACAGGACGCAAATACTTGACACGTACCACGGGAAAACTTTTGACAAGCAGATCCTTCAATTTTTTTTCGCGCTCGCGCGGATCTTTCTGACCCAATTCGTTAATGTGTGCGATTAGTTTGTCGCGCAACTCCTCCATGAGCGAAGTATGGAAATCCAGACGTCGGACACCATGCAAATCCAGTAATGGTAACATTGGACGCAGAGAGGGCAACAAAACACCATTTTCCAGTTGGAAACTCTCAATAGCTTTCAGTGGATCCGTGCACGAGGTGAGCGCTTCACGTAGAAACGCTTGGCCCGGTATGTTAACATCCTCCAGACCGGTGCCAGTACTTTTTACAGGCGTGCTCATTTTATTTATAAACAAAACAAATTATTGTCTATTTCAGCCAAATAGTAAATGGTAGATTGTAAAAGCAGGGCTGCAGTAACTAACAAGTGTTAGAGATGAGCATTATTCCAGGTTGCACAATTGAGATGGGTGTCTGTCATATCGCCTCTCTGTTTAGACTGTGATATTTAAAACATATACATTTTCCTTAATTTATAATTATATATTTTAAATATTACAATGAGGTTTTCTTTTTTATTATTTCAATATTTAATTAGATATATACATATATTTGTTTTGTGTTTGGTGCAATGTCCCAATTTCTTCACTCGATACTTGTAACGGGTACCCGTTACAAATATAAATAGCACCCATCTCTGGAAAGAGCATAAGAACAGAAAAGCAAATTGGGTGGAAAACTGGCTATAGATGTGCGGAAAATTATCTAGTGCAGTTTAGCAATTGAGTATTAAAAACGCCGTAATTAAGATAGATTATAAACAGTGCAAGACAATTGAAACCAAGTTAGAAGTTAAGCAACACCGCTCGCCAAGTGCATGTGAGTGTATATGTCTGCGTCTGTTGCTGCTGCTGCTACTGCTGCCGGACGTTCAACCATAGAAGTGGCAAGAGCAGAGGAGAGCAGAACGAATGAGAGTAGAAGAAGAAGAACTCCTAGCTGCAAAGAAAAGCCTTGCTGTTGCCATAATTACGGTAGCTTTGTGGGAGTTCAAGTTTAACAGCGCGCCTCTAAGTGTGTACGTGTGTGTGAGAGTGTGCAATTTTCGATGTGTGCGTAACACCCCCAAAGGCGCTCTCTTTGACAAGTGTTGTAAAGTTACAACAATAATAACAACAAGGAGAACAACAATAACAATAACTGCTTGTAAGCAGTAAGAAGGGGGAAAGAAGAGAGAGACGGTCGTTCGCTGATTTGTCGTTTGTTTTGTGCGCACATTCGCGTGCTTCTCTTTGTTTCGGTTGGGCGCTGCGCTTTATTTGATTTTTAATTTTTTTTCGTGAGTGCGCAACGCTAGTGGCGAACAGCTTCGCTTTGTGGCCATCAGCTGGATACGGATTTTGTGACGGCGGCGAGACCAACAACGCCGAAGTGGATGCACATGCACGCGGTGGCCTGGGCATTGCCCAGGACTTTGGCATGGCCGGACCGGCCGCTGGGCCGCCGGCGCATATGTATGGCGCCATAGCGCAACAGGACAGTGAGTGCAAGTCTATTATTATGTGTGCCTCTATTATATGATCTCTACCTCACTCTCTCTCCCTCTCTCTATCTCTCACTCGTTTCTCTAGTAATTGTTCGGGATATGGTGTCAATGCCGCCGCCGCCGCCGTCGAATGCGCCCACATCAGCGGATGCCTGCCTGAGCATCGTCCATTCTCTAATGTGCCATCGGCAGGGCGGAGAGAGCGAGGGTTTTGCCAAGCGCGCCATCGAGTCGCTCGTTAAGAAGCTGAAGGAGAAGCGCGACGAATTGGATTCGCTGATAACAGCAATTACCACGAACGGCGCCCATCCAAGCAAATGCGTCACCATACAGCGCACGCTCGACGGCCGACTGCAGGTGAGCGTCAGGCGTCAGCGCCAACGTCGACGTCTGCGTCAACTTCGGCGTCAGCTTCAGCTTTAGTTTCAGTAACGCCTCTTATCGCCCGGCAATGTGTGGGGTCTATATGTTTTTATACCCTGCACCCATTAATTATGTGTAAGAGAGGTATATTGCAGCTGTTCTCAAAACTGAGAGAGTAATTTAGTACTCATTTTAGCATGCTCTTAATCAGGGGGGTTATGATATAAAATTTGCAGTTGTTAAATAGGGAATATATAATATTAGGTTGAGTTAAAAATGAAATTGTAAATGCTAAACAGGTCAACAGTTGATAGATAGTTAGACATATATAAGGTGTTAATTTATGATCAATCGATAATTATCAACTTTATCCAATAGCTATAAATATAGAGTCTTAATTATAAAGCATTTAAAAAAATGTTTCTTAGCTAATACTTAAGAGATTTTGTCCTATACATAGATTAGACTTTTCTTAAAGGGTATTTTAAAGTCAGGCAGCCTTTTCCAATGCATTTGATATGTTTTGTTTGTTTACGTTGTGGTATTTCCGGTTGCGATATGCGACGCATCTACGTGTTTACTATTTCATTCGTTTCGATTTGATTTTAATATAATTTTCTTTCTTTTTCGTCTTACGCTTTCCCCACTCTTTCTGGGACGGCGGACAGGTGGCTGGCCGTAAGGGTTTCCCGCATGTTATCTATGCACGCATCTGGCGCTGGCCAGATCTCCATAAGAACGAGCTGAAGCATGTGAAGTACTGCGCCTTTGCGTTCGATCTCAAGTGCGATTCGGTCTGTGTGAATCCCTACCACTACGAGCGCGTCGTCTCGCCCGGCATCGATCTTTCCGGCTTGAGCCTGCAGTCGGGACCTAGTCGATTGGTTAAAGATGAATACTCAGCCGGCTCTCTCGTTGGCAGCATGGACATTGATGGCAACGACATTGGTACCATTCAGCATCATCCCACGCAGATGGTCGGTCCGGGTGGCTATGGTTATCCGCCGCAGGGTCCCGGACCCGGTGAATACGGTACGGCCAAGTATTATATTTAAATATCTCTATATATTGCTATTACAAGTGATCTGATTGATTTTAAGCTATAGCCAAGTAGATATCATTGCTATATATGATTTACGCTGCTTGCTTTTAATTTTAAATTTAATTTTGCAAAATTTTGTTTTCATTTTAATTTGAATTTTCCGTTGATTTCGTAGTCACCGATGCTAATCAAATGAGTGCAATGTTTGCTGCCGGTCGCGTAATTCCAAAAATTGAGCCAACGGATAGCGGCGGGCCAGTGCGCAGCTCGTGGATATTGCGGCACCCGCCACCGCCGCAGCAACAACAGCAGCAGCAGCAACAACAGCAGGCGGCACCACAGCAGCAGCCACAAACCCAATCCCAGCCAGCGCCGCACGCACTTTGTAAGAATTTTTGTGTTGTTGCTGAAATTTGAGTTCATTTTGCTGCACAATTAGCTGCTTAAGCTTTGGCATTGATTAGCAATTGATTGGAATTTCTTTGTTTTCAATTGTAGCCGTACCTCATGGCATGCCGGGCATGGGTGCCATGAATCCTGGTTCCGGTCCCGTTATGGCGCCCCCACCCCCGCCCACACAAGCACAGAGCGCACAAGGCAATGGCGTACATCATGCCCAGGCCAGCTCACCCACAGATCCAACCACGATGGCTATGCAGCAACAGCAACAGCAACCGCCGCCGGGTGGCGGACCCAATGGACCAAATGTGGCCAGCAATTCAACCGGAGGAGCTGCTGGCAGCGCCGGCCAGTACTATGGAGCGCCGCCCACAGGTGCACAAATGCAGAGCGTGGGCAATGATGTCAAATTTAGCAGCAGCGGCAACAGCGGCTCCGGACCAACCCCGGTGCACGCCCAGCAACAACAGAATGGCTATGTGCCGCAGCCGAGTGGGCAGGTAGCTGGCGCCAATAACTATGGCTCAACCCAGCCGCCATCTGCACAACAACAGGCTACGGCGGGCAATCAGCCAAATGCCGGCGGTGCTGCCCAGGGCAGTGGTGGTGTTGGTGGCGGTGGAGCAGCAGGCACCTGGACCGGACCTAATACGCTCACCTACACGCAGTCGATGCAGCCGCCAGATCCGCGCTCCTTACCCGCCAGCTACTGTGAGTGCAAAGGGCAGTCTCATACTGCTTTTTATTACAATTTTATTTATTATTTTTAGGGAGCACAGCGTTGCCTGGCGACCTGGCCTCACCGCAACAGGTGCCGCCCCAGCAACAGCAGCAGCAACAACAGCAACAGCCACGTTTATTATCACGCCAGCCGGCGCCGGAGTACTGGTGCTCCATTGCCTATTTTGAGCTGGACACACAGGTCGGCGAGACGTTTAAAGTGCCCTCAGCTAAGCCCAATGTAATCATCGATGGCTATGTAGATCCCTCTGGAGGCAATCGTTTCTGCCTTGGCGCGCTAAGCAATGTCCATCGCACTGAACAGTCGGAGCGTGCCAGGTGAATAGTTTGTCTTGATAGTAGTTTAAATTTTGTATTAATATATATAATTATTTCATGCAGACTGCACATAGGCAAGGGCGTGCAGTTGGATCTGCGCGGGGAGGGCGATGTCTGGTTGCGCTGTCTCAGCGATAATTCTGTGTTCGTACAAAGCTATTATTTGGATCGCGAGGCGGGTCGTACGCCGGGCGATGCCGTGCACAAGATTTATCCAGCTGCCTGCATCAAGGTAATTATACTGCTAATCAAATGAAGTCAATTTAATTAATAACTAATTGCATTGTTAACAGGTGTTCGACTTGCGACAATGCCATCAGCAGATGCACTCGCTGGCCACCAATGCACAGGCTGCTGCGGCAGCACAAGCGGCCGCCGTGGCGGGGGTTTCCAATCAACAAATGGGCGGCGGCGGCAGAAGTGAGTGATGCTCTCTCTCTCTCTCTCTTAGTTAACTATTAAAATATATATAAATCTATATAATTATATTGCAGGTATTACTGCTGCCGCTGGCATTGGTGTGGATGATCTGCGTCGTTTGTGCATATTGCGGCTGAGCTTTGTGAAGGGCTGGGGACCTGATTATCCGCGTCAATCCATTAAGGAGACACCCTGCTGGATCGAAGTGCATTTGCATCGTGCGTTACAGTTGCTCGATGAAGTGCTGCATGCCATGCCCATCGATGGAGCCGCTGCCTAAAAATCGAACCACACATAACAACAACAACACCAACACACACACACACCCATAAACACACAAGCATATTTATTATTCATAGCAAGCAGCACACCACGTCTAAGTGTTAGTTTTAAGCATAAAGTTTGAGCAGCTATCGTTAAATTCAAGTTAAGCAAGAGCAAAACAAAGAAAACAATGGGTATGAAAT
The DNA here is from genome assembly GCA_030914335.1 of Drosophila borborema. Classification (NCBI taxonomy): domain Eukaryota; kingdom Metazoa; phylum Arthropoda; class Insecta; order Diptera; family Drosophilidae; genus Drosophila; species Drosophila borborema. Next base: position 7,587,743 of record JAUESP010000306.1, on the reverse strand, counting down.
ATTTAGTTTTGATTTGCAATTACGATTTATGAATTACGTTTGCCTTTAATTATTTAATAATAATTTTTATAAAAAATTGAAACAAAATCGCTGTCAAACATTAAGCCAACTAGTTTTATGTATCACACAGACACAGACACCCACATACATCTAAATACATTTGATAACTGACTTGGGGCTAATGTCATGCAATGCCTTTCCCGCCATCCATCCACACACACACACACAGCATTACTTACGCAACGACTACAGCCCGAGCAAAGATAGTGTGCAACATCTTGAAGGCGAGTAAGGCACTAAAAAAAGTAGTTGTAATATAAATGTAATAAACAGCATAAACTTAATTGTATATAGTGTCAAGCATTATTATATTTGTCAGCTCTCAGCTGCACCTGTGTATCTAGCCAGGACAGCCAGTCGTCCGTTATGAGCCGCTCGAGCGTAACCTCGTGAAAGACCTCTACACGGCGCACTTCCTTGAACTGAAAGCTTCCGAAGAGACGCAACGACACGGCATTGTCCATATCTATCTTGGCCTCGAATTTGCGAAGGGGCAGTTTCTGTTGGGCATATTTGAACATCAAGAGCATTGCCTCGCGACCATATCTTTTGCCACGCGCCTCGGGCGAAGCTATCATTATCTCAGCCTCGGCCACATATTGCTGCGGCTCATCGTCATCTTGGCGCACAAATAAGTTCGTATCGCCCACCATGGCGGCTATCTCATCGTTGGTACTCTCATATGTCTCGGCGCACAGCACAATGAATGTGAGCTTGTCAGCGTCCTCGCGCCAGCTGCGCTGCATTTCGTACTCCTCTTCTAGGGTCAGCTCATCGGATGCCGTGAGACTGCGTAGCGTGGGGCTGCTCATCCATTCGTGGTATTTGGGCACATGCCGAGCCTCGTATGGCACAAGCACGACGCGTTGGCCAATAAGTTTTGTGTGCTCATTTAATCGCATTCTAAATTGGCCTTTAAAAATTTTAATACAAGCATTCAATCTATATACTCTTTGTAAATATTTAAAAATAAACAATAACAACAACATCAACAGCTGTGCTTAAATTGAATCTGCTTAGGAATATACTGTATTCACAATAGTCGCAGAGTTGCCGGATATTCATAAAACAGCTGAGTGCCGCGAAAGATGCGAAGAATGGTGAAAAATAAGTAAACTCGTTTAATTTGGAAAATGTTTTGAAAAATGTCGGCACGTTGTCGTACCTGTGGCAAGATTATTTACTGTGTGAACGCAAAGAATTTATTCCAACAAGCAGATAACATTATGATACATCAAATTGCAGCACTGACTGGAATTTTTGTAAGCCTCTAATTCGATTCAATACCCAAGTGGAAAAGCTGATATTCTATTTACATTCTTTTTTGGATAGTTAACAGAAAATGTGGAATTTCCGTCACATATTTGTGGACCATGTGAAGTGGCATTACGCGAAGCGATCCTGTTTCGCGAGCGCATTATAAATACTCAAAAGATACTATTGGACAAGAGCAATAACATTGAGGAAGCGTATAAAAAAATCGACTCGGCCGAGGTGGAGAATCTAGAGCTAGGGGATGATGCTGAAGACACTGAACTACCGACGTTGTGTGAGGAAATCACAGAAAATGATGTCTCTGTGGAAAATGATATCCTACAGGAGCGAAATGAAGTAAATGAGGTTGACCATCAGGAAGAGACTATGCAACATATCGAGATTGATAAGGAATCGACTGCAACTGCTCCTGTAGTGCCTCCAGTGCCTCCAGTGCCCAGTATACCACGTAAACCAGGCAAACCGCCCTCCAAGCTCTATGCAACTGTGAACTTTGCGACGAACGCCAGGAATACACCGCGTATCAACTGGAGCAAGCTGTCGGAGGAAGAGATTGTGGCACTTAAGCGTGAACGGCGTAAAAGAGATTGCATCTGCGAGTTGTGCGGCCGACATTTTACCTGCCCCAGCAATTTCAAGGTGCATCTGCTACGCCACACAGGTGTAAAGAATTTTAGCTGTAAGCAATGCCCTTTGAAGTTCTATACCCCACACTTGCTGCGTCGGCACGAATTGGCGCATCTGTGTGAGAAGCCCTATCCATGCCAGTACTGCGGCCAGACATTTGCCGATCACAGCGGAAGGATTCAGCATGAGCGCAAGTAAGGGCAAGCATTATGTTTCCCCTATTGATTAATTAATAAATTTTGTTTGAATTCCTTCGCACAGTCGTCATACCAATTATCGTCCATACAAGTGCAACAAATGCGAGAAGGAATTCGCTGTTAGCAACAAGCTCAAGCGGCATATGCTTAGCCATTCCGGCGTACGAAGTTTTCCGTAAGTAAAGGCTGTTGGCAATTAAGAATTGAGTGAATAAATCAATGAATCGTAATTACAAGCGAGAAAAGTCGAAAGCTGAATCATCAAATCCACTTCCGAATATCTTTTTCTTTTTCTTACAGCTGCGAAATATGCAAAGTATCCTTTCTGCGGCGCCCACACTTAAATGCCCATTATCGCTCCAAAGGACACGAACAGAATGCACAAAATTTCACAGACTTGGCGAATGCTGTGGATATTGATATAGAGAGTGTCCTACAGTAAAATCTCTAACTAGTTGAATTCAGTTTGTAAGCTCAGTTAGAAAATAACTAAGTTTAACTAGACTTAGTTTTAGTACAATTTATAAAGAGAACTTCTATGAATCGCAGGTAAAATCTTTAAATTTACAATAATTATGAAATATTAAGCTCAAATTTAAATAGCTTTATTAACAAACTAATTATAATAATATCATATGATTGTATGCGAATTCTAAGAAAAATTTACATAAATATTATTTCATGTAAAATGTAAAACGTTTGAATTTCCCGCTCGCTCTTCTATAGCGAGATCAATTCAGATCTAGCTTAAAAATAGTAAAGTATACATACATAGTATACATAGTATAAATAGTTTTCATGTAGATGATATTTATATATATTCGTGTAGATTTTAAGTACAGCAAGCAGGAAAGTTTGAAATGGATTCTCTGCATATTTTGGACATGCCCGATGACTGCTTGCTCATGGTACTCCAGCAATTGGATTTGATGAGTCAGTGTAACTTGGCTTTTACATGTCAACGGTTTAGGAAGCTCTACGACAGGGCCTATAAGAATCATTTCCGTTGCTTCACGTGGTACGAGCCCACACATCATTGGACCACGCGTGAGGTGGATGAATTCTTTCAGTTGAATGGCCATAAGATGCGCATGTTGGCCGTATCGGATATGCAAGAGAAATACTTTGAGCTACCGCAGCTTAGCAAGGCCCAGCACATGCTCAATGTGTGTGTCTATCTTAAAAATCTGCAATCTCTGATATTATCGATAGATCACAAAGTGACTGACATTATCATTGAGATTTGTAAGCACATGCATAAGCTGGAGAATCTTGTGATCGACTGTGCCTCCCATACCAATTATGAACTTCTTGTGCTGTTGCCACGTCTCAAGAGCTTGGATATCAATTATTTTGTCAATCCCAACGATAAGATATTCCAGAGATTTGCCGAGCTGCGTCCGGATGCCTTGCAACATTTGCGCATTGGATCGGAAATGTCGATGAAGCAGAGCAAGTATATTGCACATTTGCGCGGTCTTACACTGTTGAACGTCTGCAATCCCTGTTATCATTTCCTCAATGGTGTTATCCTTCAATTGCCCAATTTGCGAGTCCTTAGCATCACGTCTGCCCAGCAATTGCGATGGCATGATCTTAAGCATTTGGTTATTCATCTTAGATTCCTTTCCACTCTGTACATTATTCAATGTTCAGATATAGGTGACAAGTTTATATTGTTTCTTGTTAAGCATTTAAAGGGGGAAGTAATGCAATCAATTAATTGTCGTCGTTTCCCTTTTCATTTGGAACTGTTTGAAACTAGCGTTTCGAATCACATAAACGAGGTAATGTAATTGAAGAAAAAAGTTTTAGTTATTGCTCAATTGATTTTTGCAGATTGAGCCGATTAAATCATCACATTCCATACTCAAACTTGTTTTGGTGCGTAATCTTACCTAACTATTTACTTATATTAATTCCCATTTAAATCTTTTAGCAAAAGGAAAAATAATCCCATTTCGAATTGTTGGCGCCTTTTGCAAATCGTTTATACAAATTAGAAAAGGGGAATTTGGCCATGCAAAACAACGAAATTCGCACTATTAACTAATATCAGACCATGCCATGTAACATAATATATTTTGTAAATCATTATTATATATTTTATATTTTATGTTCTTAATTCATAAAAAAAAAATAATTGTTTACATTTCAATTGGTGGCACTGGGAATTTGAAATGACCTGGCAGCATTGTCCAACAGCTGCTAATTGGCGATGGTTGAGGTGGCTAACACGAAATTTGAGTGGAAATTTACAGGCAAATTTGAGCAGTGTGGCAGCGCTGTTACCGATCAGCTGCCCTCTTCGGCAAAATGTCTGAGCGTGGTCATCGTTGCGGCATTTAATACATTTTCTGTAACTTATTTTTATACAAATAGTACACTTATTTAAATATTATTGAATAGTTAAATAAATAAAGTGAGTCAGGCTAAGCTACTTTTGCCTTGGTGTTTGTGTTCAGCACAGAATCCATTGCGAAAGCGGCTTCTAGGTTGAAGCCGGCTACCGAAAGTTGCAACAACAAAAAAAACAAACACTGAAAGAAAAACCAGAATAATAATAACGCGTTATGCTGATGCATGCTCTAATTATGATGTGAAGTGCGTTTGATACCCGAGCTGAGAGGCGGCGAACTCTCGACGACAAAGCGAACGATTGAGCTTTCTAGCTTAACCAATGTGGCACCTCCAATGAAAAATCAATTCGAAATCGTTGGATGTTCTCAGTATTGGTTATTGGCCAGAAGAGCTCAAACACAGCTATAAGACACCAAAAACAATAAACTTCATGATATAAACTCTTAATTTAAATAACATAGATTTTAAGCATTATACAAATATCAAATGACAGACACTAAATTGAAGCCAGCCGAAGAGACCGGCATGATGGGGCCGCAGACCGCATGCAAGCGTCCACGTCTGGACGAGGAGGAGCAGGCACTGAAGGTGGCGGGTTTCTCGCTCAGTGCCATTGAGGAGATGCGTCAGACCCGTGATGCCGAGCTGCTTTCGGAGCCAATGGATCAGCAGCTGAGACAATTTCAGGTGCTGGACGAGGTGGGCACTGCCAGTGATGATGACGATTCAGGTAAGATTCTGATAAGAGCACACACAGTGAGATTTACTATATGTAGAGGAGCAGGCATAATTGTTGACTAGCCAGGGCACTTGGTGTTTAGTCATAAAATTGAAAGAAACAGCTTCTACATGTCTTATCTGTTGATCTTACCGGCGCTTATCATTGTGTAAACAATATGCCATGGAGGCTGATAAAGCACATGTACAGTGTAAATCTGTCAAGACAAACAGATGCCTCACTATAAGCGATCTAATTCAAAGCTGTCCGCTCGAGCATGTATTCACTGTAGTAGCCAACCAGATTCTCTTATGAATGTTTATCGAGCTCATTTTCTGAAAACATTCTGAACCTTCTCGTAACTGTAGATCAATGTGAAACTAGTCGAAACTCTTAGCTTGAAAAGATGCGCATGATACCCATTTTGCGTCTGGAACATCATGAAAGTCTATCGCTTGGATCAGGTTTAATTTTATACACAACTCAACTGAATTCTATAAAAATAAATGATGAATTTACATTCCACAGATGATAACTGTGACAAGGCAGGTGAGGACGGCGAGGGCGACGAATATGATTCCTCGGATTTTAACGATGAGGAAATAGAGAATCTATTGGACGAAAAGCTGCCCGATGATCTGCGTGAGTCCAAGCGGCCAAAGTACGAACAGCGCTTCAAAACTGTACTGGAAGGTAAGTGGAATTTAATATATAATAAAAATAAATATAAAGATTAAGTTAATCCCATTTTGTTATATGTTGTTTTAGAGAAGCGCCATAATCACTTTGAAGTGCTGCCGGAGGGCTGGGTGCAGGTGACACATAATAGCGGCATGCCCCTGTTTCTACATCGCAAGACACGCGTCTGCTCAGCCTCGCGACCCTATTTTCTAGGCACGGGCAGCGCACGCAAGCATGCCGTGCCAATGGGCGCTATACCTTGTCTGAACTATCGGCGTGCACTGGACGAGGAAGCGGAAGCAACTCGTTTGGCTAACTCGGACAACACGGCAGAGTCTTCTGCAGGGAACAGCAATAGTCATGAATCGCCTGCTGGCGTTTGTCCAGTGGCGCATGGCAACGCCACTAACGAGCAGTCGATGGAAGTCGATGAGAAGGAGAAAAAACACGAGATTGCTATAGAGCCAAAAGCAGACCATGCAGCCACTGGAGCTGGAGCATTGCAAGCACTTATACCAGCTGCAAAAATCGTAACCGTCAATGAGAACACACAGAAGGAGTCAGTGACACCGGAGGAGCTGAACACATACTGCCAGAAACTCTTCCGATTTAAGGAGATACGCGTACTGCGCTTCCGCAGCTGGAATGCACGGCGCAAGTTCACGAAGAATCGGAAGCATATTAAGAATATACAACGACCAACGCTACCTGATGGCACAAAGCTCATCAAGTTCCCCATTTTGGCGGCCAGCGGCTCGGAGGGTAGTACGAATACGCGTGGACGCAAAGAATGGATCATGAATCCCAATGGTAAAAGCTTTGTCTGCATACTGCATGAGTATGTGCAGCATGCGCTAAAGACGCAACCCACTTATGAATTCAAAGAGCTGCAAAACGCGGCTACGCCTTATTCAGCAACTGTTTCGGTTAACAATCTCAAGTATGGCACGGGATATGGTACTAGTAAAAAGCAGGCCAAGTCGGAAGCAGCACGCGAAACGTTGGAGATACTCATACCCGATGTTAAGGACAAAATAACGGGCAACAGCAAGGACTCGAAGACGGGCACTGCCAAGAAAGCCCAAAGTGATTTGTCTGTAAGAGAATGTAGTTGAAAGAGAAAGTATTTACAACTAAGAATGGTTTCTCTCCCTCTCTTTGTTTATAGGTCTTCGATGATATTCGCATAGAAGATCCACGCGTGACCGAGTTCTGCAATAAGACGACAGAGCCCTCGCCCAATGCAATTTTGTTGACGTGCTTGCAGCGTAACTACGGTAGTGATGTCCAGATCACCCAGGAGATCAATCGCACGGCTAATAATAAAAACGAATTCACTATGACCGTGGGCAAGCATACGGCGAAGGTTGTCTGCAAGAATAAACGCGAAGGCAAGCAATTGGCATCGCAGGCCATACTGCAGGTAAGTCGTTGAGCTATTTACTTATACTTACTCAACCAACATAATAAAAATTTTTACAATTTCCATATATATTTTACAGATATTACATCCTCACATTCAGACTTGGGGCTCGCTTTTGCGTTTGTATGGCAACAATTCAATCAAAACGTTTAAGGAGAAGAAGCTCGAGGAACAGGAGATTACAGTGTTGCAGAGCAAGGCGGCTGTTAATCAACCCAATTATGCCATTCTTGATAAACTCAAATCGGAGATGCTAAAACTTAGCGCCAAGCACGAGGGCGTTCAAACCAAAGGCACCTTTGTGCCGCCCAGTGATGTGGATTTGCCTTCATCATCCGGTTCCAATTTGAATAATGTTGAACTATAGTTAACATATATTAAGGCCAATGCACCAACATAATCATCATAATCGTCATTAAGCTTATTCCATTATCTAACTTGCATGACAAACTTTTCTCAATGTGATCCATCATAATATGACAAAACAAAAGAAACTGAAACATGTTGATTTTAGCAGCAAGAAGAACTACGTATACTCTTTTATAGTTGCGACCCTAATTAATTCCACATAATATACATATTTATATATAATATGCAAAAAAACTGAATCAACAATAAATGCTAGTGCATTCCTTGTGCATTAATATATATTTATATAGAAGTTTGATTCTAGATGATAATATACTTGGTTGCATTAGAAATTCTGAAGGCAATCTTATCATTAGCAATTTTTAGATATGACATATATTCAAGATTGTCTTTACATTTAAGATATTCATTAAAACTATTTTAATCTGAAAAAAAAAAACTAAATAAATAAATAAAATATTAAGTTGAAACGTAGATTTTGCACATTCGTGTGTAATTGCAATATTTTGTATCCAAAAAAATGTTCTATATAGACAAATATGGCTTCACTTGAGCTTTTAAAACCCGTCAATAAATTATATAAGCTAAGAAAAAAAAAAAATATATATACATATATTTGAATAAATGAAATATGTTAACGGCCTTATAAAGATGAGACAACGTATTGTAGGTGGGTTGCCGTGCAAATTCAAATCCATTTAAAAAATAACAAATTTGCCTTCTAAATGTTTGTTAGTGTATATATGTATGTGTGTGTGTATGTATGTTTGTGTATTAATGTGTGCGTGCAATTATTTAAAAGACAATGCAGCCATAAATTATGCTACATTTTCATTTCATTCTAACGTTTCGTTTTTTATCGCATTCCTCGGACACACGCATACACACACATATAATCTCATACATTCATGTAAGCACGCGCGCACACACAATTGCGGCGAGCTGAGACACGCAGAAGCGAATTCGCCGCGCTGGGCAGCACTGTTCACTGCGCAGCAAAAGAGCGCGCAGCATCAACGAAATCCGAAAGAAATTTACCGTTGCTCCTTATGCCATCCATCGCCAGTTTCTTCAGTATTTGTTCGTTGCGCGTCGAGTGCTCAACTAGGCAGCTGACCGTTCCCAGTGTGCAGTGCCGCCGCCGATTTCCGTATTAATTAAATCACATTTAATTGAAAACAACACACATACACATAAACACACACACAAACGTACGCACAGTGCATTGCATCAGGTGCCAAAGACAAAAATTGCGTCTTAACTGTCACCCCGCAGCCCATTCTAATCGCCGTCAAGCGTGCGAGTGAGACTTAAGTGTTGCCAGATTTTTGTGAGCAAAGCGGCATAATAGCCACCGTTACACGCGTCCGCTACAAATTTGCCAAAAAAAAAAAGTGGGTCTCCCTTAGGCAAAACGAAAAAAATAAACGGGTATACATTTCGTTGCGGCTGCCGCTGCCCCCAGCCTATATTGTGTCGTATCATGTATCATCGTGCTCACACACACATACACGCACACATTCACATACTCATATACATATGTATATAGCATAGCTTTGTGTTTATTGTATTTGCTGGTCTGCCTGCACTCTTCCAAAAACAAAAAACCCTGTAAATTATGTAAATACGCGTTTTGGAATTTCAGTCAGCTCAAAACGTCCGCATTCTAGCAATCAGTAACGTCTACAACGACAACAACAAAAACAACAGAGCCGCCGCTCCAACAACAAGGACAACAAAGTGAAAGGTAAGCGAAGCGCATCAGGCGCCAAGTGTCAGTCAAATGTTGGAAAATTCAATAATCCGCCAGAGGGCGCCAATACAGTTCCCTCACCCGTTGCTTGTCTCTAACAATCACACATTCACACACAGTGACACACTGGCACACACACACCCTTTGTAGCCAATAGCATATCAAATGTATTCGCTTTGCATTCGTTGTCGTCTGTTGCGTCGGCCAAAAACTAGGTTGACTTTGGTTTTTGCCTTGTTGCCAATTCGCGCATTTTCTGTTCTCTGGTTTCGATTTCACTTTCCAGTTAATTTAATCTAAATGCAAGTTCAACAATATGCCATGTTGACACAGTTTGTAGCTATTCTTTTAGCTAATTATTTGTGTATTTCATTAATCAATCGATGGACCGTAACGGTACGATCGAGCTTACTGAACTAGGCGAATATATTACAATAAATACTTAAGTTAATTAAAAATAGGAAAATAAAATAAAACATCTTATAAATGAAGGCACCAATTCCCGGAATTTCCTCTTCATAACCTCCCTTTCTAAACCTAGTGAACTGTTAATAAACTTTAATCAACATTTTTGGGGCCTTACTAAATGGAACTATAATCAGGTCGTTGGTTTAGTAGCAGACATAGAGCGCATATCTTTGACAATTTTACGTTTCTGACAGCTAAAAACTGCAAATCAAATGTTGACATCAAAGAAATTGATAAGATTTGTAAAATAAAAGTAGTTTTATAAATAGAAATCTATTCTTAAATATAAAAGCAATAAAGTGTCTATGACTGACAGCTGGAAGGCTGTCTTCTATGAGAATCCAATTGTGAATCCAGCTCAGCTTTGTTGATTGTAGTTTTTGTTGATGGTTCAGCTTGGGATTTGGGTTTCTTTCTGTTTATAAGCATGCTCTCTAGCACACCAAAAGGTGCCTCCATAATGATGTAGACCACGTAGGACAAAAGTAAAACAAATCCAAAGCCGCTCCAGAATAGTAACATCTAACAAGCATTAGTATAATCAAAGAAAAATCTTTATAAGTAAGCTTCGACTTACCACATCGTAGTCAGAGAAAAATGTGCCCGCTCGCATGCGTCGTCCATTCGTTTGCTGTATGAAAATGTGAAAGATATAGGCAGAGTAGGAGATCCTTGATAGCGGTTGCCACAGCGGGCAGGAAAGAAAACTGTTGGCTAAGCCACCGTAGCCCCTCATGCAGGCAAAGACTACCCAGCACAGGCTGAGAGGCCAAGCGATGCGAGCTAGCGTATAGTAGAAGGCCTCTTCCAGCATACTCAATGGCGGATTTAGAAAATCGGCAAATGGGTACAACACAAAGATGCAGGTGAAGATTAAGCCCAAACTAACTATCCAACCTAGCCAGATCTTAATGTGATTCAGTTCAAAGTTCTTGCTGCGATTCACATGCAGAAAATATCCAAAGAGCACGCCGATCAGCCAGGGAGCTGCATGCACATGGGTGGCATAGTAGAGTTTACGTTGAGCTTCATCTGGAGTGACGCCAATTCTGTGGATTTGACATTTATTACAATGCAATTTTTTAGCATCCAATTCACTCACTCTATATGAATGGGATATTGCTTGATCATCATTGTGCTGAAGAGGCAAGCGGAGAGTAGGAGCATAAGAATAAAGATTCCAGCTGCAGCTTTCTTGCCCCATTTGTACAAGGAGAGCAGAAATATGGGAGAGAGTATATACAGCTGCATATCCACACCCAAATACCAGCTATGATTGATGCACTGAAAATGGGGATTAAATTAAAAAGTTTGTTAAGGTCAGGTAAGCTTCAACTTACCAGATCCGGCGTTGCATAGTTTTGTAGAAAGAGCAATGTCCAGAACCAGGTGCTCTTACAATGATTATAGTCATCGAACTTGATGCTATCAAAGAGGGGACCATCGCCCATAAAGGGCAACAGAGTCATGTAGATCAATATGGCCAGAGCCACGACGGGAGTGAGACGTAAATAGCGATGGAGATACATCATAGGAATATTCAGTTTACCCTTTGTTCTAAGAAACACAAAGTTTTTGATAATTGATTGATGTCTGATGCTGGTGCGCTTGAAACTCACTTTTCGAGAGAACGCATCGAAATGACTACCAGCAGCAGGCCGCTAAGGAACAAGAATGTGTCCACAGAGAAGCCAGCATGCAGCACAAAGCTTGTGAAGGGCTTCCCGAACCACTAAAAAAAGATTGAATGGGGTCAGTTGAATTCTGTTTTTTTTTTTTTTTAACAAATCGATAGACGTTACCCATTTCAATTGATATTGGTTGATATTCGGCGCCATCAAGGCGAACAGGTATTGGTGGCCAAAGAGTACCCAGATGAGGGACATGCAGCGCATGCCATTGAGACAATCGATAACATTTGGATTCGACTTGGGCTGAACGAGGCGAAACAGCACACGGGAATTGGCGCGTGCTGAGAAGATCTTAATCAATGCTGGCAGTTGGTCTGCAAAAGATTAAGTGGATTCGCAATAAATTTACGTACTCTTGTCGAGATTCCTGCACTAGCATATACCTGTTCTTTAAATATAAAATTCTGTAAATATAAGATTTCTACACTTGAACATTCCTATAGAAAATATATTTGTGCTGCTCGGACAAGTTTCTATATTTTCCTTTTCGAAGTTTTGCAGCTTTATATACTCACATACCTCGTACGATTTATATATAGTTTTTCTTGTTCGCTTTCTGGCTTTCTTAGTATGATTACGAAGGCTTATATATCAGCTGAACTCTCATTCAAGGTTGCCTTCCTCAGTTTCATATTAATCCTCCGTCTTAGCTCAATGTATTCAGGGTATAAAAGAGATAAATTATTCCTATGATTGTTGCACTTACTCTGATCTTTACAGAAGAAATAATCGTAGGCTGTTGTCAGAACAACGGCAGCAAGCAGCAGCGAGACTAGAACACTGTTAAAAACCAATATATATATGTATAGAATACAATTTTGATCTATGTATTTGACATACTCACATAGTAAATATAGTTAGACCATCGTATTCCCCTAGCTCCTTCTCTCTGCAAGTCTCTTCACTTACTAGGGGCTTCGTGGTTTTGATATTTAATAGTTTTTCCAGCAGTGCTTGCAGTAGCTTATCCATATGTGCTGCCTTACAGGAGGCGGGAAAGCAAACAGCAGTCCTTAGAATAATGCCTCTGACGAAGGGCACGCCAGCAAAGCAATATTTGCCCTTTATAGCGTGGTTATCACTAATAGCCTTGTTAATCCCAATGCACTCATCATAGTTGCCGAAATCTATTTTGTTGCCATACAGCACACCCTTGGGGAATGTGCCCCATGCGTCGAACACTACAAAACGAAAAAAGTCAATTTAAATACTTTTAAGTGTATACGCTCATACATATACATACTCTTTAAGGCCCAGATACTTTTTGTGCTAAACCCATTCAGCAGCTGTCGCATATCAGCCAGACACTGCTCATTCTGATGGCTGGGCAAAAGCGTGCTAGGTAAATCCAAATCTATTTCGCTTATATTGTTAAAATGCTGTGAGAACTCCATGGCAAGTGGACGTAATTCCATAAATTGTTTATAGCCCTGCAGGGAATCAATTTCATCCAATTCCAGCTGTAGAGAACTGGCCAAAGCCAGCCCAACGAGCAACAGCATTGCTATTATTTCGACCATGTTAATGGTCGAATTGATTTCTGAGTATTAGGCCGCTTTCCAAATCAGCAAGCATTATATATGTGCACAAATCTAAAAAACCATTTCGATAAGAGTTCAGCTTCGTGGAAAATAAGCATCTAACTAAACTGTGCCTGATAAATCTGAAGTACTTTGTTAACTAACGGTTTATCAACGCGTGCAAACCGCTTCATCCATTTCAAAGTGTCATTACGATACCCTGTACTAGCAATGAGGAAAAAGAGTCTAACGATATCAATATATACACATACGTTTGTTGAAATTCGATAAATATCGATTTTCAGTTATTGTTTTGGCATATGTTTACAATGAGATTGAGAGGTGTTGCAGCTTTTATAAATATTCCTTAATAACTTTAAATAAATATAAAGTTTCATATTTCTTTAAATTTATAAAAATCGATTTTCAGCATATCTTATATGGATATATTTCTGACATCTTAGCAGAAGCTTAAAATATTATGTGAATGATTTTAGAAAACAAATAATGTTTGAAAATATATAGAATTCATAAAATTCGATTTGATTTTCATTCTCAATAACTAACTAAATGCTACTAAAAATTTGAGTTTAGTATATGTCATTCTTTAGTCGTTAGTGCTCGACTTGCTTTCACTCATTTTCATATCAATCAATGGGTAATCATTAACAGAGTGAATTTAATCTAATCTGAAGAGCATACTCAACATTGAATTCGTTGACAAAGCTAATCTCTGCATTTAACACTATATAAGTAGTAAAAACTTTGGCCGACACGATAGATCAAATGCCTATGTGAGCTGACTCACTAGAAGAAGCGTGAGCTGACGCGGATCTCACTTGGGAAAGTCGTACGAGTCATTAAGCAAACAAACACAAAGTTGTACCTATTGAAAGATAATTTTAATCGATGCCTATTTATAAATGTTTATAAAACTTGATTGATTCGGGCATGAATACAACAATATATCTCAAAGAAAATATTGTTCAATAATTATTATCATAGTAAATAGGTTTGAATATCGGGCTGTATTAAAATTATGGCTTTCGATAATGCCTTATTAGAAGAAGAAGACGTCTTAGGCTAATCAGTATATTTATACTGATTAGATGTTTTATGTCTTCCATAAAGGACTTCACTTGACTTCTTTTCAGTTAAATTAAAAAAGAAATCAAAATTTCTCAACTCTTTTTGCTGAACTAGCTTCTAACTCTTCTGAGTTTTCAAACTTTCAGACATTTCGAGAGGTTTGACTTTAAGAAATCGGAAATTGACCATTCTCCGACAAACATATATATCTTTGCAATAATTAATATCTAAAAAATATTTGAAATTTTCTTTGTATAATTATTTTAATAACATTTAGACACGTACAAAACTTGACTGACTTACTACTATAACATATTACTATGAGAGTCAGTTTATAGTTAAATTAAATTATAAGGCATTAATTCTATTTACTTAAAGCTAAGAGCTGAGTGCCTTAATTCTGGCCCTTGTTAGTTGTTGTTATCTCCATATCCGTGTTGACTTTTGAAGTTGGCTGTACATTGGGAGCTGCAGCTGTTGACTCAACTCGTGCATTAACTGGGCTTTCAGGCTTTTGACTTGGTCGCCTGTTCGGCATAATCATGGTCTTTAGAACGACAAATGCCGCTTCTATGATGATTTACAAGCGTAGGATGACACCGAAGTAGAGCTAGAGGAAGAACATGAAGAATAAATATAAAAAAACAAGCTAGAAAGTGTTATAGAAAAAGGTTGTAGTCTATCACAGAAAATGCTAATGTAATATTAACTTAAGCTAACTCCTAACTAAACTCTTTTTGCTTTCATAAATAAAATTATATACAAGTTGTAGTCCGAACGAAGAGAGCAGCTA
The DNA here is from genome assembly GCA_030914335.1 of Drosophila borborema. Classification (NCBI taxonomy): domain Eukaryota; kingdom Metazoa; phylum Arthropoda; class Insecta; order Diptera; family Drosophilidae; genus Drosophila; species Drosophila borborema. Next base: position 7,572,718 of record JAUESP010000306.1, on the reverse strand, counting down.
ATTACAAGCTGAGTATCTTAGAGGTAGAGAAAAGTATTAGTTGAAAAGACTTCCACTTATATTGTAAATATAGTTAGGTCTTCGAAGTCTTTCCGATCGGGAGTTGTGCTAAATAATTATCTAAATAACTGCAGAAACTTATTCATATTAGTTTCCGAGCAGGAGGTAGTCACATTCAGTTTGACTGAAGTACAGAGTAAAGATATCTTTACCTGGCACAACATAGCTATCGAATATTGCTTTATTAATGCCATTGCACTCATCGCAATTGCCCGAGTCCACAAAGTTGCCAATAAGTAGGCCCTTGGGCGAATTGACCAATGTGTCGAACACTAGTGGCATTAGAAGTCAATTGAAGTTCTATTTTCAGGTTAAGTATCGACCATGATTTCGCATTGGCTAGCCCAGTTGCTAGCTACGTTACTGAAATTCCTGTTTGTTGGCCAATTGACTGTTGGGTAAATCCAAGTCTGACTCTGTTATTTTTACGAAAATGTTGCGTGTATTCGTGGAAAAGCAAAAGAATTTCCATAATCCTTTCCTAATACTCTATGAGAATCAAATGAGCTGCTTCCAGATGTGAGCAACAGACGAGAGTCCTTTCGAAGAGCAAAAGTATTCCAATTTCTTTGAGCATTCCAAATGTGTTGCGATTTTGTGATTGACAAAGTTTCGGAAATTGAAATCGTTCTTATATATAAGACAATCATCGAAATATAATTATATATAATCATGATTACGATAAGTAAATGTAATGTATGTGCTTTTCTATAATACAATAATTTACTTTAGACTTTAAAATTATTTTCTTAAAATACTTTCTTGATTGCCAAACCCAAGAAAACGTTGAAAATCTCTTTTCATTCTGTTGTAAGCGATATTTTGATTTGATTTTAAAGCATTATTTGATAATCATTAAGGCTAAAGATTTTCTTTTCTCGTGAGTACTTTCTCCCATAATATAAGTAAACAATTGTTTCAAATAATAAATTCTTTTGCATATACAGGATTCCTACTCATATTCTGATGTATTAAGTTTGATAATCAAATTCAGGATTTTATAAACAATTTCATAACTAATTTTTGACAGTGGATGATTGTGGGATAAATGAGAATTACAATTAGAATCGCATGTAATTACGTGGGCTTCAATTCAAATATTTTTAGGTTTAAAGTGAATAGGGCAGGGTGCGCGGAATCTTTTAATCGATTCTCGATTAATCACTCAATTAATCTACTGCTCAATTGTAAGCAAAAATATCACAACTGCTGATGATTCAAGGTTAGTAGTAATCAGATAAAGATAAAATTGTTAAAAATTTCAAGATATATTAAATTTAAAAAGTTGACTATAATTATAGATGAATATGTATATCATAAGAAACTAAAAATTGAATAGTATACATATATATAGATGCATTATACCTTTCTAAGAGATTTGGTTTGTTATATTTCATCAATTGTGTTGTTAAGATAATAAACTTGTATAATAAACTAATATCATTGCCTATACACTTAGTAAAGAAGAAGAAGCAATAAACTTTACAACTACAAATTTAATTGACAACTATAAACTTATCTATTTATCGTTCAATTAGAAATTTCTATCACATTGTCTACAATAATTAATAGTATTTCAAGTACTATAAGTCCTTAAATACCTTCAAACACTTTCGTTTCCTGGCAACGTTGCCAAACTCAAAATAAAACGAAAACAGAAAACACAACAACAGGAAACCCCAAACCCAAACTCAATTTAAAAACCAAAACCAAAACCAATATCAAAAGATGCTTTCAATAGAATTTGTGAAAATGTAAATAGAAACGGGAGTCTGCAGAGCAGAAGACAAATTTAAAATAGGCTTTGCATATCCCTTGTTGACTAAGCCGATGCGCAAAGGCGCGCCTTCGATTGGCTCTAGCTCTGGCTCTGGTCTCAAGCGTAATATTATCACAGGCCGCGAAAATCAATAAACATTAATCTTGACGTGATTTCGCCTTTATCCAGTGCCATTTGCGTATTTGCCCGCCGCTGCCACTGCTCCTGCCGCTGCTTCTCCTACTCTTGCCCTTGCCATTCCCGATGAAAGATTGAAGTTTAATGGAAGCTGGCGGAGCATAGCTCAGTTGCCGCCTTGTCAATTATCAGTGTCAAACGAAGACGCTGCCGCGTTGTCATTGGGTACCAAAATCTCGAGTAATTTTACCAGTTGAAAGATGAGCCATAACTAATCTGGCCTACAATTATCAAACTGCTGCGTGCTGTATGCAAAGGATTTGTGCCAGCTCTGTTGACTTTTGCACGACTTAGATCTAGCTGTACAAGGCCGCAAAGTGCTGGCAAACTCAATTTAGGCTTAGGAGTTTTGAGTTTTGCAAAACGTGTGCAAATAGCAAAGCGTCGAGCTCAACTTTTCAAAATCGAAATTGTTAAAGTTTTTCTTAGAATTATGAAAACAATTATGGAACCTGAGCTCTTTGGCTCTTCGAACTAAGCAAGCGGCTTACAAAGTAGCTAAAATTAAAATTTCAATATCAAATTTCAAATTTCAATTTGCCTGTCAACAAAAATTACATTAAGCTGTTATCCACTTTTCTAATCATTAATATTAATTAAAATTTTTTATCTTAATTTAAACTATTTAGTTTACTTTAAAGGTTGAACTATTTAATATTCTTTGATGATTGCAATTCATTAGGGCATTCATCAAACGTTGTTTATCATTAGCATTTCATATAAACACATTGTTTAAGTGTCTTGGGCTAATTCACCGCAGAGGTTTGAGGTAATTGGAGATGTCTCCCATGTGGAGCAGACGGCGCATCTAGGCGCTTTGTTGTGTCACCTTCAACAATTTCATAATTAAACTTTTGCACAAAGGAGGTGGATATTTACCTTAAAGAATTCTAATTAAATCATTGAAGAACTTTCGCAGGACTTTGTGCTGATTCATGTGTCCTGGCAGCTGCTACTTTTCCAAGCTGTGCCAAAGTTTTCTGCCTCGAGCCGCAGAGCCTAAGGAATTCGCTTGATTTGTATACCCTATAAATTGTACCAAAGGGGTAAGCCACAAATATATATATTTATGTGAATCACATATGTTGATATTGATGCGGCTATCTGAAATTAAAGAATTTATCTGAATCGATCTTCAGGACTTATCCCAAGCCAAGGTTCGAGCTGTAAATTGATTGAAAAGGTTCCACGTTGAGTCTCAACTCATATCCATATTCTCGATGAAGATTCGAATTACACCTTTTGGCAAACATTTGAGTTCTGGGGCAAACCTAGGCAATAGCTCGAAATGACTATTTGAATGACTTTTCCTGGGCTTTAGGGTAACTGCGAGTTAAGCAATTGAATTGAACTTATCTTTTTTGTTTCTATTGCCTTTTTTCTTCTCTTTCTCTGCCTTTCTTATTCAAAAAGAGAGGGAGCGAGTGCGAGTTGCTTTTGCGTCGACTAATTTGTGGTGTTTGCTTTGGACTTTTGGCTTTGGCCGACGCTTTTTTGGCTTATGCAAAGCCCTACATGTGCCGCAGCTCGCCTGAGCCTGAGCCGCTGGGCCAGTCGCCAGTGCGTCGGACTTTGTCTGGGAACGGATTGTGGGGCCCACAGTGAGCCGCTAGGCGTATCAGTATTTCACGTCGACACGCCACACACACACACACACACACACACACATACAGATACCATGCAAGATTCATAGACTCATAAATCTTGAAGTATTGAATACCATTTTTGCATATACTACATAAGTAAGAACTCACGCCGAAAACTTTATCCGGTCGTGCCACCATCGCTCGCTGGCTCCTCCATCTCCTCTACAACTCTCTGCTTGAGGTGAAAGCAAACAACATGGCGCCGGAATACCAACGCAACGGCGGAGGCGACGGCAGCCTATGTACACTCGGTCAAGCACATTGGATGCCAATTTAGCGTAGGGTCGTCCTCGAGTAGGGTTGTCGCTCGTTTGCTGGCCAGCCAGCCAGCCAGCATCAGCCCCAAGCTGCCCAAAAATCCACCAAAATAATGTTGTAACTATACGCACACACACAGAGTGTCGAGGCCCGCATATAGGCCCACACATATGCGAACACAAACACACACTCACACACATATCGCATACTCGCCGGCGCAGTCATTGAAGCATTCGAATTCGAGGGCCATACTCGTATTCATGAAATGGAATAACTAATGACTTTATGCTAGAAGCGTGTTTTGTTAATTGCATTTGCTAAAAACGAGCCACAGCTGTAATCGTGGCGGGTTGAGTACGAGCTGCTGGCTAGCTAAATACATATACATACATATATACATATATATGTATATGCATAAGTCGAGCTTTGGGCAAGTTGGTGGCGCGTTTGGTCTTCTGGCATCGTGAGTTCAACTTGTTATGGTTATGGAGCATTAAATGCGAAAGAATTTCAATAGACGTTGCTGCGGCCACCAAACTTAACGAAATGAAAGGAAGCCAAGCGGCAAAGCCCATAGATACAGCAACCACAACCGCAGTTAGAGCCACAACAACAACAGCAGCAACAATAACAACAACAAGTCGAAGACCGCGGCTAATGAAACCGCAGTCGAATTGGGAATGAGGGCAACTGTGAGTGGGAATGGGGTAAGCAAGCTGGAGAATAAGATGAAGAGAAAATCGCTTCTCAAGTAGCTGGCAACATAAGTGTTGCGCTGCGCAGCGCACAGTGTGACAAAAGTCAGGAATTGACATTGAGCATCGATGGCAAGAAATTAACTTTGATAAACGTATAGTGGAATTTAAATAAATATTAAGTATAACAGTTGAATTCAACATCTAAATCAGGCATATACCCATTTATAGGTATATTAATCGATTGGTAAGGAATCCATCAATATGCATATTAATGTATAGCGAAAAGCATCGATTTGTAAAGAATATATTTATAGCATTCATCCGATTAGTTTTGCTTAATCGATCATAACTTTGATGTACTTAATAAGTACAGGATATTTTCGATAATTTGCTTTATATATTATATCCGGATTTCCCATTTTCAATGGGCCCAGGGCATAAAAATGCAAACGCACCACTGTGCATCACTAACGGTTAACTGGGTATCTTTTTGGCCGCCAATAATGGCGACAATTTGCCAATGCATGCGATAAGTCGAATGGAAGTCGGAGTATGTTAACGGCTGTGCGTCTATTTCTGTATGTGTGCGTGGGCGTGCATGTATCTGTGCGGGTGTGTGTGTGTGTAGGAAAAAGTATCGACAGCAAAAAGTGTTAGCAGCTTGTTAGGAACTGTGTCTATTTTCTTGGCCGCCTTTCGAATGGCTGAGCTCAAGACTTGGGTTTTTGTTATTTTAGTAAAGCGTCCATAAGAGGCATACATCAAGCAACCGGCATATAAGTATTTTCCTTTGCTCACCATCTCATTCTCACTCTCCATCTGTCTCTCTCTCTCTCTTCCTCTCTCTCTCTGTCTATCATCGCTCATTCGTTATTTTGTCAGCATTATTCAAACAGAATTTAATCAAGCATATGATTGCTCATCGAGCTTGTCGTATTTGCATATAGTACATTCATCTCACATGGAGACTTTTATTGGAACTTATGTTTATGCGTCAACAAGTCCAATTAGACTGTGGAGAGCATTAGCTAAACCATATCTAATTCAATACACACACTCACCACACATACGTACATATAGAAATGTTATGTGCACTCAATACACTCAACTGCTCAATAGTTTGAAATGCTAATTGGCTGGAGTCTCGTTAATTTTAAATACACTACTTGCATAACTTAAATGGGTTGAATTGGTTGCATAAGTTTTGATATGATATGATATGAGAAATTAAGTACTACGGTTGAGCTAAGCTGCGTATGAGTATTGGAATCTTATATAAAAGATAGTAAAAGTAAGCTTTTGACTCAAGGGATATAATGAAGTAAAATAGATGCTATGATACTTACTACTAAAAAAAAATCTGCTAATAATACAGTCGAGACAATTTATAGACACAGCTGCGAAGTCATTGCCTTTCTAAGAGTCACTAGCAGAGCCTTAAGACAAAGCTTCTCTTATAATTAATAGGATTTCTCTAAATCTGCTGACAACATGAAAACTCCTCATACAGTTTGAAAGTCATTGCTTTAAAGTTTAAAAGTCATTCAATCAAATTTATGCACTTCTCAACTATTAAGCCACAACAGTGTGTTGTGCAGTCACTTTGACTCGTTTGGGTGACGCTTGCACTTGATATAATTCAAGAACTTATTTGAAGCCACAAATTAAACATTTAAATAACCATTTAATAAAGCTTAAAACGCGCCAGAGCAACAATATTTTGATTGGTCAAGTCAAATGATGCATCCAGTGGGAGCGCCTCTGCCAGATGCAGGGACTCGTTGGCCACAATCACGTCGCCATTGGTTGTGTCTGTGTCTGTGTGTGTCTGTGTTTCTGTTTTGTGTCTGTGTGTGTGTCTGTGTTTGTGTTTGTTTGCTGTGCTGCTTTACACGAGTGCTTGAAACAGACAAACATCCGTTTATCCTTATATGGATGTATGAGTGTGTGTGTGTATGTGTGTGTGTATGAGGAACAGTCACGTCCACGTGGCAAGTACCCGTGGCAGGACGTATGCTGTGGCAGCAACAGTGCCTGGCGGGGCACTTGAGCAAGCGCACGGCTCACTTGCTCGACGTTCAATTTGTGTACTTAAATTCATTTCACTTTAATTACGTAGGTATTCCATTTAATATTTGATGGCCAGGCGTTGCCAACTGCTCAATGTCTATCGTGTCAACGTTATATCCTTGTTCTTGTCCTTGCTGCTGTTGCTGTTGTTGTTGTTGTTGTTGTTGTTGTGGGGTACACGTTAGATGCTTCATGTTGCTTAGCATCCTGTTTTATTTCATTTTGTTTGGCATGTAAACATTTTTACAGCAAACTGAATTAGGGTATTCATAAATTGTTGCACATGTCGAGCATTTAACATGTGGCCCCACTCCTCTTTAGCCTTTATGCCCCACGGGCGTAGTTCGATACTTAACGATTATTAAAAGGATACGTTTGTGCACTCAGAGAAAAAAAAAAAAAATGATTGTGAGAATTTATGTAAAAACTGGAATTCGATACGATATTTGTTGTTGCCAATGCTTTAAAAATATAATTTAAATATTTACAAAGTATCTTTTTCAGCTAAAAAAAATATATTTTAATGTACAAAATGAATTCAATACAAAATTTTTTGATCTTTAAAAATATATATATTCTTTACCTCGTTGGTTTTTTCCTTAGGGTAGCGAATGACAAGCTTTGCTCACACACATATCTCTCAATCTCTCTATATATAGTATATCCCACAGCTTAGTCGTGTGAAAAGTTTGTTGTGCTTGCAATTAATTTTTAGTTGTTGCCATCTCAAATCCTGTGCGCCCCTTTCGCCCCTTTTCTGTATGTAACTGTGTGTGCTTGGGACGCCCCTGGCTTGTTTGCTAATGATGTCGGCGGGGGTAAACCTTTTAATTTTGTCATTCTGAGGGTTTTGCAAATTGAGTTGCCTTTACGAAAATCCAAATGGCATATTGGAAATTTTGTAAACGCATCCGATGACATAAAAATACCTTGAAGGCGCCTCTAAATAAGCAGCAACAAGCGGGTGAAGCGGGCCCTGAATGGCTTAGGAGTGGGCGGCCAAAAGGGGGAGGCAGACTCACATTGACAAAGTGGCACGAGATGCTCATCAAATGCCAAGCAAATGGTGTAAAATGCCTCATTGAATACTTGCGCGACGTCTCCAAGCACTACTTACCTTCTATATATAAACATATATAGATGAATGTGAGTGTGTGTGTATGTGTGTGTGTTTGTAAGTATATATATTACTTTTGAAGACCCAATGAAAACTGCGCGCTGTCTGTTTGTCTGTCTGTCTGTCTGCCTCGTATTGGGTGCAAAGTGGGGGCGTTTTGATGAGCAGCGTTTTTTTTTCTTTTTGTTTCTTTACCAACGCTCTCTTCCTTCCGCTTCTCCATTATTAACAGCGGCTTGCGTTGGCCGCGCAGGCGGCGCAATTGCTTTTTTGGCAATGTGGCTAAACAGGACTGCTGTATTGTGTGGGTAAAAAAGGCTAACCAAATTTGAAAAAATGCTTAACATAACATTAATAATATGAGGAAAACAAATAGTTTTTAAAAGAAAATATAAAATAAGAAGTAAATCAAAAAATAAAAGAAAAATTTAGATATACAATTAGTAAAGAAGATACAAATTAAAATAAATATCATCATGAAACAATTACTTTGAAAGTTTAAGAAAAAATAATAAAGATTAAATTAATAAATATATGAAGAAATGTTGAAGTAGTAAAATCATGGTATATATTTTTTCATCTTCAAGCAGCTTATTTTTCGTGATTTAAATTCTTAATATATCATATAGTACTGCATATAGTATAAGTAGTACTTAAGAAAAACGTACACAAGCGTCAAGCAAAAGCCATAGCTATTACATAAGTTTCAATTATAATTCAAACTATCTACGCTCATACCATTCAAAAGAAGCTAAATTCTGGCTATAAATCAACAACATAAGCAGCACTGGCTACCAACAACGCAGACGTTGCTCGCTAGGTGGCGCTGTGTGGAGAACGTGCGTTTTGCTGAGATTTGCTATGCGTTGCGTTTGAAGCAGGCACCACCCAGCCTAATGTGCGGCATGTATACATATATACACAGAGGGTGTCTGTGTCTGTGTGTATTTGTTTTACAACCACAGCTAGTGGGGCGAATAAGAGCAGGTGGAGTAGGAGGCGGCGGAGAAGGAGGAAAACTGCTGGTTGCTTTGGCGGGTCACAACCTTGCAAGCAGCGTCGCTTTTTATGTGACCATTTCCACTGTGCTGCGACTGCTGCGTTCGTGTTCATTAACGTTGCTATTACATTTTAACACACCGAATCGGAATGTATCCCGTTGTCGTTCCAGTGCGGCCCCCCTTTAATGCCACACCCCCCAAAGAAGCGTTTGCCTGTGCGCCTTCGCCTTTTACTTTCATTTGTCGTTGCGTTCATTTGTTGAGTTTTTGTGCTCTTGAATGTTGAAATATCCTGTTTAACTTTATTTCATTTTTCCACAGCATCCGACACGTGCCTGCCACACGCATGCCTATGTGTGTGTGAGTGTGTGTGTTTTAGTTGGTATGCATAAATTTTTACGTTTGTTGTTGTCTTATCAGATCATTTATGGAGACTAGAGTAAGGGCTGCCAGAGGGTGCCTTGTTTTTGCTTCTTCTATGGCTGCTGGAAGGTCGCCACGCATTACTCTTGTTATTTGCATGTTGTAGAAAAATATCAATTTGCGCACCTCCGACGCCTACGTCGTCCACGAAACGATGTTGGCAGCGACGCCAGCGGCAAGCGTTTCACATTTTCCGCTATTTGCAGGCCTTTTGTGTTGTTGTTTTCCGAGCAACATTTATCAATGGCCCAGCCCAGCCCAGCCCGTTCCGCGCACACTCTCATGCAGCATTCTCATATACGGGTATCTAAATGTTGTGCAAATGCTTCGCAAGTGCTTCCATTTGAATATATACAAAATTTATAGCGTATGCCGGCGACGCTGCGTATACGCAATTTATGTAATTCACAACGCTATTTACATAACTATGAGCACTTTACGCGTTTGTCCTTGCCTGTTTATTGTCGACTCGCATCTGCCAAATCAAAACAAAAACCAGATTTCAAATTGCTGCAAGGCAGCTTCTCAACTCAACATCTCCTCTCATTAATGCTGTTGCTAAGGTCAGCTACCAGTTATTAGGTGGTCAAGTAGCTTTGGTCCAGCTCACAAATTTCTATGTAAATATTAATTTACGTACAAAATTTGCAAGCCAGGAAATTGTTTTTTTTTTCTCATATTAGCAGCAGGAAAATAAATTATATATACGTGTGTGTATGTATGTATATACACACATCAGTCTAATAGAAACAGTTGAGAGTGTAAAAAAGGATCTACCAGAAAGGACGAGTGAGTGAGAGCCATAAAGTTTAAATTAGAGCGAGTCTTTGAGCAGAGATAAGGTTAATTAAATTACCAACGTCAGCTAGAGTTGAATACCTTTAATTGAGTAAGTTTGTAACTTGCTGCGGCCTTTCATGAGAATCGCAGAGTAGGCTATTATTAAAATATATATAATATATTGCCTGTCCACCTACGAGTATAGCTGTTAATAAACTAATTTAATATTTGTGAAGATGCAAAAATATGTACATACATATTTATATATGTGGACTTTAACATTTTGCTATATTCACAATTGCATGCAGACATGTGTAATGCGTGCAGTAATTTACATATTTCTGTAATTGGTAAATGTTTGAAAATCAGTTGGCATTCAATCAGCTGGAAATGTTTCTCTGATGGAGAGATGACATTTTTGTGAAATCAGATGAAAAATATGTTTAATATGTATGATATATTTGTTAAAATTATACAAAAATTTTAAATAAATAATAATTGACTTTTATGGCAGGTATAAATCCATCAAATTTGGCATTTTTAACCTTACAATTTTCTGCTTGCAAAAATATACAGTTTTTCATCGATTCGATTAAATTTTATGATATATTTTTAGCTGCATCTAGTATATACTAAAATTTAATCAAATTTGTTATTTTTAACCTTGAAAGTTTTTGAATTTTAGTTAAGGAAAATTAAGTAAGAAATTTAATTGTTATCAATTCCATGAATACGATTACAATTTATGAAATATTTTCAACTGCAGCTAGTATATACTAAATTTAGTATATTTAAGTCTGATAACTTTTCTTATATCCTAAATCAATAGAAAATGGGAAATCAGCAACTATAAGAGCTAAAGACATAATACTTTTTACTTGTTGGATACCTGCCCCCAATTCACCTCCATCCATCCCCAAATGTGTAAATCCTATGTATTTCAAATACTAGATTTTTTGTTCATATCGATTTTGATTAATTTAATGGAAATGATGAACATTTTTGAAAAATGTTTAATGAATTTTTATTGATACTTGAGAGCATATAGATATTGTTTTATACATACATATATAGATGCATACTATATTAACTAGAACTTATATATAGACTGATTTTCTTGTAGACTAGTGTTGTTTACAACAGCTTAACTCCTACGTCCCACCTAATCAGTCTGATGATCCTATTAACAATATATCTGTTACAAACATACTCCTAAAACTTAATATACCCCCAATTTGAACGAAATTACCCTGAGTAGGAACTTTTTCTAGCATGGAGGCATTCCATATTCTTGCGAAATGCTTCCTTATTTTCGTTTTATGCCCCTGCTAGTTGGGCAGCGCATTATGATGATATGTTCTGGCCAAACTGGCCGCTATACATAAAATCCATTGGCCAAGCACTTTTGGCTACTTCATTTTTATTTGAGCTTCCTCTTGCCGGGATTTATCACAGTCGCTCTTTTGTTGCCGCATTAGTGCAGAAGCTGAATATGAAGCAGTCAGTGGTTGAGAAGCCGCAGTAACAGCAGCAGCAGCAGCCACAGTGGCAGCAATAGCAGCAGCAGCAGCAACAGCTCTGACTGAAGCTAAGGTAAAGTGCAATTTCGTTTCTTGGTGGCATCTATTTTAGCTGTTCTTGTTGTTGCCATTTGCTTGCTGCGGCTTATTCCCACGAGTCACGTAACTTCCGTTAGCGACTACGTGGCTGGACCAAACCCCAAACACCAAAACAGCTAACAACAACAACAACAACAACAACATGGGTCAAGAAGAGAAAGCAGAATCGCTGCTCGTTTGGGGCATTAATAAATTTTATGCTTAGCAGCAGCCACCAATAACTTTTCCGATAATATCTAACAATCAGCCTGGCGAGGCCAGCCAAGGCAGCTAGCAGCCAGTGCTTTAGGCCCACCCAGTCGAGCAGTGGTCATTCAGTCATTCGGTCAGCCAGTCAGTCAGTCGCACAGTTAGCCCAGTTCGTTCGTGCCCCTTAAAGCCACACATCAACTCGCTAAGCAGTTGCTGGCCAAAACATTTGCGCCCTCATTTTCCTGTTTCCTGCAGTTTCATGGCCGTGTCGCGCGTTGCATGCCACACAAACACACTAACACACACACACACACATAATTTGGTAGGGGTAGGTCAGACGACTCTAATGAACACCAGCATCCACAAACACAGCTCACACACATATAGTAAAGCGATTTTATGTCTGTTTAACCGAATTTCAAATACCTTTCCTTAAGTTCATGGTATTTGGATCTTGCTTAGTCAGTAAATTGCGTTTAACAAAGCACAGAGAAAATCGTATTCAGTATTTCTTTTAGTATATAATTTTCTTTAATATAGTATATTGTTTTAGCTAAGTTGAAAAATACTTTATTTACATTTATATTTATGGGAATTTGGAGTACAATTTTGATATATTTTTAGTACATTTGCAGTATATTTACACAACAGTTTCACTACAATTTTTGTGAACTATTAGTATATTTTAAACAAAAATTATTTTACAATTTAGTATTTTTTAAGTACGTATACGAATAAGATTATGTTGAGTATAGAGTTTTTACTATATTTTGAGCATATCTATATCTTTTCTGTGTGTGTATGTGTTTTTTTAATTGCATACAATATTATATATAGGGGAAAGAGTAGATTGTAATAGAATAGAAAGAATATTTAGTATACTTTTGTACGTGTTTATTTGAATATAGTTTTGGGAATTTAGTGCAGTATTTTTGAATATTTGTCATATTATTTTACATATAAAAAATTAACAAATATATGAAGCAAAAACCTGATGGAAAAAAACAGAGTAGAGAAGATTAAATTTCAGATTTAAATTAAATCTATTACACCTGCTACAGACATTGTTCAATATAATATAATATGTCTACATATATCGGATTCATTACAAATGTTCTGGGAATATCATAATGCTTCCACTTCAATAGTGTAACCGTAAACCACTGCCAGCGTCAGCTAAGTCAACTATTCGTGGGTCGTATACGTAATGTGTCTGCTTGGTATTTTCTTGGGGCGCCACCAAAAGTGGGCGTGGCAGCTGAAGTTGGCAACGTCACTTTTGGTATTGTACAACAGAATGTTCTTATTTTTTGCTTTCTCATTTTGTTTATTTAATTTTTTTATAAATTTAATTGAATTAATTTTAATAATTAAAAGGCAATAAACAAAATTCAATTGGATTTACTTATGTAATTTATAAACAATTTGAATAGAGTTTGTAATGTTGCATACAAAACGAAGGTCGAGTGTGTCTGTGGTTAATTGTTGTGGGTATTATTTATTGTCCTGGTCATGGATTGACAATGCGTCAAGCAATTGAATATACTGGAACTCATTAAGTATACGCAGCGTGTGTTCGTGTCCTTGTTGACCTAATTAAATATGTATGTATATATAAATACGTCTCTCTCTCTGTGTGTGTGTGTGTGTGTATGCATATATAAATAAAATTCATTAAAAATGCCCCTTGACATTGATGCTTATTAGCATATATAAAATCTCTATATATATTATATATAAATATATAGTATATAAGCATTTTTACGCTACGTTTTATGCCCAAGACTTTTCTTCTGCTTTGCCTGAAGCACATGTCGTTTAAGCAATACGCTGCTATAAATGTATGTGCATATGTCTATGTATGTGTGTGTATTAAAGAAATGAGTTGGGCACGCGCTTACGTATTTACTGAACATATTTAGTCAACATTGGGGTAAAGATACAGCTGCAGACAAAGCGCTCCGCCGCGCTGTTCTCTTATCGATATTTACCAAATAATAAAAAAACGCAAGACAACAGCGAAGGAAGTAAGTATATATTTAGATATACATAAATATATACAAATATATGCATATTTATATAGGCAACCGTAACAAGCAGAAGGAGACTAAGCTGCGGGCTGACGAATGCTAAATGCTCTAACTAATTTAAGATATACTTAAATTGAAGGAGCTTTTAGGCCAAGTTTTCTTTTGCTGTAAACCAATTCATCTTTGCAGTTGTTCACATTTTCACTATAGAAACTTGATTCCATTTGAATTCAAATTAACTGCCCAATAATGTGACAAAAGCTGCTGTAGCCCTTTTTATTAGTGTATGCCAAATACAAATACAAACACAAGCACAAACACAACTGATAAGGCAGACTTAGAGCCCGGCTACATGACATATTCCACTTGCTGCTGGCACCCGTCTCCTGCTGCTGCTGCTGCTGTTGCCACAGCCTTTGCCTTTACTTCGATTGTGATTTGTGCAAGGAGCACACAAGGCTGTCGGGCTGTTAGGCTGTTGCTCCTGGCCTGGTCCTCAGCTGGGCGCAAAACACTTTTGATAAGGTTTTTTTTTCAGCCTTGCTTCGTGCTTGAGAAATTGCCTGTCGCCAATGCTCTCCTTCTGATATACCGCATACCAATTTTTAAAGTGTCAAAAAGTATCCGCTTAAGTATGTAAAACATAAGCATGTATATATGTATATGTATCTGAAAAGATATATGTAAGTGTATTTGTGGAACGCATGAATATGTAAGCAGATGATGGCCGTCGTTTAGTTTCCTTCGATCTCTTACATCTTATTTGCCCGATTTTGGCAGCCCTAACAAAACAAATGCTTAAGAAAATACATATATCTATATATTTTATATATATATATATATATATATATATATATATATATATATATATATATATATATATATATATATATATATATATATATATATATATATATATATATATATAAATATTTTTTTTTGCTGGTTTCTTTTTGTCATTTCTTTTATTTGGTGTGTTTGGTACGCAAAAAGTTGAAATCAACATATTGATTTTTGTTCTTTTGTGGGGCGTGCCTGCAGCTGGACCACAGCATGTAGATACAAAGCCACGATACACACACACACAAACACACACTCAGACACATAGCCACATGACGTGTGTATCTTGTATCTTTTGGCTGGTTTGAACAAATTTGCCAATTGTACTGATACAGTTCGTTGCCTAGATCTAACAGCCATTTTTGACGCTCTCAAAAGCGAAATTTATTAAATTTGTTCATGGCGGCAAATAGGAAACTCTTTTCGAGCCTTTGCCTACAAATTGTCAATATATTGCATTTTGATGAAAAGTGTGTGAAATATAGTAAAAGCTTTGCATGACTTCTGCTAGATTCGAAACTAGTTTTTAAACTTGATCTAAATGGCTGCATGAATGCATGAATGAAGAAGTCATGGAAAGTATTGCATGTGAAACGAAATAGAAGTTTTTACTTTGACTATTTGTATTACATTTCCGATTTGAAAAGTGGGTTTTGCCTTGTGCACTTGATTGAAGATACATAGATGGAGCTGCATAACAAACTATAGATGTTACTTAATGATTAGCTCACTTTGAAAGTAATCCTTGATTACTAACAACTTATAGGGCATCTTGCAGTCATTAACAAAGTTTCTAACAAAGCTCACTCACTGACTAAAAGTTGCTTTTACCTTAATTACAAATACATATGTATATTTCCCAACTGTTGTTTACCAAAGTTTTTAAGCTCTACTTGTTGTGTGTGTTGAAATCTATATATTTATATGCATAGTTATATTTACGCATTCCTTTCCCATCACAATTGGGCGGAAACAACATTTGTAAGCTGCACTTCTAGTACAGGGTATTCCCATTTTCTTACTTTTTGCATGTGCTGCATCCTATATTATATTCTTAAGCAAAAAGTAATTTTCCAACCATCTTAAAGCTTTTAAGCTTCCACTAACCTAAAAGTACAGGGTGTTTAATTCTTACACACTTCTTGTTTGTGCTGTTAATCATCAATTAATATATATTTAATTTATTTGTTATATACCCCATCAGGCCTCTTCACAGATTTGAAGCTTCAATGAGTCTTTCAATTACAGGGTATTCATCGCTCATCTGCTATCCAACAACAAAGATTTTTATTCTAGTTGTTTGTGCTGCTGTTAGTTTCATTGGCTCAAAGTGAAAAGTTACTCAAAATGTATTTGCTAATGGTAAATTTTGTGCTGCACAGCAGGGAAGTAGTACAAACTCGATATGTGTGCTCGCATCGCTCTGTATTTTGCTTAAACTCTGCGGCCGTATCAGTTGGCTATACAATTTCATTAGCCACTGAAAGGCATTTACAAAGGCAAACCTTTTTGTTTTTCTCTTCTATTCTTCTTTTTGTTCAACTGTGGTGCAATGTGGTGCGGCAATTCACTTTATCCTCTTGCTCTCTGTTGTGTCGCGCATCCTTTGCACACACACACACACACACACGCACACAGCCATTTATAGGCAAATAGCAGATAAACGGCAATTTAACAATGAAAAATTAAAGGAAAATACAAAAGTATTTTCTTTCATTATATTCTATTTTATTTTATTTTTTATTTTTTGGTTTTTCGTTTTTCATTTGCCCTTTGCCTTAAAGAAGCTTATTTTTCATTGCGAAGCGGGTGGGTAATGGACCTGCCAAGTAATTACAGTTGAATTGTGACTGAAAACAAAAAAATAGAGCGACAAACAGACCTAGAGCGACAGAGAGAGACAGTGACTAACACAGATAGCTTGTTCACAAATATGTTTTCTATTTTTTCTTTCTCTCTCATTTTGTGCATATTTGCGCTCCGCCCAACGCTCTATAAAAGATATTCTACGCTGACCATTTGTCATCGGTGCTGAAAATTTCTCATTTTGTTTTTGCTTTTTGCCATTGTTTTTTAAGTTTTTTTTTTTTTTTTCAGTCAGGTCTTTTGATTTTTTCCTTATGCTGTGCTACGTAATGTTTAATTAATGAGCGAACCATTAAATATTGCAATTGCTGCACATTAAATATGTATAAATGAATAAAGAGCAAGTGGAAGAGCAAAAGTGAAACAAATAGCAAAAGCTCAAAGCGTGATTGACTATCACATATGCTGTAATAATCGGAATACGAATATAATCTTCAAATAGTATGCATACCATATGCCTGATACACTAGATAGACCATCGAAATGCATTCGTATTCAATATTTATCGATTTTAATTATTTAGTTTTGGAATACTTTTGAGATTGTAATTAGTCAATATCTATTAATGATGACATATTTATGTAGTTTGTATATTGATTAATTATTATATCATTATAATGGATACATTTTGTACACGGTTATCGATAAAGCGATTATCTTTTGGTACTGTTGCTAGTAATATTTATTTTTTTTATCTTAAATATAATTATAAATTTAAAAATTTTGTATTTTAATAAATAATTATCGATGAATATGCATGATGTTCGAGCGCAATATATATTCATGGTAATCGGTTGCATCTATTATCAAACAATCTATATTATGAATAATTTATAAAATCAAATCAATAAATACTAATGCTAATAGATTGCATCTTTTGTTTTCTATAAATAATCATTATTACGTTATTGAACTATTTTAAACTGTCATCGATTACTGTGATTAGCTCATACTATTCATCGATATTCATATTGATTAGTTTAGTTGTATATATCGATCGATTAAACGATTCCTGAAATGATTGTCGGTTATAATTATGATCGTTAGTACGCAACGATTCTTCGTCATCGATTATTTTTTTTAGTTTTGTTTATCAAACCTATGGTGCTGCTTTGCCTATGCCTATGCCTAGATCATGATTTAATCAAACCGATTTAATTGTGGCATATACATATGTATATATATATGTCAATTTCCCTCACACGCACATTTGTCATGCCAAGTAGAGGGTATAACATATTAATAACTTAAAAATGCGCTCAAGAAATGCAAAACAAATTTACTACGCAAAGAAGTATGCTAAAAGCCTGGCGAATCATATTACAAAGCGTTTGCTATGGCAGGGGACCAGAAACAGCTGCCCCCACATGACCAGCATATATGATAAAACAAATATGTATATACATATATATACATATATATATAAACATCTATATATAAATACATGTGATGGAGAAAGAGATGTGGCAACAAAAAATATATTAATGGAAAGCCCGTAGGAGACACTTTTAAAATGTCATTAACATGCACGTGGCCCACAACTGAGACTTTACTGCTGACTTCTTACCATAAATCATTGCATATTTCACGGCTTAAATGTGGTTGTTGTTGACGTTGTGGTTGTTGTTGTTCGAATGCCACTTGGCTGGTTGTGTCAACTGGGTATAGCTAATATATATATGTGCATATATACACACACACAGAGCCATATATAATTCTATACATATAAATGTGAACCTAGCGCACACAATTGCGAAAATGTTGTTTGAATGCGTGGATGTGTGTGTGTGTGTGTGTGTGCGCTCTCTCACAATTTACAACGGAACCGAAAAGTTATGAAACTCATTAAAACACGAAACTAATTCAAACGCCCCGGGCCTAATTGCCGTCACATAGCCAACGTAGCACGGCTCAGCTCTCGACTCGACGCGACGCGACTGCGGCTGTGGCGCAGCTTTAGCCCTTGGGGCAACAACAGAAATGATTCCCAAAAATTATTTAGCGTTAATTTCCATAGAAAAATATTCTGCGTCAACAGAAATTAAGTGTCCCAGCTAATTTAGCAACGCCGTCCAGCATTAGGCGCTGAGCATCAGCTGCGTGGCTCAGCTCCAGCTGCTCCAACTGCTGACGCAGTCCAACGCATTGGAATACTTACAATTTTAATTTGAATAATTTTGCAGGCTTTAAACGTAAATTACACTCACATTTCGTTGTAGTATATACGTATATATTAAATACACTGTTTCAAAGGTGTTAAACGAGCATATTTGGCCAGGATACTAGAGCATGAATTCAGAGCTCTTAGACTCAATGAGTCTCAAGATGCTTTTGGTCTTTCACTCTTAGCTTTTAATTTATCCAATGTTTTCTTTTTTCCAACTATTTCAGCTATTCAGCTCTTTTTAAGCTACAAACAGTGCATGAGACAGTCGTTGAAACTCGATTGCAATGTTCCTGATTTTTTGCTCTTGCCCTTTTTTTAAAAAAAATTTTTTTTTTTTTTTTGCATAAGCATTTTGAGAGATTAAACTTGGCGTACTTGAATGTTATTATACGTGGCAGCAGCGTCGGCCCTGCGCCAACACTTTCATTTATTATTATTTTTTTTTATGCCCGGGTTCGCGACACCCAAAAGTAACCGACCGACAACCCCACCACACCCGCAATAGCAGCGCCCAATTGTTGCCCCACAAATGAAAAAAAGAACCCTAAACCATGCAGAAAAAAATCACACATCGTTAGCTCAGCATTTTTTTTTTGTCTGTGTGTGTGTGTGTGTGTGTGCGTGTGCCCTTGTGCCCGGCTCGGAGTCTCATAATGTGGAATTTTCGTAGCATTTTCCATAAAAATTGCTTTGCTTGGCAGTTACAGCGGCTGCTCAAGGGGGGCAACAGCCGTTCGACGAAGACACAGTTGAAGGCATAACTGTAGCTCCTGCGGCCCAGGGCTTGTCTTCTGTTAACTGTCCCATTTGAGTTTGTGGATACATTTGAGAGAACTTGTACACACACACACACATACGCACATAATATGAGCTCGCGCGTATGTGTGTATGCTCAAAGTTTCTTTATTTAATTCAGTGAACTGTAAAATGTGCTGAAATGTTAGATTATTGCTTTCCAGCAACAGCCAGCGCTCTTCTAGTCTAGTAGAGCGCCCAACTAGCGGCCAAAAGGAGACAGAGAGAGTTGAGAGGGACAGAGAGAGAGAGAGAGAGAGAGAGAGAGAGAGAGAGAGAGAGAGAGAGAGAGATGCTTTTGCGCATACTTGCCACACACTTTACAGGGCTTCAGTTTCCTATATCTCCTCGGCCCTTTCTAAACGTTGCTTTTGTCGAATTTCGTTATTGTTGTTGGCGCGTCTGTTTCTCTTTCTTCTATAACAATTTCGAACTGCACTCCTTTGACAAGATAATACGTTGATAGCCTCAAACCCAGCCTAGCCACCTAGCCTCTCCTACTCTGTTGCTCTTGTGGGGCAACAAAAAATTGGGCAATTTGCTTACACAACCAACAACAAGCAAGGCAACAGGAATAAGCATACAAGCAAAATGCTTCAGAATAACCAGGAAGAGAGGAAACCAAACAAGTAAACAAATCCTAGTCGGGTATAACCGATTGGGAATTACTCTATAACAGTTGAAGTAGAAGGAGCTGACATTTGAGTGCTTCTTCTTCATTCAACTTGGTTATTTAGGAATCTTTGTAGATTTTACGAAAATATATTCACCATAGGCAAATATCTGAATATCTTATATTCATACTGCTATATCAATGCTTTGTTATTTCGATAATTATAGCTCATAAGCCTTCAGCAATGAGTTTGCCAGTATGCCTCAGATTGGAATATCTAATATTATTATTATTATTATTCTTCATAAGAAACATTAGAATATATTTTAATCTCACATATGACGTCTGCAGATGAGAAAGCAGGCAAGCAGTGAGACATAAACACCTTCAAGCATGTTGTTTCTTGTTGTTTTTTCTGCCTGTTTGCGTGGATAAACACAAATCCTTTATGCCCCGTTTTAAACATTTTAAACGAATGCAGGGTATATTGAAAAAAAAACACCCACACACACACCCACACAAAATGAAAAAGAAAATAGAAAAACCCAAAAAGAAAACGTTCAAGAAACTGAAACAGAAAGTAGCAAACAGTCCAAGTTGAGTTGGGTGTTGGATAACCATTTTGGGTACGGCAAAAGGTTTGCGGCACGTGCTGACGTTAGCTGCCTCGCTCGCTGGCTGGAGCTGGAGAAAAGTGGAAAAACTCAAAGAAAATGCGTGGCTTTTCAATTCAGTTCGTAAGTGGCATAGACGTGCGTCTCCAGAGAAGTCAAAGAAAGGAGCAGACAAAGACAGAGGTAAATAGTGCGAGACGAAGGGAGTGAGATTGGCGCTTGCCTTCATCAATAAAGTTAATTTAAAATTTATTTAATAACATTTTTGATAAGTCTAAGAGTACCCTTAGTGTGATTCTCAATTGTTTCGATGAAAGGATAATTTCCGGAATTATTCAATAGGCAAGAAGTAGAATAGCTAAGTGTAGTGAGTCCCACTTCTAATAGATTCAACAAGTTAACCGGAATTTGGAATATATTTACTAGACAAACATAATGTGCTAGCATGAAACTTATGATAAGCTTTTAACGGAAACGGAAGTCAAGCAGAACAGCACTCAACGTACTTAGTGGCAACAAAGGAACATTGCATTCCGATAAAAGTGAAAAATGTGCGGGAGTATCCCTATTGATATTTGCCACTCTTTACTAAAAACTAAAACATCTATTTCAACTTGAGTCGGGTTCATTCGGGTTTGAAAATTGAAATGATATTGATTAATGAATATAGATTACCTAAGGTTAAGGAATACCCATGATGCAAATTATCGATAGTCAGTTAAGCATTAATTTTGCGCTTTGTTATAAATGCGAACAAGAATAACCAATATTAATTTATCGAATGTCCAAATTGAATATCATTCAAGTTAATCGGAGTATCGATAACTATCATTCCATAGATTTATCGATAATTTGAATTAGACAAGAGCTATTAAAAGTAATATCTGTCAATCAAGATGTAGTTATATGATATTTCGAAATAACCTAGACAGAAATCTACGGGACTATCCTAACAATTAAGTAATCCTTTAAATGGATACTTTTGCCACAGCATGAACTACAACGCAATGCTTTCACCTTCTAAGCTGCTTATGTACTTAGTTTGCTGAATAAACTGTAAAGTAGCATACACACACAGAGAGTCAGAGAAGAGAGAGAGAGAGAGAGGAGGGAAAGTTACATTTTAAGCACTTTGTTTTGCCATTCGTTCCACTGTGCACACTCTGTAGCTTTTAGCTCTTTGGCCATTCGTTCGTTAAACGAGTTTATGAAAAATTCTGTGCATGCTCTGGCGAAATATTCGTTAGTCCCCATAATCTTAATGACGAAACTTAAAAAATTTACGTGAGTTGCCTTGAATAATGGCGGGGCGTGGCCGCGTTCTCTGGAATGGGGATTACCTGTTAACAGCTGCCAATGTGGTGCGCAGGGTGGTGCGGTGCGGTGCGATGGGTGCCGTAGATGCTAGGCGTCTGTGCGCCCAATGTTCATGACTTGGCTGTCAGCGATATTCGCCACAATCCAAAATATATTGGTAGCTGGCGGGCATCTCAGAAGCCAGCACCCAGAGCCCAGACAAAAAGCATTGTGAATTGGGGTTGACAGGAGCAACAGCAGCAGCAGGGGCAGCGGTGCCAGTGGCACCGGAGACGAGGCGACAGATAAAGTGGCAAACAGATTGGCTCCTGACCGTACAGACTCTACGATTGGGTATGGGCATGGGCATTGGCTTTGGCTTTGAGTGGCAAATGCAGCGCTTCGCATTGACGTTTAAGTTGAGTGCGGCAATGGCGACGGCGATGGTGACGGTAGTCAGGAACTCGCGCGAAAGTGTCGACACTCACTCTCATCTGCTTCTTCTTCTTCTTCATCTTCATCTTGGTGTTGGTGTAGGTGTTGCCACGCCTCCCTTCAATGTGGCAGCCATTGCTGTTTATGTCCTTGCCACGGTGTCTGCTCGTCTGTCTGCTCGTTCGTGCCTAACGAGCTGCACTCCAAAAAAAAAAAAAAAAACAACAACAACAAAAAACGCAAAGAAAATACACAAAATAAATAACAAAATACAAAAGCAATTTTCTACAGTTGCCGAAGACTTAAATACACTGATAAAGATATATATATATATAACATTATAAGCTATTATAATATATTTTAAAGTTATGATATAGGAAAATATAATAGTACAAAATTTCATTAAAATAATTCCAAAAAAATAATAAAATAATAATATTTTGTTGTACAATACAATTTAAAAAAAAAAATTTTTTTTTAATAAATAATTTTTAAGCAAGAGAATTTGCAATGAAAACATTTTTACTGTTTCAATTAATTGTTTTTCATGCAGCAGACGTTTATTATTATTATTTTTTTTCTTCACAAGTTATGAGTTGTATAAAGTTTTTATGTTAATAATAATTAGATTCTTATAATAATTTTAATTATATTTTTGTAATAACATTTTAAGGTTAATTTTTTCTTAATGGGTCTCTTAACATTTTTATCTCCTTAACTGTCAGATTTTCTTCATTTAGAAGCTGACTAATATAATCAAACTTGAGAGTCCATTAAAAAACTGATTAAGATTTTATATGTATATAAACATATTTCCAAGAAATATTTGCTTTGAGATTTTTAGCTTTAATTAGCTGCAAGTCTTTTGCTTCGATTTGCTGTACATTGAGTTATTTCAGTTTTCGCTTCAAACTTTGAAATTTCATAATGACATTGCATATATCAGTTTGGATATATCTTATATATTTAAGTTTTTTTTTTTTTTTAATAAACATCGGTTTACATTTGATTTTTATTTTGTTTTGCGGTTCACATTGAAAATTGCATTCGAATCGAATCTGCTTGCAGCTTTGATTGCTGTCAAACCTCTTTATATTTATACATATATATATATATATATATATATATATATATATATATATATGTATCAGAGAGTTCACAATTGTCTCACGTAATTCCCAACAAATTGTAAATATCTTGTGCATAGTGTATAGCGAGCGCTGCTGGCACTGCTCAGCGTAGATGTTGGCGACGGCGATGGTGACGGCGATGGCGACGTCGATGGAATGGATAACCAAGTTGCTGGATGCCTCGTTGATTTCGCTTGATTCCTTTGGCCCCGGTGCGTTGCTGCGAGGCTGTCGCTGTTGCCGTCGCTGTCGTTGCCGTCGCTGTCGTTGCCGTCGCCATCGACGTCAGTGTCTGCGATCCAGGCCATGTGGTTGGTTTCATGGTTGCCTTTCCGTGGCTTGGTTCGCCCGGCTGATTGCGCGCAATGTAAAGTTGTTGGCGAGCTTGCTGTGCTCGCCACAGATTGTTGATGTTCGATTTAATTTTAGCTGTGCTGAATTTTGCGTTATTTATTTTATTATAATACCCTTTACATTTAACGGCGCGATAAGGCATATTGACTTTGACATTAATTGCTTGGCCGTGTTTTGCCATTGTATTGTGCGAGTGCCGCCAAAGGCGTGTCCCGTTACAGCCACTTGAGCACGGCTTTTATTGACGGTCATTAACGTCGCCCACAGCATAAAAGCTCCTGCAGCCAATCGTGCCCAAAGCCTTGCCAAGTCTCGAAAACAATTGAACTTTAGTTTTACAATAGTAGAAGTCGGAAAAGCGAAGACAAGAATATTGTATTTGATATGCAATTGCTTTGACCTCGAATTGAATTTGCTTGTAAAAAGTTTTGATTTGACTTTTGGTAAATTTTTGTTATAAATATTTTATATAATTTTAGTTTAATCAATCAATAAAGTTTTATACATTTTTTGTAATTTCTTAAATATTTACTTAGCTGCTGATTGCCTAAGCCAATACTTTGGCTCTTCGGTTAGCAAAACTTTTGAAGGTCTTCTTTTGTACTTCAAATTGAGCTGATTTTAATTTATTTGAACAAGAGTCTTATGCATGTCAGTTTGAGTTTCAGTTTGATATATAGTCCTTTGTTACAGCTCAATGGAATCTCCATAAATCAGCATGTGTCAGAGAATATATAACGTATACGTTAATTTGCACAGTGTAATATATTGAAATGAGATACATTTCTTAGCAAGTAGTTAAGTTTAGCTAACTGAATTTTATGTTAGACATCTGACAAACAAAAGCCCTCACATTTTTTGATGACGCCATAAGCAGCTGCCGTCGCTGGCTGCGGCACATTGAAACATAATAAAGAACAATTTTGCTTAAAGTAAAACTTTAAGTCTTCATACATATATATATATTTAGCCCTGGGTTATTTACATATAAAATGAGTTTAAAATATTAAACACAAAAGTTAAGGCGTTCTTCTGCTGTGCTGTGTGATTGACAGCCTTAAGCTAGACCATCAGAGCAATTGCTTCAAGCCAAAAAAAAAAAGCTGAAAGTTGAGAGCTGAAATCTGTTGTTGCTAGCAAAAGGGGCAAATCGATCAGTTGCACTCGTTGAAAATGCCAAATTTAGTTTATTCAAGCTGTCAACTGTTGAAATTTTAAGTAAATGATTACGTAAAAAAAAAAAAAATAAATAAAGAAAATAAAGTAAAACAATTTTCGAGCGCAAAAACTTCAATCCAATTAAACATAGGCGAAACTCTTTAGTGAAAGTAAGCTTACAAAGTGTCTCTCTCTCGCTCTCTCTCTCCCTCTCTCTTTCCTTTATATATGTTTATATATATTTATTTAAGTCTTTCTCTTACTTTATCTTCTTTTCTTCTGATACCAATTTGGCTGTTAAAATTTGTATTCTTCAAAGTCTTTTAATGAACTAACTTTTTAGCATGCGCAGAAAAGTATGCTACAAAATATTAAATTACTGTAATTTATATATTTGCTTTTGCTTTATTGTTTCATGAAATCTATATATTTTATATAAAAAGCTGACTTTTCATAAGGTATAAGTTACCATCAGCTTAAACAGGTGTTTCGTTCTGCTAACGTCTTGCATACACAAATCAATGTTATAAAACCTCATGCCTCATACCATATAAACACACATACATGTATGTATATCTAATATATGTATGTGCTTAAGGGCATATAGTTGTTGTAAGTTGATGCTTATATTGGTTCATTTGGTGTGTGTTAATCTTTAAACATGACATTGAAGCTGGACAGAGGCAGGCAGAGGACCAGAGGCACTGGCTCGTGTTTCACTGAGGCGCACAAGTAGCTTGAGTAGTAATACACACACACACACACACACACACACACACACACACACACACACACAGACACAGACACATTTACGCACACTTTCATGAATATTCATGGCATACACAGAGGCTCGCAGAGCATTTGTAGTTGTATTTGCCTACCTGCCTACCTGCCTGCCTACCGTCCTGAATTTGTATTTGTATTTGCAATTGCTTTGCTTTACTTCGCCTTGTAAATAAATACAAAAGGCAACCTGTGCACACACACACCACACACACACCACACACTCACAAACACACGTGCGAATAAGACACACGTGCCTAATCACAATGCTGCATTGAATAATCTTTAATCGACTCGTGTATCGTGTATTTTTAGCTGCAAATGATTAACAGGCAAAATAATATTAAGGCGATTAGAGCAGCGAGCGCCATGACAGCCTTTTCGATGCGCCGTGGAATCTGCGGCCAAATCTGATCAACTTCCTGGGATTAGCCTCGACAATGTAAATGCCAAAAATGACTGTGCGCTGTTATTCGAGTGTGTGTGTGTGTGTATGAGTGATGGTGTGGGTGTGTGTGTGTTAGCATGTGGCATTTACAAGGTCTTTACAATTTAACGCACTGCCAAGTTCAAATACACAAAAGCTCTGCCATCGACTTGGCCCACAATATGAAAACAATTGCAATTGGGTATGAACAGTTAAGCAATGCTCTGTTTATAGTTGGAGATCAGGTTTGAAAAAAAGTTGAAAAAAATAAGACTCTCAACAGTTAACCTGCTATAAATTCAAGATTAAATTAGAAATATTTAAGGAAGATACAGTCTGTATTACAGACATTATAGGCATACATATTTCTTAACATTTCTTAAATATATATCTATTATACCAAGAATTCCCATTGCCAATGGGTTCTGGGTAGAAAAATATATAAACATTTATAAATATTTCTTAGCTATTATTTCTAAAGACTTGAGACTTGAGGTTATATCACTTACTATGTAGATCATATTTCAAGTCGCTGAGTGCCAATATACTCTCAATGCCTCATAATACTAAGAACTAAGCAGCGTAAGCAACGGCACCGAGCTGAACTTACTGGCAAGGTGCGACGCTAGGCTGGATTCAATGCACACGCCTCCGTTAACAATAATTTACGCAACTTTGCGCCTCTTTTGTAAAACGAAATAACTTACAAAGGCGCCCCAGCAGCATGCGCATCCAAGAGGCAAACAAAACGCTGCCTGGACGGGCGAACGTGCGGACCACGCAAAAACTCATAGTAAAAGACCATTAAATTATCCAACTGTGGCTGGTGCTTTGGGGGGTTTCACAAAACAGCACTAAGTGCGTGTGTGTGTGCATTTGGTGTGGAACATTTGTCAAATTGGCGAACCACAAGTTGGCAGCTTTAAGAAGCCGTCAACAGCAAAAAAACAACAGCAGCAGCAGCAGCTACAAAAACAATCGCACAATATTTTATTAGTCTAATTTAATATTTGTTTCATTTTGTGTTTTTTTTTTCTCTCTTTGCCAGCCAAAAAAATTTTTTTCGCCGTCTTTAATATTTATTAAAAGTCATGTGCGTGCCGCCACGCTGGGGAATTACTTGAACTTCTTGTCTTCTTTTTTTTTTTCACATTGCATTGAAGCGTGCAAAGCCCACAGCTAAGCAGCGTCTTAGTCTGAGGTTTTTACAGACTTTTGGAACAGCCGCCTCTGTGATATGATGTGAAACCATTCGCTGTCAACTGTCCGGCAGCTGTCAAAATGTCTGTCTGTCTGCTGTCTGCTGTCTGCTGTCTGATGACGGCGGCCGCACTGCTGCTGTCGGTGCTGCTGCTTCGATGTAATTTCGTTTTTCTGCGTCACAAAGAATATTTTGCATTTATTACATCGAACGCCTTCATTACATCCACAAAGAACTGACAAGTGACGAGCGTGTTTAGCGTGGGAGTTGCACAGTGGCGCAAGCTAATGCAAACCTTGGATGAAAAACTTTACTTAAAGGTGGGCATGTAAAACCACTGTAGGTCTGTTTAATATATGTATGTGAAACTGCAACAGTAATGTATAACAGTTTTGTATAATCGTTTTGTATAAGAGTTCTGTGCAAGGCTGCATTATATAAAACTGTTATAAAAAGTTTTGCATAACAGTTTTTTTTTTTAATTTTTCTATATAACAATATTTGATGACAATTCTGTATAATAGTTTTTTTTTATAAGGTAGGAGTATATGTAAATTGAATGTATGTGCTTATAATAGATGCGTAGAACAAGTATGTATAACAGTTACGTATAGGAACGTATATCAATTGCGTATAACAGCTTAGTATAATAGTCGCATATAACAGTTTAGTATAATAGTTTGTATATCAGTTGCATATAATAGTTTTATATGAGCGTTCTGCTTGTGAGTTGTGCTTACTAACTTAGCAAAACCTCTGTGTACTCACTGTATACGTTAATACTGAAAACAGTTGCTTATTAGATATGACTAAGAGTGTTGAGTACATCATTAACTTATATCATGATTGTATAAGATAATTGATGATTGCATAAGAATGATGTGCAATGCTTTTTTGTATAACAGTTCTGTTTTACACAAAACCAAGCATACACACACATACATAATAATATATAATACACATCCACTGACATTTTGCATTAACATATATGTTGCCATAATTTTAATTTTAATACAAAAGTTTTAATTCATGGAGATCCTTGTGAGTCGAACTCTTACGTTTGTCATACGCATTTCAATAATGATTAAATCATAAGATTGTAATTAACAGATTTTCGCCTTTATGTGGCACGAGAAATGGGTTTAATGAATCTTATTTACTTTAAAATTGAAATCAATGCTTGGGCCTCATTTAATAAACGTCGATGCATGCATGCTGCTTGCTGCAGGACGAAATTACACTGCAAGCAAAGCTATAGCTACAACTAGCTACAACAACTTTGTGAAATTTATCCACTGTGGCGGTGTCTACCAAACCGTTTCCCTTGTCGCCGCCGAACCCCCCTTTTCAAAAGCAAAGGCGCATTCCAAAAGCCTGCCTCTGCCTGTCATTTAGTATGTAAATTGAGATAAATCGTTTCTTGTGTCTGCCACACACACACACACACACACACACATTCGCACCCACATACACAACAATAATATGCACAGGCAAACAGCAAGGCATATACATATTATATAGCGACTTATATATGCATGTCGATATATATATGAATGTGTGTGGGAGTATTTGTATGGGCAATGTAATATATAAGACTGTTGTAAGTAAGTAACACGTCCTTACGCCAACAACAATGCCCGCAACAACGACAGCAATAACAGCAGCAACACCAGCAACGGCAGCAGCGGCAGCGGCAGCAGCAGCAACTGTCGCTGATGTATGGCGAGTGCGGCATACGGCGCGTATGAGTTATTTCCTGTACCAAGCCATTTTATTATTAAAAAACCAGAAGCGGCCGTCAGCAGGCATAAGCGAGCCAGCAAGAGACGCAAAGAGAGAGAGAGAGAGAGAGGGGGGAGACAGTGTGAGTGAGAGCGCACTAGCATGCGAGCGTGACTAGCTTTGATGTTTGACTGAAAGGCTGCCAACATTTGGGGCGTGGCTGCAGCTGCTGCTGCTGCAACTTCTGCTGCCGATGCCGCTGCTGCTGGCGCTGCTGCACGCCACTTGAAGCTTTAAGTGCATAATTGACTTAATTAGCCACCAAAACGACGTTTGCTGCTGTGCTGTTTGGTTGCTCGCGCGAACTGCCACTGCTGGCAGCTCCTCAAGGACTTAACTCACATACAAACAAGTAAATATATATATATATATATATATATATATATATATATGTATATAAATATATACGCATACACTTGACAAAAAGCTAGACTTCGATTTGGTATATATTTAAATTAGGGGTGGACTGACTTAGCAAGCAACTATTTTCTATTAACTATTTTTCTTTAGCTTTTGTAGCTATTGATAAAAAGCAGAGCCTAAGTTATGCAGTAAAAAATGCCATTGATTATACATATATATTACAAAATAATAATAATACTTTAAAATATTATTATATAATAAATATGAAATAAATAAAAAAAATATGAAGCAATAAAATATGAAATCCTTTAATCAGAGTTATTAGAAAAAAATTGCATAGATTATTAATATTAATCATAGCATTACAAATTTATAAAACATATTCTTATAAATGATATTTAAAATTATAAAATAATTTAACTAATATTCTTACAATCTCTCATTCTTATAAAAAAATATATATACAAGCACTTTCATTGTCTAATCATTAATGCCTTCAGCATCAATACCACATAGCTCACACACATTCTACTGTAATAGGATATACAGTGATCTCTTTCTCTCTCAGTGACTCTAGATTGTACGCACAACAATTATCTCCTGTGTAACTCTTTTCTCGAACCTTTCGCAACATTTCTGCATATTTGCATCGAACTACTCTGACCATCTGGCGAATAACGGAGCAAAGCGCATTCACCAATTGTCAAATATGTTCTACTAGAATGTCGTTTACTAATTACGCCTCAACATATATATATAGAAATCGTCTTGCAAATACTACAAACATTTTACAGCTCTGAATCGCAGCTTAGCTCGCATTAAGCTATCAATTGCCAATCAACTTTTGGATAAATCTTAGCATTAGCTCTTTGCTATTTGGTGTTTCCAATACAGCTCTATCTCTTCTCAACTTCTCGCACACATTTCTATATGCATTGAATTTGAAGTTTGTTATGATTTTTCATCTCTCGAAATTAAATGCAATTACGATCTTGAATTGGCTTGGCTTGAAAGCAGCTTACATGCCTGATTGCTTTGTAAAAAGCTGCTTAGTATCTTTCACATTTATTCGCAATAAAATATGAAAGAAATTTGTTTGGCCGGCTTAAATAGTTTTAAGCTGCAACCGCAATACGAAAAATGTTCATAATTGAATCATAGTAAACAGTTGTGTTATTTTTTCCAGTGCATATATAAATATGTATGTATTTATGTGTAATAGCTATAGCCGTTGGCTGCCATCAGTGCATTATGGCTGTTGCTGTTTGGGCACTGCTCTTGCTGCCGAACTGATTAATCGCCCAAACGCTTTGTAAGCACTTTGTATATGCCGTTTGCCACCATCATCGACCCCATTTAACAGTCCGGCGACCAGAGACCTCGCAACAAATCACAAAAACTACACGAGCTCTTGTAATGCGCTTATAAATTTTGTCTGCACAAATTTCGCCACACATACACACAGACACAGATACACTATGTGTGTGTGTATGTGTGTGTGCTCCAATCAAAGCTCCCCATCCATACCTCCTCCATTATCGTTGCCTCGCTGCTGGCGGAGTTGCGTAAAAGCTATCGATTATTTGTATAGTGCTCGTAATGCAACAAATGCAAAACCTGCAAAATTTCCCATTTTCCGTCGATTTCTTGATTTTATTTATTTTTTTTTTTTAACGTTTTTTTACGTTTTCTTTTCACTTTTTGTGTCTTTTGGTAGCGCCTGCCACGTGCCGCACTGTGTTTGCTGCCCATACTCTGCATAAAAAAGCCCAGCTTTTTTGTTGCCAATTTCAAATTCTTGCCCAAGTTTAAGTTTAATTAATTATTTTTACAATTTAACTTTTATGTCAGGTTTTTGTGTGTGGCGCCAATGAAAGGAAAACATTATTAAAGCTCTCTCTCCCTCTCTCTCTCCCTCTCTCTCTCCCCCTCTCTTTCTCTCTCTCTCTCTCTTGGTCACTCAGCTGAACTAAACGAAATTCTACATTAATTGACATAATTTAACAAAGTCTAAAGTAGCGCAATTATATGAAATATATATGTATATTGGCCAACTTGCCAATTATGTTACAAGTTTATGTTTATTATTATAGGCAATAGACAAGTAAACATTTAATTAGTCCCAACCAGACTAAAGTCATTTTGCAGAGGTAACCTCGCCAGCTTGCTATAAATACTCACACGTAGCGCTCTCAAAGTTGTCAGACAAATAATTTATTTCATATGTAAAAGCTGGTATAGTTAGGCACAACCAAACTAAAAGACTTAACTGATTAGCTAATGAATACATTATTTTTGTTTAAAGTAAGTTAAGTTAAGCCAGCAAGCTAAAATGCTAAGCCAGCAGCCACAGTTGCTATTTTGTGAACAAAAACCTAGCATACTTATTGCGGCAAAGCTAGCATGTCAGCAGCGTATCTATTCATTTCTCTGTATTTTTTACCATCTCTCTGCCAGACTATTTGCAAGATTTTACTTTCTCCTCATCTGTGTAACCGTTTCTATATAATTTAATTTTTTAATATTTATTCAACCTCTCTCTGTCTCTCTCTCAATTTCTCTCTCCATTCATCTGTCTCTATTTCATGGAGATTCGCTGCTCTCATAGACTCTATATCATATTTATCTTTATAAATCTCTCTCTCGCTCACTTTCTCTCTCTCTATCTCTATCTCTTTCTCTCTCTTTCTCACTAAATATATTTCCTCTCCGCCTAATTTCTCTCTCACATTCCCTCACTATTTCTGTCAATATCTTTCTCTCTCTCTCTCTCTAACTCTCACTCTGTCGCATATACTCTTTCAAAAAGTCTCTGAATATCGTTTTATATCTCTTTCAGTCACTATTTCCCTCTTTCTATATACATGTCTCTTTATTTCCTTTTTATATCCGTTCACTTTCTCTCTATTACTCACCACCCATCTTCTCAAACCCCATAAAGGAAAAGAAAATCGAGCTTTAGTTTAAATATTCACCAACTTTGACTTTCTCTTTCATCGTATTCACACGCCGCCCAATCTCATTCTCTGTCTTCTGCTTTTTTACTTTACAGCTTACGTTCGTGTCTGATTGCTTTGGTTTCACTGTGCTACAGGTAAAGGTAAATATATTTATACCAATTTAATTTTCACAGCCGCTTCCGCTGCCGCTGTGTACGTATGTATGTATATGTGTGTATGTGCGCTTGTGTTGTAAAACTTTACACACACGGAAATGAACTCATAGAGTTGAATTCATATAGGCGCTCATCACATATACATAGGCACACACACAAGTGTGCGTGTGTGTGTATATTTTTTTGTTTAGACAGCGGTATATGTGGGTCGGTAATTGCTTTGCAACGAAATAGAGCATAACAAATTTCACATGGCGCAAGTTTATGCGGCGGACCCAGCTCGCTTTACAGCCGCATAGGCCGCAGCTTGAGCCGATGCGAAATCCGGCCCGAAAAAATTAAAGCTAACAAGTAGAAATATTGGCAGACGGGCATATATGGTTGCGATATACGCTGTTAATATTCGAATAAGAGTTGAGATTTTAAAATGATGTTATATGTGATCTTGTGTTACTGCAAAACTGTCAAGCTGTAAGGCAATGACTGTGAAACTTTATATAAAATATATTTATAATATATAATATTTTTGGTTGGCAGAGATCTGTTACAATATTTCATATTAAAATTTAAAGTCTATGTTTTACATGACTCACAGCTAAATTTAATATTTTTCTTACTTTGGCTATCGTAAGGGCTGATCAAGCAATTACTATGTGAGGTGGTATATTCATTATTATTTTAAAATTCTCAGCTAAATTTGGCATTCTACATTGCCTAACTATCAAAGAGCCTATTCAAACAATTTACTTTACTATTTATAAGTATTTTATATCCATAGCTATATTTGTCCCTCTTCATTCCACAACTGCCATAAGAACCTATTCAGTTAACTACCTTATTATATAAAATAGACAAAGTTGAATACCAAAAGTTCTTATCTTCAAAGCCAATATGCCTCATTCGACACTTTTCTAACTGTATACTTTGTGGACCTCGTCAACAGTTTGTTAGCGCGTTTCTGTGTGCGCCTGTATATGCTGCCTAATCGAAGTTTCACTTAGCAAATCAACAAAGTTGTTGCCAGTTGCCAGTTGCCAGTTGTTGTTGTTGTTGTGGTTGTGGTTGTTGTTGTTGTTTTTGTGCACACCTAGGCATGATTAGCATTCCGTGCGAAAGCCACAACGACGCAACAATTTGCAAAGTGAATTAACATGCCAACGTCCACGTAGTTAGCCAAAATCCAACATTCCCACCGGCCCAGTCCAGCCCGCCCCGACCACTTCGTAGTCAACCCAGTTGACGACAGTCGGACGACCGAAAAAGGGACACCAAAAGCAGCGACATGTTCAACTTTTAATACAACATTGACGTCAGAAACGCAGCCGCCAGTGTTGGGCAACGAGCTGTTTTTGGGGAATTGCGCGCATTATCTCGGCCTGGCAGCTGGGGGCGGTTGGGGCTCGGTTGCTTGGTTGGCTGATTTCGTTTCGTTTCGTTTTGGTTTGGTTTGAGTGTGTGGGTGGGGCACTGACTGGCTAATTGGCCAACGGCAGCACAAAATTATAATTTGCATTTATAATTTTATTGACAATAAAAAGTATTTAATTTTTGGCCCAAAAATCTGATGGCCTCGTGCTGTGTGAAAGCTCCGAAACACGGTAGCTCAGAGCTCAGAGCTCGTTTGCCATGCTGCGGGCGTTAAACCAGTTACCAACAAGTCAACGCTGTAACTAATGCTCAGCTTTACAACAACAACGACAACAACAACAACAAGGACAACAAGCTCGCATTGCGCCAGAATTTGTCATGAAAAATTAAAAAAACAAACTGAAAATTGCATATTTCGACAGCTTTTCAGGCGTTTGCTGACGAGCATAAAGTGGACACTGAATGGGCGTTGGGACTGTGCGAGGGTGGCAACTGAAAGGCTAGCGGAAAACTCGAAAATCCTCTTAATAATTCATAAAACTTTAGAAAACTACTTAACTCTCTCAAACTACTAACTGAATCAAACTAAACTAAAGCAACTGCTGGCGTTGATGCGATTGGTCCACAGCAGCTAGCTGCTAGCTAACCGGAGCTATAGAGGCCAAGTGCCTGTCGGGAGTATAATTTTGAAAAGCAAAACGGGACTGAACGAAAATTGAATACTCTATTGTTGCCGTAGAAGCTATAGAAGAGGGAATTCAAATTTTCTATGCCCTATCATGTGAAGAGCGATGAGAAGGTCATTCAATATTTAATACAGTCTTAATTCTTAACAATCCTAAATTATTTGAAAATTATTCTATTAAATTTATAGAACTATAAAATAACTAAGCTAAGAGGAAATAAATGCTAAATTGATATTAAGAAAGAAAGAGATAGAGACAGAGACAGAGTTTGAGAAATAGCCAAAGGCCAACATTTTGATAGCCTTCAAAACATGGCCACCTAATAATATCTAAGCGTTACAAACTCTATGCCTTAATTCTCATACCTACTACAAGAGTATATATAAATGTAAAAAAAAGAATAGGCTACACAAGTGGGCGTGTCACTGGTAGTATAGTTACAATTATAGTTGCATCCTCCACATCCTCAGCTTTTCAACTGTTCCGCTGCTGAGTTTCTGAGTTGCCGAGCTGCCGAGCTGCTGAGCTGCCAAGAGAGTTGCCCGCCGCTGGGCAGTCGTAAACTTGGCCAAGTTTGTCGCCTTCAGAGTCGCAACTGGGCACAGAATGATGAGGCCCGGCTCGGCAACAGTTCATCATATTTACAGCTTTTGCTAAGTTATTTTAGCTTGAATCTTGGCCGTTGCATGAAAAATGCATGAATGCTGCCAGCGAGGAGAGAAGTCCAAACAAATTTAGTTGAATCTATTGTTCGGATTGCCTATTTATAAGCTAATCTGGAACGTGCCAAAATACGTGTGTTTGTACATATACATATATATGTATGTATATAGAAAGATATGTATATGTATATATATAAATTTGTATGAGAAAAGTTGTCGCTGGCCAAGTTTTGCGCTTTTCAATTCCTGGAAAATGCTTTTAGGTTGTCAGTGTTGTTTAGTTTGTTGATGCTGCTGTTTCTCCTTCTGCTGCTGCTGCTGCTGCCTTTGTAATTGAAAAGCCAAATGTCTTGTCCTCAACTTTATGCGCTACACTCAAATTTTGTTCCCTCACTACAAGACTAAAGGGAGTCCAAATACTGAAGTCGATATACTCTTGCAGCCATGTGGCTTCAGAAAACTATACAATATTCAGAAAGTTAGAACATTTTGTTTTAAATGAAAGAGACGTTGGAAACAAAACAAATTTCTTCATTTCGAAATTACTATGGAAGCCATATAAAGCAAGTCAGTTCAAAGAACTTAAAGCTTAAATATTAGTTTAGCTAGCGAAGCTAGAAAAAGCTAATATATTAATGATGATTGGAGATGTAAATATTTGTGTTGATTCAATTCATATT
This sequence comes from Drosophila borborema, assembly GCA_030914335.1. Lineage (NCBI taxonomy): Eukaryota > Metazoa > Arthropoda > Insecta > Diptera > Drosophilidae > Drosophila > Drosophila borborema. The sequence continues at coordinate 7,536,532 of JAUESP010000306.1, read as the reverse complement.
CGTTCAGTGTTTTAATATAAATAATTGCAATATTTAAAAGTTTGTTTAAAATTTGAATTGCAATCAGCTTAGAAATAGACTAAAGCTTCTCTTTGTTCAATTTGATAAAGATATTTGAAAAATCAAACAAGTTTCTCATACAAAGACTTCAACATGCTTGTATGAAAATATAAAAAAAAAAAAAAAATGAATAAAATAAAAAATTGTGAAACTTACTAGCATAAAGATATTTTTTATATATATTTTTATTTATTTTTAATTTATCTTTATCGACTATGCTCTCAATACTAGTCAAGCATATTCAAGGTTTAACCGACAAGTTCATAGGCACTCAGCTAGAGTATACCAAGTTTTGGTAGTGAAAAATGTGAAACCACTTTACTAAAACTCCATAAACAGAATTTGAAATGAATGCCGCTTGTACATAGATGGCTTTGGCTATGCCATCCTGCTCCTGCGCCTCCTCCTGCTGTTACTGCTCCCGCTGCTACTGCGTCCTGTTGCCCTTTTCAGCGGCAGCAGCTCTGGTTGCTGTTGCTCCTTGGACTCTTTCATTGAGCGGCTTCAACTAATTGGGTCAGCGGCTGTTGGTCATTGACCATTGCAGTTGCCAGCAATTTAAGTTGTAATTAACTCAAGTCTCTCAGGCACACATAGAAACCCAAAGAAATCTCAACGAATCAAACGAACAGTTGCCAATTAAAAAAAATTCCCACTTCTAGCTGCAAAAGTCAATAAATATAAATAGAAATTATGACAAATGGAAGTTATCACATATAATGCGAAGGATAACGAACAAATATAAGCAATTCATGGTTGACTAGTTATAATAAGCTAATGATTTGATTGATAATTATAAAATATATATAACATAAATATAATGGACCCTGCATGTCCTTTAGATTATGATAATATGAAAAAATATACATAAATAGAAAATATATACAAAATAATTAATGAAAATAAATTTAAAAATGAATATGAATATGTCAAATTTTTGTCATTCATTAAAAAATTATATAAATGTGTATTTATTTGAAATGTGTATTAAATAAAATCGAAATGTATTTATCATCGTCATTAAAATAATTTTAAATAATTCATTTGAATGAAAACAAATATTAATTTACATACGCATTTAAAATATTGATTCAACGTCACTTTAAATAAGTTCATTTATTTTATTTTTATGCCGTTTTTTTGTCTATTAATTATGTAATTTTTACTAGCCATATTTTTGTATATTTATTATCAATAATATTTTATAAACTTGATTAAATATTCATTTACATCAAAACAAAAATAAGCATATAAAAGGTTTATAAATATTCAATGAACATCTGTTATACATGGCGTATACGTGCTGTAAGTCAATATCAGAATAAACTTCCCAGAAGTTCATCTGTTTTATGTTGATGCTGCTTTTTTGCTCGTTTTTAATGTAATTTTTAATTAACTAGAAACTCAACCCTTTCACCACGGCAACTGCTCTGTAATTATTTGACACATTAAACGTTTTGTGATTTATCCGATGTGAATTAATGAATGCGAACGAGCTGACCAACGTCGAAATGGCAGAGACGTGGCAAAGGTGTGCCAGGACAATGAATATAAAAAAAGGTTTTTAGAAATTTTAAGCGCTCGCAATTCCAGTTCCCAGGGGACACATTAGAGAGACATAAAGAATGAACCAAACAAAAATAAAAACGAACAAAATAAAGTGAGAAACCAAAAAAAAAAAGAATGTATAACAAAGAAAGACAAAGCAAATAAAAGTTAAATAAGAAATGCTTGAAAAGTTTTCACACTCTCTTCGCCTGCTGAATGAGTGTTGTTATCAGGGTTTGAGTCGAAGTTGATGCTGTGATGCAACATGCTAAAGCACATTTTTATACACTTTAGAAATGTTACAAGTGGGCTATATTAGAGCAGAAAATCATACTGCTTCAGTTGTACAAGAATCTCTAACCAGAAAAGGGTGATAAGGCTACAGCACTGAAGAATTTGAAGAGTAAACTCATTTACCTAAGTAAAGGGTATCTTGTAGTCGTTGATTAACTACCATTTGTACAGTTCTCTGTCCGAGTATTTTGTACTCAATTTGCAAATTTCTAAATGTTCAAACTTTTTGACTAGCCAAGCAAAGGAGAATGCTTTTTGGGCTTGACCTGAGCCGTAAATGTTCTTGGCCAGTCTATGTTGTTTCTATTACTTTTCTGTGAATGTTAGAGAAGCGGTATATATGTATATAAGTAAAAGTAAAAGTTGATCTTGTGATTTAATGGAATGTAAAGGCAATAAAATTTAATCAGCTTAACGAGCTGTGCCTTGTCTGTGTATCTTTTTTGCTACGACCTCACACATACATATATATAAAGTATCAAATATATCGATATAAAAATATACTCTCCGCTTCTCAAATTTGGAAAAATATTTTTTACTGTGCTAGTTCTTAAAAGTTAGTCTTCCATAATAATTATTATATTTATCAAAATATATTTAAATTCGAATTAAAAATACAAAATTATATTTTGAAATGTAATGTATTTGATATTTATTTACATACATCAAAATACAAGCTAAAAAAGCATTCCACAATCCTCATCTCCTGTTATCTGCTTGCTAGACGAAGATCGCTGCCGACATCTGTAGTCAGAGCATCTGTCAGTGGAGTATTCCCCATTGACGCAGTCACACTTTGTCCTTCCGTTTTTTTTTGTTTGTTATGTTTTCTTTAATAGGCAGCACTTAAAAGCCGTTTAATATTCTTCCGCATTGCTTTGGCCGCATTCATGGGGCTGCACCACAGTGCCCAGCAGTTGGGGTTATGAACCCAATGGGTGTCTAAGGAAATGCAACTAATTTTTGGGATAGACTGCATATGAAATGCGCACAAAAACAGCACCAGATGCTGCTGCTGCTGCTGCTGTTGCTGCTGCTGCTGCTGCTGCTGTTGGGCGTGGAGTGGACTGAAATCCTGTGGGCTCGACCATGTCAAGTAAATGAATATATGAGTATGCTATACGAATAACTGCAGTTCCTCAAAACCAAGTCAACATCCTTTTTGGTTAGCAGCATAACGAAGGCAGCATTATTATTGCTGCTGCTGCTGCTGCTGCTGCTTGATGTTGTTGTTGCTGTTGCTGTTGCTGTTGCTGCAGCTGCTGCTGTTTGCTTAACACACTTCCACTTTACTCAATGGCCGCTGCAGTGCAGCACACTCGCACATAAATATACCGATGCAAACATACATACTTACATATTCATACGTCTGAATGAGCTATATAAATTCGAGGTGTTTCATTACGCTTTACATTGTGAAAGATTTTCAGGGTTTCAAATGATTTTTGTAGGAAGTAATTTCTTTGAAAATAAGGGAATTTTAATATAATGAATTATAAAAATGTCTTTTTTATACATTTTTACCTTTTACCTTGAAAGAAAATATACATTTTAGATATTTCATATAAATACATAACAAAATATATTTATATATCTATATATCGTATCAAAAATATTTAAAAAGCCTTTTCATCAGCTTTTGCATTTAATATAGAAAATTATATAAATAATTATCGATTTATACTAAAATTATTGAACAAATGAGAATGAGAATGTGATTTATGCTATTTGAATAACGATTAGCTACATCGATCAATTCTCAACTGTTCCCTTTTCTTAAGTATTAAGTAGGGGAATATTCAGAGTGACTCCAAGAACCAGATGGAAGAGTGATAACAACGATCTTTGATACTTGCAGATGAATGAGCTATGGCGTCGTCTATAGTCATTTCAAGCTATTGTTAATATCTACTTCAAGGCAACAATTAATCTATCATTTAAGCAATTACAATCTATCCATACATCACCAGTCTTAACCCATCAATAACAGCTAGTAACACCAAAAGCGCACCTCGCTTGCCAAATGCAGTTACGCATGAAGTATGAATGTATGTAAACATACACATATATATAGATGTATGCATGTATGTATGTGTGTGCGTTATAACTGTGTGTACTGTTGTAATAGACGGCTAGCCGTTTCCTTTTGGCCGCACGTTTGTCCAAGTTCTTATCTTTGTCGAGCAGCGCTCGTGCAACATTAGCCTTAGCCTCAGTCCTAGTCCTGTAACAGTATACTTCACCTTCTTCTTCTGCCATTACAGCGACTACTCCTTCTTCTTCTACTTCATCTCTTTCTTCTTCTACTGCTTCAACATTGTCGCCATCTTATGCCACAGTCGCTGTTGCATCTACCACTTCCGGCTGCGGCATTTCACATTCTGTTGCACGTTTGTTTGTATTGTAATTGTTCGTCCCGACGAAATATATTCATGTGTGTGTATACACTATGTGACTGTGTGTGTGTGTGTGTGTGTGTGTGTGTGCACTATTGTTGTGCTTATTGTCATTTGCCTCCCGTTTTTGTTGTTATTGTAGCTGGCTCAACTGCTTCAGCTCGTCAACCAGCTGCAACGTTGTGGTTATTGTTTATACCCTGTAAGTACATAAAATCTGTTTTAAGACCGCGAGTCTGATGAAAGTATTAGAATGAATGTATCAAGGAGAATGTGGCAGCTGTGTGAAGATCAATATTGATTTGAATTTTTAAAAAATTTATAAGCTTGGCATATAAAGAAAACTACTAGAAAAACAAACAAAAAATACTGGCTTGTTAGCCAACATTTACAGGGTATACATAATCGTTCATACTTGACCCAAGTACAGTTGCTTATTGTGTTTGTTGTGCGTTTTTGCGGTTGCACACAAATATACTGTTGGCTGGCTGGCTGGTCGGCTGGCAAGCCCAAAGCTAGTGTAGCCAGTGCTGTGCACACAGAAGAAGCTGCTGCTGCCCGCCTCCTGCTGCTGCTCCTGCTCCTGCTCCTACTGCTACTGCTTCTGTTGCCCGCCGCCTTTTGGCTACCAAATTGTGCCATGTCGCTGAGGTCATGTCCATGTCGCTGGCGTCGCCGTTGACGTCGATGATTTCTGTGCAGCTGTAGCTATAGTTGGAGATAGCTGCATATATAGATGGAGCTGGAGACGGCGTCAACTCAAATGGTTTTCAGTTGTATAGCTGCCAAGTGCAGCGCAGCTGCAGCGTCAGCTCGGAACGGAATTGCAGTGCGGCCACAAGGAGTGCGAGTCGGAGCCTTACAACACAATGGCAAACAATTGTAAGCGGTGACAGGGCAACAACTGTAACCAGCTGGGCGGAGTGTGTGCTTAAAGCGTTTTTCTTCCTGCTGCTGCTGCTGGCCTTCCAAAGGCGAATGTCCTGTCACAGTTGCTGCTGTTGCTGTTGCTCCTGCTGCTGTTGCTGTTGCTGCTCCTCACGTACAGTGCGCACACTTTGCTGACAGATAATTGCATTGTGCTGTCCATGTATGTGTATATGACTATGTGTGTGTGTGTGTGTGTGTGTATTTATGAAACCATTTCCATTTCCGTAGAGCAATAAAACTCGCAACACGGTCACTAATCTGCGCCCGAGGCGGCCAAGTGTCATTAATTTTATTTTTCTGTGACATTTTCCGATTATATGCGGGATTTGCTTGACTGCCAACTTGCTGATGCGTCTGGCCTATACACCCACACACACACTCACACACATACCCAGACACTCACACACACACTGCAGTGTCAGCCCAGTTTTGTGCTCAAGTTTTGCAGTTTACACTTGGCTTGTTGTCCTTGAAAGATTGAGGCGCCTTAATGTTCACAAACAAATAGGCGTGCGATAAGAGCAGCTTGCTCCACTTTTTCATCATCTTATATATACTTATATATATATATATATATATATATACTTATATATATATACCCTGTGTTTAGTTGCTGCTGTGTGTGATATTGGATGTGCATATATTAACGTCTATGTGCATGATTTGTGCATATTGCTTTGAATAGATCTAATCATATGCGGATGTTGCTTGATTTAATATTGAGTTGATTTTTTTCTTCATGATTGATTCTTTCGTAAATGCTGGTCCAATTGAACTTTGAATTTTTAAGTGTAGCCAGGAGTTGACTTGCTTACAACTTGCTGGAAATTTACCATATTAATCAACATCAATATTATTTTAAGGGATAAATAAAATCTAAGTAATAATATTCTTTGCATCTTACTTAGCTATAAATAATGTCGATTATAAATTTTCAATAATATATTTATATATTTATATATAATATAAATAAAAAAACTATCACTCATTATTGTTGTGTATCGATAATTTTTGAATCTTACTAGACTACAATTATAATTAATTATTTAAAACTATTGCTCTGCTAATATTATATAATATTAATATTAATAATCAATTTTGTTTGCCATGATATTTCAAATACTCGATAGCTCTTGTAATAATCGAAAGCAAGTTATTATTGTAGAATCCGGATACAATGACGCTCAAAGGAACGTCGTTATACCCTGAAGATGCTATAGATATAAATATATAAATTTACTCCAAATTTTGTTAGGGACCGGAATAACCATGCGAACGCTATAAGCGGAGTAAATATATTCGGATTATACTGTATTTATTTATTTATATATTTTTTTATATATATTTATCAATTTATCTATTTATTTATTTATATATTTTTGTATTTATTTATTTATTATATATTTATCTATTTATTTATTTATTTATATATTTATTTTTGATGTCGATATGCCATCTGTATTTATTTTGTCTACTTTCCCATATTGACTAACCTAAATTCTGCCAATAATCGATAATGAGGTGTTACTCACAACTTAAGCTAATGTATATATTGATCATTCTTGATTCTTACGTATATAAATGAATATCCAGCTCATCTTTGATTACAGACTGTCCTCGATATATACATATAAATATATATATGTCATACATATAAGCATTGCTTGTGCTTGATTGGTCCGAATTGTGATTGATAGTGTATAACCAATTCGTTACAGAATAACTGCTAAGCACTGCATGCTCCACTTTGTAGTGCTCTTTTATTTGCTTTTATTCGTTTTTTTGTTCTGTTAGCGCTTGTTTTGCCTTTTCGTTAATGTTTGCTCAATTTAAAAAGTTTTCTATCGCCATTTGCATTTGCACGCACTTTCGCACGTGCCACTGCCACTGCCTCTGCCTCTGTCTCTTAGTCTATACAGCTGAAGCAGCAGCAACAATGGGCGAATGGGCGGCGCCTGTGGAGGTGTTGCCATGTGGCAATGGCTGAGGCAGTGGCAGAAGCTAAAGCATTTGCATACGCACCGTGGTACGAGCTGGACGCTGTCAAAGTAAAACTTTTCTTATATAAATATATAAACTTATTGTTGTTGTTGCCAAAAACTTTGTTTTTTTTTTCTCTTTTTTTGCTTTGTGTTATTTATTTTTTGCACTTTGTCAGTTTTAATTTGGTAATGCAGCGCAGCCTCCTTCCATAAGCATGGCGCTTGAACAATGAATTCTATATATGTAAATTATGCTATATATATATATAGATATAGAGCTAGAGAGAGATATGGTTGTGTGTTATCTTCTTTTTGTTTGGTTTTTTTTCGTTGGGCCCGCCCCTGTAAAATTTCAAATTTCATTAGTTTAACAAATGAGCGGGGCGTGACAAGTTTTAATTTACATGCCGGACCGCAGCTGAAATTGCATGTCAATTGAATTGCGGACGGTGGCAATTTTCGGGGTCATAGCCATGCGATGCCAAGTTTGGGTTCAAAGTGGGTCATATTGTAGTGCAGTTAGTGTTAGTATTTTCATGCGACACATGTGTATTTAAATATTAACAGCTCTTAAAATTGATGATGGTTAGGGCCACCCAGCCAACCAGCCAGCCAGGCGGTCAAATGCTTTATGCCTGTCTACCATTTGCAACCTTGCCTGTGTATTATTTACGAATGCATTGCAGTTAAGCATAGCAAATGTGCTCCCTAGAGAATAAATGTGAAGAGAGCGGAAGAGAGAGATTGAGACAAAGAGAGATAGAGTGGTTGGATGGGGAGAATGAGGGAGAGATAGCGAGAGTGTGTATTAAAGAAATATTGAAATTAAATTCTGTTATGGGATACATATATACATATACATACAGCTGAAGCTGAAATATGTATACGTATGTACGATGATTTGAGTTTTTTGCTTTGAGCTTTGCTCTCACTTTTAGGTACTTACTCAAAGGTAAATACCTAAATGTTGGACAACAAATTTCAGTAGTAAACACAATATTTGAAATGCAACTTGAAACATATATTAAAAGAACATTTTTTATTTCAAATACTTATACAACTCTCATATACCTTTCAAGCTGCTGTAGTATATCAAATATTAAATATAAATAAATATTTGCATATATTAAATTGAAAGTCAGTTTGAAATTAAAGCAAAGCTCATCAAGAAGTTGCCAAAAATTAACTTGATTGTTTTCTTTGGCGTCACAGCTATTGACACATTCGCATTGCTCATGGAAATAATATTCAAAAAAAAAAAAAAAAAAAATGAATAAAAGAAAACAAAAGTCTGTTCTTTGACCTTTGTTTTTCATGTCGACAGACTAAACTTTTCAAGGGCAACAGCTTGCAGCATTCTGAGGCAAAGCAGGTTCATCCAATTGAATTTTACGATTTGTTTTGTTTATCAGCAAAAAGAAATAACCTGTAACTCGGTCGCCTACTTATCCCGCCACATCAAAAGATAACCAAATTCCAAGAATTTTCTGCCACGCATTCGACGCCTTCGACTAAGTGTTCCAATAAATGGCTAAGCATTGACTTACGTCTAAACAATTTTCGCCAAAAGTTAGTGTTACTGAGACGACTTGAGGTTTGAGACTTGAGCTCATGAAGGGAAACGAGTATATTGTATTTTTTTTTCTTTAGAAATTCATCTGGCTGTGCTGCTGACTGTCGGTCGATTTATAGAAGTTGAAGCTAAAATATATAATAAAATATATATTAACTTTTGTTTCTTTTAATTTTCTGTTTATGATAAATACACTGGAAGCATAACTTACTAGAATTTTAGATCACAACAAAATGTATTATTTGAAGAATAGAGAATTGAAATTGAATTGAGCTCGCAGATGTCTGTTGACCGCTTCTCAATGTTTGCCTGCAAATCAGTGTCTTTCACTCACACATTCAGAAACAACTCAGAGAGCAATCAATTGCATCGGTTCTTTAACGAACTCAATTTCGATTGGACAGAAAATTCTTTTGTGTATGTATTGGTGTGTATGCGAGGGATGCGTGCATGTGTATGAGAAAGCGAAGACCGATGCGTAGACTCCATGCTCTGCTCTGCTTACTGTACTTCATTGGGCGAGCGTCAATCGTGTCGCTCCCCGAACAATGTTCGGGAAAAGAGCAACACACGAATAGTTCAATGCACAGCGATCAACTGAAAATTAAAACGAAAAGAAACGAAGTTCTAGCTCAGAGCGAGAACGAGTGCACTTGATTTTGTGTCGTTTGAACTCGTGGAGAGAGTGTGTAGATTCAAACTGCTTACAGTTATTTGGGAGGTGTACTCAATTGAGTATGACCTTAACGAAGAAAAATATTTGAGTTATGTAGCATATTAAAAGAATAATAATGCGAAAAAGAATAAACAAGAACAATCAACTTTTAGAGTAGAAAACATAGTTTCAAAGTTATATTTCTTTATAGATAACATGAAATGATAAATAGACCCAAAAAAAAAATTATTAATTAAAAAAACTTACAAATAATACAATATTATAATCAAATTAAATAAAATAAATTAGAATGAATTCAGGCTATAATAACATCTATAGTTATTAGAGATCTAAGATAATGAATGAGCTCAGGCTATAATAACATGAATAGTAAAAGATCTGGGAAGCACTTGCAAATGAATCACCAAAAATCTTCTTTACATATAGATCTTAAAGTTATGGGAATCAAATTGTGTTAACTGTTGCCGAAGCATGAACAACTAATATAAAGCTGAATATACGAAAACGCTTCGTTACCTCAGAAACCATACCACATTTCAATTATTCTCGACGAGTCTATATTAATAAAGCTACTTATACTACAAAAGAAATATCTACCTGTTTCAGAAAAATTTGTTAAATTATTAATATACATTATTATTAATTATACACATATTAATTTATATATTTATTATATTTACATATTTATTCAAATTAATTATATACATATTTATTGTTAGTTGTTAACATGTAATTATACATAAAATAATACATTTATTTATGAAATTTCACAACAATGAAATAAACAACAATTACCTTTTCACTATAGATTTATTCAGGCATTGTTTTAAATTAAATCAATTCCTGTTTGCACTTCAACTGCAGCTCATAAGTTGGGGCTAATGAGGCGTGAGCTTTGCACAAAGTATAGACTGAGGACCAAAAATTTCAATTATATGTATAGACAACATAGAATTGCAATAAGTGCAGCATACAAATTAATTGTATATGAACTAATTAAGTTGAGTATACGCCTCGTTGCCAGCATGCATTTAATTGAAAACATCTCAGGCGAGCGTCTGCTGTGCGAAACAGTCTCAAACGCCAATTAATATTTCATCTTCCGCTCATGTCAATATTAATTTCAAATGCCTTTCATAAATGCTCAGACATCGATATATATATATGTATATATGTGTATATATATGTATGTATGTATGTGTATCTGTGGAGCGCACAAAAGTTTGCAAGATTTTGCTGAAATCTCTGTGGATTTCATTTCACGCATAACTGAGAAAATCATAAATGAATGGCTTTGTTTTTTTTAGTAGTTGCTTTTGTGTTCTATAGAAATAATATGAAGCTGTCTGACTTGAAATATATATGTAAATATACCCTGTAGAGGTAACAAAAAAATTTTAATCGATAGCAATATGACTTGAAGTTTTTCTTTCAATTCAATTCAATTCATATTTCAGTCTGATTGCAAATTGCAATCATTCATATAAGTAAATATGAATAAATAAATATGAATAAATAAATAAAATGTAAATAAAAATTGTTTCACTTATTCGGCAAGATAAAATAAAAAATCAAAAATGTTTTAACATGATTTTTCTTTACATTGAAATAATATTACACGAATTTTAACACGTTTATATAAAATATATTTTATTTTAATATAGTTTTTTTTCAATTTGATTTAATTTGTAAAGAAAAAGTTCAGTTCATTTGAGCGAAAGTTTTTAACGAAGTTCAGTGACTTTTAATCAGCTTTAACGCAAATGTTTTTATGAAAAAATGTAGTTTTTTTTTCAGTTTAAAAAATCAATTTCACAGGGTATAAATGCAATTGGAATGCTTTCAATTGCAAACTTTTCAATATATACCCAGCATATTTGTTAGCTTGATAAATTTTAGTAAAATTAATTACTTTCGCACAATGGCAGCCATGCAAAATTGTTGTTGTTGTTGTTGGCCGCACAAAGAAATCCAATTACGAAATACAATGCGAGGTATATGCAATTTACCCATTGGCCCATCTAAGCCAGGTCAACTGCCAGCTGCCAACTGCCAAATGCCGAGCGTAAAGTGATTTTAGTTTTCGATTTTAGCTTTTTAACAACTAACCACTGATATGCCTGCACTTGGCATATTCCATTCTGTACTACTTATGGGAGCGTAACTGTATTATTGATCTATATCAGTTAATTGATTTGCCTTACGAGTTGCGGCTGCAGTTGCAGTCTTTTCACATATCCATTGAGATCCTATCATAATATTTTTTTAATATTCTGCAACAAACGTACTTCTTCTATTTCTTCTTCTTCTTTTGGCAATTGGCCATTGAATTAGCTTTTTGGCTTTTGCGGCCCACTGTGCTACATTTATGAATATATCAACGAGTAATGGCGAGGGGAGATGAGGTGAGGTGAGCTGAGACGTGGCGAGGCGAGGAGAGGCGAGTCGAGTGTCTGCCATTGCGGATCTCTTCAAGTGTGTGTGTGTATGTGTGTGTGTGAGTGCTCATAAAGCTGCACAAATAAAACTGTCGACGATTGTAAGGCTCACACACACACACACACACACAGACAGACAGACAGTGTGGCATGTGGCAGCCACAAAAAGCAGCGGACAAAAAATCAGTTTGAATTGGCAGAGCAGAGGCGGCGGCTAGGCTAGGCTAGCTTGGCTGAGCAGGGCGTTGCAATTGCGCTGCCAACTGCTGCACTGGCACAGGAAATATTATCTGCAGTGCCAAAGCATCTTAGCCAAAGTCAGAGCGGGACAGAGAGAGAGAGAGAGAGAGAGAGAGAGAGAGCGAGAGAGCTGCGCCATGAATGAGAGTCTGAACGTGTGAGAGGCTGGGGGGCCAGAACAAAGCGCAAAAGCGGCCAAGTGAATTTCTCAAATACAAATTCAAATGGCAAATTGACAAATGAACCTTCAGAGCATTTTTCGTTTTCATTGTATGTATGCAGGTATAAGTGTGTGTGTGTGTGTTTGTATGTGCCTGAATGTAGGTGGGTAATTCAGCAGTTTTTGCAGCATTTGTCTGCTTCATGAGGCAAATTTTACTTGTGCCTCATTTTGAAGCAGCTGCAACTGCTGCCGCTGCTGCTGCTGCTGCGTCTCTTTGAAGCGAAAACAAAAAAAAAAGCTAAAAGAAAAAAAGAATTATAAAAAAGAGAAAAAAAAAAACACATTCGACAGGCTTTTGATGCTGATTTTGTGAAGATGTCGAGTGGGCAGCAAAAAGGGCGGCAAAAAGGGGGCAAAAAGTGTGGCTCAGAGCTCAGAGCTGTTGCGCCGCATTGTTGCTCTGTGAAACAGCCATCGACTGGCTCAAACCTCCCGCCATTCTTAACATGAACAACGAACTACAAATTGTTGTTGATGGGCCATTTTAAAGCTATGGCTAAAGGCCGATCCCATTGGCCCATTGTTTGGCATTTTCATTTACTGGCCGAGCTTCGGTAAATTGAGATTACCAATGAGCCAACTACAATTACAATCAACAACAACAACAGCAACACAATGCGCATTGTTCCTGAAATGCTCTAAGTAAAGTCCGTTTTTGCTTCTCTCTTCTTCTCTTTTTTTTTTTGTGGTATCCCAACGCTCCCCTTTGGAGCGGTCTCGCATTCTTAAATAGCTTAAACGGAAGCATCTGAATCAGCTTTGTGCCTGGCCAACACTGAAAACTAATCCGAATGCCGCTCAATGCTGCAAATGACGTTTTTTCTTCAACCCTGCTCAGCCCTGTTCGAATAAAAGACGTTCGAGATTCTGTACTTTATTTTATTGCAAGTGCAAAAGGAATGCTACATTCAGATTGTTGTAGTCAAATCAAGCTCAAACCTCAGATGCTCTGAATTAATCCAGAGTCAAGTCAAGGTTAGACTAGTTGTCTAAGCAATGCAGGATACGAATATGAGTAAATGTATTCAATTATTCTAATAATTATTAATTAATTTTTTGATTTTGAATTATAAAATAATAAGTTATTATTATTTTTATAAGGTAAATGTATCACTAATGAAAATTCTCTCGAATAAATTAAATATTCTTTCGAACATTAGGTCATACCTATTTTATCCTATGCTGAAGCTTCCTTAGCCTACCTAACTTCAAACTGAACTAAAATATATTTAAACTTGATAATATAAAGGGTATTCCTTTAGTTAAAGCTCATGCATGAGCATTCAATATTTTTTGCTCACTTTTATATATATTCAATTCCAGAAACTTATTCAAACTACAAATATTAACTCTTAGATTTTCTTTCTTTTACTTGTTTTAGCTGGTCAACATTTGCTTGAACGCACTGAAGCTAACTAAAAAGAGACATCAAGGGTGACAGAGACAGAGACAGAGAGGGGACGAGTGAGTGAGTGAGTGAGATGCGTGTGTAGTGAAGCGACAAAGAGAGCTCAATAAAAACAAAAAAAAAAAAGGGCAAAAAACTAAATTCGATAAGAAACTGTCGCAGTCGAGTGCAGCGGCAAAAATTTGCCTTCTGTGTGCCAGAAAAGTGGCCAAAGTGCCGAGTAATATGTAATGGAGCCCCCTTTCGCCAGCGACGGCAACATGATGTGAAACATGGCAATCGAATCAGCCAAAGCCATTTAGAGTCATCAATAGGCGAGGTCGCGACCGAGACTGGGGTCCAGGTTCAGGTCCAGCGGGCAGAGGGTCAGACGCAGCGACAAATACGCAGCGGGACAAATGCACAGCATGGCAGCGAAATGGAGAACCAAAATCAACGGGAGCGGGAGCAGGAGCAGTAGTAGCAGCAGCAGCAGAGAGAGTAGCAGCAGCAGCAGCAGGAGCAGGAGTAGCAGCATCCGGCTGCCAGGTAAGTGGCACATAAAACAAAAGCTTGAACCAAAGGTCGTCAATCATTGGATTTTTTTTGTTCAGTGAAAGATAGAAGAAGAGAAAAACCTGAAAGAGAGAGAGAGTGTATTATAATTTTGTCATGAAATGTGTTACCGATATAAAATGAATTTATATGTATCTATATACTTATATATTAATATTTGTATGTAATGTATCTTGAATTCCAGACAATTGATTGCTGTCTGTCTGCCAGCTTTCATTAAAATTTAAAGCAGATCTTCCAAGCAAAATTGTTCGAGCTACAAACCCATGAATACAATATACATATATATATATATATATATATATATACATATATATATATATATATTTAAATATATGTATAATAAATATATTTATTGCATTAGCGAGTTTGTAGTCATTTGACATTGAAAAATATTAGCAGAATGTATTAAAACTTTTCTGTCTGGCTCTAGTCAAGCCGATGGCTGCTTTTATAGCTCAGCTAATAAAAATATTTTCATTTAGCAAATTCAATCATATATTAAGGATGCTATTAGAGAAACAATTTTGTCCTAAAACAATTGGCAAAGTCATATCAAGGTCAAATTGTCTACGATGTCTAAGCAGCATGCCTTAAAAGTTATTTAATCTTTAAAATTATTTGCATAGATTAGCTGATATAGAAAAATCGAAAACTAAAATAAATTTTAGAAGAAATAGATTGTCTCATAAGAGAATAATTACTACAACAATTTAATTTCTTATAATATTTAATATTTATAATATTTATTTTTATAATATTCAATTTCTTATAATAATATCAAGTTATCGGAAACAGTCGAGGGCATAAACAAGCCTTACTCTCAGCGAATATTTATTTCAAATTATATTTCCCATAATATACACAATACTTGCATTCAGCGCAGAGTATTCATTATTCTCCTTGTCGAAGCTAACAATTTATTTCCTTTCTGTATTTATTTCTTTTTAACTTTATCTTTGTCACCTACATTGTGTTCTCTCTCCCTCTCTATCTATCTCTCTCTCTCTCTCTCTCTCTCTGCCACACTCACACACAATTAATTTTTTTTCTTTGCAGCCTGGCAGCAGCTGCTTTGGCTCGTTTGCCTCACCTGCTTGGTTGGTTGGGTGTGGGCGGATGATTGGTCACAGAGCTGCGCCTCCAACTGCACCTGCAAATGGACCAATGGCAAAAAGTCAGCCATATGCAGCTCACTGCAGCTGACGAGCATACCAAACACGCTGAGCACTGAACTGCAGGTGCTGGTGCTCAATGATAATCATATACCATATCTGAATCGGGAGGAGTTCTCGGCATTGGGTCTGCTCAATCTGCAGCGCATTTATCTGAAGAAATCCGAGGTCCAATATATACACAAGGAAACTTTTCGCAATTTGAAAATACTCGTGGAAATCGATCTGTCGGACAACAAGCTGGAGATGCTCGACAAGGATACTTTCATGGGCAACGATAGACTACGCATACTCTATTTGAATGGCAATCCTCTCAAGCGCTTGTCCGCCTATCAGTTTCCCATATTGCCGCACTTGCGTACCCTGGACATGCACGACTGCCTGATCTCCTACATAGATCCCATGTCGCTGGCCAATCTCAATTTGCTCGAGTTTCTCAATCTCAAGAACAATCTGCTGGAGAGCCTCAGCGAATATGTGTTCCAGCATATGGGCAACCTGAAGACGCTCTCCCTGGAGGAGAATCCCTGGCAATGCAATTGCAAGCTGCGTAAGTTTCGCAACTGGTATGTGGGCAGTCGGCTGAGCTCGGTGAGCCTGGTGTGCAAAGGACCGCCGGCACAAAAGGATCGCACATGGGACAGTGTGGACGACGAGCTCTTTGGCTGTGCGCCGCGCGTGGAGATCTTCAACAACGAGGAGGCAACGAATATTGACATTGGCAGCAATACGACATTCAGCTGCCTGGTCTACGGTGATCCGCTGCCCGAGGTCAGTTGGGAGCTGAATGGCAAGATCTTGGACAATGACAATGTGCTCTTCGACACGGAGAGCATTACATCCGACAAGCTGTGGAGCAATCTGACCGTGTTCAATGTGAGCAGCCTAGATGCGGGCACCTATGCCTGCACGGGCAGCAACGTGATCGGATCCATGACCCAAAATATTAGCATCTACCTAAGCGAGATTGTGCAGCATGTGCTAGTGAAGACACCAGAGACATTTTGGTATTTCGGGCTCATCATGGGCATCTTCGGTACCGTCTTCTTGCTCATTGCCATCTCGTTCGTGGTCTGCCTGTGCAAGCGTACGACGCGCCAGCATCGACACGCCAACAAGGCGGGCGTTAAGTCCAGTGTGAGCTTCAATGATCAAGAGAAGAAGCTGCTGGACTCGAGTGTAACGACAACCACGAATGATCGTGGCGATAGCTATGGCATTGAGAACAACCCAAGCTCGATCAACAAGACGGACTCCACGCTGGGCTTCAATCAGATCGAGATTCATGCCGTGGAGAGTCATCGCGCAGGTTTGGCTCAGCAGCAGCAACAACAACAGCAGCAGCAGCAACAGGCGCTTGGCGCTGGCCAGGGTCAGCCTGGTCAGCACATGCGGCAGCAGCTGATGACCGTCAAGGATCCCACCTGTGGCCTGATCAGTGTGCCCACTTCAATGGCCGGCTATCAGCATCAGCATCAGCATCAGCTGCACTCGCACTCCCATTCGCACGGCCATGCCCAGCTGTCGGAGGAGTTTCCACTGAATGTGGGCGTCTTCCCACCACCGCCGGAGTTCTGCTCCAATATTGTGCCGAATCCCACCTTTGGCAACATATTCATACGCGTCTCCGTCACCCAGGACATGCTCGACGGCGCCGACCTCAACATGTATCCAGATCTGCTCAACATACCCAAGCGTCTGCAGGATGTCCAGTGTTCGGCGGATGCCAATGCTGCGGGCAGCAGCAGCAGCACAGCCAGCGATGGCCAAACTGTGGCACAATTTGCAACGTTGCCGCGGCACACCACCCGCCGTGGTATACTGAAAAAGGACTCGTCGCTGCAGCCGGGGGCAGCAGCTGGAGCAGCAACAGCTGCCACGAATCTCTATCCCCATGACGAGATCGTTACGTATAATCTGGAGACGGGCAACTATCATTGTGGCGGCGGGGGCAATGGAGAGATGGAGCTGCCGTTGCCACCGCCACCACCGCCGCCGGCTGTCACCGCCGTGGTGCAGTGCCATCATCCAACCGCAACGGCAGCGCCAACTATGTCCGCTGCGAATTGCGCCAGCTGTATCAACAATGCGCCCATATCCGCCTGCAGCACGCCGCCAATTGTGGAGGTGACTCCGTTGCGCGACAGCTCCGCCTATCCCAAATACGATAACATGGGACGCCGCATCACGGCCAGCGGCGGGCTGGGCAACTCGACGCTGTCGCTGCCAGATGAGAACGAGACGTTGTTCAGCGAAACAACGGCCGATGCCAACATGACAGAGGCGGAGACCACGGCCCAGGATCATCAGCATCAGCTGCAGCACCAGCATCAGCTGCAGCAGATGCTGCAAACGTCGGAGCCGGCGCCGGGCATGGAGAAGGGCAATGCAGGTGCTGGAGCCGGTGCCGGAGCTGGCGAGTTTGTTTCTCTCTAGTATTATGGCACACAGGTGTAAAGCGCGCCACCTGTCGGCCAATAGTCGTTCGTTGCCCGTTAGCTAGTGCAGCAGCTAGCGCCATCTGTCGGTCAATAGATTGTGCTGCAAAACCCAAAATAATCACAGCTCACAGCGCAAGCAAGCAAGCAAAGAATACGAAAATCTCCACTGTGGCAATCGTTTTGTTTCATATCAGCAAATTTCTTCTCAAGTAACATTTTAATATATATAAATAATACAACAAATAATAATATAATAGAAAACTTAACAATCTATTGACTGTCGCAGTGCCCCCTTTCAAAGCAGAATGCGCAAATGCGAATCCAAGAGCAATTTATTTAGAATCAAAAGAAATATGTCTAGAATATGAGTATGTTATGTTAGCAGCGTGCAGAAATCTAAAATTATTTTATTATAATTTATTTATTTTATTATAAGCAAAACAGAAAAAAAAAGAAAAGAAAACATGTAGTCTAAATAGATGTAAAAACGAAACACGTATAGAATCCATGGTAACCCATTCCTAAATTTAGATGCAATCCACTGAACAGCATTGCCATTAGCCCCAATCGCAGGCCAATTATCAAATCGAAAATTTCTCATTCACAGCTGATTGGAAAATGACGGGGCAAATGGCAATTGATGATTCGAAATGTTTCCAGTGGCATTTGTCATAAATCGAGCGTAGTTTGTTTCATTTGGTAAATTAAAGAATACTAGACCAAAACCTTTATTCTATAAGTTGTAAAAAATTGCTATGTATAATACATATAAACATATTTATATATATATATGAATCTAGTCAATATAAACGGTTAGAGATTTGTTTGCTCATTGTATAATCCACTATAGCCTCATTGACATACATACATATATATAAATATATATATATTTAAATATTAGAGTTCCCATACCCCAAGTATTATACCTGATAAACAAACATATACACATACTATATATAATAAACTATTTTCTAAATATACGTACATATATACATATATACCTTTTTAGCCATGGCAAAGCAAACGTATATATATTATATATTTTTTAATTTACCTTCTTTTATTTTGTGTACATAGTAGACGAATTTTTAGAATTTTTTTAAGATATACAAAAAATATATGCATGTATATTTATTGATTTTAAATGCGCTCAGCTCAATATGAAAACGATAGTTGCCAAAAAGAAAATGTTTTAAAGCTCTGTGTTAAATGTTAATGCTTTTAACAATTCATCATCAGCACATTTAGATAAAAATCCATATACACACACATATATATACATAACTAAACTTAGTTTCTAGCTCTTCCGAAATAAAATAAATAATAAATAAATAAATAAAAATAAAATCAGATACAAATTAAAAAAAGCCAAAAACAATATTTGAACTTGTTTAATTTTGTTTTTATTTTTTAAATCATATTTTCAAATCATATTTTTGTAAAAAAAAAAAAAAAAAAAATGTGAGCCATTCGGATTACACTATGCAACAAGCTTTTGTGTTTGATTTTACACTTTTTTTTGGGGTTGATTGAAAACGCAAAACAAATTTTACGATTTTAGAGAGGCTTTTACATATGTCAGCTGAAAGCTGAAAGATTCAAATTCACTAAAGCCATAGAAATTACTAATACATGCCAAAGAATCAAGTTAAAATAACCGCCAAATATGCTCACATATATTCTCTTATAAAAAGGCTAAAAACTAAATGCTAAAATAGCTAAAAATGTCTAATTTTCGAATTTCGTTATTTGATCGACTTCAAACAGCGAGTTTTTATGCAATTTTAAGGCATTTTGACTATTGCATGATATTTTTAAATTTATTTTATCTGT
This sequence comes from Drosophila borborema, assembly GCA_030914335.1. Taxonomy (NCBI): domain Eukaryota; kingdom Metazoa; phylum Arthropoda; class Insecta; order Diptera; family Drosophilidae; genus Drosophila; species Drosophila borborema. The sequence continues at coordinate 7,516,760 of JAUESP010000306.1, read as the reverse complement.
TTTTAATACACTTTTAAAAACATATATTGTATATAGATAGATGTATAAAAAATCATAAAAATATTAAATCCAAACTAGTTGAAAACTAAAAAAATTTTACTAACTCTAATGGAATATGCATGGGTGTAAATTATATTATATATGTATAAGACATATACTATATATATATATATAGAGTAGAAATCTGAAACTAAAAAAAAAAGCAGCAGAATAAATTTTGGTGTAGAATGTTCACAACTCGAGCTTGATAAAGTATATGTAAATTATAAATTTAATAACTAAATGAACAATTATCCAAATAAGATTAAAAAAAAAAAAAAAACAAGCAGCTGAATGCCAGATACATATATCTGTATATATATAACTATATCTGTATGTATATTTATATAGTGCAACTGTTGTTTAAATATGTAAAGGTATTTGTAAGGCGGATTTACTTACTCCAATTAAGCAAATGCAAATAATAAAAAAATATATATATAATATTGCAATCGGACTAACCGACTGCATAATATTCGCTTAAGATGAGCTAGATACATATACGAAAAAATATATTTTCCGTTTGATGAGAGTCTCTGAGAATCTCTCCTCCTCCATGGTGTACTGTGAACTAATTAAGCAAATTAATGATGCTAATACATATTCATATATAATTTTCACGCTTACCAAGAAATCATATGTCTTATATCTACTACATTATATATTAGTCAATGTGTAAGGAAATTCAACTCAAATTTTGAATCAGTCTCCAGAATTTGAATTCAAAAGCCAGACTACTTTCTTCAATATCCTAAGCGAGTATTGAAATTAAGAAAAAACAAATAGATTTAGTAAATAATAGAAGGTAATACACATAATATGCAAACAAATATTTAAACCGCTCCGACATCCACATACACACACACACTCACATCACGACACTTTCCCATTTTTTGGTATTTTGTGAGCGAAACGCTCAAAGGGATTTTTTGATTTTTGTTGAGAAAAACAATTGCACATTAAAAAAAAAATTTAAAAAAAAAAAGAAAAATGAAATTATAACATAATGAATAAGTAATAAAAATTATAGCGATAAATGTCAGTATATAGCGAATTTCTACCTTCTCATAGATGCTCCAAAACGTAGACATATACATAAAGTGCATATAAAAGCATATATATTTATATATAGCTGATGCACGTATATATAGTATTAAGCTCTGTGTATAGTTGAGAAATTTAATTAATTTTAAATACATATATATGAATAGTATATAGTATTTCGTTTTTGCTTAACATTGTTGTTGTGGCTATATAAGGCATGGAACTGATATTTAGCTTTTGGTTCACATCACACACAAAACTCATTTATTTACTATTTCTACTTGCATGACTATGTATATAGTATATATAAATATATGTTATATACACATATAGCTGAGCTGTTTATAAAAGCAAAGATTTGTATTTTCCCTACCCGTTCCTTGAAATCGTTTCAACTAATTAAAAAGTGTTGCTAACCACCAGAATGCAAACAGCACAGTCAAACACAGCTAAACTCCGTAAACGTCAACATTCAAATAAAACACACACACACACACACACACATAGACATACAGAGAGGCATTGCGTATGCTACAAATATAGTTTTAATTACGTTCTTAGTTCGCTCAGCATGCATACATATATACATATATAGCAAAATACCCTTCTATATAGTCAAATGGAATCAGCTGAACAACACAATGCGTATACGAGCACATTGAAGGCCAATGAGCTGCAAACTAGAGATGAGCGAGTGTCGTGTGCGAATAATTAAAACAGACACGAGCACGAGCACGAGCACAAGGACGAGGAATGAAAAGCAAGCTTAGAGCAGAGCAGAGTAAAATATGAATTGCAAAAATGGCTAGAAGTGGAAATATCAGTTTACTATCATATTTTTTATTTATTTAAGGTGTCTGTCGTAAATATAAAAATTTATATATATATAAATAGGTGAAAAATATAAAAAGAATTTGTTAAAATTTTTGTCTTTTTTAAATATTTTATTTTATTTATGTATTTCTTAAGTATATAAATTAATACTGTTGAATATTTAGAAATATATATTTTATTGAGTATATATTTTACTTATAGCTTTTGCATTTATGCTTTTTCTAGACTTTATTAGGAAAACAAACAATATTTTATATGATATTCTAACATTCTTTAGATTAAAAAAAAAGCTAAGATCCTTTAGGATTTTATTGTACATTATTTCATGCAGCAATCCTACAATTTCGTTTAGTTCACTTTAGAAATATTTCAAATTTGTATTACAAATCGTATTCCACCACTCTCTCATCTCAGTCCTGTGCCACATGTCACGCTGCCCGCTCGTCTCTAGGGCACACCCTGAACCCCCACGTCGCATGCAATTACACAAACAAAACGCAAACATGCAGCATGCAGAATGCAACAGAAAGGAAAATGAATTACAAAAATAAAAATAACAATGAAAAATGATGAACAAGGAAATAAGAGGAAATTCAACTTGCAGCTAATAAATAAATTCAAATTGCAAATTGTAGTGCAACATTTTTACCTTTTCAAATGTCGCTCGATGCTCGAATTACGTAAATGAAAAGGGAAAAACAACAAAATGAAAAAAAAATTTTATATTTCAACTCCAAATTCTAACAAAATTACAAAATATGAATGCATTTAAACATTAGACACGACTTCAAATATTTTGATCACATTAAAAAAATAAAAAAAATTAAGTAAAAATATAAAAATCAAAACTCGATTCACACACATAGAGAGAACATGACAAAATATTGCCAAAAAGAAAAAGAAAAAGAAGGAAACATATATATAAATAAATATATCTATATAAATCAATATATGTATGTAAATGTATGTATGTATAACTCACATACATCAAGATAGCATTATTCTTTGGTATAGATTGTCAAGCTTTACTACACACTATATTAACATAGACGGAATAAATATAATAATAATATAATAACAATGAACACGAACGGAAATATGAAATAAATTGAATAAAAACTAAATTACATGTGTGTTTACTCTTATTCACTTTTGATTGCTGATTGTTGGCTGCAGCAGGCGCCAATGTTCGACTGTAAAGTAAAGTAAGTAGAAAATGAAATAAGAATGTGTTTTCATCTTAATAATATAAGTTATCATTGCCATTGTTATTTAAATTAGCATCATTTTAATAATCATAATCATTTATCCTTTCATTTTCATTAATATTTACATTAGCATTATCATGAACATTATACCTGTCTTCAGCATTGGCATTATTATTTATTACCATTACTATCTATACTATAACAATGTTATCTATACTATAACAATAATGTGCAGGATTATTGTGATCAACATCGTTATCATTATTATTATCATTATCATTGGCATTCTTTTATTAATACCACTTACATTGTCATTATCCATATCATATATATCATCAATATTATCCATTATTATCATCAATATAGTTTACATGAATATTATAATTCTCATTAGCATTAGCATTACCAATGTTAATAACATTTTTTTTAGACTGTCATTCAACCTAGGTCCATTATCCATATTATCATTGTCATTATCATTATCACTATTATTCATATTACTCTCGGATATAATTTCCTACAAACTCATTATTCCAATAGTTTACCCTAGCTCACAACTCGATGGGTATCTCACATAACTGAATAGCAGTAACAATTTATAGTCTCTGTGGAGTATGTTCTGGTAATGAATCTAGATAACTCGTACCACCAAAGAATCTTCCCGTAATCAAAGCAGCTCTTAACAAGGCGCACATTGCGTATACGCAATAAATTTGAGTTAAATTTAAATTTAAAACATATTTTATGGCTTTAGAATACAAAACCGGAATGAAATTAAGCAGTAAGCAACTTAAAATTATGATTAAATTATGATATATGTGTGTTGTATAGGCATTAGGTGGGCATGCTCTTATTTATTTCGCGCCTGAGTAGAGTACTTAAAGGAGAGACTCGCCTCAGTAGAGTGCTTAAAGGAAAGTCTTTCTGGTAATTCGAGGCGGAGTCCTTTATGTAATTACGTCTGTGGCGAGCTGTGCAATTCGAGTCTAACAAATTGCGACCTCGACTGACTTTTGGTAATAGTCGAGCCTCTGTACGGTTAAAGGCCGTCAATTGCCTGCCTGTTTAATATCCTGTGAGGAAAACGCAGGCATTTCCACAAATCTTCCGTTTGCATATGCATGTGTTGCTCATCACTTGATTTGGTAAACAGGATATGCTTAGCAGCTGAGCAGCTGAGCAGCTGAGCAGCTGAGTGGGCAAATCAATTTCAGTTTTTGTCGTCTCTGTTAGTCTTTCAAATGGTGCTTGCAACTGGCGACTTCCTGTGCCGTGCATATCCTTTGCATAGCCATGCATATCCTTGGTCTAATCTGCATAATTTGGTTGAGCAAAGCGCATCCTTTTTCCGACTGTCCTCACTTGTTGATCAAACTCAAACAGCCAGCAAGCAAGTGTGTTGAAATTTCCGTTCGATACGTATTTGGACAACGATTTCAAGGATTTCAAGCATTTCGCCCCCACTTGGATGCCTAATCTCCGGCGTTACCATGTGGCGCAGACATCAAATGTGGCAATAATGAGACAGGCGAGAGAACGCGCAACTAAGAAGCGCATAGAAAGGCGTGAGCAGCGAACGAGTAATAACATTTTCATTTTAATGCACTCAAAACACATTTAGTCAAAGTTGTGAGCAGCTGCCTCCAGCATCCGGTGTTGCTGCAGGAGCTGATGTCGCCGCTGCCGTTGCCGTTGCTGCTGCTGCTGCTGCTGCTGCTGCTACTGCTGTGGTGACTGCGGTAAAGTCAAACCACCAAGTCAGTCAGAGCAGGATATACCTAAACACACAAACACACACACACATACACACGCATGCACTCACATACACCCCCATCCACACAGATGTAGCCCATCAATGCCTTGGCTTCATTTGCGCTAGCTGCGCTTCCTCTAGAGATTCTCGACGCATTGAGCACGTACCGTTTGCAACCACAAAAACCTATATGTGCACGCCCACATAGGCAAACCCAGCCATACACACAATCTGCTCCCGCACCTTTCCATTTTTGCCAGCAGCTACCCCGTTTTCCATTTACATTACGAATGTAACATTCATTTTTGACAAGCATAATTTGCGGTTGGTGCCGCAACAGGAGCAGTTGCTGGCAACTCGGGGACTTGGAGTTGGACTTGGATTCAGTTAGAGCTAAGGGGAGCGACTGGGAGCGGGTACTCGTAACATTTGGCTTATTTACAGCTAGCAGCGAGCGGGCACTTTTCTAATGCAAAAATGATGCACTGCACCGCACGGAGCAGCCAACAGCCAGCAGCCAACAGCTAGCAGGCAGCGAATGTGGCCAAAACATGCACTTGCTGTAGCTACAACAGTCAGGAGCTGCGACTGAGGCTGTGACTGAGCCTGTGACTGTGCCTGACCTGGCCGCAATGGCAATGAAATTTTGGAAACCAATATTTGAAAGAGCGGGCGGTGCTGGCGGTGCAGCTGAAGGCGCCTGCCAAGAGCATGCAGCAATCCAAGAGCTGCAGACGAGGGAGGCCGGCAACAATGAAGAGGCAGCAAAATAAATCTGTTTGCCAAACAGTTATTGCTCCTGTTACATTGCGACGCCCCAAAGCAGCAGCAGTGCAAGAGGAAGATGCAGCATCTCGTTCTGGCTATATAGTATGCCCCTATACTTGGCAAGCGCTCAATAATTGCCAATGTCCACACTTGGCGAAAAGGAAACTTAGTTAATCAAATTATATTTTTAAGAGTGCGCAAGAAATTCGAATTAGTAAAAATTGTTATTGCAATTTTGGATTGAATAACTTTTTGTACTTGCCCAAAAAGTTCGAAAAAAAAAACTTAAAACAATGTAATTAATATTTAAAGACTATATACAAAACCAAAAACAGTTCAGAACTTTAATCGAGAGGCTTCATATCTCTTTTTTTTTTATATTACTCTTTTTTTACAAGTTTACTAGCAATTACTGATAATGTTAGCTCAAATTTAATTTAATAAAAATAATACAATGTTTTTATCCAAATATAGTTTTTATAGATTTAAAACAAAATTTGGTATAGGTAAATTTATTTCTAAATTCCAATATTTATTAAATTGTTTAATAAAACTAAATATCAGTAATTCCTCCTACATTTTTCAATCAAAAGATAACTTTAAAATTGTTCAATTTAACTTTCTTTTGCCTATTTACGAAATTAATTTTTATTAATTAAATATCATTTTAATATCAAATAAATTAGAACAAACATTAAATTATATATACCTAATTCCTTAAACAATTTAATATAAATAAATTTAATTGACTACTAATTAAGCTTCAGGCAGCTGCTCATGATATTATACAAAATCCAAAATATACAATATGAACCAGTTTAGCTCAAAGCTAGTTTTAATACCCACATAAATAAACCGATATGAATTGCCTCCACTGAAAACAAGCCCTCTAAAGTTTCCATAAAAATTCCCGATTCAATCACTTTACTTAACTAATTTGTGAAACATTGTGATAGTAGAAATATAACGAAATTTATCTTAACTTCAGCTAATATTCAATTCAATTCAATTCAATCTATATGCAATTTCAATTCATTATTTAATGTTCGCTCAGTGTAGAGTGACAGCCGCATGGCCTTTGTATCTAACTCCCTTTCTCTGTCACTCTGTATGACGCCATCTCGCTTTTTTCTGCTTGTGCGTCACTCTTTTGCCTGCTCCGTTTAGGTCTCAGGTGCAGCTAGGATTTCTATAAATTCCATTTAAGCGATTATGCAAGTCGTTACGAGCCGAAAGCTGCCTGCAGCTCGAAGATCAACAAAATGAAATGCAATACGTTATAACTGACAGTCCTAACGGTCCCTCCCCATCAGCCTTTCTCTCTCTTTCTATTTCTATTACTCTCTCTCACTGTCTCTCTTTCAGTATCGCTATCCCACTCGAGACACGTGGATGGCTGCATGCTCCAGGCTCAGTTTTGTTTTCGTTTTCGAATCAATATGCCCTTAGCTTATGCTTAAAGGTGCATTCAGAGCTCATCCCCGATTGAGCATTGATTAAAGTGTTTCGCTTGCAAATTTATGTGGCAAATATTAACCCAATGGCTCCCCAAGGAACACTCCAGCAGCAAAAGCAGAGGCAAAAAACCAACAAAAAAACTTTGCCCATGCTAAAAAAAAAACAAAACAAACAGAAAATCAACGTTAGAATATTGCAAGCGAGCTTAACCGGCTGTTATAATACTCTATCAGGCCAAAAGAAATCTGAATACTTTTCACTAGATGAAAGAAAGTGAAATTATTCACCATACTACATATACTTTACTATAATATATACTATCAAAATCAAAATTAAATTACAAAAAAATTATATCAGTTGAAAATTGTTTTAGTGAAATTTCGGCTATATTAAAATGAGCTTCTCTTTAATATCCTGTAATTCAGTAATGTTAGTTGTATTCTGATATTCCAAATGTATATATCTCATTATTCCGATTCCAATTCCATATAATCCATACATACTTTCTCTCACGTTCTACACAAACCAATAAAAATGGCGCGTCGAGTAGGCTCCTCTAATTTTTTTTTTTTTTTTTTTTTTTTTTTTTTTTTTTTGTAACAGTTTTTGGTATTTTTTGGAATACAAATTATGTTCGTAATGTCCATTCATTGACATGTTGGCCCGTGTAACAGCAGGTACACTCTCATCTTGTATAACAACATCGTCTCGCATGTATTTATGCCCGAAATAGGGGTCGACTGAGAATGGGACTGAGCAGGTCCCCACTTAGTTTGACCTTTATGCATGGGTTTAAATGTGGCAAGTTTTTTTATGTTCTTCTTCTTCTTTTTGGGCTCTGCCCATCGTTTGCCATGAATATATGAGAGCAGTTCTATTTATTTGATTTTTCATGATGCTAAAAGTTGCTCAGAACTGTCAAAATTTTGTCAATTGTTTATGGCAACAACTTAACCAGAAAAGTAACAACAAAAGTAATAATAAGTGAGGGTTTCACAGTTTGCTAGAGCTCTAGCTGACTAATAGAGCTTATATATAGAGCTTATATATATATACATATATGTATATATGATGTGAAGGTAAATTTGAAGATATAATAATTTAGAGCTCTGATGAAGCCAGAAACAAGTTTTGGTCTTTAAAAGAAAATATCTAAAAGAAACTCAGAAATTGGTAAACGTAAACTTTTATGATCATATTTATGTACATAGAGAAATATACATAAGTATAAACAAAATATATGAATATATCAATAAACATCAAACATTTTTATGAGATTTTGTTGCTAAGTTCAATAAATGAATCATATAATTCTTTATACATATATCATCAGAAATAAAATATAAAATAAAATATATATTTATATATATGCAGTTTTGTTAAATCATGCAAAATGTATCTAAAATATGTAATATATATGTGCATTTATACACGCATATGACAATTGACAATATTTGTATGTCCGTTTGTATATGTATGTACTTTTAATATATTATCATAATCAATGATGAGCAAACCAAACGACACCGCATTGACACACAATTAAGAGAGCCGACTAAGAGCTGCTGGCGTAGCACGCAGCAAAGAGCGTGCGAGCGAGTGTGCGGGCGAGCGGGACAGAGCTATAAAATGAGCGTAAGTGGCGTCAACATCTGACTGACATGGGCGAAGTGTGGCGATTGCGGCGAATTCATTTTCAGTCAGTTTGCCGACGACGCATCGAGTTTGATGTTTTTTCCTAGTGCAGCCAAAACTAAAATAAAATATTTAACAATATTGTAAGAAAATTTAATTAAATTCGTAATTGTTGAGTATGAGTTGATAAAGCAGGCGTAGCAAAAGCTGTTAAACTGCGTGAGCTGAAAATCATCGGAAAACCATCAAAAAAAGATTGGTAAAGCAAATTATAATCGCTTCGTCTGCATACATGTACGTATGTGTGTGTATACATGTGTGTAGGTAAGTGTACGCATATACAAAATGTGCAGGGCTTACGTACAAAATGCATATACGACGCGGTTGTACAAATTTCCTGCACTTAACAAATTTATGTCTTTTCTTATATCGTTTGCACATTTTACAGTTGCACGTACCACAACAACAACAAGAGCAGCAACAGCAGCAGAGTGGCAACCACAAGCACAACAACAACAAGAGCAGAAAAATCACCCGAGAGAAAACAATGCAGAACGCGCCATAAGCGTAAAAGCAAAGCGGAATCAACAACAAAACAAATGTAAAAGAAGATTTTACCAATAAAAAATACATACATAGAGAGAGAGAGGGAGACACACACACAAAACACAGTTATATATGTGCATGCATGTGAATTGACATGCAACGTTAATAAATGCAAAGTCCTGGTGAGTTCCATTCACATTTACCTTTAACTAATATCCCCTTCGACTCTCCCTCCCCTCCTTTTGCGCACTCTTCGTCTAGCTGGCAGCGAATTGAAAAGCTCGTCGCAGCTCAATTTTGCACAAGTGCAAAATTATTACTGGAATTATGCTCACATGTTGGAGATAATTTCCCTATATTTATGCCCAGGCACTTGCTGTTCGAGTGTTTGCAAATTGACCTAGCTGGCTGGCAGCTACATACAGACGTACATATATACAAAATAATAAGAGGATTGTAAAAGTGAATGTTTAAAGGCAATTGTTAATATTTTTTATTTATATTTAGTATTATTATTAATTTAATTATCCTCATTACGAAAATAAAACGATCAATGCTATTAATTTATTGTTGAAAATTTAGTTGTTTAGGAAGTTATATATAACTAAGTTCTATAATTATTTCTGCGATGCAATTTGATATATAATTGTATTCAATCCTGAATATATGTATATGTTCCTTAACAACTCTAGGTTTTCAATATAAAAATATTTGTATTAATTATACGAAAAATGAAGTTCTATATATAAGAAAAGCTAGGATACAATAATATCATACCTGTATATAATATTTATAATGGAAAATAATTCCTAAAGATAAAATAAGCTAGTAGATCTTTATCATAAAGGTACTATCTATTATTTATACGAAGAAAAAAGATAAGATTATTTCAAGAATCCATCCCTCGTCTATATCATAAATGTACATATATATATTCTTATAAATGAATACTTTCTTTTTATTATATAATATCTCAACTTATCCACATCAATTTAATCGACAGTTCATCACAAATCGCAGATGGATAGCAGCGACGACGACGACAGCACCAAGTCAATACCGCGTCCCGTCTATGAGGCGACCTCGGCCATTGATAGTCCGCCTCCGACTCTGTGGACGGGCCCAGCTGGCCAGGAGCGGGACACGTTACCCAATAAGCGATTAAAGTATGTGGTCAGCTCTCCTCCGGATTTGGCCAATGGCAGCAGCTCCTCCAACTCGAGCGCCTGGAAGGAGACTGCCGCCGCGGCTGGTTGTCATGCGTCGCTTACAATGAAGCTGACCAAGGTGGCGACACATCAGGGCGAAGCGAAGCCCGCCAGCACATCGACGCCCAAGCAGGAGGTGAAGGTGCGCGTGCCAAAGGAAATGATTGCATTGCAGCGCTCCCACAACGAATCCCAGGTGCTCACGGGATACGTCTCCGACAGCGCTAGGATGAAGCGTCGCAAATCGCGCGCCATTGCCGAGTATCTAATCAAGAAATCTACATCGGGTGGCAGCAGCCTGTCCAGCACGCTGCCCAGTACGGCAACCAGCACTGAAGCTGGCGTTAAGGCGAAACTGAAGCGCAGCAAGAGCATTCCTGCTCCCATGTGGGACTCTCTAGAGGAATGGCAACAAGCAATGCCCAGTAATAAAACGAAGAAGAGACGCAACTACTCGGTGGCCTGCGATCAAGGCGAAGAACCGTTGGCTGATCTTAGCGCCAATGAAGAGACAGAGGTAGAGAGCAACAGCAGCAGCCGAACGCGATTTCGTTCCCGCAGCAAGACCGTCTCGCTGAGCAGCGGCCATCAGCGATTGGAACTTCATAGAGTCGACATATTGGATCCGGCAGAGGCGGAAGCAGATACGGATGGTGGAGAGTGGCGCACCAGTTCTACAGTGGATACAGATCCTAGTATATCTATCTACTCGGATGCCACAGATGAGACAAAGAATACGGGATCTGGGGGCAGCAGCGATGCGCGCGAAGAGCTGCAGAAAAGACTCGATGAAATTTGGCAGCCACCGCCAAGGGTAATTTATCATCTATTATACATAGAAGCAACTCTTTATGATACGCTTTCCTATCCCAATTCCAGGATAACTGGGATCCCTTCTGCTGGAAGTGCCGCGAGTGCGGCTCTCTGATGCCTTGCTCCAAATGTCAGCGCTCCTTCCACGCCTACTGCGTGCGGCCTGCATCGACGAAATTCGACAACAACTGGAAATGTCCCGAATGTTTGCTCATCGAAAATGCACCCAAACGGTAAATGTTCTGGTATATTCATATAATTCGATACCAATTCATTAATATTCCATTATTTGTATGCAATTTAAAGGCCACGTCGCAATGATGTATCCGTGGATCTGCTCAGTCAGCTGCTCGCTTATGCGCTGGAGCGAATGAGACTTGTGCGCGGGGTGAGTGATTAGACAGACACATACATATACATATGCACATATTTGTATGTACAGCTTACATACATACATACATACATACATAGAAATATGAACATGCATATTTACTCGCTTTCCGTTACCGATCGACCATTTTCATTATCTTTGCTCTGCCTTCGTTTCGCATTCGTTCGTTTTGTCATTTTGAAAAAACAACACGCGAAATATTTACGCGCACACAACGTCACTTACATAAAGAGCCGTTCACTTACGCAAACACACACACACGCACACGCACACGCACATGCACTTGTGTGTGTGCATGTAGTTTTCAGTTGGGCGCTCTCTTTGCTGCTGGCTTTCCTTCGCTCTCTGCCTTTCTCTCTCTCTCTCTCTCTCTCTCTCTCTCTTTCTCTCTCTCCCTCGTTAAGTAAACGTGTAGACACCTGAATTGTCTTCGTACTCGTTCTCGTTGCTTTTGCTGGGTTTTTATATAGTTTTTACCTGAGTAGGCAGCATTTCCCATTTCCCCTCTGCTGCTGCTGTGATATGGTCTCTATCAATATAAAATATATTTGCATAGGAAATGTAATGATAAATTCAGGAATTTATATTTAGCAATAAATTAAAAGTGCCATAATTTATTGTTATAAATTAATAGTGAAATAATGTAATACACAACGTAATGCATGGAAATTTGTGAACATTCTTTGAAAATCACGTATGTACATTTCCAATTAGATTTTAATTTGTATTGAAATGCCAACATTCCAGTCAGCGTTAAAAACATTTCTAATATAATTTATATAACCAATATATATGTATGTATTTAATTAATTTCACGTCATATTTCTAAATTCAAATTTGTAAACAAAGTTGTAAACTGTAATAATTTCGACATTAATATTTTGCACATTTCTAAACAACTTTATTAAGGCTCAGGATTATAATTTGGAGCATTTATATTGTAGTTGTTGATGGGCGCAATATTATGCTTGAACATGAAACAGAGACTCCCGAACAAAAACACTCCATAAAGTGGCAAATTAATGCTGTGCTCCCCCCATCACCCATTGGGCTGCCTTTGTGGCATAAAATGTGCGAGAAATGAATTAATTAATTTAATGTCTGAGCTGTTAGCTAGCAATGAGCGTTAAAAACAATTACAAAGTGTAAACCGCAGACAAATTAACTTACATACATACATACATACATATCAGCTGATGTAATGAACGAGCATAAATGTACATGCATGTATATACATATGTACGTGTGTGTGCGAATGGCAGCAGGAAGCAACAGAAATGAAGGCAAATCAAAGAAGCAGAGAAATAGGCACAAAAGAATTCAGCAGCAGCAGAGGTTGTAGTGCGGCGACGTCAATGGCGCAATATTTTATTGTCTGGGATTGCCGCCTCAGCTACGTTTGCTGTGTAATTTGAGGTTAGTTACGCTCGCATACGCACACACACACACACACACACATAAGCATTGGAGTGCGAGCGCACATACTGGCGTTTGCCTGGCTGTGCTCTGCTTTGCCTGTGGTTGTTGCTGTTCTTGTTACTTTTGCTGCTCGCTCTTCGCTTGTCAAACTTGTTTGTTTACAATAGAAATTGCGCCACTCTCTTCGCCGCGACTCTCTTAGACGGCGAATTGCTGCTCAGCTGTCTAGCTACTGTTGATGCTGCTGCACCAATGAGGTTCATAATTTTACCACAATTTTTTTTTTTAGCTTCACAGCAACGTAAATTAAATAATTATTAAAAAATAAAATTAAAAGAAAAATGAAACCAAATTTAAAGTATGGATTTTTATAATTTGTATCCATCTCTCTGTAGGTTCACAAATTGCGTGCACCACAGGATGTGCTGCCGGATTGCTATAGCAAATACTTTGCCAATCCGGTTAGCTTTGAAACTTTAGCGGAACGCATAAAAAATCACGCCTTTCACAGCGCCGACGAGTTTCTCAGCGAGGTAAAGTGGATACAGCACAATGCGCTTATTCTAGATTACGGAGGTAAGTGGCATCAATTGCAGTAATTTAATAAAGTATAATTCATTCATTGCATTCTTCGACAGATGTCAAAGTGGAGCAAGCTTCTAAGGCAATTGTGAAGGTATGTCGACAGGAGGCCAATGAGATAGATACCTGCGCCGAGTGCTATTTGAATGCCAACTCCAGTGACGAGTGGTTCGTTAAGGTCTGCACCCATCCCCATTTGTTGCTGTGGGCGAAGCTAAAAGGGTTTCCCTACTGGCCGGCCAAGGCTATGGGATGCGGTCCTAATGCCGTGGTGAATGTACGGTTCTTTGGTAAACACGATCGCGCCAATGTGCCCATCAAGGATTGTTTTTTGTATTCCGCACAAGATCCCAATACGCAGACGAGTCGAAGATCCGCACGCGATCTGGCCGAGTGCATCCGGGAGGTGGAGGTGCATATTGAGCACATAAAGAATAAAATTGGCAGCTTTAACTATGCGCCATATCGATTGCCCTACGATCCGCAGGAGGAACAACAGCAACTGGAGCAAATGATGCCGGGCGTCAATGATGTCATCGACAGGCAGTTGGCGCCTGCCGATAAGGCGCCGCTCCAGTTCCTCATACGCAAAACAGCCGGTGACAAATTATCGATTGTCAAAAAGACGAAGGCCACCGAATCGGGCAATGAATCAGATCAGTCAGGCAGTCCCGCTAAGAAACCCAACCACGATGCTGAATCCCCGTCGCCGCAGTTGAGTAGCGAGTACTCGAAACCGAAGAGCAGCAACTATGAAGTGATACCCCGAGCTGGCGATGCTCTAAAAGAATCTCGTGGCTGTACTGTGGTTCTCAAGCGCAAATCCCTGGAGTCCTGCAAGACTTTAGTCAAACTTTCTTTAACTCAAGGCGCTGATCTGTTACCCATTAATAAGCGAAAACACTCTCAGAGCGATGCCAGCAGTGAGGCGAGCCAACAGGAATCCAATTCAGAGCAGAGGCGACGGGCAAAGCACGCCCGCAAAACCGCAGCAGCTGAGCTCCAAGACGATGAGGAACAGGAGGAGGATGAGGAGCAACAAGAACCAACTGAACAGAAAACGGAACTGCTCAATGTAGACAGCGAATCAGCAACTCCAGCTACAACGGGCTCAACTGAAGCAAGTCCAGGTGTTGAGTCGGTGGTTGAACTGGTGCGCAGACGGCAAGGCGTAACCATAACCAAGATACCCAGAGATCAACAACAGCAGCAGCAGCAGCAACAACAGATTCAACAACAATTACAGCAACAACAACAGATTCAACAACAATTACAGCAACAACAACAGATTCAACAACAATTACAGCAACAACAACAGATTCAACAACAATTACAGCAACAACAACAGGTCCAGCAGCAGCAGCAGCAACAGCAACCTCAGCAGCAGCAATCACAACCACAGCAGCAGAAGCAGCCTCAAATACAGCCGATTCCTGGCGCCAAGTCGAATGAGCCAGCAGCTATCAATGAGACGGAAGCCAGACAGCGTGCTGTGGAGCGGCAGCAGCAGCAGCTCATTAGCAAGGTTGTGCCCTTTGTGGAAATAAAAAAAGAAGTTCTCTCTGAGCCTGAGGATAATGACGAGACGCCCCCTGCAGCTGCAACTGCAACTGCAGCGCCGGCCTTGCCCGTGGCGGAGGAAAAGCAGCAGGTAGCCATAGCACAGCCTGTGCCAGAGATAAACCCTCCGGCTGCAGCAGCACCATCAGAGCAGCCCGAAGCACCAATAGCTGCGGCAAGCACTGAACCATTTAAGATCAAGGAGGAGGTGGTCAGTGATGAGGAAATGGAATCGGATCAGAATAATCCTGTAATGCTGCCCAGCCGAGAAGCGCAGGCTACCGCAATGAACTCTGTTGATGCCTCGCCCCCTCAAAATGTAATTGCAACCACGTCCGACACTTTTGTGCGCTTTGTGGGCGATACTACCATACAGCGCTTGAGCCAAAAGCAAACGACAAAAATCCCCGATGCAGCGACAGCGACAGCGACGACGACGGTGGCGACGGTGACATCAGTAACTAAGCGTGGATCGATGCGAGGCGTGCCGCATGGTCCGTTACCCGCCTCAGCTCAATCACCCACCTCAACACCACCACCGGCACCGCCATCACCCACTCCGTCAGCCATGGCCAGCAACACCCAACGACCTGCCGCACAAACCTCGCCTAAGATGCAACAGCCAGTGGGTCAACAGCTACGCGTGAAGAGCGACAAATCTCTGAATGAGCCAACACTACAGACTGTGCTAACTTTGCCAGTTGCCACGCCCACCTCAAGTCTGCTTAAGTCCAACATGGTGGTCATACCCATGGAACCGCGCAACACCAACGGAGGCGGCGGCGGCAGCAGCATAGGCAACAACGACAAGGGCGGTGGCGGCTGCAATCTCAATAATTCCAGCCTGATGAGCATACCAGTGCCACCGCTGAGAGCCGTCTCCAAGAATACACTGCAAACCTCAAATGTAATGACATCGATCACAGCGGTGCCTATTCCAGCATCTGTGTCTACATTTCCTAGTAGCTCGTTGCCTCCGCCACCGCTAGCAGGGCTAACCACAGCGACAACAGCCACGATTCGGCCCGTGGGCAGTGGCGTAGAGTCGGGTGGGTTGCTGGCCAGCGCTCTGAATGGTCTACCCAGTGATACCTTGGTTACTGAATCCACGCCGTCGGAACCCATCACACCCGGCCTGGCAAGCGCATTAAGTGAGCTGCTGCTGCGTCCTGGTCCGCCCAAGCTGACGATGCGTCCCAGCGGCCCACTGCAGTCAGATGGCTCCAACTTGTATCCAGCACAGTCTGGACCACTCTCCACCAAACTAAAGGAGAATGCGCACAAGGTGAGCTACTAGTGCATCAATCACACACTCAACTAATTTGCAATATACAACTAAACTTAACTCGCATTTAATTCCATGTAGATTACGGACTACTTCATCTCGGTCATAGAGGACACGCTGAGCGATCTGGCAGGAGGCGAGCCCAGTGTGCTGCAAGCCAAGATTGCTGGCCTGACACTGGAGAACGAACGCATGAAGCAGCACTACGAACGGCAAATCGCTGACTTGCAACGTTCCACCGAGCTGATGATCTCTGAAATGCGCAAGACCATAGAGCAGGAGAACAAGCGTGTGATTAACGAACTGCGACAACATAATGCGCTGGAGCGGATGCGAGCCGTGGAGGAGACCAAGAAGAAGCAATGGTGCGCGAATTGTATGCGCGAGGCGCAGCTCTATTGCTGCTGGAACACCTCCTATTGTGACTATCCCTGCCAGCAGATGCATTGGCAGCGCCACTCCGCCAGTTGTAGCCAAGCAGCCTCGGTGCAGGCCCAAGCACAGGTGCAGGCCCAGGCACAAACGCAGGTGCAAGCACAGGTGCAGGTGCAGCCCCAGGTTCAGGTACAGACGCAGCCCGAAGTGACAGGACGTGGCAAGCACAAGCAAATGGCAAATAGCACGGCACCAAGTCCCAGCCAACAATTGAACAGAACATCTGTGGTGGGTGCGCCCAACAAAAAGTGGACGCACCAGCCGATGATATCGCTAGTGAACCCCGTACCGTCCGCCACCACTGAAATGCTCAAATTGCCCAACAACACGTTTCTGCGGCCTGTCTCGCTGCCCTCCACAATGCCCGCCCCGAACAGCAGCACCATTGTCACTCCAGTCACCCTCATCACACCCGCCACAACCACTCATCTGGGCAACACGATCATGACGAATCAGCGCAACACTCAACTCAACTATGGCGCAAAGCAAGCGCAGCCAATGCCCGTACAGCGCTACAATATACCCGTAAATTGAATTAACACCACTTGCAATTCTCTATCTAATCTGCTTCATCCATTTTCCTAGTTACCCATCACAGTCAGCAGCAATGCACAGTTCGCGCATATGACGGAGCAGCATCAAAAGCACGTGGCAAAGTCCACCAGTCGAGGCTCTCTCAAAGGCAACAGTCGTGCCCGCAATGCAAATAATCCCATCAACAACATGAACAACATCAATAACATGAACAACAACAACAACAACGCCCAGACAATGCGCCACAACCAAATCAATCACGGCTTTCAACAGTGAGTAACGTCTCTCAATATATCATAAAGTCAAGACCATAAAAATATATATTTATGTATGGTACGCTTTAGACTTGGCATCCATAACTAAGCTTTTTTTGTTACTCGTAAAACAGGTTTTAGACAACACTGAAAATGGCAAATCAGGGTGTAATGGATTTGTAAAAATATATGTAGCAGACAGGCGAAGATATGACAAACAAATAACATAAAGCACATACATACATACATATATGCTTTACTATGTCTAGGAGCTGAATCAATTCGGGGCTTAGTCGACTTAGTCCGTCTGTATGAACGCAAAAATCTTGTAAAACACAATAGCTAAAGAACTGAAATTTCTCATTTATACTTGTGTATATTATATGTAGAACAAGTTTATATATAGTTCTACATAATCTGTATAGATAGTAGGGCTCGTAAAAGCTCTCAATATTATTTTGATAGAGATAAGTAGCTGAAGCTGAAATAGTTATGTTTATTTAAGTCCAGTCTCTCGTAGTTTATCAATTGCCTTTAGTGGATATAAGATATCACAAAGATTGTATGGGAAGGCTATATATATTATGATATCTTAACCACAATCAATCTTAAATATACAAATTACTTTTTACAATAAAATGTTGTAGTTAATAACTATATTTATTTTCTGTTTTCTTCAGGTAACAATTACTTCAAGTGCAGTTGTTGGATCCAACTGCAACAAACCCTAAACCAATCTGTATAAATATTGATTAATCAATTAATATAATAAGCAAATAAGTTACTTAGGGTTAAAGCAAGATCTATTATATAAAATATAGGAATACAAGACATAAAATAGATCTTGCGTTAATCCATATATATATATATATATATATATATATATATATATATATATATATATATATATATATATATATATATATATATATATATGCATATATAATATTGGCTCACATAGCATGTAAAGTATCTATAACCATGAGATGGACTTATCTACTACTAATTTTACCCAACGCGCAACTATTTTATAGTTCTAAATAGTTCATAATAGCATAAGATCATCTATCGGGAGTCAACGCCATTCGAAGGCATCTGTACATTCATCATATGTATCGACTCGTTAAGAAACCTTGAATTCTATATTACACTAAGTGCATAAGTGTCTAGAATATAGCTTTAAGCTGAATAAAGTGAAAACATTTTCCAACATATAACAACATTTAACTTTATTTCATAAAAATACCAAAATTCGAAAGACCCAATTATTTTTGTAAGGAATTTATATTAATCTATGTCCAATTTCTTAAAATTGCCCGCGATGCCAAACAGATCGGAAGCATTCTTAGGCTTGCCCGGTCTCAACTTTTCGTTTACCTGATGACGCGTCTCGTATTCCAGGATTTGCTTTCGATCATCTATCATTTTTTTGTAGTATTTTTCTGTTTAAAAATATATTATGTGAACATGTATATATAATTATATTTATATTATTTCCAGTCCTACCCCTTGCCAATTTGGCCTCTTCGAGTGGTCCGCCATAGTCCTTGGGCAACATCTCTTGTGGCACAAATTTAAAGAACTCATTGATATCGTTGTGCAAATAGAGTATGCTGGTCAGCTCCTTTTTCATGAATGGATTCATAAGCGCCAAAATCTTGTCCATAAACGGCACAATGTTGATGAAATGAAAGCCAATGAGACGAATGGCAGCTGCTTCCTAAAATATATCCAGATGTGAATATGAATATATATAAGTTATTAATTTTTTATACTGAAAACTATATGCATAAATCGAGGCTAGTTGTTTGTATTCATATACATTTTATAAATACTTTTATTTTACTAATTTAGTCATACTTTTTGTTGCTTTTCTGAATTTCTAGACAAGCTTAAAAGTATGCAACAGTTTTTATAACTTGGCTGGGCAGAAGACAAAGACAAATTATTTAATATAAAAATAAAAAATTTTAGTTTTATAAGAAAAACTCCTCAGATAACACAGAATATAACATATATTATATATATTTAAATTCTTTTTAATTTCACATTGATTCTTCAAATTATTAGATAAATAATTTTTTATGACATTTTACTCACTCACCTGCAAATAGAACAGGAATTTCTTCATCTGCAGCAGGCCGATGCGTGCCACATGGCCCAAGGAGCAGCCTTTCAGATCAATGACAATCACGTGGCCCGGCTGTATGCCATCCTCGTACATCCAATAGTCGAAAACCATGCAATAGCTGCAAATGTCATTTAACATGGATCATCATGCATGACAATATATTATTTCATTGTTTTTTTATTATTATTTTTTAATTGGCAATTATTAACCTGTAAATTGTTGTTGCATGTATCTGACAATATGTATCTGCAACTTTGCGTGCGTATCTTTAAGTCTGCCTTTAAATGTATCTGTATCTATGACTATCTCATTCCTGAACTCTATCAGAATTTGTATCTATATATGGCTGCAATGTATCTTTATCAAAGTCTGCATAGATGTATTTCTATTTATGCTAACAAATGTATCTGCATCGATGAATGCATAAGTTTACGTATGCATATATCTTTGTTAGAAAATGTATATGAGCATGTATCTATGTCTGCAAATGTATATATACATATGAATTTGCTTACATAAAAATCTATATTCATCTATGACTAAATATGCAAACGTTTGAATACCTGCAAATTTATCTACTTCAATGCCTAGATATGTATCTGTATATAAGCATTTTTATATCTATATAAATATGTGCTTCTGTATATATAATTGAACCTTTAGTTACATATGCACATATATTTATATATAATATATATGCTCACATTTTTATCTGTATCTGCACCCTGCAAATGTATCTGTATCTCTGAACATGCCGTGTCGCGTGCATATTTCAGTTATTGCTTTGACGTTTTGCCTAGCTTCTGACTTGGGGCACTTTGAGCTTTGACTCTCAGGTTTATTAAGCCTATTTTGCACCTGTCATAATTATGACTGACAATACTCGAAGCTGACTTTTTAAGTGAGCGTGGCCCACCAATCGTTATTATTAGCATTCGTAACTATTATTGAGCATTTCAGATGTCACTAATATAAGTGATTAGCGATCTACTCAAAGTAATAGTAAAATAAAATAAATTTATGACACTGCAATAAATAAATTAAGATTTCCCATTTCGTTTGCAAACAATCGCTGAATACTAATATTTCTACTATAGTATATACAATATATATGCTAATCACTAATCGATATGAAGCAAGAAGCAATAACAATAAAATGTTTAATCAAATTTTGCTAATCTAATTGATCCGAGTTTTAGGAAATATTGATATCATCTATTCCTAGAAACATACTATATATCACTCAATATCAGTCAGGCACTTACAGTTTCATCACATCAGCATAGTTGAAATTGGATGCATTTAGATCCTCCAGCTTGCCCACTATAACACGATAACCCTCCGGTGTGGCACCTGGCAGTGGAACGATAGAGCTGCAGGTAATATAGATTATTAACAGATAACAAAACACAACACATCAATTCAATCTTTCATACACCGTTTTCATGGCTCTTTTCAGTTGATTCGACTCGATGTCCAGATTCACAAAAAAGTCGTCCAGGTGAGTGCGTGCCGTTAGATTTGTATCCAACACCTGTTTGGCCATTTCCATGCTGTATTTGCAGGCATGGAAAAAGTGAAGTGCCTCCCCCTCGGAGAAGTGGGGCGAGAAGTGCGGCTGGGCATGTATCCAGTCGACAAATTTTCGCATCTCCTCGCGCTTGATCAGCGGAAAGCGCTCGTATTGCTCATCCAGATTGGCCAGCTTCATCTTTCAGTCAATTTTTGAGTTTTTCAGTTTTTCTTTGAAAATGGAAAATTGAATTGTGAATTTTAAGTTTTGGGCAGCTGCGTTTTTCGCCCGCAACGTTCGGCACTCGAATGAAATTGAAATTGAAACTGTTTTTGCTTTCGCATAGTGAAACTGGTTGCGCGATCCCCATTGCAGTGGCTGCCTCTGCCGACGTCGCTGACGCTGCTACTGCTGCCTGGCAAATTTAATTTTTCCTCAGCTGTTGTTGTTGCTGTTTGAGAAAAGCGCAACTGCCTCTTGCTAGTTGCCCGCTCATTTCACTTGTCTGAAAATTCAAGTTTTTCTCCGCAACTATTATTACTTTTATTCAGTTACGTAATGCATCACACACAGACTTATGCGAGCTGGAGCCGTCTATTATTATTATTAATCATACGCTATTAAACTAAAACAAGCGCGTGCCACTTGCTATTTTAGCTCTCTGCTATTAGCCCCTTCGATTCGAAAATACTAACGCCTGAGCGAATTAGATAAGATGTGTTCGAAATTTAAGATAACTATGTCATTAAAGATCTGAGAGTATTATTTTTTGTATAAATACAAGCTTTTAATTTTAACATAAATCACAGTTAAGATTAACCTAGTCACATGGGAGATTAATGAAGATTTAATTTATATAATATTTATTTTACTTTTTATTGTACTTTCTCATCTTCAAACACAAATAAAACATAGAATTAATTAAAATAACAAAAGTGTGAATGGTAAGTTATATACATATATGGGCATTTCTCCAGAAGTCAACTCTTTGTAGTGTGTGATCCTTTGGTATGAACGTCGAGAAACTACAAAAGCTAGAGAGCTGAAATTTCACATGAATATTCGGTATGTTAATTACGCATTAGGAGTTTATTTTATTTAATTTTTTTTTTTTTTTTGTCGATAACTTACCTTATTTCCAAATTATCGATAGAAAATAGAAAATTTGTTTACTTTTTACGTTTTTTGAGTATAGCTTCTACACCGTTTTAGCTAAAGACTTCAAATTTATATATTTAGATATATATTAGGGATACGTAGATTTTGTAACTTTCAGATGTTGGATGTCACGCCCCCTTCGCCATAATTTGAAGAAAAAAAAAACGCATTTCAAATACTAGAGACTTGGATTTTGCATCCACGTCCACGTCCACGTAGAAATGGAGTTATAAGCGTCCAAAGTATAGCCCGTAAAGAAAAAGAGTATTCGTTTTTTCGGGGTCCAGGGTATCTCGTAGTAGAGAAATTTCGACTAGAGCCTTCTTACTTGTTTTGCTTAATCTACTTGACAGTTCAAGTTAAATTTTATCTCATAACTCTTATCGTTCTCTCTCTCTCTCTCTTTAAATTATATTGCCTGTTTAGGTGCACATTAAAACGCCTCTAAATGCAAATATATGTATATATTTATAAGTATATCTATAAATCTCTAAATGCAAACAATTAGAGAGTATAAACACTTCAAAGGCGAGCTTAAGGCTTATATACATAAATGTATTCCCTAATAATGTTAACCAACTCTTTAGAGCAACCCATTCATCTGAGCTGACTCAAGAGGCCAGGCTTACCAAATTTGCTATATATGTACATAGGCAAAAGGTTATACTAATCCTCTTGCTTGGGCGCTTTGCATGCACACTTCCCAGCTGTGATAGACAAACTCTTGACATTTTGGCAGCAGCCAATGCCACCAAGATGCCATGCCACCCAACTGTCATGCCACTCGACGACTCGGTTTTAGCAGCCACAGCAGCTGAACCTGTCTCGTTGTCTGCAAACAGTGTCTAACGTCAGTCTGTGTGCCAGTTTGGCGTGCCTGAAATTCCAACGGATTAGAAGTTGCGCGTAAAGAGCAAACGGCATTTGCAACCAATGGGGGCAACTGCAACAACTGCAACTGCAACTGCAACCAGTTTGCCAATGGATGGGGCCTTGCAGTTTCTGGGATCGAGTCGCAGGTGCCGGTGCCGTTGCCGTTGCCGTTGTCGTTGCCATGGTGTCAGCCACATTATGTAGGTGCCTCGCCAAAAATTAATTACCACAATTCAAGAGGAGGTAGCAACAGACTGAGCAAGAGACAGAGAGAGAGAAAGAGATAGATAGAGAAAGAGAGAGCGCGCGAGCGGGTCTTAGAGGTAAGCCCCCTTTTGACTTGTGACTGACATGAGTCACTTTTGCTACCAGCCAAACTCGACTGACCCCAAAAACCAATTGCAGGAATGCGCGTAGACCACGATGATGACAACATCACTGGTTATACCCTGTAGACAATTGTGAATGTATTGCACGCAGTGTATGAGCGTTTGTGTACACTACATAGAGAGTGAGAGGGTTTGATGATTAAAGAACTCTTCCTATATATGTATGCAGTAAGGGGCAAGACGAAGCAAAAGACGCAGATCTTCATAGAAAATGACATTTTTTATGTTATATAGTTGATATTTTATATATTTTTGATTAATACTCGTAGCAGAGTTCATAATGTCTATTATATTCAACTGCTAAAGCTTAGCTCATAGTCTGCATATTATATATAGATGAAGTTATCGATAACTTTTCTGTTCTAAATAATAATCAATAATGTTATATTATATTATATATATTATCTTTTTAGATATTTATTTTTGGAAACTAGTCAGATCATATCAGTTAAAAATTTAAAATTTAACATATTTTAAGAATGCATGATTCAAAAACTTTACTATATATGCGCTCAGGGGCAAAAATAAGCAAAGGCAACAAAATATTTTATTAATTTTTGCATTTTGAAAAGAATCTTGGAAAGTCCTTACCAGCCTTTTCTTAAATGTTAGCACTTAGACTCATTGTTTAATATCATGCATATTATAATCTTAGGTCAAACCAAAATATAATCAGTTTTATGTATTGTTTTTAACTAATTTATTATTAATTATTAAAATTTAAAAAAAAAATTCTAAAATTTTGGCTTTAAAATTAATGAATCCAAAGTTTGAAGATTCATTTATGCCTAGAATTTCACTTCAAATCCATCCAAGTATACTTGCAGGGTAACTCGTAGTCTGGCATTCACTAGCAAAACTCACTTTATTGTTTTTTTTTGTTGCTGGCAACGTGTCTCGTTTCAAGTCGCCGTCACGCAGCGAATCCTACATGCGGCTCCTTATTTTGGGGCTTGGCTTTTGGGCTGCGCGCATGAGCGAACGCTCTTGTCCTCCTTTTAAGGCCTGGCCCCTTGCCCCTGGCCTCTGCTCCCTTGCCTCTGCCTACCACTCCCCATTGCTAATGCCAGTTGCTGTTCTGCTGCTTCTTCTTAATTTTCTTTTGCTTTTGCTCTTTTTGCCATTTTTCACGCATTTGACTGCATTACTTAACCTCAATTTGCCTCGCGACGTGCCGCAAGTTGCTTGAGTTCCCCTATCCCTCCCCCCCCCTTTTTCCTTCACCACCCACTCTCTGTTAGACCCACTGTTGCTGCTGCTGCTGCTGCTGCTGCTGCTGCTGCTGTTGTCGCTGCTTCTGCTGCTGTTGTTGTTTCCGTTGTATGCCCCCAGCGCTGGCCGTGGCGACAAATGAAGTTGTCGCATCGACCACGCCTATCCACACATGCCCCACCTCCCACAGCCGCCCACTTGTAAATGTTGTCCAGTTACTTTGGCCACTGGTTTTGCATTTCTCAACAATTGTTGCCGATTGCAACGGATCCTGTTCCCCTCGGCCTCTGCCTCTGCCCCGGCCACCATTCCCGCCTCTGCTCGTCCATTTCAATTGGCGCGGCGACCTGTCTGACTCATTTGTATGGGTTGCCCTACGTGTGGCAGGGCCGGCTCCACAGTCGTTGTTGCACTTGTGTATTGTTTATTGAGCGGCTGTTGCTGTAGCTGTTGCTGTGGCTGTTGCTGCCACGCGTTTGCCGCAAGCGAAATCTAGACTACGTTACGCTCGACTAGAGTATATCCTACACTAAGATAAGCTGCACTGATCTTGATGAAATTGAAAACTAAATATCGCTCACCTTTGCTTTATTTGTTTGCAAATTTGATTTTATAATTACAAATTTAATAGAATTCCTAGTTACAATTCTTTTTATTTAACACAAATTTTTCTCAGCGAAAATTCGTATTGAAATTTTTATATTGTGCATTTAAGCATCAGCCGATGTTGTCTATTTCCTTGGCTTCTTAGCTTATAAAATAAATTGAAAGATGGGAAAATTTAAATACAGAAGAGTCCGGTTATATAGCGTTCGTACGGTTATTACAACTGAAATTCCGGGTCCCACACAAACTTATATGGTTATTGCGTATTCCTGTTATAACGACAGTACCTTGCACGTCGGTATAACCGAATTGTCATTTTATGTATCATATATACTATTCTATATAATTTTTTTCTTTCTGCTTATTTATATATATTTTTATATTCAAAATCTATTAGCTTCAACTAAACTTTTAATACTTACATATATATTCATATATTAATACAACATCAATTTATATATCATTATTCCAGTAAAAGTCATTTGCAGATTCTCTTAACTTGATATTCTAATCCTCAAAATCGTATCTCCCTCTTCATACTCTCACGGAGTACAGGGTATTTAAGTTTCATATCTGATTCCGATTAACCGCTTAGCCCCTTTCCGCCACGTTGAAAAACAAAACTCGTTTTGCGCCACATTTCTTGTGACTTTTTCTGTTATTTTAGCGGTTTTTGTTTTGATTTCTGATTGCCGTTCGAATGTCTTTTCAATGCGCTCAACTCCCTCCCGATCTTCCCTTCTCTTTTCTGCTCATAGCTGTAGTTGTTGCTTTTATGTTCATTGTTGCTGTTGTTGTTGTTGTTATTGTCGCTTTTATTTATGGTAGCAAGTGCCGCTTGACAAATTGATTTTGATTTGTTTGGCTTTTTATTTGGCTTTTTTTGCTTGCTACTTCCTTTGGCTTGAGGTTACACTTTTATCCTTTTATTACTAAAATAATAGTCAAAATTTTGCAATTGACTTCATTTTTGACATTGACTCTACTATTAACAATTATTATTTAGACCAAGCTTACAAAATTGCCTCTATATCCTGCTTTTAGCTTCTATATAAAAAATACCTCTACATTATCGAACTCGCCCAAGTCAATTAATTTTAATGCCAAGCGGAAATTGAACGCTTAACACACCTTGTAAAAAGAGCAACAGCAAAAAAATACAACGACAATACCAACCACTACAACACTTAAACAATTTAATAAGCATTTAAATTAGATACCAAACAAAACTAGCAGCTATGTATTTCTCTTTAGGTCTTTGTCTTTCACTCGTTCTCCCATTGAGGGATAAAGCCAAATCGAATAAAAGCAGAAAATTCGAAATAATACAATAAAGGAGATTACAAGTTGGCGCCACTGACTGCATAATACTCGTTCGTTTACTTTCCAATTTATCATAATCTAATGAGCTTATTATATATACATATAAGCCTATGCATAAACGAGGTCAACCTACAAAAGTTAATAAATTGAAGACATAATTTTGATCATAATTGAATACCCTTAAGTAAGTCAATGAAATAGTACAAGGATTTTATCGCTAATTCATTCATACAAGTTTTCAACATTCCCAATGAAATTCAGCTTTAATTGAAATTAGAAATATTTTACAGCACAAATGAAAAGACTTCATACACTTAAAATAATATTAATATATATATTCAATACTTTACCCTTCAGCTACAATAGTATTGACAGACGTTACATAGCCAGCAAATTGGACATCAAAAACTTGTATACTCCAATCAGTGTATGGACGCGTATAGAAATAAGCCCGTGCATTTACACGGTCGTTGGCATCCTGTTTTCATGCAAGACTAAGCAACAGGATGCTCACGAAATTAATGCACAGCACTACAAAAATAACTGAAAAAAATGCAACAGAAAAGAACATGCAGCGAGGGTCGCTCAGGAGTAACAAAAGCGGCAATTGCCACTCTGATTGACAACAGGGAACAAATTTTGAAAAATTACAGAAGTGAACGACTTGAAGATACCCGCACCTGACAGAGATGTAGCTGAAGAACTGTAGATACAAGCTAAAGTAATATAAAGTAAAGTAATATACATACATGTAGATGAATATACAAAGATTATATGGATATATATATCTTTAATTGAAATAAATAAGTTTATCATTTAACTTTTAAAATCGACAACCATATTAAATAGAACATTAAACCAAACAAACTTATATGTCTCTAAGTAGTATCTAATGAATCAAATTTATTATCTTGAATTTTTTAATAATATAAACAAAGAGTACATAACATGGGATCTACATAATAAACACTATCGTTAATAAATTCAAGGAGCTAATATGCATTATCTTTTAAAACTTTCGAAAGTTGTATAAGTCTCAACTACCCCATATGGCATTTCGATGAGGGTACAACAAATCAACAAAGCGACGCAATGGCTCAGCAAAAGCCCCGCCGATTCGACTGTGACGTACCGGGAATGAGAATGGCGGGCATTGAGGCTCAGACAAAAGGGCCGGGCCCAAGTGATAAAGCGACCTTTTAGGGGAGCCAACGAGGATCACAAAAGGCGAACATGAAGAGTCGAAGAGACACGCGAGACGAGGAAGAGGCAAAAAGCATTAACGCATTTTGAAATAATTGACGGCAGTCAGGACGAAGTCGCAGTTGAAGTCGAAGTCAAACTCGAAGTCGAATTCAGAGTCAGAGTCAGAGTCAGGGTCTGTTGTGGCTGGCGAACAAAGAGCAGGTTGAGCGTTTGTTTGTGCGCAGCGATGCGTTCCCGAAATCCTTGAGACGAGCAGCAGTTACACCTGATGATGAGTGCTGCGCCGACACCTGAGCCACCACCTGAGCCAGCGAACCTCAGCGCTCGAGACGAGCGTTAAAAGATACAAAAAGAGAGGAAAAAAAATGTTAATTAGATAGTCTAGCAACCCTCCGGCTAGGCAGCTGGATGCACAGGTAAGAAGAAGTGGATATGGTGGTGCATTCGTGACTCTAGATGCCTCTTTTAGTGGTGGAATCTCAGTGCCTTTGCGAGTGTGAAGCGATCGTTTGAATATTTAAATGTTGTCGTCAGGGGTGGCTAGACTGCAACTGCAACGGCAACTGCAACGGCAACGGCAACGGCAACGGCAACTGCAATAGCAACAGGAAGCAGCAAGGAGGAAGATGCAACAGCACGCCACATCGCGACGCGGCACGTCAAGTGGCAAGTCCTAAGCGGACGCGCTTCAGCAGATCTTACGACCGTTAGCCCACGTCTACAAGGAGAACTAATTAGTGTCAAGCACAGTTGCTCTTTGAGTTTATGAATTGCATATATCTACATAAATACACATGAAGAAATTGAAGCCGACTACATAACTAATCTATGTTAACTATGAAGTTATCAAAATATATAATTTTTAGCGGTACAGCTCTGGTTTAAGTATACTTTTCAAACATACGACGAATCTGTTCTCAACTTGATCATCAAATAATGACAGATCTGAAATCATAAACTAAATTAATTCGGTTTTCTTAGGACAATCTCTTTGGATGTGGTATTCAAGAAAAGGATTTTTTTTATTATTTTAATTTTAATAATTACATTCAATTTTAACAATAATAATAATATTTAATTAGAATAAATCACTTTAGAAATTGATTTATTTATTACGTTCTATGCAAACATCATATATTCCGAATATATCAATCGCTTATGTCTAAGAGAAATTATATATCCATTAAGTTCTCTCTCAAGTGATTTCTCTATGTGCATATTTATCTACAATCTAGAGGCATATCAACATAATTATAAATTCAATATTTCCTGCACTTTTGCCTTACTTTTTATCCTATCTCTCTCTCTCTCTTTCTCTTTTCTTACATTACCTCTTTCTGTGTAAAAGGAGGGGAAACAAACACTTGACATCTCCGAACGAAGGACAAGAAAACCAGAACCAGAAACCCAATTGCAGCAATCCCTATCGTCGAGAGGGACGCTAGCAGGGCCTTGGGGGCATGGGGTATGGGGTATGGGGCATGACAATCATGAGATCCCATTGCCCGGATGGTGAAATTATATTGTACAAAAATTGGGAGCAGAAGAGAAAGCATTAAGGAAACAAAGCGCACAGCAAGAGATACGCTCAAGACTCGCTCGAGACTTAAGTGGAGCCGCAGTCAGGAGGAGCCCGTCGTCCAAGTGTTGAAGGCGAGTGAGTGAGTGGCATGCATAAAGGAAACTGACAATTGATACATTCATAACAGCAAAGACACAAACACACAAACACGCACACACACAGCTGTACTAATATAGATATGTGCATTAATTTAAATGATGAAAGAGTAGAAATTATGCGCTTGATAGATGCCAGCCAATTACAAAGGGGATCGGAACGATCGAAGAGAATGCGGCCATCAATTTACTTTCCCATTTCAAGGATCTGCAATGATGAAGAAATTAATCACAAATGCAACTAAATTGGAGAAATTAGTAAACTAGTGTGTTATGACTAAATTAAGGTTTATTAGTGGTAATCTATGGTGACTCTGATTATGTTATAGACATTTCTTGTAGATTCTTTGAACTTTCTTTAAAAAATTATTAAGATGTATTACAATATTATTAGATATATACATATATATCAATCTATATCACTCCGCTTGTTCTTCTTACTGGCTCTTCCTGTACCATCATGCTCTATAATAAGATATATATACATTCTTCTTTTCCTTTCTCGCTGTATTCTTATATATGCCATATCAACATATTTTGAAAATAACTGATGAATATAAAAAAGTCTTTAATTCTTATTCTCTCTTCTTCCTCCAAAGGCAATTTTGTTTTCTAATTCTTTCGTCTCTTAGTATTTTATTTTCATATTTAATAAGATATTGTTATATTACTGTCAATAACTCATCAGTTATCTTATGTCAACATAATTTTTGTTTATTTTCTTTCGCCAAGCATTCATTTATAACATCCATAAGTCCTATAGCTTATAACACTCCCGTTTACAGCAATATAACTTCGTTTTCTCTATTTTTACATTAGTATTACATTATATATAATAATAATAATCTCTCATCTTTTTAAGATTTAGTTAAATATACATCAATTTAAATCTGATCTTAAGATCAGGCAGTAAGGGTAGCAGTTCAGTTGAACTTTGGATCAACTCGAGTATTATTTTCTTCTAAATGCCGTCTTCATGCACAGCTGGCAAGCTTTCCATGGAATTCTTAGCATCAACAGTTCCCCAGGCACAAAGAATGTGCGCTCTCTGCTGGAGCTGGAGCTGGAGCTGGCTGCCGGGCAATCGGGCAGCGCCTCGGGCTGAGTATCCATATCCATTAACATTAACATTGTAACGCTTTGTGCTTTCGTTTCGTCCGTGATGCGTCGCTGCCCCTGCCCCAGTCGCTGCCTCTGCCTCTGCCCCAGCCCCTTTTGTAGTTGCGCTTGGACACAATCTAGGCGCTAGCTCAACACACACACAGAAACAGACACGCACACACACACACAAAGAGAAACAAAGAGGAAGAGGAGAAGAGCAGGAGAGCGCGGTTCGTTGAACTTCTCGGCTGTTGATTTGCGCCTAGTTTCTGGACGCAATTGCCGCTCCGTCCAAATCGGGGGTTAGATTCTTATTTTCCTGTTGCTGAGGATGATAAATAATGAGACGATCTTCTTCTGCCTCTCTTCTCTCTCTCTCTCTCTTTGTCTGCCTCCGCTCTCTGTGAAATTGTATACAATGAAAAATCTGTTAATCACATTATTTCACACTCCCTCCAGCCGCTGCCTCTGTGCCTGTCCCTGTATCTGTCCCAGTCTCTGTTCCAGTCTCTACTCCATTCTCAATCTTTTGTGATGCTCAGTTGTTGCAATCTCTTCTAGAGCTCATCTGTTTGCACTTATTGCAAGCATTCGTTTGACCCAAATCAACTCAAAACAAGTAAGAAGGCTCTAGTCGAGACGGCTCGACTACGAGATACCCTGAACCCTGCAAAAAAAAGTGATACTCTTCTTCTTTACGCACTTGGAGGCGCGCGCTCTGCTAACTGCGCAGTTGCTGCTGTGGCTTGGGGGTGGGTTGGGCTGAACTTTGGACGCTTATAACTCCATTTCTAGATGGACGATCTGCATGAAATTTTCAGAGTAGAATAAGGGTATATATATCTATCTATGTGCCAAATTGCAAGTCTCTAGTATTTGAAATGCGTTTTTTTCTAAATTGTGGGCGAAGGGGGCGTGGCATCCAAAATCTGAAAACTACAAAATCTGCGTATCCATAATATCTAACTAAATATATAAAGTTGAAGTCTCTAGCTAAAACGGTGTGTAGTAGTTATACCAAAAAAACCTAAAAATTGAAACGAATTTTCGATTTTTTATCGATAATTTGGAAATGGGACGAGTTATCGAAAAAACAAAATAAACTCGTATTGCGTAGGTAACACACGAGTGTTCATGTGAAATTTCAGCTCTCTAGCTTTTGTAGTTTCCGAAATCTCGACGTTCATACGGACGGACGGACGGACGGACGGACGGACGGACGGACGGACGGACGGACGGACGGACGGACGGACGGACAGACGGACAGGGCTCAATCAACTTATTTTTTTATGCTGATCAAGAATATATATACTTTATAGGGTCTGCGACGTCTCCTTCTGCCTGTTACATACATTTTCACAAAACCATTATACCCTGAATTCCCATTTTCAATGGGTTCAGGGTATAAATATGTTCCCAATAAGAGTTTCACAATCTGGATCTCATCTAGGCGGCTGTATAGCAAAAGCTTTCGAAACTATCTAAAATATATGAAATCTTCAATCAGTAAGCTGAACTTAAAAGAATAAAACAATCTTATGTTATTACAGTACCTTAAATATCGCTTATATTAATCATTTTGTATACACTACAAATATTTACAACCTATATTATTCTTACTTTCCATCTATTTACCTGTATATTCATAGCTAGAATATCCTAGGAAATTTCATAAGATTCTTTCGTATAATAAGTTCCTTACAATGACTAGGTAAAGAATTTGAAAATAACGAAATTGACCAATTTCTCAGGATCGGTAAGAAAACGCTTGAAAAGGTTTGCATAATTTTTCACAACAACAACAAAAATTTGGTCATAACTTTTCTTATAGATGTTATCATAGGAACCTCTCGCTCGATGAGTAAATTACGTAGTATAAAACCAGTGAAGCAAGCAAATTTTCACATTTACTTCGAGGAAAATGCACGTCAAGACAATTTTCTTAGAGGGCGTGGACGATCTGAGCTATATGTATAGACATGCATATATATATGTATGCATATATATGTAGAACAGGGTAAATAGATGAGCTCATTTATAAATTTCAATAATGCGAGGAGGCGCATGTGGCATGAGGCATGGACATGAGGCATATGAGGCAACCCTCAGTGGCAAAGTCAGCGGCGCATGCACCGTTTTAATTGTTGCTGTCCAGGGGCAAGAAATTGTTTCTCTCTCTCTCTTTTTTTTTGTCGGGGTGTGTTCTACGGATGTTATTATTGTTGCTATTGCTATTATTGTTGTTGTTGTGAGCTTCACAAGGACATGGTCATGAATCCCACATAATATTTGCATCTCATTTCCGGACACTTGGGCGCAGCCAAACGGCGAGGGTCCAGCCCACGAATCAAACTGTGCGGGCATTCAACATACCCTAGACGTGAAAGCGAAACGGAAATGCCCACACACAACAGCGCGAGGGGTGAATAATTACATTGATTCCTTCTTGCCCCTAGCAAGCGGCATTAGTTTACAATTTTTACAAATTTTTTTCTATAAATGAACAAAAGTTACTGAAAAGCCCCTCAATACATTTTTGATCACTCTAAACTTGAAGCTGAGCAAAATCAAATTTATTTTTTTATACCCTAATCAATAGAAACTTTACATTTTGTTACCAAGTAAGAGACTTGAGAAGTGTCGCTAGAAGTATTTTATCCACATCATTGATTGATCGTATAAAGTCTGATTAGCTTAGTTTTCTGATACAATCGAAAGTCTCCAATGCTATGTAGACCTATATATTTGATATATAATGCATGAATGGAGTCTAAATCTAATATTCAAAGTTCAATTCTATATTTCCAAAGTGAGTTCAAACATTTCATATATTAATCCATTACTCAAAATAAAAAATTTGTATACCCTATTCTATTATTCTAAGTTCTGTTTTATAATATTTCCATAACATTGTTTATCCTTCAATCCATCAATTTACTCGAAATATGTCATATAATCTCATAATAATAGCTGTTAAACTGATTTGGCTATTATAAAATACTCTCTTCTATGATTCCAAGGTCTATTCTTTAATATCTCGAGAAATATATGTTATCCTATATTCATTAAAATACTGCAAAATTATATATATTTCCACACATATTTTTTATAGAGCGATTTACTTTTCCTACATATGAGACAGAATGGAACTTATAAATATGTATGTAAGACTTATCTATAATAATCAATATTGATTTTTGCCATACAGAGATCTAGATATAGATATCATATATCATTTCTACATCTTACCACAAGTGTATTTACACTTCGTTCAATTGTAAAAGATAAAACCTAAATTCACATTGAATTTAAATGCATTCGTTACGCTTACGAGTTTCATATATATTATGAACTGGGATTTTGGATGTGGTGCGCTATGCGTGAACCTGTTACAGTTACGCAGAGTGGTAAAGGGGTGGGCAGAGTTGGTGTAGGTGGTCTGGCTGACAGTTTCCCATGACTGCGACACTAGCTGGTGAGCATACATACATACATATATGTATATCATTGGCATTTCGAACCTGTTGCGTAATGTTTTACCTGATTTTATTGGGGTAGCGCACTATTTTAATAGCCCTCTGCACTTGCTACATGCTAATGAGAATGGGCAAGGGTTTTGGTTGAAATGCGCGTTCCCATAGCATGCTGAAGTTTGAATTCAAAATCAACTAGAAATACATGCAACACAAGTGCATAAGTTGAATTAAACAAAACAAGTTGATTTAGCTGCAGAAAGTATGCATAAGAGCGATTTAGGGTAGCGCCATGTATCGATAAATAGCTGCAGGAACATGAATTACTAGGCTTTTAGTCTTTTTTAAATACAATTAAATTTTTTAGTGGCGCCATCTATTGTTTGGTAATTGCAGAAATATCAGCAAGATAAGCCTGTGACAGGCTATTCTAGCATACAAATGGAGTTAACAGTCAGCTTCTTCTTTTCCTCGTATTATCTGCCAGCCGATCTATTAAGATCTTGTTTTGCGCAAATTAATTGGCTTCTGAATGGAATTTTAAGTTGAAAAAAGCATTAAAGCTACTGATATATGCTCAGGCAGGCAGACTGAAGCAAACTTGAAGTAGACTTCAAACCGATTTGAATGCAATTAAAAACGAAAATAAAATATGTATATATGTACATATATATAACATACATATTAGTATATTCAGCTCTAGGCTCACGCATCTTTCTCACTCTCATTTGATTTGGAATAAATGATAGATTGCATTTAACTGGAGTTTTTTTTTTTTTTAAATGTTTCAACGATTGCCAGGCTACTCAGAAAACCAAATGTAATTTCATGGATGGTGCAAAAGAAACCCATTAATCATAGAGTACCCTATGGTGCCCACACACTCACGTTAAGGTAGACAAGCTGATAAAGTCCCTGGTAGAAGTCAATGAACCATGCGTACAACAAAATAATACAAAATCTCTGGACTTTTTCGGCAACAGCTCGTCAATAGATCAAATGCCCACTCGCATTATTAATCCTCAGCGCAAGAGAGAGAGAGAGAGAGAGTGAGTGAGTGGAGAAGAGAGTCTGAAGAAACTATCACACACACACTCTGGCACACACAGGTTGGAATGTGGATGTGGGCAGCGGAGCTAGCTAGCTTCCCATTCCCCACACCCAATTCTCCATTCCCAATTTCAATTCCCATTCCCATTGTAGGGTTAAAACCCACAAGCGTTTCTTTTTTCTCTGCTTCTGCTTCTTCTTCTTCATCTGCTTCGACTTCTGCTTGTTTTTTTGGAAATCATCAAACAATAGAAAGCTAGACGAAGCAGCAGGCGAAGAAGGCAGTCAGGAAGAACCGCGAAAGAAGCGACAACAACAAAAGAGGGACCGGCCGTCCGTTTACGGTCATTGAACTGGGCCAACTGAGGAGAGAGAGAGAGTAGCGAGCAGAGAGAGAGAGAGAGGAGGGGAGAGGGCAGCGTGCCAGAGTAGAGAGGAGCAAGATCTCCGCTTTCAAGACATTGTAACAGTAAATAAAAAAAAAAAAGAAAACGCCTCGCACAATGCGTTGCAACCTGTACCTGTTCGTGGCTCAGGGCAGGGCCCGGCCCCAAATCAATGTCGAGCTTAGGACTCCGCCCGCAAACGCTTTCAAATATTTTTTCAAATTTGTCGCCTCGTTGAAAACCGCGCGCCATAAATGAGGACACGCCCACAACGAACTAACTGACACTGGTACAAAATATTGCAATTCTTCGATATGCATAAAAGTATCTGAAAACAGAAACAAATGAAATTCAGATTTAACCTGAATCCCTAAAGATTATTAGACTGTAAAGCATACAAAAAATAATAAATAAAGAAATAACCTGTATTAAGTAATTTGAAAATATGAATAAAATAAACAAAAAAAAGTATAAACAAAATTCGTAATATTTTTTAAAACGATTTTAAAATACTAATAATAAAAACAAAATATTTTCAATTACCATAAATATAAATCATTTAAAAAATGTTTAAAGTACATAAATAAATTAATTTAATATTTTTATTTGTTTATTTAATTAAAAATTAATATCTTAAAATGTTTTTTCAATTTTAATTTTTGTTTTTTATATATACACAATTAATTTAAAAATTTTTAATATTGATTATATTATTATATTAATAAAATTTGATTTTAATATACTAATTAACCCAATTTTATATTTGAATTTTACTTAACATTTTTCAAATATTTTTTTAATATACATTTTTATTAAAACATTTCAGCACATTGAAAATAATTTTGAAATACATGATTT
Organism: Drosophila borborema; assembly: GCA_030914335.1. NCBI lineage: Eukaryota > Metazoa > Arthropoda > Insecta > Diptera > Drosophilidae > Drosophila > Drosophila borborema. Next base: position 7,480,038 of record JAUESP010000306.1, on the reverse strand, counting down.
TAAAAATAAAAAAAAAATAAATTTCAAAAATATTTAGTTTCATTTAATAATAATCATACTCATAGTATAAGAAAATATTATTTTAATATTTTTTTCCTCTGCTAGAAATGTCTATTTCCTAATGCAACTTTTGAGAATAAGTTAACCCAAGTCAATCCCAAATGCATTTAACCAATTACAATTTTCAAACATTTAACTGAAATGTTTGCTTCACTGTGTTTTTAGTCCATTTGGCGATGGGCCGGCCACCTGACTTGACGTCGCCAGACCAAAAGTGGAAAGTAACTTCTGCTGCTTCAGCTACTTCTTCTTCGGCTTTAGGTTTTCTTCTTTAGTATTTCTTGTGGGGCTGCCAATTTACATGCGTTCGTGCGCCCGTCCACGTCTTTCATTCATACTGTATCTGTAACTGTATTTGTCTCGTGTGCATATGAGTGTATATGTGTGTTTGTGTTTGTGTATTTTTATGTTAAAAGCGTCGCCCATTTCTTTATTATTTTGTATTTTTATGATTCGACGACGTTCGAGCTAAAATGAAAGAAACCCTTTCTCTCCCTTTTGCCATTCCCGCTTTCGTTGTCTTCGTCGTCGTCGTCGTCGTTGTCGCCGTTGCATTCTTCTGCTTTTTTTTTGAGGGGGGATTGCGTAAAAATGTACCGTTAGCTGAAGCTTGATATGTAAATTAACGCGTGGGACATGTGGCCCAATGCCCAATGCCCAATTCGACTGGCCACCAGCAGCCAGAAAAACAAGGCCTTCGAGAACCTGCCGTGAGCAGGCCAACAGCAGACAACGGACAGTTAGTACCCTGTACATAGTGTGACAAAAAGGGTATATTGGTTTTGCATCAACTTTTACTTAGGAATTATCAAAAGCTTTTACAGTATAAGAAATGCATTTTAAAATTTATTTAAAACAGTTATTCTGTCTGTCTATTCTCTCTCGCCACGATCTAGTAGCTGCCACGCCCCATAATCGACAGTAAGAAACCTAACTTATCGTTCAGTCGGCTACACTCAAGTGCAACATTCTTGCTAGTTTTTTGTTTGGCCCAGTTGAAGCTCAGAGCTTTGGCTTAGCATCCGCTACAGCTCACTTCAGCGGCAGCGGCTGCTGCTGCTTCTATTGCTGGTCCTCTTCCTCATTTGGTTTGTAGGTGCGCATCCGCCTTCAATGCTAGCTAGACAAGATAGCAGCAACAGCAGCCGCAGCAGCAGCAAAAACAGCATCTCAGAGTTGGACTTTGACGACTTGTTTTCGAGTTACTCTTTGTTGTTGTTGTTCGTTTGTTAGTTTTGTTTTTCCTTTGTCGCGTCTGTGTTCCCACTCATTTGCTTAATTTCAATTTCGTTTCGTTGCCATTTATGGCACAATGACCATGAACGGCTTTTTCAGCTGTTGAATTCGTGTTGCGGAGGATGTAACTGTTCATTAGAAACACGATAGACACGATGTGTGCTGCGTCCGCAGATAAGAAGCTTTCAACGGCTGATGTCTATCAACAGCAGTCGGAGAGCTTTTCAACAAGTAGAATGAACTTACATACATACATACAAATGTACATATGTATATTTCGTTCGATTGACAAAGAAGCTTTTTCCTGCTAATGTGGCGTGCGTCACCTGTAGGGCAGCTTGAAGCTTTCAACAACTGTCTCAACCTGAATGAAATGAAGCCACAAACTTTGTCTTGACACATTTCATTTCATTATCCAATTAACATAATTAGTTATCATCAATCAATTATTAATTCGAAGCAGAATCGCAGCAGCAAGCGCATAAATCAGAAAAAATAAGAACTGAAAAAATAAAAGAGAAACAAAAACGAAATACACTTGTTGCGCCCATTATTGAAAACGAAGCTGAAATAAATGTGACTTGGCATTCTACGACACCCCAAAAATCAACAGCAACAACAACATCAACAACAACAGCAGCAGCCGCAGCAGCAACAGCAACGGCAGCGAGCATGAAGAGCAACTGCCAAAACAATAACAAGCCACAGAAACAGACGGCGCTCTCTGCTCTCCAACTCTACACAAACTCACACAGCGCAGGGCTAAACTGCGCTGAGCTAAGCTTTACGCTGTGGAGAATTGCTCTCAAGGCTTGGCAGCGACTGCGCAGCGGCAGCGCAGCTGTAATTGTGTATTGGTGTGGCCCGCATAAAGCAAAGAGCGTGGCGTTGCCATGAGGCTTGGCTGGGGCTGTTAGCTGTTGGCTGTTAGCTGTTGGTGTACGTAGAGCTGCATTATAAATCTCTAACGAGTCGCTCGCGCGCGCTCAGTTGACGCTCAAGAGCTGCGAGTGAGCGTGTATGCTGTGCTGCCCTGACTGCGCGCACAGTTGTGTAAGTGTGCATGTGGCTATGTGTGTATGTGTGCGAGGTTGTGAGGAAAAGGGTTCTTGAACTTAAAAGGGGTCAAAATATAAAATGAAACTCGAAATGCCTTTGCAGATAGACAAACTTAGTTGCGTGTAAGCATGTATGTGTGTGTGTGTGTGTGTGCGTGTGAGTGGTTGTTTCTGTGTGTATGCGTGGCTACGTGCCGGTGGTTTGGTGCTGATGGTGTCCGTTGTTTATGCTGCCGCTGCCACAGCCGCTGTCGCTGTCGCTGCCAGCTAGCTCTGCCACTTCCTCCATTTGCCTTTTGTCTATTCCATTTTCTATTTGATTTCTACCTGTTGTATTTGTTGTTGTTGCCAGTTTTTGTATGTGAACTGTTTGGCTGAAAGCCTGTTGCTCCCCTTTTACGCCGCCAGCTCCTCGCCCGTTACACACGCACAGCGCTGTCTCATTTTATAGGGTTAGCTGGAAATCATGCTTGAGCCTGAAACTTTATAACTTTTCTCGTAATCAACAAAACTTGAGCTCATCTTTATTTTTAGCTGGTCACAGTGTGTGTATGTGTGTATGTGTGTATGTGAGTGCGTGGAGGATCTACAGCCATTGACCCAAAAATAAGAACCCAAAACAAAAACAATATTATGTGTTTTCGGGAGTTTCAGGAGTTACGAACCTGGTCGCCGCCTACGTGAACCATTTGTGTAAACAATATTATTTATGACTTTCTGTTTACTCTCCCTCCCTCTTTCTCTCTCTCGCTCTCTCGCTCTATCTCTCTTGCTGTTCTTCTTCAGCTTGCTTCTTTTGTATTTTGTTTTCCATTTGTGGCTACTTTGTCTATCGCAGGCTCCTCTAGGCTCACCCTGCCGCGTCTCTGTCCTTAACTTTACGCTTCGCTGCTTTCCCTTACCTTTTGCTGCTGCTGCTGCTGTTGCTGCTGTTGCTGTTGCTGTTACATCTTCTTCTTCCTCTTCTTCGGCTATGCGATCGCTTTGAATCTCGTTTGTCAATCTGGGTTGCTGCCTAGGGCGACGTCGACTGCGCCGGCAACTGCGACTGCGGTCAGCGACCTGACGTCCGATTGCACGTGTTGTAAATTAGTTGAGGATTCCAGCATTTAGAGAGTTTTCCCCCAGCCAGGAATATTGATGTTTTGTTTACTTTTTCTGCCCAATGAAGGCTCAAATTTGTTTAGGCTGCGCTCCAATGTTTCTATTTTATTCAATAGGCTCTCTCTTTATTTAACAAAGATATTCGAAATAACTAAGATGTCTGTAAAACGAAAGGATGATTCAGCTTGATTATATATATATTAGTATAATTTTATACAGGATAAACATTATCGAAAACATGTAGAAATTTGGCATTTTTGTAAAGAAGAGCAATGAAACCTAAATTAACTTAACCGGGGTTTCTATAGCATTTAATTTTAGTTAATTCTATAGGCATTCCTGTTACAAAAGTCTAGTGTAATACTATCTATACTATAGGAACAAATACTATTCACACACAGCTGAATTGAACAAATGGCACAAAGCAACCAATAAGAAAGATAAAGAAACTCAAGAATGCAACAGAAAAAAAGACACAAAGTTCAAGATAGATGAGAATATCCCAGCGAGACGAAGGGTTTCGCTGTTAGCTTTAGCCTGTGGTCTTTCTCCCTCTCTCCCTCTCTCTCTTTCTCCGGTTCCTCCCCTATCAATCTATGAGTTGAAAATTATATTGTAAAGATTTCTAAATTATCGACTCATGTGTGTGTCTAGTTTTTTCGATTCTTTATATTTTTTTTGACAGGGGGAGAGGATCTGAGTGTATTGTGTGCTCACGACGTCAAGCAGCGCCGCAGTTGTAGCAGACGGCACCTGATTCAACACCAGCAGTAGAAGTTGAAGCAGAAGACGATGAAGAAGAAACTGAAGCTGAAGCCGAAGCTGAACAACAGCAACAGATATTTCACACCTTGCGACCCGTTAGAGAGACAACACAAATAACAGCAAACGAAAAGAGTTGGGAATGACGGGGAGACATGAGACTCGGACTAGCGACAAAGTTCTTCTAGTTTTTGAGGATCTAATAACCGGTTGGAGACTGGAGACTGCGCCACGGGCTGTGACTTGTGATTACTAAATTAGCACTCTCCTGATTGCTGTAACTGCCGGCCACAGCAGCCCCCGCCCCCAAAACCCACCTTGACATGTCTAATTGCTTGTAAAAAAACACAGAAAAGAGAAAGAGCTGAAAAAGAAGTCAAATATTTGAGACGAAACCAACTGCTCAATACTCTGTAGAGAGAAAGTAGCTGACTAGAGAGGGAGTAAAACCTTTACCTTTTACTTGATTTCCTAAGTCACCTTTTCATACACAACTAATAAGCCCCTTTTTTATAGGCAAACAATGTATGAGAAATCCTTTTAAATATAAGAGAGTCCGGTTATAACGACGCTCAACTGTCGTTATAAACGGTGGACGCTATAGCCAAATAAGCTTGCTTACAAAAGTTTGTATGGGGTGTAGAATTTTCGTCGCAATATCCGTGCGAACGCTCCGTGCGAACGCTATAAGCGGAGTTGTTGTAAACGCATTTTGCTGTAGACAGATAAACGAAATCATTTAACTTAAACATAAAGAACTGTCTAATAGACAGACCAATATACCCTGTTTACAAATAGTCTATCACTAAATAAAGAAATTTCCTTTGCAGCTTAACTTAACAATAGAAAAGTTGAGAAATTGAAAGACTTTAGCTTTATTAAAATAAACACTTGATAGTCCCACCAATACGCCTCATTCAACAGTTGACAAACAGCGTATATAACAGAGACAGAAATTCCTTTTTAATTAGCAGTCGCTGCGCAGCCGCCAGGCCTTTTGGTTTTGTCATCACAGCAGATCATTTTCATCAGCCCAAGACTTGACCAAAAATTATGTTGCGTCATAATTGCCGTCTTGTGGGAACTTCCGATGCGCTGCGCACATTTACACTCACACTCACACACACTCAGTCTAGCTAGACAATATCAAATGTTTTTCAACTTCTTTTCTAACTTAGCTAATGACGTTTTTCGGGCTTTAAATCCGGAAGCATTGTGTGTGCTCTGGCCCCTTTTGATCATCGGATATGACGGGGCAGTAATAGAGCCAGGCACAGACTGTACCTGTAACTGTCGCCGGGCGTGTGAACCAAATAGAGTGAAAGAGAACATTGACCAGTAGCCGTAGATCTTAAGGACCATTAAATTACCATAAAATTCTCAAGTCAGGTTGCCTAGGTGACCTGCTGCCTGCTTGTTTCCAATTACGAGCGTGCATAATTTTCACGCGCCTTGACTTGGGCTCACCCCAGCGATTATCCTGTGAAAATGGAAACGAAATGAAAATATATGAGAGGGCACCTGCACACACGCAGCTCGTTATCCTGTTTGCTCCCCACCACGTCACGCTGTCATAATTAGGGCCAACAACAAGTTGCGACTTTCACCCCTCAACAGGCAAATCAAGACACAGTCAACTGGTTTCAATATACAAAACAACAAAATTTCCCATGGTCTCCTTTTTGGCTCACTCAATTGGCCCGACAACAATGAGCAGGAGCCGCGCATGTGAACGTAATTTTAAGATTTCATTTTAATGTGATTCAACTTGTTATACACTTGACCCATTACAACTGGCTTAATATGGGAGTCCGCTTAAGCTGAGACAGTTACGAATCGATAAATTATATACTGCTAAACGATATGATCAAGAGATAGTTAAATTAATATACTCAAGACTTTGGGTTTGCTCTGCTGAGTCGGGTTTGCCATAAATTAGAGAAATTAAGCTGATATCGATAAATTCTTGCTGATAATATCAATCCATGTTGTGCTTTTGAAATAGGTTTTAGAAACTTCTTAATAAGTTTCACTTAATTTTTATTATTGAAACTAGTAAATGAACAGATTATACTCACTCAATTTCTATCAGTTTTGCTACTCATTCAAATCGATAATTATCGATTACCGTTACAAGTATTATTTGTATACATTATTCCTATTATGTTTCTCATATAACTACATATTCTAACAGAACTAGTAACTACTAATTTCAAACAGAATTTCAAAGAATCATATGTCACTCAATTATAAATATATATCGAAATATCATTATTCCTTTACTAAGTTATATCTCTCAGATTTTAGCAAGCTAAGTATATACAGTATAAGCAATACTTTCTAGTATCGTATATAATCTCTAATATTGCATTGGCTTCAGACATTTTAGACCGATACAAGCTGAAATCGCTAAATATTGCAATGCTAAACGATGTTTTTACAATATATTATTTTAATTAAATTTAGACTTTGGAGATCAGCTTTTACAGGCCATTCGCCAGTTGAGTCTACTCTGTAAATGGATTTCTGATTTTTTCAATTTTAAGTGCCTTGGAGCTACTACTTAATGTACCTTGAAGTCCCATATCCTTTAGCTTCGCTGCATTTCGACTCAACTCTTTTCCCATTCCAGGTCTGTCACACACACAAACACACACACTTGCACAACATTCGCCTCGGGTCCACTTTTCGTTATTTCTTTTGCTTCAATCATTCTCCCACGTTGCCTGTCTGCAGCGATCCTTGTGGCAGGATTTAGATACAATTTGATATTTATGTATCTCGCAGTGGCTGGCTGCACCTACCCCCTACGCGGCTTTATCCCTCGTTCACAGCGCTATTTACACGCAATCAGTTGCTTAAGTCTGCTGGGAACGTGGATCCTCGATTTGTGTTCACTCGATGCCCGATCCTCTTCAAATAGACTGCTTTATTGACACAAACACCTGGCCATCGTTACAAGCAAATATTTGAACGGGTTTGTTACGCTCGAAGAATCAACGTTCATTCGTCATGTTTCGTCATATTTGCTGGTTTATTTTTTAGAACGATCCTCAATCAATTTCATTTTTGTCCTTTCTTACGTGACCTAAATGCTTTGCGTAATTACAGAGCGTCCACAAATGTTGCTGAGGACCTCAAATTTGGAAAGGTTTCTTTTTAGATTTTTCGGAAACTGGTTTCGAGTCCAGCCGATTCAAGCGATGGGCTCCGAAATATTGGTTGACTGTAAAGCTGTTAGAAAACGAAGCTGAATTATTAAAAGATATTTATAGATCGGCATCAGGCGAACTAAAAACTGCATCAAAAGTCAAGTCTAATATAACGAAACGAACCATAGGCAATTTCTCTCTGAGCGAACAGCCCTCTCAAGGCTGCGCTTATGGGAACGAATTACTTGAGAAAGATAAACTGAATTGCCCGATTGCACGAACGCCCCAAAAAAATACTCGCTGACTGCCTGGCTGGTTTCCCTTTTAGTTTGGAGGAACGGGCGGGCGGAGCACTTGAAAACAAAGAGCTGGCACTGTGTGGAGATGTTTGTCCGTGGAGCAAGGCAAACAAGCAAAAGGCGAAGTCAATATGTATATGCTTGGCACACAGCATATCCTGTACCCTTGCGCAGACATTGACTTTCATTATCTTTTGCGCCACTCACAGGCAGAGGGACTTATAGAGGGACTGGCGCAGGAGCCGAAGGGGTCGCCAGTTGCCTGGCCAATATGAGGCTGGGGCGACTTGGGGCTGGGGCTGTGCTCGTATGAAATCTCAAGCAGCAAGCAGCGATCAAATATGCGATATATATATACATTCAAGTTGTATATATACATGTGTGCGTGTATGTGAAGCACCTACCGTGGCGAGGACGTGCTGCAAACAATTGGCTCGCCGCCACAGGGTGCAGCTCGAGTAAGGCCGTAGAGTCAGCCGAGTGTGGCCAAACACAAATACAGAGGCAAGGCTACAGATACATTTCAACAAATACTGAATGAAATAAACAGAGCTGCAGATCCAAATGCATAGATATAGATATAAATGTCAAGCTACAGATACATTAAGAGAGATAAAGATACAAATATACATTTATACACATACATATATTAAAATCTAGAGCTAAGATACATTAAGTGGGATAGAGATGCAGATATATAGACTTAAATAATAATACTCAGATACAAATTTATGCAGGTATACATGTACAAAGATTCAGATACAAATTCATTGCTAGAACTGAAATATATAGCTATAGATACATTTACAGACCAGAGATAAATAACGAGAATTGCAGATGCGTATTCATCTATATTAGTTTAGGTACCACACAGATACAGACATTAGCAAAATATTCAGATACATAGATACAGATACATAAACATATATGAACATTCAGATGCAGATACGGAATCTACAGCCACTCAGCACTCAGATACAACTACAAATGCACAGCTATAGCTTTTGCCATCACTTTTGTTAGGGGGATCTGCAGAAGTTATTTATTTTTTATGCCAGCCTCGAGAGTCAGAGGATACTTTTATCGCCTTTGCCTTCGCCTTCGCCGTTGTCGTTGTCGTTGCCTGTGCCTGGGACAGAGTCGGGGCTGGGGCCATTGATTTGCATTCCAAAGTGTGTGGCAAGGCGTAGCCCAACCCAAAAAGCAAGCCCTACAATTCTTCTGCGCCCTCTCTTCTTCTTCTCCCTCTCTGGCATTCTCTTTCTCTATCTCTCTCTCTCTCTCTCTCTCCCTCTCTCTCTTTGGCTCTTTGAACGGTAGGGTAATTGTAACGTGCGAACTGCACAGCCCGTAAAACTTTTTCATGCATACCCTATGCTCAGAGAGGGAGTGGACTTATGAAGGGAGTTTAGAGTTTGTTGTATAATGTAGATATTTTCATATAATTGTATTATGTATAAGCAATATATATATCTTTAAAGAAAATAGTACTTTATAGTGAATGTCTTAATATGAATTATGTATCGATATATGAATTAATATATCGATAAATATATATTGGTAATCAGCTGTATCATGAATAGAGTTCTATATGCATATATGTGTATAAATATGATTTTGAATAGGGTATCTCACAGTTAATCTTTGAGAAACAGCGCACTTTGACTTCTCTTTCTCTTTCTGCGCCTTTTCAATTTGCTAAATAATATGTCATTCGAGGAGGCGATCAATCCTTGCAAGCGCATATATATATACATACATATATATATTGCATGTGAGCACGTTGAAACGGGAGTTGAATTTTTTATTGCAATTCGTTTTAATTTATATATGTATATATATGTATGTACATATATACATGTATATATTTGAGGCCTTGCGCGATATTTGAATATTTTATGGTCTCTGGCCAAGTTTTGTGCCGAGTCAAGAATTAATGAAATTTCAGCCAGAATTTATATTAATTTTGTATATATATATATATATGTTTTAGCGGCTGCTGCTGCTGCTGTTGCTGCTCCAGCAACAGTTGCTGCTTCTGCTTATCGCTTGCATCAACTTGCATTTCGACATTTTCCTTTGAAATTTTCTCAGCGAAAGGTTGAGGTCCAGCTAATTAACCCGACGCAGTTTCCTGCACATAAAACATTTGTGGGAAACGTAATAAAAATAAAATGTATTTTGATTGTATTTTATATACGCATTTATCTCTCCCTCTCTTTCGCTCTCCCCTCACCCTCACTCTCTCTCTCTCGCTCAGGAGTCTAAAGGAGCAAGAGAGCAAAATGAAGAAGCAACGGTAGCATTTCTGTAAACAGTTTTTATGACTTTGACAATTGACCCGCCGTTGAGCTGACCACCGTTGGTGGCAGGATCGGTTCGGTTTGGTACGGTTGCTGCCGCAACTTGTGGCAGCTACCAAATAAGCTAAGGCCAAGCTGCACGCTTCCTGAGCCGCATTTGTGCATTTGAATGTTTCATGTTTACGACGCGCTGTTTTGCTGTTGCTGTTGCTGTTGTTGTTGTATTTCAGGCCAGACATGGCCATGACAAGCCAAGCAGAGCAATCCTTTCCCAGAAACATAACGCACTGAACATGAAATCCATTTGTAAAACATGCTGTTGCCGCAACAGCAACGGCAGCAGCAACTGTTGCTGTTGCTGTTGCAATTTGAGTTGCTGCCATGACAAAACCGGGCCAATGCATCGCTTCCAATTGGCAGCAACTGTTGCAATCCCGACCATCCTTCTAGTTCTTGATCTCTCCCGTCTCGGTGTGGTCATACCTCCCAGTTGGCAACTGCTACCAGCTGCTGACTAAGGTATTAAAGCTAGCTAGACCAACTGCGCAGCCAGCTGCAGTCAGCCAAGCAGCTAGCGCCTAAACAGCCTAAGCAGCCAAGGCAACCAACCAACTCACCAGCCAACCATCCATCCATCCAACTAACTATACATCCAAGCAGCTAGGCTAGGCAGCTACGCTGACTACACAGAGGGAAATTTTATACAAGGTAGGATTTAATCTTTCATATTAATCATTTATTTAATTATTTTATGAAATTGCAATTTTTGTGAGATTTTTTAAAATAATATATATTTTTGTATTTTATATATATTTTTTTTATTTTGAAAGTTAAAGAAACGGTCATAAAATAATAAAATAAAAATAATAATAAATGAAAATACAAAATAAATAAAATTAAATTAAATACTATAGTTAAAAATTTTTAAAAAAATTCTTTTTTATTGTATATAAAAATCTAATTATTAATAATTTTCGCATTATAAATACTTCTTTATAAATTTATCTTTTACAACTTAAACTATAATGTTTTATTTATTAAAGTTAGATTAATAATAATTAAAATTAGAAATTACTATAGCTAAAGCACTGGACCTTCGGCTTAATAAGTTTATATTATTATTCATCTTTTTTTAATTTAAAAAAAATAATAAGAAAATTAAACAAATAATAAAAATATAGAATATATTTGAGTACTTCACTACATAATAGAGAATTGCATGAATAAGAACTACAATATATCGGCCATGTATCAATAAATGAGTAAATCATCATCGACAGCTCATCAATTTATGCTCATGTAATTTCTCGCAGTGTAGTAAAGCTTGGAGCTGCGACTGCAGTCCGTTTGGTTTTTAGCTGCGCCAAGTTGAATGAACCAAAAGAGAGTAGGGCACAGACAAATGCGGCAGCAACGATTGCGGGCTCTCTCCTGTGCCAGTCGTGCGTTTCCTTCAGCAATTTCGCAGCCGATTTGCCAGATGCCAATGTGCGCGGATCGAACGTAGCTTAGGAGCTTAGATCGAGGCCTGGGCGCTTGTGGTTGAGATTCCTTCTTGCTCACCACAAAATTACGTATACGGTGGTGCTGCTGATTGTGGCTTCCTGCGGTGCAGCTCACTTCACCAACAGCCCCGCAGCAGCACACAATCTGGCCACAACTACAACTGCCTAACTGGCTTAGCCGAGTGCTAGACAATTTCCTTGGGAAAGCTGGGCTTAGCATGCAAAACCCATTTAAGTGCTTTCCCAGGCGCTGAACCGCTAACCAATTGTATGTCGGCATCCTGAGAACCAACAATAGCAACAGCAACAGGTGAACATTTGCCTGCACCACCAACACCATCAATGACCCCACCAGCTCCATCTCTCCTCAGCCTACCCCCTTTTGGGTCTGTGTCACTTGGCTGGGCAGGCGAGGAGCTTGCAGAACCCTTCATTACGCGAGCAATTTCTATGGCGAAACTGGGGCCAGCACCAGGCATAAGCAGGGCATTCAACTTGTTACACACACACACATAAACGCATAGGCACACTCACACTCACACACACACACACATACACTGGCTGACTTTTCACACAATATTTTCCAGCATTTTTGTTCGCCCTTTTTCTGCTGTTTTCCTGCGCTGTTGCTCGATTTTGTTGTTGTTGTTGCTTGAGTTGGTTTTGTTGTTGTTGCTGCTGCTGCTGCTGCTGCTGTTGTTGCTCTCTTTGTGCATGTGGATTTTCTTTTGCCCTGCTGTTGCCTTTTTGCTGCCTCGCATTTGCGTTTGCGCACTATTTTCCATAACAATAAAAAACAACCAGTCAAAAAGCAGCAAAAAAAATATGATGAACCAGCAGTTACCCTGCTATATCTAACGAATATCTGCTATATCTAACGAATTATATATATTACAAATAAATATACGCATATTTATTTTTAATCACATTTCTCTTATAATATAATTCAGATTTTCATTTATTACTATTTATAGATATGCACACAACTTTATTTAGCTTACTTTTGTGTACAGGGTATTTACACACACACACACAGACACTCAGCTAGCTGCAGAAGTTCAGCTCAAGTGCCTTTCTCTAAGCAAATGCCGTTTGAGGACTTTGCTTTGTGGGCTGTGCATCCACAGCCTTTTGCTTGGCTTAGCAAACACAACAACAACAACAACAACAACAGAGCATTATCTGCAGAGCAGAAGCCATTTGAGGTAGCTTCACACACACACTTCACACACACACTTCAGACACACACACACACACTCACGAACGTCAACTTAATATGCACAACACAAGTTGAGCCCAGGCAAACAAAGTTGACAAATTTCTTCACTTATGCACTTAAGAGCTAATCTACCCTGACACAGATAAAGCGCAACCCACTAAAAGGCTTCAGGTAAAAATTTTTATATAAATAAAAATAATACAAAATAAAATAATAATAAAAAATAAATGTAAATATAAATGAAATAAAATACAATATTTTATATTTATATATCAAAATTAATTAGTGAATATTTCATAAAAAACAAATCCTAAAAAAATTTGTATATACTCAAAATTGATGCATAACAAAAATGGTAAAAATTCTTATATAAAAAACAAGTTTTTTTATTAAAATATAAATAATTATGTTTATTTTAAAAATATGAATAAAATAATATAAAATGAGCTCCAAAATTTAAAAAATAAAATAGAATTGAAAATTATATATTTTTAAGAAAATTAAATTGTTATAAAATTAAAAATATATATTTTTTTTAAATTACCTCCAAAAAAAAAAAAAAATATATATATATATATATATATAAAAATCAAACAAAAAATATTTTTATTAAAATTAGCTTGCTCTAAAATTTCAAAGAATATAAATTTTAAATCAAATTGCCCTGTTCTAAAATTTATCTTATATGAAAAATTTGCAATTATGAAAGAAATAGAAAGAAAATATTGTCAAATATATATCAAATATTGCCCAACATATAATATAATTATTTACTATATATAACTTACTTATGCTTCTAGTTAATATGCAGCTATGTGTTCTAACTTTTAGAAAAGATCCAATTAAAAAAACAAAAAGTTTTAACTTAACATTAACAAATCTCGCAGTCTCGTTTGCTATAGCTTGAAACACAGAAAGTTTTTATTAATCTTATTATTTTTATTTATATACATATATCAAGTATTTCTCAGGCCACATCGAAACTGTACGCAAACCATGGAAAGAGATCACGGAGCGAACCATAAAACGAAATGAAGAAAAGTAACGTATAATAAAAAAAATGAAGTAAAGCAATCAGGAGACGGTGGCGAGGACGAAAGGATTGCGCAAAGGTAAACACACATAAAAATTGGATAAACAAGGCTTCGTTATGCCATGCAGGTGAATGTGTGTGTGTGTGTGTGTGTGTGTGCATGACTGTGTTTGCTCACTAGTATCCCTTTTTTCGTGGGAGCCGCGCTGCAACAGGCAACGACCAGGCAACAGGCAACAGGCAACAGGTAGAGGAGACCACAAAACTGGTTTCGCCAGATTCCAAGATCCCAAGGAGCGGCCCCTGACTTTCTGACTGTGACTCTGACTGGAACTGGTGGCAACTGAGTGTGAGTGGCATACAAAGCAGAACCAGTTTGATCCTCTCGCCCAGCGAATGAGTTGGCGTAAAAACAATTTTAATGTCCTTCTACCCAAGTCCATAAAGTCATGAATAATCGCCCAAGACGTGTACGTGCGTGGAGGATATGCGCAACAGAATCCCAAAGTGATTCAGGCTCTCTTAAGCCAGTCAGTCAGGCAGCCAGGCAGCCAGAGCGATTCAAGGTCCAGGCCCCCACGCTGCTAGCAAATAATGCCCCTACCCCCTACACAGCCCGATCACCTACCTACTACCCCTGTCGCTGCATTTGCCCCCGCCTCTGTTCCTGATTTGTTTGCTGTGCCGCGCACTTGGTCTTTGCCTTGCTTTGTTTACTAGACTCTTGCCTTCTTCTTCTTCTTCTTCTTCATCGTCATCTCCCCCTGTCACTCGATCTCTCTGGCTACATTTGAGACTTTGTTGCTGTTGTTGCCCTCGATCCTTTATACTTTTAGCATTTGCAGCGGCGACTGTACTAAGAGCTGAAATTGGAGCTAAGCTATAGGAGAGAGACGAGTTAGATCATATTTTAAATTAAATTTTCTAGTTTTAAGCCATCTACTATGCTCCAGAGAGTGATTACTCACTAAGGATATGAATACATGATTGCTTGAGCTATTAATTATCTCAATTAAGTTTCATAATCACTCAATTGAGATCATTAATAGCTTATGCTTTGATGTATATCATGTATCCTTAGTAAAGATTGTCTTTTCCAGCAATTCAACAGATCGTTTTTATTATAGATTAATATCATAGCTAAAAGAGATAATATTCCATTCGAATGATCTGTTTAAGCTGTGATCTACATATATAGGATATTATGATCATATTGATTTAGTTTTAGTTTTAAACAGATCATCAATATAGATGATAGTCTATATTGATTGAGTTAAGTGAAGCATCTATTGGGAATCTATATGAATGATCTATCATATATAATATTAAATTGAGCAACCATCTTGAACATTTATTAAATTAATTTAAAACTATTTTAATATATTCACCTCTTCAAGCATCCTTTCTCAACCCATTCAAAATTCGATCTAAAAATTGAAAAAAAATATGATCATTTAGAGGCTTTCGATTCCTTGAAAATCCTTCAAGATAAACACAAACATCGATCGACAACGAAAAAAAAAAAAAAGAAAGAAGAGAAGAAAAACAAAAATCAACAGTGACAAAAAACTGAACAGAAGATCAAATACTTATTTGAGTAAACAATCAGCGCATTCCAGCGAAAAAAAGGGATACGAGTCAGCAGAGCGGGGAATGAAAAGGGGTGAGGGGGCAGGGGCGGCACAGGAGTGGGGGACAGGGGCAGGCAAAGAGCAAAGGCAAAGATACAAACACACACACTCACACACACACATACAAGAAAAGAAACCAGCCTGGCGAGCAGCGAGCAGTGAGCTGCGATTATGATGACGACGATGAAATGTTTACATTTCCCCACACGAAGCCAACGCCAAGTGAAATCCAAAGCCCCCAGAAAACAACAACAACAACAACAGCAGCAGCAACAGCAACAGCAACGGCCACATCTCGAAATAAACTGAAACCCTTGAAAACAACTCCTGCACAGCTCCTTAGAGGCAGGCAGCAAACGTCGAGCAGCCAGCGGCGAGCGGCAGAAGAAGTCACACGAGATCAAGTGAAGGGTGAACCAAGAAAAATCCGAAGAAAAACAAGAAAGAAATTATTGAACTGAATATGCCGAACAAGAAATGCCCTTAGGTATATATTTTCAAATGTGTGTTTTAGAACTCGAAGATATAGCAGAAGATAAGGTGATCTTATATACACAAGACTTATAAATTTTTAGTCATTATTATCAAATTCTTCTCATTATTGAGATTGTTTTGTTCATTATCTACTAATATTACGATAATAATAATGATATTAATAATATAAAAATGAAACAATAATAATAACGATAATGATAGGTCATTATCATTTCCATTAAAAGAAAAACCAATAGGAATTTTATTATTAGAATTATTATAATAATTATTTTGAAACATCAAAATTATAATTGTCATTGTTTTTGTCATTGCCACTATATAATTATAATGCTTATTATCGGTGACAAAATATTGCGATAGTTATTATTATATTTATATGATATATTCATATCATTTTAGTTATTATAGTTATAATATACCATTTCCAAAGTAATTATAACTTTTCATTGATCATTTACACTACAATGCTTAATTCTAATTTCTAAAATATATATCATATTATCATTGACAATATTAAGAACATTATCGGTTTCCATTGATCAATTGCATTATCATTCTTCATTCTCATTGTAAATATGTATATCATTAGCATTGCCATTATTATTATTATAATAGTCTATTTGCTTATCATGATCATATTCACACACATATGTATCCTGTTTAGACATTTATAGACATAATCGCCTCTGACTACTACCGAATGTGTGACTAATTTATAATACCCTAAGTAAAGGGTATTAAGAAAAAGGATTGTGCGCGGTGCAGTTGCAGCGCAGCGTCCAGAGGTGACGGCAGTTCATTGAACCAGGCAACAGGCCGACAGGCCGACAGGCCGACAGGCAGAAGGCAGCAGGCACTAGGCTGGGCATACACACACACACACACACAGAGAGACAGGCAACGATCTGTGGCAGCCACATGCAATAGGAGGAGGACACAACTAGCTGCAACTGCAACTGCAACTGAAACTGCAGCTGAGACTGAGGCTGTGGCTGTGTGACTGCGACTACGACTGCGACTGGGGCCTGTCCGCTTTGGTTGTGTGTGGCCAAGGAGTTTTTCCTGCTTTTCTTGTGGCATCCTCCTCAACAGCAGCAGCAGCAGCAGCAACAGCAACAGCTTGATCGTCGGGCCATAAACAGGCGCAGGCATCGAGAGATCTTTTTTTTTTTTTTATTATTACAGCTATTTGCGGCGGCAGGAAGGAAATTGCTCTCCATGCATTTTCTCTATAATCCTCCGCACGCTCAGTCGACGTCAGCGTCGTCGTCGGCATTTTCCCCTATGTAAAAATAGATAAAAATGCAATTTAGCTGCGCGTATCTTTTGTGGAAGCAACAGCAGCCGCAGCAGCAGCCGCAGCTCTTGGCGGCAATTTGAGCATAGACAAAGGAACAGGAATTTGCCTCTAATAGCTTTTCTTTCAGCTGCAGCAACTGAATGGCCATGTATCTGTGTAGCTATAGCTGTATTTGTATCTGTGAATGTAAAAGTATCTTTGTTAGCTGGCCCATCATATCCCTCTCTCTCGCTCTCTCCCTCTCGCTCTCTGCTCTCCTTGCTTGATTAATTTGCATATAAATAGAATAAGTTTTTCCATTTTTTTTTTTTTTTTTTTTTTTTTTTTTGGTTGCGATTGATCTAATTTTAGGCATTCCAAGTGGCCCAATCGCCGCATCCGATTCGTATCCCAATTGCGGCTCGCATATGTCTGGGAAATCAAACAAGAAACACATCATATGGCCAAAAAGGGAATTGCTTAAAAGCCTCATCAAACTGAATACCCACCAGCAATTTAAGATCCATTTACATTTGCATGCGGATCGATCCTTGAGTTAGCTACTCGAAAGTTGAAATAATGAAGTATTAAAATTACTCTAAATACAAAATATATGTATGTCTGAGTTATAGGAATTGATGATGAATAGATAAAAGTTGAAGATAAAAGATAAAAAAAATATGGAATATTATGAAAATTAAAAAATGTATATAAAATTTCTTAAACGAGATTGTTGTTGCTCTACTACAATAGCGTTTGTAGATAGAAATTTCGGAACCTTGTCATCAAATTCTTCTAAGTAGAGTTCAGCTCAGGATCTCGAGGATAATAGATAATAGAATGCAAATTTTCTATTCATAATACCTGCTAAAGCTGGCATGGACTCGAGCTATATAAACAGGAATAAATTAACTGAGTATATATAAATGCTGATCAATAGATATCAGTTGAATGATTAAGATTGGATATCGAACTGAAGAGAACTGTGAAACTCAGTCAAAACCAATTTTATTTATTTATTTATTATCATTATTTATTCTTTTTTCTTTTTTTTTTTTTTTTTTTTTTTTTTTTTTTTGAATACACTTAAAAACTATAAAAAAAAAAAGTTAAATTAAAAGAAAACATTCAAAGACTGACCTTAGATCTCTTAAGGTTCACAGCTGCCCTCTGATCCTTTATCAAAGGAAACAAAAGATCTGTGATCGTCCATTGCTTTCACTTATTCAAACTTAAATTCCCATAATTTATCACTCACGCATCATTAGCTGAGCTGGCTAAGCAGCAAACAAAGCTAAATGCCAAGCTGTGGAGTAATGTGGGAACTTTGACTGGAAATCGAATTTCAATTGCAATCGCATTACTTATCCTGGAGCCAAGGAGCATGGCCGCAGCAACAACTGCGGGTACTTGTATTTATGTAAATGTATAAAAGGAAATCATTATTAAGATTGACAAGCCCACACAATATATAAATAACAATTTTGCCTCAACCCCTAGGCGCGTAGAGTGCGGCCCACATCGCGGGACTCAAGTGGACGTAACCCTCGCAGAGGGCAAACTCCGGCGACTTGTTACGGAAATAGCGCACCAGCATATGATCAGCCGTTCAGTTGTTCGGTAGTTCTCCAGCTCCTTTCCTATCTCCCCCCCCCCCCCCCCCCCCTCCTCCTTCATTTATACTCTGCCTTCCTCAGCAGCGCGCTAGAGGTTAATTCAACCCCTAGAAGAACCTGAGACTATTTTGTTTGTGTTATTGTTAACCGCTTAACAGATTTTCTGAGCGTGGCACACAAATTACTCAACACCAGAAACAATTTCGTAGACTAGAGGGGTCTAAGAGCGAAGGTTTGACTAGGAGATACCCTGGAATGCATGGGGTAGGGATTTCAAGGAAATATATTAATTTATATTTTATATAATGAATCAATAACAATAATAGTATAGTTAAATCCACACTCTATTATAGGAAAATTGGAATTAGCTAGGTATATATAACATGAAATAAAACATACTAGAACTATATGTACCTAAACTATAAGAGGAACCTATATAAATTACCTGATTAATAAAATTTTTTAATAAAAACTATTTTCTAATCAATATTCATTGAGTATAATAACATAGATCTATAAATGAAAAAAAAAAAATATAATAAATATATTAATGTAACATTTGAAATCAATCTACTACATATTCAAAGGCAATACAAATATACCCATTTCGATAGCCATTCAAAATTGTACAGGGTATACGACTGTTTGTTAAATCCTGCGGGCTCGAGTTTCATTTCGAGCGTGGGCGTGTTCGCTGTGTGCTATTCCTGGAACACACGCGTATCACAGCACGCACATCTCCCAAACAAAGCAGATCCTTTCACTTTTTATCCTTTTGCCTTCTGCTTTCTGCCTTCTGCCTTCTGCTTTTGGCTATTCATGCCGCATTGCTGATTAACTTTTGCTGATCATTTGATCTCTCACAGCCTGCGTTTACACCTTAATCCTCACAGCAGGACAAAACGCTTTGTTTGTCGTCGGAGTTTGGTGCCTTTGTTATCGGCCTAAGATCTTTCTTAAGATCGTTCATTCAACTTTGCGGTCGTTTTGGTAGGATCACAACGACTGCCTGTTAGTGATGATGATATTTGGATACATAACTATTTTCCGCTTATCTGCTGTTGAGTTTATTTCTCTTTTGTTTTGTAAATATGTTGAGCGTTGAGCAGTTGTAGATAAAAGAAAATGAGCATTAGTCTAGTAGTTGGCCAAGAATGGGCATAAGCTGATATATCTTTGTATATTCAGTGGATGCGATTATTGTAGTACAAATTGTCGTTTCAATAAAACACTACAGTTTTAATCGAATCATATTTCTTAGCATTAAAATTGTATTAATCATGGAAACCTAGTATTGAAAATTGGGATTATACAACTAATTTATGATCATTTTATAGAATTCCTCATTACCAAAAACCAAGTTAATCTCTACTCAACTCTACATTCCTTCACTCTGCTCAACTCTCCTATCCTATCCTATCCTCTTCTCCTCTCTTATCACCACTATTCTACCCTACTCTAGTCTATCTAACTTCACTCTACTCTACTCTCCTCTACTTTAATCTACTCTACTCTCTTTTCATATAACTACTCTATCTGTTATACATATATATGCCCATATGTATATATACTTTGATCTTAGATCCTATAGCAGCTAGAGACTTGACTCTAGAATCATATATAACTTTAAAAAATTTTAAATTAGACTTCCAGGTAATCGAATAACAAAATTTTAAGCATATATTCTAATGACTTAGTTGTACACTGCCATAAATAAATAAAGAATATAGAGTATAAATTTGATACATCTACAGTTTATGTTTATTTATTTACAGCTATAAACTTTACTTATAAAACACATGATATCACATGAAATGCAAACTGAAATTCAGTTCCATCCATATCGATCCTGCCCACATCTTTGCCAATCTACTGTATTCGCTGTTGCTTTTGCTGTCCACCTCCCTCCTCTTCGCACCTTCCATCCCCTCCCTCTGTGATACTTCTCCAACTCCCAGATCCTGCATAATTGTGCTGCCTTAACAGCCGTTGATCTGGCGGCGCGTGTTTGACGATGATTTCGTTGACGAAGTAGCTGCACAGAGGCAACCGCTCTCATTGACCTCAATTAAGGCCAATCAAATGCGACGATCCTTCAGTGAGCCCGCAGAATTTTCATTCAATTTTAATTCAGGGTTCGACGTTGGCTCGAGAGTTACGCGCGCGACTTCGTTTTTTTTTTTTTTCTCATTTTCGCTTCTGAATTGTTTGGCAATTAACAAATTGTGTGCGAGCCTCCGTCGGGGGTTGCACTCAAATGGATCCTGCAGCCGGCTTCGTATTCTCAGTTGCGATATTTATTAGTTTTTCATTTGCCAGTTTCCCATGGCAACAGCGAGCAGCGTGAGCCGCTGGGAAAAATAAAGAAATCGTGCATTGAACCCTTTCCACACGCACTCACACACATACGTACACAGGGAGCACTAACACTTGGTGGCACGCTGAGCAGCCTGGGCAGCCACTTGGCAGCGCCACATGCACCCATTTCCATTTGCACACACTCTTTTTTTTTTCTCATACCCTGTAAATATGCAAATGGGCTGCTATGGTGGAATACTAAACAACTTTTGCGCCTCACATTGCATTAAGTTAGTATAAACTACCAAGTAGTTGGAAGTAAATCTGTTATTCCTTAGAAGCAGATCAAGATTATATCTTTATCGGAATATATCGATATGTCTTCTCTTTGATCTATGATATGTTTCCTTAATGATCGACATGCAGCCATTGAAGCCTATCGTAAAGTTCCTAAAATCTATTAATCTTCAATTTTGCACGATATTTTGTAGTTTCTGTCACACGCCCGTTTCGATAAGTTTTGATTTACTATGAATTTTACTTGTCGTAGGATAATAGGATAATTGAATCTAATGTTTAATCAAATCTTCTTTATCTATATATTGGAAGCATATTTAATTGCAGCTTTTATTATATACATTTTACTCTATTTCTTTCAAGTTTTACACAAAATCGATTAATATCGATGTTACATTTTAAATACCCTATCTTATCTTTGTAAAGCTTCGACTTTTTCTTGTTCTTTTTATACTTTTCTATGATTATTTTATATATATTTCAATTTCTAATTGAATTTAGGTAGAATATTATGAGATCTACAATTATCATACTCATTTCACGATTCAACTTTCCTCTATTCGATTACAGGGTATCTGCTAGCGCTGATTACCTGCTATTACTCAAGCACCTATTGACTTCTTTCTTTTCTGCTGCCTCACAAGGGGCCATTGTCCCGGTACCCATTGGCGTTACCACCTCATTCTCGTACTGCCTCCCTCCGTTGCCCCCTTCCGCTACAGCTGCTAATGGATTCTTAGCGGCCTCTGGCATTATCATTGTCCAGCTCCTGGGCGAATGCACTTTGGCTGCCTGGCCAAAGGTTTTTCCTGCTTACCTATCGCTTTTTCCATTTCCACTGTGTTGCCTGTGGAAAAACTTAACATTTTCCTCAGTTTTCCTGCTTCTTCCACTTCTATTTACGTTACGTTCTCTGTGTATTTGATTTTGATAAGCCGCTGCGGGTCTTCCGCCACAACAGAGGATTTTCCAGCCCAGGGGCAATGCTCGAATTCGTATTTCTCGCATTTCTCATGTTCCAGAATTTCATTTCTTTCTGTGCTCCGATAACAGCATTTGTTTGTTTCCCTCTTGGTCAACGCCCCCGGTGACGCCTCCCGCTTGCCTTATCAGATAATTGCCAGGAGAAACCGCAAAGCTGGACAAGGCTCGCGCTCAAACGGAGCCACAAATATTATTTTATTGAGCAAATATGTTTATGGCCGTCTGATTCATACAAAAGATAGCAAAAAGAGAGATAAAAGAAAAAGAGTGAAACAAAAATGTTTATCACAATTGGCTGATTGATTTTTTTATTGAACAACTCAAACAGGGCCAGGATACAGTTCATGTGATTCGAGTAGAGGAATCGGAGAGAGACAGAGAGAGAGAGAGAGAGAGAGAGAGAGAGAGAGAGAGAGAGAGAGAGAGAGAGCGAGAGAGACAGAGATTTATGGGTATATAATGTTGCCCTGTAGGAAATATTACCAAATCTCTCTAGATATCTATAGCTGTATGAAGTACCTATAGCTTAGATCCATTGAATTCCTGCCCTTAGACATAACAGAAAGGCCCATAGGTAGCATCTACTGAACTTATATTGCATGAATTTTAAAGAACGCATGCTAAAACACATGACAAAAGAATGCATGCGGCATGCATGCATCTATAGCAGATTTGCTGCTTTATACTTTTACTATACGCTTAAAGCTTCTATAACTACGTACATGTATTTGCTAACACTTTTCTTTTAGTCAGCCCTACTCCTACGTTTCTTTCTTTGACTAAAGATTGTATATATTTTATATTTATATATATGTAAATATAATTTAACCATCAAATTTTATTTACGGTAGTTTAAAAGAAACTTGGTATACTTTTTTGAATTTATTGATTATTTATGTTATTTTCTATTTATTTATTTTTCTTTCTTTTCTATAAGCCTTACGCCTTATCGAAGTACTTTCCTGACGTAGAAGAAAGTAATTCACAAATTTTATTATTTATTTTGTATAAATAAAAATCATGAATCAGCTCAACTGTCATATTCTCCCTTTTTCCACATTTACTGTTAAACTTTTTAGTTTAGCTGTAGTTTGAAGTTTTTTTAATTTTTGAAATATGTCAAGCAACATTTGCTATAGAAAGTCCAGTTGGGTTTATCGCATGCACACACACACACACACACACACACACACACACACACATACACGAAGTAGTCAACTGCAGGCAGCAACAGCTACAACTACGCGGCGCAGGAGTTAATCATCAAACTGATAAGCAATGCGAGTGTGTGTGAGAGAGAGAGAGAGAGAGAGAGAGAGAGAGAGAGAGAGAGAGCGAGTATGTATCTGAGAGAGCGTAAGCATGTGTGTGTGTGTATTTACCAGCTCGTCGTTGCAGGACGCCTGTATTGTGTTTGTGCCTTATCATTTGTGTTTCATTTGCTGATTCGACTTTTATCAGCACATGTGGCTTATCAGCAACAGCAACAGGACTTATCAGGACAAAAGCGACCCTACGCACTGATAAGCCTGAAAGGCAATCAGGCTATATGCCCTATGCCCAGACAAGAATTCATATAATTATGTTATAAAACATGTGAGTCATGTAGGAAAATATCATATCATCTATATAGAAATTAGAGCAATTTCTAACTTGAGCAGTCTTTATAGAGTTGCCTATAATACTTTTTGTATCTAAGATAAATTAAACTTGTCTGCTAGTTTTCTTTAGGTGTTTCCAAACCCTTTTTTTTTTATTATTATTATTATTTCTATTTCTTTGTACAATTTTGTAAATGTTTCATTTTGTACTTTCTAAAATATTCTTACAAAAAATGTTTTTTCTCAACTAAAAATAAAATTTCAATGTGATAAAAGTAGCAGATGATATATTCATAATATATTATATTATATTCATAATATATTATAAAAATAATCCATTAAAAGTTAACTGAAAAAAGTTACAAGACAAAATTCAATTTTTCTTTTCTTTCCCAAAATTTGTATATTCCAATATTGTAGGATATATGTATATAGCATCTGATATATTTGTATCCCATTAAAACTTCTCATACGAAAATTAATTTGTCTTGAATCTAAAATCTAAATCTCATCTAGAAGAAGAATCTGTCTGAAAAGTAGTTTTTGACGAATATGACGAAATATGTTCAAATTTTACCTTTCATCTGCCAGTTAGCATAGCATACTATATATATTTATATAGTTTTGCTGCCAATAATCTTTAGTATATTTGCCTCTTCGGCTTGCCCCACTGCATGAACCCTTTCCCATTCTATTCATGCAAATCTATTGATTTTCGATATTTCGGGGTCCGTGTGAGGTCAGGCATATGGCCGACATCGTTGTCAACGCCAACGCTTACCTTGGCAGCGGCTTCCTATAGCCAAAAGAAGATCCCACAAAACAATAATCTGATGAAAAACCATAAACCCCCAAAAAAAAAAAAAAAAAAGATGAAAACGTGCTACGCTCTTGGCTGAGTGCTCCAATTATTCACGATATGCAGTTGCAACATTTGCGGCATTTCTTGCTAACTCAGTAAACCCAAGCCGTAGCTAGCCAAGCCCCTTCCCCTTCCCCCCCCCCCGCTATGCCCCTCCCCCTCTCTCCTGCACTGACCAGCCCCCTTGCCTCTTCGCAAATGTGGGTCATTTGGCGTCAACATTGGGACAAAAAAGAACTGCGACAGCAAAAAAATTCGCTGCCAGCCAGAAAATCGCCAAAAAAAAAAAAAAAACAAAAAAAAACTAAAGCTAGGCGTGAAGCGTACGACACCCTGCTCCCCAACCCCCCGCAAACCGACACTGTACTGTCGTGCTTCACCTTCAGCTGAGCTTTTTGTATCAGGTCCGCTGCACGCCCCTCTCCAATGGCCCACCCCTTGAGCGACCTTCTAGGCAGCGAGGCTACGACTTCTGCTTAAGCAACAAATATCGAATAATGCGAACGACTTTTGTCCCCTTCTGACTTCGTCTTCTTCTTGATCTTCTTTCACTTCTTGTTTATCTGCCTCTTCTGCTTCTTCTTGTTTGTTTGCCTTGCCACTCCGCACATTCTGGTGTGCAACTACAGCGAATTTCTTTTCCTAAATCAAGTCTTAAATCACGTAGTTATGGTTGATTTTTATTAAGATTCTTAACTTAACTTAACCCTAAAAATCCCGAGAGAATACTTGAGTTAAAATTAGTAACAAATGCATAAAAAAAAAAATCCTTACAATTAAATATATATAATATAACTAACACTAAGAAACCCTACAAATATATTAAATTTTATATTAGCACAAAATTGTGAAGACCCTTTAAGAAATCGAATATCATTAAAGCCTATAGCGAAAGCTGTTGAAAAACTATTGATATCTTGAAAAAAAAAAGCTATTTATTATTTATATTACTACATTTTCAATGTAATGACAATTTACGCAAATTAAAATTTAAAAAAAAAAAAAAACAAATTTGCTTAAGTTTTAGCTTTATTTTCAATTGAAAAATAAAGCCAGGCGCAGCCAACTTAACAGCTCTACTATGTTCCTCGCGTTCCCCCACCCTCCCTCACTCTCACTCACTCTCACTCCAGCTGCGTCTTATGCATGCAAAATTGCATCATAATGAATTTAATTTGGCTGTAATTCATTTGAATGCATAATAGCTAAATGATATATAAATATATATACAAGTGTATATAATAAATGTGTGTTTGTGTGGATCTTTAATGATTTCACTTGCATATTACTCATACGCCGCTTGTGACGCCACTTGGTGCACATTGTTCCGAGTATTCATGAATGAATGTGTCAAGCAAACGAAACAGCAACAACAACAGCAACAATGAAAACAAAAACAATAGCAAAAGCTCTCAATGTAACTGTGCGCTGTAGAATTTGTGTGTAATTTGCCAGCATTGGCAGTTCGTCACAGTTAGAAATCTAAGAAATCTCCAAGCCTTGAGAGTGGAGAATTTCAGCTAATGACAGTGACAGCAACAACAACAACAACAGCAGCAGCAGCAACTGGTCGACACTTTAGCCTGTCACCCGAAGTGGTCACAAAATCGATGAATGAATGTGCAAAAGAGATGACAGCAAAACAAAGCAGAAAAAAAAAACTGAAGCGCAAAATAAATCCAAATGAAAAGAAAAACAAAAACAAATACAAAACTCAAAACTGAGAAAAAAAAATAGTTGCGCTCGCTATCGAGTGTCTGGGCAAGCAGATAAAAGCGAGCAGAGCTCAACAAGATGCCAAAAGTAACTGGGACTGGCTAACACACTCTCATACACACACACACACATACAGTCACACGCATTAGCTGTACAAAGCCACTTGGTTAAAATGAGCGGCTCAAGGTCATCACGCTTGCAATACCACACAAAAACAAACAACAACACAATAACATGCAGACTACAGAGCTTTGGCATCTAACTGCAGCGACAACAACAGCAACAACAACAACGGCAGCAGCAGCCAACTATTCACAGTCGCACTTGCTGTCGACGCCGACGTCAGCGTCGCTGTCTAAAATGGCCTCGAATCAGCTGCAGCTCCCAAGTAACTGAAAAAAAACAGGCTTACGAAATCACGAGTTATTTGAATTGAATGAGCCGAAGTTGTAGTTGAAGTCGCAGTCGTAGTCGAACTCAAACTCGAACTCGAATTCGAAGACAAAGGCAAAGCTTCAGCACTTGTAATAGTTAGACAGACACACACACACATGCATGCACATGCGCACATGTATTATCCTCAGGCGCTGGTAAATTTCACACAGTTTTTCAATGAAGCTGCAGCCAAGCAGCGCAGTCAAAAACCGCAGCAGTTGTACACAGAGCTGCTGCACTTTACAATAGTTTGTTTGTGTTTTTCTGTGTGTGTAGAGTTTAAAGCGAAGATGAGATAGCAATTACAAAATTCATAAATACAATATGCCTGCGCTCTCTGCGCATTAGCCATTTGCGCGCTCTCGCTCTCTCTCTCCCAGTCTCCAAGTCCTACACACAGTGTTAGCTGGAATGCTAGCTGAGAAAATACATACATATATGTATATGTATATATGTATGCATGTGTGTATATAAAGCTTCGATCAAATGAACCGCAACTGCTTCGCATCATTGTGGGCGTCATCAAAGTGCCGTTCACTTGCAATGTGGGCGGCTGTGACTATGACAGCGGCTGCGACATCGACAGCGACAGCGACGCCGGCAGCAACTGCGACAGAGGCGGGTGGCTGCTTGGTGGTGGCGTGCCTTGGTGGCATTTGTGTCATTTGAAGTTAATTGCTGGGAACGAACGAGAGGCCTCACAACGTGGCTGTGACCGGATTTGTGTCACTCTTAAGGTTAACTTGTAATTATGATTATTGCATTGCCATTTGTCTAGCTGAAGTTGGTTCTTGATGTCTTCTGGTCTTCTGTTCTTCTGTTCTTCTGATCTTCGGTCCATGAATATCGAAACTTCCAGCAATTAAACAAAGCCAAGGAAGTCAAAAGCTTTTACACAATATACTATAAGCACACTCTCTGTCCGTTAGATGGCAACCTTATTGTTTTTCAACAAATTAATCAATGTGGGCAACAATGCTGGCAGCTCACTTGACCCCAACTGGAGAGTGCGAAGAGTTGAGCGCACCAGGTTTTCCGTTTTGTGGTTGCTTTCGTCAAAAAAAAAAGAAAAAGAGAAAAAAAGACAACGTTTTGCGTCAGCTTTTTTCCAGCAGCAGCAAAGAAGCTTCCAGAGCAGCCCAGGCCAAAGCCAGGTCTCGTCCGACGAAGCACCGCCATAATGGAGTGTGAGAAAACTGAGCGAGAGAGAGAGAGAGAGCCGTTCAGCGCTTACCGTTAGCTATTAAAAAGGGCGAGCTCATTACGTGTAGGAAAGAAACACAAAAAAAAGCAAATACAAAAATGGCGGCCAGCCAAAAGCAGCAACAACAATAGCAAACGGGAATGTGCTGTGCAGCTGGCCCATTGCATTCCAGTTGGAATAGCTTTTGGGAAGCGAGCGATCCACAGCTAGCAGGAAAATCTCGCACACACACACACACACACATAGACATAAAAACAGACAGAAAACTCCGTTAAGGAAAACCAACTTAGTCTCACTTTTTGGGCTTCAACATCTTTGGCTAGTTTCACTGAGCCCAACGAGCGCGCCTGGAATTCAGGTCAAGCATTTTAATGCGTTGCAGCTTAGGGAGCTCGCTCATATTTTTGGTTTTATTTTCTTAGTTTTATTTTTTTAGTATTTCTGCTGGCAACAACGTTTGCTCAGCCAGCCATTCCCTTTACAGTTAGGCATAGATAAATAATTTTACATAATCATCTGCATATTTTTTGTAGACTTGCAGAGAATTATCTAACATCGCCAAGTTTATAGCTGAAAGACAAAAACTATTGTTGGCCCAACATTTGTCTAAATGTGCTAAATATTTTAATTATCAACTTTTAATTGATTCCAATTTTTTATTGCCAGGAGTAAGCAATGCAAGAGGGAAATTTAAGCTCAGCCCATGGGCATTTTTGTTTACATTTCCCACAATGCGAATGAAATTCCTTTCGAGCACATGCATTTACCCAATTACTGGGAATTATCGCATGACTGACTAAAAGACCAGACGTATGCTAATTATAACTCCGGCTAACCAAATGATCCAATAAGGTGTGTCATTCCGCAGGCGTAGCCATTTAATTTAATTCAAATCTTATGCGTTTCCATACAATTTAGCATCCATTCGAAATCGAAAATAACAATAAACAAATTGGGTCTAGAGATTCCTTGATGGGCAAGTTGGCCAATGCGGGAAACCAGTTTGGCCAAGCATTAGCCACAAAATCCGTATTATAAACAAGCTAAAACGTAGAGCAATTAGAGTGATCGACTAGGAAATACCTTGTATATAAATATTTATCTTTTTTATAGAAGAATTGTTTAGACTGTGAGATGCCCTATTTAGTTTTTCAAATATATATAATATATATACAATATTTAGCTTAAATTGAACTGCAAAAATATATTTCAAAAATATACTTATTTGTATACAAATTAAAGGGTTTCTAACGTGTCTATACAAACAGCAGGTAGATTAACACATTGAAGAATCCCACGCAGAATACCCATACGATATTTTGTTTAGCTTTTGAAAACGGATTCGATTTAACGTTGACGAAGTGCACGACTTTGGTCTAATAAATAATGGGGCGAGGGGCGAAGAGAGATGAAGTGGTATAGAGCGAGCGGGAGGTGAGCGGCAGGCGACTGGGTAAATAATTGAGAGACATACGCAAAACCCCTACGCACAGGCGACGAAGGTTGATCTACACACGAAGCAAACGAGAGGAAGGTGGAGACTAAAAGAGAGAGCGAGAGACAGAGAGAAAGACGCCTTTGGAGACTTTTTGTTTTTTTTTTTTTTTTAATTAAAAGCAAATTTGGATGCCGCTAAACAACAAAAATAATAACAACAATAGCAACAATAATTAAGCAATTAATTTATATCGGCTGTGGGGAAAAAACAGCTCGCGCTGCCCACAAACCTGTTGAACAACGTTAGCCCAGTTATAGAACCCATTATTTGGACGGGCAGTACCCAGGGACTTTATTGCCTCCATAACCAATTGGAAATGAAGATCGATTATCATAATACTGGGAAATGCCCAAGCGTTTGAGAGTTATGCAATGAAGCTAGCAAATCATCTAATAATCTATAGAGATTAGAATTCAAGGACATTGTATTGGATAACACTATTATATAGGGAAAATTATAAACCTGAATTTATATTTATTTATAAGATTCATATAATGGAATTTTACGTGCCAAGGCATGTGGCATGGCTATGTGAAGGGTTCCTAGGTTCGAGGACCGCCAATTCTAATATATTATTAAATTTTAAAAAAATATATTTTTTTATATATATATTTATTTAATAAATAAAATTAAAAATCCATTAAACTCTCTTCTGATTGGAAAATTTGCATATCTAAAGTCAATTGAATGCTAATTACCCTTTGCTGACGGTTCGAGTGAATCATTGATCAGCTTTCGATATACATACACCTATATATAGCAGACTCTAACGAAATGCAGTATAAAGCAATTATTGTTAATTATATTGCAATTGTTTAACTCTCTTAACTAGAAGTTTGATTCCATGAAGTCAAGTCAAAAGTATACGTAATAGATTTAAATATAATATATTTATTATAAAACTATAGGCCAACATTTAAATTCTTCGAATTACGTCTAGAATCTGGTATATATTATACATTCAATTTCTTCAATTAGAGTTACGTCAAAAATATTTGTTGATATGATATCATGTCCAGAAAAGTGTAATTTGTAGTAGTAAAAATAAAAAATAAAAAAAACATTATACTCAATTTTTAAAGTAAAGGCAAGCGAATGAGAATGCCCAAAGGAATTTGCTGGACATTTTGATTAACGATCAGTTAATGATCCTTGCGTTATCTAAGGCTCTCTCTCTCTCTCTAGCACTGTGGCTGGGTAACGCCCCAGTATTTAAATATTGAAATACCATTATAATAAATACCATTAATTGCAGGTCTGACTGAAATGGGACGTAGGGTTCCCCCGTTTGTAGAATTTGTATGCACATAAAATTAAGCTCAAGTGTGAAGCGGGGAAAAGTCTATTTGATTTCAGTTTCAGTGAGACGCGCGCCAGCGAGTGGAGCACGCGTTCTGATCGAAAACCCGTTTTCTTTTTTTTATAATGGGATGGCATTTATAAAATAGATGTAGCGGAATGCGCCGCGTTAGAAAATTTCCCTGTTACTATTTATAGCGCAGATTGCTGAGCGAAAAAAACTGAAATGAAATGAAAAAAAATAACAACAAAAAACTTCATCGAGATGCAATCGATTTGCAAGTGATGCGAGAAGAAATAAACAAACAGAGCAGCGTAAGCTAAGAGCCACCCACTTGCGAAGAGCCCAAGTGAGTGAGAGAGCGGCGTGAGAGCGCAGTGTGGAGAGAGAGCAGCTTTATGCTGAGCATGCAATAGCCGCTAGCCCAAGCAGCAGCAGAAGCGACGTCGCGTTGACTGCGGCAGAGCGAAACGAGGACGAGCAGACGAGCGCTGCCACGACGAAAATTGCATTGTTGTCATATTTCGTAATACGCTGAAGCAACGACAGCACGAAAGTGCCAGAGGCTCTGGGTGCGGAGCTGGGTGAGAGAGGGGATGGGACGGGACGGGACGGGTTGAGAGGAGTGCGCAGAGCAGCAGTCACACAGCTCAGGTCACAGTGACGAGCAAGCAAAAGGAAGCCAAAGCGGAGAGCATGCGCTGCTGCGAGGCAGCGCTCGCTTGATTTCGACATGCGCTTATCAGGCCAGCAAATAAGAGCGAGAGAGAGGCCGAAAGAGACGAGAGAGCGCTCGTAGCTGTGTAGAGTCAAGAGCGTAAAGGGCGAACGCTTATGAAGAGCGCCAACGCAGTGGCGACTGTTGCTTCTGCTGCTGCTGCTTCTCTGCTGCTGTGGCTGCTGCTCTGCTGCTGTCTTTGTATTAGTGAGCGCCAATTCAAAATGTCAAGTTGCTTGCTGTTCACTTGTGCTCACTCTTTCGCTCTCGCTCTCTCACTCTCTCTCGGTTTCAGTCTTTATCTGCTCTGGGCCGACTGCGGCGTTTTAGCACTTTGGCTGGTTTTGCTGGCCGCCAAGCCAATTCAAACGCTCATTCCATTTCATCCGCTCGTCCGCGTCCGTCAACATCCCACTTAACGATTTTTTTCCATTTCGGTTTCTAGCGCACACGAAGGCTGTGGCGACTCGGCTTCACACAAACAGACAGACAGACACTCACACGCACACATACACGGCCATTTATCACATTTGAAAGCCGCCATTACAAAAACACGAAACGGGAGCAGAGCGTAGACGACGATATTATTATCCACCCAGCGGCGACGACATCGATACCAACACCAGCAAACGTCGTAAAACAGGCGCGCGTGTTCGTCGTCGTGGCAGCCCCTCGAAACCCACAAACAGACAAATACATACACACACACACACACAA
The DNA here is from genome assembly GCA_030914335.1 of Drosophila borborema. Lineage (NCBI taxonomy): Eukaryota > Metazoa > Arthropoda > Insecta > Diptera > Drosophilidae > Drosophila > Drosophila borborema. Next base: position 7,447,656 of record JAUESP010000306.1, on the reverse strand, counting down.
TCTCATTTCTGCTCTACACACACACACACGCATACTAAGGCGCAGTCACTTCGGCTCCAACTCTTCCGCCCAGCCGGCGCTCTTCTCCTAACCGACAGTCCAATTCTGCCGCCCTGTCCGCTCACAGTTCGGTTTTTCGTGATCGTGCTCTCGTTCGTGCCCGACGTCGCGACGCTGGCAGTGGCTGCGGCAGCGACAGCAACAAACATTAACATTCAGGGACAACGACAACACGGCGACGGCGTCTGCGTCGACATCCCTACGTTTCAGTTCTGATTGGAGATTCGTGCGCCGCCGTTGCTTGCACGCGGCAATTGCTCAGCTCAGCTGTGAATTGTGTATTGAGTTATTTTCAATTCCGTTTTCAACCTATTCACTCACAACTGTTGCAACTCTCGCCTGACTCTGCCTTTTTGCAATAACAAAAGAATAACGACGAATTATACGATCAAGAATAACGGCGAATAGAAGAAAACCGAAATCTGAAACAGTGCCTCAAGTGTGTGTGTGCTTACAGTTAGCTTAAGCAAAATAAAAAACAAACACAAAAACAAAATAACAAAATAAACTTTCCAACTCAACAACAACAACAAAGTAAAAGACAAAAAGACAACTAGGAGCGGATTACTGAAGTTGCCAATAAACGGTAAGTACAGAAGAAGATGCAACAAACATTTACATTACTTATGCATGTATGTATGTATGTGTGCATGTGTGTCTGTGAATGTATGTTTTTGTTTTTGTTTGTATTTGCATTTGCAATTGAATGAATATGTAACAGTAAAAACGTCAGCAACATGCAGCGACCCAGCGAAACTTCTCACTTCTCTCTCCACTGCTGATAGCTCTACACTTCATTTTGTTTCTCCCTTTCGTTCGGCTTTTAGGCGAACAGGTCTCCAACTTGTGGATCGCTGACTTATTTTGTATTTCCTAGAATTTCTACAGGCACTCATTGTACTTGTATTTCGAACTAAACTTATCTAATTGAAGATCTTTGTGTGAAATAGTGAACATTTGATATGCGATAGACGATTTATGATATATCTATGATAACATGATATATCTACATATAATGTATATGTAATTATCTATAATTACCTATAAGCTCAACTATTTCAAAAATGATTGAATAAATGTCATACAAAATTGTTGTGATTTACTCTATGAGAAAAGTAAATAAATAATATTTAAAAAAAATTAAAAATAAAACCAAATAATATAAAGATAAATAGTTTGACAATCTGTTAATGACGATTGATTAATAGACAAATAGATTTTGGTTATTTATATTATCTTACTTCTCCATGGAATATATAAACTGGAAGGAATTTTTAAAATACCAGTTTATCGTGTAGATAACTTTAAAAAAATTTAAAGAAAAATATTCATGCATATATTAGATGTGATTTTACAGTATAAGGAAGGAAGTGTCCCATTGTTACACAAAACTAAATTTATTTTCATAAAATACTTCTAAAAAAATTTGATATATTAAAAATATGTTATATTAAAAATAGTTTTAATATAATAATAAGAGTAAGATTTAATCGATTTTGCAGCTGTTTTCATAATTCCATTGTTCAGAAAATGAAAAACAAATATTTTTATTGTCGATCAAGTTTCTGCACATTTAAAAATAGATTTTCATATGTTTTTCACTCTAGCCTCTTAACTTCTAAGTATATCATAAAAATGGATCGTCAATATTATTATCCAAGCGTCGTTTTAAGAATCCATTTTGAATGCATTGTGAAGGCAGTCGGGCATATTGTATCTCGTACTGCAAAACAAGTAGCTGTACGTATTATGTGGCTATGTAGATAGAAAGATACATAGATACATAGATACATAGATACAAATTGGTTTGCTGTTGTTGTTGTTGCTATTCGGTTTTGCTTCAGTGATCTTTGTCATTTTCCGTCTCCCATTTCCTTTTTGTTTTCCAATTCGCCGCTGCACAACAAAACCCCAAACAGCGATCCAAATCGGATCCGAATCGGATCGCATCGGATCGCAATTCCCAGCCCCATTCGTCAATCGTCAAACAGTCAGCTAGGCCGCACCCCTTTTGCGCTACAAAAAAAAAGAGAATTGGAGCAATGGGGGGATATGTGGGATGGGGCAGGGGGTAGGGTAGGCCTCTAATACTAGATCCCCGATTCGCGTGCAGTAGCTGGGCTGACACATTCCATTGCCTGGGCCTGTGAGTCCGTGCCATGTGTGTATAGACAATAGATGAAGCAATTAGTAGAACTAAATGACTGACTAGGCGATACCCTGTACACAGTTTCTGTGTATTACACACAATTATTGCAAATTTATCAGAGAAAAACTCTATAATTTATGCCCACTTATGTTCATTAATTAGCATTAGAATTAACATAAATTATTTCACATGCATACAGGGTATACAAACAACAGCAACGCGTAATTTCTGAATGAACTAGGCAAACGTGTGTGTGTGTGTGTGTGTGTGAGCAGGCAAACTATGAGTTGCACAGCATAAATACGTGCATAGATCTACAGAGCTCTCGCTCTCTTTCTCTCTCTCTCTCTCTCTCTCTCTCTCGCTTTGTGCCTCTCGCACACTGTGCAATGAAAGCTCCTATTGCAGTTCCCAGCAGCAGCCGCAGCCGAAGTCTCAGTTCCCAGCAGCAGCGACGTCGCCGTCACTTCCGCTGCGGCGTTATGGCAACCCTGGCGTACGAGTAACTACAACACCTGTGCGGGCCACACACACACACACACACACACACATGCAAATAAACACAAAGGCAGCAAATACAAATTATGCAAATCACATTAAAGTTGTAGAAAAAAAAAAACAAATCCCAATCTCCATCTCCAGTTGCTTTTTGTCAGCTTAACCCACTTCACACCAACAAGCACACACACACACACATTCACAGCGACTTTATTTGTATGTGTGCTTGCAGTGTGCGCGTAAGGAAACCAACTCATACAACAACAACAACCGCAAAACTAATCACACATAAATATTGCTGTTGTTTTGTTAATGAAACAGAGCGGCAGCAGCAGCAGTAGCAGCAAAAACAATAATAGCGTCGTGTTCGCTCTTTCGTTTCCTCTCCCTCTCTCTCTCTCACACACACACATACACAAACTGTGTCTCTTACAGAGCTTTTGAGCAGCACACACTTTACGCTCAGCATACGCAGAACACCAACAAATATTGTTCTCAAATTATAACTGTTGTTCAGCCGGCGATCGCAGAGCAATTAAAAAGAGAGCGCAGCGCTGAGATGCGACAACATGACTAACGCTTTTTAGCGCTTGCTACTATTTAGCTGCCTATTGCCAGAAGAACAAAAACGAAATAACAAAAACAAAAATATAAATAAAAACAAAAAAAATGCGTGTCAACTGTAAACTAAAACAAAAACCAACCACACACACACACACGCAAACACTTGCTTTATGCTCCTACAATAGTCTTGCGCTTTTGGACTTTATTTTTTGACTGCAGGGACTTTTTCACAGTGGGATTTTTTATTGAGTACCATTTCCTGCACACACAAACACACACTTACTCTGCTCTCCTATGACATCCTAATCTTGCGCTCTGGGACATTTTTATCAAGTTACGCAGCGCTTTTTTTGTTTGCTTACAATTTCCTGAATTTATTTATAATTACAATTATATACATACATATATTTTTCATGTGCCGCACAATACCGCGCATCATTTCTGTTCTTCCTTTAGTTATTGTTTTCTTTCTTGCTATTTGAGCCAGCACAGCTGTAAAGCTCCTGGCTAAATGTATGTATGTATTCAACGACTAATGTAATGTATTCAAAAGAACGCAAAAAAAAAAAATTCCCAAAAATAAAAACAACAAATTATTGACAATGCGTTTTGCCATGCGTTGTTATTTCTTCTTGTTCTTCCTCGCTTTTTTTCTTTTGCCTTTCGGCTGAATTCTTTAGTTACTTTTGCATTGTTGTTGCTGAATGCGCTTCTGATTTTTATCACTTGACGTGCTGCGCTTTTATCTCAGGGAGCGCATCATATGCTAACACACATATAAATATATACATATGTATATAGATACATACGTACATATGATATTTATGTATGTATGCTTCTTTGATGCAATTGTTTGAGCGCGTTATTAGCCTTCAAGTTAACAGTTGCTCAACAGCAGCTCACTGCCACAAGGAAAAGCAACAGCAGCAGCAGCGGAATTTAAAAAGTGGAACACAACAACAACACAAATACAGTCCAAAAGCAGACAAAATAAAAGAAAAGGTCAGTGACCAAAATATGTTTTGCAATTGAGCAAAAACAACAACAACAACAAAAGTAAAGCTTCAAGAAAAAGAAAAGAATGTAGCAAAAAGCAAGCGAAGTGATAGCAACAACATTTTCGAATTTCTACAAATTTTTCTGCTGCCACTTCGTTTTTTTTTTCACTCTCTTTTTGGACAAAGGAAGTGGGCCAAAAGTTTCAAGAAGAAGAAGAAGTAGCAAAATATGCAACGTCTGCCGAAAGGATTTCAACATGCGAATGACCAAAAGCTTAAGCACAAGCGACACAGAGTTAGAGCGAGAGAGAGTGAGGGCGTGTGTTAGAGCGAACGAGAAAGTGCATGAGTTTCGCACATCCGTCTGCAGCCTATTTATTTTGTAAGCACTTTAATTCAATTAACGCCGCCAGCGTCGCTGCCAGCGTCGCCAGCGCTGCAGCTCAATGTCCAATGTCCGCATCAAGTATTCGCCCAGTTGTGGCCAGGCGAAAAATCGTTTCCTATTTTGCATGCGATTGGGTTAAAGCAACAGCGAAAAACACTGAGGACTTATGCATGTGTGTGTGTGAGCAGAAAAAGGCAACATCAGCAAAAATAAACATGCACACACACACACACTCGTATAAAAATAAGCAGCTACGAAATGCAAATGAAATGTAATTGAAAGCGTCGCTGTCGCTGTCGCCGTCGCTGCCGCTGCTACCCTTAAGCTCTGGCCAGGGGACATTGTCCGTTTATGGAACACTGACAGTTGTGTGGAAGAGGGAGCGGTGGAAGGTGCCTAGCCGTTCACAGTGGGTTGACAAGCGTAATGTCAATTAGGATGCTTGACTATTTTGGTATTCATGGCAAGCAAAGCATTTCTGTGCCACTGTGCAACACGCACAAAGCAAAGAGCACATGACAATAAGCAAAAGCTGTTTGTTGTATATTTAATCCTCTCAAAGAGGATTTTTAACGCTGCGTCGCTGCCTTTTGCACACGACACCAGCGCGCACACACACACATACTCAAATGCTGCCAGGCAGGCAAACTGTATAGCAAGCAAATATATATTTTTCCACGGCCGCCAAGGAGCGCACACAAGAGGAAGGTACCTAAAAAAAAGCACTCAGCACAAATATCCCAACACACAGCCACAGGCACAAGCACAGGCAGCAATACACTCACACACACATACTCTCTCATATGCACGCACAGTGCGCGATAAGCTTAATTGAGTGCGCAACTGTTGCTGCGACTGCGACTGCGACTGCAGCTAAGGTGGAGCAGAGCAGCGTACGGCGGCAGGCATACACAAATTTATCAAGGGGCCAAACGTCGACAGCACACATGCATACAAGCACACGCACACATTGCTCACTTACGCAAACGCGCCAGGAGAGCAATAAGGAGAACACAAAAAAAAAATATGCACGCAGGCAGTGAGAACGAAGCAAATGCGACGACGCGTCGTCAATTCGCCCCCAGCGCCAACCCCAGCGCACGAAGAGAAAGCAGCGAACGTTGCTGCTGCTATTGCTGCTTCTGCTGCTGCGTGCTTTTATTTCAATACTCGCTGTCTCTGCTGTTTCTTTTGTTTGCTGTTGTTGTTGTTGTTGCTGCCGTGCCGTACGATCCTCATGTTCGTCGCGTTTTCTTCGCTCACAAATGGGCGGTGCGGGTGGATATGCAGGCAGCGGCATACTTATGAATATTGAAATTCTACATACCATTCGCCGCTGTGTGCGTGTGCGTGTGTGTTTGCAGTTACACATCTGTTTGCTTTCCTGAGGATTTCTTGCTGGACGCAGTATTTGGGTCAGATCTTTTTAAAAATATACGTTTCTAATTGCCATGCACAGTGCAAGGAAGAGACCCACACACACACATACACAATCGTTAAATATACTGTGTGGGCAGCTTTGCGTCATTGGCAATCCCAAAAAAAATATACACACAACATATGTACAGGGTATATACATATGCATGTGTGTAATCAAATATGTCGCTTTCCGGTGTGCTGCTCTCTCACGCTCTCCAAAGAAACAAAACTGTTCACTTTCGCTCTGACCTGTTGCTATCAATGCTAATCGTGCTGTGCATGAAGCTTCGGCTGATCAAACGCTCTTCGGCTCCTAGCAAGAAAAAAAGCCTTTTTCGTGCTCTTTTTCAATTGAAGAATTTCATTGCAATTGGCGAGCAGCGCTTTTTATCTTGCATGCCCATATCAATCGTGCATGAATGTAAACAATACATACATGTGTATATATACATGTGACCACCTCTCTCATGCTCGCTGCCTCTCTGTCTATGTGCGTGTGTGTGTGTGTGTGTGTGTGTGTGTGTGTATGAGTGATTCCTTAAAGCACGCGTTATCAGCAATGCTTTAGGTTAAGAAAACCACAAAAATATGATTTCACAGAAATATACACGTACACACACACATGTCCATCTCTTCAAAAAGTGGAATGCGTATGCACAGAGCAAATGATATTTAACAGCTAATGTTATTTAGCAGCTACGCTTAACAACCTTAAGCAGTTTAACATTTCATGCGCTGTTATTGGCTACAATAATAATATTAATGATAACATTAATCAGCCACGATCTTTCTCGAATATTTAACAAACTATGTCAAACTTTTCTGCCCGCCCCAACTCTCTCTCTCTCTCTCTCTCTCTCTCTCTCTCTCTCTGTCTATCTCTTTCTTCATCTCTCTGTGATAAACGCATAGCGAATGGTTGACCCGCATTTCCATGTCTAAATTAAGGACAACACCATAAAAAAGATAGAAAAATAAAAAAAGAAAAGAAAAGAAAAGCTCTTAAGGCTGGGCAGAGGGAGGGAGAGGGGTGGCTGGTTGCAGCTGTGTGGGCCGAGGCGTGAAGCTGCCACAAAAACAACTCATAGATCAATAAACCTGACAGGCCACATGGAGTTCAAAGAAGAAGAGCTGTTGTGGCAACTGCCTGAATAAGAAGAAGAAGAGACGCCCTTCTCTTAACTGCATGTGCATGTATGTATGCATGTATGCGTGTGTGTGTGTGTGTGAATGTCTACAACATTTTATGGTTGACAAAATGTCAGCGAAACTACAGCCATAAAAAGTATGCACTGTAAAAAATTGTGATGTCTAAAAAAATGTAAATACATTTTGATTGAAAAATAAAGGTCAATATTGAATATAATATTTATTTTAATATTTTATTATTTATTATTATTTAAAATATAATTTTTGTTTATATATTTATAAAAATTAAACAGAAAAATTGTATTTTCAAATCTCTATTGCTATATATGTATTTGAATAATTTTTATTATTATTCTTTTTTTTTTTTGTTTTTGCAACAGAATATTTATTTATACATAAATTTTCTAGCAACAATTGTTTACAGTGCAGCTCATGTGCATAGATCAGGCATGTTGTAATCGAACCTGGCTATTGGCATAGCTCGGGCATAGTTGGCCACCAGCCATCGATAGTTGGCTAACACACGGCTAACAAATCAGTCAAGAGCTTCAGTCAACGATCCAGTTGCCGATCGTCGTGTGGCGACCCACTCAAGCGACAGCAGCCTCTCCTCTAGTGTAACGAGTTTTTTTTTTTTTTCGTTGTCGTTGTTGTTGCCTACAACACTCGAGCCGATTCATCCCATAACATGCCACGCCCCCTTGTTATGAGCTCAGCCCTAGTCGTGGGCTCTAGGGGAGGGGGCGGGAAGGGTTTAGTGTTGTCTCAACTACTCCGCAAATGGCACCAGCATAAAAAGACACCTTAACATGAAAAAGCCCTTCACACTAAGGCAAAAGGGAAATACTATAAAGGGAAATACAATGGGTCCAAAATGTAAAATATATGACAAGCAATTTTACAATGCATATAAATTGAAATAGCAAAGATAAGGCTCAAAGCAAAAGATAACCAATGTCAATGCAATTGGAGATGAGCTAAACATAGATAATATAGAAGCACTCATAGAAACAGTGGAATGTGTATAAAGTATTGAAAGAAAGTTAAATGAATACTTGGCAAATTGTATCTCAAAATGAATAATAGATTAATATTTGTATGCTGGACAACTGCTTGTCGCTCATGCTATTTGATAGTCGTACCTCATTAATCTTATCTAAAATTTATCGATCTCATATTAAATATTCGCTCCATGCGTAAAATTTCTTTACAATTCTATATCAATGTTCATCGAATTATTTCATTACTTATTTGCTTGCAAGGTATTTCCTAGTCGTCCCATTCACACTTTTCCCTACATTCTGCCAGCAAAAATATTTCCCCTCAAAGGAACTGTCATTTTGTGCCCACCTTTTCGTTGTTCCCTTTGCTTGGGACTAGTGACCACTGTACGACAGTACGACGCGCGCGCTGATCTCTGCTATGCTTTTGGTGTCTATTATTAAATTTCTCCAATTCATACAGCCATAAGTTTGCGTGCATGTGAGTGTGTGTGCCTACGCATACGGAGGCTCAGTTACATTTCAATGACAGTTGCGGCCCATTGGACAGCGCTTAGAGCTTAGGACTTTGTTTTGTATGTTTGTAGGTCTACACTAAATATATATGTACATACATATATGTATGTATGTATGAATGTCTACATACATGTGTTTTCTCATGTGGCTATGGCATTGGGCAGCCCACATGCCCATACACAGGCACATGTGTGTGTGTGTGTGTGTAAATGGGGGCTGCTGTTTCTGCTGCTGCTGCTTACGTGGCGACCTTTTTTTTTATTTTGTTATTGTTGTTTTGAGTCAAGCTTTTTGTTGTTGTTGTGTTTTGGCATTGTTGTTGTTTCTTCCACTTTACCTACGTGCAAAGGAATTTCTACACTTGCGCACCAAAGCCAACGCGAATGAGGTAAAAACCGACGACGACGCCAACAACAACAACGGGACTTTATGACGAGCGTCGACGTTAGAAAACGAAACGAAGACGAGAAGAAGCAGAATGAAAAAAATTAACGTCTGTGCGCGTGTGTGTGTGTGTGAGCTTAAGAGCCAAACGGCTCACACAATCAGTCAACAAATTGTCGCTGGAGGAGCGCTGGGTGGAGGAAGCATTAGAAAATCATAGAGCAACAGAGGAACCAGAGTCAGAAACAGTTGGCGGTTAGCGGGCCACAACACCAGCGACGCCAGCGACGGCAGCGACGGCAACGTTGAGACGAGACGTCGAAACGATCGTCGTAGCTTGAGCAGTTGTTTGTTGGGCCCAACCAAAGGGGGTGGAGAGGGCGCTGGCCTGGCTAGCTGGCTGGCTGGCTGGCTGGCTGGCTGGCGGTACATGTGTTTGGTGCCAACCTGCGATACCTGTTCCGCGTGACGGCAGCAGCGCCAGCGGCAGCGGCAGCAGCGACAGCAGAACCCTGCCAGTTAGTCAGTTGCCGCACTCATCAACAGTTGGCTGCCACACACACACATACATGTACATACATGTGTATATTTGTGCATGTGTATGTGTGCACATTCATCTAAATATGTGTGTATATGGATATGGACATGTTCGTCTAACGCTTTTGTCGCAGCCAACTCATTCACTCGGTTTTTTTTCGATACCCTGTGCCTGAAAGAAAACTTTAAATAAAAGGGTATATTGATTCAATATAATTTTAAATAAATGAAAAATATATGTTTTTTGATTCCTAGAACTCTAGCTGAATTTTAATATTTAAAAAATATGGCAAGGAAAACCTCTAATATATTTATTTATTATTTTGATTTGCATTTATTAGAATCAATAGAAATTCAATAAATACAAACTTAAGAAACTTGTATTTAATACAATAATATATTTATTAAACAGAGTAACTGCTAGTCGTGCATAGCGCATTCCTGTTTTTTTTTTTGTTTTTTTTATTTTTTATTTTTTTTTTTGTTTACACAGCCAACAGCACTGTAGGAAATCAAACAGACCCTGAGAGCTTCCAACGCAGTGTGCTCTCTCTCTCTCTCTCTCTATCTAGCACGCACACACTGACACACATTAAGAGAGCAGCGCAAGCTCCATGACGGTGCGGTCACAATCGCAGGCTGGGCTGCCGCACGACAACACTGATCGGCTTTTGATTGTGGGGGCGATGCGAGGCTGTGTGGGCCATGTGTGTCCCAAGTGTCACGCAGCGGCAGCGGCAGCAGCAACAGCAGCAGCATCAGCCCCCACAACGAAAAAAGAGCAATAGAGAAATAATAACAACAACAACAGCAGCAACAGTTAAAGCATCAACCTACTTTTTGGCTTAAGATATTGAGTAACACGTTGCGGAGCCTAACCACATAGAACCAAACCAGCTGTTGGTCGTTGGCTGCGGGGAAATATATATTTTGAAGGGAAATTAATTAAAATCCATTTATGGGCATTTTGCTCTTAAGGGCCTAGCCCAACTCTTAAAACTCTATACACAAAGAAAGAAAGGCTTTAGTATGAGAAACAAAAACATTTTATGGGGAAGTTACAGCGCTTACATTTACATATACACACACAGACAGGCACAAACACATAAACAGACATTAGATCAGCGACTAAGTAGAACAACAATAAAAAAAAAAATAGTAACAATGGGCTACGATCGTTCGTGGTAAAGCTCCACCATAAAAACAACAACTCAAAAGCAGAAAAAAATTAAACAGACTGCAAAAAAAAAAAAAAATCAACAACAACAACAACAACAAAACCAACCGACAGCACGCAATAGGGCAAGGCAAACAACAGCAGCACCAGCGGCTGAGCGGCAGCGACGTCGGCGTCGAGCTGAGCTAAACCAGCAACAGGAATTTACGATTCAGTGGCTACGTTGTTGTTGTTCGTTTGTGCACGCACACACATGCATGCATTTGTTGCTGTATTTGTTGCTATTTCACCTGGGTTGGGGCGCTGCGTGTGTGTGTTTGTGTGTGCATGGATCTTCGCCTAGGTGTGCCTGTGTGCGAGAGAGAGCCTATTAGGCAAAGCACTCGCTTCCGTTGTAAGAGCATTAGGCAAGGGCAGCGGCGGGTTCCGTTACGCCTAAAGAGTGTAGAATAGACAAAACAACAATAACAACAACAGCTAGCAGCCGCAGCAGTAGCAGCAGCATGTTGTATATAGGTGTGTAGGATAAGCACAGAGAAAGAGAGAGGTACAACATTTGGCAGCTTAAAAGTTGCTAGCTGCAAAAATAAAAAATATACATAAGTACAAATACAACAAAAATTATTTTAAAAAATAGCAATCCAATTGCGCAGCGCTTATAGGATTCCAATTTGAAAATTCGTCATTCGCCTGTACGCTTCACTTGTAGAATTTACAGTTGCTTACGTAATGCCACACTAATACAAGCGCCTACACACAAACGCTCCTTCAAATGCACACACACATAAAGCGGCAATTTAATTTTTTTTTTTTCTGTATTGAGGCCTGCGTCGCTGGCTCAAGTTTCCACATGTTTTTCCAATTGCCGCAAAAGCCAAGCCATGCCAAGCCAACCACGCACACACACACACAGTTGGAAAAACCAAAGGCAATGGCATCGACTGCAGCCCAACCCCAGAGCAGCCCGACAGCCGCCCAACCCAAGTGCCGCCTATTGCCCTTACAATTACAGCCATACAGACTGTGTGAGAGCGAGAGAGAGGAGAGAGAGAGTGAGGTAGAGCGACATAAGCGGCTGCTGCGGTGCGGCACCCAATGTTGTTTCTAGCTTTTTCTTTTTTCCATCTTGTTTTTCTTTATAACCCCGTTTCGTCAACGTTGTTGGCACGTCCGTTCGTCCGACCCCACCTCCTCTTCCTCCTCCTTCTCTTCCTCTCTCTCGCAGGCCCCATCGCGTGCAAGGGAAATTAAAAATTCAAAAAGTCAAAGGCGCAAGCAGCGAAACGACGTCCGACTGCGCGAGCGAGTGAACGCAGCGAAAACAACACAAGTGTAGAGTTATAGACAGAAAGAGCGTAAGAGTACGTCGTTTTGGAGACTTGGGGACTCGGCCATCGTTCGTTCATTCCTTTTGTGAGAGAGTATAACGTTGACTGCGCCGCTCGCTGCGCAGCTAGCGTACAGCGACGATGGCGGCCGACGGATGTAGGATTGTTGTCCATACATATGTGTATGTGTGTATGTGTGCGCGTGTATCTCTGTGTGCGTGCGTGTGTAGCAAGAAGCTAATAAGCGGGCAAGTAGAAGAAGAAGAAGAAGCAGCAGCGACAGCAGCAGCAGAGGCCTCGGCCGTTGCTTGGCTCGTCGTTTAGGAGCCGAGGATCGATCAGTCAGTGTATTGGTGTCAAACGAGACGGACGAATTTGGCGGCAAAGAGATTTTTCATTGCGTTTCGCTCGTTCGTTCGATCGGTCGACGCGCCCCCTCTCCCACTCTTTCTATCTCACTCGCACTGAATTGTGAAAATTTCCATTTTAAAATTCGGGCAACGCCACAAGAAAAACAAGCGATTGTTGCAAAGTTAAAATTAAACAAAAAAAAAAAAAAAACGTGCAAAAACAAAAAGTAAAAGTTAAGCAAAAGGAAAACAGCAGGCATCAGCAGTTAACGGGAAACAGCAAAGAAAAAGGTGCATATAAAATACAGAATTAATTGTGAAACATGTGAAAATGATTTTGCTAACCGCCCCCTCCATTGAAATTGTTTTAAGAGTCGCGCATGTCCCAAAAATGCCTGAAAATACTCATGCATACATATGTATACATATATGTATGTATACATGTACATAAATGTTGTCATGATCGTGCGTGTATGTATGGGTGTGTGTGTGTGTGAGTGTGTGCTGCTACTACTGCCTTCGCAAGGGGGTGTAAAAATAAGCGCATGTAAAGTGATCTCCGCAGGCCCGCCTCCCACCCCTTAGCAACGAGCGCTTATCATGCGCCCTATCCGTGTGCGCCTGCGTGTGTGTGTGTGTGTTTGTGTGCCTGACTATGGGTATGTAGTATGAGTGTGACTGTGTGTGCGTGCGTGCGTGTCGGGGCTGCGCAGTCGGCTTCCTGCGCGAGGACTTTGACTTGTTCACTTTATTCGTTTTGACTTCGCTCATTCGCTCGTGAGGCCTGCTCAAGTGAGGACGTGTCAGCGGCAAACATAACTTAAAACCTAGCTCGTTTAAAGCAACTAAATAAATACCATTGTGCATACAGTAAGCAGTTCGATTGTTTTGTTTGTTTTTATAAATATTACAACAAACTCAAAAGAATTTATAAATTTTCAAAATAAAATAAAAACTATGCAAGTATGTGAGCGCACAAACCAAAACTATTTATTATTGCCACTGCGCTAGATCAGCAAAGCAAAAAATTTTTTTACTGCTGCAAAAGCTGCCATTGGAACTTTAAAGCTCTTTGCCGACGTTCGCTAAAGTGTTCGTGTGTGTGTGTGTGTGTGTGTGTAAGAGAGAGAGAGAGCGGCACTGTTTTTATGTAGACGGCGGCAAATGTCTAACGCTCTCTCTCACGCTCTCTGTTCGAGAGAGTTAGGTTTGAGTGACGTACGGCCCATTCAATTAATTTGGACAAGTGCACTACGAAACAATAACAATTACTACGAAAATTGCACTAACAAAAAAGAAAGAAGAAACGAAATGAAATAAAAAACAAAAGAGCTAAAGCTAAAGCATAAACAAAATCGAAAATGAAAGGCATATGTGTAATAATTAGACAGCAAGTGAAATTGTAAAATTAATGATTTTAAATTAAGTGTACAAAGCAGAGTCGTGCGATAAGATAAGAGCGAGCGTTGGCAAACATAAGAAACAAGTGCAAGAGGGAAGGAAGACAGCTAGACACGATGTGTATAAATGTGTATGCCTGTGTATGCGTGAGCATGCTAAGGAGTTCCAACGATAGCAAAGAAAAAAGCAGAAAAAAAAGGCAAAATGAATCAAGTGATAAGTGCTATTAACAATATTTATCAATGTGTGTGTGTGTGTGTATGTGAGTGTGTCTTCATATATATGTACATACATACTTGGATATGCTGGATCTGGAGCGTTCTACCAAGATTTTCTACTCGAAAATTTAATGACTTTTGCTGCTGTGTAAACTTTTGCTCATTCTCCTTTACACAATTTACGTGCCTGCTGCTGTGTACGTGTACGTGTGTGTTTATTTGACTCTGCTTGTGTGTGTGTGTGTGTGTGTGTGTGCGTTTCTCTGGCTGTATTCGCTTTAATTTGTTTCTTTAAGCTTCCACACCCTTTGGCAAGTTTTCAAGTCTACACACACTCACACACGCGCCGTTCAGAACAGTTGTCGTCGTCGTCGTCGTCCCACATGAGCAAAATAGCCTAAATAAAAATAAATTCCCAAAGGCACTCATTGGTCAAGTACAAATATCAAAGGCAAATCCTTGTCGTGTAGCACAGCTAAATAGTATATGTATAAATTACAAATATTTTTAAAATTTTAAAATGCATTTTGAATAAATGTATTAAAAGTTATAAATACATTTCTACAAATATATGTTATCCAATATCTGCAATGTATGTTATAGTTGATTATACATTTCAAGGAAATTTAACTATGTTGATCACAATTTCCCCGTGTATGCATGTGAATTTCTCTGTGCGTTTTGCATGCACGACTGTTCTACTGGGTCGACTCGACAGGCAAATCGAAACGCAGACATAAAACATACAGGCACACACACATACACAGAGAGGCTCTCGCTCCGTGCAGTGATCGGTGCGTGAGTGTGTGTGTGTGTGTGTGTGTGTATGAGCGCATCTGTGTGGGTGTGTTATTGTTGTTGTTGTCGCTCTTGTTCTTATTGTTATTGTTGTAATTTGCCCATTTGAAACATTTGAAATTTCCATTTAGATTTCCTCATTTAGTTTGTTGTTTTTTTTTGTCTGCCTGCCAGCCTGCCTTACAGTCGCGCTGCCTGCATAATATTCGGACCTTTGCCGTCTATTTGACCTGGCGGGTCGTCTGTTAAATTAAATTTGGTTTGCATTTAATTTATGAGCGACGACGACGAGTGACGAAGCGTCGAGCTCAGAGCTAGACCTCATCGAGTCCCAACCCATGCCCCGACGCTGCCCTTGCTCCAACCCTCTCGCTCTCACTCTCTCTCAAACTTATTTCCATTTTCCAATCCTTTTGTCATTTAATATTTAGACTTGGAGATATAAGAAGGTACAAAGACTTAATTGAAAAAAAAGTGTTGAAGTGGTTTTTAGGAAATAAAAAATATTTACATATATAATATAATAACTATAAAAAATTGCTCGAAATTTGCATTCAGAAAAATGTTGAATAATAAATTGTATAATTGGTTCAATTTTAATTTGATTTACTTTACAGCCTTCTTTGATAACCACGTCAAAATGTTAAGGAACTATCAAAACTAAAAAAAAGGACGTCAAGGATATTTGTTAAAATATAAAATTGCATGCAATACAAAAGCGAACGGCATTGGCCGACCCACGTTCACATTTCCAACGCCCAATTGACGTAACTGTTAAATCAAAACCCGAACACAAAACGGCTTCCAAATGAAGATGGCATCTCAACGATTTTGTTTGCGCTGGAACAATCATCAGAGCAATCTGTTATCCGTCTTCGATCAGCTGCTGCACGCTGAGACCTTCACAGATGTGACGCTGGCCGTCGAGGGTCAATACCTGAAGGCACATAAGGTAAGAAAGAATATGCGATAAATCATTTGATTTCAAGCGATACTAAAATTTAGTTTGCATTTTACTCTCCCCTCGCTCTCGCCTTCGCTCTCTTAGATGGTGCTATCCGCCTGCAGTCCATATTTCAATGCACTGTTTATCAACCATCCGGAGAAGCATCCGATTGTCATATTAAAAGATGTGCCCTATTCGGATATGAAATCCCTGCTGGACTTTATGTATCGTGGTGAGGTTTCTGTCGATCAGGAACGCCTCACCGCCTTTTTGCGTGTTGCCGAAAGTCTGCGCATCAAGGGCCTCACCGAGGTCAACGACGATAAGCCCACCTCAGCGGAAAGCGCCCCGGCGCCACCCCAATTGCAGCGCATTCAGCCGTACCTGGTGCCGCAGCAGCGCAAGCAACAGTCCAATGTCTTAGCCGCCAATGCTGCAGCGGCCGCCCTGCAGGCAGCCACACAACAGCAGCAGCAGCAGCAGCAACAACAACAGCAACAACAACAGCAGCAGCAACAACAACAGCTGCAGCAGCAGACATCGCTGCTGAGCACAGCGCTGATGCCCAAACGCAAACGGGGTCGACCTCGCAAGCTTTCGGGCAGCTCGAATGGCACAGGCAACGATTACGATGAATACGAACGTGAGGGCGCTATGAATGTAAGTGCTCAAAAGAGGAGAGATCAAACTTGAAATGCCCTGTAGTAGCTATAAGTCGAGCTCTTGAGATTGAAAGTCAAGTTTTAAGGTTGTAAGTGTGCAGATAGAATTGACATTTAGTTTGAACTAAAACGTGCTCTTATTGAAGATGTTATATAGAATTAAGATCAGACATTTATCTAAATAGTATGAGCAATGTATTAGCACTAGCTAGATAGTTAGATAGTAGAGTATGTAAATATCTGGATTGAGTTAATACTTATTGTTAGTCAATTTGTTTATTGTTTAGTTCAAGCTAGATATATTCAATATTCATGATGTAAAAATAACTCAATTCAAGCTACAAGCAAAAATATTGTTTTCAATTTAATTTCTGTGGGTTTCCCAATGGAAATATACAAAGTTTTATATCAAGAAATATCTGTTTTAAGCTTAGCTTGATTATATACTATTTTAAGTTAAGTTCATTATGTATTATTTTATAGACAAACTTTGAACTCTAGATAAATGTAGATTTTAGTTTGTAACTTGACATACTACCTTATATAAGCCTTATTAATTTATTTAATTTTTCTGTTATTTCTCCAATAGGACTCGGATATGGGCAATGGCAAATTGTGCAATGAGTCCTACTCTGGCAATGATGATGGCTCCGATGATAACCAACAAGATTCTACGCACCACGATGATTTGAATGTAAGTTTAAACTCGCCCACGCTCTCGCTCTCGCCCTCACCCTCGCTCCCTCCCCCACTCGCCCACTCTCCCGTGCTCCATCTCTTTTCGCTGTCGATTGTTTTTTAATCATGCAACTTGAAACAATTTGCAGGAAAGCCGCGACTCATTGCCCACAAAGAGATCAAAGAGCGGGAAAGATCAGCGCATGGCACAGCAAGACGACAATAGCACTTCCGGTGAGTGGAAAATGTTTTCGAATTCTGCATATGCATTTCATCTTTGTGAAACGAATCAAACAATTCATTATTTCAAATTAGTCTAAGCTAAACATTTACTTTGCCTAGCACTAAGAAACAACAACACCATCAATCAATCAATTAAACAGTCAATCAATCAAACAGTCAATCAAACAAGCAATCAAAACAATTTCTAGTCTTTAACAAAGTCAATAATAATAATAATCACAATAAACCAGGAAACACAGCACAACAAATTAATTCAAATAGAACGAAAAACATTTCGAAAAACATTTCGAAAATTATTTCGAAAATTATTTCGAAAAATTCATTTGCATACATTTCGAATTGTGTTATCGGAAAAGCTAAAAGGGATTTACGCATTTCAAATAGAAAAGGATTAACGAAAAACGAAGACAAGAATTTCGCGTCGGTTTTATTTTTGTGTATCAAAAAAAAAAAAAAAAAAAAGTGAGAAATTTGTATTAAAGAAAAAATTGAAAATATTTAACTGCAATTGTAGTGTGTTTACGCATTCGTTTTGACGCGCATTTGCTGAGTTTCGCATTTCGCCAGGTGAGTGTATCCCAATGCAACAACAACAACAACAACAACGATGCCAAAGAAATGCAAATCCACAAATGCTGAAAACAAAAAGATGAAGATGATGAAAAATTTAGTCAAGTTGAAAAATCGGGTTGAAGCTCACAGGGATTTAAGGCCGACGCTTGAAATAAATATTTGAATAATAATAAATAAAAAAAAAAAGCAGTCAAGAAAAACGAATTGAAAAACTCATGAAAATCCGCGTTAAAACCAAAAGCGAAAAATCACAAAACAGGAAAACGTTTTTTTTTTTAAAGGCATTCAAAACTAATGCAGAAGAGCGCAATAAAAGAAAAAATATGCTGCAAAATTTGATGGAATTGAAAAGAAAATTGATGAAAAATTCGTTTTCGTTTTTTTCTCGTCGAGCGTAACGCGTTGCTAGTCCTTTGAAATATGGCTTGAAAATCCCTATAGCTTTTCCGAACCGATTTGAAACTTGTTCCATTTGTGTTTTTGCCTTTCTTTTGCATATTCTACACACACACACAAACACACACAAACACTCATGCACGCTCAACACAACGCTTATTAACTAAATCCCATTTCTAACTGATTTTAGATGGAAACGATAGCGATGGCGATGGCATGGATACCTCATATATGGAGCCACAACTAATGCTGGATGAATACGATGAGCCCGTGGAATTCAAATACAATCCATTGACGGACAGCTCACCGACGCAGGACCAGAACAACTCCACGGACACCCAGCATCTCAATGAGCAGGCAAGACAGCAGGCATTCCTCATTGCAGCACAGCGCAAACATCAGGCGGAATCGGCGGCATTGGCGGCCACAGCAGCAGCCGCAGCTGCCGGTGGCGGTGGTCTGAAACTGAATATTGTGGGCATTGCGAGCGGTGGCAAGTCCATGGTTAGCATTCCGAAGCTGACGCCCATTGGCAAGGTGAATGCTGCATCTACGCCGCAGGTATCGCCCGCCTCGTCGTCCTCGTCCAAGCCGCGTGCACAGAAGCGACCCAAGCTCAGGCAGCAACAGAATGGCGATGTCGTTAAGAATGCCTATGCTGCTGGTCAGGATTACCTGGATCTGTACAATAGCAATGATGGCTTCAAGCCCAAATCGGAGCTACTCGGTGGCAGTACGCCGAATCTGAGCAGCGGCAGCGGCAGTGTGGGCGTTACACCTGCCGTGAAAACCAAACTCAATCTCAGCAGCAATGTGGGCGAAGGCGAGGCGGAGGGCTCGGTGCGCGACTACTGTACCAAAGAGGGCGAGCATACGTATCGCTGCAAAGTCTGCTCTCGGGTATATACGCACATTAGCAACTTTTGCCGGCATTATGTGACATCGCATAAGCGCAATGTCAAGGTCTATCCGTGTCCGTTCTGCTTCAAGGAGTTCACGCGCAAGGATAATATGACGGCGCATGTGAAGATCATACACAAAATTGAGAATCCATCGACAGCGCTGGCCAATGTTGCTGCCGCCAGTTTGGCCAATCAATCGCTGGGCGTGGCAGCGGGCAGTGCGCCAGCGCCGCCCGATTTGAGTGCACAGAATTCGAATCAATCGCTGACTGCTACAAATAATGCGTTATCCACCTCATCATCGTC
Source organism: Drosophila borborema (assembly GCA_030914335.1). Taxonomy (NCBI): domain Eukaryota; kingdom Metazoa; phylum Arthropoda; class Insecta; order Diptera; family Drosophilidae; genus Drosophila; species Drosophila borborema. The sequence continues at coordinate 7,428,015 of JAUESP010000306.1, read as the reverse complement.
ATCGACGTCGTCGTCGAGCGGCTCATTGGGGCCGCTGGCAAGCGCAGCAGCGGCAGCGGCTGCCGCAGCGGCGCAGTAATCTCCCGCACACACACACACACACATATCTAGAGAGCCGCAAATTCCAAAATGAAAATCAAAATAAAAAGAAAAACAGTTAGTAGTAAAGAATATAGAAAAGTCGAGGGCAAGCGCCAGGCGCTGAATGTGCCTTATGTGCTTTTATCACAGAGGGAAAATATCTATATATATACTATATATATATGTAGTATTTATATATAATTGTGTATAGACAGAGAAGAGGCCTTTCAACATTGCAAATTTGTTAATTTTTGTTTTTTATTTAGTTATTTAAACTTGACAGCATGAAGTTTCCTCTGTTGAAATGTTTTTTTTTTTTCACACTCTCTCTATATATATATATGATATATGTATATGTATGTGTATACAAATATATATTTCTATATACATATGAACTTTTCTTTTATATTATTTTTTATACGAACTTTTGTTGTGCAATTATTTTCAAATTAGTTTAAACATTATCTAAAAAAATCTATAAAAAAAATAGCACCTAATCAAAAAAATAAAAAAGTATATATATACATATTTTATTTGTAATATTATTAATTAAACTAATGTAAAAATAATATATGATATATATACATATATGTATCATTTTTTAATGAACGCAGCACCGCAGCGGCCTTATAAAACATATAAAAACTACAACAAAAAATGAACTAAATGTTAGTTAATGACAAAAGCTAAACTAAATCTATATACATGCATGAATGTATATATATATATATATATTTAACTATATAACTTTGGTATGCGTAGCTATAGCTCTACTAATTAATTTATATATACCATATGCATATATATACATATATATATATCTATATACTAAACATAATGTTCTACGTTTAAATGTTTATATAAATATGTGTGAATCGTGCGAGCTGCGAGGCTCAGCACAGATCTACCTTGTTGCCTTCAAATGAAGCTAGTTGAAAAGAAAAAAAAACTATATAGATTGGTAACGCTCTATATAGCAGCCCAATCCAAATCGGAAAGAAATCTAGAAAAGTCAGCCGCACAGATTACTCGTGGCGAAAGATTGCAAATGTTTCGCTTGGGTTTTTGGTGTGAGCTGCATTAAATGTTTATAAACAGAAACAATAAAAATATATATATATATATATATATATATTATATACATAATAATTATTGATTAAATATGATTATGTTTATGTTTATGTTTATTGCAAAAAAAAAAAAAAAGAAAAGGAAACAAAAACAATATATAAATAACGTAGTCTAAAGACCAACTATGCAAATAATTTATCTATCTATTATTACTTTACAAAACAAAACAAAAATAATTAAAATTTATGTTGTATATCTCGGAGGCTTAAATTATCGCCAAAGAAATGAAGCAAAACAAAAAAGCAAAAGCAGAAAATAAATAGAAAAAATAAATACAAATTGAATGCAAGAACAAATACAAAATCAAGTTAATTCAACAAAATAGCAGCAAAATATGAACACGATCTCCAAAAACAAAAACAAACAAAACAAAAATAAATAAAAACTTGAAAAAGTTGAAAAAGCAAAGAGAAAAAATTTAATTTGATTTGAATTTGTTGCATTGCAAAATATTAAATGAAACTAAACAGCTCCAATGTTTGTTAGCATCAAAAAAAGAAAAAAAAAAAAAAAAAAACGAAAATTAAAATATATTAAAAAAAAAAAAGTTGTAATAAATAATTTAAAAGTAAACCATTATAATTTATTAAATAATACTTTGTTTTTAATTCTTTATTTAGTGTTAGCTAGTGCAATTTAGTTAAGTTAACGTAAAGCTCTATCCACCAATTCAATAACTCTATGGCTAACCCAACAACAACAATAAAAAAAAAAACACACACACGTATATACATATATATATCTATATATTTCTTTGGCATTATAACAGTTATACATATGCATATATATATATGCATATTTATATTTTAACTTTTAATTTTAGTTTACGTTTTTTATGCAAATATAAATGTGTTTTTATTTTGGCCCACATCAAAAGAATAAATTAAAGGGACTATCCCTAACAAATCTAAACAAATCAATTTCCAACTCGAAAAACTCTTAATTTTTATTATTATTCATAATTATTATCAGACCTTCCATAATATTACTATTATATTATAATTAAACAGTCATGCTTTTGATGCCCAAAGAAAACAAAAGAAACATAAAAAATAAAAATAAATAATACAAGTAAATAATTAAATTAAACACAATTTGTTTAAAGGCTAAAGAATATCTGAACTATATATACATATGTCGGTATATATATATAGAGCGAAAAATGCATAAATAAATGAATTAATTAAACAAAAATTAAGCTTGTAAAATTAATCAATATTAGTAAATCACGCAATATTATTCATTTAAAAAACAAACAAAAACAACAAAATATTTTGTTATATTTTATTATGAAGTACGATAAATGATTATTATTATTATTATATATTGATTAACTGACAAATGTGAAGAGAAATAAAATACACACACACAACAACAAAAAACAGTTCTGTAAAAGAAACAAATTGTTTGCGTTTTATTTTTAGTTTTTAATTCAATATTTTTACAAATATTATTTACATTTTTATTTGTTTATTTGCTTATACAAATTTGGGATGCAAGAGAAACAAGATTTTTATTTTGATAAACTAATTTATATATTTTTAAAATAAATATCAATTGATATTTAATATATGTTATATAGTAGTTTAATTCGTTGTTTTCTTCATCAAATTTTATTTATTTTTATTATTTCACTACTTAGTATGAATTATTGAAAACCGAATAACTTATGATCTCTAGTCAATGGAGGAGAATAAATTTTATTATTTTTAGTTTAATTTTGAAGACAAAACCAATATGCTCAATTCTCTAAGTTTTTCAGTTCGTTGACGAGTGTGAAAATATTGAATGAAATTAATTGAGTTTTGATTTTTTTTAGTAAAAAGCTTTTAATCTTCATTTAATTTTTGAGAATTTCCATTTTTATTGTAAATTGATCTATTTGATATATACACTACCTCAGATAATCAGGGAATAATATAAATATGCTCTGAAAAAAAGTTTCGATAGCTATAAAGAGAATTAATAATAATTATGGATTAAAAACTGTTTATAAAAAAAAACTGTAGTTAGATATTAGATATTAATAAGTATTATGGAATACCCTATTTTAACAACTATTACATGCTTGAGTAAAAAATATTTTATTTATATAAATTTCATTTCGCATTTAAATTTACAGCCACGCCCGAGCTCTCGCAGCGTTTGTTTGGCTCTATAACCATGACTGCTGCCACAGCGACAGAGACGTCGCCATCTGTACGGGAATCGTGCGACATGGGCGCCTCGGCACCTGTGCATCTGCCCACGATATTGGGCTTGAAGATACGCGCGATTAATACCAGCAATCAGTCACAGCCACAGTCACAATCCCAGTCGCAGTCGCAGTCACAGTCAAAAGTTCTGCACAACAACAACAACAGTAATAATAATAATAACAATTCACTGCTCAAGCAGCAGCTACGTGGCGGTGCCAAGGATCCGGATACGTTAGTATCACTGGCGATGCCAACAGCAGCGTCCATTGATGAGCCCAGCGAGCAGGAGAGCAGCTGCAGCGCGCTGCAGTCACTGGCCAATGCTGCAGAGCGGCAAGCGCAGCAGGCATCCAGCAGCAACAGCAACAACAATAATAACAACAACAACTGCAGCAGCAACAGCAACAACAATTCCAGTCTGCATCAGCAACTGTTGCTGCACATGGCTGCCACGGGAAATCCGTTGCTCAAGCCAGACTTTTATCAGGCTCAGCAATCACAGGCGACACAGCCCCCACAGCCGCCCGCAACGCCGCCTCCGGTCGAGCCCAACTATGCGGATGAGGATCTTGACTTGCTCTGTGTGGCGGATAAGAGTGACGAAACAGATCATGAGCTGTTAACGTTGGCCGATGAGAATGCCGGCTTGCCAGGTTATACGCCCGCACATGAATCCTTCGAGGAGCCGCTGCCCAGCGTTGAGCGCAGTCCAGCCCGCACGCGCGCTTCCGGCACGGCCAAACGGCCCATTCAGCGACGGCGTGTGCGACGTAAAGCGCAATCAACAATCGACGATCAGGCCGAGCATCTGACGGAGATGTCGGTACGGGGCTTGGATCTGTTTCGCTATGCGAGCGTTGTTGAGGGCGTCTATCGGTGCACCGAATGCGCCAAAGAGAACATGCAGAAGACCTTCAAGAACAAATACAGCTTTCAGCGGCACGCCTTTCTCTACCACGAAGGCAAGCATCGCAAGGTGTTTCCCTGCCCGGTGTGTTGCAAGGAGTTCTCCCGGCCGGACAAGATGAAGAATCATCTGAAGATGACGCACGAGAATTTCTCGCCGCCCAAGGACATCAGCGGCTTCAGTCCATTTAAGTATTTGATCTCTGCAGCAGCCGCGGGTGATATGCACTCAACGCTCTACCAGCAACAGCAGCAGCACCAACAACAGCTCGAGCAACAGCAGCAACAGCTGGAGCAGCAACAACAGTTGGAGCAGCAACAGTTGGAGCAGCAACAGCTGGAGCAACAGCAGCAGCAACAACTGGAGCAGGAGCAGCTGCTGTTGCTGCCTGATGTCAAGCAGGAGCAGTTGGATACGGATCAACAGCTAGCTGGCTATCCAACACCTGCCACGCCCACATCCGCAGCGGCCGCAATGCTCAGCTTGCAGCATGACGTCATCATCAAAAATGAAATACAAATATCGCCATCGCCTTCGCCCTCACCGCCAGCCATGTACGGAGTGGGTGGTGAGGGCAAAAGCCTGCCGCCAGTGCCAACAGGTGTTAACTGAAGCGGGAGGAAAGCGGAAGAGAGAGAGAGAAGATAGGAAAAAGAGTGAGAGTAAGAGAAAGACAGTCAGAAAGAGGAAAGATGGGAGATTAAAAGAAAGAGAAGAGGAGCGAGTGAAATGAATGAAAAATGGAAAGAGTTGAGGAAGAAAAAGTAAGAGAGAAATAAGGATAAAACAAGACGAAGAAAGATAGTGAGAGTGAGAGGGAGATCGTGCCTTAAACGAAACATACACAACTGTAAAATACTAAAATACTTAAAGCTAAGCAATTGTCGGAAGCAGGTGCGTAGAGACAAAATGTGGACAGAAAAGGTATTAAAAAATATACTGAAACACAATCAAACCCATTCAATGATTGCACATACGATATGCAATATGATATTTATGCATTTACCTATGCGAGCTATCTGGGAACACCATTCAGCCGACGCCCCTGATCAGAACTCAAAACGAACTCAAACGCATAAAACCTATATATAGATACACATACTTATATATATATATATATGCATATATATAGATTCAGTTATAGTTAATAGTTTAATACCAATCCTTAAGGAACTTTAGTGCACATCAGATAGCTAAATTCGTTAGTTAAGCAATAAATATTTACAGTAATAGGAATAAGCTCAACAAGGTTCCGTCCATAAAAAAGCCTTACGTTTTAGTTCAATAGATATTATGTACTTAATAATTATTTAATCTTAAGTCCAAATGCAACTGATTAACTAGTAGAAAATTTCTTAATATCCACTGCCTCCTAAACATTTATAACTTTGCTTTAGCTCCGATTTATATTATTACAATTGGCATTTCTGTGACCTAAGGCAAGTGACAAGCAACGAGTGAATTTACTCGCTGGAGAAAAGCAACTAATAAGCTTACAAGATGTATGTATGACATGAATTGATTTTTGTGCTGTTATTTGTTCACTTAGTCGCTCATACAAGTAACGAGTGAATTTACTCGCTATATTGAGTATGCTTACTCGTTATACATACAAAACTATTGATGGCTATGTAGTAACAATTAATAGTCGATATATAAAAACAACATATAAATTCACTCCAGTGAACTGTTCACGCCTTAAGCAGACATCTGAGTGTGCTTAAGAAGCCAAAGAGTAGGCGCCGTCCATCAAAATTTACTCGCTATTTTCTACTTGTTACGTTATTTTCTTTGTTTTTAATTTTTTATTTTTGTTTATTTCTTGTGTGATTTTGTTGAACTGTATTTTGTTTAGTCTTTTATTTTAATATTGTTGTACATAGTATTACGTTCAAATACTCAAAGATCGTAGAATAATGTGTGTGTGTTTGGTCTATTGGTAATACAAGAAACCGAAAACCCCACTGAATTGGCTAATTGTGCAATTATCAAAAAGAAAACAAAAGAAATCATTATGCAAATTATAACTATGTGGTGTCCGGCCTGTTCGACCCATGTAAATGTTGTAAACTTAATTAACGACTACTTAATTATGCTCTAGCAGACTTTTAGCTCCTAAGTGTAGTATAGATATATAGCATATTTGATCTAGTTACTAAATAGTATATGTTATGTATAAGTCGTTTTTAAGGCATTGTCGAAATGCGCAACGGACTTCCAGTGAATAATAACTGATATTCTTACTTAAGCTCAACAATTGATACTATAATTGATTGCCTTAGTGTCTTACATTTTACACAAATCGTACGCACAAAATAAAAATAAAGTACTCAGCATTTCATATTATATATTTTTCGATACATATACATATATAAATAAATATTTACTTAAAGCAATCACGCAATTACGACTTAAGCTATTAATGCGCTCAATAAATAGAAATACAATATATAAATTACAATTTGTATTATTTCTATTTTTTCCCCTTTTATTATTTAAAACAAATTTGAACAAGAAATTTGTATATTGAAAAAAAAATTTAATCTGTATTTTTATTATTTATACTACATTTTTTTTTTTAATTTTGAACTTATAAAATTATGCTGCATCAATTTAAAATAAAAATCACCTAATTTTTAAATAAGAAGTAAGCTTAAAGAAAAGTATGGAAATGAGAAATGACTGAAAAATTGTTTGCTGGGGCCATCTATTGTCAGGTAGAATACAGCGTAGAAATATGCAGTATACTTATGAGAGACGCAATTGCAACAGAAGTTCAATTCGTGAATATATTTATTTTTCATATAATTTTTAATTTGTTAAAATATTAATTTACAACTTATTGATTATTGGCACGACGATACCAAAAACGTGCACGGAAGTCATCGGAGCAGGTGAGAAAAGCTGGCGCATTTGGTGAATGGGTTATGTAGCGCACAGGCCCGTTGTGACCCAGAGAGTTGAGCGTGAGGCGACAACCATTGCGTGAGTTCCACGAGCATAAGGACGTGGTCGCCTCATCAGGGAACAGAACATAGTCTTCGGTGTGATTGAAAACAGCTTCGGCTTGATGCTCCTGTTTGCCAGTGGTGCCAGCGCCCGTATACGTTTGTATGGGCCGACTGGTGCAGAGTTCCCACAGATACACAATCGAATCCATGCCAGATGAAAGCAAGTACTATAAGAAATATGGGCATTTAATATGATACTAGTTAACTATGGTTGCATTCGGTGCTCACCTTTCCGTTTCGTGTAAATTGCAAGGAGCAAATGGCTGCTCCACTGTGTGCTTCAGCAATGGTGTTGATGCAACGTCCACTGATACCGTCCCAGATTTTGATGTCACCGTCGAAGCTGCCTGTTGCATAGAGCTTTGCTGTGGGCGAGTACTTGACACATGTTACGCCCGCCTTGTGCTGTTGCGATGGAATGGCGCTAACGAAACACTGTGTTGTATGCACATCATAAATGCGCAGCACATTGTGCTCTGTGCCAATGGCTATGTAATCGCCAGTGGGATGAAAGGATACACATAACACTGGCTCGCAATCGGTAAGCACTTTGTGTGCCTTCTTCACTGACGGCTTGGCAATATCAAAGAGTTTGACTGTGCCATCACGAGATGCTGATGCCAGAATATGCTCCTTGGGATGAAACTCCAGATACGACACCTCATCTGTGTGATCGTATAGCGTGCGTATAACTGGATGGCCCTGTTGCTCGCGTCCCGGCTCGATATCCTCTGGGGCTGATTTGGCCAACATACGCTCTACATCCAATATCTTAATACTGGCATCAACACTGCCCGTGGCGACTAGGGAACCATCAAAGCTAAAGGCACCAGCACGACAAGCCTGTTTGTGCGAGGTCACATAAGCGGTTTCATAGGAATGCGGCTCGGGCGCCAGTGCCGAAGCTTCTGGCTCGAATTCTAGATCAATACCTGGCAGCACATCCTCCGTGTTGGTCTTATCCTTATCGGACATTGTTTGCATGCCAGAGATCATGACATGCAGCAGACGCTCACTTGGAGCACATTGGTCTGCCTTAACCAGCATGGACAGCTCCATGGCAAATTTTCCAGGCCATCGTACATTAACTGGCTGCGTATGGAGAACAATAATAAATAAAAATACTTATGAATAATCAGATTTAGCTTACCTTATCATTAACCGGTATAATATTTCCCGGTTTTTAACCAAATTATGCGGATCCAAAATTTCGTCGCGCATCTTTCTTAATAAATATAAAATTAGTGATGGACGAAATAATCAAAACATCGTTATACCGATATTTGCCGGCGTTTATTAATCTATCGATATTTCTACCTAGATCACAAATGAAAAATCGTGCCGCAATCAGTGCTGCCAGTTTGGCAATTTAGTGGCTAGATCTGGCCACTTTTAAAAAAATTTGCAACTTTTATTTTGTAAATGCTATTAGCCACAAATCTAGCAATTTTAAATTATTTTTTAGCAATTTCAGCAACTTTATTATAAGACTAGCAATTCTTATATTTTTCTTCAGTGTTTTTGCATTTTGTATGCCTTTCTTATATATATATAATTGGCAATAACACCCCTATCGGAGCACAGCCTGATGCACAATTTGCCTCCACGCTTCTCTGTCCTGTGCGCAACTTCTCCAGTTGGTAACACCATTCAGGATTGCCTCCATCTGGTCCTTCCAACGGGTTCGAGGTCTACCCCTTCTTCGTTCTCCTCTAACTACCGCATCAAAAACCGAACGAGCTGGAGTGTTTTCCTCCATACGAGCAATGTGACCCAACCAACGAAGACGCTGAATGTCAATTCGCTTGCCAATGTCAACATCGCCGTATAGCTCGTACAGCTCGTCGTTCCATCTGATACGATAGGTTTCGCCAACGCAAATTGGTCCAAAGATCTTGCGAAGAATCTTTCTCTCAAAGACACCAAGAGCAGCTGCATCTGACTGCGTCACGGTCCAGGCTTCCGCTCCATAAAGCAGCACTGGAATGATGAGTGTCTTGTAAAGGGTTACCTTTGTCTTTCGAGAGAGGGCTCTACTGTTCATTTGCCTACTGAGCCCAAAGTAACATTTGTTGGCAAGTGTAATTCTCCGCTTGATCTCCAGGCTGACATCATTTTTGTTGGTCACTGCAGTTCCCAAATAGACAAAGTCCTTGACAGACTCAAAGTTATAGTCTCCAGCAGTAAGGTAAGAGTCAAGACGCCGCGACTCCCTAGTACTGCACACCATAAACTTTGTTTTGCCCATGTTTACTGCAAGACCAACTTTAGCTGATTCCCTTTCGATAGCTTCAAAAGCCGCAGTTACATCACGCTTGGTACGACCAATGATATCAATATCATCAGCGTAACCAAGGAGCTGGACACTTTTGTATCCCAGTATTGTGCCCATCCGATGCACTCCAGCTTTCCTTATTATACTCTCCATAAGTAAATTGAAGAGCACACAAGACAGCGAGTCGCCTTGTCTGAGACCCCGCTTGGTATTGAAGGTTTCGGATTGGTCATTTCCTACCTTGACAGAGCTGATGGTGTTGCTCAATGTCATGCTACAAAGCCGTATTAGCTTTGCAGGAATACCAAGCTCAGACATGGTAGCGTACAGGCAGTCTCGCCGTGGGCTATCAAAAGCAGCTTTAAAATCGACGAACAGGTGGTATGTGTCGAATTGGTTCTCGTGTGTTTTCTCCAGGATTTGGCGCAATGTGAAGATCTGGTCAACTGTAGACTTGCCAGGACGGAAACCGCATTGATAAGGACCTATCAATGCTTCAGCATATGGTTTCAGTCTCTCACACATTACGCTCGTGAGAACCTTGTATGCGACGGGAAGAAGGCTGATGCCACGGTAGTTGGTGCGTTGTGTTGCATCACCCTTCTTCAGGATTGGGCAGATCATACTGAGGTTCCAATCATCGGGCATGCTTTCCGTTAGCCATACGCTGCTGATAAGTTGGTGCATGCACCCTACCAGCTCATCGCCTCCAGCCTTAAACAATTCAGCCGGTAAGCCATCTGCTCCCGCGGCTTTATTGTTTTTGAGACGCTGTATAGCTGTCTCGACTTCCGTATGGCTAGGGATGGGAACTTCAACACCATCATCTCTGATTGGGGTTAGTGGACCAACTTCGTCAAGCTCATTCTCACTGTTTCCAGCCAAAAGACTCTCAAAGTGATCCCGCCATAACCTCAGTACAATCTCCGCATCAGTAACCAGGTTTCCATCGTCACTCCTGCAGGCAAGCGATCCAGACTTATACCCTTGGGTCATGCGCTTGACCCTCCGGTAAAAGTCACGGGCATCGTTCTTGCTTCTGCTACTCTCCATCTTCTCACACTCAAGCCTTTCCATCTCCCGCTTCTTCCTCCTGAAAAGGCGCTTCTCGTCTCGTCTCCGCGACCTATAAATATCCACCACCGCTCGAGTAGCTCCTGCTTGCAGCGTTCTTCTGTAGGCGGCGTCTTTTGCTGCAGTCGCTTCCCGACACTCCTGGTCGTACCATGGATTCCGGTTGGGAGGGCGTTGGAACCCAAGTACTTCCACAGCAGAGGCGTTTATGGCATTGGACATGTACGCCCACATATCCGTTGTATTTATAGGCATTGGAGGGAGTTGGCCGAGTCGGCCCGAGAGTCGAGTGGAGAAGGCATCCTTATGTCGTTGTGATTGCAGCTTTTCGATGTCCAGCTTTCTTGGCATACCTTGACGTGAGACTTTCGCGACACACAGCCGTGCGCGTACCTTGGCTGCAACAAGGTAATGGTCAGAGTCGATGTTAGGACCCCGACAAGATCTCACATCAAGTATGCTAGATGCATGCCTTGCATCGATCACAACATGATCAATCTGATTTCGCGTCAGACGATCAGGCGACAGCCAGGATGCCTTGTGGATGTTGAGGTGACGAAAACCTGTACTACGTACAATCATATTGTGTGCGGCCGCAAATCCTATTAGTCTAAGTCCATTGCTCGATGTGGACTCGTGCAGACTAAACGGGCCAACGGTTGCTCCAAAGATGCCCTCCCGCCCTATTTTGGCGTTAAAATCTCCTAGAAGGATTTTAACGTCATGTGACGGGCAACGGCCATATGCTCGGTCGAGCTCTGCATAGAAAGCATCCTTGGTAGCATCGTCTTTCTCTTCCGTCGGGGCATGCGCACAGATTAGGCTGATGTTGAAGAATTTGGCAGTTATTCGGATCGTCGCAATCCCCTCGCTAACTGGTATATGCCTTTCTTACGATTTAGATATCGGAACTTGTATTTAACCAAGTTGTTCAATTATATGAACTAGTTTATGGTGTTTGATAACTCTTTAAATGTGATTGGTGAGCAAGAACAAGATGCCGAAAGTTTATAAGCAAAGTTTTCGTGATGCCTGGCTGCAAGATGACGAGTTCAAGCAATGGATTCGTAAGGATTGCGTTGATCAAACACGAGCTTATTGTGCGTTTTTCAAATAAACTATTAACGCTAAGCTTTTTGACATCCGCCACCACGGTGCGTCAAAAAAACATGTGACTGTGATGGGCGCATGTACCCAAAAGAATAAGTTGCCTTTTATTAGAAAATCAACAAAAGCCGAAGAGCAGGAAGCAGCATTATCCTTGCATACGGCGATTGCCACATTTGATCACCTATCAAAATTGTGTGTAGCCAATTTCCGCTTGCAAAGCTGCTGCAAATATAAAATTAAGCCAAACAAAGTGCACCTACATTATTAAAAATGTGTTGGCAATGCATTTCATTGACGATTTGCAGAACGACATTGCAAGCTCGGCTTTTAGTCTTCTGCTAGATTAATCTACTAACATTAGTGTGGAAAAAATTTGTTATTTGTTAAATATAAAAATTTTAATGGTTTAGCAATTTTTTTGGCAATTTTCACAACATTTTTAGCTATTTTTAGCCACTTTTTTTTTCCAAATCTAGCAATTTTTGCTTAGGAGATTCTGGCAGCACTGGCCGCAATCCTAAGGTCGATAAATAACCATTTCGATAGCACACAGCTGCAACACGTGCAATTGTTTTGTTTTCATTGCGTTCAGTTTTAACAATTTAACCAGCAATGAAAATTCGCAAGAATCATGTGCGTAAGCGTTACCGCTACAATGTCAATCGCAAAACGTTGAACAAAACACGGAAAAACACTGGCAAAATCAAGGAGTGAGTATCCTGGCACTCACCTGTTGACATTCAAAGTTTTACATGCTCATTTTATAGTCCAGAGATGAAGAAAATGTGGCTGGAAGGAAAGCGCGTGGGCACCAATTTCAGTGAAATGGGTTTGGCCAGTGATCCAAACAAGGCGGTGGGCATACCAAACTACAAACGCGAAAGGCTGGAGGCTGTAAAAATAGTAAATGGTCGTACAGAAGACGCGCTTGACGACGAACTGGCAGCTCTGAGCTCTAAGAAAGACAAAACAGAGAACTCAAAACCAAAACGGGGGCATATTGTTCAAGAGCTCGAACAGATGGCAATCGATCGAAGAGCCGATCCAGAGTTCAGGTAAACATGTAGAATTTATTGTATGTGTTGTATTATTTACTCTTTATTTCCTGTAATTACAGATTACCGAAGGGAGTGGTAAAGGAGCTTACATATTTCCTCAATAAACACAAATTCAACTACAACGCTATGGTGGCAGATCGTCGCAATTATGGTCAGTGGACGTGGAGACAATTCCGTCTGAAAATACGCAGATTTATGTCTATACCAGAGCAATTCAATGAATATCTGAAGCAGAAAAAACTTCCTATAGATGTTAAGCCAGATTGGCCAGAATATGAGTCGGACAGCGAATGGAAGTAATTCAATATATAGAATATAGAATATATAATATATAGAGAACTTAAAAGCATACAAAAATGTATAATGATTTGCGTACAGAGACTTGATTTCTGTTTAGAATATATTAAATATTAATGTTTCGAAAAAAAAACCGGAATTGTATTTAAGTTATTCATCATTTTCTATAAATATCCTTTTATAATCAGAGATTCAAGTAGTATAAAATTTCTGTCATGTGCTAGACAAATATTTTATTTTGTAGTCGGAGCATTTATTCAAACCCTCTAATTATAAAATAATACAGTAGTAACGTGTAATCCAGCCTACTTACCATCGCACTGCATACCAGAAATCGAACAGCTGACAGTATCGTTCAGCTAACGGTAAGCTCTCTCAATCTCTTCTTCTTGATGTGCTAATCACAAATGCATTGTGTTGTCAATTAGCGTTGACTATTCAAAATTGCCCGCAATTTTCAATTGCCATCCCATATCTATCCCTTGCCCCAGTAGGTTGGCTACTCTATCTGTCATTCGCCGTTGCATCATCGTGCATCGGCTGTCGGGTTTCGGTCTCTTCGTCAACCGACTGACTGCCTCTGACGATTTCGGTCTTTCCGTTTTCTGGTTTCGAGGTAAGTGCACGTACTGAGGAGGTCCGTGCAACTTTCTAAAAAAAAAATCCTTAAATAACGCTTTCACTAATAACCATCGATTAATTATTTCTGTGTTAAATGATACAAAAGTGCTAGTGCTTATTAAAATATTTATTATTGCTGCGTATTTCGAGCCGCATCAAGAATAAAAGGAAGCTTAAATTTCGTGCGTTTGCCGGCCGGTGCTTCTGACTGTGAGGTTTTGCATAATACGTGTGTGCATGCATGCTTCTGTATGTTTGTAACGGTTTCTGTGTGGATGCGTACAATGTTTATAGTTGCCAATAAATAACAACTATTCATACTATTGAATTCAATGTGCTCATAGGCTTAAATATATACATATGTATGTATGTATGTGTGAATTGAATTTTCTATATAACGTACATACATGCATATGTACATGTGTATTTACGTACATTCATACATAAATATGCCTAGCGCTCTGGTAAATTCCAAAATGGCGGCCGTGGCTGCAGAAGTCTGCAGTTGCTTATGAGCTTGTGTGTGTGTGTGCGTTTGCTTGCTGCACAGTTATGTTGCCAAATTTAAAGTGTTCCATGCATACATACACGACATACATATGTATATGCATGTATGTATGTATATTTCTTGAGATTTGCGTGAAATTCCGTTGCAGTACTGCAGAGTGAGAGAGATCGAGTGCAAAGTATTTTTACATTTCCCTTTAAGGTTCTTCCTCTTTTTAATTTGCACTTGTGTGCAAATGAACACACACATACACACTTGTGTATGTTGGGTTGTTAAAAATAACTAAAGAAAAAGCGCAAGTAAAAATTGTTTCTAGGCTAGAAAATAAATCACGCTAAAGAGCCAAAGCAAGCACACACACACATACATACACCGAAGTCTATACATGCATGCACATCTGCATGTATGCATGTATGCATATTTGTCTCATTGTTGTTTTTGCAAGTTTATCCAAGACGACGGAGACCAACGGAAACGTTGAGCAAGTGCAACCCGAAGCAGCGGCATTTATGGCTCTGCATATCAGTGTGTGAGTGTGAGTGCGTGTGCTAGTTGTGCATATGTACATACATATATCTGCATGTGTGTGTGTAGGTTTGTGTGCAGTTTTTCACCCTTTCGATTCGTGAGCAGAGAAAAGAGCACACGAATGCCGCAAATGCCGGCGATGAGCAAAAGCTACAAATACCGTTGCAGTCGCTCTTTGCCACAAACATTGATTTTTACCTCATCCTCTTCCTCCTTTTGCTTCACGCTGCCTCTTGAAATAAATTGAGTTATAATTGTTGTTAAATTATTGTTGTGCTACAACAAAGCTATTGTCAACCGAAGCTATTCATGCCTTGCCACCTGTATTTTCCTTTGAACAAGCCTGTTCTCAAATGATATAGACTGGACATTATGGAAATACTGCAGGTGGGCCGGTGGGGCTGCTCTGCTGGTGTGTTGGTGTGGCCTTTGGGGAGTGGATTCGGCTACGTCGCCGTTCGGCTCAGTCTCGATTTTCAGCTCCAGAAGCTCTCGTCGTTTGTCTGGGTTCATTATTGATTTTTCGTTTCAACCATTGAGACTCATTGCTTGCATACTTAGATGTGTCCAGATTTTCCGCGATTCACTAACGTGCAGACGTGTGTCGGTCCCAATTGGTAATATTTAAAAATAAAATTTGTAAATTAACCATTCCCCCAATAATAACATATTATTTTCATTTGCGTGTTTAACGTATAAAACTATGAATTTTCCATTATTGTGAAATAGTAATACAATTCATCTGTATTTGTTTTTTTTTTTTTTTTTTTGCAGTGCATCGTCATTTGAAGCGCCTGTAAGCAGCAAGTTACATTTTAACCAATTTCCTGGTGAGTTTAGCCTAAATTTATTATACATTTTATTTTAAGTATTTATTTTTATATATGTACATATATTCATTTGTATATGCAAACTGATTTATACATGCACATATTTATATGTATACATACATAATACATATGTACTACCTACTTATTCAACCGACTTCAAAGCCGGTTAATTGATTGATTGTTTAGAAACAATTTTCTGTCCGGCTTTTTCTATGTTAGAAAGTCTATTGAGAGTTTAAAGTTCTTTATGAAATATCAAATAATATTTTTTGCTTTTACTAAAAAAATTAAATTTCTATGAAAAGAGATTTATAATTAAATTTATTTACCTGTAAATATACAAATATTTATATAATATAAATTAGGCTTAAAATATTTCTAAAATTATCTGCAATTATTGCTTATTTGCATTTGGTTTATTACAAAAAGTTATAATTATTTAAATGCATAGCATGAGTTCTTACAAACTATTCTAAAAGTATTAGTAATTTTTTATATATTCGGTAATTTTTGTCGATGCAATTTTAAGTACATACGTTACATGAAAATGCATATTGCAAGTGTCCGCCTTAACAAACTTTCGCTGTGAATATACAGCAACATACACAGTTGCAACAGCAGCATTTAAGTCTCTACACCGCGAACAGAGTCGCGCCCACACCTTAGCCATACATATAAATAAATACATATATACATACATATGTATGTACCCACATACGTTCATACATGTGCAAGTCCTGGTTATGCTCATTCGTGTCCTTATAGCCCACGCCTTTGCGTTTTCTCTCTCCCATTCTCTCTTTCTCTCTCTCTCTATGACACCCACGCTCCAAATTTGATATATGTATATGTATGAATGAATCTACATTTTTATATATGTGTCTGTCATTTGCCATGCAGGTTATATCAAAAACTACAAAAACTAATAAAAAGGAAGGAAAAAACACATTGTTAAAAATCAGATTTGTGACTTCGTTTGTTGATAAAATAGCAGCACCATGGGCAAGGAAAAGATCCATATTAACATCGTTGTGATTGGCCACGTTGATTCGGGCAAATCGACTACCACTGGACATTTGATTTACAAATGCGGCGGCATCGATAAGCGTACTATTGAGAAGTTCGAGAAGGAGGCCCAGGAGATGGGCAAGGGCTCGTTCAAGTATGCCTGGGTGCTCGACAAATTGAAGGCAGAGCGCGAGCGCGGCATCACCATTGATATTGCATTGTGGAAATTCGAGACGGCCAAGTATTATGTGACCATCATTGATGCGCCCGGCCACAGGGATTTCATCAAAAACATGATTACCGGCACTTCGCAAGCTGATTGTGCTGTGCTGATTGTAGCTGCCGGCACTGGTGAATTCGAGGCCGGTATTTCGAAGAATGGTCAGACACGTGAGCATGCGCTGTTGGCCTTCACGTTGGGCGTCAAGCAGTTGATTGTGGGCGTCAACAAGATGGATTCGACTGAGCCGCCCTACAGCGAGACACGCTATGAGGAAATTAAAAAGGAGGTCTCCTCGTACATCAAGAAGATTGGCTACAATCCGGCCTCGGTGGCATTTGTGCCCATTTCGGGCTGGCATGGCGACAACATGCTCGAAGCATCCGAAAAGATGCCTTGGTTCAAGGGATGGAGCGTCGAACGCAAGGAGGGCAAGACAGAGGGCAAGTGCTTGATTGACGCGCTGGATGCGATTATGCCACCCCAGCGTCCCACTGACAAACCGCTGCGTCTGCCTCTGCAGGATGTCTACAAGATCGGTGGTATTGGCACAGTACCAGTTGGTCGTGTGGAGACTGGAGTTCTCAAGCCAGGTGAGAAAAATCAACTCTTAACTGTTATCTTTTCATTGACTTATATTTATTTAATGTTCGTTTGCAGGAATGGTGGTCAACTTTGCTCCCGTTAATCTGGTCACTGAGGTCAAGTCCGTGGAAATGCATCACGAGGCATTGACCGAGGCTATGCCGGGCGACAATGTCGGCTTCAACGTGAAGAACGTCTCGGTGAAGGAGTTGCGTCGTGGCTATGTGGCTGGCGACTCGAAGAACAATCCGCCACGAGGCGCGGCTGATTTCACTGCTCAGGTGTGTGGGGCTTTGATTGAGATTGCGAAAACAAATTTAATTTAATTTGATTTCTAATAAATGATTTTTGTCTTCAGGTAATTGTGCTCAATCATCCTGGGCAGATTGCCAATGGGTATACCCCAGTATTGGATTGCCACACGGCACATATCGCATGCAAGTTTGCCGAGATCAAGGAGAAGTGCGATCGCCGTACAGGCAAGACCACCGAGACCGAACCGAAGGCCATAAAATCTGGCGATGCAGCCATCATAATGCTGGTACCCACTAAGCCATTGTGCGTCGAAAGCTTCCAAGAATTTCCGCCGCTGGGACGGTTCGCCGTACGTGATATGCGTCAAACTGTTGCGGTCGGTGTCATCAAATCGGTGAACTTTAAAGAAACGACCTCGGGCAAAGTAACAAAAGCCGCTGAGAAGGCACAGAAGAAGAAATAACTAGGGTGTCAGCAGACTTGTAATTCAAATAACAACATAAACAATAACAACAACCAAAACAACACTCAAAAATTCAAACAGCAAACGGCAAAAGCAACAACACACTTAAAATTTATAGTATCTACTCATCATAGACGAGCAAAACCGATGCAAGGGCTTGACACAAAGTCCGTGGCGTATAAATCTTCATCAATTACAACTATTAACCGCTGCATTCATATATTATATAAACTTGAACTATTGCAATTTATTATAAACACACACACAATTAGTAGCGAGGCAATGCCAGCAAATACAATGTTTCGAGCAGCGCTCGCTGTGCGTGACGAGGTCGAGACGAATGGACACATTGGGCACTTGGGTCACCTGGAATCATTCCCCTATGCGTACACAAAATCGATCGCTATCATATTCATAATCATCATATACTCTAGCTATCTAAACTTGTTTCGCCACCGCAAATCATTTCGCAGGAAACAGTTCCGAATTGATGAGCATCATAATAATAATTGGAATGTAATCGCCACTGGAGTTTGCTGCTAGCCCGGCACACCCCCTCTCTACACCCTCTCTCTTGCCACTCATTTACCACGTCATTTCAATCAATGGATTTTAAACACTTTTTATACTTTTGATAAGTCAGTCGGAGGCATTCGATTTAAAATCTATATAATATAATAATTTTCAGAATTTAGTTTTAAACCACTATGCATCTTACGAACCTTAAAACTAAAACGAATGAAAAAACACCAAAAAAAAACAAGACTACATTCGCAATGAATTCAAAATTTTCCCAGAAAAAAATAAAAAAGACAAATGCTTAAGAAGTATTACAAAAATAATCATAAATACATAACATAATCATGTGCGGTTTTGTAAACATTCTAAATGTTCTATTGAGCCTCATTTGGCATTTGCATACTTAACCAAATGTTTCTCATAAACGATTAACCACATAACGAGCATATGCGTACTTACATAATGCATTCATTGTAACCCACAACAGAAAACATTTCATGGATACAGAAAAACGTTGCTTAATGAACAAACAGAAAATGATCTTTTAATGTATTAATTGAGAAAATAAAAATAAAGAATGCTTAACCGTAAAATACAACAAAATACATGATAAATGTTTCCAGTTTTCTCGAATTTTCGTTTTCAGCTAAAATTGATACAAATTGTGTTAAAATATGTGTGCAGGGTATTGCTAAGTCGGTTCGTCGTTTAATTTGATTTCAAGAACAGCTTATTTCATGGCCAACTGATTTTCGGAACTGGAACTAGCGAAAAGAGTGGCAACTCTGCCATCTGACTCACAGGCGGCATTTATAAACAACAAAGCAGCAAAGCACTAAAGCTCAACCGGCTGTGCTGAAATTTCCGATTTATTAAATTAAATAAAAAATTAGGAAGATACAATTTATATTGTTAACAATATATCATTTAAAGCTGTGCGAGTACTTATAAATCAATATAATCACAGATATGGCAGATCCACGCCTAAGGCAGTTGGTTATAAAAACGGGTGTTGTCAAGCGCCTGGCAAAGGAGAAGACCGTTTATGAAAAGGAAGTGAAAACTGAGTTTGCTCGTCTTGAGAAATTCAAAACCAATGGCGCTGATGACCACGTAATACGCAAGCAGGAAGAGGTGATACAGGAATGTCAGATGATGATACCAGACTCAAAGCGAAGGTGAGTCATTTATTTTACTAGTCACTATTTAGT
Source organism: Drosophila borborema (assembly GCA_030914335.1). NCBI lineage: Eukaryota > Metazoa > Arthropoda > Insecta > Diptera > Drosophilidae > Drosophila > Drosophila borborema. The sequence continues at coordinate 7,408,125 of JAUESP010000306.1, read as the reverse complement.
CAATACTAAAAATCTTCGAATTTTCATAGGCTACAAAAGGAGTTCGAAGTGCTGCAAAAATTCCTACAGGATGAGCAGGATCTCAAAGAAACAGAGGAATATACAAAGGCAGCTGAAATGTTAAGCGAAGCGGAATCAATTCTTAAAGCATAGGCCTCATCAGCTGCTTCAATGCCGCGAACCACAAACTTCCCTGTATTTTATTTAACTAAGCAACCCACTCTCAATATATATACATATATGTATTTTGTATCGTTAACCAACACTTGATATCTAATATGCCGCAAGGTCTCAAACTAAGCGAAATAAAGGCAAATGTTAAAAGTGTCATTGAAAATTTACAATTTTTGGAAGCTGCAAGCAATGCGTCACCCAATGACTTTGATTTGGAGCAATCTTGTCAAGTGGAAAGACAAACCACAAGTTTACTATCGGAACTGACGCAGATACCATGTGAAAAACTTGCGCACACTCAACTGCACCGTAAACAAAGACGCCAAAGGCTTAAAAAGAAGGCCAAGTTGCAAAAGAAGATCAATAGGTCTATTTTCAAGTCAGCCAAAGTAGCCACATCACTGCCACCCACAGTGACGGTAGTCGATGAGAAACGTTTGACAGCTCCAAGGCAAGCCGAACATATAACACTCAAAAAACATCATGATTCCTCCGATATGCTGTACAGATTAGACTTGCTTGAGAGATTGTACAAGGCGCGTGGTGGGAATAGCAACTTGAGTGAAAAGCTGGCCAGAATGCGTTTAATTTGGCGGAGTGTGCAGCAAGAGAGCATTAATGCAATCCATCAAGATGCGCCCACCAACTGTGAGGCGCAATGGTCTAAAGTTATTTTTGGAATATCATCGGCGCCTTTTAAAAAGGGATATTTATATGAACGACATAATACACATAATAATCCATTGTTTGTGAAGCGACGGTAAGCTCTGTAAATAGCTTTAAAGGGTCACCCTAATAAATGCATTAATTTTCCAGAGCCATTTGGGATTCGTACATAAGCTCCGGCAAAGTCGGCAGCATCATACCCCATGGTTGGGCATTGCCAATGGAGACGTCATCAGTAGAGTGGGCCAAATATAAATGCGAATAAAACATGCAAAGATATAAATATGTATGTGGAATTTTTATTCTTTAAAAGAACTGCATTAAGCCTTAGTGAGTAGCAAACAGATCAAAGCATCGCATTTGGAATCTATTCGTAAATCCAGTCCTTGGCAGCTGGGGCCCAGGTGACAAGCTCCTTTTCGGTAAACCACAGAGCGATCTCCTTTTCAGCTGACTCAACAGCATCGGAACCGTGAATTATATTACGGCCGACCTGAATGCAGAAATCACCACGAATGGTACCGGGCAAAGAGTCAGCTGGGTTGGTAGCGCCCAACATTTGACGGCCGGTCTTCACCACATTTAGACCCTCCCACACCATGGGAACCACTGGACCAGAGTTCATGTAGTTGACCAAACCGGGGAAGAAGGGGCGGGAAGACAGATCAGCGTAATGCTTCTCCAACAAGTCCTTTTGGGCCTGCAATTGAACATGTGAAACAAATTAATTTTATGCTCACGGAAAGCTAAAGCATCTTCATGACCTCTAAAGTTAGTATATAGGAAATATAACCTCAACCGGTCATTTGTAATATCAGCAAGGGCAACCCCTTCGCGAGTTGAGGTTAAACACGACAACTGAACACGCGTACTTATTGATTTCTTAATTCAATTAGGCAGCCGGCTTTACTCACCCACATGAACTTCATTGCTACCAATTTGAAACCCTTCTGCTCAAAACGCTCGATGATTTTGCCGACAAGTCCTCTTTGGACTCCATCGGGCTTCACCATGATGAAAGTGCGTTCCTTGTTGGCGGCCATTGCGTATGAGAATAGGGAATAAAATGCCAAGAGCGAGCCAATCATCAGTGTTGAGTTTTTCATTGAAGAAGTGTGCCCATATTAGGAAAACATGAGAATACCAAGCATTTAGTGAAAGCAATAGTAATCAATTTTAATTTAACTGTATTAAAATTAACGATCTAATTTTAATTACATCAATCATCGTTTATTTATAATATTCATTATAATTTACATTAAGTAAAAGACTATATATTTCCACATATGTAAAATATTTTACATGATTTTCAGTACTTGGAACTTGTTCAATTGAGTATATCGTTAGTTCTTAGTTATTATTGTGAATGATTTCACCCATCTCTATCGTAAATTGAAATTGCCAAAAATAATTTTAAGAAATAGCATTTGAAATGGTAAATTCTTAAAATATCAAGTTCTTACATTAAATTAAAAGATATAATTTTTTAGTTTTCGTTGTTACATAAAGAAGAGAATTCACACGACAGTGCCGTCTGGGCATGCGCCTGGGGACGCGACCCAGAGCCGGCAACTGACGATGTGAGCGCCGTAGAAGAGGAAGAGAATCCATTTGATTTCGACAAAAAAGAGAAGAAACCAACGGATTTCATAGTGAGTGGAGGCCTGGACGATCTGGTCAAGGTTTGGGATATCCGTGAAGATAATACTCTGAAACTGCGCCACAAGCTAAAAGGGCATGCCCTTGGTGTCGTCTCTGTTGCCGTGAGCTCCGATGGTCAAAGTATGAAGCTCTGCTTCAATAATTATTATTTAAATTACAATTAACAACATTTGATTTGACAGCAATTGCCAGCAGCTCGCTGGATTCTAGCATGTGCCTGTGGAATGCCAAGACTGGCGAGAAAAAACATATGTTAACATTCGGGCCAGTAGATTTGTGGACAGTGGGCTTTTCGCCGTGCAACAAGTATGTCATATCTGGCTTAAACGATGGTAAGATTTCGATGTACAGCGTGGAGACTGGTAAAGCAGAACAGGTGCTGGACGCCCAGAATGGCAAATACACGTTAAGCATTGCATATGTAGGTATAAAAGATTTTTCATAATTGCATAGAGCTTAAACTATTTTCCAAATTCTAGAGTCCTGATGGCAAATACATTGCAAATGGTGCCATTGATGGCATCATTACCATCTTCGATGTAGCTGCTGGCAAAGTGGCCCAAACTCTGGAGGGTCATGCCATGCCTGTGCGTAGTCTCTGCTTCTCGCCAAACTCACAAATGTTGCTTACTGGCTCTGACGATGGACACATGAAGCTCTATGATGTGTAAGATGGTTTGACAAAGTTTAATTGAAGTCTATCAAAGTTGAATATCTATTTGAAATTCTAGTGCACATTCCGATGTGGTGGGCACATTGTCTGGCCACGCCTCCTGGGTGCTGTGTGTCTCCTTTTCGGAGGATGGAAAACACTTTGCCAGCTCATCGAGTGATCGCAGCGTGAAAATCTGGGATACAGCGGAGCGCAAGTGTCTACACACCTTTAACGAGCACACAGATCAGGTGTGGGGTGTACGCTACAGCCCGAGCAATGATAAAGTAATATCTGCTTCAGAAGACAAGGCGCTGAACCTTTACAACTGTCCACCTAATGCCGTTGTGTGATACCAAAAACTCAACAATGCAATTTGTATAATAAAAGATAGGTTTAATTTAATAACAAGCATATTAACTATAAAGACTGTCAATTAATCAATTACTATTTCAACTATTCTGTACTTGGCTTTTCTTGGATCTGCTTTTGACTAGTTTGCGTCAGCAATTTGTCCTTGTACTTTTCGTCTGGTATATGGATACTAAACGTCTTGAAGTAGTATAGAATATTAGCTGTAAGTGAAATTAGTTAGTTGGATATTTAAAATTGAGATTTTGTGACCTACAAACGTGCGCCTCTTTAAGTTTGTATTGATCAGCTATTTTACTGGCTGTCCATTCCTCGGAATTTATTTGATGGTCGTTGATGAACTGAATCGCCTGACGCAGTGTGCAACGTCCAGTTGACACTTTCGTCGGCTCCATGTAGCCGTACTCGAAGTCATCTGGGGTCGTTCGCTCCAACGGTAGCGGTCTGTCAGATTCTTGGCGTTGCACTACGCGTTGGATCTGAATACAGTAATTAGATTATGATTAATATATATATTTGTCGATACACATATATGTCTCTTGTTTAACCCACAAATTGATCCTTTGATGTTACATAAACATCTTTTAGTCGTGAATCCAAGCTGGCGTCCTTCGTATTTAATTTGTCCACGAAGTTGGGATCCACTATAGTTTTAAAGAATTTAGGAATATTTAACAAAGCTACTGGTTAAAGTGCTTACACTCCAAAGTTCTTTCCATGTCGCGCAGGTTGGACTCGTATTTTGGTGCCGGTGTGGGCTTTTCACGTTCCAACACACGATGTGCGCGATTCTCCGCATTAAAGCGATTGGCTTTGCGAGCCACCATCGACATTACCTTGCCCATTTCGTATTTGTTTTTATTTTAATTAACTATTATACTAAACTTATTGCCACAACCATTCAAGCATTTACAAATTGGTTGCCATTTGTAAACATAACCAACAAAATAAGTGTTGGAAAACAATCGAAGACAGTGCTGCACAATGCATGCGAGTAGTGAGTGCTGTAAACAAAAACAAACCGTTTGAACAACGCAGACAAGACTTACATATTTATTGTTTAATTTTAAAAAATATTACAAAATGATGTCACTGCGCTGCAACGTTGGGCTGTGCAGCGCAAGAAATATTCAAAGGCTGAGCAGCTGCTATCAGAGCACCAAGTCCAAGCGAGCCGTACAGGCGGAGAGGGTGGCACGTTATAGCGGTGAGTTTCCAGAGAAGCTGCTCACCAAGAAGCAGAAGACTGTTTCCCACATGTATGTGGCCAATGCGCAGATAGCAGAACAGATCAATGAGTATCTGGAGCCGCATTTGCGGCAAACCAAATGTGATACTGTTATGGAGTTTAATCCCGGACCGGGTCACTTCACGCGTCATTTGCTCGATCGAGAAACACAGTTTCGTAAGATCATTTTGATCGAATCTATGGACTACTTTATGCCGCGACTACAGGAATTGCATGCATTGTATCCCGATCGTGTGAAGGTGCGTTCTGGTGATTTCATTTCCCTATGGAAGATGGCTTATATGGATAAAATGGATAGTGGAACACGCCTGCTCGATATGTTAAGTGATGTGCCCCGAACCGCATTTAATGAAGGTAAGAGATCTTGATCAGACTAATATATCTATATATGAGAAATATATATAAAAATCTGTCTCGCTTTGTGCAGATGTCAACATGCTGGTTTTTGGTGCCGTGGGCTCTTATGCGTTCTTCAAGCATCTGATCAACTCGCTGATATTTCAGATGAGCCTCTACAACTTGGGTCGCTGTGAGATGATTCTAGCGCTGCCGCCGCCCATTTATATTGTGCGTACACCTCTATGAACGGTTCCCATATTATTTTCAGTTACTTCGAATACTCTCTCTAACAGCATTTGACTTGCTCGAACAAGATCGGTTATCTAATCTATCGCTCTGCCTCGGTGCTATTCCAAATATTGTTTGAGCATCGATTCATCGCCAAGGTGCCGCGCGAAACTTTCCTGCCCGTGCAGGCCGACTATAATCTGACTAAAAACAGCAAGTTGGCCAAGGTCAAGTCCATCAATCCGGAGTATTTGTATTTGGTTAAATTTGTGCCGCGTCGTAATCTGCATGAAATATGCCCTGTTCAAGACCTACCTGCCCTCTGGTTCTTTATAAAGCAAAATTTGGTCAGTCGACGCAATCGTATCATACCCAATCTAGAGTAAGTAAGCTGGAATCACATGGTCAATCGTCTATTTACTTATTGAATGTCATTTAGAAAATGGGTCCCTGGCTGTGGGCCAAGGCTGATCATCAATCAAAATACCCCCGAAAAAGTCAGACCCCTCTACGAAGATGAATCTATCATGCATTTACCTCCATACACAATGCAGAGTACAACCATGAGTACACGAGATTATTATCCCGGCATTAATATATATACACAGTTTGGCGATCTGACGCCTAGTCAAATGCTCACATTATTCGCACAATTTCGCCAATGGCCAGAATACAGCGAGAGCTCGTTCCTCGCTTCCATGGAGAACACATTGCTTAAACTGGAGGCGGTAAACGATGAGCAAGGCTTAGATGAGGGCGTCAATCTAATCGAGGAGGATGACATTAGCAGCGAAGGTGTGGATGAAATACTTGAGGTCACCGACGAGCAAGCTCCAGAGCCATCAAAGACTCATAGGAAAACCAAATCAACAACACCTTAAATTCGAGAACCGCTCGAAGATTTACACATGTATATAAGTAGTTGTTATTGTTGCTTTAAGCTAAAAAGTTGTAAAATCATATTGAGTATATTTTCATGGAGCTGGCGTGCAGCGCCTTTGGGCATATAGTCGACTTCCGCGTCCACATTTCTGTGCCACGTCAATGTGGTAATCTGGTGGAGCAACTGACTCCAAGGAGAAACGCATTTCTATATGAGTCAGCTGTACACAATCGACCATGAGAGTTTTTGGGTTGACGCCTAGCACATAGGTGTATTCCTTGTTGGGACAGGGATTGCTGCTATGATTCGTACTGCCGAACTGGAAGCACTTGTCGCGTATCAAGAAGTGGCCATCCTGTCCACAGGGATTGCTGACGCATTCGGGTATAACTTTGTCTTTGTACAATACTAGTATTTGGCTATCATTGCAGGGCCCCTGTCGATATGCTGGATAACAGGCATCGGTCTCCGGATGATAAAGTGCCGCTGGCCATGTAAATTGCAAGCGTATCAATTCGTTATTTATAATTATTATTGATATTATGTCATCACCATAATAATGGGCTCATACCTGGTGCGCAATCACATATCCAGTCATTAAGCTGATCTCCAGGGTAAAGAAGCTGGTAGCGGGCGCAGCGAGCGGGCGAGTAAAGCGGCTTGCGACCCTACAGTGAGAGTAAGAAAGACAGAGAGGGAGAGAGAAAGACTGTATGTGAATCTCATTTGTATTTTGATGCTGTTATGTGTTTGTCTTATCAGCTGTTGAGGTCTAGTTGGATCGCCTACCGCCAGATTGCTTTTCTGCTTATCGATGTCAGCATCCTCTACATAAGCAACTTGGGCACAGCCTAAGCCAATAATAATCGTAAACAATCCACAAAAAAACACAAAATGACACGGGAACATGTTTGTTTATATTTGAACTCCTTATGCAAATTAAAATGTCTGTGTTAATCTGCTTTGGCGCGCACGTTTGATGAAATCTTAATCTTTCTTTAACAGAATTTCTATGACGACGTCCACTCACTTCAGAGCAATGCATAAAACTGAGCTAAGGCCTGGGAGCACAGAGCAACAGCTCCAAAGCCGAGCTCCATTCATATGTTAGTATTTACTCAGTACACATGTTAAAGATCCATGTTAAAGGGTCAGTGTATATAGCCAAAATGTTATTGCTCGCTAGAGTTGCCAGCCTACTGTATAAAATTACGCACCACCAGCAAAAGCATATTTTTATGGACTGTTTTAATTTAATCAAAAATACCACAATAGTATTTTGAAACCTTTGCCAAAATTTTTATGAGTATTTCCTCATCAACCAAAAATAATGCGGTGTATTTAAAACATTAAAAAAATTGTTGAAACATAAGTATGCCAGCATACTTGGCAGCTCTGTCACTACACCTTCAGCTGTATCTTTGTATACATATCAATAACACAGAAAACAGCAGAAAAATCGTAAAGTTTTATTTTCCCAACGAGCTACGTACACCCACACTAAACTGAATTTCCGACAAAATGGACGATGAAGAGACTGCAGGTAAGGGCAAACAAATTGGAAGCAATGAATGAAAATAAATAAATATGAATATACACTAATACGCAGAAATCGATGAGACCAGCTTATCCAGCACAAACACAAATGCAAACACAAACACAAATACAAATGAAACTGCAACTGCAACAGCAGCTGAAATGCATGTTGAGCTAGGAGGAGACGAGGAACTTCCACAAAGCAGCGGAAACGGGGCTAGGACTGGAGCTGGGGATGGAATTAGAGCTGAAGCTGGAGATAGTGCAATATCTGCCGTGACAACGGCGCAAGTGAGTAGTCGTGCGAGGCTTGAGAATATGATTGAGGAGGTAGATAACATGTTTGAGGAGGTGAGTGAGCTGATGGTGGATGTCACAGAGCTGATGCGTCGTGCCAACCAGCTGAGAGAGGACACGGGCACGGGTGTAGCCCCGCAAAATTCAACTGTAGCCACAAACACAACACCACCCGCTGAGGTCGAAGAGGAGGCGGAGGGCGTTGAGCAGCAGGTACAACAGGCATTGCCGAGCAACGACAGTCCAGGTCGGGCCAGCGTCAACTCCAGGCACAGCGGTAGTGACATGTCACTTGACAGTCCAGGCAGTGAAGGTTAGTCACAAACTTTAACAAAATAAAATCGAGTTACATTTCCCATTGAAAATGTCGATGCAGATGATTCGGATGCGGAGGCTGTGCCACGTTGGATGATACCGGCGAATCGTGTCCGTTCAGCGGTGGACATGTTGGTCTCGCAGGCTCGCAATCGGGATGGAGGTATTGCAACACTGTTACGACGTGAAAACTTTTTACAGCGCGTGCGTAGCATGGTTTTTAGCCAGGATCGCATTCGTGGCAGGGCGAGCGATGATGCTAACAACGCTGATGTGATCAATACTGTTCCAGATGATAGATCCGAAGCATCACCGCCGCCACCCTTGGACGTTGACATGGAAGAGGGCGTACGCTTTGACACGAATCTGCCGGCAGAACATTCATATTTTGGCACGAATCTGAATCGTGTACCCGGTGTGGACTACTTGGAAGTGGGCAGCACACATCGTATGCTGATATTCATGCACCAGCATATACTCTTCCCCGGCGAGGTGCTGCCCTTCATGATCGATGGTAGCATTATAGACGAAGAGATTGAAGATACTGGACGGGATGGTGTCATTTTCGGTGTTGGGTTTCCCCTTATGCAGCCACCTGACGATAACTCACACAAGCTTTACGGCGTCACCTGTCAGATCTATGAGAAAGGCGAAAGTGGACATCAGCATGTGTTTTACAAGTCGCGCGCCTTGCAACGCATCGTAATCAACTGCGACGATATCCAAGGGTGAGAATGATAGGCAAATGCTAGAGCCATATTTTCTTTTTAATCTTCACATGTCTACTTTAGGCCGCCCCAGTATATAGCAAGGAATCCGACTATGAAGTGTTACAGCAAGGTTAAAATATTGCCAGAATACTTTCTGCCCGAGCCTCTCAAATGCATTGACATGGGCTCAATGAATCGTTTTCGTGACATACCTTCCATGCAGGATAAATTTCGCCGCTTTCAACTAACCACAACGCCTTGGCCAATCGAGGCTTGCGGGGAATACTCCTTCGAGCACATTGTGGAGACGGCACGCCAAAAGCTAGAAATACATAAAATAGATACCATGCCAAAGTGTCCCATACAATTGTCGTTTTGGCTTGTGCGTAATTTGCATCTCACAGAGAAGATGATGCGTTTGACATTTCTCACAGATTCTGTGAACATAAGACTGCAGCTTATTGGCACCACCTTGAAGCACGAGTCGCTCTTCTATTGCCGTTACTGCAACAGTAGTCTAGCCTACTGCTGCGATCTATTTGCCATGTCTAAGCATGGCGTGCAAACACAATATTGCAATTCAGGTTAGCTAATATATTGCTAATATATGTAGCGTATTAGTAACTGATGTCTTTTACTTTGCTTCCAGCTGGCTATATACATGAGACAAATACAGTGTATAGAGTCATTGCGCATGCAATTGGCTATAGCGGGGAGCCATCCACCGAGTTTAGTTGGTTCCCTGGCTACCAGTGGCATATAATTATATGCAAGTTTTGTGCACAACATGTGGGATGGGAGTTTAAGGCAGTCGAACCGAATCTAGCCCCGAAAGTGTTCTTTGGTCTGGCTGGGTCCAGCGTACGCATTGGTAAAACCAGCGAACGCACCCCAACGCATGGCAGCACATTTGTAGTACGAAATCTGTTGCGCCTCGTTTCGCGAGAAGTGGAATGAGGTTGGCGACTGGTGAAACGTATTGGTAGCTTCTGTGGTTGCTGTTGCCCTCGTCTTCTTCGTCGGCAATCTGATGGACCTGCTTAATCTCTCTAATGCTAAAATGTAGAACATTTAAATTCGTTTCACTCAATCGTCTAACTACTTTTACATTGGGAATGCAAAAGACATTGTCGTCAGTAATGGACAGGCTAGTACGCGTGCAAACATTAAGATTGATTTACCAACTTATATTAAAACTTCATATTTAAGATATCGGCGTGATTAATGTATTACTCTTTATTTTTTTAAATCTAATTGTTGTATTCTACGTAAATACATACATACATATATATATATATATATATATATATATATATATATATATATATATATATATATATATATATATATATATATATGCAGCAGAATCCTAATATATATGCAAATTGTTGTGGAATGGATTTCGTTTAGTTTTTTAGCAATACTGCAAAGGAAGTGGATAGCTTCTGAAATGATAATACAGTGTCTATATATATGTATATGTATATTTTATTATATGTAAATCCTTACCCCTTTACAAAACGGACACAGGCCAAATGATACTTCTAAAAAGGTTTTTCCTTCGACCAGCGTGTCGAACCATTCCTTCAGACAGGATGCATGACATTTGAGCACACATCGAGAATTATCACAGGAGACAAGAGGCACCTCGCCATTTTCCAGACGATAGTCGAAGCATATATTGCATCGCTGCTGCTCGTCTTCATCTTTCTTCAGCTCAAGCTCTGCGGGCATAGGAAAATAACACAAATCGAATATATGCAAGAGATTCTTGTGCATGTCCAGCTCAACGTCCCAATTGCCGAGTCCGTCACTCAGCACATGCCGTAGATTTGCCACCTCCTCGGTAGGTCCTATAATCTGTATGGCCATTGAGGCATAGCTGGCAAATGGATCGGCTATGCTTAGCTTGAGATATACACGTTCTTTGAGGGGAAACACACGTGTGTTATGCTTTGTGGTAATTGGATACGGATGCAGCACATCGCACAGCTCATCAATACTGGAGAAACTCTCATAGAACGGTCGCAATTCATCCAGCAGCTTGAGATATAGATGCAAGATGTCGGTGAGCGAGTGGGAGCTACTTTCAAATATATCCTCCAGTTGAATGCAGTCGGGCAGACTGTGAGCTATCAAATGCAACGACGGCAGCTCCAATTCCAAATAATGCACCTCATGCTCGACAAAACTACAGAATCGAATCCTCGTGCATGTCTCATTCAATTGTAGGCGATATTCTTGAGGATTGTGCAACTCCAGTATCTCCGTATAGATATTACTTTTATGTTGATTTGTAGAAACATCCATCACTGGTTCATTGGGTAATATCTGTACCATATGCGTTAGCAAATCATCAAGTTGCCAATTTGCTTGGATTTGTATATTTTCGGTGGTATAGCGTTTATATTCACAATGCTCCAGAATGAATAATTGAAACTCACGCAGTTCTGGAAAATGCGGTAAACAGAGTTTTAATCTTATCCATTTCGCATTTAGGCAAACAACTCCGCTAAGAAGAACGGTGTTGTTTTTTATGCGCTCAAAATATAAGCCAGGATATTTCAATGCCAACTGCCGCTTCAAATCAGCATTCATATTTATTTGAAATAGAATTTAAAAAAAATTAATGTAAACAAGCGACTACGCTGTCATAAAAAGTATGACCGTTTTTGGGCGCCAAAGCAATCGATTGGGCGATGAGAGTGGTGGCTGTTCGATAGGCAATCTCTTGTTTCGATAGACATGGCATTTGTCTGCTAATTTCAAATCTAAGCTTATCTCTCGCTATTGACTCACGTAATATTAGTAAGTAATAGCTCACTCGCTTAATCACCGATTTGCCGGCTGTATTTACTAAGCACTTTATCCTAATCAAAAACGTTTTCCAACTATCTCAACATCCCACTAATAGCTGTCCATTGCCACTAAGTAGCTGTATACTCATACTTATCAGTCAATTTTTACGTTATATACTGATTTTGACAAAACCCGGCGTACACCTGCAGACTACATTGTATGTTCATCATTATCATTATTATTATGCCTATGGTTTTTTTTTTTCTTCCCCCATCTACTTTTTTTAACACCTGGCCATTGATAGCGATCTGCGTCGCGTTTGATAAACCTCACACAACTTGACCATCAGTCCCAACCATTGCTATTTAATGTTCACCCATTGAGCCAGCAGTTTTATTCACTGCGTTCAACTACTGGTGGTGTTGAGTCTCTGTGCTGCTTGCAGAAGCTTTTCAACTTACAATTTGTAATTTCTATTTTTCTCACAATGTTTCGTGTTGTGCTGCTGACACTGGCCTACCTGTGCATCACCTGTGGCGCGACACCAGTCCAACAATGTAAGTGAATTAAATAAAAGTGGAGCAAATGCACATATGAGTTTTAGTATTCATTCGGATTTTGTGTAAACATTCAAAAGAAATTTTTAAAGTTAAAAAATGTTGTAAAATGCAAAATTTATAATATATGTTTTGTTAGGTTAAAGCTTCCTCAGACTACAGGCGTAAATAAATTTGTATTAATATAAAAAAAAAACTCTTGAAAACATTGTCTGTCAATATATGCTCCTTTTCCTACTCAGGGTATTTGGGAAACTAAACAGTGCACTGCAGTGTGAAGGCATTAGACACGTTCAAATTTCATAAATAACAAAATATATACGAATATTTTTAAATGTCTCTAACAAACAATTAAATATTGCTTAAATTCCTTAAGTGCTCATGAACTCATACAATACATGTGCTTTGAGTAACTCCAGCGAACTTTGTATATTTTTCTTTTAATGAGTTATCTAGTAGGAATTATTAATTTTTTTACTGATAAACAAATACGCTAATCATGCAATGAAACCAATTAAAATCGCAATGTATATAATAATGCGAATATATGCATATATGTATATGCATAAAAGTGTCAATTCAATATATATATGTATGCAACTTAGCTTTAGATAACGCTTATCATAAAAGGAATGAAAAGCTCTCTAGGCGCAATAAAAAATCATAGCATACTTTTAAGAGTAGCACTGAAATTTCTCGCTTTGCAGGCAAAAACAAACCTTTTCCACTAAGCGTTAACATCAAAGACTGCCCAGAGCCGCCTTGTGTGGTCTACAAAGGTGATTTTGCTATTATGGATGTACAATTTGTGGGTGGTAAGTAAGACATTTTCCACATTCTTTACACAAATTAATACCCTTACTTTTCGTTACACAGACAAAAACAATATTGCGAGCATTACAGCAAAAGTAACTGCAAAGGTATTTGGCATGAACTTGCCATACGATCTGCCCGAGGATATATCCAATGTGTGCAAAAATCTGCTATATGAAGCCATGTGCCCCATCGACAAGGACGAGGATGTTACGTACAGATTTAATTTTTATGTGGATCCCATATTTCCCGAAATCACGGCCGACGTCACTGTCACACTGAACGATGCCGATGATAATCCCATAACCTGCTTCATCGTCAGCTGTAAGATCCGCAAGGGCGTGTCATCGCGACTCGAGCTAGAAGCGATCGATGGCGATACGTTGATTGCATAGAGCAGAGCTGTACTATACTACGCGACACCTCTAGACTAACTGATTTGACCATTTGGTCGTCTGTTCACATTCTTGTCCAATAAATATCGAATGCTTAACTTTGTTTACCACAAACGACGTCATCGTTTCGCTTCTGCTTCCAGTGCACCGCCTAATCAGTTCGGTTGATAAAGAATTTTTGTGCGTTTGATGACGTTGTGATTTGCACTCAAATTATAAATTAATATTAATTGCCTGGGTAGCTCAAATGCTAATAAAATCAGCATTGTTAATCATTTATTGACCGGCAGCAGGCTTCATGAATTGGCCATATGGTGCTATTCGAAAGTGCTTGATATAATGGCTTAGATTTTGATTGAGTGCAAAACTACACTGAACGAAATTAGAAAGCGTTTCTTTTAATAGCTTAATTTGACTGGAATTCTTTATGAAAGTATTTAAATTATAGCTTCATGTGGTAAAATTGTTAGGCAAGTTGGCCTAAAACTTTCAAAAACCAATTAACAAATTAAAAATGATTATGATTTCGTATTTATATTTAGATAAATATGTATTATATGTAAATTAATATCTATATGTTATATGCATATTAAAACTGTTTATAGTTTTAACAGATATGTTAAACGTATTCATAAAATTTGTTTATTTTTAAAGAAAATTTTAATGGGTTTATCAAAAATTTAAAATGAAACTGGGAAATTGATAAGGATGTTGCAATATATATATATATATATTTAAAATCCACATTTAAATTAAGTGCAAGATTTGTATTGGTCACGAGGTCATATTTACAAAATAGGTCAATAATCTGCAACTTAGTGATAAACTAGCAAATTTGAATAATTGTTTCTTTAGGGACTAAATGTGAATTGCTTCTTAGACCTAAAATTTAGCTTCTTGTATCCCATACTAATTGAAAAAGTAAATTTATATTTAAAAAATTTTAAAATTGATTTTATTATATTTTATATATAAAGTTATATGCCAAGAAATTATTTATATTAATTTTTAAATAATAATTTATATTTAAATTGGCATATGATTATTTAAATTTGTTTACAAATGCCATTTCATCTCGAGCATATATGAATTTTGTACAGTGTATGGTAATTCTTACTCTTGAAATCTACTTTGATAAGGTCGACAGTCAATCATCGCCTATTGCTATTGATAGCCTCTGGGTACATTTCTGTAGGCGGCCTTCACGTTTCAATTCCAGTGGTTGAGAAGCAATGCGCGAACAGGTGTGCTAGGACCATATACACTTGCCTGCGCTGGCTTATCAATGTGGGGTATTACGTTTATTAAGACTCAATACACTTGAATTCACTGTTTGAGTACGTCGATCTTTTATGATCGATTGCACTTAAATCTTTAGTGATTAATTTTCTTGTCCATATATTTTTTAAATATTTATTAACTATTAAAAAAAAAACACAAAAAAAAAAAACATATCACAGTATTAATATGCCAATATATATGTATATGTGAGTTTTATGTAGTAAATTTCTTTAGTTGAGATAGTTGAGCTCGTAGAGAGTGCTGCCTGGGCCCTTCTTTACTTTGATGTCGCAGACAAAACAGGTGGCTATATCTTTGTCCTGATCCACCAAATAGATTTCAATTTTGACACCAACCTCGGGATATTCACCAATGGGGAATGCAAACAAATAAGTAACATCCTCAGTGGGATATAGAGGACAATAAGCGCCGTACATAAGATTGGGACAGACGGCGGCCACATCTGGGGGCAGTTCATAGGGCACCGTTATAATGCCCAGAGTGGTGGCCTTCACAAGAGCTGTCAACTTCGTTGTATACTTGTGGACAACAAAATCTATTTCAAATATCTGCGTTGTGCCCTTGATAATGTTGCAAGGTGGGATCACACAGCCAGCGACACGCACCTCCAGCGGAAAGGGTTTGTTACCGGAGCCTAAAAATTAAATAAATTATTATTTATATATTTTCGATATATTTTGTATATTTGATATATAATTTATATATTTTGTAGAGTAACTTACAGCGCTTAACTGCCGTGGCTTCCAATTTCTCGTCGGCCTGGATTCCATTCAAAAATGAAATCACAAGCAAAATGCTTAGACTGATTAGCACCTTCTGCTGCATTTCGTTTATTTCAAAGAACTTTTATTGAGCAGTTGCCAAATTAATATTTAGCATTTAGTTAGAAAGCCTTCGTTTTTATAGGCAAAACACATGAGCCTCGCTATGAGTGAGTGAATCGCAGTGTTTATCTTATCAAGCGAAGGCGTTTTCTACTTTGAGAATAAAACAATTTGGTTTGTTAGCTATTGAGAGCTTTTCTACCAAGGAACACCAATCATTGTCTAGCTGAAATTACTTTATTTGAGTATAATAAGTACTGTATAGCAGTAGTACATATATCTCTTCAGAGAAAACAGTTATCTGTTAAAGAGCTTTTTCATCTAATATTTTTGTAGCTTTATATGCGCCCATGTAAATGTTCAAAGTTTGTCATTAAACTCGCACTCTAAGCACATCAATTATTTATGAGTAGAATTTTTGAATGTGTGTCTCAGATTAGAAGAACGTTTTATATGTAATTTGTTTTCTATGAGTGCAGAGAATAAAAGTAGAGATTTAAAATAGAGCACACTATACATTATTTATATAAATATATATATATATATATATATATATATATATATATATATATATATATATATATATATATATTTTAAAATATCCTCTCCAGCTTTAGCGACCCATTTAAAAATACTTGTGAGTGCATTGCGAATGACCCGAAACATTGTTGGCCCAAGAACTGCGCGGGACCACAAAGCCAGTGCGAAATAAATCCCTGAACAGAAAAAAATCAGACAACCAGCTTACTGATAAATGTACAAAGCATTTATATATTTATATATATACTTACATATATACATTTATATGAAATGAAACCCAGAAACAGATACATTTGTACTGCAGCCACAGCCATTGTCAATAAAACTTCAAATAAAATAAAAAATTACATGAAACCGACTAAAAGTAAGCTGAAACATATAATTTGCTCGCAATACAGTGAAAATTTGCCAGCGGTAAGTGCGCGAGGTGTTCTTCTAAAGTTTATCAATCGAATAAAATAATTGATAAATGGGAAGTTAAAATTTTAGAACTCTGGGAATTTTATGAATTTTAGGTATAGTTTTTCGAAATTTTTTATGAATTCTGATTAAGAGAATATAGAAAAAAATACGAAACTGTGTAAAGAAAATTCACCATTGATTTAGCAGTGATGCAACCTTGATTCAGTCTGTACTCTGCTTTGATTTAGTCATCATACACACTGATTCAGTCTATAATTCATCTTGATTCATATTTGACTCTGTCATGATTCACTCTCAATTCAATTTTGCATTCATTCATTCAGGACAGGATTCATTCTATAATATAAAAAGTTATCAACCAGATTCACTCCCTATTCAATCTTGATTTCGTCTCAATTCACTTTGATTCTGTTCACAAACTCATTCGATCGCCCTCGGAAAACACATTTTTTTCGCAAGCAGTGCAAAAAGGTAGAAAAATATCGTAATGCTGCAGCGGGTGGTGGTTGGGTCTATGGGTCTGTGGGTTGACATGTGGCCAGCGCAGCATGAGATTTTCGCATACATGCTGCTGAAATCTGTAAGTCTTGCCCCCCAGCTCTCGGCCTCTTCCGTATCTTTCGTATCTTCCGTATCGACTGTCCTGCCACCTGGATGCCTTCTGCTTGATGTCACATGCTACGCAGTTGTAATTGTTGTGGCATTATTTAATATGTCAAAGCAATGCCAAAATCCTATACAAAGTGTCCCCATGCTATACACATACATGTGTGTTTGTATGTGTGTGTGTGTGCATGAAGGCTTTTAGCTTCTTATTTTGCGAATGGAACCGCAATATTTGATTAACATCAAGCGGCTGGCATTGATTTCTGTCGTACTTAAATACATGTATATATATGTATGTGTGTATCTCTCTATATACATGAGATTTTCTATTTTCAGTTCCATCTAATGCAATTATCTGAACCGGAAAATCTGAGCAGGGCGACCAAGCAGCGGCATACTTTCACAGTCTCAGCATTACTTACCCCATTTGCCATTTGCCATTTCCGTTTGCACTTTTCTGTGCGTTATTTTTGGATGCCTTCCCTTCTTATTCTATTTTTCTTCTTTTTTTTTGCATATTCCCCAAAGTATTACCTGGCTCTTTTCACAGTCCGCTTCCTTGGAGCTTAGCTGATGTGCTATTGCCTTTTGAAATCGATAATGCGTTTCGCATATTTTTTTTATTTTCACTTCTTTAGGTTATTTTGTATCATTTGAATTAATGATTCAGCGAATGCAACAAGGAAAGTCTTTGAGAATTTGTTGCATACTTTTAAGCGCCACGCGTAAAGTGGAGCAAGATAAAGTTACAGATATAGATACAACTGTAGGTACAGATACAGATACATATTCTTGTTCCATTTAGATACAAAACACAGCTACAAATATATCAGACTGTATTCAGTATATTTTTGGTAAAATTTGATTTAAGCTGACAGGTTTCACTCTACCTACAGCCAGGAACTCAATTAATTTGTCAAATCAAAGCCGACAACGTCGAATGCCAACGTTCCAGCCCGGCAATTTGTCACGCCAAGCCCCTGGCTGGGGCACAGACTTTCCGCAGCTCACCTCACCTCGTCTCAGTCCAACTGCCTGTGACCTTTTGGGCCTCAATCAGAACATGCCCAATGCGACTTTTGTTTACACGTAATTTAATAGCTGCAAGTTGGTTGCATTGTGTCTTAATTAGGCGACAATTTGATTTCTGTTGCTGTTAATTTTTCATTACATTTTATAGGCATATTTGATGATTCGGTCGTGTGCTGTCAATTAATAGAGGAATGCTTCCTTCGACACGCCCGATTGTCACTGCACGGTCACCCTGTCAACAGGTGTGCTAATTGAGGCACGAACAACCCTTCTTATGCAATCAAACTAACCCTACTGGACTCAATTCTCTTTACTCTCCATTATAGTTTGTCATAGTTTGTCATAGTAGCTGGGCCGAGTGCATTCAACTGTTTGTATTTTAACAATGTGACAAAACCAGTTTTTGAGGTTTTCATTTGTAAATACCCTATAAATATTGGAAATATCGAAAGAGAGAGAGAGAGAGAGAGAGAGAGAGAGAGAGAGAGAAAGGAGGGTACATTGGTGGTACCAACGAGGTATATGTATTTAGCTCTACATTTTTCTTCTATTTCCTCATACACATGACATATCTTGATATATCTATTTTTCTTATATCGATATATATCAATTTTATAAGTGAATACCTACAATACATGCTCTAAAATATACGTCTCTTAATTTATATAGACTATCTCCAAGTCGTTCACTCCTCATTGCCATTCCGGTCAGCTGACCAACTGCCCTTGAGCAGAATTTTCTTTTCACTTGCAATTTTCAGCTGCGTCCCTTTGCATAGTTTTCCGCCCTGGCGCGCACTTTGATATATTTGAACAGCAATTTGCATAGGCTGTCATGCAAAAATTATTAAATATTTTTTTTTTTCTCCTCTCTCAAGCCGAGAGCTCTAATTAATTTGGCAAGCTAGCAAGCTGCCTGGCTACCTGGCTGGTGATTGGGGCGCTGTAATTAAATGAATGCAAAATTCATGTTTCCCGAAATCAAGAGAACATGCGTTTCGACAAGTTTGCTGTCGAGCAATTTACCTTTGGCACAAGGCTTACGTGTTGGCATTCACTGTAGACCCCCATTTGACTTGGCTTCTTGCCTTCTCCATTTTGTTGGACCCAAATACGTTGAAACATTTGCTGCAGAAAAATATTACTCTATTTTGCATAAATATGTGGAAGTCTCACTCCCTCTCCAATCGTCTCTCTCTCTGTGTATTTAAAGTGCAGTCATGCATAATCAACAACTAAGAGCAGTTGTAGTTGAATCGAATACTGACTAGCTAATACTCGTTCATATTATAAAATTTTCAGAAATTCTTTAGAAATATGTGATATTTTTAACTGTAAGCTTTGGATTCAATAGTTTACAAAGACGTTCTAGAAATCTAATATTCAACCTTCAATTTTCGCCATATTTGGACGAATTGGCTTGATAGATTAACAAAGTTTCACAGCTATAAAATTTGAATTATATTATATTATTGGCAGAGTAGAGTACTTATATTGTCCAAATATATATTTCCAATTTTCAAGTTTTTTTTTTTTTAATTCAACAACCAAATATCCCTTTCGACTATTCTTAAGCGAGTAGAGAATTGCAGTTTGAGACTTCGAGTGGTTTGGACTTTTGCTGCTCTATAATTTTTGTTCAAACTTGAATCAAATTTTAGATTTTGTTAGAATTTTACATTTCAATGTTGAAACATGCATGAATACACATTGATATAATTGGCAAAATTTATATACAAGAAAAAGATTAATATTGTCGATTTGAAATATTGTAGAAATTTCTAAAGACTTTTTTATTGAATTTTCATTTATAAATTTATAGTTTCACTTTAGTTTTATAATATATTATTATTATTATTATTATTTTTTTTTTTCAATTATATTGCCAAAACTAAGGACCCCACAAAATTGAGTTTTTTTCCATTCAAAACATTAGTTGACATCATAAAATGAAAATTAAAATATATAATTGCCTGATCCTGAACACTTCAATGTGCATGGGAAGCCAATCATTTAGGCATTTTAATAAGCTCGACGTAAACATTTAAAAATCAATTTTCTCAAAAAAAAAAAGAGTCACAACAACAAGAACAAAATCAAGTTACTCGCAATCTGTGGAAAATTGCTTAGCTAATTTGCATATAAAACAGTTGAAATTTAAAACACAAAATATGAGAATATTGATGAAATTTGGATGAGAAGTGCTTCGCTGAGTTCACCCCTTGACATTCTGGTAATCCTGTTGCTCCTGTTGCCTTTGCTGGTGGTGGCGCTACTTGTAAAGTCAAGTGGGTGTAAGAAATTGTATAAAACTTGCTTCAAATTGCCTATGCATATAAATTGATGTTAATGTGATGGGCAAATACAAATATATATAGATATATTCCCCTCTCTCTCTCTCTCTCACTCTCTCTCTCTCACTCTCTCTCTCACTCTCTCTCACTCTCTCTCTCTCTCTCTCTCTCACTCTCTCTTTGTCAGCAAGGGTAGATTCCATGTCGCCCGAAAATATGCAATGAAAACTCGGTTTTCATCTACTCTTTGCTATTTTTACTAATCACTAATAATTTTTTGAGCAGTCATTGATTGATATGCGCAAATAACGCGTTTGCCTGTACCAGCAACAGTTGAACACCAACAGGTGTTCGGTTCAGCATCTTATCTAGCTTACCTGGCAGTTCAGTTCACCTGTACTGGTCGTATCTCTAAGGGTACTTAATTGTGTGTTTTGTCGGTGTAAATGCACTCGGTAAAGCACGCGAAAACAATCAAGACATCGTGGGGCAACTACTCTGAGTCATGGCAGAGTCTATTGAGTCTCTCAAGAGCTTCATTATGAATCATGCACAGTTATTAAGATTCCCTTGAAATGTGTCTATGAAATGTTTAGTACATAAATCTCTGAAGATACCATCAAATACCATAATCTACCAAATATTTTATATTAGACAAATTTGAGTTTTATTTTTAAGGTAAATATTAAAATAAAATAGTTTAATAAATAGTAAAGCTGAGCTGAACAGTTAAGTATTACAAAAATTCTATATACTTATATACCTTTAACCACATTATATGAATTTTTCATAATTTGCATTTTACTCGCCAGATAAACTAAAAAGAGCTTAAAAGAGCTCAAGGCTCTAGAAAAATATCTAAAGTTTCTCTGCTCCAGGTTTAAGTTTACTTTTTCAATAAAATTTCTTAAATATTGGGAAATTTTTAATATTTCAATCTTAGACAGCTCTAAGATGTAGATTAGTTGAGAGAGCTCTTTGCTTTACTTTGAGTTATCAATTTATTAGTCAGATGTATATAGATATAGATTTATATAGATTTGTTACTAAATAATTTTCATGCTAATATTTTGTAAACTAGAATTTCATCTTAATTTATTAGTCAGATTAAATATATTAAACACATTTATTTTTGTTATGTTTAACTTATATTTGAATTAATATATTCATTTCATATTAAAATTTGTTATTATTTAAAAAAAAATTAATTTTATATATTAGCTATAAATATCTTATTTGAACTTAACCAAATTCAAACCAATTCGGTTTAAGCTAAGCAACACTTACATAAAAAACTTTCGATTTCATTGAATGTTTATTTAAATCGCAGATCAACAAACGAATTAAACGAATTTCGCCAATAGATTAACCAGCTACCTACAATGGTACAATAAAAATGGTCTACTTACCGTGTCGATTAGATTAGGCAGCAAGTGCAATTGAACTCAGGCACTTGCCATTGATATAAAAGGCAGCAATTGCTCTAAAGTGGGCATAACAAGTCTAAACAGCTTTGGATTAAGAGTAAAGTTGAAATACCCGCAAAGAGAACTCCATAAAAAGGAATCATCAAAATGTTTTCGAGTCAAGTTTTTATATATGCCTGTCTGATCTTTGGACTAATGCTCACACTTGCCAACGCCGACACGCCCATTCGGCGATGTAAGTAAATTATAAAAAAATGGTATATCTATCGTATACTCATTAGGGATATTCCTTTATAGGCGCCAGTACGAAGAGTCCGCTGCCTTTGATGGTGCAAATAAATAGCTGCAATACGCTGCCCTGTGATTTACTCAAGGGTCAAGACGCCAGCATAGACATACAATTCGTAGCCAGTGAGTATAGCAGAACAACATGCATGAATATATCAATATTTACTTAATCATATGAATCTATTAATCTGCAGCTCGTAATGCCATGCATCAGCTGACGGCCAAGGTTCACCTGACCTCACTGGGCGTTACCATTCCCTTCGAGCTGGACACACAGCGCAGCAATGTCTGCCAGAATCTCTTGCACGGCGCCTACTGTCCACTGGACGCTGGCGAGGATGTCACCTATCGCCTGCTGCTGCCCGTGGCCAGCAATCAGCCAGAGGTGCCCACACGCCTGCAGGTGACGCTGCTCGATGCGGAACGTGGCAATGAGGTGGTCGCCTGCTTTCTGACCGATACACGTGTGCGCAAGCCTTAAGCTAATTAACTTATGCTTTAGTTTAGTTTAATGTTAATCGTATTGTTTATGAAACATTGTATCAATGTTTGCTATTAATCGCAACTAAGCTGCTAACATGTAAGCTGCTCTTGCTGGCGGCACTATTAGAGATTATGAATAAATAATTAAGCCAAAACATTATTAATTATTTAACTGAGCATGTTAGTTAATTACCACACATATGGGCGGGCTGGCGAATGGACTGACGGACAGACAGACTTTAAGCTGCCTAAGTCCAATCGACAGTTACGCAACATATGAAATCCCCATGGCCCCCTTCCACTCTCTCTCTCTCTCTCTCTCTCTCTCTCTCTCTCTCTCTCTCTCTCTCTCTCACTCTCTCACTCTCTGTGTCTTTAGCCCCCACAGAGCTCACCTAGTAAATCAGCTTAATTAAATGACGCAGAAAATTACGCAACACCTGCTCAGTGTTGGGCATGTGGCGCTGTTTGTGTGCGTGACACGAGTACGCACAGCATTTCACGCCGCATTTGTGATTAGAAATTTAAATAGAACAAGGTTACACAATTTCTACTAACTATAACTATAGCTTTGTCGGGCTTTATACAGCTTGTTGTGCCTCTTTCTCTCTATTTTTTTTTTCATTACTCTGTATCCCTTGCAATCTAGAATTAAAAACTCTTGTTAAAGACATGGCAGAGACGTGGCATTACAATATCTTTAAAATATAGGAAATATTATATATGGACCTATTGAATTTAGACAGTTAAGATTTAGGGTACATACATCTATAAATCAGCGCAACATAAGAATAATAGATTTTTCCCAGGTAAATCTGTGAAAAGCAGAACTTTCATAGCGTTTGATTTAAAGTTGATCAAAGATATCTCTATATCAGAGCACTGCCTACTGAATGACTGACTGACTGACTGACTGACTGACTAACTGTTCACACAGTGTTTACATTCGCACTCTTTGGCTTATCGAGGTGTTGACGCTGTGTGCGGTTTTTCATAAATTTGCAGCTTTTCATTCCAAACAGTTGCCATTTCTACAATTACACGCTCATTCACATCCACATCCACATCCACATCCATAGCCACATTTACATCGACAGCCATAGCCATAGCCACATCCATCAACACATCCAGCCACTGTGGCTGCAGTCGCTGCTGTGGTTATGGCTTCCTTCCTGTCATTTGGCAAAAGCAACGCTAATTGGCTTTTCAACACTTTGCCGCTTCCTGACTGACTATATACATATATATGCAATATATAGTAATATAATATATATATAGTATGTATATATTTATGAGCTATATCACACAGTCGTTTGTTTCTTGTTTCGCTTAATGAATGAGCCCTGATTGCGCACATATCCGTCGGTTAGCTAATTGAGACGTCGACTAAGTGGTAACATATAAGCACCCACTATATACATATATAGCCTTTATATATACTATATATACTTGACAAATTGCTTATAAACTATGTTAGAAAACTGCGGCACTTAACAAAGTGTAACACTATAAAACTTGTCGAACATGAAGTTTAATTACCTTAAAATTCTGCAAAGTTTTTAGAACAACAAAAGTGGAAAACGAATAAAGAAGTTAACTAAAAGGGAATATAATTATGTTATAGAATTAGTCTAAGACTTAATTTTATTAAAGTATTACACAGATTAACCAATTCCAAAACAGCTGACAAAATCTGCTTCTTTACGAGTATATTTGTATTCGTTTTAGTTTATAAAAAATATATTTGATATTAGTAGTAACACAAATTGGAATAATCTATATCTCCAAAAGTTCTACAACCCAAAGCTTAAATTTACTGAATTGCCGTAGACTAACCCTATTAATATAAAAAAAATGTTGGTCAATATGGAGCGCTCATCATTTTGGGAATACCCTGTAAATTTCACAGCTATGGACCCTTATACCAATATTTGAATTACTTCAGCTATGATAAATCAATTCATTCTTCAAATATTATAAAATAATCCATATCAATCATTCCAATAAAACACGAAATATTTTTTTTCATCCCGCTCTACCCATAGAACTACTGATATAGGGTAGCTTTATTTCAGTTCAGCTTCAACTAATTTTAATTACAATATTAAATTATCCCCATTAAATTATTATTTCTGTTTATAATTTCATAAAGACTGAATATGATATCATTTCGTTATGAAACGTCTGCTCGTTCTATTGTGGCTTTGCGCTTTAGCTCGCATGCAACAATTAAATAATTCATCCGAGGAAGAGGAAGAGGTAAAAATATTATAGTTTTTAAAATTATCAGCTAACAAAATTGAATTTCAGGTAAGGCTGTCCTTTCAACGCATTCGAATTCATGGCGATCAGCACTTCATGAAGGCCTTTGCCCACATACACGAGGATCGCAAGCACTTCGATGTCTTTGTCAAGCTCGATCGGAAGCTGGGCAGCAACTATCTCATTATGAATATAAATATGCGAGTGAAACGCGATGATAGTAATAAATTCACCAAGCTCTTTGATTTGCGACATACGGATTTTTGTGCGTTTCTTAACAATCCGATTTGCGGCATTTCTTCATGAACACCATACACTTCAACAGAGTGCTCGAATGCCCCGTGCAGGTGGGCAACTATAGCATTAAAAATATAGGTGTATTGAATATAGTCGGCCAGAAGAGTATGCTCAAAGGCACTTACAAGTTCTTCACCGAAATTGTCGAGGCCACCGGAGATATACCCAAAGTATTTGCTCTGCAAGTGACCACGGTATTAAAATAAAATCTGAAAATATTACTATTTTATAGCAATCCAAAATATTATATGAAAACATAAAAAAATATATTCACTGTTTTCATCTAATGTATGCAGAATATGAAGAAATTTTGTATTTCTATTTCCACTGTAGTTTATCTGAAACATATCGATGCATTCATTATTAATTTGGAAATCTTGAAATAATTTAAGATTAATTCAGATTTCGACGTTTTCATATGAGCTCTCTATCATCTAACATATATTTTTGATAAATATCGATAATATATTTAGAACTCTTAGATGTAAAGTTAAGTTTGATAAATATAGGCATAGACGTAACATTTGAGCATATATAAATGTTATCCTGCACCTTCGAATAATTCGATAATTATCGATTTTAAAGCAAACTTTTTTAAACATATGCTGGAGCTTACATCAGCTAGAGACGCCCAACATAGTTCTGGCACCGAATGTATAATCTTATATAGCACACTCTCTCACTCTTATGGAGACCTTTGCCTCTCACCCACTCAATACGATGTCTTGCTACCTTAGTGCACATGCACATGTGAGGCAGCGAACAAAGGATACGTAATTACGGCAAGGACACGGACACGGTCACCCCCGGGGCTGGGCTGCATTTAGTCCCAACTTAGGTCAACCCCCCACAGCGCGCACTCTAAGCCGATTGTTGGCTTCGACTAGCTTCGATTTTGTTTGCCCATCAAATTTTCCATTGTGCGTCATACGTGTAGCGCTTTTCCCTTGACATATTGAAAATCGTTTAAAGCGACCGAGTGCAGCGTCCGATTATTGTGATTATCTTTTGACTATCGCGTGTTATGCCAGCTCCTGTTGCTGCTTTCGCTGCTGCTTTTTGCATTTCCCGCGGGACATTTGCGGTTTTCCCTCGCTAAGTAGAGTGGAAGCCATATGTGCGCATTGTTGCTGCAATTTTCCTATGTCATTTGTCTATAATTAATAGAAAAACAATATGCTCAATGCCCAATCAATGGGGGAGGAAGCCCGCTTCTGAGCTAGTTTTCACGTAATTTAAGTAATTTAATATAGAGCATAGGTTTTCTAATCAAATAAATAATTTTCTTTCGATTACAAATAATATTAAATGATGATTTTTGTTTTTAAGCATAATAGTTTTAAGGGATGCCATGAAACTGTGAAGAATTTCAATTATAATCAGCTTGGAAAAAGACTTTCTAGGTAACAAACAGCGGAGCATTTGCTATATGCAGATGATGAAAATTATCTTCTCTATTACTACACATTTTTAATTATCGATATTTATCGATATAGATAATGAGAAAAAATGATTGAGTCTTATGCCTTATGTAGACCAGCAATATACTTTTAAAACTCCAAGTCTCTAAGTTCATATAAGCCGAACACAGTAAAAATACACCATTTTCTAGTTAATCTGTAATAAATGTAAAAAAAAAAGACATGCCAACAACAAATCAAAGTCCTGACCCATCCTGCTAAATCACTGAAGTCTTTCCAACCCATTAAGCTCTGGCAGTTGGGCGTAAAAAACGTTTTTAGTTTGTGAAATTTGATATTTTAATGGATATATATATTTATATAGATATACGTGTATATAGAGCCATAGGTAATTAAAATCCCTAATGCGGTTTACCTTGGCCTCTTTCATAATAGATATCAGGGTATGAAAAGGGGTGGCAGCTCGGGTCGCACCCTGTTGCGAAGGCTTTTCAATGCACAATCAAATCATTTCGCAAATTCAATTTGCCAAAAAGAAAAAAGTGAATATATAGCAAATGGAAATTCAAATGGAATTCCGGCAAGGACCTGCGTGTCCTGCCTAAAGTGTGTGAAGTGCGAATGCCTGCTATCAAGTGTCACACTTATGTCTGACCTTTGCAAATTCAATTTGTCGCCTTTTTATCTATAAACATTTTTCTATTAGTCTCGATGAGGGAGCGCGTGCGCTATTAAGCTCTTTCTTTTCAATTTTCCTTAACCTAAACCTTGGAATAGCTTAGTAGACGGCAATGGGAGTGGGGCTAACAATTTGGGGGCCAATAACTAGTTGAATCTTATTGGATAGATTTTTTTTTTTTTTTTTTTTTTTTTTTTTTTTGGTGGGGTGGTCAATAGGTTTAAGTAAAGCAAACCTGTGCGAGGCTTAAGTGATAAACTGAGTGACATGTTGTCAACGATGTCTACACTGAAATATTTATAAAATATATATTATACAATAATATTATTTTTATTTATTTATTCTTTTTTGTTTTTAGTTTCGTCGACTCGTATTATTAAATGAATTTTTTTATTTGGCCTCAGACTAGAAATAGGTTTAGGATTAGTATTGCAGAGTAGGTCAATATTGTATGGAAATACTTATCGGTATATATACGTGCTGAGAATGTGAAAAAAAGAAATTATATTTTATATGATAAAAATATGCACTATATTAAACAGAGCATTGGGAATGCAATGCTATGCAATCTCTTATGTATATTTCTTGTCTCTATAACTGTACCTCTCAAATTCTTCTCTTCGTATAGGTGTTGCCATCCTATTCAGATTTACTTTACATACATATTGTAGACTATATAGGATCTACAGTTCACTATATAGGATCTTCAGTCTTAACTCTCTTAACTCTAGTCTTAACTTCCAAAAGACACAGAGAGAGAGAGAGAGAGAGAGAGAGAGAGAGAGAGAGAGAAACAGAGAGGCAGAAGTCTAACGTGAAAGTCCACGTTGAAATCCGTGGATCAATTTACTTGATCATAGACAATTTTTATTACAATTCAATTTTACAAAGTTTTTACATATCTTAAATGTTAAAAGAGCTACACATAGTTTAGTTACTTTTTCCATATAAACGTTGTCAAGGCCAGATCTGTGAAGCATAGATGTAAGAAAAACTCCCTTTCTCGTTCAATTTTCCTTTACTTTTACAATAATACAGAATCTCTCTTAAGTTTCCATTTCATGACAACTTCTTAGGAACTTTTTCCACTGTACACACTCTGTGTCTAATACACTCTATAGTGCGAGGCATTCATATATATACTAGCATATATCGCATCTGTGACATGCTATCACACGCCGTGTAAATTGAATCAATCAAAATCGATTTTGCTGGCTACAAAGTCGACTTGAAATTCAATTTCGAAGCAGCATAAAAATGAGAATTCAAATGGAAATTTGTTAGCCTGGCTAAGACTAAGTGCTGAGGGGCTCACTGCGTTGGCTGTCTGACTGACTGGCGTCAGTTGGTAATTTGAAGTTTGTTGGTTTGTTCGGTGCCTTGGCCTCAAGAGGGATTCGCAATTAAAAAGGCGTTGAGTTCGCCAATTAAACACACGAACTCCGCTCGAAAGTAATTCACTAAAATAACGCAATGTTGCGTAATTCAGTTTCACAGTTTTGTAATTAAACGCATTTGCATAAGAATTGCACCAGCCTCGGGGCATACTTCCATGCGACTCTAATTAAAACTAGCCCCTGGACGAGGACAAAAGCAAAAATTCAACCCAACCAACAACAACAACAAAAACTCGACTGCAACAATTAAGTTTGAGCCTCTATTAAAGGTCATCAAACGTTGCCCAAACGTGCCTAAATGCCAGCGATCCAACTGCGTCTGGCAATACCGTTTTGTTCCCCACATGTCCCACAGGAAGTCTCTAATGTCCGGAGGAGCCAGCAATGGCTGGCTGTGACGCTCGCATCGAGTGGAAATTGTTAAAAGCACAGATTAAAGGGGTGTATGTTGGTTATGAAATGTGAGTGTCTATGATACTTTTAAATATTATAAATTTGCATTCAAAATACAATAGAATATACAAATTTTTATAAAAAAAATAATATATTTAATAATTTTTTATGGCACTTCAATCACAGTTTTGCAAAATTACAAAGATTACATTCATAATCCTATCTATTTTATAGCTCGAACCATTCTGAATAAAACATTTTATGTCATTAGATTTTATTTGACATCTATAAGACATAGATAAATAATTTACAAGAAGAGGTGGATTATACATTTAAATATGCATATATGTATGTATATATCATAATCCTCTTCGTAATCCAATTTGTAAACTATCTATATACTGCAGATTTCAACTAAATATATTATCAATTTTATTAATAACAAAAAAGTATTAAATCATTCTCGATCGAGATACGCAATCCAATGAACCAGAAACGCCCCAGCACTTGTATACGCATGCTTAGCTAATCCTTCAATCTGAACGATCTGCCGCAAATAAACATATCGTAAATGTGTTTGCCACAATATCCTATATGAGCCTAATTAAGAGCCCATTACCCACCCTCACTCTGTGTAAATAGATATCTAGCAAAAAAGTGAGAGAATGAAAGAATGAGAGGGAGATAGATGAAAACCGCAACCCTCCCCAAGGCTAAGGGTGGTATGAAATAACGTGTGGCAAGGGCTCGGAACAGAGCTTGATAGCTGTGGTTTTGATAGCTGTGCGGCGTAATTTGACACCTTGAGCCATGCGAGCAGAGTAGACCACGGCGAAGCGCGACGTCAACCTGAGCAATTAGCCTTACAAAATCACCGACGCTGACGGCATGCAAATGAGTGAAAAATGTTACTACCAAGGCTAATTAGAGTGCAGCATCCTGCTGTTTCGGCAATAGCAGCAGCCACCAGTCATGGGAAGGCAAGAGTCTGCAGCATCTTACAAAGGCCGCAGATATTTTAATGAGAGAACGCGACCGGGCTCCATCATTGAACAGTTCACAATTTGCCGTTGCCAAAGGAAACCGCAAAGTGTAGCTCGTTTCTGACCTGGCTAAGAAGTCAGCAAAAAAAATATAATAATAATGTTGAGAGGTGAAAAAATGTTAAAAGAGCTGAAAAGTTATTAGTTAACTTTTCTTAAGATTTTCTATTCAGGTACTCTGTATATAGAGAATCGTTTGAAATGGGTATATTAGACCTTTAGATTTATTGCAGACATACATGCATAGTCGAACTCAGTTCAGTATATGCATTTCTATAATCCATTTTAATATAGTATATATAGCTCATCTAATCTAAACGAAACAAAGTAAACAGAATCATTATACCCTGGTAAAAATTTTTCAATGAACTTAGGAAATTTACTCAGAAATATATATTGCTCTTCATTTGATCGCTGGAAAATGCTGATCCCGAAAATGGCACTTAAATAAGAGAACTATAGACAAACGTGAATGATAGTTGATGTGTGATAGGTCAACGTAATAGAACGTAACGCAATAAAATGATTCTAATAGTATAGCCATAGTAAAGAAGTATAGCCAGATTCCAATTGGATTTGCCTTTCTTATTAACTGGAATTTACTTTTCTTATTAACAATTATGAATACTCTATGCATTCATGAGTTAAAATACTCTATACATTCCTAATTTTGAATACTCTATACATGCATAAGCCATTCCAGCAGGATATCTGCTAGTCACATCCATCGGCAACTTTTTTTGCTCAAGTTTTAATTTTTTTCTTTTCAGGGAACGCGACCTCTTAATTTCGTTATGAACTGACACAAAATGTTCGTAATTACATTCCTGTTCATTAGATGTCCTTGTTTTCGTGCAGCTGAGAACTGCGTTTAATTAGGTTTTGGTATTTCTCCACTTTTTATTTCCTTTCTTTTTTTTTTGCCCATCAAATTTAAAGTAGCTTTAAAGGACAGCGGGACTGACGCCATTTTGGAATTGCATTGCCCACATGCGCAGGAAGTGGCATTAAAATGATGAAAAAGAAATCACAAAAAAACGAAAAAAAAAAAAAAAAAAAAAGAAAAAAGACCCACCAAAATAATCCTTTGGATCTCAAAATGTCTGCACAAGCCTGACTGTCAGAGTAAGCAAAATGTGAGTAACAACAAAACCGTGTTTCCGGCTAGGACAGTAGCTTCTGCCTCTCCACATTCAATACTATTCTTTCCTCTACTCTCCCCACCAGTCCTCTCCTCTGCACTCTTTCCCAGACGTTCGAAACTCCAATGCATTGCATTGAAATTCTTCATTTGCAATTCAATGAAATTCCGTTCATGCTGTGCGCCAAATCCTTTGCCTCTTTGTAAGGGGGCGTGGCCGCTCAACGCATTGTCCAATGAGCGCTGCGGCGCAACAGATGCCCTGCGGCTGTGGCGCCCTCTGGCGAGCAGAAAAAAAAAACCAAAACTCAAATTCAAATATTCACAAACGGCTCTCGCCGTACGGTGCGTGTGGGCGTGTCAGCGCATGCGCGTCTCTTCACACGGATGGAGAGCAGGTGCGGGCCGAGGTGGTTGGAAGAGTCCCGTTATGCGCTCTGAGCGAATCCAATGCCAGCTAGCGAGCATTCCACAGCTGTGTGCGAGCGAGATAGCCTCAGGCTGGGCATATTGCTAGCTGCTGGCAGGGTGTCTGATCGAGTGGGTTCATTGTGGGTGGTTGGGTGACGCGCTATTGCTGCAGCTTGTCCTGACTTGCATGGGCTTTCATTGGCTTCGCTACGCAAACCCAATTTTCGTCGCTGGCATTGCGACAGGTGAGCCAACAAGGCTCACTCACATATCCTCGCAGCGCTGGAACGAAGCTTCAGTTGAGCTCAGCGGGTGCGACGAGCAGGTTGCGTGCAACGGGAATTTTCAAACCGTGTGCAAAATTTCCAAGTGCTGCTATCCATATACTATATACTCGTATAATATATACATATTCATATACATATAGTGCGAACAGTGTTTCCTTGAAAGTAATTAAATTTTAATTAAAAGCAAATTAACTTTCACTGTGAAAAAAAAAAGTTTTGTAAAATAACTAAACTAAAATTTAGAAATATTTAGAATTATTTGAAAAAGTTTTTTTGCCAAGTTCAGAGACTTCTAAACAGTGACGTCATATGAATTAATTAAATAAATTTGAAAATGAATTAATTTTAAAATATTTGTGCATATTTAAATTTGGAAATCAATACGGAATATTGTCAGTGTCTCAGTTTGAACTTCACACAAATTGGAGATTCTTTTTATTCGATTGTCATAGACTTTGATCATTTTCTAAATTTCACATTTGGCCCAAAATCGTCAATTCATTCATGAAATATATTTATTATTTTATAATAAAAATATTTAAAATATTTTAGAGGAGAAGCAATAAAACTTTTTGTTTTACAAATTTTGAAATTTACAATCACGAACAAAAAATGCAATACCTATGCTTTTTTAATTAAAGAAATTATTTTTCAATATATTTGTATTTTTTAATTTAAGAACAAATTTTCCAATATTTTTCTATATTTATTATATATTATATTATTATATATTATTTATATTTTTGTTAGAAAAACTATATTTATTTTAAATTATTTTTAGTTATATTATAAAACTAAAAAAAAATACATTTTATACTAGAAAATATTGTTAGGTTAACATTTTTTTTGTAATTAAAAGAAATAATCAAATTTTTGCGAAATATTTTCAAAATTTGATATATTTTAACATTTTAGTTAAATTTTCTAAAAAATAAAAATAAAAACATATTTCAAGTCTGCTTTCAAGGATTGAAAAACAAATAAAATAAATAAATAAATAAAAACATATTTCAAGTCAGCTCGAAATTATTTTATCTTGAATTAAACTTAGACTGAGATTTGTAGATTAATGTAAATTTCCAAATAAATTCCAAACTAATTATTTGATTTTACAGTTACTTATAAAGATAAAAATATATTATAAAATAATAATCATACCCAAAATAAATTAAATATAAATATAATAAATGCTTATCTACAAATGAATTAAAAATATAGTTAATTAAATAATAACTATATATTAAACAATTCAACTTAAAGTAAAGACAAGATTTGCGCTGAGAGTGTGAAAACATGTTGAATATGAATCAATTGAGCCAACCGCCGCTGGTGCCACACCCACCAGTCCATTACGCCGACTGCCGCCCATTGCCGGCAATCAACGAGACATTTGCGCAATTTAGCCAGCATAGCAGGTCGGCTATATCGCTATCGCTGCTCTCCCCATTGGATCTGTCGTTGCGCGCCGCGCCGAATATGGTGCCAATTACGCCGCCATCGACGCCCTCGCCGCCTCGCAAGCGTCAAAGATTAATGTCCGAGGAGAATTACCTGTGGCGGCCACATGCGGCGCTCGTGATGCAGCCACCAGCAGCAACAGCAGCAACAGCAGCAACAGCAACAGCAGCAACAACAACGGCAGCAACAGTGGCAGCTGCTGCCACAAGCTACTTCCATCATCATCAGCAACAGCAGCATCCACTGGGTGGCTATGGCTTTGAGGGTATGGCGTATGATAAAAGTAATTTTCACGGCAAAAGTAACTTTGCGCAAATTCCGGCAAGTCAATGGAGCGTGTCTAGGACGGCAGCCAGCAGCAGCAGCAGCTGCCAGGAGGATGAGACAATCGTGTTGACCGAGGACGAGGATGAAACAGTTGTCAGTTCCCATGACTACAATGACTATGCCACGGACACTGAGGCCGATGCGGATGGCGAAGGCGATGGTGACGGCGATGGCGATGGCGATGAGGAGGACACAATACAAGTTCACGACGTCAATGAGACAGAGGACCAACAGCAACAGCAGCAGCAACAGCAGCAGGAGGAGGAGGATGAAGAGGAGGTATTTGTGGACATACTGGGCAACGATGATGATGACAATGATGATAATGTGGTGCTGATGCCGCAGCAGAACAAGCAAGCGCTCAAAAGGAACGAACTGATCTATGAGGATGAGGAGCTGCACAATCAGGCCATCAACGGTCTAGAAAAGCTCTTCAAGCGCGACTTTGCCCAGTCGGCCAAGGAGTGTCTCGAGCTGGAGGCAGAGGCCGCCGCCGCTGCCAGCGAAGAGCAGCGTGAAAAAGTCTACATGGACTTGAGTGAATCAACTAATCCAACGCAAAGCCAACCACAAGCACAAACACAAACACAAATACAGCTACAGTCACAGCCCGAGGCACATTCTTCGCTGTTGCGCAAACACAAGCCAGAACGTCGACGCACCAAATTGCGCAAACTTGCCGCAAATATCGATGAGGAGACAATTAGTCCCGTATCCGGCACCATAATACGTAAACTGCGCGACGATGAGGAGCTGGTGGTGCGTAAGGGTGACATTGATCCCGCCTTCAATGTGGTCGAAATCACCGAGGAGGCCAAAGCCATCTTGGCCAGCATCGAGAACAAAATTGGCGACTATCTTTGCCAGCTCTGCCGCACCGTCTACGACGACGCCTTCATGCTCGCCCAGCATCGCTGTCCACGCATCGTTCACATCGAATACAAGTGCTCCGAGTGCGAAAAGGTAATGTCTTACTCCAACTCTCACTTTATGAAGCATCAGAAACTTTCATAAACTTAAGCCAACGTTTGATCTACAGAATTATTGAAGGTTAGACAACTTTTCAGTGTTTATCTTTAGCTTAAGATAAGGGCAGTTGACTGTGAACATATATTGATTTAAAGATGTTCAATTCAGCGTCATATTTTTATCTTTTAATTATATGTATATTTATTAGGAAGCACGAGAGTTTTATTAACTCCCTTGAGTCTTATTTAGGGTTAGATTATGAAATTCATTAGCTTCATAATACAATAATTTTTAGCATATAGTGAAATTCTAGAGCAACAACTAAAGTCTATCACATTTTAATTTAGTTGGGGCTACTAAACTCAATTAATAATAGTAGTCCATGATTGCGGTATATGTTTTAGGTTTTCAGTCTGATTTCTTCATACAAAATAAATAAAAAAAAATATATATATAAATAAATAAATAAATAATTTAAAAGAAAAATGAAATAAATATAATAAATATTTTAATATATATTTTCTTTAACAATTTCTATGTTATTATATGGTATTATATTATATATATGGTATATATATTATAGGAAGTTATTTTTTCGAGCAGAAAATTAAATTTAATTAATAAATTGTTGAGTTACATTAGAGAAGACTAGAAACTAATATTAAGTAAAGTTAGTAAATCTAAAATTTACTTGATATAGTTTCTAGTGAAATTCGAAATAAAATTAACTAGAAATAAAAGAGCTTATAAATCAGATTTGTAAAGTTCAATTTTCAAATGTAATAAGGAAAGATATTGCATTGCATTGCATACTAAAGCCGTAGAGATATTTAAACCAGAACTAAATCCATTCAGCTCGTGCTAATACTTTCTATCTAATATAGTAAAATAAGGTCCATAGAATTAGAAAAGAAACAAAAAACTAGGAAAAGTACACGTCTCTTTAACTCTTGAATGATCAATATTCATAACTAATCAATTACATATTGCCAATTTGACATAATTATATTTCAGCAACTACTCAAATGATCGAGAACATTTTGCTATTTATATAATAAATAAGACTTGCCATTTGATTAAAAAATATATCATATCCGTTTGCCTTAAGGCCTGGCTCCGCATAATGTTCCAGCTCAGCTTGCAGCTATTGTCATTAGCTCATACAAAAACCTTTTGCATTTGCAGGTTTTCAATTGTCCAGCGAACTTGGCTTCGCATCGCCGCTGGCACAAGCCCAAGTCGGAGATGCAGTCTGGCAAGAAGCGAGCAGCGAGCGGTGGCAGCGACGTCGCCAACAGCAGCAGCAACTGTAGCAGCAACGGCAGCAGCGCCGCAGAGGCTGCCCACAAGACTGGCGGCGATGCTGATGTCGGTGAAGGCATCTATCCGTGTCCACAGTGCGGCAAAACGTTTCGCCGGTAAGCAAGCAGGTAATTTATACTCATTTGATACTCTATTAAAGCCACGCCCCCTTGCAGATATGCCTATCTGAAGAAGCATCAGGCCTCGCATCAGATGCTGGATAATCTGAAGAGCATGGAATTCTTTCAGCAGCAGCAGCAACAACAACATCAACACCAACACCAACAACATCAGCAACATCAACAGCAGCAGCAACATCAGCAGCAGCAGCAACCGTTGCCGTCGCAGAGCTATGTGCTGCCACGCCCACCGCCCCATTGCAGCGCACTATATCCCACTGTGACGGCCACGCCCAAGAGCTATGGCAACCCAGCGCCACGCTTCGGCGGCTTTCCCTTTCAGCCACGTTTCTACTCCCTGGGCGAGCTCTATCTCAGCCAGCAGCTGGAGCGCTCCTCGGCGTTCCAATACGTCCATGCGAATCACCTGCGACAGCTGTCGCATGTGGCACACAACATGCTGCCGCCGCTGCCAGTCAAATGACCCAGCTCGCATGTGCTGCGCCCGGTGCCACGCATTGCTGCCACATCGACAACAACATCGACGGCAGCGGCAGCAGCAACTGCCCATCGGCAATTGGAGTTGCCAGCAGCAACAGCAACAGCAACAGCAGCAGCAGCGGCCGCAGCAGCAGCAACAGTTGCCGCTGCCACGCCCCCATTCAATTGGATGCTGCCAACGGAACCCACTGGCAATGTTGTTGTTTAATTTCAAATTCAATTCTATACAAATAAAGCGTTTACTAGTTAAAGTTTCAATAATCCATCAAAAATCGACTTTTAATTGAGGGAGATGGGCAATGAGCAATATAATTGTAATAATATTTTATTCATCATAATAGTATGATAATATTTTAATTTTCATTAAAGTCTCCGAGATTGGTAATGAAATTTCAATTTAGCATATAAAAAAAAAAAAAAAAAAAAAAAAAAAAAAAAAAAAAACTTTGAATAAATTAAATGATTTTAAACTAAAATAAAAAGACTAAAATTAAATAAAGGAATCTTAAATTAATGAAAAATTTAATATTTATAGCAAAATAAACTAATAAAATATTAACTAAATAAATGAAATATTAAATAAACAATAATAATAATAAAATATTTAATTAATTAATGAACTATAAATCAATAAATTAGTACAAAAAAATATAAAATAAATAAAACAAGTATAAATTCAATATAAAAGAATATTTTAATAAAAAAATATAAAATAGGTAAATAATAATAATAAAATATTTAATAAATTAATAAATATAATAGAATAAACTAATAATAAAATATAAAATAAGTAAATAATAACAATAAAATATTTAATAAATAAATAAAATTAATATTTTAATAGATTGAATTAATAATAAAATATAAAATAAGTAAATAATAATAATAAAATATTAAATAAATAAAAGAAGTATTAACTAACAATTTTAAATTAAATAAATGTAAATCGAATAAAAGAAATTGCATATTTTTTTATATTTTATTTTTTATTGTTTTTTTATTGTTTTTTTTTTTTTTTGATTTATTTATTTTTTTTAAATTAATTTTCTCAACTAAATTTTTATTTTTTAAACAGAGAAACTCAGTTTAAAAAAATAAATAAATATATATATACATGATACTTAATTTTTTTATATTTTTTTTTATTTGTTAGATCAACTGTTATATTTTTAATTACCTATATAATACAATAGCTAACTTTGCCAACTTTTACAAATTATCATATAAAACTGAATTAACAACATAACTGTATATAGATTTTATATTAATAATTATTTACATGGAATTGTTGTTTATTACAATTTGAGTTTGCAAGTTTCACAACTCCCAAACACAATTAAAGTTTAATAATATTATAATATTAATAATATTATAATATAATATTCCTACGCATAGAAGATTCTTGAACAGAACCAATATACCCGTTTGACAACGAAAACCTGAGCATGAGAGGCTAGGCAATTTACTGTTGATTCTCTTCAGCGAGCTAAGATACTAAGATATAAGATAACTGCAAATAGTATATATATAATATATGATATATATGATATATATATCTTTGGTCAAATCTGAGCGTAGTGAATAAGTTAATCATTTGATCGAAAGATTTTTATAGCTCATAATCATTTGAAAATACAAAAGTCTTGTAACCGAGCAAGGTTAACGTCGCGTCGTTACCAAACTATCTATTGACATAAAATAAAG
This sequence comes from Drosophila borborema, assembly GCA_030914335.1. Classification (NCBI taxonomy): domain Eukaryota; kingdom Metazoa; phylum Arthropoda; class Insecta; order Diptera; family Drosophilidae; genus Drosophila; species Drosophila borborema. The sequence continues at coordinate 7,369,549 of JAUESP010000306.1, read as the reverse complement.
ATAGTACGGAGCATACTATGAAAATAAACATTTTTATAAGCTTTGTAAAACAAATAAATCAACTGTGGAGCATATCTCTATATATATATTTTGTATATTGCTTAAACGTAACTAGTGATAAATAGTACATATGTACATATCTACATAATTCCCAATTCACCTCTAGAGCTGCCTGTCGAACACATCGATGCCCAGAACATAGGATAAGGCTTGAGCTAGATAGGTTTCATCGTGAACACCATAGAATAGTAGCGATTGGGGGCCTGTAAAGAATGAAGAGTAAATCAATGTTCTTTATATATCGAGATACACCCTGTAACGACTCGACTCACCCTGTGCAAAGAGCAAACTCTCCGATGGCATCTGCTGCAGTCGACGCTGCAGCTCAAGCTCTGGCCCCTGGAAGGCCTCCTCCAGCGTGCTCACCAGCTGCGTCTCCTCGCTCACATCCCGACTGGCGCTCAGGTAGTTGCCATTGGTCATCAGCACCAGCGTGAGCAGCTCTCTGTGGCCCAGCAAGTCTGTGAGTGTGGCATTGAGCAGCTGCAGCTGCTCGCTCACCAGCATCGGCTGCTTCACATAGTGCTCCACGAGCAAGAGGTGGCCAATGCCTGGTCGCCGCAGCACTTGCATCGTTTTATTCAGCATTAGCTGCAGCGTGGGCGCCTGGGCATTGCCACTGAGATCCCCATTGGCCAGGACGCCCAGCAGGTAGTCCAGGCTGCTGCCATTGATGGAGCTCAGCTCCTGTGCTTGCTGCACTAGCTCAAAGCGTCTGCTGGGCTGGAGCTTGAGCTTCTGGCTTTGCCAATCGCGCAACAAATTGCGACCGGCTCTGGCGCGGCACAGCAGCTCATCCACTGGATCCCACGCAAAGCTGGGCACCTTGGCATTGAAGAGTTGCCGTCCGCCGCCCAGCAGCACATTTAGCGACTGCCCCGCTGCGCTCGAGATGAGCTGTTGGGCCACATCCTGGCAGCCCGCCTCGATGGCACCCACGGGCATCAGGCCATCGCATTCCCAGCTGCTGGGCGTCGTCTGTGCATAGAGCGCAGCGCCCAGAGCGCCAGTCAAGCGCTGATTGGTCACGAAACCTGTGCGAAAACCCGCCAACTGCGCCTGACGCAGCACACTCAGCAGCTCCAACTCATTTCCACTGCTGCTGCAGTTGCTCCGTAGTCGCTGCACAGCCGCCAGAGGCACGCCCGACCAGAGAGCACGAAAGGCAGCCGCCGCATCACAGGGCGAGCTGCGGCTGCAGCTGTTCTTTAGCCTGGCCGTATGCGGAAAGCGATCCCAGATGTAACTTGGAGTGGGAGTTGGACTTGGCGAATCTAGCTGCAGCCAGAGCAGGTGCATCGATGCCGTGCACCGTGAGCATTAGCACCTGGCGCGGCTGTCCCTGCTTGGCGTGCACGCGCATGGCACGCTTCAGCTCCTCGATGCCTTTGTCATACCAGGGCTTCTGCTCGATGGCCACCCAATCCTTCCAGTAGTCCACGTCGCCCACATTGGCCACCTCATGCTGCACCTCGAAGCGTATGGTGAATCCGATGCAGAGCAGCGACACCAGCAGCGCCAGCAGCACAGCTCCGGCCACAATGAACAGCTGCGTCGACTTGAAGCGCAGCTGGAAGCAGAAACGTCTCAGACGCTGCGATTTGGCCATGTCGCTGAATGGCATAAGAAGATGCGACTAACTGCGTCGAGGCTCTCCATCGGGCTTTATCTCTCTGGCTATGTGCGGACTGCAGATAACATTCGTTAAGTCTATTTGAAGTTTTTATGTCCCGCAATCTGCATTTACGGCTGTAATTAGATAGAAAAGTTATGAATAATTCACACTTTAATTGAAACACAAACAACAATGCAGAGTACACTGAGAGAAATTGCTGAAGAATTTCGATATACTTCATATATACTTAATTTGCTCTTATATAAAAATATAATAATATAATAAGAACCCTTTCAATATTCATAGAGAGTTTTATGAGAGAGTCCAAATATATTCATAGCTTGCAACCTATTCTTAAGATTGAGCAAATAGTCAATCAAGTCAGTGAATCTATATCGATTGACAATGAGATTAAATCAAATTACATCAAATAGTTGGACCGTCGAAAACAAAAGCCAATACCTTATTCAATCTGCCAATCCATCAACCAATCTAAAATCTCTCATCATCAGTCTGTCAAGCCAGTTGTCTATCAATCAAGCACTCAATCAAGCAGTATGTTACTCAGTCAAGTCAACTAGTCTGTAAATAAGAGAAAATTCTGTCGATCAGTCAGTCAGAGGGTGAATATGTAAATCCATCAATCTGTAAACAATTCAATCAATCAGTTCCCCACTCAAAGTCGGACTTTCAATGATTCTATCAATTAGTCAAATCAATTAGTCAGTATCAGTCAATGAATCAATCAATAAATCAATGCGTCAATCACTGTCCCGTCGCAGAATCAAATACCATCAATCTTCTTCTTCTTCCATATATTCATGCAATCAGTCCATCAATCAGTCAGTCAGTGTTAATCTCACTCTGTCATACATTTCATTTAGCTACTTAATGAATCAATCAAGCAAAAAGATTGATCCATCTATGAAATGATTGACTGTCTGCTATACACTCTATCAATTCTCAAAATAGAATGCAATGTAAGTTTTACTTCAAATTCTACACTCCATAATTAATGCTAGCAATTTCGCTCAGTGCATTTGTGCAACGGATATTGAAATTCCAATTGGAGTTTTGGGTAAACCCTTTGCATGGGTCAACAGCGCAACGTTTCTGTTTCGGTAATTAAATGTTCCGCACATTCTCTGCCATTGTTTGTGGGACGCCGCAAATGTTTTATTGCATGGGCGTGGCACATACACACACACACACACACACACACACATTGGCACATCTAATTGTCATTTGAATATTGCAAAGGCTTTGACCAACTATTCGCTTATGAATTTTCAATTAAACGCATCGAACGGCGTTTGGCATTCGCCACGTTTGTCGTTATGCGAACTGAGAATTGCGAATGCAAATGCAAAATTATTGTCGCAATTACCAGTTGTTAACCTGCTGTCACGCCCCATTGACCCTAAGGGGCTAACCCTAGTTACCGCAACTACACTTAGCGAAAGCTCAGACTAAGAGCTTTGCAAACAAAATGAAATGCAGTAACAATAATTTAATAATTGAGTTTTTTAACTGAAGACTTAAATTCTGTTTAAGATCTAACTTTGCTAAGATTATAGAAATTTTAATCTTTAATTCAATTCAAATTTAATATTTTCATTTTTTATGAATGTTATTAAAAATTGAAAACTAATAACCACTAACAACAAAACAATTAAAAATGTTAATAAACAATTTAAAATTAAATAAATATATTATTTCATTAAAATCAACTTTTTAAATTATTTATTTTGTACTCTTATTATTTAAATTTTATTCAACAAACTTGATCAACAAAACATGAATGAAAAATTAAAAAAAATATATATAGAATACAATAAAAACAAATATATAAAACGTAAATTTGTTACTTTTAAATAATATTAATATTTTTACCTTCAAGCAAAATTTATATATATATATTTTTTTAGTTTAATAAATTAGATTGTAGTTCTAAAAAAATAGTTTCAATTTATTTATTAAAGAAATAAAATGTATTAAATTTTTATCTAAACTAAACTAAACTACATTGCATTATAATTATACATTAATTTTTCTCCAAAACTACAAATATTTTCTTTTTTTTTACAATTTTAGTATTTTGATTTTCATATATAAATTAGCAAATTCAACATCCGTTTTTGTTTTTTCGCCCAGTGTAGCTAGCTAGCCGTCATTTCGACGCTTTGAAGTTGCTTTGCATTGACATGTGGTCAGTTTTCCCTGTCACAAATGCAACAGCAGCTGCCAATTGCTTGCTGGCTGCTATATGCTACTGTGCTTTATCAATTTGTCATTTTATCTATTTGTCTGTTGGCTTTGACAGTTGGGCTCAAAACATCAAACACGCCCCCACTGCATTCACAGACTTTTCTGTCTAAATTATATCCGATGGCTATTTTCCAATCAAGCTGTGAACGCTGTCTTACGCATTGCGTGCGGCCCACTTTCAGCTTCTATGTCCATTAGGCCCGCTCACACCACATAACCGTAAGATTTAACTGTAAATAGTTGACATTTACGTGGGCCGCACGCCCTGTAAAAGCTTTAGCCCGGCTACTTGGTTCGTGTCTAAGCTAAATTTTTCACTGGCGCCATCTATTGGTAATTTAATGAGGATGCTTGGCTTGCATGGCAATCTAAAGGCACACACACACACATAGCGTAGCTGCATTTACAAATACACACATACACACGCAGATGCACACAGTATATATGTGTGTGTATATACTTATTTTATATAACTGTTCTGACGTCCGACTTCCTGTCAATTGGAACATGGAACTCTTTCCATAGAAAACGCTGTATGGAAGGACAGTGGCTCAACACTGAATAAATTGGATCTAAATTTAAATAACAATTTTCAGATAAAGTATCTTCAATTTTATTTTATACATTTATACATAAGTTTATACAAATTCTAGAAACATATATAATTGATTAAAAATGTAGATAAATATAAATAATTATATAGATACAAATGTATCTACATATATAGAGCATATTAAAGAAGAAGAATCACAGGCAGTTCTGTAAAGATAGATGCATATGCATCTATATAGACAAATCTATATCTATAATCTAAAATCTATAATCCATGGTTATAGAGGACAAATCGATCATAAGACAAATGTATCTAGAGACATTGAGTTTTAAAGTTGAAGATACAATTGGTAGATAAAGATACATATGTATGTATCTGTGGACAAACTTAGATGAAAACTCAAACTAAATGTAGCCAAATCCGACATTCTCGTACAGTATAGATAGAGATGCATAGTATCTGTAGCTAGTTCTAAACATAGATACATATGTATCTATAGATAAATTATTAAATTATTGCTCGTGTGTGTCAAGCGCTTATCAAATTGCAGTTAACAAGCAATCGGAGAATGCTTTTTGACCATGCCAGGGCGGTGCTGTGTGACATGTGGCATGTGGCCACGCAGCTGGTGGCGTCAACTAATTGAAGGACGCGACAGAAGGAGCAGGAGTGGCAGGAGCGGCAGGAGAAACAGGCGCAGGAGCAGCAAAAGCTGTTTATGCAGCTCAACAACTACTGACGCCCACGCAGCCAAAGTAACTGAAATGCCAAGGCGTGAGCCAAGAGAGAGAGAAAGAAAGAGAGAGAGAGAGAAAGAGAGAGAGAGACAGAGAGTGAAAGAAGGAGAACTTTCGAGCTATGTGCAATTGGGCTCTGCTCTGCTCTGCTCCATTCAGCTCTGTTCTGGGCACACGGTTGACCTTGTCCACTCCAATAGCGAAAATTCAAGAGTCTTTTCCATTTTCCAATGCATTTTCATTTTTCACATTTTTCCATATGGATAGTGGAAATTGTTGTGCTTGCATATGCACACACTCACGTTGACGTCAATCCAACAATCCATCAATCAATCAATCGGGCAAGCCAATAATCTATTCATTTTCCCATTAAATGAAATGCAAAGAGAAAGACAGAAAGCGTGAGCGAGAACAGAGATCATTCTATCAAACATCAAAACAAATTGTAAAACAAAAGCAAGGGCGTAGCTCTAAAGGGGTTCTTTTGCAAGTTCATAGTTAAGTTATACTTAATTATTAGTTATATTTAAGGATATTAACTGATTGACTCTTGATGAACTAGTTCCAATCTTGATTTCTTGATTAGTACATTTATCAACTCCGAAAAACTTTAATTATAGTAATTTGTATATGTGCAAAATGAACTAGTTCCAATATCAATTTACTGAAACTGAGCTTTTAGTTGTGTTTTCAGTCTGCACCCTTCTTTTTCTTTTATACGTAATTTCTAGTATTATTTACTAGTTCACGAGCTTATTTGAGCCCAGTTCAGTTTAGTTTTTCACTTGAGTACAAACTTTTTAGTTTTAGCTTAAAAATCATTTAACAGATTCATTATAATTTATACAAATAAGCTACAGTTCATTTGGTTCCTCTATGCTCACTTTAATAGTTCATGAATTTTATTATTTTATTTCAGTAGTTCTTTTCTAAGCAAGACAATTTTAAACTTCGTCTTCTAGTGAATAGAAACGTAAAAGCTTTGAAGTCCTTCTAGAATATCAGCCTCGTAGTCGTCTCTGATTGAATTGTTATTTTGTTAATTTTTTTTTGTTTGTTGCTTGGCAGCTAGAATACCATAATACATACATATATAGGTATATAAATACATATGTACATATATATTTAGAACAACAATGACAGCAAATGTTAATTATTAAAAATAAAATAGTTAAGTTCCATATTACACATATGCCCACACAAACAGAAACACAAGCTCACATCTGTATATAGATATTTGACAGGCACTGCAATTTTCATGGCTGATTGCATTTCAATCTCATTGGACAGTTTAAGAGCAATTGCATATATGAAAATAAAAATGTGGAAAATTCATAAGATGACATAAGATGATATATAAAGCTATAACATACATACGTACATAGATATTGCATGTAATTCAGTGTAATTCAATTGAACTTAATCGTAACTCTATGCAATCTCGGTTCCATCGAATTCATGCAAAGCAATTAGATTAGATAACAATTTAAAATGATTAGATATGCCTGCAGTTGAGTGGAATACTAAGAGCTAAACTAAATTTAAGCACACATACAGTGCATACAGTAGTCACTCGAAGCCAAGCAATATACAACAAATTTTAATACTAATAATAACAGTAATAATAATATTTTTCATTAAAAAATCAGGTGCCCATTGTACCTGCCGCCGTTAGTAAAACTATCTTTGATTGGGCAAGCTCAATCAATCAAGATCATAAAAGAAAATCAAAAATTGTTGCTCATCGCCAGGCATAAGTCGAGTGAAGTTGCAAGTTATTGATCATAAGTACAACTATACATATATACATACATATATATACATGCATATGTCTATGTACTTGTATATAGAGTGGTTTTCTCATCTGCTTGCATCTCTGTGCGCCTTACAGTTGACAACTGGCGACAGCAGCGTAAATACACACCCTCTCTCACTCACACTCACTCACAGCCAGCCAGTGTGTGTGTGTATGCGCTCTCTCTTATACTAATGCATTTAGTAGCCTTGAACGTGAGTTGCATTTCGTCGGAAGCAAAAAAAAGCTCTAAATCTGCTGTGCAATAGAACGAGGCAGCGTGCGAGAAGTGTGACAACAGGGCATCGCAAGAAATGTATACCAAAGCGTAAAGCTGTAAGTATATACAAACACACAAACACACACAAACGCGCGCGCAAACAAACAAACAGAAAGCAAAAGCAGAAAGCGAACTGAAAGCTGTTCGCCTGCATTTCCCACTCTCTCGCGTTAGAGCGCTCTCTTTCTCGTTATCTCGCTCGCTCGCTTGTTCTGTTGTGCCAACTGAAATTCAAAGCACTTTCAAGGTTATTGCACACACACACACACACACACACAGACTTTTGTATATACATAGGTACTTGCATTTGTACATATGCATACATGAGCACGCTCTCTCTCTCTCTCTCTCTCTCTCTCTCTCTCCTCTCTCCTCTCTCTCTCTCTCTCTCTCTCTCTCTCTCTCTCTCTCACTCTTGCATTCAGCTGCGCAAAGTCTAGCTGTGCGCTCTCTATTTGCAGTTTTTATGTGTGTTTCTTTTGCCCTTATTTTTTTTTTTTTGGCAATTTTATTAGCTCAAAAATTTTCCAATCGCATTGCCCAGCCGCTCTGGGCTGCCCTATTAAACCTAATAGGGTATGCTTAATTTGGTTTGAGCTTTGCTTCATGCCTACATACATGCTTCTATTCGCCTACATCTTTAGAACAGTTACGCACAGTTACATGGTTACAGTTACAGTTACATGGTAAACAAATACATACATATTTGTTTACCATTTACATTGGCATTACGTTGGCTATGCCCTATAAATAGACATTAGCTACTGTGCCAGCTTTGCGGTCTTTTCAATTTGCAACTTGATTGGCCAATTTACAGTTGATTTTATTTGTATGACAAGCAATGTAAATGCAATTACAGTGACATTTCATTAATATGCCGTTATATCTAACGAAAGAACATGTAACGGCTTTGCCGTTACTGCTTTAAGCCATGTTACTAAACTTGCAACGCCCTTTTGCAACTGCTGACGTCCTTTTGCAACTGCTGACGTTTGTCGTTAGCATTGCATGGGGTTGGTCTACATGCATATATACACCCACACACACACCCACACACATACACATGCATACAGTGGTAAAATTGAGAGTGTACAAAACTCGGTAAAGTGCAATTGCTGCCAAATGTGCGGCAATATTCGAATGAAATCGAAATGAATTTTGTTCCAATATCCAGAACGCCACAAATGCACACACACATACAAAGGCGTGCAAATGCAATACGAAAAAACATACAATATGTTTGCCGGCAGCTTTGGCAAAGCATTGCATAAAAAAAAAGGGCCCTCTATTCGCCATATGCAAAAATGAGCAACATGAAAGCGAAATTTCTGGCACGAATTCCAAGTGTCGACTGTAGACAATAGGTCTCACTGCGTTGCGTTAGCAATGAATCATCGCAAGAGAGAGCAAATGAGAGAGAGGGAGAGAGAGAGAGAGAGTACGCTGTGCTGGACACGTAAAAGCTTTTGCCGAATGCAAGCTACTGCTGCGCTGCTCTTGCTGCTGCTGTTGTTGTAGTTGGTGTCTGCCATTTCGCTGGTTCTGCCGTTCGCTCGTTGGTTTGCTCATTGTAGTAGTAGTTTTTCGCTGCGTTTCATTTTTCGCTGCGCTCAGTGTTTCATTTCAATTGTTTCGCATCTACCTACACACACATACATACATACAGAGAGCAGCACAATCCTTGTAGCATTTGTTTCAAGTTCACTGTCAAGGTCACCTACTCTTGACATGCGCTGCGACGGCAAAGGGCGAATTTGCAGCAGCAGCAGCAGCAGCGCCTACACTGCTTGCGAAATATATGCAGTCAGGCAGCCCCTCTCTCTTACGACCTCTTCGCATTCGCGTTCGCGTTCGCAACAAATACTCCTGCGCTGACCGCAGTTACTATTTCATTACGTTCGCAATTGCTATAGCTCTTATATTCCCTACAATTTCGACGTACATATGCATACACAATTTATAATAGATATGAAAATAGTCAATATGGACGTTGTGCATATATTGATGTACATACATACATATGTATGTATGAATATATGTTTGTATATTTCTTTCATAGGACTGAGCCAAGTTTCGCGCTTTTAGCAATCATTTCTCGCTTTGCTCGCTTTGTATACAAAATAAAATTCATTTTTATGACAATTCTTTTATAGTAAACATTATATTTGCGCTTCAATTCTTCAATTCAATTGCCCGATCTGCCGTGAAATTAAATTTACAATCAAATAATAATAATAGAGAAATAATTGTGTTTAAAAATGGGAAAAACCCAATTATTACATGATCAGTGTAATCACAGTGACTCGCAGCAAGCAATGCACATCTGGGCGTATGCGTAATTTGTGATTTCATTTTAGTGACAGCATTTAAAAAAAAAAAAAATCCAGTAGATTTAAATACTTTTAGTTAGTTTAAAGTAAATAAATAACTTTTAGATTCTAAATTATTTAATAGCATTTTAACTTTCATTTCATGACTGATAAATCATTCATTGACTAACTGACTGATCGAGCAATGCCGCTCAACGCATACAAAAACTTTTGTATCTCACTATAAAATTGCGGATGAGTTTGTTTATCCCAAACAGAGCAGTGCAGCTGGGCTATTCAAGCGCACATCTGCGGCTGTAGTTTTAGCTATAGCTATAAATGGACAATATAAGTTTATATAAGGGTGTATGAGTGTATGCGTATCTAGCTACCCCGAATAAGACTGTGCTGTGCATGACATAAGAAAGCAGCGCTGCAGCAGCAGCAGCAGATATAGGTATGAAAATTTATAAAACGGAAGGCTTGCAAATATCATCTGTTGCACAAACAGGTGAACATTAGCATTCAGATACACAGATACACAGGTAAATACATAGATACACAGACGAAGATACAAGCAGAGATACATATAGATACCAAATAGTGCTCAAGATACAGATACAGATTTAGATACGAAGAGAGATAGAGATAGTGAGAGAGATTCAGATAGAAATACATATCGAGATAGATATACAGATGTACTTTTAGATACAGATACAGATACAGATAGAGAGAGGCATTCAGATGCAGCTATAGGTATAGATATGCATACAGATGCAGATACAGATACAAATTAGAATTAAAATGCAGATACAGATATAGCAATATATGTAGATATAGATATATGTCTATATGTCATTATTATACACACATAAATAGATAAACATACACATACAGATACATATACAAATGCTTATACGGACCCAGATTGAAATACAGACACATTTACAGACCTAGATTCAGATACAGATATAGCCATAGTCTTAAATATAGTTATAGATTCAGATACATATACAGATAATTTTACAGTTCCGGATTCAAATACAGATATATTTACAGACCTAGAGATATATAAATACGTATACAGATATTTATACATTCCTAGATTCAGATTCATATACGGATACAGCCACAGTTACAGATGCAGTTATAGATTCAGATACATACGCAGATACAGAGTCAGATACTCTGCTTTCCGATGCAAATAGTGCAGTTGAAGCATTTAATTAAATTAAACAATTAAACAAACAAGTCAAAGAGCGTGGCGCACTTAAATACATGCATACATACACCTACGTGCATATACATACATATATACATATATATATATGTACGTATATAACTGTATTCACACACACACACACACACTCTTAACAAGTCCAAACAAATTCAATTAAGCAATTCAAAGGGAATGTAGGTGGTGGGGAGGTCAAAGAGTAAAGACGCTCGCAAATTGCAACACACGCACATTTATCTATAGGATACATAAATACATACACACACACACATACATTGATTTCTGTGTGTGTCGCTGCTAATTGTTGTTGCTGCTGTTGCAGTTAGTCAGTAAACGCGCTAATTATATACTATTTGCAACCCGGTTAGCCCAGGCCTGGGCCTGAGCGCATACAGTGCGCACACACGTACATATGTATATACATACAGTACCTACTATATGTGCATGCACACACGTATACATACATATGTACATATAAATACATGTATGTGCATAACAGTAACTAAGGCGCGGTCAGGGTAGACTGCACAAGCTAAAAGCCCCAGCAGCAGCAACAGCAACAGCAGCAACAGCAGCAGCGGCAACAACAGCAACGCTGTATGTGTGAGATCAGCGGCGAATTCAATGCGAGCGAGCAACGGCAGCGGCAGCGACAGTGGCAGCGACAGCAGAGCAGCACAGCAGCTTCCTTTATATTCACCCGCCTCCATATATATAGATATATACACACATATGTAGGGTTGCCATCTGTCCTGGAATTCCAGGACATGTCCCGCTTTTGGAAGTATTATCCTGGTGTCCCGACCCTATACGAAATTGTCCCGGTTCTCTACAGTTTCGATTCATTCTTGTTCGACCAAGTAACAAACTCGAAGAAGTTTGCCTTTGCCCCATGGTCACCCTACACATATGTGCTTGTGTGTGTGTTTGTTTAAATAGGGATAGTTTCTACGCTCTTATATGCACTTTATTACATAACATTCTTGAACTTGAACCCAGCTTTGGGTCGCTTGAGGCACTGACTGTTCTCTGGCTGAGTGAGCGACACACACACAAGCTCACTCACTCACACATTCGCACACTAATGCACACATGTCGCCGTGTAACATTCGTCACATTCGTATAAACGACGAAGGCGACGAAACAACAGCAAACTAACTTCGGCTCGGCTTGCTTCGGCAAGCTACCCGAGGCATCGACGGCAACGTCGTTGAGGGCCTGAATCGCCGCCACTTTCTGCTGCGTATGGCATTGAAAGCGCGACAGGCAAGCAGCGAACAACGTACCATTCCCAAACAGTCCACACAGAAATCACTGCACACTGGCAACAGGAGTCAAATACTATATAAATATAATGAAATAAAAAAAATATAATATATAAATAAAATTGATTTTGATTCATAATAACTATTTATAATTAGACAATTTGGCAATAAAATTGCCAAAAATTAAACAAAAATATAATCGTAAAACAAATACAAAAATATTGTTAGCATTATAAATAAATTAAAAAAAAAAAAAAAAAAACAATAACAAATTAATTGTGAAAAAAACAAGAAATAATTTGACAAGTGCGCAAAACTAACGAACAAATTCCAATAGAATTAAAAATTCAACCTAAAACTAATTATATATATATATATATATATAAATTAAATTGTGCAATAAAATGTCTATATAAATATTTCCCCTTGAATCTCTCCTGCGAAAATGACGTGTCAAACATGTGATTCCGTTATGCTTTACTATACAAAACAAAATCTTGAATTATGCATGCGAAAAAAAAATGTCAGTGAAATTAAAGTGGAAAATAAGAATGGAGAAAAAACATTGCATCATCCAAATTGATGAAAAACCAGGTGTAAAAGCTACGAAGGTTTTACGACGCCATATTGCTGGGGTTTTTAAACAAAAGGTATTTATTAAGAAACTAAATAGTTCTAGCTATTAAAATTATTAAAATATATTTGATTACATAGTTTAATAAACTTATTCTAATATCTATTAAAGCGCAACAGGAGAATAAATTTTTTTTCCATATGTGGTAAAATATTGTAAAAAGGTTTTAACCTTTTCAAAAATAGATATGAGCCAAGTTGTTCAGACTTACATGCTAAATAATTTGAATTTTCACACTTGATTTTTTCAAAATTAAAAAAAAATTCTATTTCAAATCCAAAAGTTTACTATGTTTTCTACATATTTTATGTGTATAAGTAAATAAATAATTACAGTAAAATTAAAATAAATAAATAAAATGTTTACAGTTTTTATCAGAAAATGCCCACTGTACTTGAAATTCGCTGCAATTCTTGTCTTCTGTGTATGTAAGTGCGCGAGTGTGCCTGTTGTGTGTGTGTTTGTGCACCTAGTTTTTGTTCTGGAACGAAAGCGAATTGAAACAGCAAGGCATGTTACATATCCATACAACTACATGTACATACATACATACATATGTATGTATGTATTTATTATTTAAGTACTAGTAGATCCTGTTTTAAGCGTAAGCCTCGTGTGCAGAAAGGGAAATATAAAATGTGCAACGAAACGCTCACAAAAAAAGCAAAAGTAAAGCTCATAACACACAAACAATCATAGATAAATTTGGTATTGCCGAAATGTAAAAAAAAAATAAACTATGTGAAGCGCAAAAAGCACAACTAAAGCCAAAAACACCAACACAAACACAGCAGCGCGCACACGCACACGGGTAAAAATACACAAACACACACTCAAGTCTCACGCCAAAGAACATGAAGACATTGGGCGAGGGATAAGTAGAATATATGAATGAAAGAATGACAATGGCAGAGAGCAGCACATAGACCCATAGCAAGACCAAGAGCCGAGAGAGAGACAGAGAGATTGAGTGAGAGCGTGAAAGAGAGAATGAAATGTGGTTGAAGGCCACGACGTGTTGTGTGTGTGTGTGTGAAAACGATAGCAGCGATGGCAGCATCGGTGTGTGGGGCAGTAGGGCAACCATGGTGGTGTGGAAGAACCACAGGAACAGGAAAAAACACCAAAAACTTAACGAAACTTAGCTGCAAGTGTGAGTGAACGTGCGGCCGAGAGCGAATTTTGGAAGCTAGAAGCGACGTCGCAGCACACACACACACACACATGTACACACAACTCACACACACGTAAAGCATCGCGGCTTCCATGCGACCTGCGTCTAACGGCGACGACATTAAGCGTTGGCACCTTTAACCGATCGCAGTACAGCGCAGTTCCTTTTCGAGTGTCCGCGCGTCCGTTGCGCAGTTCGTGTGCGGAATGCGGAAATAAAAGCCAGTTAAAATTCGGTATAAATACATATTTGTATGTACATATGTACATATGTATGAATGTAGTCTATATGTATGAGTGTTTGTATGTTTTGTATGCATATTGCGTCGTGCTTATGGTCCTGCCACGCAAAACGCCGCAAGCAACCCTCTATTAAGCCGTTAGCGACAAAAATCCAAAAACAAAAATAGCACAAAAAAAAAAATATAAATACAAAAATCTGAGCTGTGAGATGCGAAGAATGTGGCAAAAAGTATGAGTAAACTGAATTGCGTCGTAGTTACACTTTTTTCTTTCTATTCATACAGTTTGTTTTTGTTTTCGCTGCGATAACTGTTCTGGCTGTTGTAGTGCGAGAGAGACAATTGTTAAAAGAAAAGCTTGCAAACATTTAATACTGCAAACACACACACGCACACAGGCATGTTAGTACTTACATATGTATGTACATGTATGTACATACATACATACATACATACACTTGCATACGTGCGCCCCGGCACTCTTTCAATAACAGTTTCTTCTTTTTTTTTTAAATTCTGTGTTTTGCCGCCGCTTTTGCTGAATTATAAAAATATATTTTTATAACATAAACAAAAAAGACAAACGCCGCAAATTGAAAACAAAATTCGCAAAAACGAAATAGTGGAGACGAGAACGAAAATGAGGTACTTTATGTACATATGTATGTAAGTATGTGTGTATGTGTGATTATTGGCTATATGTACATAGGTGTGAGTGTGTGTAGTGCAAAGCGTAAAAAGGAATAGGCAACAAAAAATTATAAAAAGAAAACAATAAAATTAATTTCTTTGGAAGTCCAGAAATATGTGTTTATGTGTGTATTTATACTTATGTATTTAATTTGTATGTGTGTGTGTGTTCTGTTGGATTGCAATAGTTTAAAATTTCCGTTTGTTAGGCTTGTTTTAAAGAAAAGCAACACTAAAGAAGAAGAGAAGGCACGACTTTTAGGGCAGTACGCAGTTTATATGCAGTGTAAAAAGTTGAGCATGAATAAATAAAATAGAGTTCAATAAATTTCTGTTTAATTTTAGTCAATGTATGAATGGAATACTAAAAATAGCTTACATATGTATATTAATTTAAATAGTTAGCAATGAAAAAGAGCTTCAATATTACTAATAGTTTGATGACATTTTGATCTAGTATTAATTTCATTATGTATTTGAAGGAGGAAATATTTAAACATTATAATATAGTATATATAGTAATAATAATAATAATATAATAGTAATTTTAATAATAGCTATGAGAGTTGTACAGGTTGTTATTGAAAGTATTATTCCAAATATTAGTAGTGTTGTTTAATGCCAGATATTGGCATTCTCAAGCTCAATACTAGAATTGTTGCTGATTGAGAGCTACACAGGCAAACAATGCAACAATTTTCTTTCTAATTTCTCTCTTTTCTTATATACATGTATATAATTCTATCTATTATTTGCAATAATACCTAAACTAATGTACTGTGTTACTACACATTTCCAGCACTCTCCTGATACATCGTTTGTCTGTTAGATTAGATTTTGGAAAACATAGAAAACGCTAGCAATTTGTAAGGCTGCATTGGATTTGTAAAACTTGCCATATTTCGATATGAATCTTTATATGTACATATAGTATATTCTCTCAATTGTTTAACTTACGAAAAGAAACTGTTTTGATAAGCAGAATGTATACTAGAAATAGAAACTATATATTTCATTGTACATATTTATTATATTCTAAATAATTGACTTTATAAACACAGAGATCTCATAGTTTCTTCTCTACCTCTTCCCTCTTCCTATAGTGCCATATGAATACATTCGTAGCCCCCTCGCTCCATGGAGCTTTCACTGTATTGTGCATTAAGTAATTTGAGAACTCTATTACATTTTGTTTATACATATATAAATATGTACATATGTATGCATTTGCAATTTGAGAACTGTAACACATATTAAACGCCTTATTTTGGACGGTATTTGTGTTTACCAGTTCTAAAAAGAGACATCACGTGACTTAACCTCAAAGCGTAGCGGCCTCTTAATTGGCCAACTTTTTTTTCCCCCCTTATTAGCTGTTGTCTAACATTCGCGCTTATTATATAAATGCGAGTTGTTGAATGTTAAACAATTCTGTGAAATTGTAAACCACACCATATATCGTATATAAGTGCATATATAGATGGATACACAAATATATACATACATATGTATATGTCCGATATATGTATGAATAATACAATGTGCCTTGATGCAAGCGCTAACTCTGCCCACTCATCCACAGATACTCGACTAGTATATATGTATATATATCTATATATACAAATATAAATGCATATGTATATATGTATGTATGTATATGTAGTAGGTATTTCTATCTCGTAGGTTTTGCAATCAAGAACTGAGCCACGTATTCCGCCGTATTCCCTTCCTCCAGATCTTGGCATTGACAAACCGCAAAGTACACAGCAAGTACTCAGCGATTGAAAATGTATGTGTACGTGTGAGTGTATGTGTGTGTGTGTGTGTGTGTGTGTGTGTGTGTGTGTATTTATATGTAAACTTCAAGTTGTGGTTGCGTGCTTTGTTTTGGTCTTGTTTGTGCAAGCTGTGAGAGATTTGAAAAACGTTTACGTAACAGTTCGGCATGCGAATATTCTGAGCAACAGGAGGTGGAAGAAAGATAGATACAAAAAAAGAGAGAGAGAGAGAGAGAAAGAGAGAGGGGTGAGGGGGAGTCAGTGAGTGAGTGAGTGTTTGGTAGAGGGCAAAGTCAACTTTAAAATAATGACGTCATGCATGTAAGGAAATAAAAGTGGAAATTATTAGTTATTGACGACGGCACATTATGAATGCAAAATAGAATAAAATGATTTATAGAAGCAAATAAATTCATATGCTTAAACTTTTGCTTGCCACTGTGGCATTTATGGTACATTTATTTGGGGATTTTTGTAAAAAGTACCCACTTGAGATAATTCGCTTCAGTAAGTCATTAACATTGAATTGTAATCTATAGTGCAGTCAACAAATTGACAAGGAAACAAACATGGAAAATAATAATAAAGAAAAGCAGAAAAACGCTAAATTCACACACACTGAGCGCCAAACAGCATACACATATTAAAGAGCAAACACATGGCATGAGTGAAAAGAGGAGGAAAAATAAAGTACCTAAATACTTGTGCGAGATGGCAGCGTTGCTGCTGGCGTGAGCGTCGGCGTCGGCGTCGACGTCTTCTTCATTGCTGTTGTTGTGTGTTATTCAGCAGTGTGTCGAGGTGGTGGCGGTAGCGGGCTGTATGTGTTTCAAGTTCAAGGTTAAGATACTAGTTGTGCATGCGAGCAACGGGTGCGACCGAATAGGCAATAGCTGCCACAGCTTTTGCTTTTGTGTGTGTGTGTGAGTGTGGAAATGTGTGATAAACCAGTTTGGCACGTTTCGCTGCGCAAGCGAAAGACGACGAGACAGCAGGTCAGGGCGAGAGAGTGAAAGAGAAAGAGAGAGAGAGAGACAGAAGCAAAGAGACACAGCGAGAGCAGCGTCAAACAAAGAGGAAGAGGAAGCCAACGAAAAGCACATTCGCCACAAACACAAAATTTAGCGAAAGATAACGAAAAAAGAAAAAGAAAAAAACAACAAATTTAAAATCAACGATACGCACGCTTGAATAACTACAGTTGTGCAGGCTCGCTTGTGTTTGTCTGCGTGTGCTTTTGTTCTCCATCTACCTTTATCTCTCTTTCGTTCACTCTCCCATTTGTTCATAATAGTTATTAGCTTTAAATTTGCCGGCACTGCTTTTGACTTTTTAACATTTATTCGCATTTCTATTTGCTTTTTGCCATTTCCACTTCCATTTCCATTTGATCATCTATCTGGCTCGCTCTCGCTTCAATTGAAATGCTATTGCTGATTGTCTTTGCCGCTTGCACGCCCGCAATCGCTATCGCAATCGCAGTCGCAGTCGCAGTCGCATGCTCACACCGCAGCCACGCCCCCCTCACGAGTCGTGCCCTGTTATGACAGTAACAAAAAGGGGGCAAAATGAACAGTTAGCTCTTCATTTAATTAAACGCCTGGCGCCGAGTCGGCTTAATGGATTTTTAGCTTATGAAATTTGAAAAAAAAAAAAAAACCAAAAATCAATTTTATGCCCTCCCCCGCATTACAAAAGAACAAATTGCACTGTTCGAAATTTCCAAGGTTAAAAAAAAAATACATAAAAGGAAATTTCATTTTATTTCTGAAATTCCAAACAAATTCAAATTAAATTTCGTTTGGCATTTCACATAGTTTCCGAGTTCGTTGCACCGCTGCAATTTTAATATTCACAAAGACCTTGGCACTAGAAAATGCAATTCAGGCATAAGTCTATATATGTAGGAAAAATGTTATATGTATATGAAGAAAAGTATTTGAAGAAATGATTTTTGATTGAAAAGAAATTTAAACAAATTGCAAAACATTAAATTTAAATTTATTTTTAATAATATGCGATGAAAATAAAACTAATATTCTAAAAAAAACTTGACAGATAATTTGAACAGTTAATTTTTGACTACTAAAATTTGAATACTATTTTAATAGCTGATAAATATATAAGGCTATTTATAACTTATACTTTAAAATTAATTAATGAAAATGAAAAAAAAAAAAACCTAATATTTTTGAGTAATTGGAAATGTTTAAAATATAAATGTGAAATTATTCAATTTAAGTTTTTTTTTTTAGAAAATCATAATAATTTATAGAAAAATATCGCATAATCTAATTTGTAAGCGCATATGCTGTAGATATATAATAAAATTTAAGGAAATTTCATTCATAATTTATTAATACATTTGACTTCACAGAACATCTGATCATTTCATAAATATACATGTATATATAATTTTCTATATGATATATTTGATTTGTTCATCTAGAATTGAAAATTTGATTTCGTTGCTGAACAGGAATGTGCAATCCACTGAGAGTGACCTTCATTTTGTGTACTGTAACACATTCACATACCCTATACATGCACACACTGTATTCACACCTATACACATACCCTTTGTGCATGTATGTACATATGTATGTACTTATTTGAAATCATATACATACATATGTACGTTCCCATAGACGGTTGCCAAGTGTGAAATTTGCACGTGTGCCGCCACATAAATAAAATGCAAATATTTTTGGGTCTTCAAATGAAATAAACAAATTTTCAATTTTGGCACAAACGAATTTTGAATGCTCTAACAGAGCTAAATAAGTGAAATGCTGCAGACATTTTGCACAGTGTATCGCATCGATTGATTGTGAGTTGACAAGTGCTTATAGCAAAGCTAAGTGCATTCTAAGATATTTATAAGAGTGTAGAAGAGTATGCAAGAGTCAAAGTCGAACTCAAATTTTCGATTATTAATTTTTATTCTTTTGCCTTGTGCACTTTTCGTTAAGTTAATATTTACCTATGGAATTTCAAACAAAATCTCATTTTGTATATTTATTTTTAGTGTGCCAGCGTCAGCATGGAAATTTAATTAGCGACAGCCGAGTGAACCAGCTACAACAACAACAACAACAACAACAACAACAACACTACCAAAAGCAAGAGCAAAAGCAACATCAATGACAGCAAACACACACACACACACACACACAGTGAGAGAGACGCCTACACATAATGGAACACAAAAAGGGCCTGCGAAATAAAAGTAAACAGAAATAATACCAAAAAAAATAAATAAAAGTGGAAAAAAATGAAGAAAAATAAATCATGCGAGCAAGAAGAGGAATTTGTTCAGCTTTCGCATGACGCCAGCCAGCAAACAGCAGCGGACGAGGAAGAGAGTGCGAAACGGCAACAGCAAGCAAGAACAATGAAAGTGCAGCAGCAGAGGCGTCGACGTCGTCAACAGACCCTTCCTAACCCACTGTTGCTGCTGCAACTGACGTTGGCGCGCTTCTATCTCTGTGTGTGCGAGCGAGCTGGCAAATAAAAATGGCGCATGACATGCGCACTGGGCGAGCTGGGTTAACTTGAACTTGAAAATGTTTTTATTGTTGCGCTTGTCGTCATCGAAGGCTGTATGTGTGTGTGTGTTCCATTTAATGTGTCGCGACAGCGACGCCAGCAGAGACCTGAGAGCGGTGGGCAGAGCTAAGCCGGCAAACTAACTGAAGAGTGGAGAGCATACGAAGAGAATCAGAAACAGAGAGACAGTGTGCGAGAGACGCACATAGTGAGAGAGAACGGCGAGGGCGTGAGCAAGAGTGAGCACGCTGCTAGGCTAAGCTTGCTAGCAGCAGGTATGTATTTATGTATGCATGTGTGAGTGAGTGAGTGAGTGACTAAGTGTATGTGTGTGTGCACATGGGAGAGGTAAATAAGTTAATTTAAAAAGGAAAACAAAAACAAACGAGCATGTGAGAGCATGCGAAAGCTCTTTGCATAGCTTTTGCGTGGGTGACTTAAGGCAGCGCAGTTGCGTCGCTGCCGACGTCTGCCAACTGTTTGCTTTTGTTGTATGCCCAATACTGCCAGCTGCCCGAGACTTTCTCTTTCGCTGCGTGCGTGTGTGTGTGTGTGTGTGTGTGTGTGCGTGCGTGCGTGCGTGTGAGTGAATAATGCTGTTGCATATTTACTGGGATACAGTGACGCGCACCTGTGCGAACACAGCTGCAGCCAACAGGATGCTGCTGCTGTTGCGGCTGCGACGCCTATCTGCCTGTCAGCCTGTCGCACAGTTGTTTAGTTCTTCAGAGTTATTCAGTGTCGAGCGCACTCCCGTCGAGGTCAGGCAGCTATAAAACGAGCCACCAGCGTTGCCACACATGCATACATACATAAATATATATATATATAAATAACTATCTATATAGATGTGTTAGTATGTTTGTGTGGGATTGCTATATATGAGCGCGTTAATTGTGTGACGCGTTGCCCAAAGGAAAAGAAAAATAAAAATAAAATGAAAAACAAAAATAACAATCAGGTGTGGAAAAATTGATTAGCAGCTAAAAATACAAGTGTGTGCGAGTGTGTGTGTGGTGCGTATGCGTTTCCGTGTGTGTCTGTGTGAAATTTTCTGTACTGTGTCATGTGATTTTGCTTGATAATTTTTAATGTTTGCCTAACATATGGACAGCAAATTCTGAATAATGTATGCAGTGCACACACACACACACACATATACACACAAAAGAGAGAGAGAGAGAGATAGGGATAGAGAGACACTCACACACAGTCTTAGCTCATGCTGCGCCTTGGCGTATGCAACACAATTTTGGCTTGTTTTTATTACGCTTTGACCTTTTCACACACACACACACACACACACACACACAGATATATATAGACATACAAATACACGCCCCTAGCACAGGATGCGATGCGTAAGCAAAAGCAGTTTTTCTATTATTTACACAAGTTCCGCATACATATGTATACACCTCACTACATACATGCATATATATGTGTGCATATATATGTATGTATGTAAATATATAGGTATATATGTACATGCATATATATATACAGTATGTTGCTTTGCGACATTACTCGATGCGTCTCATTAGCTCAGGGCAGCTGGCAAATTGTGAAATAGACAACTTTAAGGAAGCAAACAAGAAAAATATGTTTATATGTTGAAATACAGTAAAAGCTCTTTAAAAGGGACACCTGAGGATTATTTGTGCTTTAATGTGATATGTCCAAGATAAAATAAAATAAAAAAGGAAATTTAATAAAAATATTTAAAGTAAAAAAATTCAATTAAATTAATTAAACATAAAAATTATCAAAATTATTAATTTTGTATTTTAAAATTTAACAATATGCAATTTAGAAATTAAAATTAATTCTCGTTTGTTTACATTGTCGAATGAAAATTATTATTATTATTATTATTATTATTTTTTAATTGGAATAAAACAAATAAATGGATAAGTAAATAGAGTAGATTATATAGAGCTAGGGTATTTTTACGACAGATGGATTCTATAGAGAAGAAGGGTGTAGAGAGTAAAGTATATAGAGTACATTATATGCAGTTGAATATAACGAGAGTGTATAAGCAGTATATAAGGCAGGATAAAGAGAGAAGAGGTATATAGAGTAGAGCTTTTGCTGCATATGTGTATGCAAATATGAACATTTCATTGAGTGATGCAGATCAATTTTGATTAGCTCAAATGTTCGACAAAATGAAAAAGAAAATTAATAAAAGATAATTATTAAATTTCAAGCTTCAAACAAAACTAGATATTCATTTAAAAAAAAAAAAACATATAAACATATTTGAATTGATTTGCTTGTTGTTTAGTGTAAAGTGCATTGTGAAATTCGAATTGGTGTAAAGCAGTCGGTGAAAAATGCAGTGCAAAATAAGTGAAAAGGTATGTAGTATAAAAAAAAACAACAACAATTACAAGTGCAACAATAATAACAACAACAACAACAACAACGGCAGCAGCAGCAGCAGCGAGTGCAATCTGTATTGAACAATGGCAGCTGGTTTGTGTCTTTGCTAAGCTTTTATACAGCTGAAAAAAGCTTTCTCTCTCTCTGTGCAATTGCCGCTGGGATACACCCTGTGCTCGCTTTGAATATGTTGCAAGTGAACACAGCTGGTGGTATCCAGAGGCCGTTGACAGCCAATGCAACAACAACAACAACAACAACAACAACAAAAGCAACAGCAAAGCCAGAAGCAACAACAACAACAACACGCACAAGGTGAGTAGCTCTACAAGTCGATCGAAAATCTAGGATTTTCATTGCAAGTCTCCAAAGTTTAATCGTTGCTTTTGGTTTAAAGTTTTTTGTTTTGTTTTTCCTAATTAACTTTTTTGATTTAACTTTAATTTCCAATCCATTTGACCATAATAAATATTTCTTAGCCATAAGCTTTCTTTAACGAATTTTCATTTTCAAATACCCCATGGAAAAACCAAATGAAAAACCAAAAAAGAAAACGAAAACGAAAACGAAAAAATTATGTAAAAAGAAAATTCAATCGAATGTTTATCAAAATTTAAACATTGCGATAATTTGTGCAAAATAATTTTAAGAATTTGAATAAGAAAGAAATTAATTAACAACAAAAATTGCATATTATATTATATTATATTATTCAGCATTTACTTCTTGTTCGTACACACATTCTCGATCGTCGATTAATTCAAGTTTAATTTTTAGTTCTCAATTTCTCAAATGTAAAAAAAAAAAAAAAAGAATAAGACCATCAAAACATCAATTTACGCCGTTTTTCACCATTTCGCACACATCAAACCTCTCTCGGTTTTTGGGGGCGTGGCACAGAGAAGTGCGCTTGAATGCGCCGAAAGCGAAAGAAACGCTCTGAAAAATATTCGATTAAAATGTAATTATGCCAGTCAAAGAGTTTGGTATATTAATGCGAGTGAAATTGTAATACCCTGCATCAATTAAGACTGACAAAGTCATGGGGATGTAATGGACTAATAGGTGATGATTGGCATAAGACGAGGAATTTAGCTAGAGTTCCTCTTTAATTCAGGGAAAAACGATAAATATCGATTTTGAATTTATTTTAAATCTAAAGTAAGCTACAATATTTTGTTTATAGTACATTTTGTATACCCCATAAATATATCCTATCCAAATCGATTAATATCGATTTCTATTCACAAATCCAACAAATCTATTAGATGTTGTAGACTATACTTTACATTAAGGGTACCCTATGAAATTGAAGGTCAATTTTGTATAAATTCTTCATGTAAGGCAAATCGATAAATATCGATTTTCAGCTTCAACACGTTTATGAGATACTGAAGGGCACATGATGTTATATTATTATAAAAGACGTTATATTAAAAGTACACTCCATGCCAATTATTGTATATTTCAGTTGAGGAAATTCGATAAATATCGATTTTCATTTTAGATAAACTCTGAGATTAGGAAAGCTAAAACTAACAATTGGTAATGTAACTATATCTAACATCATTTATTTGCATATAAAAGTAGTGTTCTTGTTTAAATATCTCATCAATCGATAACAATCGATATACATTTCTTGTGCTTTGGCTATAGCTGGCGAAGTAAAAGAGCTATGAAAAGCAAATATGTTATGCAGACTTTTATATATGCGCAGATCAATATGAATAACATTTTTCTTATGTTGAATACCCCGCTATTAAGCTGAACGGGTATATGCTTTCGTTTCATACTCTACATTTGAGTTCGATTTGAAGATGACAGTAAAGTCAGTTTGACTAATGCGTATCTATTAGCTGATCAAAAGTCTAGTTACGCCTATGTTTAACTTATTTTTTGAAGTTGGCCAAAACAATTAAAAGAGATTTTCATGCTGCAATTCGAATTGGTTTCAAAGAAAATCTCGCGTGCAACGTGAAAATTTTCTATTTTCGTTTCGCTTTGGCTGCTGTTTGTGCCGCTTTTTCGACTTTTTGGCTCATTGACAGCGCAGGCAAAAAAGAGAGGGCGAGAAACAGAGTGAGGGAGGGAGAGGTAGAGGTAAACGTAAAGATGAGGTTCTTTTAGGAGGGGGGACGAGAAGCTGTTGCTGCTGAGTGTGGCAAAATCGTTTGACATTATTTCGACATTTATTTGCATTTAGCTGCATTTTTGTCACTTTTGCATTTCAAATGACCCTCAATTATCCTTTGTCGACTGACTTTGTCGCTTGTCGAGCTTTCTTGCTGACCCAGAGGTCAAGGAAAGCGAAATTGATTTTAGCTGCACATGTTCCCCTATTGTATAAAAATATATCTAGAGCATTTCTTTAGGCTTATGTAAGCAGCGACAAAGACAAACAATGAGCATCACCTGATTGTTGTCGCTGTATCGAGATATAGATATATCTGTATCTATGTGAATATGTATTTTATATAATTGATATATCTCTTATGCGCGCTGCTAATTCATCAAAGTTCGAGCCATTATGTGAGCTCATCGCGGGCTATGGTTTTATTTTTTATTTTTATGATGAAATCAACTGCGACTTGATAAATTGCAATGATTCTTTGTTATATAAAAGCTGTATAAGCATGCATGCATATATATATATATATATATATATATATATATATATATATATATATATATATATATATATATATATATATATATATATATATATATATATATATATATATATACAGATATACCAGAATATAGCTAAATATATTGATTTATGCAAATGTTCTATAAGAAATTCCCCTTTCTTTAACAATTTTGAAGACACAGATATCGCCGTTGCTCTATTCTTAAAAGCTTTTAAGTTTTATATACCTAGAATTCAATAGAAAAAAACCTAACCATTAGATAGGTTTATAAACGGTAGATAATCTATCTATATAAAGTTCAAGATTAAATATATTAGTTTTATGTGTCTAAACTAAACAGTATATATATGAAATGTCATTAGCTTATACTATATAGAGATTTCCTATATATATACATACAAGTATGTATATCTGTCTATATATGTATATATGTATGTTGTGTTTAAAGTAACTCTAAATAATGACACGAAATGGTTTTAGTCATGCACGACGAGATTTACTGCGATACCAGCAGCTAGCCTCATCTATATACATATATATATATGTATATATATATATATATTAGTTGTATATTTATATAATATATAGTATATAACGCTTAATTTTCAATTGAAGTTGACCTTAGAACAAAAATTTGATCGATAATTTCGCATAATTGCAGAATGTGCGCGTGCACAGGGTGACTCGCGTAGCAAGCGTGACACATGGTAAGCCGCCTTCACACGCACACATACTTAGATAGGTAAATCACCTTGAACATTAACGCCCAATGCAAAATGCAACTGACATGAGACATTTTTAGTGTGTGAGCGAGATAGCGCTATGCATATCTATCCACAATGCAGAGGGCGTAAAGGCAGCGACGTCGGCGTCAACTCAAACGTGAGAGACAGCTTGTTATACACACACCCATACAAGCAGACAAATAGTTTTGTGTGGCATGAGCAGTAGCCCGTACCTACTACATTTGCGTCAAGCGAACAAAGTTGTTAAACGAAAAAAAAAAAAAAAAACAAAAAAAAACTTAAAAGTAAAATAGAGAAAAAAAATAGTTAGAGCACAACAACAACGACAAATTCAACTGCAGGCGACGATAGAGCTGCAAAGCAAAGCGAAAGCTTCAGCTGTGCTACTGCTGCTGCTGCTATTGCTGTTTCCTCCTCTTACGTATGTGTGCGTGTGAAAAGCTCTCTGACATTCTGCTCTCTTCATTTAGCGCTGCTCAGTTAGCTTTCGTTCGTGAGCGCTGAGCAGCTGACAGTTGCGCTTCAGCATTAGAGCAGCGTAGTTTGCAGTTTACTTTGCGCCGAACGAAATTAAAAGTTTTTACGGGACTCTGTGCTCAAGTGTGTTTATGTGTGTGCTGTGTGACTTTTGTATGTGCACTTATGTTTGTGTGTGTTGGATGTTGGGGTGTTGTGCCACCTTGCTGCAGTTGCTGTCGTTGCAGCGAGAGAGAGCGAGAGAGTGCGAGAGCGAGGCTCGTACAGAAATAAATGCCACAGCGTTTAGTATATTTCACCTTTGCGCGTCTTTGTGGCTGCCCGCGCAACAACTCACTCCACTGCTAAACACATACACACACACACACATACTTTCACACACACACTCACATTTATATACTTGTGTATATTTGTGTGTGAATATTGCTGCAAGTTTCATTCACGCCGCGTGGCTATCGAAATTTTTGTCGTCGCGTCGCGGTACACAAAGAAATTGGCCTAAAATTGTAACAGTTTCTTTTGCGACAACAACAGCAACAACAGGAGCACAACGTAAAAGAGACGAAGAAGAACAGCAACAAAACGAACGGCATTGCAGTCACGCTGGCGCTGTCGCTGTCGATGTTGCTGTTGCTACCGCAGCTGCAGTCAACGCCGGCAGCGCTGCCAGTGTTGGCTGCCAGCTGCCGTATGCTTTCAGCTGCCAGCTGCCGTATGCTTTCAGCTGCAACGGCCAACGTCGTCAGTCGTCAGTTTTAATTTCCACATCGAGTTAACAACATCACAAAGCGGCGGCAGCAGTAGCAGCAACGGCAACGGCAGCAGCCGCAGCAGCAGCTGTCAGTTGGCTGTGCTTTTTGGACTTGGATTAGGCGACCAGCAACAGCAGCAGCAACATCATCAGCAATCGTAGCAGAAATCGCAACAGCCGCGCTACTTGCAACGTATTGTTATTCTGTAACCAAAAACAGCTGTTTTACCTAACATGTGTGCCTGTCTCTATCTGTAGTTGTGCATGTGTGTGTGTTTTGTGTTCCTCCATTGCATAAACTGTATTTTTCTGTTGTTGTTTTTGTTTCCTTTCCTTTTTTGCACACGTAACGCGTGTATGCGCGCATCTGCCCGTAAAATTAATTTTCATTTTAGATTTCGCGTTTCTATTTGCATTTCGCTTGCATTATGCAACAATGAAAACGAAACAAAGCAAATGCCATGTGAAACAGTTGCAATTGCATAGCAATTGTTGTGCCGTTAGATTCAAGCTCGGATCTCTCTCTGTATGTGTGTGCGAGCGTGTGCGTGCTGTCGACTGGAGTGTGTGTGTAGGTTGAAAACAATCATCCATGGGCTCATCCACGCCATCCACGTTCCCTCTCTCCCACGCACGCAACATCAACAGTCAGCCACTGCCTACGCTTGCTCCTCATTCCTCTCGCTCTCTCTCACGCTTTCGTTTAGTTTCGCTGGTAGAGTCTTTCGTTGAGTTTAAAATTAGATTTGCCTGCATTTCGCTTGTTATTGCACTCGCGTTTGCCATTGCCTTTGCCTTTGCCTTGCTTTATGTAATGCAAATGGTTTTTTTTTAACAAATCCTTTTCACACATTAGATTGTAATTCGCTGCGGCGATATTCCAATTAAAGCGTCGCTTCAATGAGCGGCCCACTTGAAACGAATTTCATGCAATGACAATTAAACAAGACGCGCACAGATATAGGCGATCAAAAACGCTGACACATGCGGCGTATACGCGATTTCACCTCGCACATATACTGCATAACGTAACCACTTGACCTTGCACACATGCAGCTTGTATTACACATACAGCAGCAGCAGCAGCAGCAGCACATTTTATTGGCTTATATAGCTATCTATCTATATATACAATGTCTGTATTGTAGAATTTTGCAATATATTTTCTGTGTGTAAAAATAACAAACGGGCACGGGCATGTGCTGCCCATTCACACACGCTCTCAGTGTGTGTGTGTGAGTGTGAGGGGGTGTGTTTGTGTGTGGGTATTGCAAGGCTCGTGTTATGAGGTCGATTCTGTCGCTGTGTGTGTGAAAAGATGACTGCAAAATGCATTTGACACAGAAAAATAGAACAACAACCATTACAGAAAGCCTTTGGAATTTTGCCATATACATATATATGCAAGAAAAAAAAAAGAGAAACAGAGAGTGGAGCTTTAATTAATTGCTATTTAAAGTCCGTTTAAAGTTGCGCACAAGGCGAAATACTAAACAAAAAATGCAAAAATGAATCATTCACAGCCTTGTGAGGGCCAAGCCCCAGCGAAAAGGAAAACAAGTTAAAATTACTATATCATGTTTTTGCTTTGTAGTACAAACCGATTATACGCTCAATTAGCACAAAACACGGCTAATTCCTCATATCTATACATATAATATATACTATACATTGTCTATATAAAATTTGTTGCAGTTGCAAAAGCTCTTTTTGAAACCAGTTTCATGAAAATTGCCATTGTAATTAATCATGCACAATTTTGTTGTTTTCATTTAAAATCAAACAAATTACTCAAGGGCAAAATACAAAAGTTTCAACTGAAATTCCAAGTACAGCAAAATTCCCAAGTTTGTTTTTTATAATTATAATAAAAACAATTTTAATTCGAGTGGAATTTAGCTATATATTAAACACATTTGAATCAGCAATATAAAGCAAAAGGCAAAAAGCTGAATGAATTCCCCAAAATTTTGCATAGCTAAAACTAAAAGATCATTTATTTATAAATCTATCTGAGATCTATAATTAATTCTGAGAATTTCATATGCATGAATTTCCCTGCAGTGTTGTCAAATGTTAGTAAATGTATTAGAGATATGTAATTCTACTAACGGTCTCTCGAACTCGAACTTCTCATAAATGGCTTAGAGTCTGTCTAGAAACTAGGCATAGATAATATTTACCGTACTACAACTTTATTTAGCTGTATTTTCTCGTTTACAAAATATTTCGTATTTATTTATTCAGCTAATGTGCTTTGGAATTTGTACTCCAAGTAGCTGAATAAGCTAGTCGCCTTCTCTACTCCTCTCTCTCTCTCTCTCTCACACACACATACTCTCTCTTCTCCTGCCTCTTTCGCATATCAGCAGACGCGTCAACAACCCAAACATACAAAAATTTGTGCTGCGGCCATTTGTCTATCTAGCTATCGCTCTATAGGTCTGACTATCTACATATTTGTTTGTTTGTCTGACTGTCTGGAGACAAGCGTTACGTATTTGCAAAAAAACAAGATGAAGAAGAAGAAGACTGAGTACGTAGGTACGTCGGATGACATCATCAAGCGTCTGCGATGTGTCGTCTGATATCATTAACCAGTTGAGGCTATGCCTGTAAAAGATACTTTTGCTAGAGATACTTTTGGAGTAAAGATACATCTGTTACTTTTGCCAGAGTTTCTGTTATGAAAGATACTTTTGGAAAAGATATTTTTGCCAGAGATAAAGCTACTTTTATCAAGTATATCTAGCAATTGGCATACATTTTCAAGAATTATTTCATCATTATTTCACTAGCTGTTGTATAGATCACGTGGAAAATATATATGTGTATATCTATATATTGCTGATCATAAATAACAATTAGTTAACTCAGCTGTCTCGTGGCACAACTATATCTTCCTGTGACGTAAAAAGTCTAAAGTGTTTCAACATGAAAGTGTTATATCATTATATATATATATATATATATATATATGGATATATTTCTATTCCCATTGTTCGGTGAAAGCAAGAAATTGTTGACGTAAAAGTATTTCAACTTTATAGAAAACTTTTGCTCAATTTGGGCTTTATAGATCACATCCACAACTTGTTTATTAAATTATATGAGTGCTATAATATGTTTTGTATAAATGTGAATAGTTTCAACAAAATCTTGTTGTGTGTGTTGAGTCAGTAATGTGAAAACCCCAGATAAGCGATTCGCGATTCGTGATCAACGATCCAAGAGACAAAAGGCAAAGTCTTCAAAGCAAATCAAATATGAAAACAAGTTTCTGTATCATAAAGACCTATATATGTGGATATATGTAAATATTTATACTCCATATGCTGCTTAGTTTATTCGATTTACGGCCAACTCTTGGCCGTAGTCAACAAAGTATGCTGATAAGCAGTCTGGTTTAGCTAGAGCAACCTCAATTCCATTTGTGCTCGGCATGAATCACGTGTTTCCAGATAAGCAAAACAAAATGCTTTCAAATACATAGCAGAGCGAATATATACGTACGGCTGCCCACATCAACTATATAGTATATACATATATATATATATATATATCGCTAAAATGTTGTGTATATTTCATGCTCTGCTGGCCGGGGAGCGACCTTCAGAGCAGCCGACAAGGTCGCCTTGCCCAGTTTTCAGGCCATTTTGGCCAATACAGCTTTCACAGCGCACAATTATCATCTGAAGCCCGAGAATTGGGTCAGTGTTACGACCCAGTTTTGGTCTATTCCGCCCTCCTCCTCCTCCTAAGATGAACCTCTTTGGGAGCTTGCAAGGATTTGGTCATTCTTGTGTGCCTTGGTTATTAATTGCGAACTACATAATCTGGCTAAACGGATGCACACAGCATGCAGGCAGATATATATATATAATTATATATATTCTGTATGTCTATGTGTGTGTGTGTGTGTGTGCTGGCATATATATATCGGGTATCTACTGCTGCAGTTTGTGCCGCAAGGCTGCGCACGCTGCCAGCTTAGCCAAGAAGCCAAAAATAAAAATTCTCTTTGGCAAGGCGCCAAAATGCACTCAGCATTGCACATTGGCAAATGGCATAAGACACAAAGGGCAGACTCGAGCGAGGTCTGGGGGCAGAGTGTTACAAACTACCCCTATATATAACTAAATATATGTATATATTTGCATTCACAGTGCAAACTGTGCTAATGAACAGCTGTTGTTGATTTAGCCAAGTCTCTTGCATTATGTTAGCAAATATCAATATTATTCATTTTAGTCAGTTTTCACTGTATTGTGCTGTATGCTTATAGGGCATATAGATAGTTTTTGAAAGCGAAATCTTGGTCACTAAAAATACGTTCAAAATGCAAATTGGCAATGAGAATGCGAATGAAACGCTAGCAAGAGCTGCATTATTCTATAGCATAACACACAGATACACAGATACACAGCTATATACACATATACACATATATGCTTAAGGCAGCAGCAGCAGCAGTTGCAAATTCTCTTGCACCTCTGCGATTGCAGCGCCTCTAGCATTGGGCAAAATCAATGCGCACTTTTGTGTCATTTCGCTTTTCACTTATTACATCACACAGAGAACGAGTGTATGGCAGAGGGAGGGTAAGAGTGAGAGAGAGAGAGAGAGAATGTCAGCGAGAGAGATAGAGAGAGAGAGGGTGAGGGTGAGGGTGAGAGAAAGCACTATAAATCGAGGCCCAGCAATTTGGGTCAGCTGCAATGCTGTTACCCAACCAACCTGCCAAGAATCGTATCTATAGCATATTGCATATACTATATATAGTATATATGTATATACACACATATTTCTACATCTATATATAGCCAAGTTTTGTGCCTTGTGCCAACTTGGCTGCAACTTTAACTAGTTCAAATTTGGTGCCCTTACTTTGGCCAGTCTTCAAAGCCAGTTGCTAGCTAGCTAAGCTAGCTTACTTCTTGTCTGTTTGCACTACAAACGAATTGGATATTATAACTGTGTCATGTGTGTGTGTGTGTGTGTGTGTGTGTGTCTGTGTGTTCTTGTTTGTTTCATAATAAATGCAAAGCTAGAATTTTAGATTACTCAACTGAAACAAAGCACTCTTTGTTGGTCAAAAAACCAGCTAATGTGGAGCAGTTTTTCATTGGTCTATGGCTCATGGCATACAAAAAGAGAGCTATAGCTAAAAGCTATAGGCCTTGATTTGTCAATGTTTAGTTATATATTGTTTCAAGTGCTTCAATGCCTAACTGTATGCCAGTGAAAGTTCAATAGATTTATTTTTAGAGTCAATCGATTTTATTTATCTAATTTCTCTTTAGTTAGCTTGTTCTTAAACGTTTTACCAGAGACAGTATCTAATTAATAAAACATTCGCATGTAGTTTTTCTCCGTCTTCAATGTTTTACTTAAGATTTTCCTATATTTTCTATTTCTGTTTAATTTGCCTAAACGTTCTACAGGCTGCTGTTTGAAAGCAGTCAAAAGTCAAATGTAATTGAACTCCTTAATTCTTGAAAAATGTTTTTTTAAGTGTAATTTTATGCACATATTGTTGGGAAATATCGAAATATATATACATATATAGATTGCTGCTTGGATTTCAATTAGAAATGTTTGTTAATCTTCACGCTTTCACGCTCTACTCAGCTTTTCGCGTTCTCTTTTCATATTGGGTCTGCATATCAATGGGTTTCTTTATATATATATATATATATTTCTTTCTTGCCCCTATATCACAATCTCTCGTATTTTTTGAACATTTCTGTTATGTATCGTTACGTTACGTTACGTTACGATTCGCTTCGTTCTCGCCTGGCCGCACAAAACCAAAAATCTTCGAGCCTATCACGCATTTGCCGCATGACTCAGTTCGTTGTTTGTTGCTTTCGAATTCGCTGGGTATTTAAAATTAGCCAACAAATGCCCCAAGCTAGCGCCGACACATAGATAATTCTCTCTACGTTTTTAACGAACAACGAAATTTGTAGAAGAAATAAAAAGTATTTAATTAAAGACGTCAGAACGTTGCAATCAAGCCCCAACGACTGCATGATACACTGTTTATAAATACCGGAAATTCATTATAATTACAGCGTATGCCTTATAGAACAGCTGTAGTAAGAGAACTTTGCTGAGGCGGTTCGTTTATATATACATATATATACCTCGAATTCCAAGGAATTACTTGTATAATTTTGTACGCTCTTTTAAAGTCGCATGCTCCCAATATATTTACATATATTTTCAATATCTGAAGTATCTCGCATTGTTTTACATTCGTATACATGCATAGACATGCCGTTAGCATCGTCAAACCTTGCCCAATGCCAATATACTCTCATCTCACATACTGAGCGGGCATTACGAATGCTTAAAAATTCGTGTATAAAGAAAATTTAACACGAATTTCTGTTGCCAGGCCAATTTCACAATCGAAGCGCCCAGCGAAAAGTTGAGCTTGCGCTGTTTACACATGACTTAGCGCCCACAGTAGTCACACGCTAAAGTGCACTGCAAATACTTAGCAGGCTTTTTAGTTGAAGCAGTAAATGCTGTCATTTAAAATCGAATAACATAAATTATTGTAGGCCTTAGCGAGCATTTACTGTACAATTGGGCGATTGCCCATTTGGCCTCAAAAGAAAAAAAAAAAAAAAAAAACCAGAACAAATACAAAATAAAAATTAATTTAAGTAGCTTTATGGAGCTGCTGCTGCTACTACTTTTTGGCCTTTACGTTTGTACTACTCATGCAACTCTTTTTTGGCCAACTTCCGTTGATGGCTAAAATGAAAAAAAAAAAAAAAAAAAAAAACTAAGCTGGTAACACTTGGAATATTTTTATGACACATTGGCAGGGCAGGCAGCAGGTTTTCTGTGTCGGCATTTATGACCCAGATAAAAGCTAAGCGGGTTGGCCAACAACTACGACAACTATGCACACAATACACATGTACACACTCAATATACATATATACATATATACACTGAGGAGAACTGTTAATGAAATGCGCTCAACATTTGCCTAATGAAATTATGAACAAGTTACTAAGTGTTTGCTTAAGCAAGGGCTGGGCAAGTGCAGGGCAGAGCGAATGGGCGTATGGGGCGTTCTTGTAGAGGCTAGAGGCGTGGCCAGCTTGTGTTAATTGCAAAGATTTTTCGATTTACTATAGAAGCAGCATAGAAGCCTATGCATGTGATGTGAACAAAATTGTATATAGCTTGCATGCACTTGCAGAAATAGTTTAGCTGATTGTGATGCAAATTTCATGTATTTTTTTTTTTTTTGATTTGATTGCACATTTCAAATTTCAATTAATTTTAGAAAAAGTATTTGAAGGCATCTATTTCGTATATAAATAGTACATATATATAATTTCAATTATATATGTATATATTTTATACATAAATATATTTCTCAGTATATAAATAGTACATATATATAATTTCAATTATATATGTATATATTTTATACATAAATATATTTCTCACTAATATATAAATGTTTTAAATTATATATAAATTGTTATACAATTTTATATATATTTTGTATGGCTATATATTTCTTATTAATATAAAAATGTGATAAAATTTGATATATATCTAAAATATATATATATTTAATTTATTTATATTTTACATAAATTTAATCAAATTATATTAGTACATATTTATATTTTATAAAATAATTGAGAAATTTAGAAAATTTGATTTTTATTTAAAGCTAAAAATTAAAAAAAATATATTAGCATGAAAAATTCTAAAGTTTTCGTATATGAAAATGTAAGTTTCATAACAATTAGCTTTATGTATGCCCCAAACACACAGTTTGAATGTCATTGACCTACAGTTTTGTAGCCACAAGCCAGCACTCGTACTACTTTTTGAGCCAATTTAGCACCTGCTCAACCCACTGTGCCTACACACTCTACCCTTGTTTGTGTTATTCAGAGCATATTTTGTAGTCGCAACAACTCGTTTGTCTAACCACAAATGCAAGAGGTATGTGCGAGTGAAGCAGGCTAACCCAATTAACACACATCATAAATTTATAATTTCCATTTTGCTGCTCTTTTTTTTTCATATTTGTTTTTTCTGCTCAAGTTTAGTTTTTTTTTTATTATTTTTATTGTAACGCTTTTTAAGCGCACACAGAGACACGCAGTTGCACACTGACACAAATAAGCCTTAATTTATTTAATTGCTCGGATTGTGCTAATGTGTTTTACTGTACTCTAGTTGCTGTTGCCCTCGCACTTGTGCATTTATTTATGAGTTATTACTGTATTTTTCATTTCTTCGCTCTTCGCTCTTCTCTCGTTTTTTTTGTTAAAAATTGGAGCGCACACGCGATTCAAATTCATTTATATAAATATATATATGAATGTGTCCATCATATAGAGTATATATACCTACCTATATATATTTCTATTATACTTTTTGTTACACTTGGAAAAACGGCTTTTTAATTGTGCGGCGCATGCGTCGTATACGCAATTAATTGTTGGCCTCTGTTTGAGCTTGTTTTCTCAGTTTGTTTGTTTGTTTGCCCTGCACCAGTTTGTGACGCTCTGCAGCGTGTTGGCGGCTTGAATTGTTGTCCTACAGTGAAGACTCTAAATGTGCACTTTTCTAGGTGGCCAAGCTTAGCTTTGACTTTTGACGAAAATTGCTTTAAGAAGATTTTCTTAAACCTTTCTCTAACTTGTTGTCCATCTAAAATCATAATAGTAATTGGATATATATCACTTAAAAAGATATATCTTCTCTTTTCTTTTCTTTGATTTCAACTATCTCTTTCTCTCTCTCTCTCACACACTATTGAAACTACGTATGCAACTCATTTAAGTTTAACAGTTTTAATTCGCTCTAATGAGCTTTCACTGTAGCTCTATTCGCCGCACCTAGTCACTGAAGCAAAGCTCCTTCCCTCCTCTGCGCCTTCATCTAATTGCAAAAAAAAAAAAGAAAAATCATAGAAAAAACAGCTGCTGCACCCACTGTGCCACGCACCAATTCATCTGTTCCACAAAAAAAAAAAATTGGCTTAGACTGTGAATTAAATTGGCTTTAAGCATAAACAATTGCTTAAAACATTTCTTTCAACAATTGACGCACGTGCTCACATTTACACACACATACATATATTACGGCCTAAAATCAAAATCGACTTTGGAATGAACAGAATTTGTGCTTAATCAGCATTTGGGGCCTCTCTTATCTTATCACTAGCTGCCCCGACGCGACGTAGCGCCACGCTTAATTCCAATTCCAAATTGTTTGTTTGATTTCGTTTTCCGTATTTTGTCTTTCAGTTTGAACTGTTATTCAAGTATTCTGAGGGAGAGAGAGAGATAGAGAGAGAAAGGGAGAGGGTTCTGTCTGTTCTCTAGAACTTGGTTCTCAGACAACTTGGAGTAACATTTTGTGCTTGAATCTAAATCAATTTGAAATCAATATTGTTTTGGCTTACTATATCATAAAATTCCTATTATCTGCTAAAGCATTCTTTAAGTAAAAAGATATTAAATATTAGATACTAGCTATACTATGACTATATCTAGTTATTTGCAACTATTCGAACTCTACTGGACAAAAGCAATCAACTTTCTGAATTGAATGTATTTTATTATAAACAAAAAGTTTCAAAATTGTTTAAAGTCTTTTAAGACTATATCTACATACAGCACAGTCGATTTCCAATCAGACTTTCCTATATAAAACCATATCTTGTTTTCATACATTGCTTCAACAAGTTAAAGTGTTTTTTTTTCGCAAATTCAGAGAAATTCTCTCTAAATATAAATATAAAAGTCTGTATGCACACACACACATATATATTTTATATATATACACACACACACACTTTCTCATATTTTGACCCATTTTGAAGCGTCAATAGGTCGAGCATTGCTCATTGGCCATAAAATTGCTAATCGCATTTGTTTAGTTCGAAATCTAAAACTGATAAAGCTTTAAGTTTTATTTGTTACTATTTTTTTTTATGTTGTCATGTTTACTGCTTCACTATCTGCCACCCACTCTACCTTGCTCCCGCCCCCTCTCTCTCTCTCTCTCTCTAACTCTCTTTCTGTCACGCTCTCTATTGCACGTCGTTTTTAGTTGTTTTTAATTGTTCTGTTGCTTTTGCGTTCTCGTTGTTCTGTTTCGCTGTATAATACTTTTGTGTTTCGATTTCAACATGACATGAATAACAATTAGAAAAAGAAGAAGAGGAAGACTATAACAATAAGAAATCGAGTCAACTGGTTGCTCTGCTGATGCCGCTGCGTCTGCCACGCCCACACTGACACGCTGCCGCCGCCCGCCCGCCACCTCGTTGATGTTGTTTGTTGCGGTGTTGTTGTTCAGTTACATAAAAAAAAAAGAAAAAAAAAAATAATAATATAAAGAAAATATAAATATAAATATATCAAAGTAAAAGATCAAAGATAATAGTATCTATAGCATCATAGCATCTCTCTGAGACAGTTTTGGGCTGCGTGTCAGGAGTGCATTTGCACTGAAACATTCTGAAGCTTGTAAATGCACTATCTGGTACGACATTCCAGAACGTACAATCTTCCCGAATGCAATAACTAAATGCTGAAACAATATATATATATATATATGCAATTTTTGTGAATAGTGTGATTTTTCAATATAACTATATAACTATGACTAGATATATATATACATCTGTGTATATATTTACAATTTATTTATTACTATTATATATATATTTTTTTTTTTTTAAATTAAAGTCTAAGAACAAACTAAATGTAAGCGTATATGCATTCAAAATAAACAAATTGTTGGTTAATAAAAAATAATTTCTACTACAAATATATATATTCTATATAAGTCGTTTTATTTCTGTTAACTAGGGCAGCGAATCTATCTGAAATATGCCCAAAGATATATTTTCATTTGCCATTAAACAGGCGAGAGATCTTTCACATAGATATACACAAGACACACACACAAACAATTATATATACTTATATAGTAGGGTGATTCATTTAAAACATAAAGATACAATATATGTAATACATTGAACCGTTTTTACTATAAAGCAGAGATACGTTTGAAAGAAAAATAGAATAAACATACATACAGTTCGATACACATCGGAAAGATACATAGATAGATATAGATTGATAGATACCTAAATAAGTATGTCTAGACAGATACATATAATAATATAATAGATACATTTGATATATAGGAAAAGATTGAAATAGATAAGTTCCAAATATTTTTGTTATATAGATAAGATGAACTACATAAGACCCAGATACATTAGGTCATAGTTTTATACATATATAGAGAAATTTATATATTAAATCTCATTGAGCAGAGATGCGTTTGGTTCATAGAAAAGGTACATATAAACAGATACACAAGGCAGTTAGATACATACAACGAGATATGGCTAACAAGATACATATGAATAGACATAGATACATACATAGATAAATTGATGCATATAAGAGTTACACATAACTCCACATGCACCACAACTATCACCCGACTTTGATTGATAGATAAGCAACTACTGAAAGATACTTTCGATGCATAATGCGAGATACATGTTTACCATATACATATAGATTAGATAAACGCCAACATAAATCATGTTGTGCCATAATAATAAAGCAAACCATCGAACGAAGGGCTAGTTCGACTCGCTTGTAATGACCTTGAAACCGGGTCGACTCATCCCAACTCCAGCTGCAAAGAAGGCGTGGGGGAGGTGACCCACATTTAGCTTAAAACTGAAAGCAATTATTATATGAATAGCTTAAAGCAAAGCTAACTGAAAAGTGACCTTCAGACGTCGCATGCTTTAAGTCATTTATTTGCCGCCCAACTTTCGCTCCAGCCCCAGCCCACTTGTCAAGGCCAACATTAAAACCCACAATTCGCCCAATATATATGTATGTATCTCAAGGTTTCATTGCATATTTTACAGCGCTGCGCTTGGAGCCACGCAAAACAAAAAGCTCTCGCCGGGCACGCAACGTAGCATAGAATGCAGCATAAGTGGATAAGCCGACGACGACGACGGCAAAGAGACGCAAGATGGCGCAAAGTTTTTTCGCCTCGCTGAAAAGCTCGCGACATCTGCTGCTGCGGCGACGGCATCTGGGCGAATTCTGATTGGCGCATGTTTTCAAAGTGTTTTATCCTCATACGCAATCATAATACTTTTAATTTGATTTGCTTCATTTAATTACACGAACGAAAAAAAATTCCCTTTAATCCGATTGGCTATGCGCTTTGGCAGTGTGGTTAGCTGGTTGTGTGGCCAATTGACAAATCACAGCCACTATCTTCACTGCCGCCGCGACAAGCTATGACAGCGAGAGAAACTAGAGGAAAATAACTAATTAATCACGGTAATACTAACAAGTTTATAAATAACAACAATCTTTAAGCAAAGAAAAATAATTGCACAATATGCAGATTACCTATCTATGATAGGCAGATAAAAGATATGAGTACGGGTGAGTACACCAAAGACGGGAAAGCAAATCAATATATAAAATACTAAAAAAAAAAAAAAAGAAATAAAAATTATTAAAATGAATATCTATATAGCTTTAGTCTTAGCCAAGAAAATTTCAATTTGAAATCAAATAATTAATGAGTGTAATTAGAATTTCCCCAGACAAATTAATATAATAATGTTGCCTAAAGTTTAGATAGATTGTAATCAGAAGTTTTAGATTGCAGAGCTTGCCTTATTGTTTAGCAAAACTATTTAAAATTTCCGAAATGTCAATATGATATAGAAATCATGACAAATTCGAATATATGTATAGATGACATACCCTGAAAATTATTTATTTTAGATAATCTGTTCTATGCTCAAAATAATCCTAGAAGTCCTTCTAAAATGTGATTTTTTAGGGCTTAAAGTAGATCCTGAAACGAAAACGGCACGGCTAATCTTTGTCTATATAAATGAATTACAAAATTCCAAGATTTCAACTCAAATATTATGGGTGAAAAATATGTTCTACATAATACTCAAAGAAATTGAATCCAAGCTAATAATGTATGCCCGTTTCTCTTTTGCTGATCCACTGTAAATTTTTATTGCACAGCTGCTGGTCGCCAGTAAAGGCTTTATAAATAAATAAATGCAAAAAACATTTCATTTTTTATGTTTTGTTTTTGTTTTTTTTTTATATATATAAATTTTAAATTAATAAAATTTACTTGCTATATTTCTATATAAGTTCATTTTTATATAAATAATAATTTTTAGATCGCACATTTTTCTCTTTATATTTTATTCTTTTTTTTTTTTTTTTAATTTATATTTTTTATTTGAATTACACAACATTTCTATTATTTATCGTTTTTTTTCCATTTTTTTTGTGTATGTTAAAAGATTTTTTGTTGTTTCTTTCTTATATATTATTGACATTGTTCTTCAATTAAATGAGAAGATCTCTGTTCTGTGTATTATATAATATTTTGTTTTCATCTGTTTTGTTTGTTCTTATATGTGTGGTTGTTTGTATTTAATTTAATGTTTTCTGTAAAATTTAAATATTTGCAAACTGATTTTAATGAATTTACTTTAACTTTGTTTCTCTTTTAACTAGCTTTCATTTATGTATGTTGTTGTTGTATCTTCCCGTTGATTGTTGTTGTTTAATGTTTATCGCTGCTTTAAATAATTTAAGAGTATTTAATAGAGGACTAATAAATTAGTTATACGCGTGATAGGTATTGGCAAAGTTGAATATAATTTATATGATTTGATATCAACAAAAATGTTAATGAATTATATTTATTTACCCCATTCATGTTCTTTGCGTAGAGATGTATGAGCGAGCATGTGTGTGTGCATGTGTGTGTTTGTGTATATATATGTATGTGTGTGTGTGCGCGCGTGTGAGAGTGGGTGCTAAATAATAGTAGTAATAAATACAACATTATACAAATAAGAGAGGTTTTCCATATCGTTAAAGTTCAGGTTCGACATAAAATAAAATGCAACAAATTCTAAAATGAATAAAAAATTCGAAATTTTTTACGCTTGCAAATGCTTTGCAATTCTTTATACAAAAATTTGTTGAAATTCACTGCGCAAGCATTTACGTGACTAAACAATAATAATACAAAATATATGTTAAAAAAAATAATAAAAAAATGAATGAAGCTATATAAGAAAAAAGAATAACCGCTGTAATTTAGTTTTGTTTCACGCACGAATTATACACAAAACTTGGCAAACTAAATATTTGTTTTTAATTCTAATTTACAAGTGAAATTAAATAGTAGATATATGCATATATATACATATACAAATTGATGTACATATATATTGGTATACAAGCGTGAAGAAAAAAAATGATAGTTGCAATTACATTGATTTTGTTTTACTACAATTTCTTTATGTAACCAGAAACTTTTCAAGTTGCTGAAGAAATGTGCTTTAGAAGCGCATTCCCGGCAAGTTCTTCATTTGTGTTTGTTTTAGCAATTAATTTGTTTTTTCCTTTTTGAAAAACTATGCTAATTGCCTGCTTCTAAGTTTAAGTTAACATAATCCAATTTGTTGTAATTCTTTTTTGTTTTGCTAATAATTGCATTTTAGTTTTGGTTTATACACACAATTCATTAGTTTAATTTTTGTTTTTGATTGTTTTTATTTAATTTCAATTAAAATTATAAGCCTAGGCAAGGTTTCTATTCTTTCCTCTCCATTTTTTTGTGTATAATTCGAGCTGTCTGTAAGTTATGTGTGTGAGAGTGTGTGTGACGTATTAGTATAAATGTGTGTGTGTAGTGTATGTGTTACATTATTCATGTATAATTATATGTTTGTTGTTTATTTTTTAGTTACTCGAAATAGTTTCTCAAACATTTTGTTATTTATGCCTACTCTACACGTTGTTCTGTTTATTGGTTGTTTCGTTATGTTCTGTGTGTGTGTGTGTCTGTGTTCTGCTGTATTGCGGCGATCTGTAAACGCTATGAACATTCAAATTGGTTTATCTGCCTGCTTGTTGTGTGTGTGTGTGTCTGGTTTGTCTCCTGCTTGATGCGCATATACAACATGTTGTTAATCGAACAATTTGCATTTTGTGTTTGTTGTTGTTGCCGTAATGTTGTTGCTGGTGCTGTTGCTGCTGTTAATTAGGACGTACCATTGACCAATCCCTCCTTTTTGATCACATCCGTGGTAACCGCCTGATCCGCATGGTTGTTGCGATTCTTGTTATTGCGCCTGGGCTTTGACTGCTGATGCGGTGGCCCCTGTGGCTGCTGCTGCTGTTGTTGTGCCTGCTGCGGTAGTTGCTGCGGCAGCAACTGTTGCTGTTGTGTGGGCTGCTGTTGCTTGTCGCTATTCCGCGGCGCATCCTTCGACTTGCCAGACGATGCGTTCGCATTGCCACTGCTATGTTTGCTGTTCTCCTGTGCATTCAGCGGCGCTTTGTTCGATTGTGCTGGCGCCTGCTGCTGTTGTATTGCTGACGTCGACGACGAGGATGACTGCGGCTGCTGTTGTTGCTGTGATTTGTTGTTGTTGTTGTTATTATTATTGCCCACCGCTCCATTTGCTGCAAATATTGTCAAAATAGTTCTTTAGCTTGGCTCGCATTCATTTGGAATCATCCTCACGATACTCACTGTTGCCAGGCGCATTGTTGTTCTTTTGCCTTCTGCGTCTCCTGGAGCTGCCCTCGTACGATGAGTTGCTGTCCGCTGTGCCGGAAGAGAGAAACATATATGTGTACAGGCGACGCAATTGAAATAACACAAAACAAATAACACTGACAATATTAAACGAGGGTTCAACCCAATCAGAAATCAAATTTATAACGTCAAAAGTAATATTACATATCGGTTACATTGAATTGTACAAATTGGATTAATTTGTTGGCTAAATGGACGTATATTCATATATATTGATATTTATATACACATATATACGACGTGTATATACTTATAATCATTCATTCGCACACAGATACACTCACACAGTCACACAGTCGCTAGCGGTTCCTTGAATATCGCGAACGTCTTGGCCCCCCGCTTAAACGATCTTCAAGCCGATTGCTCTCCCTCTCCCTCTCTCTCTCTCTCTTTCTGCCTCTTTCTCTTTCTTAATCCATTCGTTGCTTGGTCAAC
Organism: Drosophila borborema; assembly: GCA_030914335.1. NCBI lineage: Eukaryota > Metazoa > Arthropoda > Insecta > Diptera > Drosophilidae > Drosophila > Drosophila borborema. The sequence continues at coordinate 7,326,208 of JAUESP010000306.1, read as the reverse complement.
TCACCACGCTCCACGCTGCTTACTTCGCGCGTCTCTCGCATCTCGTCGGTGTGGTTGTGGTACTGATAGTCCCTGCCATTTTGCTCGTTGCGTGGCGGGCGACGGTTGACACCGCGACGGTCATTGCCGCCGCGATAGTTTTGGACGCCTCCACCACCACTACCACTCACACCGCCGCCGCTGCCACCACCACCGTTGTTGCCAGAATTCGGTGGGCCGCCGCTGTTGCGATCATTGTAGCGCTGGTCACGCTGATGATCGCCGCGGGAGTTGTAGTCGTCGTCTTCACGTCGGTTGTTGTGATAGCGCTGATTCATGTTATTGCCACCGCCGCCACGACCGCGACCGCGACCACGACCACCGCCGCCGCCTCCGCCACGTATCGAACGCACAGACTCAATGTCGCTGCTGTAGCCACGCTCTGAGCGCCGCGACACAGCGAAGCTCTGTGTGGAGCCCATCGAGGACTCTTGTATGGCGCGCAGCTGTTGATCGATTTCCAGCTTCTCCTGGCGTAGTTGCTCCACTTCCTAAGCAAACGAATATATAGAAGCATTAGCACAGATTACATTGTATTCATAACTGATTAAAACTCACCTTCAAGTGTGATAAATGATACTCCAGCAGCACTTTAGCATTCGCAATGCTCTCCATGGTGCCAATGAACACAAAGGGTACGTGCGCCGGCTCGCGTGGTATATTTTGATCCTGTTCGTCGTCGCCAGCGATCTGAGTTTTTGATTAGATCAAGATTAGGCCATGCCAGTTAAGGTGTACAATACTCACAGCACTCACCTTGATTCGAAACACTCCACTTTTATCCACAATCTCCTGTATGATCCGGCCATTCTTGCCAATCACCTTGCCAACCAGCTCTCTGGGCACTTGAAAGAACTCCTCGGCATATTCGAGCATGGCTCGTGCCCGCTGCACCGACTCCTCTGTCTCGCCGCTTATCTTGAATGTGCACGATTTTTCCTCCAGCTCAATATTCGTAACGCCGACCAGCGTGCGTGCCGCTTGTATATTGGAGCCGTGTGAGCCAATTGCTAAGCCCATGAGATCTTCGCGCACACGAAATTCCTCGATAAAGTTGCTAAAAATAAGTAAATGAAAAATATATATAGATATATATATTTAACAGAGGAAACTGCTAGAAGTAGTCGTTATTTTTCACTTTCCAGCCATGAAAGAAATATAAGAATGAGTATGCCTGATAGCTGATAACAATATAGGTTAAAACTAGACGCTTCTACTTCTCTACAAATCATGTTTACATTCTATTCCAATAATAGCTGCTTTAATAGCTGATAACAACAATAGACTTGTAAGCTAGACGCTTCAACCACTTTACAAATAATTCTATAGCTAACATGACTCAATTCTTATATTTCATTTCACATATATCTATTATAGCTTACCCACGACTCATCAGCTTGGTCGTTTCGAGCTGACGTGCAGCTTCTTCAGTCCTTTTCAATAGCATAACCTGGGATTAAAAAAAGCTCACAGTTGATTATTTGCTACTTATAAATAATATATTCGGTTGTATTCACCTTTTGTGAGAGATTACGAAAATGCATATCCTTGAGCATGCTGGCGCGCTTCTGAGTGTGTTCCCATTTCGAGATAACAACCAGGGCATCGATATCGCGATTATAGTTGCAAACGCCCGCATCGATGGTGCGCTGAAACTCCTTGTGTATGCCATCCTTTTGAGCTCTGCAAAACAAGTAAGCATACATATGTAGAAAATATTTGATATTTGATACTATATATATTCAGTATACTCACTCTTCGCGCAGTTCCTCGGGCACGGGCAGCGTGAACTGATAGAACGATTTGGGCGTAATTGGCGGATTTAGATTTTTGGCGCGCAATCTGCCCAATTCACAGATTTCGGTATAGGGCGTCTCGAAGCCAATATATGCGACCGCACAGATATCAGCTTTAAGCATTTTGATGACAGCCACCCACCAGCCGCACGTTTCGCGTTCGTTTGTGCGCGTGAATACCTCAACTTCCATGCCCTCCTCGAAGCTGGGCGCCGCAACGACAGCCTCATCGGGCGGCAGGCGAACATTGACGAATGCGTATTTCAGCACCTCAGGCACGCTGTTGTAGCACAATTAAACGAGAAGACGAGAAATAACAACAATTAAAATAAAGATGGCAGACAAACGAAAAAAAAAAATTATTTACTTCATTTGGCATAATGAGCCAGGCAAAATGTTCATTTAAATGCTGTGTGCCAAAATATTTGATTGCGAACATGGCTGCAGACAAGTGTTTGCCGACGTCAACGCAGACGCTGACTGCGCAGCCGACGCTGATTGCAGCAGCTGGCTGTGTGCCAAGCGTGCTCAACACACAATCGCGGGGGTGCCCCTATCTTTTTTTTTTATAGCCAAGACATAGATCGGAAATGACATAAACACACACATACACGCACACACTCTCGGACACACACATACACTCACTTAAGAGCAGCAACAGGGTGGCAACTAAATTTAGACGCAGCTGCGCAAGCTCAGCAAAAATAAATAATAAAAAAAATGGGAAATAAATATATGTATGTATCAAAATATATGAATATACATATACATAAATCAAATTAAAAACTGACTAAAAATCTTCTAAATTGAGACTATGAAAATTGCTCCAAAAATGCAACAAGCAAAAAGCACAATAAAATTATACAAAGTAATCTAGAGCAGGTGGACGATTGAATACTCTTTTTTTTTGTAAAAAGCTCAATTACTGTATAGTGTGTATAATCTACAAATATATAAAATAAAGTTAATAATTTAAGGGAAGATCCATACGGAAATTATAATCATAACAAGAACTATATCATAATATACTCCAATCATTAATACAATAATCTAATCCATATCCGTGATAACTTAAATCTAATTGAGATTAATAATGATTTTAAGATCATTAATGTCTGATCTATAAAATGAAATTATCAGGTTGATCAAGTTGATCTACAAATTAGAAACAACTAAACTGAAAATTAAATATTTCATAAAATAAAACTAAAAATATTGATATATAATTAATAACTATTGCATTGCTTCATTAATATGTCTCGTGTTACACATTTCTTGCTAAATTGTTTATGCCCTGTCTGCAAGGATATTAACGAAATGAAAGCAAAGCAAAAGAAATGACAAGAAAAATGGTTTCTTTCCGCGATTAAAAATAGCCAACTGCGAAGCTGACGTTGACTGCGACGTCGATTGCTGCTGCCGCTACTGCTGCGATTGCTGTTTAGTGGCATTTGCCGCTGAGGCATGACAGCTCGACGCGTGCACTCACAAACACATACATACACACACATGCATTTGAAGAGCTGATACTTGGGCGGCACGCGGATCGCACGGTCAGTAGTCCGTCTGTCGTTTGTCTAAAGGAGCTGCAGCAGCATCATTTAACAAATTGCGCCAAATGAGAAGATGAAGCAACGGACAAATGGTGGCGTCTCCCAACGCACAGCCAGCCAGCCAGCCAGACGGACGGACTAACGGACGAGCCGCTGCCATGGGCGAGCGTTTGCCAAGAGGCAAAGTGCAGTTTGCTTCATTGTTGCAAATCGCTTGTAAAATAGGCACAAAACAACCAAAGAACACAAATCAAAATAATGATAATAAAATAAATAATAATAGAATATATAAACTGCAATATAAACAGGCTGCTGTTGCTGCCGTTTGGTGGTTTGGTTTGTTGTAAAGTTGCTCGCTAGACTTACCCGTCCACATCCACAAAGATGCCATCTTCGCCGACAGCTGTCACCTGGCCCTGTTATAGTTGTTGTTGTTATTAATATTATTATTGTAGTTGTTGTGTTGACGTTGACGTAGGCAGCGACAGCGACCGCAACAGAGACGTAGACAGCGACAGCGACAGCGGCAGCACCAGAAAAGAAAAGAGTGAAAGAAAAATGTGTGTCATTTATATAGTTGGTCTGCGCGTCTCTTGCTTTATGATACATTTCCTAAGGCTATAGATACATAATTTTGGCTTTTAATAATACATTTTTATGAGCAGATATGAATGACCAGATAAATGCCTTTGACAAAACGTGCCACACACGCGGAGCAACTACTCACTTTGATACTGATAAGAAATGCAATGCTAATGCTAATGATTGCTAGTCAAGTAATTTAAACAGATTCTGATTCAGCGAGTTTATAATATAAATAGCCTATTCAAAGAAAGACCTTCTACATAGTTTCATTTTAATAGCATTTTAAAACATCATTCCTAAAAGAGAATATTAAGCAAACATTTCTTTTGAAAACAATTTTTTTTTAAATTGTTTTATATTCCTTGACACAACTCAAGAATATAATACAATTTCTGGAAATGTATCTATTACTGTGGGTAAGGGTTGCACTTGTATCCTTGCTATGCCTTGCATAAGTTAATTTTAGCAAAAAATTAATTACAAATTTCAAGTTAATGCCTAATGATTTAAATCCTATTGATTGAATGCCGTTCATTCATGTCATTCAATAAATATCCAAGGGTTTTATAATAAACTAGAAGCGTGGTTCTTAATGAAATGAAATACTATTGCATGAACAAATAAATTCCACTTTGCTATCAAAGCCATCAAAACGTATTATGTATGCAAATCTGATAAGCTTTAGAAAGGGAAATCACAATGCAGCATAAAGTATTCGCCGCGAACGTCAGCAGAGCTGAAAGCAACTCTGCGGAGCCTGCTTGTCCATACATACTCATACACATACACAGAAACACACATTCACATTCACGCGAATATGCAGCGACGCGACACACGCACACCCCCACACACAGATAGCGACAGAATGCGCCCTATGTAAATGCGTGTTGATTTCTATGCTTGTACGTATGTGTGTGTGTGTATGTTGTGTGTGTGTGTGTGTGTGTGTAGTGTGTATATTATATGTGCGTATTTCGATGCGAGACTCCACTCAACAAAATGATGCAGGTATTTATAGAAATAAAGCTAAAATTTACGAAATTAGAAACTGAGGCCATCGCTGCCTTCGGCACATGTTGCTGCAGTTGCTACGTTGACGCCGACGACGGCGTCAACACCAGCAGCGGAGACTTCAGATTTCGAGTACTCCCGCTCTGTTAATCTCCCTCTCTGTCACTCTTACCTTGTAGTAGGCACCATTTTCGAGTCGCACTTCGACCATAAGATCGTCCATTTTGTTAACCCTGTGTTCAACGGTCTCCCAACTCTTGTGCGCAGCTCTAGTCGTAGTAGTTGTTAAAGTTGTAATTGATACTACGGTGCTCGCCCCCGCCAATCGTCGCACTCAAGACGACGTAATTTGTGTTTGCCTCTAAAAAAAAAAAGAGAGAGAAACTGCAATTAAATCAAAGAGAATATGCAATGGCAAGGTAACAAACACCTACACAACGACGGAGCTAAGCGTTGTTGCTTCAAATCTTTTTTATTCCCTGCTGTTGCTTTATCAGTCTTTTGCTTTGTTGCTCTTGTTTGTTTTTGTTGGTGTTGATCTGTTGTTGTTGTTGCTTTTATGCTTTTTATTAAGCTTGCTGCTGCACCCACACACACATACGTAAGCTCAACTGTCGCAGTTCCTGAAAAAATAAACAAGAGCAAGAGCTGATGACAATAACAATAATAAATACAATTTAAGGCGAAATTATGAGCTTATGGATTGACACGGGCAAATTAACGGCGCTGCGGATGACGACGGCGAATGGCGAACGGTAGATAGCAGAGCAGAGAGCTGTGGCAACAGCCGCGCGATGGCAATCAAAAGTTTTGAAGTTATTTTGGGCTAAGCATAGGAAATTCCTTTCTGGTCGAGAACGGTAGCTAAATACCAAAAGCAACAACAACACGACAACGACAACAAATGCAGCGAGAAACGTCAACGCGCTTTTGCCGGGGCAGCGCTGGTCCGTTGTCTTCTTCATTATTTTATAGCCAGCGCCGCTGCGCCGTCGTCTTTCTTTTGTGTCTTCACATCACTTCTCAGCTCTCACACACAGCCACACACCAGTACACACATAGACAACCACATATGTATATTTAGATATACATATATATACGTCCAACTGTCAGCAGAAGCAGTAGCAGCCGCCGAAATGCTGAGCACGCTTTTCCAATAAGAATTTTATGCACACACACACTCATGCCCTAGCACATGCCGATTTTTCATACACATATACAAATGTATCAAATATTTAGTCATCATTTCATGAAACTTCCGTAAATTTATGTGAATATAATTATTTAACTACATTCGCATTCTCAACTATTTCACACAGCGTGCGCTTTTGTAGAATTTTTCATTATTTTCAGGTCTCTTTTGCTGCACAAATTCGCCGCAGTCTCGGCCGCTGCCGCCTTTGCCGCTGTGCAAAAATTTTTTCGCTTCTTGCAAAAAAATTCTACAGACGAACTACACAACTGTATAATTACGTTGAATGTTTGAAATGTTAATGCACTTACGGCTGCCCGGCACGTTGATCCGCTAAACTGTTCAATATTAGCTTCAATCTTTTGAAAATAAAAAATATATCGCGTGCAGTGCGCTACTTTACTGCTTCCAAAAATTTTTTTCGGCTGCGCTGCGTTCTCTTCGCTTTGCTTTTGCACACTGCTTCGCAGCTCAGCATTCGGCAATGCTGCCAACTTGATGCAATCGCTTCAGGTTCGTAACAATCTTTCACAAATTTAGCTTGGTTTGCTCGATAGCTCAAATGTTTCGAGCACAATAAATTCAACAATATTATTTGGATAAATACTTTTTGTAAAAAAACTCAATGTTTGCTTCAAAACACACTGTAAAAACATATGTGACATGAAGCGCACGGTGGGGCAACGCTGCAAACTGACAAGTAACTGGGCGTTGCCAACTGTTTGATTTTGTTATTACACTTTCGATAACCAACCAGGGCTGATATAATGTTGCGTATTCACAGTAGCGGCGCGCGAAATCATAAATTTTAAAATTTTCAATTCAAAGAGGAGAAATAGAAAAAATTTGCTCAATTTGTTGCTCGTTGCGGATGATTTAATTGAGTTGTTTGATAATTGAACCGATACCATTAGTTCAAATCAGATGTGTCTCGCAACTCAATTGAATTTCATTTGATTTCAATTTGCTAAATTCATCAAATGGCAACCAAGTCACATTTTTATAGGCGTCTCTTAAACAAAAAATGTTGCCGACCTTTGCCGTTTAATGTAATTGTATTGGCTATTGGGGTCAGTTGCATGACTTTATTTTGGATCTCTGCTTTTTTTTTGTGTTTTTCATTTTCTGCTCAGCTGGGAAAAAGTCGCGTGACGCTGCTTTTTCATCAATGTGTTTGCTTTTCCGCTTTAATTTGTTTTCGCTGTTGTTGTTGCTTCTGAAATGCAGTTGCACGCAGCTAAATGCACTTTGATGTTAATTAGCTGATAAACCGTTTTTATTTTCGATAAATAAAATACCTGTTTACTGTCTATTACTATATAATAAGACTTGCTGATAAACATGCTATTTAGTCGTTTTAGCTAGATTAAAGAGTTTAATGAAAATCTTTATTATAAGAACAAACAATTAATAAAACTTGATTTTTGTAAAATGGACTTAATACGAATTCACAGGGTATCAGTGTTCGCATATCTCAAAACCCACACAAATCGCAAGTGAGCGTCGAAAGCAATTTGCAGCGGAAATGCATTTTGATTTATACTCAACCGCATACATAGGTGAATAAATTCTCAACAACTCTCTCTCCCATACAGACGCATACACACAGACGCACTCTGCTCATTAGATTGTCAACAGCGCAGTCGATAACAAACAGCAGCATTTTTTTTGACATTGACTTTTGTTATGTATTAAGTGCAGTTTAACGACGCGACGCCGACTGCAAAGCCTAACAAAAGGCAGCATACATGAATACATACACAGGCACGCACCCACATACTCTCTCTCACTCTCTCTCTTTCTCGTCTAGAAAATTCGTCTCTTCAATTAGCTTGCATGTAGCCTGCAAAAAACAAAAACTACAACAGAATCATCTGTCGCTTGACCCGGCAATTAATTGATATCAAAATTTAAATTAGCAAATCGTTTGAGCGAGAACACATCCCCCAGCCTCTTAATAATATTAATTTAAATTTATTTGCAGCGCTGACCAAACATCATTGGCCAAAATTTTTACGCGCGAATGGAAATTTTCAATTCAGCTGCCGCAACGTCACTTCCGGCGTCGCAGTCGCAGCGCTGCTCGCGCTCACGCTGTATTTGCAGCTGCTGTCATTGCGATCTCTCTCTCTCTCTCTCTCGCCGCAACAGCTGTTGGTTGCTACTACCTTTTATTACGCCTATTTATTGCTCATTTAGCTTTACTCGCTTGCTTATCAATTAATCTTCGCGTCTTCAGCTTCGCAGCAGCGCCGTGGGCAGCGACGAGACGCCGCTAACATTCGGTACATTGCAATTCGCTCGGCTGCCTTCGGTTCGCGTTGCTATTGCTGCTTCTGCTGCTGCTATTGCTCTTGCTCTTGCTCTTGCTCTTGCTCTTGCTCTTGTTGCTGTAATGGCTATTGCAGTTGTTTAATCAGCTCCATTTTGTGGTTTTTTCGCTAGTTTAAAATGTAGTGAGAGAGTGAGGGAGCGCGAGCATAGAATACCCCGAAAAACGGCCAACCTGTATGTGCCCATGCCATAATCCAATTCAATTCTTACCGTTTCTCTGCGTGCAATTGTATGTGTATGCGGCTCTGTACATGCGTATATATGTGTGTGTGTGTCTCTGTATTGTTTTGTATGTGTGTATGCGCACTTATTCGCCCGATGCTCGTACGGCATTCAGTAATCATTCTGTGCTGTGGGCTGCGGGTTCTGTTCTTCGTATCGGGTCGCCTCGGTTTTGGTTATAAAAGGCGACGATTCCATTTCAGTTTTATGGAGTTGCCATTGAGCTCGCAAGGGATTCGAGTCCTTAACAGTCGCTCTTTAAATTAAACAAAATAAAAGTGAAAGTGTTTTAAATATAATAATAAAAAAATTGAGTAAATCATTTTCAAATTTTAATTGCCAAAAGATAAAGATGCATTTCCTAGCCGTTATAGGTAAATAAAAAAAAAAAAAACAATTTTGAGAATTCTAATTTTTGCTTCATGTTTTCATGGTAGTTCTAAGTAGGTATTTTTGTCACATTGCTGCAATAAACGAGTATAATTACATGTGTTTCGCTCAGACATTCTTAAGATTTGTTCTACAAAAGTGTTCCATTATCTAAACTGCGAATTGGCACGTCTCGTGCTTTATATAGCGTGTTTATAAGCCACAGACCCGTTTGCTTTCAATAACAAAAATTTCCATCGATTTCACATTAATAAATAATCTAAATTGAAGAAAATGTTTTAAAAATTATAAAAATCTTTAAAGTTGTGAAAGTTTTATTGGATTACAGAAAATTATTTATTATTTTTATAATTTTTTGCTAAGTAGATTTATTTCTACCGCGCATACATAAGGGGATTTTCTGTCTATGTTGCTTTTTTACCTAATTAAGAAAACATAACACATAGCCAAAGTTGTTGAGAATCAGATAAAACTGTCGACTCACGCAACTTCTGAAGTACTTTGATACTATGCGTCACTTTGGCTTACAATAAACATAGGTAAACAATTATCTATTAGGCAATTTGACAGAACTTTATTATCAATTGCCTAACGGTTAAGCAGATTGAGTAAAGCGCTCAGACATGCTCGATAAGTCAGACTCTTGACTCAGCGGCGCCTATAAAACCTCGCAAATAGCCGCGCCCTCCCACTGACCACATCACATTGATAAGGTCAATGTAGTCAAACACGAGTTGAACTCAAGAGTCGTTAAGATTTTACCGCGAATTGTTAAAAGTTGGTAAGCACTCGATCAGTTTGTGATCAGCTGCGAATAGGATCTATATGTTGTCTATCATTACTGGAGAAATTATTATACTGTATTAGAGTTGCATTTGACAATTTTCAGAATAGTTGTGGAGCGTTTATCGATCACGACGTTCACGATCAGCTTTTGGAATCTCCATTACTTCCATTAGTTTAGTTTATTACACATCTGAATAAAATATTTGTAATACTTATTAAATAATTCCTCATACCTTCTTCATGATGCCTTGATTATATTTTAGTCGTGTTTCATGATTCATGATGATAAGCCATCGATTACTGTTATATCTTTGACTGCTATTAGTTCTAAAAATATGATGCTCAAGAATTCGATAATAGTAATATAATACGATATAGTATTAGCTCTTAGCAGAGTCTCTAGATCTTATGCTTTAACATTTGGCTCTCGTACAGTTTAAGATCGTACATATATTGATCAACTCACGAACAAGTTTATTTAGTTCTTCCTTAGTTCATAATGGTTTTGGAATTTAGGTTCATAAGCAGTTAATGATCAGTTCAGATCGCTTCTACATTAGCTTAGGTACGGAATCATTATCATTAGATATTGATCACTTCTTAGGTAGTTTGGAATCAGGTCTGAACAGTTCTAGATCTGTTATCAATGTTGCTTAATGTAATCTATCTTTATCAGCTCTCGATCACGAGTCGTGTTTTTAATTCATGTACCTTCCCTTTTCGCGAAGTTCTTAAATCATGTTCGATTTCATCTGAGCCACTCCTCTCATTGGGCTAGCCTAATCGAAGTGTCGCTATAAAGTAATTTTGTTTACCTCAGATTGAGTTCCACAAATCGCTGATAAAGCGTTGCAAATTATAAAACACTTTGATAAGCGCGCCCATTGGGCATGCATAAGCACATATTAAACAATTATTCGGGAATTATAAGTATAAAGTTTTATTGTCGCGCTCGCCCGAGAGACAGATTCGATTCCGATTTCGATTTCGATGTAGACTTGCGACTATAAAAGTTAATAACAAGACACGCAATGATAACGCAGTAAGTAGCGCGCTTGGAGCTTCTGGTTTTTGTATTAAAGATTAGCAGAGATTTTGTTGAAAGATATAATGAGCCAATTATATATACCTGTGTCGTACGTTATTAAATGATTATACAACGAACGGCATGGCCCCTGAGCTGTGCGTCAATTGATTATTTTTGCTTTGATAATTGCAAGTGAATCAAGCCATACTTATTTGCTCTGCTCTGTAATGAGTTTCGTTCAAGAGGTTTGCTTTGCGATAGCTACAATTCTGATAGCTATGCATTAAAATCAACTCAACTTGAAAAAATATCAATTTAAGATAAGACTACGTTTTTGCATGTCTGAAAATGAGAATGAAAATACATTTTGTAATTTGTTTTCCTTTTGAAGTGCAACAAAGCGTGTGAAAAGCATCACAATTCGCATGACCCTCAACCCCGGGACAAATATTGATATTTTAGCTATCAGCTTCCGTTTTACAATGATAACTATATAAATTCATATACATCTGTATATATATATATAGAGAGGCAGACAATCGCCAATCAGTTGCAATGTACTACTTAAGTTCAGTGCTGATTTGAGCCTATCAGTTGTTTGTTTATAACTTATAATTGCATTTTGAGTTCTTTGATATGCGTAAAGACCACGACAGAGTAGACCAGCCCATTGCCATCAAAATTGATGGAAAGTTTTCGCATTGCCATCGATCATCGGCAATCATCGTCATAAAATCTGGTACTTAATTAATAAAACTCATTCATAAAAGCCAAAATAAAGCAAAGACCACATTCATTTCGGGCAATCTCTGACGTCTTCGTGCGCAGTCGGCAACAAGGCAAAGTTCAGATATTTATGAAGTATACAGATCATTTTACGAACTAAATTCAATTACAATTAAATATAGAAAAGAGATAAAACCAATATACTTCTTATGTACGCCATGAACGAGCATCCTAAATGGCATCATCTAATCAATGTAATCAGTCTTGTCGCCATTTGCAACATTTGTTGCTAATCATTCACATTTCACATGTTATAAAACTTATTTAATGAATAATATTGATTAAATAATATTATTAATCAATATGGGAAATATTATAAATAGAGCAGTCGAAATTCCAATTAATCTAGATCCATTTCAAATTAATACTTGATTTAAATTGCAATAATTAAATATGTTTTTTTTTTTTTTTTTTTTTTTTGTAATCTATAATAACCAATGACTAATGTGAATGATAATGTTAAAATCATTCAAATGTTCAATTGGTCTAGATTGATTTCAAAGTTCAAGTAGCTGCGAACATATTAAATATCAAGTTCAACAATAAAACATATTTCAATTAACTTTTGAATGAATAATCATGATTATGACAATATATCATACTTGTTAACAGGTTAGTTTACCTTATTCATGAATGAATAATGCTGATGCATGACTAATATCAATAATAATGATAATGTTAATGATAAACGTCTACGGGCTACCACATTTCATGCAGTCTAGACCCATTTCATAGCTCAAGTACTAGGGAACAATTAACTATTGTATTTGATTTCACTTTTTTATTGAATGAATAATCATAATGATAATGAAATTGACAATGATTAATCTGTGAAATATTATAATTGTTAACAAGTTTGTAATATTTCAATGTACATGAATTAATAATACCAAAGCATGATGAATATAATAATAATGCTAATGATGATCATGATATATGTAGTATTTGTAATTAAATACAATTTAAATATTTTGTAATTTCATGAGTGAGCAATAATAATAATAATAATAATAACAATAACAATAATATTGACATAATGAGTGACAAAAGTGTGACAGTTCAAGTAAATATTTCCAAGTTTTATCTTTACTGTTTCTTTTCCAATTTTCATTCTCTTTACGAGTGTCTATTAGCTTGAACATATTCACATGACCCGCACTGTATGGTAAATATTTCTATATTGACGTTATCATGCTATCACAGAACGAGCATAAAACTGAGCGCACTCCCGAAAATCGTTTATCAGCGAACGACTTTGATTATAGTGGATAATATAAGAAATGTAAATACATTTTACAATATATGGAAAATCACTGAGAGGGACGTCTGGCAGCCAGTGAGTTGGCGAAAAAAAATATAGGCCTTCGCTGAAGCCGAAATCGCAAAGTCGATGGCATTTTATCGCAACCAATGCAAAATTCTCTCAATTGTTTTTAGTTGACATGGCCAAAAATCACGGGCAGCCGCTATAAACCCGAACAATAATAATAACAAGAGCCAAATCGAGACAAATGCTGACATCGCAAATCTTACATATCTGAGAAACTGACTAAACGTACATAGTCGCATGCATGCATGCTATACATACATATATCCCGTTGTCAAATCCGGCCGAGCGCATGTCATTGTTGTTGCTAAAGTTGACATGTGCATCGCTCTGACACTGACAGCCGCTGAGACAAGGCAATTGTGGCCACGGCTCAGCACTTTAAGTGCCAAGATCGAGCGAAAAACGTTTAGCTACGCGTGCGACGAGCTGAGCATGCTCGACTTGCAGATATCCTGCATTTAGATCTTGGCTTTGGCAATTTATAGGCTAGCATATAGTATGATTGGCATTGTGGATGGGGAATGGATTTAAGGCATATAGAATTAATGAAAAGTGAGGAGGCTGTGAGTGAATGAGAAATCTGATATATAAATCTGATATGAGCTTTGCTCCTAATTACCAAGACTTGTGGGGGAGCATAAACACATATTTTTTTGATCTGAGCATAATGTCTTTGATGTACGAAATCAAATTTGATATAGAAACAAAAATACAGACAGTCAGATAAAGAAATAGATAGAAAGACAGAGCGAGATGAAAGAAATATATAAGTTGATGCAGATCTGACATAAACATATACGGTCTGTCCATATCTTATAATAATTATATTAAACTACAACTTTAATCTAAAGTGTATGCAATAAGTAAATGGGACAAAGACTAAAAACACAAAATATAAACTTTCTTTTTCAATTTTCCTGCCATATATGTATAAACAAAATTATATACAATTTTGTTTATCACAATTTATATTTCAATATCTTCTGTCAAAGTGTTACTCTCAACGAGTATGCTCAGCTTTGATTCCAATTTGTATAGGGCATAAAATGTTTATCAAATCAGTTGCATATTTCGCATTTACCCCGCTCTGTCTCACCCTCCCCTCTCTCTCACCCTCTCCCTCTCTCTCCTTCTCTCTGTTCATCTCAACTTTCTCGCTCTTCTGTGTTTTGTGCAATTTTTCGCATTGTTTTGGCATCCGCGATGCAATTATCGTTTTGTTGGCAGTTTTGTTCAACACTCCGGGTAATTGTTACGCCACCTCCCAAGCCACCAGCCCCATGCCCCCGTCTCCGCCTCCGTCTCTGCCCCAGCCTCCTTTTAAAAAGTTTTAATTGCTTTTTGGTTGCATGCGACTGTTAATTACAATTTGCCCTATGTTGCATGCTGGCTGCTGGCTGTTATTGCGGCTGTCATTAAGTATATCAGTTTTGTATCTGGCTTCCGATAGATAGTCGCACTTAAGTGTTTAGTTTAGTTTTTGCTGCAATTAAAATATTTAAGCTGAAATAAGTTGTGCTTCAACTTGTTGATTGATGGATTGAGTTATGAAATTAATCTCTCTATATATACATATGTATGTATTATCTCATAATTATGATTGATGACAGGTGGTTAAGGTGTTAAGCGTTATCAGCAGCGGAAATGATTAGCCAATTGAAAGAAGGCGCAAAGGCTAAGCAAGCAGACATATTGCACTGCAGAATTACTAATATAACTCTTGCATACATACATAGGCAGAAACACACTTACACACACTTACACATACATACACACATTCATTGCTGTAACTGCTCTGTCCACTCTCCCACACTCACATGGTGTTGCTGTGTTATTAAATAACTTTGCTTCTAGCTGTGAAATCTTAATTACATTTTCAGGTCATAATAATGACATTCAAATGTGTGAATGTGTTTGCGCTTGAGGTTTACATATAAATTGTGCAAAATTGTGCTCAATTTTGAGAAGGAGAAAAGATGAAGTATTTAAATATTGTGTGTGTAGCCTTTAAATTCTTCAGCTTAGTCTGGAAAATTGAGCTGAAATATGACATTGAAAATTGTAAGAAACAGAATTAGTTTATATGCTCGACATATAGACAAAGAGTTTAGTTTTTGACATGGATAGATTTATCTCCTGCCAGCTGTTACATAGTATATATGAACAGATTCCGCTAATTTTGTTTTAATTTATTTATTTTTATATTTTTTTTTACAAATTATTTAGAGTATTAAAAATTGATCACAATCAAAAGAATATTTTTGAAATTTAACTAAAATATATTTAAATAAATTTTAAAGCAAATAAAAATTTAAAAAAAAAAATAAGTTGCTTTAAATGACAATAAAAGACAGATCGCAAAATAAATTAACAAAATATTTTATTAAATTAAATTAAATAGATCATAATAAACTAACCGAATATTTGATTAAATTAAATATAATTAAATAAATTATATTAAATATTTTATTGAACATAATAAAATCTAAACTCTCTTAATAAATCATTAAAAATCCAAGTTCTCTTGATATGTCATTAAAAGTAGAAACCATATAATGTCCTATAATAGAAAACAATACAATTTTGTTAGATTGCAAATACTTAACGAATGTTTTTAAGATTAAAGAAAGAAATGAGAAAGCATATTCAATTGATATAGCATTTTCAATAAATTGGCCCATAAAATAAACGTTTCGCTTGCCTATTTACTGAATTCATTTCAGTGCAGAGATATAATTAGTTTTTGCAATTGGAAACATCAGAATCACATTAGACATGTGCCTCATGAGTAAAAGCTAGCGTACATCGTATAGTATTTCTAATTGAAAAGAGATTTTCGAATCAGCTGTTGGGCACGTGCTTCGCAGAAGAAGAACAAAAAAGTATTAAATAAAATATATAGCACATTTCGCGAAAGACATAAATCCAGAAAAATTGTTTTGTTCGCTGCTGTCGTCATTTGGGTGAAAGCATATTTATACATATATGATATATTCATATATACTATATATCTCTTTCTATTTTCTTCTGGTGTCAAATGGGAGCACAAATATATTTGAAAGATTTGCCAAATCGTAAATCAGCAGCTTTACTTCGCTCGATCTTTTTTGCACTCTTTACTTTTTACGATCGGTTTTATTAGCCCCTTGATGGCTATATAAACATTTTGAGAGTTAAACGAATGGGTCAAAATGTATCGTTAACGACATATATATCTTGAGAAATGATATAAAAAAAAAATTAAATTTGCACAACCATGAATTTCTGGTTGACATATGCTGATGCTTAGCTGCCAAAATGCTTTTAAAAAAAGTCCAATTCGAGTTAAAAATATCGAAAAAAATTCAATTTTTGTTTGTATTGCAGATTTTTTGTTGGGTTTATGGTTAAATGGGGTAGACTAGTTTCTTGAAATTGAATGTCGCAGAAAAAGGCAGGAAAATTGCTTAAAGTGTCTACATGTGTGCAAAAAGAAAATGTAAATTACATAAAATTGTTTACATAGTTGTTTCCCAGTTGTTGTTGAGCAAGAGCATAACAAGCTGACTTAGCTATGTATCGTGCATGCCAAGGCAAGTCTGAGCCAAGTCAGCCTGCAAGGGCTAACTAAACAGCTTTATATAAACTCATTTTCATTTATATATTTATTTACATATGCACATTTGCGTATACAATCATATTGCAGCTATTCATTCATAAATGTTAACGTTTTTGTAATACTAACAAAATTTTCTGTTTGCTCTATCTGATATCTATCTATTGTAATCTGCAAATATAAAATCGCTATTATTTTTCTGAACAGAGTTGTTTTTAGAACTAGAAATAATATCAATTCAATGCTGATAGCGTCATTTTCCTACCAACTCTTCATTCAGACTACATTTACCTGTACTTTGTACTTTGGCTTTACACTTTAATTATATATAATTTTGGTTCCCATGAATTTACTATTGTTTGAATTCGATTTTGTGACTGCATTAAGTTAAGCAATATAAGAGCTCGGAGAAATTAAGTAAGCTGTAGATTTGAGTAAAGTAGCAGCTGCAGCCTAAATTTCATATGCCTAATACTGATAGAGAGAAAACTTGATATATGCATAAAAGGACATCTCTCTCATATTTGTCTTTTAAAAATTCTCAATATTTCACATCTCTTCTGTTGCTATTAACTATTTATCTATATCTTCGTTATTAAATCTAACTGAAGTTGACATATGTTTATTATAATACACACACGCTGAATATATCTTGCCTTATAGCTTGTTGTTTTTATCAAAAACTATTTTTATTTGCTTGTTCAGTTGAACGATTTGAAAAACTAGATTAGCTAACGTCGATTAGATTAATTAATTAGCCAAAGACCACAAATTAGAGTTAATTCAATTTTAGTATCAACCATACTCAGTAGACATATCTATGCTTTCTGCTATCTCTTAGCCAACTAGGAAATCAGTCTGTTCTCTGTTTAGGATATTCAATAGTCAGCCAATTTGAAATCTTATTTATATTAGGCAACAACAAACATTTGCAAATGCAATTAAAATATAATATAATGCTCAAATAAATAATGCATACATAGTATACTCTATGTTTATAGCCGACTTGCCGCTGACGCTACCTCTGCCGCTGCCACTGTCGCCGCTGCTGCTGCTGCTGCTGCTGCTGCTGCCGCACGGCGACATCATAAATTCGTGGCCTTATTTTTAGCGCAAGTTTGGGCGGCCAAAGTCAAGTGCAAGGTGCCATTCGTTGCCAAAGAGTCGACGTATGTACATATATCACATTGTGTGTAGTCTCTCTATATAGAGCGCCTCTTGTTCTGCTGCCCTTCTTTGCTCATTTAACTTGTCTTTTATGGCATACATTGCATATGCTGTGCCATTTTGATGGCCGGAAAACGTGTTCGACGGCAAACTTTTATGTCGGTCAAGTTGAAGTGTAACCAGAAAATAAATCATGAGCATAATAAAATGCCCAATGGGGGCATTTAACTTGTTGACTAAACTCTTACAGCCTTACACTGCGTATACTTGATATTTGACTTTTTCTTTATTGCCTTGCAGCTTGCAGCTTTTTGGCACTCAGCGCCGCCAGCGAATGGGGCTATCCGGACCTGGACAATAATCAGGATGAGCGTAAGTAGAGCCAATAAAAGATATTTATGTATTTACATATGTATATATGATTTAAATTTAAGTTCATCATTGTTGGGCTCATTGAAGCTCGTATTAGTTAATCAACGCGCATTTGCATAGTTGCTGTCGGTTTGTCGTGGCTCAGCTGACCATAGTCAAGTGTCTCCCATTCCAATGCGTAGTTTTGATAGCTCTACAAATAGCGTTTATCTAAATTGTGCCAAATTGCCGTGCTCACAAATTCGAAAACGACAAAGTAAATGAACTTAAAGCAAGACACGGAATTTGCTGAATACCGAATTGAGGGCAGCTGTACTAGACAGGGAGAGTAATGCGATAAAGATAGCCAAGAGACGGAGATAGATTGAAATATTAAAAGAGAGGATGAGCGAAAGAGAGGGAGAAAGGGCCAAAGAGAGCAAAGAGAGTTAGATAGATAGAGAGTGAGAGGGCAAGTATGAGAAAGAGATACGGAAAGAGAGCGATACAGATGAAAGGTGAGAGAGATAGATAAAAAAAGAGGTAGATAAAATGAGAGAGAGAAAGACATAGAGAAATATACAAAGAATGGGAGAAAGTTGGACAGGTATAACGAGACAGGCACATATAGTTATAATAAAAGAGCGAGGGAGAGAACAAAAGATAGCAAGAGAGAGAAAAATTTAGAGAGAGAGAGAGTGTATAGAAAGAGTGAAAATTGAAACGTGTGAGGTAACCAGACAGAGAAAGCGAGAGCGAGAGAGAAAGAGCAAAGCACATCGAAAGATATAGAAAGAGTGAAAATGTAGATCGTAGACCCTGGTAGAGTAATCAATAGTAGCTTCATTCGATTTAGAGTAGCTGTGCCCCAATACAAAATCAACCCCCCCTCTTCCGCAGATTTACTTCAATCGAAAATGATTATGTGGTATTCAAATGATTTACATTAAATTGTTAAACTATCCTGAATTAAATGAAAGCTATGAGCCTATATTATGCATATAATTTATTTATTTTATTATTCTAAAAATACATAATTATATAAATATATTTAATGCGACTGACCCAAGTTTGATAAATTAAATTGTACCCTTATATGCCGAATGATTTTGCCAACTTAAATCTCTTATGTAGCCAAATTATTCATTTCAGCTCTACATAATAATTATTTATATAACAATCAATTGCAATTGCTTAGCTAACAGCTAATCTATTTATAAGACTTTTTATTTATATGCATATTTATTTATAATATTTTTTGATATATTTATAGCTTTTCCCAAGTGGGGCGGTCTTTGTGACACTGGCAGAAAGCAGAGTCCAATCAATTTGCATGTGAAAGGTGCACTGAAAGGCGAGTTCAGTCCACTCAAGTTTGAGAACTATGACGAGCATCAGGGTACACTGCAAATGGTCAACAATGGTCACTCAAGTGAGTAGTCAATGCAGTCGAGAGATTTCCATTAAGCTATACTAAATTCCATTTGATTTGCAGTTCAACTTTCGGGCTTCGCTCACGATCTGACGCTGAGCGGCGGGGCCTTAACCAGCGATTATGTTGTGGAGCAAATCCATATGCATTGGTGGTCAGAGCACACCATAAACGACATACGCTACCCACTGGAGGTGCACATTGTGCATCGCAACAAGATCTATCCCAACATCAGCATGGCAGCTAACTTCAAGGATGGCATCACAGTGATCGGTGTGCTCTATCACGTGTCCAATATGCCCAATGATGCTATTGGCAGCATCATCAAGAGTTTGGATAAAGTGAAGAGCTATGATCAGAAGAATGTACCCACCCCGGTGGCCGATAGCTTGGCCGTGGATGATTTGGTGCCCAGTGCGGACACATATTTCACCTATGCCGGCTCCCTGACCACCCCCACCTGCGCCGAGGCCGTCACCTGGATCGTGCTGACGAACACATTCCCAGTGACACTGGAACAGGTGAATCAGTTCAAGGAGATCGAATACAAACCGGAGAAACAGCTGCACAACAACTATCGCGAGCTGCAGAGCGAGAACAATCGAGCCTTGGTGCTGGTGCAGCAGCAGCAGCAGGAGCGCGGCTCAGCGGGCAGGATATCCTCCTTAGGCTTGAGTCTAATGCTGCTGCTGGGCGTGGCAGTGCGACAACTCTAATATAATGAGACATGCAACAGCTAGATAGCTACACCAAAGAGAAATCCAAACCAGAGAGCAACGACATACCAGACACACATAAACTATACTCATTATTTGAAAGCAGATTCAAATAAATTCAGATGAAATTTCAACTAGTCAATTGATGTGACATTCAAAGCATGAGCCTTAAATTTAAACTACCTTTAACTATAAATATATATAAATAAAAAAATAAAACATTTTATAAGCACTTTTGCCTGCGTTCTACTCCGGTTTCTGTGGACAATGCGTAACTTGAAAGCGTTCCGCTCTGCTCAAAGTTCAAGCTCAAAAGTGCGAACTTTACAACATGATTTGTAGCTTGAATAATTGTCATATAAATACCTGAATCTAACATCTAATTATAGTTGGTGAGCCCATATGTATATTATCATCAGTTTTATATTCATTGCTCATTGTGATTCTCTGAATGTGGCACGAGTTGGTCAACTTTATGGATTTAGTGCTGTTGACCATAAGCACGCGATAAAAGAAATCACCTGCCTGACTTGTTGTGTGACTAAATATAATACAGATAAGCGTTTGACTTAGAGTCAAGTGACCAATCAAATCCGATGATATCAATAATGGACAGTTATTATCGGTTATACTCTATATGTGCTTTATAGGCAACCCAAAATAGTATAAGTATATGACTGCAATGCAGTCTGATTCTTTTCAAAATGTTGATTACTTGTTGTTGATTTTTATAATAATAAATGTGATCAAAATTGTAGAGCTAAATGTCCAGGTACTTCTCTGATGAAATTGGATTACCATTGGCTTCAAATATATGGATCCAAAATAAGTTTTTTACATACATTTATATTAGGGTAAACAAATACAAAATAAAAATAATTATTTTTTTGAAAATATTGTTTAGAAATCAGTTTTTCATTTATATATGTGTCATTTTAATTAAATGCGCGTTAATTAAAAAAGGAACAATAGATTATCATTGCATTAAGACATTGAGTGGTCAAGCAAATATTTGAAATATAGATGGCGCCACTCTAAACTTCCGCCTAAGAGCATGCAATACTTTTTTCCACACTTGTTCTATCAATCAACTGTTTAGATAAGCCCACGCTTTAGTATCTAAATCGATTCAAAAATGTTATTAAATTCTCAAATTTTTAAACTAACTTTGTTAATTTATATTTAAAATTATTTAAAATATTTATTATATTAATTATTTATTATTAAACTTAATGGATTAGAGTAATAACAATCAATTTAATTAACTTTATCGCCGTGAATCTCCTAACATATTTTTAAAAATAGTTTCAGAGGGTTTTCCATTGCAAAAGAAACTTCTGATTACTAATAACATAAACTAGATAGATGTAGTATATGTATTTTTAAAGTATTTTCCCAACTTTCTCAACTTTAAAGATAAAAATCATTGCATTTCGACTACCTAATCCCTTACTTCGATCTCTCATAAATTTGTCAAGCGACATTGCATATGATTTGAGAGTTTCTTCCGATAACAAATGTTATGTTCCGCCTTTTGCTAACATCCATTAATAACTCGCAAAAAGAAACTAGTCGCATTTAAATTGAGATTTCTCTGATTTTAGAGAGACATAGGAACATTGCCTGAAGGCTTAGCCACTTAATTGATATAAAATGCCTATGAATCAATCACAAGTTAATTCCATATATGTATGTATGTACATATCGTCGTGACTGACACGATGGCTATGAAATCAATTTGAATTCATTCATTAATTTGCTGCCGTATCGACTTAGCCCGGCTCGTTTTGGACTTAGCATAAATGCTTTAAGGCATAAATGTTTAGAGACAACGTTTTTGGCTGGCGTTTTGGGCATTTTGTGTGATTTGTCAATGCAGCGTAAAGAGTATAATTAATCTGGAATCGTTTTGGGGCCAATAATCAAAAGTGCATTAGTCATTCGAGCACCTACTCAGACTCTAGTTGGAAGTATGCCTATGCCACTGGCTATGGGTATGGCTATGCTGATGCGTATAATCCCCAGCCACGTCGTATTACCACAGCAAACAAAAGCCAATGTCAAAATCTGACAGTGTGAAGCGTTAGCTACACAATAAATTAATAAATTAAACAAAATGTTAAAAATAAGATGAAGAAGCAGAGTTTGTTACGAAAATTTAAATTTATGCCGCGCCTGCATTCACTTTTTATTTATGTTTTATCAACACGATGTGTTATATTTTGGACTAAATTTATTTTTTTCAGATAAACTCTCAGCTCTTGATTTAAGATTTGCGAAATGCGTTTAGCTCAAAATGAATTTAAATTCCTTTGATTTCACATTACGAACGGAAGTCGATCGGAGATTGCTTTTAAATATATATATTAAAATTAATGAAGGGGATATGAGTTGTAAAGAGCAGTTTGAAAGGTGGAGTAGGAATGTATAGTTAGTTTAGTTAGCTGATAAGGCTTATATAGATTACTTAATCGTTGTAGAGGTGATAAAAGAATACAATATGTTAATCTGAGAAAAACACATTATTTAGTTATTTTTATTTTATTTTATTTTGTATTTTTGACAATATATTTTTTAATATTATTCAAATTTCGTGAACTTTTCATATTGTCATTCAATTTAATTAAAATTTCGACATTCCTTTGCATACATAATCCAAACATCATATAAACTAGAGTCATGCAATTTATATTTCTATTTACTGCTACTATTTAGACTCTAGTTTATCTCTAGAGATGGATCTAAACTCCAATTTCAATTGTTGTAAAATCTACCTAGGTATCTCCTAGCCACTCTTACTAATTTTTGCATATTTATTAAATGTGAAGCAAACAAATTCCCCTTCCAATTCGCTACTCCGCTTTGGGTTATGCCTCTAAGGCAGATGGCGTGAGAAAGTGTGAAACCTGTTTGCTTAGCTCCGGTTGGCCACAGCTGCCAAGCTCTGATGTAGCTAACTGGGCTCAAACTGCATTAGACACTTGCATAAGTTGACCCATTTAATGCTTGGCTTAGTACTAGGGCGCAACATTAGCTAAGAGTGCAGCGTGGGACGTTTGACGAATATATTTATATGACTTTCCTTATCATAATTGGATTACATATAAATTAGTGGGCTGCACATTTATTTACCATAACTGTCTAGCTTAATTAGACAATGCCCGTTATGACAACTCATTTCCGTTTAGCCCTAAACTGAACTAAACTGTAACTAAACTGAAAACGAAACTGAAAACGAGAGCTTTCAAATTGACAAAGTGATTTGCCTTCACTTTTGTGTATCGCAACTGCTTAATGGCTGAATTTGGATTATATATACATAGATATTTATATATTTACGATATGTATGCGGGCATTTGTATCAATTTGGCGCATTTTGAGTGGACAAATTTACTATGTGTGTCGATACAAAAAACTAGACCTTGATATTATCTTTACAGCACGCCAAAATACGGAGGCTTCGCCGTCTCCCAAATCCGAAGCCAATTCCATTTGCATTTGCATTCACATTTGCATTTGCATTTTGGACTTTTTTACGCTTCCAGCTGGTAAAGTCGGCTTGGTGGATCGATTGTAATCGATTGTAACCTCGTCGCTATCCATTTAGATATTTGCATAACAAATGCTCGAGTCATTCAACTTCAATGCAAATAATTCCAGCAAATTGCGAAGTTTCATTATTTTTCCTAACATCTTTATGATTTGTTTAACACCTATTGTTTTTGTTTGACTTCTTAAAATTTATTTATTATTTTTCCTCTGCCATAATTCAATTGAATTAATAAAAAATTTGGCCAAATATTTGCCCTACACCAGATTCTTTTGTTAGCTGACTTTATGGACACGCTCTAAAAGTAAGACAATGGATTGTAAAAAAAAATATATATAATAAAACAAAAAGAAAAAAAAAAAGAAATAAATAACTGAATATGTGTGTATGTATGAATGTCTTGAATGTCTTGAATATTAATATTGCAGCTTAATTTGAACAAATTATTTTATAGCATTTAAATAAAGTGTGAAACTAATTTGAAGTTATAGAAAGAAGTTTAAAATAAGTTCATAAAAGATTCAAATATATTTTTTCATAATAAACTTTACTAAGATTTGAAATAAAATTATAAATTAATAATTGTATAATTAATTATATAATTTCATGAATTTTATAAAATTAATTTATGATTTGGGTTTATTAATTTCTTTAAAATATCAATGCATTACAAACAAGTAAGAAGGCTCTAGTCTAGACGGCTCGACTACTAGATACCCTGAACCCTGCAAAAAAGTGATACTCTTCCTCTTTACACACTTATGAGCGCGCGCTCTGCTAACTGCGCAGTTGCTGCCTTGGCTGGGGTGGTGGGTTGGGCTGAACTTTGGACGCTTATAACTCCATTTCTAGATGGACGATCTTTTTGAAATAATTGAAAATATATATGTGCCAAATTGAAAGTCTCTAATATTTGAAATGTTTTTTTTTTTTTTAAATTGGGGGCGGAAAGGCGTGGCATCCAAAATCTAATTGCAAAATCAGTGTATTCATAATATCTATCTAAATATATAAAAAACCTTAAAAATGTAAACGAATTTTCGATTGTTAATTTGGAAATGGGATGAGTTATCGGAAAAACAAAATAAACTCGTACTGCGTAACTAACATACGAGTGTTCATGTGAAATTTCGGCTCTTTAGCTTTTGTAGTTTCCGAAATCTCGACGTTCGTACGAACAGGGCGGCCAGACGGACGGACAGACGGGCTAGATCAACTTTTTTTTTATGCTGATCAAGAATATATATACTTTATGGGACACATAGATAGATTAAGATACTCCTAATCTACTCTGAAAATTTCATGAAGATCGTCCATCTAGAAATGGAGCTATAAGCGTCCAAAGTTCAGCCCAACCCACCACCCCAGCCAAGGCAGCAACTGCGCAGTTAGCAGAGCGCGCGCTCATAAGTGTGTAAAGAGGAAGAGTATCACTTTTTTGCAGGGTTCAGGGTATCGAATCGAGACGGCTCGACTAGAGCCTTCTTACTTGTTTCAATCATCAAAGTATGCAGGAAATATAATATTATTTATAAGTAAACAAAATTTCGTTGTCGTTTATAAAATTTTTGAAGTATATAATATGCACCGTCGAAGTAAGAAATGTAAAACAATTACGGACAAAATTTGGGCGAGAATATGCCTGGGCCGATATCCACGAGACATCATGATAAAATATGGAGGTGAATTAGTACGCTTTAGCACTCCATACGGAATATATGAATCAAAATCAGACAAAGGGCATTACATAATATCTCTGGGATACACAAATCTTCTTAATGCAACAGAAATTAAAATGACTAACAGTTGGATGTTTGTCCAGCCGGAAACTAATAATATAATCGAAGCAGTTAAAGTCATGATTTGTCTTCCGTTTTCGTTTAAGTACACTGACGATTTAATCAAAGAATGCAAGAGAAAAAAAGAAAAACAATTTAGCGAAGCCACATTCACGGTTCTCAACTATCCGAAATATTATGAAATGAAGACCAGCCTGGAGAAACTGGGCAACTCACAACTACTTTCTGAAACTGCACCCATAACCTGTACGTGCTCTAATTGGCTCATGATATTAATGGCCTTTTGTCTCATTTTTATATTCTCTGGCCTTTTCTAAATCTTAGTAGTTGTGGATGTATTCATTTTAGGATTAAACATTATTTTTGCTTAAATATAAATGTGAAATGATTGTATGACCATTTTCAAAAATCAACAAGAGAAAGTAATCTTACTTCTATGTTAGGTAACGGCTGTTTATTGTTTATGAAGTTTCTTGGATAAATTTTAGACCTCAAACTACTCCAATTCTAAGTTTCTTAAATCATCTAAGCATGAGACAATATCCATCATTTATTCATCATTTAGTTTTACATGAACCCAGAAATAATTTTATTTTTTTTAATGCACCGAAACTCTCCAATATTCAAGTCAAATAAAAATGAATTACATAAAACATGCAGCACCGTCGGGCTTAAATCTGTAGAGCAATCAAAAACCAAATTTGTTCGAGAATATGCTCGTCAGATATCATCTACAAATATAATATAAAGGTAATAATACATACGGAATATTTGAATTACAATCAGACAGAGGGCAACAATAACTATAATATTAAAAAACGATTTAAAATGACGAGTGCTTGGATGTTTGCTGAACCATTGTCTAATAGGATAATCGAACCAATTAACTACGATTTAGTTTAAGAATGCACGCAAAAACCAGGTGGCAGTGCCTTTGTTCACAGTTTTCAACTATCCCCAATACGACGAAATGTACTCAAAACTCATGGAGGACTATCTGAGTGCAGGTATAATTTCTAAAGCACATGCCCGTACTGGCCCATTGTATTGCGATATGTTTAATTTTTATTTTCTCTCGTTTTTACATAAATCTTAAAAGGTGTCGCTGAATTTGCAATAAGTGTACCATACGCTACAATGAACCAAGCAGAGCGTTAACACTATATATGAACGTTAACATAAAGTTAACAGCGGCTTAAACTGCAGCTTAATATATAGAATCATGTTAGCGATGAGAACACTTTAAAACCGCAGGCAAATACTCTGTATACCGACCTCGTATAGTGTAAATTAAATTGCAGAAAGTGAGCGCAGATGTGCCCTCTAATAAATCAAAAATATAAAAATCAATTTATTAAAATTAAGTAAAATAATTAAATTTAAATTGTCGCCATAGTGAGACAGACGATTTGCAGCACACAAAGCCATCGTCCTCGCAGCAGAACGGAAAATTCCAAGATACATATTCAAATGAATCTACCACACGGCAGGAGCAGGAGAAACTTGAGATCGCAGGCGATAATCAGGAAGATCTAGGCTACACTGGTACCCTGGTAAACGCCAATTCACAAAGATGAGAGCACTTGAGGCAAATGATTTCTTAACGAATAATAAAATGTATAAACAACGGATTTTTAAAGGTCTTTAATCTGTTGAATAACAAATTTTATGAATAAGATATTCAAGAAATATCAATTTTATTATTTGTTCAAGAAATATCAACATCCTACATCCCTACCTAATATGTTATTCATAAATAAATAAATTTGTTGTTCAACAAATTATTGCTTTATAATAAAATTGATATTTCTTGAACAAAATATGAGCAGAAGATTTGGGAGAAAGAAATGAATTAATTAACTTAAATAGAATAATATAATGTACTAAATATTATAATATAATAAATTATAGTTACTAAGTAATTATGATCCTCATTGCAATACTTATTTACTTAACAGTCATCCGCATGCTAAAAAAAAAAATAAAAAAAATAAAATAATAATAATTCATAATAATTTTCAATTTATAAAAAAAATTCACTTTTCACGTTTTGATTTTCTTACTGCAAAACTTTAGAAGTTACTGTTTTTTTCCAGTTGGAACGTTGAATCATCAACTTCAAAAATAATAACAAATGATTTTTATTTTTGGCGCTCAGGCTGCAGAGCTGTAAATGAATAGAAGAGATTAATAGAAATTAATAGTAATTTAATTAACATAATTTTGAGTTTCTAGACATTGAAACACATGACTTTTTCGATAAGCCACACCGCCTACGGAAACCGTCTATTTAGTATATATTGAATGCTCGAAAATTAATATATTTAATATTCTTTTATATATATTTATAATATATTTAATATACTTTTACACAAAGTTCTGCATATTTTTTTGCAAAAATTTATTGCATATTTATTCATGGCCCAAGAATGCTAAAATTTCTGAGAACATATATAAATGGATATATTTTTGGAATATGTTGCTCATCAACGGAAACGCCATATAAATAGTTTTATTTTTAGTGTTAGTGGTCAGCGGAGTTGGAAATTGTAAACTTGCTGTTTCTTGCTGTAAGACTGTTGAATATATTAGTTGTCACGTCTATAGCTATTTATAGACTTCACAAAATGATCTGCAATCCATCTGTATGTAGGAGGTAGTTATAAGTTTTGGTAGATACCATACTAACACGTTCCTATCTCAGTTACTATTTAAGCATGAAATATATAGGCATATGATTTGTGATATTTTTTAAACTATTTTATAAACACACTTATACGACTAAAATAATTGAATTTATCTAGTTTATCTCTGCAGTAGCAGTGAAATTCATTCAAATAGCGAAGCGAACGGCAAGCTGATTGTTGCATAAATTAAATATATTCCATTCGCTCAGAGAGCAGGTAAAAAAAAAAAATAAAATGAAATTCAAGCTATAAATGTGAAACCTGAAACAAATCAATTTCGTATTCAAATTTGCAATAAAAATTTCTAAAAATTTAATTAAGACAGTTTTTTTGCATAAAACAAATTTAATGTGTATTTAAAAATTATTTGTGAAAAATTAAATAATTGAATAGAATATCAAAATGAGCCCTTACTCAATTGTTAACTAGTTCATTTTGGTTCTTATCTTGAAAGTTTATAACTCTATAATATAATTTGTAACTCTATAATATGTGATTTGATTGAAAAAGCAAAGCTACGGCAGTACCATTGAGATGAAAGCCATGTTAAACTAGGGTAAGGTAAAAGGGTGATGTCAACAAACAACTTTGGTTCGTCCATTGTCAAAGCGAGCTCCACTTGATTTGTTGGCCCAAAACAATAGACTGTTTTAAGGCGTAACAATAAGGTCCAACTGCCCGTTGCCGGTTGCCAGTTGCCACTTGCCACCCAAACGCCCCACTAGCGGCCTCTCACTCTTACACACATACACACAATCTGCTATCTCTCTTTGGTTTGCATATGAAATGCTGTCGACTGTTGCAACTATTTTTTTTTTTTTATTGTTATCTGCTTCTTTTATTTGATTGTGACTGCCGCTGCTGCTGTTTCATGATTTGTTTTCGATTATAAACTTGTTGGCGCGCTGCGTGGCCGAGTATAAAAGACGTTGTCAGCGCTTGACCCATCATCACAACCACTTGACCCACAGTCAGCTAGAGAGCAGCAGCAGAGCCACAGCGAGTGCAACTAACTAAGTCCCAAGCAACAGCATGAAGATATTTGTGGTGCGTTTACAATGGATATATCTGGACACACAAATATATATACATAGGGATATATATGCATATATCTACATATATATATATCATGGATTATCAGTGCTTAAACCAACTTTTCTCTCTCATTTAGACCATTCTTGTGGCCGCCTTGGCCTTGGCCCGTGCCGACATTAGCCTCACGCAGCCGGGCTACAACTATCGCCAGCAGCAACAACAGCAACAGCAACAGCAACAGCAGCAGCAGCAGCAACCCACTGTAGTGGCGCATTTGCTGAACCAGCAGCTGCAGCAGCAGCAGCAACAGTCGCAGCAGTCGCAGTCATCGCACCCAGTGCTGCCACCTTTGTCTGTGCCGTTGCCCTATCTGCCACCCTTGAGCCAGTATCAACAGCAATCGCATAGCACGCAGCCTCAGCGCCTGAGTGCTCCCTTCCCCATGCCCGCCAACTTTCCGGTCAACTTCCAGACGGCGCCGTTGCAGCAAACGCGTCGCTCGCGTCCACGCGTTCGCATTCCAAAGAAGCCAATCGTCACCAAGAACTTCTTCATACACACAGCGCCCGAGGAGTCTGACGAGGAGATTCAGGATGAGATTCAGCAGTTGAACCAGCAGCCACGCAATCACTACAACGTGCTCTTCGTGAAGACGCCCGCCCAGACGAATCGCGCAGCTGCTTTGAATCTGGCCAAAAGCCTGAAGCAGGAGAAGACGGTGGTCTATGTGCTGGCCAAGAAGACAACTGCTGCCGATCTGCAGGATGCCATTGCCGACGCTCCACAGCACATCAATAAGCCGGAGGTGTTCTTCATCAAGTACCGCACGCCCGAGGAGGCGCTTAATGCCCAGCGCCAGATCCAGACCCAATACGATGCTTTGGGCGGCAGCTCCACCATCACTGACGAGGGCTTGGCCCCCATCACCTCTGTCGTTGGCTCTCTGGATGCGCCCGAAGAGGAGGAAGAGGAACAGCAGCAGCAGCAGCAGCATCAACAGCAGACTAACGATATCAGTGGCAGCGCCAACCTGAGTGGCAGCATTAGTGGCAACCTCAATGGCAACCTCAATGGCAACCTCATTGGCAACGGGCCAATCAGCAATCAGTATCTGCCCTCGAACCAGTACTAAAGTATCTTCATTGCTCACCCATAGCGAATCTTAGTTAGTTCGCCCACATTCCCGTTGAACACTCGCATTTTGTTGTTGTCTAAGTTTATAAGTGAATTTATAGTTGTTTAAGCCCATCCTGTAACCAATCCGTATTAAAAGATTTACAATTGTTAAACAAATTATGAGAACTATTAATTCATCAATTTTTAGCTAGGTTGGATATACATAGATGGATATAGCTCTAGATAGAATACACCGTGCTGTACTTGATCTGCTTGTATTATAAGACTTTCATTCGATAAACAGTTTCTCTATAGAGATGCCCTGATTAATGACAATGAGTTTTGGCTTTCCAAGCTGCTAGCTCCTCAGTTCCTGCTGCTGCTGCCGCCTCATGCAGACTGAGATGGGTGCGTATGAAGTCGTGATAGTAAGCAATGCTGGCACTGGCATCTGGCTTGCCTTTGGCACAGGGCATGCCCCAATTGACCAGCGCCACTAGTTTGTCATTGTGCACCAGCGGTCCACCTGAATCGCCATGGCATGCTCCGCGTCCCTTGTCATTGTAGGTGCAGACATGACCAATGTCCACATGACTGCTGTTGCCATGCGCCACGCGGCACTCCTCGAAGGGTACATACTCCACCTCCAGGCGTTGCAGCTTGGCGGGCACCTCTCCGCCCAGCGACAGCGTGCCCCAGCCGGTGAGCAGTAACCAATCTCCAGGCATCAGCGGCTCATGCTCCAGCTGCACAGGCTGTGTGGCATTGTCGAAGACAATCGATTCGTTCAGATGCAATAGAGCTATATCATTTCGATACTTGCGTGGCTCGTAGTCGCAGTGCTCGAGGATTCTGTCCACATAATAGTACCTGGACACGTTCTTCTTCAGATCCTGGGTACCTGTGAGCACTCGGAACGCTTCGGGTGTTTTGCCATGAATGCAATGTGCAGCAGTCAAAATCCAGCGTTCTTCAATGATGGCGCCTCCACACGAGTGCTGGCCACTCATTGCGCCCTGTAGTGAGATTTGATAGGGTGCCATGCCATCGGGTGCATCCTCACCGCCCACAATACGCTCCCTGGTAAATTGTGGCGGATAGAGCACTTGCTCCTCCAGCCGAACACTGGCTACGAGGAAATTTACCAAGAGTAGCAGGAAAAGCATTGCAAGTTGGCTGAACTGTGTGGAGAGCGTGCAACAGGCTGTTGCTTTTATGGCTTCTTGAAGTTCAGCTTTGGTATGCACATCACGTAGGCCCTAGATTTCCCGGGGCGTGAACGCTTAAAGCAGGTCTAGGCTGATAAGGCAACTGCTCACGCTGCGAGCACGAGGGTGAGCAGACCGACATACACAAGCATTTCCAATAATTTCCAAGCATTTCCATTAGGTAATTGTTGCCTCTGCTTTGATTATTTCCACTTGAAGTTTCTTTGGGATTACATATAATCTTGAGATAGCAATTTAAAGAGTGTCAACCTTGGCGCTTGGGTTGCTATTTTCAGCCAGACGTTGGCATAAGCGCACAGCTGAGGGTTCCGTGTGTCATTCTCATTTTGAAGTTAAAAATAGTTTAAGTATATTTCAACTATTTTGGCCTTAGGCCAATATTTTGCTAACAATTCGAAAACATATTGGAACACTCCAAATGAGGAAGTACTCTTAAAGGAATGTTAAAGTATTACAGAATATTAGAGAGATTTATTTACAGAGATTTTTAGCTATCTATTTTTTTTTTAAGAATTTCAAATTGTTAGATACGATCTTTTCCGAGTTTACAGGCAGCAATTCAGGTTTCAAAATATATATACACATGTCATCCAAACTAAAGAAAACTTAAAACTACATTCTATGTGGAATAACGATATAGCTATCGATAGGAGAAATAATCGATTGGAACCACAATCGATTGTTTTGTAGCTGTAGTCAGCAGTGTTCATCCGCCTATACTGGAACATTTCATATAAGCGCCTCAATAATCTCCCAACTCTGGACTCTTGCAACATGTGGACTGTCATTATTTTTCACTTTCTGATAAACAGTTTCAAATTGTTTACTAGCAGCTAGTGCCTAACCTGTGTGCTGGATGATAACTACTTAATGGGCTTATCAGTCAAAGATTGCCTAACGGCTGCTGACTGAGCTAATAATAGACAACGTATTGACTCATTAGACCAGGTTAGCCATGCGCCGTCAATTTCAATTTTATGACTACGATTTTCGGCATATGGAATTTCCTTAAACCCAGAAAACAAGTTAATAAAGTGATAAAGAATGGACATCTTTATAGGTTAATAATTTGTTCATAAATATTTTATATTTTTGCGATATATGCGTGATAAAATTTACAGTATTTGGACTTGTGGTCTATATAGTCTTTGGGTTATATAAGTATATAGGTTTTTGTTCGGTTTTGCTTCCATTCGCCTCTTCACCTTTGTTCGACATGCTTTTGACGTCTTCATCCACCCCTTCTGATTGGCCTTGCTGTATTCGGCGATCGTCTTGTTTATCCAGCTATGGTAATAGGCCACCGAGGCAAAGACATCCGGATAGCCAAGAGCACAGGCCTCACCCCAGTTGACCACGCCCACCAATGTTTTATTCGCATCGACGAGGGGACCACCGGAATCGCCGTGGCAAGATCCTTCACCTTCCTTGGTTAAGCTGCAGATATGACCCTCGCCCACCCAGTTGGCATTGCGCACCTTTCCCTTGCAGCTGTCATTCTCCAAATAGGCCAGATCGATCTTCTGCAACTGGGTTACGGGACGTCCCCAGGCACGGGAGCCGCCCCAGCCGCTTAGGGTGACCTTATCGCCAGTCTTCAAGCTCTGCTTGCTGGCCAATTTTATGGGCTGTGTGCGTTCGTTGAAGACAATGGGCGTGGCTGTGTGTATGAGTGCGATATCGTTGTGGTACATGGGTTTGTCGTGCTCGCTGTGCTTCGTGGCCGCATCCACCAGATACGTTGCGCCGGGCTCAGTAAAGATATTCGTGCCAGTCACAATCTTCAGGTACTGTATGGGCCATTCCAGGCAATGGGCAGCCGTTAGTATCCATTGTTCGGCGATGATGCTGCCGCCACACACATGCTCCTCGAAGGTGCTCATGATGGAGACCTGGTAGGGTGCCCAACCCTCGGGGGCGTCGGTGCCACCCACGATGCGCGACTCGGGCTGCACCACATCCAGATCCAGCTGACGGCTCAGCTTGCGAGCCAAACTCACTTGGCGTGCGACTCCACACTGTGCAAAGATCAGCAGCGCGCTGACTATGATTAGGAATTTCATTTTCCAACTTTGTGTTTTGTGTTTGCGTTACGCGACTTTTAATTTCAAATTGTGAAGATTCGGTTGTCTGGTCTTCCTTTTATAGTCGGCTACCTGTTACCCTTATCGGCTGCTTTCTTTGAATACGCGAACCGTTAAGATAAGAGAGTCAGACTCGATTCCCAGTAAGTTCCGTAAATGACATTACCATAGCCAATACGCCGATAAGCTCGCAATTCTCGGCAGGCGAAAAAGTACCGCCGATCAGTCGGTCGGTGTCGAGTGACAGAGAATCGACAACAAATTACTCATACGCCGTATAAACGTACTTTGATCGACAGGCAATCTCTGCCGGGCACACGTCTAGCACGTCATCGATAGCAGCTACCTCCGGAACTCTCTATTCCACAGCAGACAATAAAAAGCAATAATAATATTTACTTAGCCTTACATATTCCTAAATCAGTGCTCATTTGAACGTAAATCAATCGGGTGAAAACTACACTGGCAAAAAATTGATTGTAATTAGCTTCAATATTTAAAGTTTTTCTTTAGATCTATTTATATGAGACATTCTTTTACTGACAAAGCATTGACACATAATCCATTAAGTCCATGGTTCAAGTACTAGACTAGCTCACTGGATTCGTAAAAATTATTTCAAATTCGTTGCTAATCAATAAATAATGAAAATGATTAACGCAAGCCAGCAAAATATTATGAAACTTAGTAATGAAGCATATTTTACGGCAGGTTTTTTTTAGATATTTAAATATTACTCTCTCGATCTTTCTCTTCTTGTTGTTTGTCTTCCTTTCGCTCTTTATCTGCAAGAACGCTTTTACGTTTTTAATATAAGTTGCAATTGCCTTCTTCAAATCCTCATTTAAATAGTTTTTTTAATTTAATTGAGAAAAATTATTGTAATCAGTAAAGTTAAGAAACGATTTGCTTGTGCTAAATGAAATCTAATAAACCTTGAAAGCATCACCAGATAATTCAGTAAATTCTCTCTGCTTCTTTATCTGTCTATCATTTATTTAATTACTACTACTTCCTCAACTTCGACAGATTCTTACATCAGTAAACTGCCATAAGGGATTAAAATTAAGGTATATTACATTTTATATTACCATATTCTTTCATTAATCATATATATCTATTGCAAGCTCTCGATTTCGATCTCGATCATAGCCGAGTATTAATAATTTTAGCTTCAATTATACGTAGCTTATATGCAATCTAAAATTTTCTTTCAGTGCATTTGAAAATATAAAAAAATGAAAATATAAAAATATATTTTTAAGTTTTTCTTTCTTTAGTTATTATTTTGTAACAAACTAAATATAATGCGGTGCTAAGGTCCATAGTATCTTCCAGGCGACTTTCCAAGATTTGAGCTATGACTTACGGTAGTTTTATGGCGCAACCTTTGATTGTGCTCTGGATCCAGTCGTGATAGAAGCTCACACGCGCAAAGACATCAGGATAGCCGCGACCACAGGGCACGCCCCAGTTGCCAATGCCCACGAGGCGACCCTTAGTGTCGACCAGCGGGCCGCCATGGTCACCATGGCAGGAGCCGGCACCTACCTTGCCTACGGCACACAGATGACCGATATCCAGGTCGGGTGATTGGAAATAGGTCGAGTTACAACGCTCTGTCGGCACATAGGTCAGTTCCAGTTGCTTTAGATTACTGACATATTCGCCATTCTCCTCTTCAAGTCCCCAGCCGGTCATGATCAGCTTATCTCCCTCGGCCAGATCGTCTAAGGCGGCCACCGTTATGTTCTGTGTGACCTCATCGTAGGCCACCAGTGTTTGCATCTTGATCAACGCAATATCATTATGATACAGCGGCTGATCGAATTTGCAGTGCAGAATTACATCCTCTACGTAATATTCCCAGGCTGGACCATCCCACTGGTTGGTGCTCATCACGACCTTAAAGTTAGTTTTGCGCATGCCCGCCAGGCAGCTGGCTGCGGTCAGGATATACTGATCATGAATGATGACACCGCCACACATGTGATTGCTGGAAGAGGAAAGAGGGCAACAAGATCTAATTAATATGTGTGTTAAAATTAAATTATTACACAACTGTAAAGCTTTGCTTGGGATGAGGTTTAAGTAAGCTAAAGAAAGCTCTGATATTTATTCATTTCATTTCATTTATTTTTTCATTATTTATGATTTATTTATTTATGATTTACTTATTGAGGTTATGTTTGATTATGTTAGATTATTGTTCAAACATGAACATGCAATTTGAGTATAGGGAACAAGGAAAAACCAGTTTGACGTATACTGTGGGAAATCATGATAAATGAGAACTTTTTTTTAATAAATGAGATAAGTATATTTCTATTAGATA
The DNA here is from genome assembly GCA_030914335.1 of Drosophila borborema. Classification (NCBI taxonomy): domain Eukaryota; kingdom Metazoa; phylum Arthropoda; class Insecta; order Diptera; family Drosophilidae; genus Drosophila; species Drosophila borborema. The sequence goes on along the minus strand of JAUESP010000306.1, from coordinate 7,290,061 downwards.
ATAATGATGCAAGAAAAATTAGAATACTGTTACTCATTCATCTAAGTACATCATAGATCGCTGCAGTTCATTCAGTTATGTTAAGCTAATTTATGTAAACTTTGATATGTTATCATTCTATTATGCAAAGTGTTTCCTGTATTTTATCTATTTATTTATTTATAATTTTATTATTTATTATTTATATTTATAGCAATCATTTATGTTAATAATTTATAGAAAATAATGTCACAATTATCATTTATTTGATTTTAAATTTATTAAATAATATTGATATCTATTATTATTATTATTTTTTTTACGTTGATTATGAATTGTTATTTATTAAATTGATTAATAATTAAAATATATTAATTATTTGTGAAATTCACTAGATCCACTTCACTTCTAGAATGTATCCACTTGAAAAACATAATCTATTGCAGCGTTCTTTGTTATATAACTTCTTTAACATTTGTCATAATGTAGCATTCGTATATACCCGAAGATATTCTGTATGGAGACCTGATAGGGTGCTGCACCCAGGACCGCCTGTTCACCACCGATAATGCGTGAATTGATGTTGGGCGCAGGCTTTGATGGAAAAACGCGACGCTGATCTGCTCCTTGCGAGGAAGACAGCAGCAGCATTAGCAAGGAAAGTAATACTCCGATTTGGTAAGACATGCTTGTAGCTCAGTTGAAAGTGGACTGATCTAAAAGTTGGCCCAATGGCAAGCAGCTAAGCACTGCCTTGGATATTAATGACCCGCCATAAAGTTAGTCGAATATCAATCAGAATAAAACCAAATATTGTTCGATACATAAAAATCCCATAACTTTTATTGAGCCAACTAGAAATCAAGATAATGATAATGGATTTATGGTCTAGGCCGCTAGCTTGCCACAGCCTGTTGTGATGGTGCGTATCCAATCGTTGTAGAAGGCCACACGGCTATAGACATCCGGATAGCCGAGTCCGCAGGGCACGCCCCAGTTGCCAATGCCCACCAACTGCTGCTGGGCATTGATCAGTGGTCCGCCAGAGTCTCCATGACAAGCACCCTTACCCGGCTCCATCTGAACACATACGTGACCCAGATCCACGTCGTCGTCGTTCTGCAGCACCTTTCGGCAATCGGTCACGGGCAGATAGTTGCCCCGCGACTGCTGCAAATACTGCGAGTTGGTGCCTCCGACAGATTGTGTGCCCCAGCCAGCAAAGCTCAGCTGTTCGCCCTGCTGCAGCTCATCGATCTCCGAGAGCGTTGCCTTGGCCACTTCCGCATTGTACTCGATGGCCCCCGTCAAATGGAGCAGCGCAATATCGTTGTGATAAAGCGGCTTATCGAAGTTGCAGTGAACGTGTATCTGATCCACATAGTAGCCCGGAGCCGAGTTGTTGAAGGAGGCCAAGGTACCAGCTATGGCAACCAGGTTGCGTGGACGCAAGCCGGACACGCAGCTGGCAGCAGTCAAGATCCAAAGGTCATCGATAATGACACCGCTGCAGAAGGGAAATCCGAACTGATTCTGCAGTGAGACAATCCAGGGCCAAGCGCCCAGCACCGCCTGCTGCCCACCCGTAACGCGCCCTTGGATAAGTTTTGGATTGGAATGCAGCTGCATCCGCTCCTCATCCGCTGATTCACCTAGTAGAGGCCGCTGACGCAACCCCTCTGCAGCGAGACAGAGACAGAGGCATAGACACAGACTGAGCAGACACGATGAACTTGAAATCGATGCCATTATACTGAAGTTTTCAATTGAAACTAAAACTCATTCACGATCTGCACTGGAATTACACATCGGGCATGGCTTATCGCTAGATTATGACTTTTTTATGGACAATGGCGGAACGATAAGTTTTGTCCACTCATCGCGATAGGTGCAGTTCCTTCTATATAGCCCACAGTATCTCAGCCCAGTTTATAGGCCCTCCAATCAAGCGCATTTACCGTGTGGGTTTTATCCTGCTCATCGTAAAGATATGCAAACTGATATGGCTTTATTTACTTTCATAAAGATTTGACCAGTTTGTTGGTTTTTCTACAAATTCCACGATAGCCACTGTGCCAAAAACTTTCCAGGGGCAATAAATGTCTGCACTGAGAGAAAAAAATTGAATATGCTGAGAGCCAAAACATAACATGTTAAGTAAAATATACAACTTTATGGACCTCAGGTAGAAGCTGGATATGAAAATTTATATATGAAATTGATATATCTCAATCCCGACCTCCATTTTAAATGCTTCTTGACCTATACTTATTTTTGAATCTTTAAACCCTATAATATTATCAAAAATTATAGGTAGTACTACAATAACCCTAATTGGATACTACTAGATACGCGAATCCGGTTCACTCAATGATCTGTCGCGCAGCGAATCTCAGATTCCGAATAGAAGCTATTCGACTTGAGTTTTCAGACTTCAGATATACATATAATTTACATTGTTTCCCAAATTATTGCAATAAAAATATTATTACCGCAAAATTGATTAAGGGATAAAAAAAACATCAATGAAATTCTTTAAAGATTATTTTCTAAGCTAACCCAAAGTTGCAATTAGAAAACTCTCACAAATTGATTTCATCACACCAATATTTCTTTAAGTGTACCAAGCCAATATAAAAGCTTCGGCTAAATTCATTTAGTCTTTCATTGCTGGTCATTAATTGCATTTCACACGTAGTTTCCATAGTTGATCGCCATGAGTGCACTGAACGCGCTTTGGCTGTGTCTTTGTCTGCTGCTGGGCAGTTCCATTGACGTCAGTTGGGCCAAGCGTATCCATCATAAATATCCACAGACATATGGCAATCGCATTGTTGGCGGCCAAGAGGCGGCAGAGGGAGCGGCACCTTATCAGGTCTCGATACAAACGAGCTGGAAAACCAATATCTGCGGCGGAGTGATCATCGCCGACCGCTGGATCCTCACAGCCGGACATTGTGCACTGGATTTTCCCATCGATGAGCTACGCATTGTGGTGGGCACCAATGACAGAATGTCGCCCGGAGATACTCACTATGTGGACGAGGCTCTAATCCATTGCCTATACGACATTCCAGTCGTATATGCGAATGACATTGGACTACTTCACTTGAATACATCGATTGTGTTCAACGAACGTACACAAGTTGCCGAGCTGAGTACAGAGTATCCGCCAGTCGGTGCTACAGTTACGCTCACCGGCTGGGGCGCACCGGAACTCAATTTTCCAGCCGTGGAACGACTGAAGACTATCAATCTAACTGTCATCGATCAGCGTGCCTGCCGTGCTGCCTGGGATGACACGGATAGCGTCGACATAGGCCATATATGTACGTTCACCAAGGAGGGCGAAGGTGCCTGCAACGGCGACTCCGGCGGACCCATCATGTGGGAGGGCAAACTCGTGGGCGTGGTCAATTGGGGTGCCCCCTGTGCAGTGGGCAAGCCGGATATGCATGCCAATACGATCTACTACGCAGACTGGATACGTCGCGCCATGTCCGGTTGCAAGCAGGGCGTCAATTCAATCGATTCATGGCCTATATCTAGATAATATTAGATAATATATGATTGCACAACAATTGTTTTAATTGCATTTGTGGTCAGTTTAAAGTTCTTTTGGAAAAATTGTATATTTCGTTTTCTATTTATGACGTTGTTTACAATAAACAATTTTTAACGCAGACTTGTTTAGTCGATTCATAAATATTATTAATGAATATCTGCTGGGCATGTTTAGGATATTGGGGCTTGTTTATTTTTATGAAGTCTTCGGCCTCTGACTTGGTAAATACTTTATCTTTATACCATACTAAGTTACCGATGACTGTAAAGGTTAGACTCAATAAGGAAATTTTTAAGAATAACAAAAATTCCACTGCACACTTCTTGCAGTGTATATTCATTTGTTAAGTTTTTCTGAATTTTTTACCAGTTATTTATTTAAAACATAAAATTTATTTATATTTCAATAATATTTTATATATCCTAAGAAAAATGTAAATGAAAAAAATAAATAAATAAATAAATAAATAATAATAATACAAATAAACTTTCTTTATTTTATTTTTTCCGTAATGTTTTTCTTAGGAAAAATTTATAAAATTTGTTATTATTTCTTTTAAAATATTTTTGTTTTTTTATTTTTTCTGTTTATTTAATTTAGTTTTGATAGCTTCCAGTCTATCCGCGTATCTTTTGCTGTTCTATTATTAATGTAAAATCTAGTCAAAACTATTAAATTATGTTATCAGTAAATAATTAAATATATTGTTGACTATGGAAGAGCATAGAGTCAATAGCAGCAGACAAAATAGTTGTAGGTTGTAGCTGTCACAGACAAATTTGAAACAGATAATTTACGCATTTTAAATCAAGACCCGATGCAATAGATTTCAGGGTGACTGGCGTCTGAGTCTTCTCCAAGTTCTAGTGTGAGTGTTAGCAAATGTGGACTGCAGTATCTAAAGGTCTAGTCTCTAGGTATTTTTTGTTATTCTTAGCAACTTAAGGTCTCGTTCAATGTCTCTGAGTCCTGTGTATCAATGCTTCGACAATGAGCTGCCTCAGCGCTTTTGCCTGAATAAGATGCAGCTTACCAGGGCTTCAATTCCATAATAATCAATTAATAATAATAATAATAATAATAATTAATTACTAAATGTATATTAATGCTTTCGGTAGTATAACATAATTGAAGAGCCTCAAATTCTTTTGAAACCTTTGCAAGCTTTTTAAAATAAAGATATTTGAGTATATACAGGAGAGACCAAGCATTTCCTTTTTCATGGCAAAAATGTGGTTTGCTCAACAAATACCCACAAAAATCCTCAACCCACAAGGCCTCGCCCAAAAGTATGCTAAAAACAATTTTCAACTTCAATATCTGAATTTTGACGAAAGGAAAGAAAGGAATTTTGCTTAGGGTATTTGCGTGTCTTCATGCTTGGACTTATGCTATGGCCTTAGCTGCTGTCGAGTCGTCGAGGCAGTGTCCGACTGCGATATTAATTGCCTTCCACAAAATCGTAATCAGAACGCGTCTATTTCATTTTATGGGCTAGATATCGGCAGTGGGACAACATCCAGGTCGATTTATGATCTAGTCACAATTTGGCAGAGTATAAAAGCAAAATCACGACGTGGAGGCCCGTTTAATACGCGATCACAGATTGAGCTGTCAGAATGTGGAAAGAGTTTGTAAGAGTCGGAATAGTGCTATGCCTGCTCAGCTGGAGCATGCCGGCTGAGGGCAAACGAATGCCAGAACTTAGTGCCGAGAAGCTGAAGCGATTCTCTCGGCCCGACTCCGAGTCGCGTGTGGTAGGCGGCACCGATGCGGATCTGGGTCTGGCGCCCTATCAGATCTCGATGCAGAGCATGTACGGGGATCACATGTGCGGAGGCACCATCATCGATGAATACCATGTTCTCACTGCCGCCCATTGTGTTTACGGCTACAATCCGCCTTATCTGCGCGTTGCGACTGGCACCGTAAATTGGATGCAGCCCAACGCCACGTACTTTGTGGAGGAGTATTGGGTACACTGCAATTATAATTCCCCCGACTATCACAACGACATAGCGTTGATGCGCGTGAATGAATCGATCAAGTGGAATGAGTACACGAAGCCGGCACTATTGCCAGATACGCCACTGGCCAATGGCTCGCAGCTGCTGCTCACGGGTTGGGGCTCCACAGAATATGATGGACGCGATTCTCTCGATAGGCTGCAACAGGCAACAGTCACGTATGTCGAACACGAAACCTGCCAGAAGATAATGGGCGGCGATGAGAACAATGGCCCCGGACACATATGCACGCTCACGGATGAGGGTATAGGCGCCTGTCATGGCGACTCGGGTGGTCCACTTGTCCAGGACAACGTAGTCTATGGCGTAGTCAACTGGGGCCACCCCTGCGCCATTGGCTATCCGGACAACTTTGCGTCGGTGCATTACCATCGCGATTGGATACGACGCACAATAGAGGAATCCTCCTGCAAGCAGTGTCACTGCTATGCGAGCAACTATGGCGTCTGATTAAAATAAATAGAAAAACGAATCATTTCCATTGAAACAACAACAATCAAATATTTATTTCATATTTTGGTTCATGTGGCGCACTTGGAATTGCCGCTGATTACTTTGCGTATCCAGTCGTAATAATAGTAGACATTGGCCTGCACATCCGGAAAGCCCTTGGCGCAGGGTCTGCCCCAGTTGACCACGCCTACCAGGCAACCATTGCTCACGAGCGGCCCACCTGAGTCGCCGTGGCAACCGCCCTCGCCCTCCTTGGAAAACGTGCAGATGTGGCCCACGCCCATGTTGCTCGTCTGATTGAATATTTCCAGACACTTCTTGAGGTTGACAAAGTTCATGGAAACCTTTTGCAGATTCTCGTTGGGATTGCCATTGGGCACCGCAGCTCCCCAGCCGGTGAGCACAACCTCATCGCCGTCGCGCAGCGGCCCTTTGGGCAGCGGAATGGGCTGGGTCAGCTCGTTGAAGGTTATATTCTTGCTAACCTTCACTAGAGCTATATCATTGTGCATATAGGGTTTGTCGTACATGCAGTGCACGTGCACCTCCTCCGCGTAGTAGACGCCGCCGGGCTCCTCATAGCGATTTGTGCCCGTGACAATTACAATAAACTCCGGCGGAAAGTTGACGACACAGTGACCCGCCGTAATGATCCACTGTTCGTTGAGTATGGCCCCACCGCAGTTGTGATAGCCCAGCGCGGGCTGCAGGGAGACCTGATACTTGGCATAGCCAATCTCTGCCGTCTCGCCACCCACAATGCGCCCTTCCATAGCTGCTCCGTCAGCTGCATCGATATCCAACAAACGCTTGGCCTTCGACAGCTGTTTATGCTGCTGCAGCAGTAGAAATATCAGGCAAATGTGAAGCAATTTCATCTTTTTCGTAGAACAAACCAAAACAGACTAAAATGCAAAAATGTAAGAGTTTTATCGAAGGTTTATTCGCCAGCCTTTTTATCAGGCTAACTTTATGAATACCTTTGCTGTTTATGATTGCAATCGAGCTATAGCCTGTTCAAGCGATAGCTATAACATTGCATATTTATACTGTACTTGGGTTTTTCGAGCTGACCAAGTCCAGTTCTTATAGGTATCATTTCCGTTCTTTATCAACTAGTGAAAAACTAGATATATTGCCAGCATATTGATTGTGCCGGATGATAAAACATTTTATCTTACTATGTGAAATATATATCTTGATTGATATACTAGCTTGTTATGTATTTCAGTCTTAGCTCTTCTATCACTCAGCTGGAACGGAATATTCGAATTGGATTTTCTGAAAAATTGTATTATTTTTTTCTTTATTTCCATTTAATATCATTTTTACAATATATAAAAATAAAATGTTTATTCTTAAACATATATCATTAGGTATTAAATCTTAGATGATATATAAATGAGATATTGCATCATAATCAATATTCGGTATTAGCCAATTGTCAAGTTTCTAAGCTATTAAGAGGGTGCTGGACCATAATCATATTTAGTTTATTTTTCTATAGTTTAAAGTTCTAGCCGCAAGTAGAAAGTATAATACTACTCCCTGTTATTACAACTAAATATGTTTGCTATATAATTAAATAATTAAAAAAACATTGCAACCTTAATTCGAACTTGAAATATGAATATCTTTATAATCTAATTTAGTTCTTATGTATAAAATTTTTATCATTTTCGAGGTTCATTTTAGAAGTAGCGGAACTCAGATTGTTTTTTTTTTCCAATTTTTTTTTTTATTTTAAAATTTATTTATGAAAATCTCTTCTGTTCACTTTAAAGTAATTCCTATTTGATATATACTTGTGCCAAATATTCAATTACTTTCTGAGCACACCTCGGAGATATATAACCCAATATCTCTATATTTTTTTTTATCAATATTGTTGACTCTTTTATCACACTATTCCATAGATTGTTGCTTGACCATTAATTGATGTAGTCATAAATCAGTTAATTGCCGATATCTAATATAATTATGTTCAGATTGGCTACAAAGTCGATGCGCCTTATCGCCAAGTAACAAACCGATGTCGATCGTTCAGTCTGCTCTTGGCTGTCAACTATGATACAATACAAGCTCTGTGTATTGCCTCTCATATTGCTGTTCATATTGCTGCCACGCCCCGCTGAGCTAATTGTGGGCGGGCAGAATGCTGCTGCCGGCGATGCGCCCTATCAGATCTCGTTGCAGACGCTAACGGGCAGCCATCTTTGTGGTGGAGCCATAATCTCAGCCAGTTGGATACTCACAGCGGGACATTGTGTGAGTGGTTGGCCAGCGGATCGACTGCGTGTGGTCATGGGCACCATACGCTACTCTGAGCCGGGCGCCGTACACTCACCCACAGCAATCTACCTGCACTGCAACTACGATCGACCCAAATATCACAATGACATTGCGCTGCTCCAGCTGAACGAGAGCATTGCGTTCGATGCGCTCACTCAGCCCGTGCCGCTGGCAACCGAGTCCTGGCCCACGGGCAATGCAGAGCTACTCTTTACGGGCTGGGGCACGCAGTCGGCTGGCGGTGCCACGCCCACGCAGCTGCAACGCGTGCAACAGCAGCACATAACGAGGTCAGAGTGTGAGGCGCGACTAGATAGCTACGAGGATGTTCAGCTGGGAGCGTGTCATGTATGTGCTTTTCGGGAACGAAATATTGGCGCCTGTCACGGCGATACGGGCGGTCCGCTCGTGTATAAGAATCGACTTGTTGGCATACTAAATTTCATGGTACCCTGTGCACAGGGTGTGCCAGATGTATTTATGGACGTGCGCTACTACAGCGAATGGATAAGACGCACCATATCTGGCAATGGCAGATGTGCGGGAGTGCTGCAACAGATCATTAACTAAGAGCTCAGCTCGAAGACTATGTAATTGATAGTAGTTTAAGTTATTGAAAATTGTCTACAATACTCGAAAGATTATCTGAAATCAATGAGCGTTTCTTAGAACACGTTACTATAAATATGAAAATATGCCTTTAGATGAACCTGTATTAAAATGTATACTTTTATAAATATTATTAATATTTTTTACGTTTTTCAACGAAGCTAGAATGATCAATTGTTGGTGAGCAAATTGTCTCATTCTGTAAAGAAGATTATTAGTTTTTTGTTTACTCTTACTTGTTTTTACTTATTTTATTAAAGTGTGTGTGTATTAAATTATTAATGTCTTCTAATTTGTAGTTATAGTGGCTCACAGCTTACATAATCCAAATTTTGACAATCTAATCATTAGCCGTTGGAGTCGGGTGGTATCTTGTGTAATTGATTGATCTTGATATTAATCTTTTGTAGTGGGAGAATTTTCTGGCCAGTCTTCTCATAAAAACTGCACACACTATATAAATAGACTTTTAAGAGATGACTTAATCTGAGAGCTCGCTGTTAAATCATTTGGATTAATCATTTCTATAAGAAGTTGGAGTTGTTTGAGCAGAAATGTAACTCTCAGCTTGCTCGAGCACTGTGAAGATACACACTAACAGAGTTCGTTATTCTGATTTTTGATACACTTTTTTATTTTTGTATTCTTATATTTACAAGTGCGTAAAAAACCGGAAGAAAGCTTGTAATCAATTAATAATTATTGTAAGCAAACATAACAAAAAGTACCTTGAGGTGAGGCATTGAATCAAAGAATTTACTAAATACTGATATTTCCTATAAGTTCTTCAGGCACAAAAAAGAAAACAAACCCATTTTTAGGTATCTCTCAATTGATTAGATTACTTTAGAATGCTTTAAAATGAAATTCATTATACTAAAGACTTTTAGAGTTAATGCACAGACAGCTGTTAGAGCTTGGATTTTATTTAAAAATAATGCCGTCAGCTAATGATTCAGTGAATCAGTGAAATTTTTCCCGCTTATCGAATGCCAATATAAAATTTCTTTGACACTAAAAATAAAAGTTCTCATATTGATAACACAGAAAATGACATAAAAAATATGACAAATTTTGTTTGCGAAAACTTTGTTTGAGTTTTAGTCACGCCTTTTATCTTTATGCGAACTGCTCGAATTTGTTTTATATTTATTTTTCGTTTTATTGAAATTGTAGCTGATAACGACGACGATAGAAGGTATAGACTAGAAAATACTAGGCTATAAAGTCTCTTGTGTTTTAAGAATTATATAATAATGAGTACATAAGCTGAGCTTTGAGCTCAAACAGAAATGTACAGATGTATAAATCAATTTCGTATATTAATACTCTATATAGACTACTCCAACTACCTTAAACTGCATACTAAACCTTTTCAGGTATTTCAAGCCAAAAATCTAGATCCAGCTTTAACGTTGCATTATATTTGATTTCATGAAGAAAACCTTGGGAAGAAACAAGATATTAATTTTCATATAATACATAATGTTAATTATCATAAAAAGTCTTAGCATATAAAGCCCCATATAAAACTCTAATCACTTACAGGGTATTCAACGGTAAAATATGGGTGCTAAAAAGCGTAAAAAGTTCAGTCGATCAGCAATTGTTGCGGTGACAACATTATAAAGACAAATAAATTACTAAACGATTGCTAAGCGGCCTGAAGAAGTTTATCAAGAATTCCAAAGATATATAATATATATAAAATAAAAGTTATTTATATATAAAATTACAAAAAAAAAAAAAAAATAATAATATATATATAATAAATCGATATGCAAGCGGAACATAATCTTGGCGAGCACGCACAATGGAAGCAAATCCAGGAAAACACCTTCACGCGCTGGGCAAATGAGCATTTGAAGACCGTCGGCAGTTCCATCGATAATCTGGAAACGGATCTGTCTGATGGTCTGCGTCTAATTCAGCTAGTCGAGGTGCTGTCACAAAAGCAATTGCCCACGCATTGTCAGCGTCCGACATTTAGAAGCCAGAAAATGGATAATGTATCGATCGCGCTCACCTTTCTAATGAACGAGGGTATCAAGATTGTTAATATAGGTAAGCTGAAGAGAGTTCAGATAGTCAAAAGACTCCTACATAATTGTAACTTTTATAGACTCAACGGATATAGTTGATGGCAGATTGAAGCTGATTCTGGGTCTGGTTTGGACGCTCATTCTGCATTACTCCATATCTATGCCCACCTGGGAAGGCGACGAGGAGAAGCCGCCAACAGAAGTAACTCTAACGCCCAAGCAGCGGTAGGGTTTTCTTTACTTTCTTATAATATCTAATTTAATCTAAATGTTGCCTTTGCAGCCTACTTGCTTGGATACAATTCAAGATACCCTTCATGTCCATCACCAACTTCACCAAGGACTGGACCACGGGCAAGCCAATTGGCGCTTTGGTGGATGCCTGTGCGCCTGGCTTGTGCCCGGACTGGGATTTGTGGCATCCGGAGAACTCTGTACAAAATGCCACCGAGGCCATGGAGCTGGCTGATGCCTGGTTGGATGTGCATCAGCTGATCAGACCCGAGGAACTAGTTGATCCCAATGTGGATGAGCAGTCCGTAATGACATACCTGGCTCAATATCCCAACTGCAAGCTCAAGGATGGTGCACCATTGCGACCCAAATCGGATCCCAATAGGTGAGTTTTGATTAGGTTAATGTAAATATAAAATATGAATTCCAAATGCTTACCTGCAATGTTGTTATTTGTCAATCCCTAAAGGTATGCAATACATTATATAAAGCTTTTGATATCTTAAAGTCTACTCTTAGATACGTCAATTTATTTATTATAGTATTGATAAACTGGATAAAGATTTACATATCTTAATTTTACAATCATTCAATTGCAAATTATCTTTCCAGCATTGAACCTGAACCTGAACCTGAATCTGAACCTGAACCAGAACCCGAACCTGTCGTCGAACCCATTGCTCCCATAGTTGTTTGTCCAATTGTTGAAAGTGTGCCCGCTGAGGTTTATCCCGGCACCGAATCTTATCCGGCCGAAGTATATCCGGGCATTGAAAGCACACCCGCCGAGGTAAATCCGGACTATGAAATCGTTCCTGCTGAGGTGCATCCTGGTGATGAGGTATATCCTGTTGAATCTTATCCTGGCCCCCGACCCAATGGCCCCTTGGACTGTGAAACAGCCATCGTACTTATTGATGCTTTTGCCACAACAGATCGTAAGTTCCATCAATCATACATTAGGCCTTAAAGTTCTTAATATAATGTATCTTCTATATAGCAAACTATAAGACTGAAATTGGGAAGCTACACGAGGGCGTTAGCTACTTATTCACGGGCAGAGCTTTGCCTAATGCCTACAGGTACAATCACCTGGATCTAATATAGTATACTGAATATTATAGGGTTTTCTATTGATAGATTTTCCATCAACTTTGTGCTGGACAATAATGATGTGGCCTTGCACATCAATCCCCGATTCGATCAACGATGTGTTGTACGCAATAGCCTCATACGCGGCTCATGGGCCCGTGAGGAAAAGCACTCCGCTCTGCCATTCCTGTTCCAGCAAGGCGAGAGCTTTGCCATTCAGGTGCTCGTCACGCCGCACTGTTACCTAATGTCCTTCAATGGCCATCATATGGAGCCGTTTGTTCATCGAATGTCATATGACAGAGTTCGATATCTCGAAGTGGCTGCAGATGTCGATGACATACGCATACATCGCTCTGAGATTCACAGCTATCCGAAGTACTTCCTAGATTTGATGGTAAGTATTGAATATATTTATTATTTATATTGTAATCAAATTGATATCTATCTATTAACTTTTTTCTTTCATTATTTCGAATATTTACAATTTTCCTTCTCTAATCTCAACTAAAAATCTCATGTAACTAAAAATCTTTACTTGCTTCCTTGTAGCCTCAACCCTATATCGAAGTTGCATTGAATTTCCCGACGCCCCTTGTCGAAGTCGAGGGTGAGCAGCTCAGCGAGGGAGATAGTTTTCTCTTCAGTGGCGAAATTGATAAGAAGTGTGAAGAGTAAGTTTAACAACTCTCACTTGATTGCTTGATAATGACAGCTCTTCCCTAGATTTGAGATAACGCTTATGTATCCAAGTGAAGGGTATACGGATTATCCCTTTCACATCAAGTCTCGCTTTAGGAAGAATCAGCTCATATGCAATAGTAAAATCAATAATGGGTGGGGCCGCGAAGAGATCTCGACGCCAAACCCATTCCGCAAAGGTGAACGATTTACTATTCAGTTGCTCGTCACGATCGACTTTTATGTGATAGCTATAAATGGTCGACACTATACCAAGTTTGCTCATCGATTACCCTTCCAAGGAGTTGGCTTTTTCACAGTCAAAGGCGGCCTTTACGATGTCCAAATGCATCGCACCACAGTGCTGGACTACCCTCAATCTACATTAAAAAGACAAATTTGGTAAACGCTCAATACAAGACTATATTGATAAACGGTTGATTTTTTAATATTTTGAGAAAAAAATAAATATGTAAAAATACAAATTATTTTTATAATTCTTATGATTATTCTTATTATGGATAAAACGAATTTTTGAGAGTTAACTTAAAAATTAGGTAACTTCAGAGTTTGACAACATTCCTTATCGATTTGGGGTTCAAAATTAGGGTTAATAAAAAGTCGATGATTCTAAAATTAAAATTTAAAAAAATATATATTTCACTAAAATTAAACAAAAACACATTAAAGTTGAAAGTTAGGGTAATTTCTGGTCTAGCATATATCACAGTATTTACTTAGATTTTCTCAATGAATGAATCATGCTTTAAGTAATTTGTTTCATTGAGATGAAAATAAGTTTCGACGCGGCTAGATAAAATGTAAAAGTTTACACACAAAAACAAAGTAATTTCCTTATATGTTTTCCTCTTCACAGCCAAGGCAATATATATTTTCTTTAGGTTTTCGCTCAGTATCGAATATCGATTTGATTGATTCAACAAAATATTAGCTGAGAAGAGAAAATACTGCGTCAGCGAACAAATGTTTTTAGGATTTTGATTTACGAGTATGTCAGTGTCAAGTAGGCTTGTCTGCAACGTATGCGCGCTGCCAATACACGTGTCGCTGCTCTAATTAAGGACAGGTAGACCCAACACACACACACACACACACACACATGCACTTAGTCATGTTCGAAAGACTTGAAATGCTCGAGTCGGGTGCTGTCAAAAATTGCTCAAAAATATATGGAAATACTGAAAATAATTATAAGCATAAACGTATATATAATTTTCGAAATAATTTTTTGCCAGACGCTCTCAAATGCTCAGATATAACGTAGATACATATATATGTATATATACGTTTATATATATATGGATATATGGCATGGTAATGGCTGAGAATTTTCGAAAAACAGAATTTTCAGTTGCTGCATTGACTTCGAAGTGTGCGGAGCATTTGCGTGTCGTGTCTAACGTCTAACAGGGAATACGCGGCGTATACGCAATCGAACGATTCAAGTGCCAAAACAAAATCGTGTAGCTATATATATATACATGCATATATATATATATATATATATATATATATATATATATATTTATATACGATATACTATATGAAGGCGCGTGTGTTGTACATATAGCGCCCAATAATTACTCAATTAGTGCATAACGCAACAAGATCAAGCGAAAAAAAATGTCAAAGTATGTGCTGAGATTTTTGCCCTTTGAAGGCAAGAACAGAAATTCTAAAAAAATAATTTATATATAAATAAATATATATATGTTTCAATACTGTGTGCAAGCAAATGAATATATATGTCTGGTCTAGATTATTCAATTTCTCAGCATTTATTTTCGATTTTGCAAAATAGTTGCCATTTCTTTTGGGTTTCAGATTTTTTTTGACAGGCGTCTCCCGAGTGCGCGCTGGAATCCCTCCACTCAATTCAGATATCGAGCCAGATGTTTGGGGCTAACAATGTAGTTGGTTCTTAATTTAGATACAGTTGCACGCCTCAACGCACCTGAGCGAATAGTATATTCAGTAGAGGCATTTATAAATCATTTCAATAATGAACTCTCAAGAATTTCTGAAATATTGCGAACAATTTGGATCTTTCGCAATTGTGTGTTTTGGGCATGAAATGGGCTTTATTTTTGGCTGTGCCCAAGCAAAACAACGAGTGAGATTGAGTGTGTGTATGCGTATGAGCGAACAAGTGAGCGAATGAGAGGCAGATAAAGAGAGAGAGAGAGAGAGAGAGGGAGAGTGTGCAAGAGAGAGGGAGAGAGTTTGTGGCACTTTTAGACAATTGTTTGCACGTGAATAATTGAAAGACGCCAACGCGGCGTATGCGTAACATTAAATTATAAACAGCTGCTGACAAGCCATAAAATGTTAGGGGAAAAAATGAGAAAAAGGAATTATAGCTAATATAAGTTATACATGAATTATTTTATTTACGAAATGTGAAAACTTTTGACGTAATTTAAATTTTAATTGTGATAATAGAAGTAGTGCATGTATGTATGTAGATGTGAAATGGGTAATAAAAGGGCTAAGACTAACATGTTTATGCGTGTCACAGTCAGAAGAGGGTCTAATCAATCGTAATTGCTTTATATATTCTAAAAGGGGACAACAAGCTTATTCGATGTCAATATACTACATAAGCTAGAGACTTGAAATATTGATATATGTTGTATGATGTACTTTGGCGAAGTTGTTAATAGCTTCAACTATATAATAACTAGAAAGATTTTAAAGCTTCTAAATATAATCAATATAAACAATATAGACATGAGCATTATCAAAATCAAAGAGAGATATGAATTTTAGTTTTATTTAAAAAAGTGATCTGACTCTTTATCTGACTGAAAACTCATAACTCTTCATAGAAAATTTAATTTTGAAAATTTTTCTGATAAAAAAAGAAGCCATTTAAACAAAAATTGTTAGTGGTCTTGAAATTTCATTTATATAATATACGATTTTCTTTATTTTTCACTTTTAATATAACAAAAATATTCATTTATTAAAGAGAGGCATATGATATTTACTATATGAACAGCTTATGCATAATTAAAACTCAACATATCTCTAGTTCCTCGCCCTTCCTCTAGCATTTCTAGCTTTTCACTTTAGTCTAAAAGAAAATACATGCGAAATTATTGCAAATGTGTAAAAACGCGACAATTCATTTGGCAAGGAGCGCGGTATATTTCATCTTTAATTTAATATAAATAACAATAATTTGCGCAGAAATTTTGTGAAAAGTTTTTTGAACCCCGCGAAATACAGAACGCGAATAAAATCAAAGAGTTTATGTTATAAGCTGATCGGGTTAGAGAATTAGTCACTCGACATGCCGCAAACAACAAAAATATTTATTTTATTTCATTTAATATTTTTTATGAAGTGGCCAACTATTATAAAACATATTTCTTGGTGGATTTTTCAAGCACAAATTATGAGTCATGAGCAAAGGGGCGTATTTGTGTAAAGAGAGAGGTCTTAGGGCAAATGACAATACGCCTGCAATTGGCAACAAATCAAGCATGCCTAACAATAACAGCAACAACAATAATTACATCTATTTATAAAAGAACAACAAAATCAGCTGCGCGCAAAAATCAGCCAAAGTTGTATGCGGGCAACATCGCAAAAAGCTGTTGTTGCTGCTGCTGATGTCGCTGCTGCTGCTACTGCTGTTGTTGCTACTGGCTCTGTCGCTGCTTTCGCCAATTGCCAATTGCCAATTGCCGCTGAGCACAGAGTCAAGAGTGCAGTCGACGTCAACAGCGACGTCGGCGTCGTTGTCGTTGTCGTTGCTGTTGTCGTTATCGTTGTGTGCTGCAAGCAGCGAAAATACAAAGCCCAAAACATGCAGCAAAATAAATATTGAAGAAATTATGTATTGATGATGATCAGCACAGTGCGCGTTAGTTGCATAGAACAATTTGCAGCATAATTTATATATTTATGTTGTGATATTCCTTAAACATATGCATTAAGCTTTGTATATAAATTTGCGAATATTATGTTGATGTTATATATTCACTAATATATACTACATATTTTGTATAAAATGTTTTTTTGATCATCGCTAAATACAGATTCAATAATACTGACTGTGCTAAGAATAAATACATATATCACAAAATAAATCATTGGGCATGTATAGAGTTTAAAAAAATGAGTATGATATTTCTATTTATTTCAAAAAATGTTTTTTATATATTTATAAAAAAGATAAATATACATATAATTCTATATGCCAAGTTGTTTACTTATAAAATATAGATTTTCATTTAAATAAACAAACTTTAGATTTTCTAAATTTTTGCTTAAAACTGCTTATTATAATTCAGATATTTCAGCTGTTTTGTTCTTTTTTTTTATTTATTTTTTATTTTTTAAGTCATTCATGGAACTCTATTCTATCAATTTTGAAACACACATTTAGTAAAAATTTCAAGAACTGTTAGAATCTTTTCACCTGTAATTTTGACAAAATATTTAAAAAAAAAAATGCAGTTTGAAAACATTTCAAAATTATCTTAAACATATGTCCAGTGGTGTAAAATACTAAGAAAATAATAATAAAGAAATTGAGCGAAAAACAACAAAAAAGAAATACAAATATATGAAAGAGCTGCGCGCGTTTTGGCTGCATAAAAACATTGAGCAAGGAGGCGAACCGAACTCAGTCGAACTGAGAAATTGCGACGAGCAGAACATTAAAGATTACAACCTGACTAACGACAGCAACAGCAACTACAACAACAACAATAACAACAACAACGAGTCGTTTACCAAGTGCCAAAGTCAAGTTCCCCAATGTGAACAAAACGCTCGAGCAAATCAAACGGAACAGAACGCGCGCAGCTCATGAAATATAAAAATATATAAAAATATTGAAATAAATATTTTGAGAAATATTTTATAACTGAAGATTTTCAAAGTGAATAGAGTGGACAGTATTATAAAAAATATATATTTATATGTATATATATAATTAACTGAATAGTAGCAAACAAATCCTAATAAAAATGGCAGCACGCAAAGTGAGTTATTTCGTTTCAGTCTGTCCCATCTTTTCACCTGCTTTTCACCTGTGCACACAATTTCCTAGACGAATTTTCCATTTGCATGCTTTTTGGCCAGTTTTAAATTTTGGGTCGCAATGGAGGACATGTGTTTTGCATTACCTTTTCATAAAAACAAAAACAAATTTCAAATATTTGTCAATTTATTTATAGAGCACATTTTCTCTCTCAGAGTGCTTGTGTGTGTGTGTGTGTGAATATGCAGTTGTAGTTGCATATAAATTAAAATTAATTTAAATGGAAGTGAAAATTTATTTAGCATTTCGTTAGGTGCGCTGCTGATTCATGCCCCCAAGGCAAACGAGCCAAGTGGCGCCTCACGTTCGTCTTGCTCAAACTGTTTTTGGTGCGACGCGCGTTTGAATTTATTTCCATATTGGGTTCGATTTTGTAGTTTAGCCGACTTTAAGGTCAGTCAGTCAGTCACACTTGGGCTACTTAAAATGGTCAAGCTGCGGCTCCCTTGGGTGCACATCATGAAGGACTTCGTAATAGAGTCAATACAATAAATGAGCTCAATCATAATGAGCTATGATTTTACTAAATTTCTGAACTAAGTTGGCAACAATGAACGAATTATAGAAAACTATGAAGGAGTGAACAATACACAGAACTATTTTGAATTATATTTCAAGTCTCTCTCTAAATTGACAAGAATTAACAAATCTTTGACTAGCTATTGGCAATCTTAGAAGGTCTGAACAATTCATCATTAATATGATTAATCAGGTGCAATCAAGGAGCATTTGAAGAAAATATATTTAAGTAGGTCTCGAAGTCATTAACATTATCAATCAATCATTAATCAAGCATTAACCAATGCATTTGATATTTTGTTGGGATTTTTTACACTAATTTAAAAATGCATTTAAAATAATGAGAGAAAATCCAGTAGAAGCGAAATGGAAACAAACTAAATCTATGTACTATATAAAGTACTTAAGACCAGTATCATTCAAATTAATTACTGCTCAGTCAAACAGCACACAACATTCTCTAATATTATGCCTTTTTTTGGTACGAGAACTGGTCGAGTCGAATATAAATCAGATCAGCTGTTCAATCAATCAGCATTAAAAAATTATTTGTTTTCTTCTTCTATTTTGTTGTTGTCTAATTTGGCTAATATGTGCAATTCCTTACCATATAGAGAAGGTCGTTTAGGCATCATTTGTTTCGCTCATTCAAATGTCTGGCTCGACAGCGCCCCCACCGCCCCCTGGGCGTATTCACCTTAAAAAATAAAGGTGTTCGCCAAATGCGATCCGCAAAAAATGCCAAATGAGTGCGTGCAATATTTGAAGCTGAGTGCATGAATCATATTAAGCATATGGAATGTATTTCTTATAGTATAGAAACCGAAGATTTAAAAAAAAAAAAATAAAATTAATGTAGCCTAATGAAAATCACGTTTAAGAAGTCAACAAAATTCAAATCAATTTTTGTAAATATATAATTTAAATATTGTAGATATATTTATAAAAGAAGAGAGTGAAAGAGAGGCAGATACTCTGATTGACTTTGGCTAACTTTTAAGTGTTAGTATTGATCACCTTATCTATTTGTTTATATTGCATTTAAAAATTCAATTACATTTGAATAAGTACTTTGCTCTTTGAAATTCAGTTAACTTTGCACATATTCTAAACATCTTTTAAAAAAATGAATTATTGGAGTGCATACTTTACGGCGAGGCTTTGAAATCAATAGCAAAACTTCGTAATAATAATCGGTGCATTATTGAGAAAAATTAAATTAAATAAATATATATTATCATATATAGAAATGTATATACATATATCGAGATAACAAGTCATATGACTTATCTGCAAGACAACAAGCGATATGCACCAACATTTTCTACAAAGTGTAAGCGCAGCATACAGAAATGTGTAGAGCGAGAGAGAGTAGAACAAACAACGCTGTTTAATGCTTTGCCGGAAATAAAGAGAAAGAGGGAGCGCGAGTGAGCGTGAGAGAGCAGCGAAAGACCGGTAAACAAAACAACAACAATAACAAACCGGTCAGCACAATGTAGATCAGAGTCTGGAGACGCTTTTTTTTGAGGGGGTGCCTGGTTTTTACTATATAGAGCTCATTACTATAGTAGAAAAAATTATTATAAAGATATTTTCAGCTATAGCAACTTTTTATATAGGAATAAACATTTTACTCTATATTTATTTGTTTGCACACATATGTTATACACAAATACCAACATTTTGTGCAGAGTGTAAAAGCGCGCAGCGGAATTACTGTAAGCTAAGAGAGCGCAAGCAAAACGAATTTTGTCTGCACGCTGTCAGAGAGTCGAGCCAAACAGTGCAAGCGAGAGACGGCAAAGAGAGCAAAAGCGTGCGTGCGTGCGCGCCAGAGAGTGGGAGAGAGTGAGAGAGACCGATAAACAATAAAGTAGAAACGCAGAGTGTGATAGGATAGTACCGCGCTCCGATCAGTGGCAGCAGCAGCAACAATTTTAACAACAACTACAACATCATCAGCAGCAACTTGAACAACAAACCGGCCATCAAAATGTACAGCGATCAGCAGTTGGTGTTAGTTAACGGCGGTACGCTCAACAGTAACGACGCTATCGGCGACGAGCGGCAAAGAAACACAGCGATAATTCACAACAATCGAAACCAGCAGCAACGCCAACACCAGCAACAGCAACAGCAGCAGCAAAAACATCAGCAGAAGATCGGTGCGGTTGCTCCTGTTGCTGAATTAGTGCAAAACGTGAATTATACAAACGTCAACGGTCAAGCGCAGACGCAGGCGACAATATTTCTAAATCACAATAATTATAGAAAGAACCCGCCAAATTTACAGAATAACGTCGCTGCAGTCGCCGCGTGTGCTTACAACAATTATAACAACAACAACACCAACAACAACATTAACAACAACAACAGTTTTAGCAATTTAAGTTTTTACGCCCAGCAGCCAACAAGCAACTATAACAACAACAACGAGCTCTCTCAAGCCGAGCAGGTGTGTGTTACCTTCAGCGTCTCGCCCTTTAATTTAACAAAATTTCCACAAGTTCTTAAATTTTGTGGGCGCTAACAGCTTTCTTTTCACTTCTTTATTTGTTGTGTTTTAATTGCAAAAAATTTCGCAATTAATGAAAATGTTAATGAACTTCACTCGCTGCGCAGCGAGCACGGCGAATTGGTTGCCTATCGTCGCCGCAGTCGCCACCGTCGCCGTCTCAGTCGCTCCAATTCTTTTTCTAGCCCTTTTTCGCGAGACAGGCGACTCTGGCTACCTACTCTATTTTGGTTGGTCTTGCCGGCACACGCACACACGCTCACACATACACGCAACACGCACGCAGTCAGTCAAAGTTTTGTGAATTTTTGTTGCCCCCTTTATGTCTGCATTCTTCTTGTTTTTCTTTTTGTGCATTCTTCGTTAAGTTTACGATAGTTTTTTTTTTACGAGTTTCAACATTTCCCATACATTTTGGTGACTTTTCTAGTTAATATAACTACTCTTCATCCAAGCACATTTAAGTTTATTGTAGGGTATTCAAGTTTCGCTGCGAGTTTTTCAAGTCATATTATAGGCCACTGGCCTGAAGAAGCGTTTGCGTGGAAAGTTGAACGAATGTCCACTCAACTTTATTGAGTGTGTGATTGTGTGGTCTGGCTGCCCGAGCTGTGCGTGTGTGAGCGTATAACTGGAACAAGTCGGCGTCGTTATGTCCATTGCCACACCTAGAGATCGCATTGAATGTGATCTGCCACGCTCCAGCGTTGACATTTTCATGCAACTTGGCTGAAATGCTCTTTGCTAAAGGGTTCTTTAGTTTTGCCAGGCAAATTTGTTATATCTATAAAATTAATTAACATATTTACATACATCAAATGTATAATAAATATTTCCAATCAGCTGTATACATATATAAAATTCTTTGATTCTATACTGGATCATTATATAATTATTATACCTGCTTGAAAGAGTATTTGCTCTGCGACACTTGAAATTCTGTTCGTGTATTAAGTGGTTTCTGTAGTTAAAAAGAAAAAGAAATCGCCATCCACCTACCTAACAATTATAGCACTGTCCCACACATGTCCATTTCCATATCCTGCCTAACTTGTTGATCTCTGCCCAAACGCACAAAACTTACAGCCGAACGAATATTACCAACAGCAGCAGTCGGAACAGTACGAGGAGAACTTTGACGAAGATATGGAGGCCGAACGTGATCTAGCCGAGGATGCCCAATGGAAGAAAATCCAACAGAACACCTTCACACGCTGGGCCAACGAGCATCTGAAGACGATCGATCGTTCGATAAACAATCTGGAAACGGATCTGTCCGATGGCCTCCGTCTGATCGCGCTCATCGAGGTGCTGTCCCAGAAGCGTTTGCCTAAACACAACAAACGTCCAACATTCCGTAGCCAGAAATTGGAGAACGTATCGGTTGCCCTGAAATTCCTACAGGATGAGGGCATCAAAATTGTTAACATTGGTAAGTAGTCTTCAACGATATATGATTAATCTTTATATGTTGATTTCTGGGAAATGAGGATTAAATTGGGTTGGGTTGCCAACGGAGCATAGATACACCCTTTGTTCCCACATATCTACATAACATATGTATGTAGACATAGTCACGTTTTGCTGCGGCCATGAGTCAACTCCAATTTGCGTTTAACCTTAGCTGCTCTGTTGGCAAGTCTAAAATATTTCCATACAAATTGCATAATAGGCGATTATTTTATTATCAACGCAGAGAGAGACAAAAAAATAAATAAGAGAGATAGCGAAAGGCCCAAACAGATATATAAAGAGATATTGCTGTTGCTGGCAAATATATATATATATATATATATAAAGAAAGAAAGAGAGTCTCAAGTTAGTTAACTAACGACCTGCAATGCATTCCAAAACAAATTTGTTTGGATACCCTATAATTTTGAGGTAGGGGGTATATAATTACTTATATTTTGAATTTATCTATAATGAAATAAAGTATAAAAATTGATAAGCAATGAAGTAGATATCGTCTTCTATATATTTTTTTCTTAATCTTCACATAAGAAGTATCATAGGAATACTTATAGAAGGCAAGCTTATATACCTATAGGCCAAGTAATGCCTTACTTACATAGAATTTTATTATAGTGTAAAACTAGAGCTTTTAGGCTTATATAATTACAGGGTATTTCCTGAACCAACAGCATGGTTGTTTCACAAATTATTTACACATTGCTGTTGCTTTTTTCTTGAATACGACAAGACTACAAAACAAATGATGTCATATAGACTCGTATAACATACTGGTATTGTTAGTGGGCCAGCATTTTTTTAATTCATTGCGCCCAGCCTCAATGCGATTTTTACTTTCATTTGTTAATTTTAATGCATAATTTAAGATTCGAGAGCTTTGAATAGTACTCAGATTGCACTCATGACTCTATAGACATGATGTCAGTGAATGTATATATATTTATATGTATATGTATTCAAAGTATATTTAAATGTTGATGGCCAGAACTTCAGCGAGGCGTGCAGTGTTTGCTAGGTTAGTTATATCACATTGGTGAGGGTCTACTACTGTGTGTGATACCTATTGGCTTTTCAAGTTCAGGCCCCTTCGAAATCTAACGGTTTCGAAAAAACTGTATTTAATGTCGTGTTAATTTTCATTGATTAGAGCTATGAGCATGTGATAGTCATACCCTAGACTTAGTGAGTCACTCATCAAGCTGGGCTCAACGAGCACTCGGTCAGACAATTATTCAATAAATCTTTGACATAAATACATTTTTGTATTAATTTTTAAATACTATTTCTAATTAAAATTCAGTTTTTTTTTTTATGGAATTGATAAGCCGCTTGTGAACGAGTTGCTTCAGTTGTAATTCCATTAGCAGCTCGCTGATAAGACTGTCGAAATGCCACCTACATATCAATACATGTACCTACACATGCAGTTGCATATGTATTTGTGAGTACATAAAAGTCCGTTTGTCAATAATTGACAGCTACGTAAATATTGTTAAACATTTATGTGTTTTTAACCGACTTTTTATGAGCGTTACTCTTTGGTAATGAGTGAAAAGAAACATGAGATATAAGGTCTCTCTATATATAGATGTGAGAGCTTACTTTAAATCGACTTTTGTATACGCTAAGTAAATTAAGTATTTGTACATCATACAAAATACAAATCGATAAATATCGATTCGTCTTTTCTTTAACACATCTTGACATCATAGCTAGTAATTGTGTTAGGGCATATTGTAGTCGAGATAGCTCGTTAAGAGTCTAATTCTTTGTTAAGCGGAATACGAGCTATAAGAGTTCTTCGAGAAAATAATATATTGGCAGTAAAAATGTAATCGTAAAAGTGCTCCCTTTACTTTCTTACCTTGAAAACATTTCACTTTCAATCGGTCAATAATCTTTCTTCTTTTAATCAGACAGCTTGAACTTTTCCTTTTAGTATTATTGTTTTTTGATAAAGGTGGCATATCTTTTGCAATGATTAAAGTTGGCCAAAATAACTTTTGACAATTGCAGCTAAATTTTGATGAGAGTCATGATTCATTTTAGAAATTTGTTGCGAATTTTAAACAGATACTTAAATGATTCACTTGACAACGTAAATGATTCATTTTACGAATATTTCGCTTGAAACATCAGTTTCGAATGTCAGTTATTACGTACCTCTTGACTTGGATGTGTCATTAAATATTTATAGCCAGAAACTAATACAAATTTATTTATATTATTTTTATGAGAATGTTTCTATGCTAGACAGTAGAAGCTGTCATTGAGCTAGACGTGTGCGGCTGTCTATCTGGGTAACCCTTACTTTGTACTCATGTAGTTAATAGCCAATCATGAAACACATAATAATAGCAAGAAATTCCGCAAATACCACACGCATATCAAATTTATTTAATGTATTAGTCACATTGCCGATTATCATGACATTGTCTCAATATATATGTATATGAGAGATAGACCCTTGAAATTATGCGTTGAGCTTCTCCTATAATATACACAGATATAACTTCTTTAATTTATCGATAGCTCTTTTAAATCGATTAAAACGAATAATTGAGCATAAAACAAAATGAAATCGATTAAAAGAAATATCGTTCTTTTATTAATTGAGCATAAAACAAATGTATTTAGAGTTAAACTCATTAAATTTGGTATCTAGATTCTCATAAAGTATTCACAGAAAATGAAATAGTTAGCGCCAAGTATATATGAGTGTATGTATACAAATACACTAGAATTCGCCGAATCGGGTATCGGGTAATCAACACTGAACTTAAAAATAATTTCAAATCAAGCTCTTCCCTACCTATAACATACATAGATCGATATATGTTTGCATACGTAACTATTTACTGTTAATTAATTTTACTTTATTCAAGACGCACCTCTTCCTGTGCACCGAAAATATAATGAGAGAGAAAGAAGGCGAAATGAGCCTGAGAATTGTGGAGCTGTGCAACTGCTCGACGTTCAACAATTTAAACTGGTTTCACAAATTCCTCACAATTCATTTCTCTGCTTTTTTTTGAGCTCTTTTGTGTTGTCAATTGAATTAGCGCAAAGTCTTCTGTTGCTTTTCATACATACATACAGATACCCAGCCCAACCACAAATTGTAGAATTATCTCCAAATGTTTGCGCTAAAAATCTAACCGAAAAAATACAGAAAAATATCAAATAAAATGATAAAAACACTCAAGCGCAATAAAATTAAAAAAGAATGCAAAAATAACATTTAAAAATAAATATAAAAAATTATACTAAGCAAGCCTAATATGCGTGTGGAGATAGATATGTATGTGTATGTATATATCTTTACATACATATATAAAAAGTCGCTCATTTTACTCAATGACATCATCTGCGACTCTTTTTGCTGACTTTTTCGACGAGCTCGGAGAAGTTTGCGCGATTTATACACTGTTTGCAAATGTGCAAAAAAGGGTATATTGATACTACCTATTTGTGAGTATATATATATAAATACATATGCATGTGTACTTTATAGTATATAAATCATTTCTTTGGGAGGAACGGATCAAGTTTTCTACGGATCAGCCAGTAATTTAAGTTATGTTGACACTGCTCTAAGCTTGTATTAGACATGCTAGAATCTAGAGTATTCAACTAGCTACAATGGCTTTATGCAAATTCTATGGATTTGCTTCGCTGCTTTTATCACGGGAGATTTAAAATTACTTCTATACATGGTATGTGGGATACTTATATTAATTTGAATTATATTCTATGCTTAACAATTGTTCAGTCCAATTCTAAGCTTTTATAAAAATAAATTACCAATTTTTTGTTGTAGCTCTGTATGTCTTTAACGAGTATTATGCAGTTTGTAGCACCCATCTATAGCATTCTTCCTTGTTGACTTCAACGCTCTTGGAGCAAGCCTCCACAGAAATATGAAACGATCCATAGACATTTCAATGTACATATTATAAAGCAGATGTCTAGTTCAATTTGTCACAGCCAATTGATTGTTATTGATGACGCCATAGTTAGCAGCCCTTAAGAGGCAACCAGTCTCGAAGAGAGGGAGAGCGAGAGCGAGTGTCAAATAGTCGGCAATTTTAATTTACCAAACTATATAAATATTTTGATATGAAATCATAATTGAGGCTTCATGTTCCATTTGACCCAATTCCCAACTGCTTGTTAATAATCTTTTCAAATATTTATTCTTCAGACTTTGTACACAGTTTATTAACGGAAACCATAAAATATCAAAATAATAATTCCTCAATTTAAAAAGAAGTTCCCAGAATGGTCATTGATCAAGTTTCTCAATTTAATAAGTAGTTCCCCCAAATTATTATTAGTTTCAAATTCAGTAATAATCTTTTGCTCTATTATGCTAGGAATCTCGTCGATTTAACTATGTTTCTAATCATTTGTAATCGTGAAATGGCAACAAAGTTTTATAAATTCTAACAATAAATACCTCAATTTAATTGGAAGCTTCCCAAAATTATTATTAGTTTCAAATTCTGTTTTGTGCTTGAATCTCGACGATTTATCTCTATTTCTTATCATTTGCTGTCATTGATATATTTGTTAATAAATATTTAAACTGTCTTTAATTCACAAAGTATACAACTAGTTTGTGGTTGCTTTCTTTTTTCTTGGAATTTCCTATGTTCGCGATAGCAAATATAAGATTTGGTTGAATTTAGTTTATCGTGTTTGCAAAAAGTTTTAGCATGAAATTTTTAATTGCTTCTAGCGAGTATGGCGGAACTCTGAAATTATCTGGTTTTTAGACTTGATGTGTAGATAATAATTTTATAAATGTTTAACATTTCAGCATATTGCATTTAGATCTAGAGAAATATATTTTCCTTAAAATCTTCATTTAACGATTTTATAAAGTAATTTTATAATTTTAGAAAGTTGGTTGCAAATAAAAAATATCAATTTGTTTAGGAAAAGATTTAAATTTTTTCTAAGTAAATCCAAAAATCTAATGAAATAATATCTTTTATAGATTCTATAAGTTTTATCGTCTATTTATCTGTGTTCATGTTCTATAGTTTATAAGCTTCATCACATTTAGATCAAATACTCATCTAACTTTAGTAAATATTAAATATTTATTCCGTAAACAAAGCTTTATCTTTCATTAAAGCGCAAATATTATTGTATTTCTCTTATGTTTTTTTAACACAATATAAAAGTTTTTATTTCTTTTCCTGTTCATAAAAATTATGTTCAGATAAATTATGTTGTTTCCGTTTCTTTCTTCACTGTTTTTTTTTTTTTTTATTTATTTATTTATTTTTTTTTTTGGATTAGCAAAAATATTTGCTGTAGCCAAACTCACGTAGATGAATCAGAGTCGAGATTTGGCTTGAATAGTTGACTATGCAGCCCACATTATCAGCGAATTTCCGTTGAATTTTTACTGAAATATCCAATGCCGGAATGCAGTCAGCACGTAGTGTTATTAATCACTGGCAACACAATATTTATTTGATTTACAATGCGAATTTTAATATGACGCCATCAATTGATACACCTCAGTGACATTGATGGACTTTAAATAGGAATGATGCTTAGCAAATGCACTTGGCGCTTTATCATCTTGATCAAAATACAATTGTGATAATATTAGGGTTAATCATGCTGAGTCAAGCGCCTTGAGATCTCTCTCTCTCTCTCTCTCTCGCTCTCTCTCTCTGTCCATCTATCTCTGGCAATTCAGTCATTTATTCAAATTAGCAACTTGTACCGCTAGCTAGTAGGAGAAGCCGGTTCAATTAACCCCAAAACAAGTGCGCGCCGGCAACGGCAATGAAATATTAGACACGCGTACACTGAGCGAAACATAGTTGCAGTTTGAGATAAGGCAAATAAGTTGGAAAAGTGTGAAAAGGCTAAATATAAATATATCTTGGAATGGGCAAACGAATTAAATTTTCAATGACTAAAAGATATTTGTTATATGTTATATATGGAATAGACCATATTGTTTCTCTCAGTGTAACTACGAAATGCGACAAGTAACTAGAAAATGTATGCCACAAGGTGAATGCTTCATGTGGCAGGCAGACACAAAGACAGCCTCAGCCCACGCAGCTCAGGCATCTAGCTGCCCAAATTGAGCTGAGCGGCTTAAAAGTTGCGTTTGATTGTTGCCAGCCAGGCTCAACTTTCTAAGCGATGCCGCAGAGATTCTGTGGCAGCAGTTGGCATCGTCTGAGCTGCTTTCGACTGCTCGACTGTTTGGGTGCCCTGCCTCTAATTAAATTAGCGTCGGGCGCGCGTCTGCATGATTAGGCTGGGTCGTGTGGAAAACTGGTTTTCCCATGCCCACTTGCAAGAATGTCGGAAAAAATCACAGCGATCTACAGCCAGCCAGTGTTGTCTTTGCCACAATTTCCGTGTCTGCTGCTCTGGCAGAACGTGTCTGACGACTGTGACCCAGCTTAGCTCGAAGATTTTGTTGCAGACTCGAACTGCAATGGCCAACGGCAAACAGCAATGGCAACGGCAATAGACAGCGACTTGGCAATTTAGCCTCTGCTTCTTGTTTATCTGTAAATTAAATAGTTTTCCGCAGTTGTGCCTAACATCATAATTCTTGGAGCTGCTTTGCTTTGCTTTGCTCGCCAAATACTGCCATGTCATCGTGGACTCCACTCCACGGATAACATTTCTCTGAAGGCTATTAAAAAATAGTTTCTAGAGTTTTAAAATCAAGATATATTTGCTATAATAAATAAGCTTCTGTTGCATGAATAAGATATGTGAGACATAATATATTCTTTGATTTATTAGTAAATGTATTCAATTATTATAAAGTATACAAAAATGTACTGTATTCATTTACAGTTATGGATGGTATAGTTAAAAGTATAAGGTGGTTTTTGTATATTTTTTATAAATTGACTTAAATTCTTTAAAATTGTTTGCCCATATTTTCACACAGTGTAAACTGATTATAAATGATTTCTTTGAGCTGCCAAAAATCCGTAGAGATAACATCAAGCACTTACGATTTACATTAAGTTGCAACGTCGAGCAGAGCAGAAACCCCTAGAGTTCTCGAAGAGTGAGCGCATCATTGTTGTTGCCCCACGTTTCGTTGCATGAAGTGGTTGCCTCTGCCGTCTCACGATTAGCTTTAATATGCATATATATCTTCACACTTATGCATATGTATGGGCTCTTTTGAGTGTGATGTCTGGCTTGGTAAGGGAGAGGAGAGGAGAGGAGAGGACTCTACGACTTTTTAATATGCATTAACTGAAGATATTTATCGCAGTTATGGCAAAACTCCATGGCATCTATTAGTATATTTCTGCATAGTTTACAAGCGAGAACAAACAACACTTTGACTGAGTGGCCAGGCAGTTCCAGTTGTCTGTTGTTGTTGGTGTTGTTATTGTTGTTGATAAACACAGTTAGACATTCTCCAGAGATTGTCGGAGGTTGTGTCGACAGTCGGTCGGTCTGGTCGGTAGCCAGCATTTGCTAGCCTAATTAGCCAAATCATCATTTTTTTGTAGCTTCTTCTCTCCGTTTTAATTGCTGCTTTCTCAATGGCTGAGAGAGCCAACTCTAGCTTGACAACTCCATCAAATATATAATAATAAAATGCGAAAATATATACATATAGAAATGTATGTGTCAATGGACTGAGCATTTAGCTGGCAGTTAATACATTTGTCATTTGTGCGTTAAAAAACATTTTTCAAATGGCCATCGGGATGTGCGTTCAAATGGCCACGAGCTGGCAATTTGACGGCTTTTGGCAGGCTGGCAGCCACGCAGGCGAAACTAGCCGGTTTGCTCTTCACTAACATCATCATTATCGTCGTCATCATCATCATCATCATCAACTCCCAATCTTGAATCTCTCTGCCAAGTGGCACCAAAAGTAAACAATGCCGAATTGCAAATTTCGCCAATGTTGGAGCAAGGCTGCGTTTGGCCATAACATGTAGAGCCCCACTTTATGTCTATATATGCATAGCTATGTGCACACATATACATATATAAATATATGCATGTATATATACAAGTGTATTGTGTATTTGTTTATGGTGGAGCTGTATCAGCAAATGTTTTAATGGCTCGTTGAGCAGCCAAAACAGCGACAAAAGCGTTCTACTAGAAAGCACCCAAAAGACAGCCAGAATAACAAGTCAAAGTTGTTGTGCTTAGACAAGTGAATACCCTGTAAATGCAATTATAATTTGGCTCTAGTGTAGAGTGGCTGATTTGAGTAGCTAAACAAGATGGGGACTAGAATTTGATTAGTAGGTTAAGTTAATAGATTAAGTTGACTTCAGTTGCATTAAATGATTTTTAATAATTAATAAGCATATTAATATCACATGTAATCTATAAAGAGTGAACACTTCACAATTATTTGAATTTATAAACAAAATTTACTTAAACATATCTGTTGCAGTAATAATAAAAATAAATTTTTATTCATTTTAAGAATTATTTTAAGCTCATAATATGCATTGAGATAATTTTGTAAATTTTGTTGTTTGGGAATTTAAGAAACGTTTTTAGCATGTATACGTCTCACCTCTTCCCCATTCAACAGGGTATAAATAGCATTGCACAGGCAGATTAAACTGTCTACGCATGCACATAGTGATGTACGTCACTGTGCTGTGACTGTCGTCACTTGAATATGACATGTGTGCATGTATGCATGTATGTATGTATGCAATGTGTTGCTGCTGTATTTGGTTACAATCAGTTAAGCGGGGTGGCCAAGTTAATGTTAATGTTTCGCTAGACTTTCACTATGCTGCCTCAGCAACAAGGTCGCAATTGCAAATAGAGCGAGAGAGAGAGAGAGAGAGAGAGAGTCATATGTCACCTGGTTCCAGTTGATTAGAGAGCAGGTGCTGCCACGCTATGCTCTCTGTGTGATAAGTTATCAATGTGTAAAAGAACCTTTCACTTTGCTCCTATTTCCATGCTTATCAAACGCTCGTAAAGCCGCTTTGGACTTGGTTCAATAAACCCACCAAAAATAAAATAACAGTTCGAAGCATATTGTTTTCAATTTGCTTAATTCGTTTAACATAACAAAAGATTTACGTCTATGGCTATTTGGCATCACAAGACAAGTCACGGCAAAGTCAACGTAAGAGAGAAGACAATAAAAAGAAACAAACG
The DNA here is from genome assembly GCA_030914335.1 of Drosophila borborema. Lineage (NCBI taxonomy): Eukaryota > Metazoa > Arthropoda > Insecta > Diptera > Drosophilidae > Drosophila > Drosophila borborema. The sequence goes on along the minus strand of JAUESP010000306.1, from coordinate 7,258,338 downwards.
GGCTCGACGAGCTGGTCGCGTGCACATTAGCCCTGAACTTGACCAGGCCAGCAATGCGAGGCTAATGCCGACTCAAAGCGTTTTGCTGCTGCTGTTGTTGTTGTTGCTGTTGCCAAAGTTGTTGTAACAGTTAGCAAATGCCTTGCACATAATTGGCAGCTTGTTGCATGCAACATGTTCTGCAACAACGGTGTTGCCATTGACAGATGATGCCTGTCCAGCCAGTTGCAGATGCAGTTGTAGCAGTTGCTGTTGGCTAAACTTGGCGCGAGCAATTAATAGACATATTAAGTTTATGACGGTTTCGAGTGCCTGTAACGGTGGTCCTCGTTCTATTTGCCGGTTTGACAACAATCGCAACTAATTCAACAACTGAAATATAACTAAATCACGAGATCTGCAATAGAAGATCAAATTACTTCTTCTTAGCTTCAGACTGCATTAAGTGGGGCCACATTCATGTTATATGTTATATTATAGAAATTTTCTAATATAATTTGTATTCAGAGCTAGCTTAACATATTATTTTGAACTCTAACTATCTATCTTATTATCTTATTCGACTTATTTATTCGACTTGTTTACACCTTTTAAGCACAACTCGATCTCAAATATTTTCTACTTCTCTTGACAGATTCTTCGGATATTGTCGACTGCAAGCTGAAACTGATATTGGGTCTTATATGGACGCTCATTCTGCATTACTCGATATCGATGCCCATGTGGGATGGGGAGGATGAGAAGCAGTTGAATGGCTCTGGTCAGACGCCCAAGCAGCGGTAAGTAGTAGTTGGACACGTTCTCAAAATGCCAGACACACCTTTAAATCGTGTCATTTTCAGCCTGTTGAACTGGATACACGCCCGGATACCCGATATGCCCATCAATAACTTCACCAACGACTGGACCACGGGCAAGGCGGTGGGCGCTTTGGTGGATGCCTGTGCGCCCGGCTTGTGCCCCGATTGGGAGATGTGGGATCCCAAGGACGCGGTGCAGAATGCTTCGGAAGCTATGGGCCTGGCCGATGATTGGCTGAATGTGCGTCAGCTGATCAAGCCCGAGGAATTGGTCAATCCCAATGTGGATGAGCAGTCCATGATGACATACTTGTCGCAGTACCCCAACTCCAAGCTGAAGAGTGGCGCTCCATTGCGGCCCAAGACGAATCCCAATAGGTAAGCCTTTATCTGACTAGGATTTCATACCATCTTAACTGCTATAACTGCAATTAAGGCACGTAATATTTCAACACTATTGTCTCTGAGAAGAATTACTCAACCAATTGTAAAGTTTTCATAACTTTTCTCTCTGGACTAAAACCAACTGTAATGCAATTGTTTAAACCCAGTTCTTAACTGACAGTACCATCTGATCTTCTAATCGTCTCTCTTTCTCTCTCTCTCTCTCTCTCTCTTTCTCTACTCGTTTTCTTTTTTTACCAACAAATTTAAATACATACCTGGGCAAACATTTTTAATTTCTTGGATTTGGTTTCTTTTTTTATTGTTTATCAACCTGCTCTTATATGTGTATATATCCTATATATATACTACTACCTGCCTACCTATATATTAATTTATATATATGTATAATGTTTGAATATTGCAAATCTCAGCATTCCTCCGCCGCGGTAAGTTCGGCATGCTTCTTCTTGTTTTGGGTCGCTTTTTGTCGGCCGTTTTTATTCTTTCTTCATTATTTTTTTTTTTTAATTTTGACTTACGTTTTTGATATGTTTTCGCGTTTGGCTACTTTATGGCATTTTATATCCGCGCCCGCCTCACATGATTTAAATGCTCTACCAGTTTTATATTTTTGATCTTTGCATACCCTATTGGAGGGTCTCTTGAGTTTACTGTATGTCATATATACAGGAATCATGTATATATTCTATGTGTAGTCCTTTCTTCAAGACATCTTTAAGATATTTACAAAGTTAAGATTTGTCGATCCATCTATAGGATAGTAGATATATTATATCTCGTATTTCTTTTAAGATTTTCATTTAAAATTTGACTACTATATATGTCTTTTAGAGTTTGAAGACTTATTTTATTATATGCAATATCTATGCAAACCTCTCTGCTGTGAGCTTCAATATACTTCTAATAAATTATCATACCTCTAAAGAAATTAATCTATCAATCAATCAATTTTATTTGACATATATTTTTTAAAGAACATTTTCTTTCATGTCTGCTTAGGGTATTTAATCTTCGGCTTGCCGTAGAATGCTGTTTTTTTTTTTTTTTTGTTTTTCTTTTTTTTCGAATTGTTTCTTTTGTTAACAGCGGCTTTACTTTATGCCCAGCCTTGAGCGCGCGTATCTAATGGATATTTCAACACGCTGGTCGTCCGGCTTTGGCTTTGGCTTTGGCTTCTGGCTGCCCGCTGCTTTTAGTTGTTGTTGTTATTCTTGTTGTTGCACAGGTCTCTGGACCTTCTTCTTCTTGTATATACCCGCAAAATCTTGTTCGCTTGATTAGCGCATTTGGAGCTGACAAACTATTAGCACTAACTAAACAATTTATTTTTGTTGAGTTTAGCGTTGAAATTTTTCGCAAATTCAAATTGAGCTATTTATTTGCCTACATTAATGAAATATTCTTTTCTGTACCAATCACATATTTTAAATTTCATCAGCAAACACTGCCATTTAAACGTTTCCATTTGATTATATTTATTAAAATTTTCTCATGTAGCTGAAGGTAAAAATAAAAAATCGTTGCATACTTTTAGCTGCTGCGATTTAATGCTGCCTGTGCAAAAAGCGCTGCATACTTTTCGGCTGCAAAAGAATTTCGTCAATGCTAATAAATGATTGTATATGTTAATGATTGCTAATTTTTAACCAATTTTAAAGACATTATAAACTAATTCGTTGTTTCTCCTTATCGCAGAGTGCGCGCCTATGGACCCGGCATTGAGCCCATTGGCCCTGTAGTTGGTGCGCCTGCTAACTTCACTGTGGAAACATTCAGTGCAGGCAAAGGTAAGCCGAGGCATAAGCACTATCAGGAAATACTTGAGTCTAACATATGTATACCTTTAGGTATTGTTGATGTTGAGATTGAAGGACCCGATGGTGTGGTGGAGAAGGCCGATGTGCGCTTCAACAATGATAAGAATCTCACCTATACCATTTCGTACATACCCAAGGCTGAGGGTCTCCATAAAGTAGCCGTGAAGTATTCGGGTCGTGATATACCCAAGTCGCCTTTCCCCGTTAAGGTCGAGGGTCATGCTGGTGACGCCTCGAAGGTGAAAGTGACCGGCCCTGGCATTCAGCCCACGGGTGTGACCATCAAGAAGCCGACCTTCTTCGACATACTCACCAAGGATGCGGGTCGTGGTGTTCCCGAGGTGATCATTATTGATCCGGCCAACCACAAGACTTCAGTGGCCGCCAAGGTGCGCCAGTTGGAGAATGATACTTGGCGGTGCGAATATGTCACTGCGTTGCAGGGTCTGCACTCGGTTAATGTGTTCTATGCGGGCACGCCCATACCGAACAGTCCGTTCCCCGTGAAGGTGGCTCCGTTATCGGATGCACGCAAGGTGCGCGTCTCTGGCCGTGGGCTGCAGGCGACGGGCGTGCGTGTGGGTGATGATGCTGACTTCAAAATACATACCGAGGGTGCCGGCGAGGGTGTGCCAGAGGTGCGCGTCATTGGACCTGGTGGCATGAACCAGAATGTCATGCAGTCCAAGGTGGATGGCAATACGTATGAGTGCCATTATTATCCCACAAAGGAGGGGCGCTATGTAGTCATGATTACGTTTAGCGGACAGGAAGTGCCCAAGTCACCATTCGAGGTGAAAGTGGGTCCCAAGAAGGAATCTTCCATTGTGGCCTACGGGCCGGGCTTGAGCAGCGGCGTCATTGGCTATCCCGCCGCCTTTGTGGTAGAGACCAATGGTGAAACGGGTGCACTTGGTTTCACCGTGGCCGGACCCTCACAAGCAGAAATTGAGTGCCATGACAATGGTGATGGCTCCGCATTGGTCAAGTATCATCCAACTGCCGTGGGCGAGTATGCTGTGCACATACTCTGCGACAACGAGGACATACCCAAGTCTCCGTTTATAGCACACATATTGCCGCGCACCGACTTCCATCCCGAACTGGTCAAGGCCATTGGACCGGGTCTGGAGAAGAATGGCGTGACCATCAATGAGACAGCCACCTTCGATGTGGATACCAGCAAGGCGGGCAATGCGCCACTCGACATTGTAGTCCAAGATGTCTATGGCAACAAGCTGCCTGTGCAGGTCAAGAGCAATCCCGATGGCACCAAGAAGGTCAGCTATACGCCCAACACCGGCTTGCCACACACTGTAGAAGGTACGCTCTAAATAATCTTCCCTTAATGTCTAACTAATCTCAAACTCTCTCCCTTTCTCTTTCTCTGTTGATAGTTAACTATGGTGGCGTCTCCACGCCCAATTCGCCGCACCGCATCTATGTGGGCGTACCTGTGGATGCATCCAAGGTGCAAGCCTTTGGACCCTGGCTGCAACCGGGTGTCCGTCCCAACATGCCCACGCACTTCAATGTGGATGCACGCGATGCTGGCGATGCCGAACTCAAGGTCAAAATCGTGCACGAGGACACCAAGTTGGAGGTGCCATGTCGCATCATTGACAACCAGGACAACACTTACTCCGTAGAGGTCATTCCACCCATGAAGGGCGCCTATACCACGACGATGACATACGGCGGACAGCGTGTGCCGTTGGGCCAAAAGGTGGTCGTCGAGCAGACGGTGGATGTGTCCAAGATCAAAGTGGACGGCCTGGAGCCCAGTAAGTACTCAAGATTTACTCCTTTCGAGTTCCATCTAGCTCTTTTTGATACATATGGAATATATTGTGTGCACATCATGGTCTAAGTCCAAGTCATTTCATTCATTCACAAGCCGCGCCCCTGAACAGTTTGCAGCAGTTTCGTATTATTACCCATGGTCTGCCCAAGGCGGATCTGGCTGTGACCATAACGAGTCCGTCGGGCAATCGAGTCAAGGCACACATCATACCCACGGCTGAAGGGTTTCTGGTCAACTTTACGCCCACGCAGTTGGGCGAGTATTTACTCAGCATTTGTTTCGGTGGCACACCCATAACGCCACGTCCCTTTCGCCTGCAATGCCTCACGGGCAGTGATTCGAACAAAGTGCACGCCTACGGTCCAGGCCTGGAGCGTGGCATTGTCGGACAGCCGGCTGAGTTTATGATCGATACCCGAGGTGCGGGCCAAGGCGGCCTGGGTGTCACCGTCGAGGGGCCCTGTGAGGCGGCCATCAACTGCCGCGACAATGGCGATGGCACCTGCAATGTAGCCTATCTGCCCACTGAGGCGGGCGACTACAGTGTCAACATAACGTTCAACGAGCGCCACATCAATGGCTCTCCATTCCAGCCGATAATCGTGCCCGTGCCGAATCTGAAGAATACACGAGTGAGCGGCATCGGCATACAGCCGCATGGTAGGCTATGATGCGAGTTCCAGTACCAAGTACCAAGTTACCAAGCTCCAGTTGCTGCCGCAATCCGTAATATGTAATCCGCCTATGCTCTAATCCCAGCCAGCTAAAATGCCCAAGGCCCGAAAGTCGCACGCAGCTGACCCAAGGCTAAACTTCTTGCTCTTGTTCTTATTGTTGTTGATGTCTTGTTGTTGTTGAAAACTAAACCATTTGATACACTAATCGCATCGCATTGTTGTTGTCCCGTGCTAATTGCCTAGATCTATATTAATCCTGCTGTTGGTTTCCCCTCAGGTGTCATCATGAACGCCGATACGGACTTTATGGTCGACATGAGCAAGGTGGGCAGCAACATCGAGTCTGGCAAGCTGTCGTGCGCCATCTTCGATCCCATGGGTCATGTGCTGCCCAACAAGATGGTGCAGGGACCTACCGACGACATCTTCCGCATCATGTACTCGCCTTTCGAGGCGGGTCGTCACACGATTGAGCTGATGTACGATAATATACCCGTGCCGGGCTCACCATTTGTGGTGAATGTGAAGAGCGGTTGTGATCCTACTCGTTGCAAGGCCTACGGTCCGGGCTTGGAGAAGGGCTTGACCAATCAGAAGAACAAGTTCACCGTGGAGACCAAGGGCGCCGGCAAGGGTGGCCTATCGCTAGCCATCGAGGGTCCTTCCGAGGCCAAGATGACATGTACTGACAATCGCGATGGTAGCTGCGACGTGGATTATCTGGCCACCGATCCCGGAGAGTATGATATAACCATACGCTTTGCGGATAAGCACATACCCGGCTCACCGTTCCGTGTGCTCGTCGAGGAGACGGTCGATCCCAGCAAGGTGAAGGTCTACGGACCGGGTATCGAGCACGGCCAGGTGCGCGAGAGTGTGCCAACGGTGTTCAATGTGGATGTAGGCGAGGCTGGTCCTGGCCGCATTGCAGTGAAGTTGACCAACTCCGAAGGCATACCCGTCGATAATCTGAGCGTCGAGGATAAGGGCAATTGCATTTATGCGGTTCACTATGTGCCGCCCAAGGCCGGTTCCATACTCACCTGCCAGGTGAAGTTCGCCGACGAGGAAGTGCCATGCAGGTGAGTGCTTTAACCTATATTCCAAACTAGGCAGTCTGCTCAAATTCATGCTTCGCTTGCAGTCCGTTTGTTATGACCGTTTTCCCCAAGTCCGAGGCAACGAAGGTCACGGTGAAGGGCGTCAACGAGAAGAAGAAGACACCCGCCTCACTGCCCGCCGAATTCGAGATTGATACGAAGCAAGCCGGCCAGGCGGACATCAATGTGGCCATCAAGAATCCCAAGGGCAAGCGAATGCAGCCACGCCTAGAGGAGGTAGCCACTGGCACTTATGTGGTTTCTTTTGTGCCCGATGAGTGTGGCACGTATCAGTGCAGCATCAAGTATGGCGACAAGGAGATCGAAGGTTCGCCCTTCAAACTCGAAGCATTCCCCACTGGCGAGGCCAAGAAATGTAAGCTTGTCGAGGAGGCACCCAAGATACAGCCATCCGGCAGTCAATCGCATCTCAAGGTGGATGCACGCGAGGCGGGCAATGGTGCTGTGACCTGCAAGATAACCAACAAGGAGGGCAGGTTAGTAAATTGAAATTGAGCGCCATCTAGCGGATGGTAGTAACACAATTTCTATTTATTTCTGCAGTGAAATCGTGGACATTGATGTCATCGAGAAGGATGGCTTCTTTGACATACTGTATGCCCTGAACGATCCCGGGGACTATGATATCAATGTCAAGTTCGGCGGCAAGGATATACCCAATGGCAGCTTCTCCATTAAGGTAGTCTGAATACAAAGAACTACAGTCAAATCTAGTCACAAATTGATTTGTTGAAAACGAAAACAAAATTAGCAATTATTATCATAATCTACTATTTAACTCAATCTAGTCACATAAGCAACAAAATCAACAAGAGAAAATACTCTACACGTACATGAAAATCTAGTCGAATTCACAGTCATTTTGGGTGTTTGTGTTTTTTGTGCTTTTCTCAATGTTAATGTCAAACTGTTTTTATATATACATACTATATAAAAAAAGCAAAAAAAAAAAAAAAAAAAATTCAAAACACGCAAACAATTTACGTATGTATGTATATATATGTAGGTACAACATATATTTATGTATATATATAAAGCATATTTCAAGCAATGAAGACCCAGCAATAAAACAACGAGAATAAGTGCAACATTGTAAAACATGACAAGAAAATAAATGAAAACAACAACAAAATCAACGTTTTGTATACAAAAAATGAAAAAGAAAAAATAGAAAAAATATTTCGAAAATTTTTCGAGCTGCATGCGAATGTTAAACGTTTTCAAAATTTGATTTCAACCAAAAAAAAAAAAAAAAATGCTCTGCTCTGCTAAATTACAATATGCGCTTTATTTGATTCAATTGTTTTAATGCTTAATTAGTTTACAAATTACTATGCGTAAGTTGTTTGTGTGTGTTTGTAATTTGCCAATTTGTTAACAGCCAGCACATATCATATATATATTAATATTTATATTTATATATATTTTATATATCATAAAGCCAAAACCAAAACAAAACCCATACACACCTGACTTGGTTGCGCTCTATTTTTGTTGCTTCAGCATATTACCAAAAAAAAAAAAAAAAAAAAAAAAAAAAAAAAAAAAAAAAAAAACAAATTATAATAATTGCTAATTTAACAACAAATTTATTCAATTTATATATTTTTATCTAACCATATAACTATATACTTTTATGAACTCGATTTCTATATTCTTATCTAACCCGAAACGTATACTTTGCACTATTTAGTAGATATTTTATTATTATTTTATTTTGAATATTTTGATGTTGTGCTAGACATAGCAGGTGTTTAGAGATTAGTCGTTAAAGCAATTTATGTCTGTCTGTACTAGTTTCTTATTCCTTGCACATGTTCGTCTGTCTGTCTGTAGAGTATATAAATGATTGCTGTAGGCTGTAGCAGCTTTGTATCATTTAGCGCTCCAAGGTACGATTTCATAATTTTGAACTCTTGATTGGCATATGCCTCGAAAACAGGTAATTTTTGTATTTTATTGGTTGATCATTTTATTCATTCATTTTATTTAAAATTTCTTTATTTTGCTTTAATAATTGCTTTTCTTTAGCATAGTTATCTTCCGCATGTTTTCGATTTTTGTATTATTTCTGGTTTTCAGCTACATTTGATTATGTTGTAAGTACACATGCTGACACATTGACAGATGAATTGTCAAGATAAACGGCGACTAGATTATAAGCACTGACAGCCACAGCAAGAACTCACACACACACACACACTTACATACTGACACATACATACATATAGGACATGTTTTTCTTAGAGCAAATTTCATTTGCGGGCATTCTGCCCAGATAGAAAATAATTATTTATTGAAACGAAGATTAATTAACATTTAGCTTTGATTAATATTGTTTAGTTATGCATTACAAATTAAATTTTTAAATTTTATATATATTATAAGTCCAAGAATCAATCCATTTTGCCATTCTAGTCGTTTTCTGTAGTCTGTTTTTGAACCATGCTGCATAAAGTTGATAAGTTAATTGCTTTGATCTACTTTGTCTACGTGACATTTATCACATTGGCCCTATTATTTTTTTACTAGTTATTCAAGAGGGCTATAAAATTTGGAAAAAAATTTAAATATGTCTTTGCTTGATAGGTAATTACAGCTATTTTTACTGAAAATACAGTCCAGCTCATCATGATGGAATTTTAGTTTATATGAAGACTTGTGGGCAGATCAAAGGGTCCCTTAAAAAAGACAAGCAAAAGTACAAAGAAGAAAAAATTGCGACAATGAAAAGTTTAGAAACTTTTCTCTATACAAATTCTCCAATTTTGCCTTTCTCTAAATGATGGCATACATTAAATATTTCATATATATTTCATAGCCAGGTAAATTGATGCCAGTCTGTAGTCTGTTGGCAGTCTGTAGCAGCATACAAAAAGTAAATTATGTGGAACATAAATTAACACATTGTTTACAGTCCAAATGAATTACGCTGAACTAATAATTAACAATTTAAAAAGCTAAATTTAAATAAACTAAAAATCAACAGAAAAACGAATATAAAATTTTGTAGCTGTAAAAATGTTTTAAATTAGTTTAAGGCAGACTGCAAAATTTTGAATATATATAAAACTATAAATGTGTGAAATGCAACTATATATATATATATAACGTTGCTGAATTATAAATGATTGTGTGCGCGTGTGTGTGTGTGCTACAATATATATATATATATATATATATATATATATAAATATATACACATATATGTATATTAGAAATGGTGTTAAGAGCAGCGCTAAGAACCTAAATGAAGAGGCTGCTGAATCACAGTTTTTGCTGTTGCTGTTGCTGCTGGCAACGGCGTGGCCAGCACGAAATATCAAGTATACGCCTCCCATAACAGCGCCTGCTCATGCAATTCATGTGCTGCAACTAAAAATTTGCAAGTAATTAAAATAAGCACATAACATTTACACACACAAGGTCTCTATACATTTGTGTGTGTGTGCTGAATTTGTTGTGGAAACTATTAATGATTCGCAAGAGGCAATAGAAGAAGAAGGAGGAGAAGAGATGTCGACTGAGCGAGTGGATTTACATATTGCCAGCTACTACGACTAGTCGCCTGGGCTAGTCGCGCATCCGTTCTTAGTTCAAGTTTGTACACGTCGCCGTCGTCATCGTCATCATTAACGCACTGTCGCGCTTTGCAACACTGGAAGTTTCGAGAGTGGAAGTCGAATAATTCGTGACGTTTTCTAAAAAGGCAGGTCATATGCATATCGAAACTGGTCTATGACTGTGGCACCTGCAGCTAGTAGAATATAGGTTTCGAAATCAATTTTTCGTTCATATAATATATGTATATGTAGATATTTTGCGAAAAACCCTCGTATGATTGTCCATCTATTGATTGGCTGTGAAATCGCGTTCTTCTTCTTACTAATAGCGAAAAAATTTTATTGAGATTTGTATCTTTGACTTTTGCTTATTTATTTTTTTTTTCGGTTGATTCTCAATATAAATATTTGGTGCATTCATTATAATGTGCTATGCTTATGTAAGAATATTTGCTTGTGGAAATTCTTAGCACATGACTCGTGGAGAGGGCAAAGAAAAAACAAAAATCGTCAATCAATGCCACTTCCTTTCGATTCGACTCTACTTAAGTGTCTGTGTGTGTGTTTGTGTACTTATTATTGTTATGCTTTTCACTCTTTAGCAGCTTCATTAGTTCTCCCCCTCTACATGCATAGTTTCACACTTTCAAGTTTTCTACTCTTGGGTTTTTCCTCTTCCTTTTTTTGTCCATATCAATCAATGCATCGGTTTTTAATAATAAGCAGAAGCCAGCGAACTATCCATAGTTGTAAAATATTTGCGCAAATTTCATCACAAGTGCAAAGTATACGAATCGAACATACATATGCATATATATTTATAATATATGTATAAATGTGTATAATACAATATATCTATATATCTATAATACAGTACATAAGTAGTAGTCATGATTGTGTTTCGATTTTGAAATCTTTGACCAATCGCATGTCGGGCTGTTGTTCATGCATTTCAATAGAAATCCTACTACTGACATATATATATATATATATATATACACATATATATAAAGCTGGTCTATAATTTGAGCATTTTGATTCTGATTTTCATTGACCTCAGGCTGTCGAAAGCATCGAACAATACTCGCACAGTGAATACATCGAGGAGCATACGACCAAAGTGGTTAAGCAGACAACAACACAGGTGAGCAAAAAAAAAAAAAGTGATATAGAAATGCAAATGGAAGAAGCAGATGTGGTATATAAAAATAAAATTAAAATATATGTATATATTTTATGTGAGGATTTAACAGAAAATTATGAAAATGTAAGAGACTGAGAATCAAGATTCAAATTAAATTTAGAAACAAATCTAAAGATTCAAGTGCAAATAATATGCTAGAAATTCGTAAAAGAGTATCAAGAACTAATCAGATAATCAATAAATAAATAAATAAGAAAATAAAATAATAATGTGAATAATTAAATTAAATCATAGAGCATGCAAATTTTACAAACACAAATTTGGAATTTTTGTTTTAGCTAAAAGTAATTAAAATATTTTATTTTACATTAGGTTAATCAAAGTTGTATTTCAAGTTTAAATCTATTCTCTTCTCACTATTCAGTTAAAAAAAATCAGGACAATAACTATTGGAATAATAGAGAAAACTTGGGAAATTCTGAAAATTGTTAAATAATTTTAAAAAAGAAAATTGAGAGCTGTCTAAAGACATTTCTACATTTTGGAAATCTCATTGCTTATTTATTTATTTATTATAGTTTTTTCTATATTTTCTCCATATACCATTTCTACATCTTTGAAATCTCGTAGCTTGACCTTTTTTCCAAATATTTTTCTATATTTTTTTTCATATTTTTCCACTTTCACATATCTGAATACTTTGTATTATAGAGCGAACTGGTCAACGGAAAGTCGGAAGTAAGCTATCGAAGTGTTGCCTTTGAGAAATTGCCACTACCCACAACAGGCGGAAACGTAACTGGTAAGTAATTAATTATCTATTTATTTTTTTTATATATATTTAAAAAATATATATATTTATATATACATTATTGATATAAATAAAAAACAATGAATTATAAATAAAAAAGCTTTGCGAGAGTTGAACTTTTAAATTTCAAGAAATTGTTTATGAAAAGTCAAAATTCCCATTAATATATTTTCGTATATTTCATTTAAAATTTATATTTAAATTTAAATTTTACGCTTTAACTTAAAAGCAATTTGATTTGTTTAATCAAGAAAATATTTATAATGTTTATGCGCCATTTAAGCAGCGGCTCGTATTTGCAATTTAGTGCAAGCTCTTGGCCGCTTCCATTGTGCATGAAACAAACAAAAATAGAAAGCAAAAATCTCGTATATTAAAAAAAAAAGTGATTCAAAAATAAACATACAAATGCAAACACACATACATACAAGAAGTGCTGCGACACCATGGATAAGTGACAGAGGCAATGTAACTCTGAGTGGGACTGAGACTGACAGAATGCAGCTAAAGATGGGCGAACAGATGAACTGTCATAAGTTTGGCGGCTTATCTGGTTAATTGCTGACAGTCGGACAGCTTAATTTGACAACAACAGTGACAGCGACAATGACAGCAAGTAGAAGTCTTCTAATGGATGCTGATTTACTAGAAAATACCTAGAGCTCTAAGCTGAATTGAAGTCTCCGAAGCATTTAAGGTATCTAAAGGAATGAGAGGTAGAGAGATGAGTTCTTAATAAGCGTAGTGCTTATATACTTCATTTCACGGCATACATTTCCAGAGAGTTATGAAGGATAAACCTTCTATATATATATCTGTATCTCATGTACAAATCTAGATCTAGAAAGTCTTAGATATGTGCCTAAAAGTCAACACTGTGAATGCATATTATATAAAGAAAATAATTAAAAGATACTTGGATATTTATGTTTATAAAAGATTCTTTGTATTCATTACAATTATAGTCTGTAGATTTGATATTTTGCCATTTCTATTCATTCTAAAGTCTTGAAATTTTATATTATCCCAATTTTATTCATTCTAACGAAAGATTTAGATCTCTCGACTGATCAGCATTCCTTATAGAGTACTATACTTACTGATTACTATACTTGTTATGCTCAGATTAGCTTTCTTTAATATACCCATTCACCCAGCTTCATTCAAATGTAGGGTATAAAAGAACAATGTCTGCACATATTTCAGTCTGTTTTTGTTTGAGATCTAAGAAATACTTTTATAAATTTATGTTATATATCTTATATACATGTTATATGTTGTTGTATGCAATGTGAATTTCTTTTGTTTATGGTTCATTGACTGCGCTCGCCTCAGCGTGAAAGTAATTAAAATTTATGTTTTATATTTGTTAATTAGCTAAATTGATGCAGTTTTGTTGAGGGATCTACGAGTTGCAAAACGCTTGCACACGATTTTATTAAATTCTCAGCATGATTGATGAGCTGTTTTGCATTGGGATTTCGCTTCTTCTATTGCAAATCAATAAATAAATACGCTATATATAAATACATATGTATAGGCACACATAGAGATAGAGATATGTACATGTATGTATCTGAGAGGTAGCTGCCGCCTGTTGCAAATATTTGTACGAATTTTCACGCTTCCATGCAATTTATGAAGAAAAAAAAATATATATATAAAATAAAAAACAAGAAATGAAAATAGTGAAGAGGCCAAAACTGGGTCTGTCGTCTACTCATTAAAGATCGTGCCGTGCACGGCGGCCACGTTTCATTTGTGGCAGCGAAAATCAATAAACTGCCCACCGTTTGGTACGCTCAAGCCTCAAGTGTCGCCCCCCTTTGTGGCACATGTGGAACGTGCAATGCTTTAATGCTGCGCTCCATTTCGTTTGAAGATGGTTCATTGTAAATGATTCGTTTTGGCCAAATGACATTATTTGTTGCGCATTTGTCGCACTCATTTTTCATAGCTGATCAGAGCGGCGCGCTGTCGACCGAACCAACTTTATTCATCCACAAGTTGTCTCGGCAAATCGTGAATGGATTTTCAACTCTTTGGGCAAAGAATCAAATTATAATATATGCTGAATTTATAGATGTATTAATTGAGCTAGCTGTATTTTAAGCTAATGAAATTAAATTACTTCGAACTAAACATTAAACATTTTAAAATAAATTTTTCGACAATTTCTTTGTGCTTGTGCTTGTAGAGTATTTAGACACTAAAGTTAATAAATCAAAATAATATTAAAATATTGAGAAATTTTTAAATATTTCATTTTTTTATAATAAAGCTGCTTACTTTGTTGTCATTATTTGTCTTAATTGAGCTTATTTTCATTTGTTAAGAACTTAATTAATTTAAATTGATTTTCAAAATGAAAATTTAATGACAAATTGTATTCTAAATGTTTTGCCGCACTTTTTTGATTGATTTTGGCCAATTGCATTTTGATGTCAATGCCAAATATATTTAAGATTTACCTACTACAAAATCAATTACATAAGACTAGATGTATATATAAATATCTATATCTAAATACACTTGAATATATCGATACACGTTTACACAATTAATATGGCATAGACTATAGAAAAAAAGTCAAAAACCGTTTGACATAATGTTTAAAGCACTTTCGACATTCCACAAAATATATATACTTTTTTAAGTATCATTTTTTGATATTTTATAGCTGGATATAAAAAAATATATAACGCATTTATTTTTAAACATTTTTAATGGGCAAATATTAATAAATTTGATGTCGCCTGTTCAGCCATAAGTAATAAATTGTATTTCCTTTACAATATACAGATATAGAGTAAGAGAGAGTGAATGAGAGAGCCAGGGAATTGGATTGAAATGCTTTCGAAATGCATAAATTTATTTTATATTTGCATGTTTCGAGTTCGAAATCAAAAATTCGAAATGACAACTGTTAAATTGTCCCAGAGAGACAAATACTAGGACATGTTTAGCTCGAATGTTGTAGCCATGTTCATATATGTATGTATGTGTATGTGTATGCATATTCACACACAAACACACATACACTCGTACACACACTTGTCATGTGGCAAATATTTCCAATTTATTTATTATTTTTTTTTTTTATATATTTTATATATCGTTCATTGGCTCTTCTGCTGCTGCCTACTTTATAGCAACACAGGCCTCAACATCGGCAGCCATATTTTTTGCTAGATCTAGATTCATAATTGTGTGTGTGTGTGTGTTTGAGTGTGTGTGTTGGCTGATCTATGCTGCCAGCGTCGCTGCTTCAGCTGCTGCTGCTGCTGCTGTAGAGACGCATCTCTGTGCTAGGAACTGGCATGCTTTTATATATTGGCCTTAATTTCAATTTGGAACTGTCGATGTTCACTTGAAATCGGGACGTAGAGACGCGTGGACCTTTTGAGAAAGAAAACGTCGCTGGCAAATTTCATATCGTGTCAAATATATTAATTGAGCAGCAAATATAATAATACTGCAGCTAAATTTGATTAATTCAGTGTGTGCGTGTGCCTATGTGTGTGTATGCTGTTATTGTTGTGTATGCGTGTGTGTGTTAAGGATATTCGCACACAGGACTCGATCTTCAAAGACATTTCTTATAGCTTCTATTCAAATTCTATTTCTAGTTACATGCTATTTATTATATAACGCGTTTGTAATTTCTCTTTAAGCGCGTGAGTGTTAATTTCTTCTAGCAAAATCCTTTCGTTTGTTTGCCTATTTTGTGTTGTGCATAGCTCTCAGCAAGGATATGCTCCAACGAAAAAAGTCC
This sequence comes from Drosophila borborema, assembly GCA_030914335.1. Lineage (NCBI taxonomy): Eukaryota > Metazoa > Arthropoda > Insecta > Diptera > Drosophilidae > Drosophila > Drosophila borborema. Next base: position 7,242,418 of record JAUESP010000306.1, on the reverse strand, counting down.
GCCTACATATCCTTGTTGCCTTGCTGCTCAGCCAGAATGTGCACAACATTCGACGTGCTGTTAAATTAAATTGTTCTAAATTTTAAGTGTCTTTATTTCAATAACAAACACGTGTTGCAAAACTTACAAAATAAAAAAAAATAAAAAAAAAAATTATATAAATTATTATATTGAATAAAATAAAAAATAAATAAATATATATAACAAAACAAAAATTGCCCTTACAAAATGCACTTCAGTTGGTTATCTGAAAAGCCACCCACGCCGGAAGCGACCTGGGCTGATCATTCATACTATTTTCGATCCAATTACTATAAAGTGACCGTCTCTGAGCGCGATCATCCGGAGCGTACACACGTCTACTTCAATGAGACCATCATACCAGAGAATCAAGGATTAAATGGTTCAGATTTTATGCCATTGAATTTCAAATCATCTTTCTCAATTGTAACACATCAAGGTAAAAATATTCGTAGCTTAAATACAACATCAATTTCGCTAAAGAATACAATATATAATAACAAATTTAAAGTTTAGTAATTTGTAAAAAAAAGTACATAAAAACTATTTACAATTTATTAAAATTAAAATTTAAATAAACCTGATTAATAATAAAAAATAAATAAATGAAATAAAAAATGATTAATTAAAAATATAAATAATAAATAATTTCACATTAAATGTTTAAAATATAATTATGTCTTAAATAATTAAATGAAATTAAAAATATAATTTAAAAATAATTAAAAATATCAAAACATTTATATATATTTAATAATAATATAAAAAAATAACTCAAATATGTTTGTTCAATAAATAAAAAATGAATTGATTTCATGAAAATATTACAAACTTAAAAATAACAAATAAATTTCAACACTTTTATTATTTTTACATGTGAAATTTACAAAATATGAAAAGAAAAACTTAAAAATAAATTAAAGATAATTATAAAATATATTGTATATATACATTATAAATAGCCCATTTCCAAAACTTAAACTGCATAGAAAGATCAATCAAAATACGTTTCACATTCCACTCAATGGAGTTGTCTCTGTCCCACTGAACACTTACCAAAATATCTTGTGCTTGTGCATCCACATACATATATATATTTATATATAGATATATTATATTTTACTATTTTGAAATTTTGCCAGGCCAAAATGACGTCCACGACTTTGCCGTCAATAAACCCAATTCCGCTGACTAAAGCCACAAAAATGTGTTTTCATTTGTGTTAATGGCCAAAATCTCACCAAATGTCTCCGCTTGAAGACGGCGCTTGGCCACACACATCAACACATCACCAGCACACACACACCAACACACACACACACACACCAACACACACACACACCAACACACACACATACCAACACACACACACACCAACACACACACACACACACACACCTCCTCACCCACATCGAGCAATGCAATTTTGAATTATGAGCAAAAGCCTTTCAGATATATCTTTTGTACATATATCGGACCAACGCATTTGTCTATTGCCGGGCATTATGCTCGTTGCTGCAAATTAAATTCTATGATTTATTATCAGAGTTTGCAACAAAGCGTAAAATTCGTTTGGCCCCTTGTGCGATGCTGCTGCTGCGTATGCTGCTGGTATAAATTATAGCTTACACTAGCCAACAAGTGCTGAAAATATATAATTTATTATTATATATGTTCATGTATATTTTCATAAATGATGAAATGCTTTGCAAGATTTGAGTTTTGAGTTCACTTTAATTTATGTTGCCAATTTTCGTTTCGTAATGAATTTTAATTACTTAACAAATTGTTTGCCGAAATGCTAAATATGTTAGCATAATATATACAAATATTTTCTATATATACAAAGTTGCAATTGTTAAAACTAAATTTTAAAAAGTTCTAAATAATTTTCATGTATATTTAAATATTAAAATTAATTTCTGTCACAGATATACAATAGGTATAAATGGAAAGTGTTTCAAATATTACAATTGTTTTTAATGCAAATAAATAAATCATTTTATATAATAAAATTGATAATAATAATAATAATAATAATAATAATAATAATAATAATAATAATAATAATAATAATAATAATAATAATAAATAATAAAAAATAATAATAATAATAAAAAAATATGTAAAATTTAAACAATATAAAAAACCAGTAAAAATAAGAATATAATAAGAATAATAATTGAAAACAAAAAAATTAAAAATAATTAAATTCGATTTCCTATGAAGCTTCTCTTTTCGAAAAGGCAATACTAAACTTTACATAGATGTAGATGCATATATAAGCAATATTTTAACTAACCATTTTTGTTGTTCAGTGTATTCTTTTCAAAATTGTTCTCTTCGTATCTGCAAATGGCGCAAAGCTTTGCTGATATATCGAAAACATATATACGTCCACGTCGCCATTTGACTCGAACAGCTTGAGAGTCATTAAATCTTTCATTTGTATTGCCAGCGTCCATTAGATAGCTGATGCCAAGAGGATGGCACTGCCCAGCAGATTCCCATGCTTCAATGGGCAGCCGCAGGTAGCTTTGCTGCCAAAGGGGGCGTGCCATTCACGATGGGCGACAACTGGGACGGACAGCAACAAATGTTCAAACATAAATAATCAAAAATTATTTTTATTTCTTTTCAAAAACAAATTTTTTTTTTCATTTCTCATTCGTCTAATGAAAATGACCATGCGAACAGCTAGATAGAGTTGTCTTGGCAGCATTTTTTATACATACGTTCTTGGGTTTTTTTCTTTTCTAATTTCCCATAAATATATATAGTATATATATATATATATATATATATATATATAGCTTTTTTCTTTAATTTTCTGTGCACGCACTCAGCGCCACATTTTGATCGCCAATTTGCAAAAAGTTCTTTGAACAAAATATTTCGGATTATTTGCATTTTACATGTCATTTCCATTTTATGATATTGAACAGCTGAACGCAGAATTTTCAGTGTATATAAATTTGTATTTTGGAATTTGGCTTTTGATTCTCCACTCATCTTACCACACTCTCATTGCCAATTCACTAAATGTCAGTTTAATTGTTTCACATCAACAAGAAACGTGCGCCAATAAATTTTCAATTTTCCATCTCGAATTTTCAATTGTTTCGCACCCAAAGGCGTTCCACTTGGCACTAATGCCAGACATTTTCTTTTTGATTTTCTTCCGCCGCCAACCCATTCATCCATCCATCCAATTGTTTTGTTTTGAAAATTTGCTTAACATTGGACAGGCACGCGACACGCTTTCCTCTGCCTGATTTATGTCTGTTTTCCACTCGAGGTTTTGTTTTAGTTCAGCGATTAGCCATGACTATTTATTTTTTCGCGGCAGCTTATTTTATTTATTTATTTTTTTTTCGGTGTATCAAAACATGGCGAATCATTAGCTCTATAAATATCAAAATATCTGAAATATCAAAATATCAAATAAGATGAGTCTGATTTAAAAATACATCTTGAAATTTATGCCGAAAATACTTTTAGGATAATGCGTATAAAAAATGGGACACAAACAACATGGTATATGAATTATTGTATATTAGTTTGATTGTCAAGGCTATGAAATGATTTTAAGGGACATCCATAAGCATCAAAACTTGAATCAGAATGATTTAGTTCACAGTTACTTGAACCTTTAAATATATTTCGTTAATACTATATAATTTTTCTGTTAATCTAACTATGTATAGTTAATATATATAAGATGAACATTCACTTCAAAGACTGAACCTCAAATTTCATCTGTCCAGATCTATTCCAAAAACCAAACCACAAGCGACGAACTTGTTTCTGGAACTTTGATTCATTCTTCGTAACATTTGCAGCCCTGCTAAACATTTTAACAAAAACCATGTCAACACTTGTGTTATTATTTATTGAGCAATTATTTATGATATACATATATAAATAAAAGCACTCATAATTTGATAAACAACTTGAGAGTGCCGCAACAACACAAATGTTTTTCTGCTCTGAATCATGTTGTTTCCATGATATATATATATATCTGTATATATATATTGTTTATTTTTGTGTCTCTCTTATTTACTAGTTAGTTGAAACACTCACTAAATTATATGCAGGTAGATGCCTATCAATATATGCGACGTCTTCTGTCCCAGGCACTTAAAATTAATGATTCCACGTTGGACATGCTATATGTGTTTAGTAAATGCGACAGTATATAAGATTTTTTTAGAAAATATTTTCGGGAATATTAAATTTGTATATATGTATGTATACGCATAAGTGAGAATATATAGTGTGTTATAAATAAGATTCTCGGCATATAAAATAAATTTGAGTATAAGTATGGGAACGTGCCACAATGAGTTTGTCCAAGAGAATTTCCTCCAGTTTGTTTGATCAATAGAAACTTCTCGTCAAATCTGGCACAGATCTCTGGATCTATATATATATACCACATATATGTATGCAAGTATATATACCTATGTTTCTTATACATAAGTGGCTGCGAGATAGAAAAAGAGATTGTCCTATATTTGACCTCAAAAGCATCCGGGACAGATATATTAATTTTTTGTCTTGTTTTTCCTCTGGCGACTGCGTGGGAAAGTATAAAACCAATTGTAGGCGTTGCTGAAAATTTCTTCAGAAAGTCGAAAGATTACTGTGAACTCAGTTCGTGTGAAGCAGTCGCTGTGTTGAGAAGTGCTTTGAAATCGATTTTGATATCAAGGATTATAAAAAGGATATACTATTAAATATATAAACTGATATAGAGTGGATCAAATAGTATGTGCTATATAAACATTTACTGAAATCAAATAAAAGAAATATTTGTGGATCATAAAACTTTAAATAGTATCCGTATCCTGTTTAAAAATACTTTTGGCATTTCAATTAAAAATTTCGAAATGAACTCATTCGCCACTTTCCAGTTCCGAGTGCAAAAACATTTGTTGCCATTAATTTTAACTGTGCTGCGTCATTAGAATTCATAAAGATTTTCAAAAATAATTTGTTTTCGCATACCGAAATAGATGAATTTAATAAATATTGTCACGCAAGTTTGCCCATAAAATTTTAAATTATGATATCGCTGAGGAATATTGAGCTGGGAACATTTTCGGAACCACCTACACAAAGTGTTGATTTCTATGAGCTTTATAGATATATCTGTTTCGACGTGATCCATTTTCGAACCACACCCCTTTTTTTCTTGTGCTTACTTTGAGGTTATGTTCAGTCTTGAGATCGCTTGACTAATGTGCAAAAATATTTTGTTTTCTTTACAGCTGAAGTCAGAATGCCAAGTGGTAAGGTAGATAAGCCCATTATTCAGGATAACCGTGATGGTACGGTGTCCGTGAAGTACGAGCCTCGTGAAGAGGGCTCCCACGAGCTGGTTGTTAAATACAATGGCGAGCCTGTTCAAGGTAAAATAGAAATTTTAGAAATTGGTATATCTATATTAATAATTTCCTTATATAACAATACGCTACCCGACCCACAAAAACACCCTTTTGCTCATGCATACTTATTTGTTTTGGCAGGATCTCCATTCAAATTCCATGTGGACTCCATAACATCCGGCTATGTGACCGCCTATGGACCAGGCCTGACGCATGGCGTCACCGGTGAACCTGCCAACTTTACCATCTCCACCAAGGGAGCTAGCGCCGGCGGTCTGACCATGGCCGTCGAGGGACCTAGCAAGGCAGACGTAAGTCTATAGAAATTCAATTTATTCAATTCAGTTATGTATATACAATTCTATGGTTTTTCAGATTAAATATCATGACAACAAAGACGGTACTGTTTCGGTGCAATATCTGCCCACGGCTCCGGGTGAATACCAGGTGTCGGTGCGCTTTGGCGACAAGCACATCAAGGGCTCGCCCTACTTTGCCAAGATAACGGGCGAGGGTCGCAAGCGTAACCAGATTTCGGTTGGCTCGTGCTCGGAGGTGACCATGCCCGGCGACATCACCGACGATGATCTGCGTGCCCTGAATGCCTCCATCCAGGCGCCCAGCGGCTTGGAGGAGCCGTGCTTCCTCAAGCGCATGCCCACCGGCAACATTGGTATTTCGTTCACGCCCCGTGAGATTGGCGAGCATATGGTGTCGGTGAAGCGTCTGGGCAAGCACATCAACAACTCTCCCTTCAAGGTGACTGTGTGCGAGCGCGAGGTGGGTGACGCCAAGAAGGTTAAGGTGAGCGGCAACGGCCTCAAGGAGGGACAGACGCACAGCGACAACATTTTCTCCGTGGACACACGCAACGCCGGCTTTGGTGGGCCTCTCGGTGTCCATTGAGGGTCCCAGCAAGGCGGAGATCCAGTGCACCGACAAGGATGACGGCACACTGAACATCTCCTACAAGCCCACCGAGCCCGGCTACTACATTGTCAATCTGAAGTTTGCCGATCATCATGTCGAGGGCTCGCCCTTCACCGTTAAGGTGGCCGGCGAGGGCAGCAATCGCAAGCGCGAGAAGATTCAGCGTGAACGCGACGCCGTGCCAATCACCGAAATCGGCAGCCAGTGCAAGCTGACCTTTAAGATGCCCGGCATCACCTCTTTCGATCTGGCCGCATGCGTTACATCGCCCAGCAATGTCACCGAGGACGCCGAGATCCAGGAGATCGAGGATGGTCTGTACTCGGTGCACTTTGTGCCCAAAGAACTGGGCGTCCATACCGTCTCGGTGCGTTACTCTGAGATGCACATCCCTGGCTCGCCCTTCCAGTTCACAGTGGGTCCCCTGCGCGATTCTGGCAGCCATTTGGTGAAGGCTGGCGGCTCCGGCTTGGAGCGTGGTGTTGTCGGCGAGGCAGCCGAGTTCAATGTGTGGACACGTGAGGCTGGCGGCGGCTCCCTTGCCATTTCAGTGGAGGGTCCCAGCAAGGCCGACATCGAATTCAAGGATCGCAAGGACGGCAGCTGCGATGTCTCCTACAAGGTGACTGAGCCTGGCGAGTATCGTGTGGGTCTCAAGTTCAACGATCGCCACATCCCAGACTCACCCTTCAAGGTGTACATCTCGCCCGATGCCGGCGATGCCCACAAGCTGGAGGTGCAGCAGTTCCCACAGGGCAATATCCAGGCCGATGCGCCCTATCAGTTTATGGTGCGCAAGAACGGCGCCAAGGGTGAGCTGGATGCCAAGATTGTGGCCCCATCGGGCACCGACGACGATTGCTTCATCCAGGTGATCGACGGTGATATGTACTCGGTGCGTTTCTATCCACGTGAGAACGGCATTCATGCCATCCACGTCAAGTTCAACGGTGTGCACATACCCGACTCGCCATTCAGAATCAAGGTGGGCAAGGATGTGGCCGATCCGGCAGCCGTGCATGCCACCGGCAGCGGCTTGGATGAAGTGAAGACTGGACACAAGGCCGATTTCATCATCAATACCTGCAACGCGGGCGTTGGCACTCTGGCCGTCTCCATCGATGGTCCCTCCAAGGTGGCCATGGATTGCACAGAGGTGGAGGAGGGCTACAAGGTGCGCTACACACCACTGCTGCCCGGCGAACATTACATCACGGTCAAATACAACAACATGCATATCGTGGGCTCACCCTTCAAGGTGCACGCCACCGGCGACAGGCTGGCCGACGAGGGCGCCCAAGAGACGTCCACGGTGATTGTGGAGACCGTCCAGAAGGTGGCCAAGGGCGGCAAAAACACGGGCGTCCATCTGCCCACCTTCAAGTCCGACGCCAGCAAGGTGGTCTCCAAGGGCATGGGCCTGAAGAAGGCCTACATTGGCAAGCAGAATCAGTTCAGCGTCAGTGCCACAGATGCGGGTGAGTACAAAACTGAGAGCAGCTAATATAAATAAGATTTTTCTCTAAGTGAATTCTTTCTACTCCTGCTATATTCAGGCAACAATATCCTGTACGTGGGCATGTACGGACCGAAGGGACCTTGCGAGGAGTTCCATGTCAAGCACGCTGGCCACAACAACTACAATGTGCAGTATCTGGTACGCGATCGCGGCCAGTACGTGCTCCTAATCAAATGGGGCGAAGACCATATACCCGGCTCCCCATTCCAGATCGATGTCTAGGCTAAGGCCAAACAATCATATATAATATATATATACACATGCATAGATATATGAGCCACAACCGCCCGACCCCCCATAATCGCCAACCCCATCCAATTGTTCCCGACTGTGTGTGAACCAATCGTCTCTTCCAGGGTCCAAGAATTTTTGTGTTTGTTTCTCTATGATTGTCTTTGTTTAATTTTAACTCTTTGCCCATCATTATTATAAGTGATTATTATTTTTTGTTATTTGTACATAAACATCAAGGAAAAGAACAAGAAAACGAAATCAATGTATGTTTTCGACTTGAAAAAAAAAAAAAAAATGTTTGCGCGCCATTTTTACATATCAATTATTAAAAAAATTAAACTTTAATTTTCATCAACAATTTGGTAACTAAATTTACTTACGACAAATATTAAAAAAACAAAACAAAGTGCGAGAAAATCTCTTAAACAATTATTTAATACTTAAGCAAACACTTATGAAGATGATTATTATGATTATGATGTATTATGTTTTTTATTATCACTATCGACATGTAATTTACGTAAACTCAAATAAATAAATTTAAAACAATAAATAATGTTTTTCCTTATATCTATAATCGTGGATTTTACATATAAATGTATGTAGACTTTATTTAGTTATTTGTTGGTTACACATACTTTGATAAAAAGTGTTCTTTATTTACTTATACAAGCTTTTTTTTATCGCAAACTGAAATTCAAAAAAATAAATGGCAAAGCCTTTACGAATATTTCTAAAAAAATACACACACCTGTTGGTATTTCCAAATAAAATACTCACAGCTGTGAGTGACGTTGCCACACAGCATAAAATTGAAAATGCAATATCCACATGAAACAAAGATTAGTAGATTTTAAGTTATTTTTAATACTTAAATCACATAAGCTGTTGAATATGTTTATTATAATTTTAAAAAGTTTATTGAGCTATAATCGCAATATTTCTTCAAATTGTTTAAGTTGTCCACAACAGGCAGCTGCTTGCTATGAAAGAGTGACGCACAAAATTTCGCTTTTTACGCAAAAATGACACTGTAGCAGAGCAGTATTTTTCGGTTGTATGAGATTTTTGGCGGCAACTTCAAAATAAAAAAGTCCGAAGTGAAGTTATAAATCTATATTGATAAAATACAAATTAGAGAAAATTAGAGAGGTTTAATATGAAAAGTCATAAAAAGTCGCAGAGAAGGAAAGCGAAAAATGCAATTTAAGTGTACGTAATTACATTATTTATTTATTTGTTTTTAGTTAAATATGCGTTAAAACTTATTTACATGGTTGTGCACTAAGCGAATATATAATTAGTGTTACGCATTATAAAATTCATAATAGATAACTTTTACATTAACATTAATTAGTTTATATTGTTTATATTTTTGTATGTATGTAGGTTTAACTTTTGCAATACCTTGCAACTTTGCGTTAAGGACACTCATTTTCCATCCACTTTCCAATTAAGGCAGCACTCCCTTCATTCTTTGTGATAGCAAAAATAAAAAATAAAATTCCGAGCTCTTCGGAAAAGTTTTTCAATTTTTTTGTTTTTTTTTCTACTAAAAACAGGTTTAAAATATTTATTCTTATAATTTTCGTTTGTTTGACTTAGTGCTAAATGGCTTAGTTGTAGAGTTTCAAGTGTATTTCAGTTAATATTTTACCCAAGCAGCATTAGGAAAAGTTTCAATGATATTTTCAACTTTTGACAGTAGGAATGAGATGCATTTCATTATTTTTCCTTCTTTTTGGCTATTGTTGTGATAATAAACTACAGTTTTTCTTTTCTGTTCAATATTTCTATTCAATACAGGAACGTTACGAGAAACTCAAAAATAAATTACAAAAGACCGAAGCAGAACGAACTTATAAATTAAATAAATATACATATACTTGCAAAAAGTAGAGGATCTATATAGATATCGATGATATCGATGCTGGTTATCTTAACTAAGTTGGCTAACTTACATGTTTATATCACTTTTCGCAAATAATTCGTTTCATATATTGTTTTTGTTTTGTTTGCTAAAATTATATTGAGGCTGTTGAATAAAATGTAGCATTTGGTTGAAAAAGCTGCGCAGAGTTCGTTACGTCGATTGGCCTAGAAGATGTTGATCTGGAACTCACTGACAATGCCCTCGAGGAAGCCTTTGAGGCTGTCATAGGAGTGGGTGCGCCAGTAGATATTATCATTCACCTGCTCCATGGCCAGTCCAATGGCAATTTCGACGGCCTTCAGTCCCAGCTTGCGGCAATTCACAGCCAGAGCTTGCAGCTGCTGCTTGTGATAGTCCTTGTTCATATAGATGGTCAGCGATTTGATCATCTCCGTTATGGTCGAGAAGCCATCGCCATAGCTGCAATTGAATATTTCATGTAAATATAATAATATATAATAAATATCATTTTTCTATAAGGCCAACTCACTATTCAGCTATCTCTTTGATGTTGGTCTGCAGAAAATCAAAGGCAATCTCATAGCCAATGGCATTGGAGGCGACGGCACGGAAGGCCAGGGCACCATCCTGCTTGAGTATGCCCGACGTGGAGTTGACAGTCAAATTCAGATATCTGAAAGAGGCAATTATATAATATAATCGATCGCATATATCGTATATCTACTATCTCTTACTTGGACAGCAACCAGGGCTTGGTGGTGCAGCCTAGGGATGTGAGTATCTCCTCCTTCTCTGAGGCACTGTTTGTTCTCTTGTACTGCTTGTAGGCGAAATACCATTCCGGATACGAGCCCTCTGCTAGGGCTGTGCAATAGATCACTGACTTCAGATTGGGCTTAATACTGTAATCGAATATCAATATTAGCTATCGATAATTGCAGTTGCTTTAGTTTGATCTACTCACGGATTCTTTTTGGGATCGCGCATCCACTCGCGGAACTTCATTTGTGCCACCTGCGTGCAGCGATCATAGTTGAATTTACAGGCGAAATTGGCAACCAAAGCACGATGCTTCAGCTGCAGATGCGACTCGTTGTCCGGCTCGTTGAGGCCGTAATGATCAAAGGCCGGACGCACTATGAACTTCATGAAGGCCTAGAACGACAAAAGAGGTATCAATGTAAGTAAAATTATAGCACATTACCTTATTCAAGAATATCTTATGTCTTTATAATCTCAATGCTTATCTACTGCTCTGCAACTTACCCTAAAGGTCTCATAGGCTGGCTCTCGCTTCAGATTATAGATGAGATAGTTGAGACCTGGCTTGGCTGCGCTCCACAACAGCTCATCGTCTACGGCCGTGAATAGCTCCATCAAGAAAGTCAAATCTGAAATATTGAATAAAATAAATTTCAGGCAAATACATTTCATATTTCAGCTTACGGTATATCGTATGGCAGATACTCGGCCTGCGACAGATGCAGTGCATCGTCCAGCAGCTGAGCGCGTGTGATGCGAGGCAGTGTGCTGAAGTTCTTCTTCAGGGCAAGCCAGGAGGTCATGTCGTAGTTGACACGATAGTAGCTCTGCCTGTTCAGATTCAGGTAGACAACGTTGTCGCTGTTGTTGGTCGAGGTGAAGACATCGTTGATTACCAGCTTGCTCCTGATCTTGGGTCATCCAGTGCGTGGGTATATTATCGCCCTTGTGCAGCTCGTCCGTCTCATAGGTAATGGGAATGAACCAGCGACTGGTGTCCAATGGATTGCGAGCGGGCAGCAGATAACGCTCCTGTCGCAGCACCAAATCAGCGCCATTGCGCTCCACATGCACCACCGGATAGCCCGGCTGCGTTATCCATGAGTCCATGATCTGTTTGACATTCATGTTATTGGGCAAAGTGCCCTTCGCCTGGCCATGGCGCGTGAGGAACGCCCAGAGATCATCGCGTGACATGTTCTCGTAGGCAAAAGTCTTCAGCAGATCCTGGGTAGCCGCACGGAAGGCCTCGTCACCTACGATGGAGTTCAGCATGCGCAGCAAAATCGTGCCCTTCGAGTAGCTGATGGGATCGAAGATGCGACGCACATCGCTCGAGGTCTTCACATCAAAGGAAATGGCATGCGAGGTATTGGTGGCATCATGTTGCATCGACTCCTTGAACTCCTGCAAGTAGAAATGGGAAATAATTGAATTGTCCTTTCTACTCCTTTGTCATCTACATACCAGCACAGTGAAGGTATCCATAATCTGGAACTCGGGATGCACGTGGTTGAGCGCATTGTAGCTCATGTAGCATGCAAAGCCCTCCTTCAGCCAGAGATCGTCCCACCACTTGGGTGTCACCAGGTTGCCGAACCACTGATGGGCCAGCTCATGGGCAATGATCTGGGCCACATACTGCATGTGCTCCGATGAGGAGGCCAGCTCCTGATCCTCGGGCACTAGCAGCGCCGAGTCACGGAAGGTGATCAGACCCCAGTTCTCCATGGCACTAAATCCAAAGTCCGGCACCGAAACCAAATCAATCTTGGGCAGCTTATTCTTGATGCCGAAGTATTCCTCGTAGTAGGGCAGGAATTTGCGCACCATCTTATATGCATAGTTGGTCATGTCCACAAAAGTGGGCCGTGTCCAGATCTCCACGCGCGGCACAAGTGTGCTGTCCAGCTCACCAAAGCTCGAGTCAACCATATTGGAGACAATGAAGGCCAGGAGGTAGGTGGGCATGCGGGGCGTGGTTAGGAAGTCGTCGCGTATATAGCCAACACGATGGATGCTGTAGAGGAAAAGCTTTCATTAATCTGAAATTCACTATGTTCTTTTATTGACTTACCTGCTACGATATCTGGGCATGTTGGACAGACACATTGTCTTCTTGGTATCCCGCACAATGCTGACGGTAAAGTTGGCCTTCATGTCGGGACGATCGAAGCAGGGGAAGGCGCGTCGGGCATCAATGGGCGAGAACTGAGTGCTGATGACCCATCTGCAAGGGAGAGTATAAAGATGAAGGATCTATCACGCAAGTCACCACAACTGCATTACTCACTGCAACTGCTTTGTATCCGGATTGGTGTAGCTCGTCTTGTAGATGCCCTGCAGCGTGTCTGTCACCTGGCTAACAAAGTCCAAGCTGAGCAGCACTCGCAGATTTGACTCTAATGCCAGATCCTTGGCCAGTCGAATCACAAATGTGGCATTATTCTCCCCATATTCGCTGTCGAAATCCAGATCCACCTCATCGCTGCCATTGGCAACGGGAGCTCGTATCACCCGCACATTGGATATGCTCACATTGTGCACGTCCAGCACAATGGGCTCCCAGCTGGCGACCTTGGCATCACGCTCGATTTCAATGGACAGACTGCCATTGTTGATGGACGCCTCGACATTTGGCTCGATGACAATTCTGCAGAAAAGGGTCAAAAGGTCTTCGCATTATTCATTGGCCAACTATTTAAGTGCAGGTGCAAATAGTTCTCTAATCACTGCCAGAAACGACAAGACGCCTCAATCAAAACTGCCAATCAATCGGCACAGCTCATGGGACTGAACAGCAGCTGCGGGTCTGCCAACCGACCAGTTACGTCGCATTTGTGTTAATCATTTCAAAGGGGGGCTAAACTGTAATTGCAAGCTATTTAATGCCAGCAGAGCAAATAATGTGAAAAGGCGCGCAGCATAACAGACAGTCTAATGCTCTGTAGGCTTTCAAATTGACATTGAGTGAGAGTGGCAAAACAGTTCCGGCTAACTATTCTGATAAAGCAGGAAATGTTGAACTATCGTAATGAAGTTCCATTTCTAATAACCAACCCAATTGGATCTCAAAATTTAGATACATGTTCAAACTTCATTCCACCAGCTCTTTCTGCTCTATTTAATATTTGTATCCATAAAATCTTGACAGATAAACTTGGTTAGCAAATTTCCACTGAGCACTCAACATCAAGTGCTAGAGTATCAAATTGTATTGCCCCTTTTTCCCTTCACATTTTATCAAGAATGCCATTGGCAAGAACTGCTTTTGCTTTTGCGCCTGTTGGCTTTTAATTGCGTCGATTGGTTTACAATGTGCTGTTGCGCCCGGGGGCAACCAGGAAGCGTGTTCAGCGCAATTTGCCATGGACACCGAGACGCGTGGACAGACGGACATTTGCTTTGATCAACAGCTGCAAAATCAGTTAACATCGATTTTGTAGTGAGCAGCAAAATGTGCATCGATAGCCAACAGTGACTGCTCCAGCTGCGTGGCAGACGTAGACGCAATTCAAGTCTTTGGGGTATTTCTGTGTCAATTATATTAATGCATGCGGCATTAGTTGTAGCATCTTCCATCTCCCAATCGCCCAATCGGCCAATCTTCTAGCTAACTAACCCAACAACCCATCTGGCGTGCTGACAGTTGGCGTGCGTGCTGCTGCACAAAGATCTGCCTCAGAATTGCCTCTGATCGGCCTCAGATCTTTGCCGCCTGTCGCGACGGGGAAAGGATGGGGGGCTGGGTTGTACTGGCTGTGGCGAGTCGCTCTGCTCACAGCTCGGACATATTTGGCCAGCTCCTGTGGTGTTTGATTGTTGAACAAGTTGTTAGATGTCTGCATTAGCAGAATGGAGCTCTATGGATGTGTGCTTAGCTTAAGTGCCAACTGGCGCACTGCTGGCGACAGTCAATCCTTGACCCACTTAGCGGGTGTACCTCAAGCATAAATACGAAATGTCTGACAAAACATCTTTTGGCATGACGTCAATAAATGTCGTACGAAATGCACAATGGTGCACACGACATGGGGTCAAGGGTTCAACCATTGTTGTTGGGCTATTGCTGCCACCCTTTTTGTATCGAAAGCCATTAAAACATGACTTTAATCGATGAGGAGATAATTTTTTTCATACATCGAATGTGAGACGTAACAATAAGGAGTGACTACACTTGCCAAGCGGAAGATTATATATGTAGTCTCGTAGATATAAATATAATTGGAAAATATAGAGAGGCCCATAATTATCAAAATTGGTCATGTTATAATTAAAGTTGAAGCCTAATTTGTATATATTTTATTTAGTCAGTTGATTGAGACTTAAAGCTCTTAACAATAATTCAATCAGCAATCGATCAATATCTCAAAAGGTCAGTCAATCATCAGTTAATTCGTAAGTCAATCAATCAATCACCAAGTGAACCACTAAATCCTTTGGATAGACTGCAGGTACAATCATTCAGTAGGTCACCCAATCATTCAATCAATCCATAAGTAAACAAAAATCAGTTGCTCAGCACAAATCAATCAGTTGACTAGTAAATCAATTGATTAGGGTAATGCCTATCTGATTGTCAGTCAATCAATCACTCTCAATCAGTCAGTGTATAGGTAAGAACGTCTGTCAATCATTCAGTTAGTCAATCATTCATTCAATAAATCTTCATTTATGTGAATCACTCATTCAACTACTCATATCACTTAATAACTTATTCAGTTAGTCTGTCAAAGTACTAAACTAGTCAATCAGCATGTCAATCACTGGCTCTGTTAATTAGTTTATCAGACAGTAAACCTGCCATTAAATGAATTCATCAGTCAATCACTCGCATTCATTTAAATTTATAGATATATCAAGAGTTTAAATACTTTAATATTATCGGAGGGGAAAAGTCGTGCTGTATTCCATATTAGTATTCCGACACGCGCTCATCTGCAGTAAGTAATGATAAGCTACTATTATCGTTATATAAATCGCGTTATACAGATTTCGATTCGTAGAAGACTCGACGCTAATTGCAACAATGTGAGCCGGAAGCAGTGGAGACAACAAATCTCCGCCGCCAATTTATGCCCGGCTGTCCATCCATCAGGCCGGGCACTTTGCGTGGCTTCCAATTGAAATGCGGGCATGCAAAGCAATTTGAGGAGTAGTCGCGAGCGACTAGTAGTGCGCGCGCGTGGAAGCCATTATTCAATTGAGGCTGAAGTGCAAAACTGAGTGTTACCCCACCTACAACCCCTCTGATCACCAGCCCCGCTCACCTGTAGTGTAGTGGGCGCCAGCCCTCGTACAGCTGCAGCTGACGTTCCATAGACTTTGCATTGGTGTCTAGCGTCTCCTCCTGGACGGGTATATCGCCCACGGGCGGTACTACTACGGGTGTTTCTGGCTTGGATGTGATTGCAGGCTCGTCCTTTTGCTTCAGCCAGCCGGGTATATCGAATTTGGCATTTGCCAAAGGCGTTGCATTGGCGTGCGAGTCACTCGTTGCATCATTCTCATGACTCTGCAGATCCTTCGACTGAGTTTGGGCGCTGGTTGTTGATTGGCATGGGTAAAAGAATATAGAAAGTTCTGGGTTTGAGTTTATGTAAAGTGCTAAATTGTATTTGGTCAAGCGAGGTGCGGCTAAAGCAGCTTCTTTGTCCCTTCCACACCTCGAAATGCGTCAGACGAAACGAACCAACTGCTTTCGATTTCAAGACGGACGTGAAATGAGGTCACGCCGGAGTCGACAGTCAATTAACTCGTTTGCCAAAACACATTACGAGAATGCAAAAAAAAAAAAAAAAGGGAAAACAAATAAAAATATACTAAAAATTAATAAGCGTGCCAAACCCACAAGTTCAACTGGCTTAGATTCATAGGTGTAGCTCTTAGCGTGGCTTACTCACCTGGGCTCCATGACGGGCAGATTGTGCGAGGCGAGGTAATAGGTGACAAGCACTGAGAATATCAGAGCTACCAACATTATGAAGGCCGCAACGACCAAACACGTCCTCGAAACATAAACACCCGATGGCGGTCCATTGAAAACATATTTTTGTCCATTTTTCGTCTTTAATTGACCGCCTATCAGACAATAAACGAGAAGAAATTATACTTTAAGTGTGGCAAGTTTCAATCGTTTAAGACTGCTCTTTTTATACCCTTTCATTGGATATTTATAATTTGTAATGGCGTATGTAACGCACAGAGGCAGACAACTCTCAATGATGTATGAATTACACTCTCTTACATTCCCACTATACATTTCCAACAGCTCAACATTGTCTTATTTAATAAATATAGTTGATCAACAATCGACAAACATAAATTATTCTGACAAAGGGCATTTATATGGCGTTGTGAATTTGAAGACAATTGAAGATAACAGTTTATTCATTAGAGTACACCACATCATTCGCGTTTGCACTGCTGACTGCACCAAAGGAAAAGAGAAAGGCAGAGAACATTGTGTCAATGCGCTCACGCAATTGGTCGCAACGCTTTTGATCCCGTTATCTTAGTTGTGCTCTCTCCTTGTGGGGGTGTGAGCAAAAGAATTTTAAGTGCTGGTCGCTCATAATTGCTGTTGTATTAGTGCGAATGACGGCTTAGCACAATTAGGCAAATTAGTCCGTGCGTGTCTATCCCGTTGATCGCTTATGTTCTTTGCGTGTGCGAATATATTAGGTTTACTAATTAAGTTAAATGAGCTAAAGAGTGATAATCGCGATTAGTTGCTACTTTGAGTGCGTTTGCTTAAATTTGTTTACGTTTTAGTATGTTTTTGGGATGCCCGCATATTTATAAAATGTTAACTGTGCCAATTACTTATGACAGCAACGAAAATAAATTGGCGTGCATTGAAGCAGAAAACGAGAGAGAGAGAGAGAGAGAGCGACGAAGAGTGGGAAATTATAAGAGCGTAATATGAAGCTACGCTTAAATGGGTAAGCTCTGCCATTTATAAATACACTTTATCAAGTAATGTGTTAATGTGCAGAACATGACATGAAAGCGTATTAAATTTTCGACGTGCCGAGCATAGCAGTTCTCTTTGGTTGTTTGTATTTCTCTTCTGGTGTGCACTAGAAAGTGTTTATGGAAGCCCAAACTTTGCCTTAGCATTCTTGGCATGCCGATGCATTATGAAAAGTGTTCAATGAAAATAAATTATGCACTTTTCCGACACACAAGACATGTGAGGAAAATGTGTGCCTCGTAATGAAATATGGGATAATTTAGCCAACATATGAGTACAGGAAATTAATTGTTAACGGGCCATTTAGTTGAGTGTTGACAGCGCCACGAAAGCATCCCGCGGAGCTGTGCGGCTCGCTGAGGTGGCAAAAGATCATTAAACTCAATGCTGAAAAGCTTAATTCGTATTTGGCGAAAAAAAAAATGAGTAAAATAATGTATGGCTCATTTTTAGGGCCGGAACATTTGTAGATAGACAAAACCGGCAGCAAGTGAGCATATGCATAAACAAATAGCTAGACAATGCGGCACAAAAGTCAGTTCACACCTCTTGATAAGATAGCTAAATAAACCAAGAATTTCTCATGTAGAGTAAAATAGGATTATGTTGAAGCAAATTGTTTCTCCAAGTATAAATGTTATCTTTATTTAATGGAAAAGCTCAAGATGTGTTGCATGAATTTCAGATATAGTTCTTTTGAGATAGTTCGGAAATAGGCTTAAATATAATTTAGCTATTTATATTCAAGGATCTTTTGTTATTTTATTTTCTATGCTTATCTATCTATAGTTATTACGAGACTTTTGTTGACCACTGTTAACACTGAACATGACCAATGAACGCGAGCAAAAGAGGCGCACGTGTTGGGCATTTTCAATTATCGATCAACATGATCCAAACAAACTGTGTGGATATTGGACTTTGGCTATAAACCTACACTGTTGGACGTTTATGACGTATTGGATAGAGAGAGAGCGAGAGAGAGAAAGAGAGTGCAGCGAAAGAGTGAGAGAGAGGGCGATTGTGTTTATCATTAGATTTAATTGGCAGTTCAGTGACTTTTCGGGCCGAATTTAATTGCAAAAAAATGAAGGTTAACAATGTGGCCCGAATTAAGTTTTCACCTGCCCCAATGTCCGAAATGTCTGTTGCTAATCTATGAGTTCCCATAGCAATCACCAGCAGCAGCACCGCCACCACACCCACTGGCTTCGATCTGGTGCAGGCTGATGGAATTTATGTGGCAGCCTCAGCCACATTTTGTGGCAGCGTCCAAATTAAAAACTTACACAGGTTGTGGCTCATGCTGAATGCAGCGGATAAATCAGTTGTCAGGCATTGTAACTCAAGTTGAAAGCTTTTCAAATCTATTTTACTTTTCTCTCTCGCTTTTTTTTCGTATTTCACCAATTTTTAGTTTTATTTATTGTTTGTTTAGTTTTGCTGTTTGTTTTTCTCTCTCTGCGGCTAGGTGAGAAATGATTAAAGAATTTCATTAAAAAGTAAAAAAACACATGTTGCGGCCCACGTGTGCACTGACTCTGCTTCATTAACAGACAGACGGACGGACTGACAGCTGGACGGACGGACAGACAATTTCTGAACACTCCTACTCCAGCCAAAATAGACATTAAACACACAAACACGCATATAATTTTATAAATGTATATATGTATAAATTATGCATGTGAACATATGTATTTTAATATGCATCGGTTGAAGTTTAAGTAGCATTAAAAGACAATAAAAACATTCAAATTAAGTTGTGAATAAAGGCAAGTATTGTGAGCGAGTGTGTGTGAATGGGTATGTTTAGGTGTGTTTGCTGTGTGTGTGTGTGTGTGTGTTGTGTGTGGGCGTTGTGCGTGAGGCGCCGACTTGAATGTGAAACGGGAACGCCTACGAGCAGAGTCGAGCTCGGGGAATCGGGGCATTTAGCTGGCGACATTGAAATTAATTCGGGAATTTCGAGCTCGTAAAAATATTCTCACCAAATTGTTAATCAAAATGTTAAATGGGGTTAATTAGAAATCAACTGAGCAAAGGCAGGTATTACAAAGTCAAAATAAGTGGAAAAGTCTATATACGATTTGCCAAATATATGGAACTTGCTAACTATATACATATATGATACTTATAGATGATGGATCTTATAGAGTAAAGCTCTATAAAATGTTTGATTAGTTTTGTTTCGTTTAGCAAAATAAATTTCTCTAATAATTCTTTGACCTATTCATATCATTTGTAAATATAATATATTCTATATTCAAAATAGCAATATTATATATTTATAGACAATAAATTTGGTAACAAAAATTGTTTTCTTTGGTTTCCCTTACCAGTTTGCTGTAAATGGTTTTTAAATTAAAAACTTTAATTTTTAATAGAACATGTTGAAAGGATTTGTATTACCTGATAAACAAAAGATCTCTGCAAACTATTTAAATAATTTGACCGTACCTAGTAATATTTTTAAACTCATACTGATATAACCATATATACATATATCTCATATAATTAACACTCTTTTCCAAATCTCAATAATCTATTATCAATTCATGCCAATATTTTTAAATGAATTTATGCAATTTTGAAACATACCCAAAAATCTGTCCTTCGATATGAAGTCGAAATGCAAACGCTTTCTAATATTTTTCGAATCGTTGAATTTAAAATTTCTTAACTTTGCAACGAATCCGTGAAATGGACGACCAGCTGCCACGCCCAATGCTGGAGTTGTGGATGAATCGGATGATGAGCTTTTTGTTGTTGGTGCAGAGGATGGAGCCACTTCAATGGCGGCGTTAGCGCTTGCTGCTGCAGATGCTGCCGTTGACATTGGTGTTGTTGTTGTTGTTGGCGCATAAATTGATGAATTTTGCATGTTGGGATTGGTATAGGATATGATGGCTGTACAGAAACATAGATACGCGAGAGCAAGCGGGAGGAAGAGAGAAAGAGAGAGAGAGAGAAAATGCGAAAATTTTGAGCAAAATGAGTGAAAGCTAGATGAGTGTTGAGTTTTTACATTTAACATTGGTTAATTAATAGTTACTATGGTTAAAGCAAATGAAAACGCAAATGAAAATGTGTATGCAGATGTGTACGTGTGTGTGTGTGTGTGTAAGTGTGTGTGTGCGTGTAATTGATGCCAATTCGGTTGAGCGGTGGCCACAATTGAAAATGCATTTAATCAAATTGACGCCACTGTCGAATGCACAAAGGGAAGTCAACCGGGTGGATGAGTGGAGGGCAACAGTTGGAGGCATTCAAGTGGCACGTGTCGCCACGGGGAGGTGTGTCTGTATTATGTATACATACATATGTATATACATACATATATATTGTGCTTGTTGTTGCTGCTACAGCCTGCTACTAATCGTTGCAATTACGCCTATAGTCAAAGCGCAGAACGAATTGAATTCGATTTGCCGGCGCCAAATACTTAAATCTGTTTGCTAAAAATACAAATTGCTTCAAAATGCGCACAATGTTTATAGGCCCATTGGCTGAGTTATACCTATTTATGTGTATACATACATATATACATTGATCTGCCACAGTTAAAATTAGTTTTCAGGAATTTAGCTAATTTCATTTTTTGCTGATTAACAAACAATAATCTGCAATTGAGATGATTGAGAATATATGTATATGGGCCACAACTATTTTGTTAGACTAGCTGCTTAAGTATTCCAGATCTGAAGATGAATCATCCGGGTGAATGTAACCAAATGCTTTGCTTCGTTTTTATTATGCGTGAAAACAGAGAAGTTCTGCGACCCATAAAATCAGAATTATATTGCTCTTTTGCATTTTGCGCACATACATAAGATCGTTTTACAAGTAGCCACAAAAGAAAGCCACAAAAAACGAGCCAAAGGCAGAGAGGGAAAGCGAGAGAGGGAGAGAGAGAGGGAGAGTTGGAGTTATAGTTAGAGTGAGACGGGATTCAAATTCGATCAAGCGTTAAATTTTGTGCGGTTTATGGCGACGTTTCTATGGGCAAATGAAGCACAGTTCAATAACAGCAAAAGCAGCACATTAAACAAGCAAGGGTTAAATAGAAGAGCGTGTTTGACTAGAAAATACCCTGTAGATAATTGATGTATCTATGTTCAGTTCACTCAAACAGCACTGAGATATACATGATATTTATATAAATTGAGAAGTTTTATCTATATATCTATAAAATATGTGTGATAAACTTAAAAATCAACATATGTACATGTCACATAATTTACCCCGCTTTTTATATACCATATAGCTACAGGGTATTTGTTATGAATGTGTTCGACTTTGATCTTGAATATACCCAAATAAATAATAGTCATCAAACGCCAGTATCAGATTGCCTTACGAATGGCCCCAAGACGGTCTTTAAGAAATTCTATGAATGAGCTATTTAAATATTTGTGTTTTTTTTTTTGCTTTTCTTTCGCGAAATGTTTAAACTTACGTATAGATAAGGCCGCGTATACGCAATCTTATCTGGAATACTTGCAAAAGTTGGCAGCAGATAAGCAATAAACACTTAATCCAAAGCAATGCCCAAAAGACGTACTAGGAAGTCGATCAAAATGAACTAAACGTGTTTTTTTTTTTTTTTGCTTTTACTGCAGTCGAATTCTTTTTGGCTGCAACAAATGTTTTGTTGTGAAAGACCCGAATGTGTCGACCTATAAAGCGTAAAGAAAGAGTCGCAGTCGTATTTACGTCATTGTCAACTAGTTTGAACTGCACCAGAGAAATGTACCCTAAAATGGTATCTTATCTTATCGCAGTCATCGGAATCACTGAAATGACAGACAATCGTTTTTTTTTCGTTCTGTTTCGTTTTAAACATGTGCTTCCCGTACCCAATCCCATTCCCATTTCTATACCCATTCTCAATTGAGCATGCTCAACACCTCATTTAATGATAACCCATATTGGAAATGAAGAGTTAATTGGGTTTCGGGCAACTGGGTTACTTAAACAATTTCTGTTGTTTGTGTTGTTGTTTACAAGTGCATTTCATTCTTCCCATCGCACCCATTGGGCAATCACATTGCCCAGATTTATGAGTCACAATCACAGATGCCGGGCATTGATACTTGTAGTTCCATTTGCTTGATTAAATACTCCCTCGATCCCTTGCCCACTGCAGTGCACTGTTTAGTTCTGTAATGCGATCGCCTTGGTAAAACTCCCGCCATATGCTAGGGATCTGTTTGCAATGCCCACAATTTGTATACAGCAGCCTGTGATTTAATTGCGCGCTGACCCAATTCCAGACCCCAGCCTGAGCAGCTCTTCAGGAAGCAGTAAAATTATGCCGAATGAATGTGGTTAAAACGGGCATAAAGGACTATTAAATACTCTGTTGTATGTTGCATCTGCTCTTTGAATTTGCCAATGATATTGTCCGTAGTTTATTTCATTCAAATTCCAATATGCCCTTTTTTACTCTTTTTAACAGAGTATGTCATAAAAATAAAGCTGACAGTTTTATTTTTGCATTAATTACAAGCGGCTAGCAGATGTTGAGGATGTGACATGGCATATTTGCGAAATGAAGAAAGCCAAGGCTAGCTGTCATCGAATTTCCACTAAACTGGTGACAAGTGGAAGTGGTCCCACTCAAAAGCGAAATGTGGGTCAAACGAATGCCAGCAGTAAGTTTACTTCGTTTCCAATTCAACATATACGAGAAGAGAGCACGAAACGAGCTAATTAAATTGTTATTTAAATTGTTTCTCAATTTGCAAACGACGCCAAAATGTCTGGCATGCTACGCATAGAAAAAATAACAAGTGAAAGAACAGAAGCAAAATAAATATATAAAATAGAAAACAAAACAAAAAAACAATAGAAAAAGCTAACAAAATATTATAAACTTAACGAATATCAGGCTCCCTTGTTTGTTCCCATAATATATGGTTTCGATTAAGATTCTCAGATATGCTGCTATTCGTTACAGATATCGTGATCGAAATATAATCACCCTCATTTAGACTCTTAGCGAGAATAATGTTTGCCGATTCCTCATGTTCTTTATTTTGTTTTTTTGTTCTTGTCATTTGTTCAGCTGAATCGTTAAACTCGTATATATTTGAAAATAAAGAGTTAAAAGCCAAGCGCAGAGTTGACTGAACTTTGCAGAACGTGTGACGAGTGTGTGTGTGTTTACTGTACATGTGTGTGTGGTGGCTAAAGCAATACTACCCAGTAGTACCGCCCGGTATTCCGTTTTATTGCCCATATTGTTCTGCATGCCTCTAATGAAGCGTTCAGCATTGCAATTACCAAGCTCGAGGGCTTTCCAAGTGCCATTGATTCGCGGCATGTGCGTCGCTTGGCTGCCGACTATAGCGACTATTTGTGGGTGTGGGGTGGGGGTAAGTGTGAGGGGGATTTCTGCGGAAATGTCAGTCGATTTATGCATAGTTTTCAACTCCATTCTGATGTACAAAATGTTGCATGTGCTCGGGCGATAAACAATTCATTTGTTGTGTCGCATCAAACTTGAAATCTAAACAAACTTTCAACTCGAAAAAATGATGAAGTTAAAAAGAAAAGCAAATAAACAAGGTTGCGTGTTGCTGACTGCAAGATACGCGCTCGCAGATGGAGCAGATTGAGAAAAGTGATTGTATAGATCTGATATACCTTCAACTGACCTTTAAGATTTGCCTATTGCCCAGCAACTCGTTCGTCCGTCTGTACTTGACTAAATATACAAACTTTCAACTGCTCTTCAACTTCAACCAATCATCAAACTAATATACTCTTCAAGTATCTCGAGCGAGTATATGAAATGAAAAGAAAAAACACTACACGTAGTTCATATTGTGGTCATGTTTTGTCTTCTTGGTTTGGTTTCGGTTTGCTTTAACGCCTCAGAAATTGTTTATTTCCAGCGTTGGGTCCAGAGCACTTTCTTTGATTTACGCCGACACAATTTTATTAGTGTTTTTTCTTCAGTTTCGCTTTTAGTTTTCCATTTTTTTTTTTGTAAGTTCAGCAGAATTTGTTAATTTTCCTTTTCTGGAGCAGAGAAATGAAAGCGAAGCAGTAGCTGGACAGTTCCATAAATTTGAAATCTATTGTATAATCGATTGGGCCAAAGGCGACATTAGCATAACACACTGAAGTTTCTGATAAAACTTTAAATAATTAGTGGAAATTATGAACCATAATGAAAAGACTGTGAAGCAAGACAAAAAACGAAAAAACAATGCAGCTGATTATGTGATCAAGCTCACTGTCGGTCACATTTCCGGGGCAGAGAAAAAGTAAAAAAACCCGTCGCATTATTTGCACTGCGCAACGGTAGCCGTGGCAGATGCAGACTCCAAGATACACAGACACAGACATAAATACATCTGGATACAAAGATACACACATACGAATCATAATTATGTAGCTCAGCAACAACAGATTGCGACAACATGGTGCACAAACAAAGCTAAGCCCTGAGAACTGTGTGGACTTGTCAACACTTGCCCTTAGTTACCTTGAAGTGTGAAGTCGTGCAGCATGGACAAATGTTCGGCTATGCACGATTCACTGCATTCGGCACACAGATAATTTGGCGAGGCTGAAAGTTTAAATGCTTTCAGCCTGAGGCTGGCTGCCCTGAATTATCAACAGAGATGGAGACACCTTTGAGCTGCGGATGATGCAGCAGAAGCTGTGTCTGAGTGCATGGCCAAGTGGGCGTGGCAGACAGACATGCATTGCTAATGTCGTTTGCCCCCTGCTGAGCGACAAAATGTCTGCTGGGATTATACGAAATGGAAAAAATGTCGAATGTATATAAAAGAAAGAGGCGTGGCACACTGACTTTCAGAAATGGGATGATGCGTGTTATTGGCTATGCCACAGCAGGCTGCTTAAAAGATATTTTGGCATCCAAGCAAAAGTTTTTTACATCTCAGATACTTGTATATATGAAAGATACTTATGTATCTCAGAAATACTTCTCCATTTATGCCAGAGATAGCTAATATATATTTTTGTTTCTTAAATATAGTTGTAACTGAGAAGTTTAGTATATGTGAGAACTGAATATGTATCTATCATATACGTAACAATGATAGTCTAGATACTTCTGTATCTATAATATATCATTGCATTCCTAAGATACTTTACTATCTATGAAGTAATTTTGAATATGTGAATCATTTATACCAATCTTTCAGCAGCGCTTAAAACATACAATTTCATCTTCAAAAAAAAAATATATATATATTTTGTATCTGTGAGATACTTTTGCATGTGTATGAGAGACACACAAATGCATTGCTTCAAGCGGCACATTGTGTGTACCTAGCCTATGATCTATGAGCATTTTGTAGACCAAATTTGACACTTGTCGAGCGACGGCTAATTTGCAAATTAAATTAGCGCTCATTCTCATTCGCTGGCTGAAAATGACGGCATGACGCCAGCTCAAATGCAAACACACTCACACTTGCAGTCACACTCACAGTGAGGAGAGAAAAGGCCATTCACAGCAACAAAGCAGTCGTCAGTTATCAGCCAAGTCAATTTCCATTAGTGGTTCGAGAGGAAGCTCGAAACAGGGCAAGCGGCTGTAGGCAGTAGGCGCCGTCAAAGAGAATTAACTCGCCTACAAGCATTTGTGTGTTTTTGCATGTCAAACGCAAAAGCTATAAAAAGTGGGCAATAAAAAAAGTTTGGCAAGCAAATGGAATTAAGTTTTTGTCTTCAAATTTTTTCTAGTTTTTTTTTTTATTTTTGCTACCTGTAACAGAGAGCCGCCGCCTGGTTGAATAAACCTTGTGGCCAATAAAGAAAAAAAAAAAAAGCCAACCGCAGGTACGACACGGCGTATGAACGATGCCCAACAATACGTCCCAGAGCAATGACTGACCCCATCACAGATACATACACTGAGTAACATGCAAATAACTTTTCAACAATTCTAACTTTTAATTAACAACGACACGTTATCCAAACGTAGCAAACAACCAGCCATAACAATGGCTATGAAACACACGTTACATTCACTGTTTGATCAGCTACAAGAAGTATATTAGTTTGAAGTCTATACAGGTCATTAAACCATGTTTAATATATGGAATAGAGAGAAGAGATACGCATTACAGTTGTTTATTTTAATTAAATATATGTAAGCGCTTCAGATAAGCGCATCAACTTTACAGATAGAGAGAGTGCGAGAGAGAGAAAATCTGATCTATCTAAAGAACTTCAGTCATGAACTATAGCAGTTGGCTAGCATCTAAAGATCGGATCAGTTCAGACTTCTCATTTACTTCAACTTACAATAAACAGAGTATTATACCCGTCAGCCATAGGCGCTTCACATATTCATTCAACAATTTTCACGCAAAAAAAAAAAAAAAGGTTAACAAATAGTATTGTGCTTTTTTATCTGTTGACTCGACATGCAATCCATTTCAGATGAGCTCGTGATTTGAGTTGTTTTGTAATATGTAATTCGAGTACTTTAGCAATTTGTCGCACTTTGCGAATCACATCGAAATGATTTTCAGTTTTTTCGTTAAATAAATTCACAACTGCAATTAAGCAATTGGCATTTGGAATAGCGAATGATACTGTCTATTGATACCAGTATTGCCAATTAGTTAACTGCTTCACAGTTGTTAATTATGTCTCTAGTGAACGCGACAGGCATCACAATAGCAGGTTACAAATATATTTATTGTACAATTTATTGGCTTTTGTTGTGCGTTCGCAATTTATGGCTTACTTGGCGTCATTATTCCAAGAAACAATATACATTGGCAATTGGTTAAAGATTTCAAATAAATTAGGAAATTCTTGGAGGCACCTCCCATGCAATTAATGGCAATTGCCTAACCTTGAGCAGAGCCCGCCCCGAGTTACGCCATCAACATGAATAGTAAATGCCTCGACGCCCCAGTAAGTTTTTGATACATACAATCAAATTAAATGTCGCTCATAAAGTATAATTTCGCGTGATTACGTTAGGTTGGAGGCATGTCCTTCGGCCGCATTAAACTGTCGCTCGAACCACGATAATTTGCTCGTTTTTTTTATATGCCTGATAAACTACATGAATTGATAGGTATTCTTGTATGTATTTACACCTACAGCAAACAGCCTACGGTCTACAGTTCCGCTATACAAATTAGCCACAAATTATTGGCTAGGATCGCAAATGAGACGTTTCATGTGCACAAACTACAATATGCTACAAATGATATAAGGTATATCAGGTTATAGGGCATATTATAGATATGTTGTTTGTCCTACGAGATTTCAAGACTCAAAAGGCGTTAAGCCAAATATAATAGTTGTTGAAAAAAAAATGTATCAGTGGAAAACCTAATTGTATTATATTAATAATCAAATTTAAGGAATATTTACTAATTGGATATTTAATATATCTATTGATAATAAACTATCTGTTCGAACCGTTTAAAAAATATAAATCGAAAAAATATTCTCTTTATTAATAATCTTCTGAAGAATATTGGGTATCTTCTAGTCATTATTTTACATTCATTCTATTAGTTTTCGATTGCCTTATTATATGAGTGTTTTATTTTTGGCCGTTTTGAATTTTTGTTTTCTTTTCGCTTTTTGTTATTACGGCATTTCATTTCATTTCATTTTTTTATGTTTTCCTTCACACACACACAACCGGGGCATAATCGGGTTTTGATTTGGCTTGATGCCAAATTAGTTTTGCTCTCGTTTTCACAAGCTGGCACTGACATTGTCACGCACTGTACACTTTGTTGTTATCTTTGTTGATATATATGCTCTACTTGAGGTACATGAGGGTATTTAAAATTCTCTGAAAATTTAGATAACAGGAAGTGGGAGCAAGTATTTATATAAAGAGTTATTCCCTACGTATTTCATGCATATTCTAATACATTATATGCTGTCTATATCTCCAGGCTCTCAAACATCAAAATATGGATAAATACTTTCAATTTTCAGTAACTTTCAATTACATTCATATATATCAATTGAAGCAGCCCAGCTACAGGATATCTCTTAGTCGTTCACTCAAATCTTACTGTTGTTTTTGTGCAAAAGTATTTAGGTTTTGTTTATCAGCATACAAAGAAATTTTTATATTATTTATATCACTGTCAAAATTGTTTGCTAAAAGCGAGGCATTTGCTAATGGATATAGGTAATTCTCTTGGAAATTGTATATAAATAGCCATAAACATATACATATATAGAAATATTTATATATACGGATTAGCTTGGGTGTGCGTGTTGTTGCGTGGATTTAGTTGGGTCTTTGATCCGCACGCATACGTTGCTGGCGACACGCTTGATTTATGGCCAACATTTATCTGTTCGCAAGTCGAGTTTGTGTCTCGACTCGATTTAAATTGAATGAAGTTTTTCAAGCCTTGGATGCCCTCACACCTGCGCCCGAGGGTCCGGGCCCGAGAGATCGAAAGCCCACGCAAAACAAGATTCGTTTTCATTCTGGCAATTGATTAATTGTTGCCTTTTTTTTGGCAAAACTAAAACAGTTTTAATTTCTCAACAGCCCAATTAAGTGTTTGTAGCGTGGGCCGCTGTTGAACCCAATTGTTGAATTTTGTTTTCAGCGCTTGTCGTTTGATATCACTGAATGTATCTAAGCATTGCATATTCATCATGTCCCGGCTATTTGTTCCGCATTATGACAAATGTTCGACACGTTCTATGGCTGCATGCAGCTCAGGTGCAGTCAACTCCTCAATATATTATCTATTTGAGTGCAATCTAAGCACTGCGAGTACGTGCTGGCTGGCAAGACATTGGGGGCCAACTCTGATAGCATCGCCTTTGTATTTGACCGTACTTTGGCAATTGATTTTCCATGCTCAATAGTGATGCCGATGCCGATGCCGATGCCGACTACATCACGAACTGGCTCCCGGCTTTAAGTTGTATTTCAAATTGTTGCTATTCAACTATTATTTTAACCAATTTTGGACAATTTTGCATAACAGCCCCGAAGCTTAGAGTTTATCTCTGCATTTTTGTACCCTAGTAATATTTAAATAGGGTATCATTGAATTTCTAATGCACGTAGGAGTTTAAGAAATTTTTGAGTTTACATTGAATTTTATAAATATTTTAATTAAAAATTTTGTAAAATTATATATTTTCCAATTATTCAATTTCAATTTAATTTCAATTTGTTATTTAATTGTTTTGTATTTAGTATTCTTTTATTTGCTTCTGTTAGCTTAACTCTAGACAACCATCTTTTCAACTACAGGGTATCTTTCGCGTATCTCTCGCAGTTGGGGGCTGTTGCCATATAAGTATTTGTCTTGAAATCTACAGCGAAAAACACTTAGCCCCGTTAACATGACTGGCCATTAAAATAAATTATTTAATTTTATTATTGCAGATAAAGCTGCAAAATTACGCGTATAAAATGCAAAAGATTTGACAGACAGTCGAGCTTAAAACGCAGAGATTAAGGCGATTATAAAAATTTGGTCAGCAACTGGCTTAGACTCAAAGTATATGATAATTACATATTTAGATGAAATGAAGTTATCTTAAATTGAAGAGAAAGAACCAGAAATCTAACAGCTTTGCCCCAAAGGGCAAACGAAATGTTGCGCATGCGCTCAGCACAAATTTGCATACAAATCTATAAATATCTGTGTGTATATGTATATGTGTGTCTGTATGTGTGCTTGCTTGTGTATTTGCTTCTATCATCTATCTCTATTGCAATGTTTATTTAGCAAATCGATGGGCGTTGCACGAAGTGTGTCAGCGGCAATTGGAGTTGCCACAAGCGCTGCAAATTGTCTTTAATTTGTGCACATTGTGCACAAAGATCATAATGCTGACGTCATTATACTCTTATGTGTATATATTTATATGCATATGTATGTGTACTTATGCATATATGTATCTGATCTGTTGTCATGTCCACGATTTTCATGAACAAGTCACAACCGGCAGGCAAAGAGCCAATGCAAATATATCGAGACGGCCAACGGCCAATACCAGAGGCCAAATGATTTGACGGTTAGGCAAACAATTTAAATGCAAATCACGTGGCTCACAAAGCTGAGAGAGTTTATTAGCTTTCGGACTGCTATTTATAAAGAAAAATTTATGACAAATATTGGGAATATATAAACTTGTATATTGGACTAAATTAATAAAGAGATCCTTCTTACGTTTCAAAAGTCTATGTTATATATAGTGTTTTTAAATAGTTGATTCATTTTAATTAAAAATATCCGATTTAATTTCTATATAATTTATTCTTGAAAAAATTTAAAAAAATATGAAAAAAAATATAAATAAAATATTACCAAATAAATACATTATTCTTCTTCAAATCAACTCAATTTAATCAAAAATAGCTGTCTCGGCGAACGAGTATTGTGCAGCTAGTTATGCTCGCTTACAACATTCCCTCACTTGTTTTTCTTAATGCATTCAATCGATTGGCGATTGGAGCAGTTACAGTTGTCTTCGATCTCGCTGAACTTGAATCTTGGAAAGGCGCATGGGAATGCAAATGAAAAGAGTAAGATATTGATAGATTCAAATGATCTTCAATATAAATTGAATGCTATTGTTGAATGTGGGCAAATAGGTGAAAATAGAAAATGATGCAATAACACACAGATTTAATTGTGATTGAAAGGCTGTCACAATTGTTTCTAAAAAAACACTTAAGAAACTGTTTTCCTATACAGCTTCCAATTACAATTGATCGGCTTTCTATTAAAGTTGTGATTGCAGTTGCAGTGTGAAGTGTCAGGTAATTGAACACCTCACAAATGCAGCTCGAGTCATTAGCTGTCGCCCAATTGAAAACTTGCCAAACAACTCTTGATTCGAGTGTTATTTTAAGATAGTTTTTTTTTTCTCAAATATTTATGTTGTGTTTGTGAAGCTATCAAGACTTTGGCTAATCATTTCGCAGAGGTGTGAAAACTGACGCCTTCTTGTCACGTGGATTATGCTAATACAGATACCTTATCATGCCCAATTATGTAGACAGTCGTCTCAGCAGTTCCGATAGTACAAGTTTATATATAGAGGCGCACACACAATTATATTCTAAGGTCAAGTTGAAGTCTAAACAAAAAGCAGCTGCCTGTATTAAATTCAACAAACAGTTGTTGCTAATAAATTTTGCCTAAATATGAAACGAGAGAGAACAACTGAACAACGAAAGTGAAATACTCTTTTACATATTGTCTATGCATATTCATATTTGATGATTTTAGTGAAGTGTTGGGAATATTTTAAAGTTCATTATTGTTGATGAATGCTTATCTGCATATAAATTTCTGCATAATAAAACAGCCAAATTTAAATGATTTTAATAATATTTTAGCCTTTAATTTAGGCTGACTGACTACGTTGATTGATTTAAATTATTAAATTATATATATATTGTATACTGATAATAATTTTATTTATTCTTTTTTCAATGCGTTACATAATGCCTCACTATAATATAATATCCATTAAATGGGTTTGGAAATTGTGGTCTTCCCCTCATGTTAATTCTCATGTTTATATTTTCGTCATCGCTGCGACGCCACTAAATTTACATATGTATAGATCAGCACGCATAAACACACATACACATGTATATAGAAGCATTTACATATGTATGTGCATGTGTCTCAATATCTGTTGCTATATCTAAATTTTGTTTACAGTTCAAAGCACTCGCGGTCGCAGGGTCAATGTAAAACTGAGTGGACCATGTCCATGTTTCAGTTACGTTGCCCGATTCTGCCTGTGCCACATAAAAAGCTCCATAGATACATATGTATATCATTTTATTTTTATTCCATCTGTATATAGGCGGGGTGGGCGTGTCAATAAACACCAACTGACACGATAAATTATCGCTGCGTATTGCTATGCTATCTAATTGCGATTTGGATGCGATGTTAAATTCAGTTGATTTAGCTGTTGCTCGATATTTTATTTGTTTTTAATTCACATATAGACACACACACATACGCGTATGCATATGCGGGTGTTATGAGCCATAAAAACTTTTCTATTTCTTACGGAATTTCAGACAGATGTATCCAAGGTTATCGACAGGTTTGCGTCTTTGCATTATCAAAGAAGAAAATTTATTTGGCTTTTGCGGCGACATTGTTCAAAGGCAAGTTCAAGGCTAAAGTGACTCAATAGCAGTAAAAACTAAGCCACACTGTTGCAACTGAGTGTGAACGACTGTTTAATACTTGTTTAGAGTTCACAACTTAGAAGCCATACAACATTAGTAGATATATTTTTTTTTAGATTTAAGATTATTTTAAAATATTAAAACTTCATACGACACAGATCTTCAGTTCTATATACACATATTTAGGTGTAAACTTCCCTTTTCCAATTTGTAAGCGGGTATTAAGACTCTTTAAGGCGCATGGCCCTTATGCGATTTGAATTCAAAAGCCAAGATCAAGTTATTTATTGCGGCTTTTTTCGTCGAGTTCCAAGAATCAAATTTGTATCTAAAGCGAAGCAGACAGTCAAAGTGGAAGTCGCTGCAAAATGTATCTTCATTGTCTTCTGATCTCAGCTCTTTTCACTTGAATCGTGTTCGAGATACATGCGGAACGATCCTTAAAGATCTTTTTGCTTGCCCGGATGACATCAGCAGTTGCCCCAAATTGCTTGAAACTGGATGTTGCAGCAATGTCTCTTTTTTTCTTTTTCTTTTTCGTATTTTCGTATTATAATTTTTTTATGGCATTTTTTCTGTGTGAGACGTGCATCAAGTTGCAGTTGCATTTGCATTTCTTGAATGTCTCTTTCACGGATGCACTTTGGGTGTGTGATCGGCGTAAATACTTGAGATTTGACATTGCATCAATCGTTCACAGTTCAATGGGAAATCTACTCAATGCAACTGTCTCGCATAAGAATTTATGACAGTTTTATTTACTGAATTGAATATTAATTGAAATACGCATAAGGTTATTCAGCATCCGCCAGTTTGCCCTAAATGGAAGACAAGTTGTCAACAACAACGGCGCAACTACTTAGCGTATAGTATTGTTTCATTTAAGGCAATTTATATAGTATGTCTAGAATATTTAACCATTTTGGTTTCACAAATTGATAATCAGATTATGTAAATACGCAAATCATTTACACTTGAGTCACAAGGGTGCTTACAGAATATATACTGTTGAGCATTGTGGGTTCAGACAGTTAGTTATGGTTGTTTAATAAATAATAATTATTTAAAAATCTATTCTATTATATTATATTATTATATATGCTCAATATACTTCAATTCATTTCGTCAATGAGTATAAAAAGAAAAGATTGTGTTGACCTACTGATTGAATCACTAAAATGCTGACTGATTGATCGATCATCAACAAAATACAAACAATCGCAGTTAGAAGGCCTTCTAGGAACGAGAGTGAAAACGAAAAGATATTTTCATTTGAAAGCTGTTGAAAATGCAGCTCGACGGGTGTGAGAAAACTCATTTAATGCAACAGCTGACTCATTCAATAATTATAGAACGAATTGTACCAAAAATAAAAGCTGAAGTGAATAATTGAATTCAATATTCATATTAAAAAATTCATAACAGTAATAATTTAATAGATTTTCAGTATTTTACATTTACATTATGCATATAGAATGAACTTGTCTTCACGCATGCCCTAAAAGATGTTCAGTCAAAGTGGGCGGCATCAACATAATAACCGGTAACTGAACGATAGTAAACCAGTTGATCAGTTTGACCAGTTTACTACAACAACAAACGTAACGAATATGTAGCTGAAGCTGTAGCTGAAGGCGATATCATATGGTTAATTGAGTGTCGGCCACAATTGACGCTGATAATTGGGCGACGTTAAAATGGATATGCACTTAATGCTATGTTTCAATTTACCTGGACTTTCCACGCCGATTATGGCATCGGAATCCTCTGTGGTAGCCGCATGTGTTTTATATTAAATAGATTATAATATTTAACAGAGTCAGTGCAGGTAAACAGACTCGAATCATAATTGTCTATTTCTAGGCAGCAGCAAATGTTTGCCAAAAATGTAAGAGATTAAAAATAAATGAAATTATTTATGCATGCTACGCTCACTCTATCGACTAATGTTGGCAGCATGAGTGATTCGCTAAAGCATTCGTATGAATCAAATAAAAACGGCATCTGATGTCACTGTGCAACAGCAAAAAGATAAAGACGAACAATTTGTCTGCAATGCAATTTTCATAGCATTCGCATATTTCAAAGTCAAAAAAAAAAAAGCTGCAAACATCGCTTATTCCGATAATTTCAAACAAAATTCTGTATTTTTGTGTGCCGAGGTGCCGTACGTACGTACGTATGAGCTAATGGCAAAATTTGCCATTAACAATCGGCTAGAATGGGCATTATGTGTATGTAAATATGTATAGAATGTACTTATGTAAATGTGGCATATAAACGTGTGAATGATGCAAGAGTTCATTCACAATTCCAGCAGCTGGATAGCGAGCCTAAGTGATGTATGTGCACAGGTATATACATATATGTATGTATGTACATATGACTTGGTCTATAAATAAACCCAGAGCAGGTATGACTAAGAGCTGCCATTGTTTTAAATGGCATCACAAATGCTCAACTTGGGCTACTTATGAAAGTCGAAAAAAAACTGATGAAATTATTTTACAATTGCAAAATTAGAATAAAAAATAAAACAAGAAGTAAATGGAAAGTAATGCAAAAAATGTTTAATAAACATTAACATTTTTAAGCAATTTAAAATTTAAGCACTTGTTTGTATTTTATGCATTTTTTCTCAATAAATAATCTGTTAAAGTTGCTAAAAAATGTATTTTTCTTTTCAAAAACTTTTCTTTCTCAGATTGAAATATTCGTAGATTCAATAATGCTCTAAATTATAAAAAAAACCATTATACCCTGATTTCCCATTTTCAATGGGTTCAGGGTATAAAAAAATACATATATATATATTATTTTATATAATATTTTCATATGTTTATATATGTTTGACAACTTTTAAGTCAATCTAAAGAAAAACTAATCGGCCAATTTGTTTCACTATCTCATGAACGACTCAGATATAACTGCATATTTAGCTATAGTTTAGTGGTACACTATTTCAATAAAGACAAGAATAGATTCTACTTACAAAATTAAAAAAATGAGTTATTCGCTTAAATAATCATCCCATTTATTAATATCTTATAGCAACAAATTTTTACAGAAAATAAATAAAAACCCATACAAATTGTATCGTAAAGTTTCAGTCAATTGAAAAGTGCATTCGGCCCAAGCAATGGGCCATAAATTAATGGATAATAGAATCTAAAATATGGCACAAGTTGAGCAAGTGCTAAATATCAATTGCATTTGGGTTTTAGCACCTCAATCGAATTCAGTGTGGGTAATAAATATCTAGTGGATATAGTGGAAGATCGATAGATTTACGAGGCACTCACCTTCGTTTACGTAACCGCCCTCCATGGTGCCGAATGTGTACACCTCGTTGCGGCTGCCGCTCCGTTTGCCTTTGAGCACCTTGGCCACGACCTACGCCGATGCGGACACGCGAGCAGAGAGAGGATGACCGGGAGACTCTCGGTCTGATATCTGCAGCTGACTTCTCTTTTAGTTATGCTCTCGAGCTACTTAATTGGCTGGCTTGCACAGCAGCACTCCGAAGATACGAATAATAATAATAATATTAGTATTATTAATATTATTGTTGCTCAACAGTTGATTATCAAATTGAGCAGCATTTGTGGCATCGTGTGGCACATCTCACGCTCTCTCTGTATCTCTCTCTCTCTCTCTCTCTCTGTCTGTCTGCGATTTCCAGTTTCCAGTTGCCACAATAAACAAATAGAGACAGGCTTTCGTCCCACTGTGCAGCAGAACTTATCTGGCAATTGTATCTGCTTCTCCTCTGCTGCTTCTCTGCTGCTCCTCTAGAGCTAATACTTGTTGTGTGTTTGGCTTTTCCAATGAATTTGCATGTGGTGCGGTTTTGGCTTTTCTAATACTTGCTGTTGTTGCTGTTGCTGCAAAGTAAATGAAAGAGGTGCCACATAAATAAACATGCAACATCAAATTGGCTTTTGATAAATGTTGAACCCCAGGTCTGACCCGAATGTAGCCCCAACAGAAGAAGATGAAGAAGAAGTAGGAAAAATAACATATGCACATTCACCGCGAATCACGAGAGGCTGGGCAGGGCAAGGCTGGGTCGGGTCTCGACGAGATGAACTCTCAGATTTCAAGGCGCTGTCACTGCAGAAATGCTCTCTCTCTCTCTCTCTCTGTGTGTGTGTGTGTGTGTGTGTATCTGTGTGTATTTGTGTATCTTTCTGCAGATGCTGTGGCCCATTGCCTGTTCTAATTTTGGATAAGCTTAGTGAAAAGACGCCTTGACATTTGTTTGACTTTGCGAAATTTGCGGCTGCATTTTTAATGAGAAACGACGCGAGACAAGCAGCAGAATGCCGCATGTCTCATGCCGTATGGCCCTATGCATAGCTGAAATCTTTTGGAGCGACCAACAATGTGGGGCAGATTCGTGTCAATGTAGCTCCAACTAGCCGGAATTGTAGCTACAAGTTGATAAATGCATTTTATCTATATAAATAAAGTCATTTATTTTCACTAGCTGACTGACGAAATGAGGGAGTGAGTGAAAGATTGAGTGAGTGAATAATAGATTGATTATGATTGATGATAATTGATTGACTCGTTGACTGAATAATAGATTGATTGATTGACTGAGTGACAGGTTGACTTGCTAAATGATTGGTTGACTAAACCATTAAATGATTGAATCGCTATCTCAGTGACTGACTGACTGATTGATTAATTCACAGAGTAGTTGACTGACTGATGGATTAATTGACAGATTAGTTGACTGGATGATTGACTGACTGACAGATTGATGAATTAATTGACTAACTGATTGATTAATTAATTTACTGAAAGATGAACAAGTTGATTGATTGATTGAATGAATGATTTGCTGTTGTATTAACTGATTGCTTAAATATCCGACTGATATTTGATTGACTGAATGACTACATGCTAATTCATGACTGACTGACTAATTATTTATTTGATAAACTGTCTCATTAACAAACAGCTCAATAATCATTCTTCTTGATTGATTGTCTAACTAGTCAATTGAGTAATGGAACCTCTAAAGTAGTAACTTAATCTTCAATTTAGAGTCTCAAAGTAGAAAATATTGTGAAGAGCGTTATATTTCTGAGAGGCCAAACAATGCCGGATACCAGCAATTAACGGTAATATCCGTGGCCAAAAAGCTTGGATAATTTCGAACCAACTTTGGACCAGCATAATGGCCCATTAGACCAATTTGAGGTAAAATCAAACTCAAGTTTAGCCGCATGCTTGACTTCTTGGAATTTTCACGCCAGCTAACATAGGTTTCATTGTTGTTTAGCTGTTTGTTTATTTCAACCATTAGTAAATAAATTGTGTGGCACTGCGGCAAAGCGCTTTCCAACTTATTTGCCAACAATTGCTGATGTCACTCGGTCAATATTTGCGCCATAAATTGAAAACTAATTTGAGCTGCAAACAAATGTGAATGAAATCGTTGCGTTTGTTTGTGTTTTGCTTTTGGATTGTTTTTTTTTTCGTTGTTTTTTCCTCTGTCTCTTTTCTCAAGTTCAGTTTCCAAGCAGCAAGTTCAATGTCAAATTTGCAATGCACACACAACATAACAACACATAGAATTATGATAATGTCTCCTAGAATAGATCGTACCTAGAGTGACGGTGCTTAGCACTAATGCGAAACTAAAACCCGAACCGCACGCGTACAGAGCTGCGCGAGAACTGACCGGAAAAATGAAAGCCGGAAACAGAAGCGCAATTCGAAAAGAAAGAAATAAAAAAGAATCGAAATTACTTTAACAAAAAGCGCCGAATTTATGCATACATAGAGAGAGATATAAATTGTAATAACAAGTAAGAGTTAGAGCCGGCTATAAGCGACTGCTTAATACTCGCTTAAAGTTGAACTATTGCGATTTATTTTCGAATGGAACTCTAGAAAATAGATTAAGAAGTATTATATAATGCAGTAGGTAAAGTTTGCCACGCCAATAGAATTAAATTTTATTTCAATTCTTCATTCAAAATATATAAAAAGATACTTGAAGAAAATTGATTAGCTTAAATATAAAGATTTCTGCTAGCAGCATCCGATTGATTGTCATCAGCTACTAACAAAATTGTGCACATATTGCATAGATCCTATATACTCCACTTTACTTAATGAACGGGCATTGCAGCACATAAAAAAAAAATAGCTCGAGAGAGTAACAATTGTCAAAGAGACCCATCAAATGGATTCGAACTGGCGTTGACAGCGAGCAGGCGACTCATCAATGGATTCAGACTTGACTTGCGCTTGTGGACGGCGCCAAAGAACCAAGACAGACCAAGAGAGACCAAGAGAGACCAAGAAGAGGCAGCAGCTCAAGCATACCCCTCCCGCTAGTCTAATGCCAAATAAGAAGCTCGTAATACTGTCAATTCTTTCATTCATTTTTGGGCAGTTGTTCAATTTGATCGGCAGCAGGCGAAACGAATTTTAATTGATGCGGCAGACCGCAGACGTCACTCGACGGATTGCCCCTGGGCGATAACTATGTACATAGATATTACATGAGACAGTTGTGTCGCATAATTAAGGCGGCACTTGATTAATAATCGTTGAACCCCATTGTGACCCGCACGTCGGGCCACGCCTTCTAATTTACTAGCACTACCCACTCTTTATGCTCTCATTTATGTTAATTGTTATTATTTATTATTACTATGGTTGGTTGATTTGTTGTAACTATTAGAGCTGCATTATGCATTAATAATGAAATGAAAAATCTGACTTTGGCCTTCGCTTTAAAGTAACCCCTATCGCTGGGCTAGGGCAACAAACTCGTTCAATTCAATCAATTGTTATCAGTTTTTTATATTCTTTTAATTCTCTCACAGTATATTTATGAGTGTAAATATTTGAAGTTAAGGACGGTCTACAGCGCATGCCTGGCTGCCCAATTCAATCCCAGTGCCATCAATCAAAGCTACAAATTGCCATCAAGGAAAGGGTATATGCAGCTGCCTAACACTCTCTCTCTCTCCCCCTCTCCCTGTCTATTTGTTTTGCTTTGAGCATCGCTTTAATTGCCAACACAAGTTTGTAATTATGTAATTGTTATTGTTGTCTTCGTTGTTAAATTCCCGCTGCCTTGAGAGTGTCACATTGTCGCTTCGACCATGACAAGGGGTTTTCTTTCGGTGCCCCAACGCCAACTTGTCTGCCAAAGTGACAAACAAGAAATAGCTGCAGATTGTTTTGCGCTTAGAAAAAATGTCAAGTGCTTAATTCGATATAAGTGGAAGGAAGTTAGAATGTATAACTTAAGCTTAACTACAGCTAGAACCAATTAGAGTAAATGCTAAGCCTTGAAATGGCAAATTGAAAGCTTCATATGCAGACATTGTTCATCAAGTTTACTTAAATTTAAATTAAAATACTCCACAACAATGAATGGGACAGTAAGCTTTATGTCAATCAAAAGTCATAGAAGCTATTTCCATTTTGTCAACAACAAACTAACACAAATATGCTTAAAGTAGAGAAGATTTGACCATAGAGATAAGCTCACCTTACAGTTATCAACAACTATTCCCATTGTTAACAGATAGTAAACAAAAGTAAAAGTTAGACCGGAATTTGTCTTTGTATGCTTTGAGTCATTCAGAGTGACTCAGCTTCACAATGCATTGGCTAGAATTTTGCCTGTGAAGTAGCCAAGTAATTGGTAAGCAGTTACTTTACTAGAGCATTCAATTGACTGTCTATATGATTGTACCGTGTAGAGGCTACTCGACCTCTACTTGGCGCATCAAGACTGCTTTTAATAGAATCCAACTGATAGTATGTAAATATCGAATCAAAATTAAATTGAATTCAATGACATTACACAATGGAAGTTGAAAGAGCATGAAATATCGATGAAGGGCAAAATAATCAAAAGAATTATGGAAAAAATATCACACCTCTATTTGGAACGATTCTCAAGTCTCAGAAGAGCATTTGATTAAACGCTCTTCTCAGTTGAGAGAATTTTTATAAGAGATGTGTGGCGTTTGGTAAGAGACTAATTTGCCTAACTTTCGGAAATCCACTAGTCAAAACACCAAGTAATACTTTAAAAACTTAAAAACTCTTGACTCTCTTCATATATTTATCTTCATTAAAAGGTCTCTCAGAGTGAGACTCAAACTCCTCGAATAGTTAAGAAGTCATACTTAAGTCATAAAAATGCATTTTCAGCGTACACAAATTTTTGTTGTTTAGTAACAAATTAGGATTTTTATTTATTGGTCAAGCCGCTTGACAAACATTTAATAATGTATCTTTGTTAATGGCACTTGGTAATTAGTAGTTTATCGCTGCGCTTGGCGCATGCTGCTTATGTGCCGACTGCAGCAGCTAACATTACGTATACGTAAACGTATATTAATATATTACGTATACGGCGATGCGAACTTGAGTGCCGGTCATTAGCCAGCTCCGCCGCGCAGTCATAAAAACCAATTGAGTGTCAGTTCAGCAGGCCAAACAAAACAATAAAACTCTAGCGAGCTAGCAACACTGAGGGCTGTATATAAATATATATATTCATACATTTTTATATGTATGTAGTATATGTATATCGCAGTCAAAATTAATAGCGCCCGTTTCTTCTTTTTGTTGCTTTCTGGTTTTGTCAATCGACTATGACGACGTCATCGTTGACTGTCAGCTACTGTGCACCGACAATTTAATATATGTATTATATATTGCCAGCAAAGAGATAAAACAACATGGTTTATTTTCGCTTTTTGTTCTCAGCCGAAATAAAGAAACACCAAAAATCATAAATCTATTGAAAGTAAATAACAAAAAGTGGGTCAGCGAATAAGATGAAAAAGACGCTTGAGGTAGTCGTATGAATATATTCATTTCTATATATCTGTATAACACATCAATCATAATAATGTGTGAGTAGCAGACAAAAAAGAGAAAAAGCTTAATTTGTACTGAAGTACAAAATATTATAAACTTGAATATAGAAACACGTTGCCCGTATACGGTACGGACTTAATTCTTCTTGTTCATGAAATCTACATTAAATAATTATGTATAGCTGACTCAACAGCCAAGTTCAGCGCACTTCTTGTCGGCAAAATTGTTTAGAATAAACTGAATATAATAAAGGCATACGGCAATAAAGACGAGAGTCGAGCAAGTACGACTGCCCAATACTCGCCTGAGGCAAAAAAATAATTAAGTTAACAATTAATTGTTTATCGACTTGGCCTATATTATTTATGAGTGTATCTATAATAGAGGGCCTAAGCTGATGATAGTATATCTAAAGCTGAAAACAATGTAAAGGTTAACATATTATAGCAACTGTAATATTGCAGCTATAGCTAGAAGACTGAGCCGAGAATAGACATTAATTCCTAGACACTCGTTGCTATCTATACCGAGTCTCCAGCTACAACTACTTACAACTAATATACCCTCTTTCACTAACTTAAGGAGTATAACAAGTAATAGTCTTCCGGCAGCGGCGCCTTATTGGGTAAAAAGCCCTAAAGCCTAGCGAGAAAAACAAAAAGTAAACGTGATGTAAATTGCAGCCGATGACGACAAAGCAATTTGCCAGGCGATAAGCATAAACTTCTATTGTCATGCCCATTCCCACTTTCCATAAATATTATTTAAATTGAAATTACTTAAAATATATTTTTGGCATATTTATTTATTTATTATTTAACACCTACAGCTGCTGATATCATCATGTTGAGTGTTTCTTGAAAACCTTTAAAAATTAGGTAAATAAAGTATTTTTTTTTCTCATAGTTTTCCGAGAATTGCGAAATGCTTTGGCCTTCGACATGAGTTAAATGTGTTTCATATAGGTAAATTTTCTGTGCTATTTCTTTGTTAATGAAATATTTTCGAAAATTCATTTGGAACAATTTAATTTCATTCGCTTGCCTGTTTTCATTTTTACTTGTTAGTTTTAGCTATTTTTATAGCTGATCTGATTATATCACGTTGGGTCCACCACTTGTCATGAGCAGTTTCAAAGGCTGATTTTAAGAACAGTTCTTGATATCAAAAATGTATATATATAATATATACTTGATATATTTATGTATAGGTATAGGCATAGGTATGTTTAAGTATTTATACTTCTGTGCTTCGCATTGGCATTGTATCGCAAAGGCTGGCCAAATGATGCGTGTGTCTAAATTTTGTGAAATCAGGCAAGTCAATTAACGGGGCCTAAAATCGTTTTTGACAGTTTGTTGGCCAAACATACAGTGGGACAATTGGACAGTGCTACGCTCTTGTTTATGTTCGACTTTTCGTGGTCAGCTGACGTAATTTGTTGCTCAAGGTTAGCTGCAGCTGAAGCAGTCTGTTGTCTGCGCATGAGTTGCACTATCTTTCTTGATCTGGTTTGGATATGTCACATAGACGACAATACGTGCCCGCAAATGTTTAGCAGTGCGGCTTAATTAAGTTGGGAAACTATTTGTAACAGTTATTTGAGGGCAGTGAAAATATAAATAAATATATAATATATATATAAATAAATATATAATGAATGCAAAAGTCTGCAGTATATTATTTACTAAATTATAATATTTATTATATATTATTTAATTCTTTATATTTCACTTCATTTATGTCGCCTTTCTTGCTTACTTTCCCAATCTCATGCCATAATCTAAAATCTGTTTACTTTTCTCAAATCTTGTTGGCACTCAAATAAATAAAATAGATGTATAACTAATATATTTTAAGTCACATTAGCCGTGCAGCTCCTATCTACAGTCAGAATCTTGATAATAAAAATTAATCTCATAAATAATTGCATGCGATTATGTGCATATAAAAGTCTACACTTAACAAGTGGACAATCTAATAAATTGCCCAGCCGACAAAGATAATGCTGCAGGTTGATGTCATATGCCATTATAGTAGGTGCTCGCTTGCATGAGAGAGCGTGTCATATGCTCAAGTATTTGGCATGGCTTATATGGCAACTGAGCCGAGTGAACTCTATCATCGCTCGAATCTTGAGTAAAAATGAAATTTCATTTCATTTCTTTTGCATTGCGTGACCAGCTGCTGCTGACTACACCTACAACTGCAACAGCCCTCCCACCCAGTGCAATTGTCATTTATGGTATATAGTATATACATATATTTCAGTGTTATTTTTTCTGCTGTTAAACACGCATAAAAATTTAACGCTCTGGCATGTTTGTCATGTGCCGCTGGCCTTTTGACCTGATGAAGTTGGCCGATATGACTGTTAAAAAGCAGTGGGAGTAGGGGCAAAGGGTGGTTGTTTGCTTAACTGAAGAGTAGCAGAACGCGCGCGGGAGCCATCATCAGCTACGCTTCAGCTTAGACAGGCGTGTCCAGCGGAGCAAATGCTTCAGAGGCAACGGGGCGGCGTCAATAGCCCCTGCCACAAACTGTTATTTTTTTGTTTTGTGTGTCAAGTCAAATTAGATACGCTAAGTAAGTGTGAATGAGTGTGAGTGAGTGTGAGTATGAGTGAGTGTGAGTGAATGTGAGTGACTGTGAGTTTCTGGCAGGTGGTTGCTAAGAGCAGCCAAATGTAGCAGTTGACAGCTGAGGTTGCATCCATATTTATAATTTCAAATTCACAATTTCTTATTTTCCCTGCAGTCAAAAATAATGTGAATGAAACAAAGAATTTCATATATTTAAAAATTCACATAAACACACATTGGGTAATTCTTATTTATATAAATGAACATATTCGAAATACTCACATATTCAAATAGTTTTTCGGTTTCTGATTCACATTCAAATATTTCAGAGTCATATAGCAGAAGGTAAACAAAAGCTGATCAGATAATTATTTTATATAATTTCATATTCACTTACAAACGTATATATGAATCATATTTTTTCATTCACATT
Organism: Drosophila borborema; assembly: GCA_030914335.1. Classification (NCBI taxonomy): domain Eukaryota; kingdom Metazoa; phylum Arthropoda; class Insecta; order Diptera; family Drosophilidae; genus Drosophila; species Drosophila borborema. Next base: position 7,197,631 of record JAUESP010000306.1, on the reverse strand, counting down.
CACATGCTATTGTTTCAGCTGACATTCATATAGTATATATATATTTACCATTTCATTCATATATTTGCTGAACTATATATGCTTATATATTCATATATTCATATATTATATTCATATGCACCCACACACACTAATAATATAATGAATAACATGTTCATTCACATTCTCAATCAATAACTATTGGGTGATATTCACATATTTACATGCTTACATTCACATATTCACCTTTTTCATTCACATATGACAAAACCATTTCGCTTAATCGCCTGCACAGGCAACTCACATCCCCACACACATACACACACACACACACATATAAATATATATGTATATAGATTCACACACTCATTTAGCTGCACACTCAACTTTTGCTCACAGCACTCATTCATCTTCATTAACAGCCTGCATTTACATTTGCATTTGCCACATTCACTTGGCTTTGTCATCTGTCAAATGCATCGCTGAGTTTGTCCAATTGGATGTTATAAAATATTCCAGTTGGAACTTTCGGGATTGCCCTCTTGTCTTATCAGCTGACAGCAAGCTATCTGTCATCTGTAGCACATGACACACGAATCTTAATCTAAAGCTGAAACTGAAACTGAAACCGAAACAGAAACTGAAACTGAATGAAAGCAGCTTTTGGCATGATTTCATCACCTGGTTCATATTTATTATACATATACATATATATTCTATTTGGCACCTATTTTCGCTGCTATTTCGGTGGATGCGCCAAGTGTTGCTGGCTAATTGAATTTATTGCGCGTCTCACTAAAATAAACAAATGCACAATTTACACACACATACATACACACACTAGTTAATACATTTGCATTTGTTTTTATCACCTGACATTCAGCAAATTTTTGCATTCTGCTCTATATTATATACGAGTATGAAAGCAATTTATAGACCAAACAGTCGCAAATATTTGCTTTTTATTTAATGACAAACAAAATTGTTTTTTTTTTTTTTTTTTTTTTTTTTTTTACACACACGCACACGCCAACCATTTTACGACGTGGCTAACCTTGAAGGTGGTGGTAGCCAAGCAACTTGAAAATCGCATCTATCCATATATATATATAAACATATTTATATATATATTTATTTAATATACAGTCCTCCTTATGAAGCTGCTGCACAGTTTCTATACAGATAACTAATTTCAGATCAACTAAAAAATAAATCATATTTTTATGCAGAGTATTTGGCAATTCTTTAATCTCTGATATAAAAGATATATCATGTTTTTATAAATATTTTATGTGAAAAGAAATACATATATGTGTATATATAATGATGTAACAATTTAGACAATTGAATCAATCATCTTAAGACATATCTAAATATTTTTTTGGGATTGTTCATTTCTGTGAAATTCTTTTTATGGAAAATATGAATGATAATGATATAAATTCAAGAGTTTCTGTCTCATATGGTGGACAAAGGTATTTACAAATATATCTTATAAAGGAAATCAAATTATAAGACTTCAATTTCAACTAACCAGGGTATCTCGCCTTCGTTCAGCGACCATTTACAGTTAATTAAAATGAATAGGTGAAAACAAACGGAATGTCAAAAGTTTCAAAACAATTTCACCAAACGCCTCAGCGTACACAGTGAAAAAGCTCATTTCCCCACATGTTGCAAAAGTGCTATGAACAAAAGGGGGGCCAAAGGGGATGGCATGCAATGTGTGTGCGTGTGTGTGTGTGTGTGTGCGGGTGTGTGTTGTGTGTTTGCCGCACATTGCACTTGAAATAGTTTCGGTGCACATAAAAATTTCATGTGTTTGGAGTGAGCTATATCTGCTTCTATATCTACTTCTATATCTATCTCTTTTTCTATTTCTATTTCTGTTTCTGTTTCAGTCTATGCCATAGACATGTAGATATTTATATATACATATTTATATGGCATATATGCTAAAGAGCGCTCGCCCATTATCATAATTTCTTATCAAATGACTCATGAGAAATCGTGTTGTGCGCAACAGTTGGGAATTTGTTTTGTTTCTTTTTCTGGCACCGGCCAACTGTAAACAGATAGAAGTAATAGAGGGCGAACGCAATATTAACACAACAATTGCATGAATTGTGCAATCTAATTTATATGCTCAAATAAAGGGAGGAAATCCAAATACGGAATAGAATTAGTTAGTGGCGCTTGGCGCTGTTGGCGGTTCTTCAATTTGAAGAGAAAGAGAAAAACTAAATGGAAACGTAAATATATTTCCTTATCTAAATTTATATAACAAATCAAGTTTAAGTTTGAGTTGAGATATGTTTCAGGCACTAGCTAGGGACTTGAGAGTTTCGAGTATTTCATAAATCTGTATATCATTCAAATAATTATGCCTAATGAAAACTAATTAATATCATAACTAAACTTAAGTTTATGGCAAAATTTCGAAATTCTTATCATAAACATTTTTAGCTTGTTGAAAGACAATTTTGTAATTTAATTTAAATAATTTATTTAGATAATTACATTTTTTAATATTATCAATTAATTTATATAAATAATACATTTTTCAATTGTATCTAAATTATTTATATAAATAATTAATTATTTATATAAATAGGCTTCTACAATATTTGATTGAAATATAATTAGTAATTTCATGAAAAACTCTTTAGAGTGCTTTAAGTACGAAATCAATTAAAAAGAAAAACTATACTGAACTGTACCAAAGTTCATTGTGCTTATTCTCTCTATTGAATAATTCTGCATTATCATAGCTTCACTTCCACATTCAAAACTTTCTTTTCTTTGTGTAATAGATGCAAAATACCTTTTCCAGGAATCCTCAATAGCTGTTCAATCAATAGCCTAGGCTTGCATTCAATATGAGCATTGTTTGTTTCTCCTATGGCTTCCCGCATTTCTGTTCTCGTGTGGCAGCATTATAATTATGCCAGGCAGGCAGGCAGGCAGGCAATTGCATAGCCAGGCAGACCTGGTAAAAGGATACTCCATAGATGGGAATAAACTTTCTCCCCCTTTCGCTGCTACAAGAAAGGCAAAAGAGCGAAACCGCAAAAGTAGAAAAAAAAGGGAAACCACAAAACGTTGCAATTCATTGAGTCGCGCAGAGGGGCAGGTAATACAAAACGTTTCCAAAGAGGGGGCGTGGCACACTGTAATAATATGGCGCGGTACCTAATTGAAAATGCAATTATGCAAATGCCAAAAAAAAAAAAAAGGCAGTTACCAAAGCGCAAAAGCGAAGAGAGTCACAAATGAAGGGTATTCAAGGCAAGGGCAATTGATAAACGAACTGAGAGACACAATTGATAAAAGTGCCCGAAAAGAACAATTAAACCAATATAAATTGTGAACACGCGCCAGAGGCGCAAACAAAACATAAAAACCAAGCAAAGCAAAGATATTCCCAAATGTGAAATCGATATGGGCTCGAGCATATGCCTGAAAGGTCGCACAACAGGGGCTGTTGGCTGAGAACGAGAAGCGTCGAGGGGTTGAGACCGACCTTAACTAGGGAATACGATATGATATTTACGTTTACCTTTTATTGTGCCTTGTGCGAAAATTGCAGCCGCTGATGAGCTCAGAGGCCAAAAATCAGAAAAGTGCGATAAGAGCGGACGCATTACAATGACACGCCTTAGATATACTATATATATGTATATATGATACATAAATATATATATATATATATATATATATATATATATATATATATAATATATATGTACAGTATTTGCTTCGTATGACGTTAACTTTATTTTTTGGCATATGCTGTTTGCTCTTATCTCTGCGATTCTATCAAATTACAATCGAGCAAATGTTTTGGTTCCTGTGCTGAAATCTGATAAGCAGCAGGCCCTCCCTTCATAGAGAATCGCTCTACTGTTAAATTAAGTGTGGCATTGTTAGAGGGAGGAAGGAACGTAGCGGCTAGTAGGAGGCTTGCATAATAATTATAAAAATAGTCGATTATCGCATGGTTGGGCAGCATTCGATTAATTAAACGACAAAAATACACAAAAAATGAAGCAATTTAATTAGATTCTAATCAGATTGATAGATACTCTGGAAATACTCTATATGAGACTAATGAATAGGTGAAGCCTAGTAGAAAGAATGTTCAAGAATATCTTGTAAGCATTATATTATTTATATATTTATATGTATCCCAAGTACATGAGGTATCTGATAATGAATACAAATTGAATACAGAAATCTTAATTAAATATGATTTATTATATATACTATATCAAGTTGATTGATAAAGTCTGGCATTTGTTAACTAAGTCAAGTAAGTCAGAAAGTAAGATAGTAAGTATATAACTAAATGTTTTATATACATAAATAGAATATTAGCTATTCTTGTTTATCGACAAATAGATATGATGTAGTCGCACAGAAAAGTTACTTTTTCTTTTACTCTGCCTAACTAAGTTCACAATTCACTTACACAAGCCAAGGACTATTTATAACTGTTTCGTTTTGCTGTTTAACAAGTTATTGACAATGGGCTCATGCATAAACTGTAGCATATTTGCGGGCGTTCAAGCGTGCATCAATGCATAATAAAACGAGCAACAATAGAATGGGGCAGAGACAGTAGCAGAGGCAGCGCCTACAGCAACGACAGCGGCAGTGACTGTAGCTATATGCCTGTGGCAGAGATAAATGACAACGACCCACTTAGCGGCTATGCCTCGCTGAGGTAAGCACAGTGCGCCGCTTTGTTGCATGCATGTGCAATTACGTATACGCCCTGTATTTATTGGCCAAAGCCCACGCTGCGCCGGCCACACTAACAAGTGGTCCCGCGAGAGAGCGCTGCGAGCTGCTGAGAGCTGCTGGGACTGCAAGTGTGTGCCGGTGTCGAACACCTACGCACACACAGCAGGTAGCGACACCCACACATACACACATAGAAAGAGCACTTGTGCTTGCATTGAAATGGAAAACAAAAGCTGCACGAGAAATGTTGCAAAGGGCGCAATGTTGCCAGCTGAGAAACTTTCAACAGCTGTTCGGCCAGGTTGAAAGTTCATGAAACAACAACAACAGCAACAATGTTCGCAACGTCCTTGGACTTTTTCGGTGTAGCTGCCACAGCAGCTGCCCGAGACCCGGCGTGCTGCAGCGAAGGACATTTGCTGCTAGCCGGGTGCTGCATACCCGAAAATCAATATGGCAAACACTCGAACACTATGAAATGCCATATGCATATCGAGTTAGATTGCCCAATGCATTCGATGCTGCCGATAGCGGCAACAAATTCCACTTGATTAGCACACCCAAAACACAAGAAATGAAGAAAATTTTGATGGCTTCAATACATTTTCAAATAGAAATGGAAACAAAATATACAGTTTACGAAATAAACAACAAACAAACACTCGTTGAGTTACACTTTAGCCGGGGCTCACTGTGGATGGCCGCGTGCGCTGCGATTTTGATTAGAGCGCAGACAATAACAACAAAAACAAAATCAAATCTAAATAAAATAAGCAATGCAAATCGATTGAAACGCAGCATTTTTCAATGTTGTTGTAGCTGTTGCCCTTGTTGTTGTTGTTGCTGTTCATGTTGTTCTTGTTGTTGTTGTTGTTGCTGCCTACATTTAATTTCAAACACTTTTAGTTTTCATTTTCATTTTAAAAGGCTTTCAGTTTTAGTTTTTATTGTAATTGATATTACCTGTTTAGCGTATGAAAGAAATCACATTTAGAATCAAAATCAAATGGCCAAACAGCAGCAACAACAACAACAAAGATAACAACAACCTGCACACGAAAAGCTCACTTGGCCAAAAAAAAAACTTTAAATTTAGTTTTTGTAATTCTTTGGTCTTATAGCAAAACGCCCACTCTTTATACTGCCCACACGCAACGCGATAACAAGCCAACAAGCCAACTCAGCCAACAATAATAACAATAATAATAGTAAAAGTAGTAATAGTAACAGATATCATATATTATTGTTGCCTGCGTACTTCGATTTGGTTGGCGGCCCAAAACTAGCGTTAGTTTGGCCAAAAGCAGGAAAAAACTTTGTTCTTCTCTCTCACTGAGAACTCGCCAACGGCTAACCGAGAAATATACGCGTACTCAACACGAACAACCGACGCGTTTCAGTTGCGCCAACAGACTGAATTGTTCGAACTTCGAAGCACAGCTGAGAGAGCGAGCGCAGCCAACAAGAGCAGCGCAGCAGCAGCGACGGTGACGTCGAACGTTGCGCAGCGAACGCGGGCAGCAGCAGCAGCATTGGGCGATTCTTGATTCAGCTGATTGATAAGAGAGTCAGGCACGCACACACACATGCTCAAGCATGCAGACACACCGGCACACACACACACACACACACTCACGCACAGTATTGCAATTATCAATTATGAAATGCATTCAAGAGCAAGCAAAAAAAAAAAAAAAAAACGTTGACTATTCATAATTTTAGTTAATAATACATATATATACATATGTAAATACTTATTAAATTGTTAATTAATTTTCGTTGTTAATATTTTTATTTTCATTGTTTACTATCATAATATAAATAATGCATACGTAATTTGTAATTATTTATATACATATGTATTTTAAAATAAACTTTTACTAAAACAATTTTTAAAAAAATATTTTGGCTTCAACAAAAACTTGAGTTCTGCACACACATTATATAAGGTAAAGTCTCACAACAGTGCGAAGGAATTGTAAACGAAATATTATATATTAAGAAACAATTAAATAATGAAATTGAACATTTCTATTCGAAATGCGCAAAATTCACGAGAAATTAATGCAATTTGTGTTTATTGAATAGAAATTAACATGAAATTCGATTCGCTAACAATCAAAGAGAAATGAATACAATTAGAAAGTCACGTAGTTCAGGCTAAACTATTTAGGTAAATAATAGTTGAAAGACAGAATTTTTGGCAACGATCCCCCAACACATCAAGGAGAAATGTCGTGCCATTTGTAGTTCTATGGAATGAAAAGTTCGATTTTGATTAGCTTCAGATTCATATGCATATCACACTGATGACATGTTAAGCATGACTCCTGTGCAGCTTGGTTTTTTAGCTTTATTTAAACAAATTTTTTTAGCCATGATGACGACTTAGAGAATGACTCAAGCGCAACGAGTGTCTTCTTTATTATTTCGGATATTACGGCATTGGGGACTTGATTTGTCAGCAACAAAGCCGTGAATCATATTATAGATCTTGTCAATACTTTCTATTTAGGAAACATTCGAAATTCAAAGCTCTTTATGAACATTTGAAAGTTTCTGTTTTATCGAGTCAAGTCAAAGTGGCTAATAAAATATAAAAAAGGATACGGCCCCGAGCCCAGTTCACTGGCCCCCAACAAGGCTGCGGGTGTTGTACGAAAGGCAAACAAAACGAGCGAAGCGAACTGGATTATTTATTGGACGACCCAGAAAGCTCGACGTGGCCAACGAGACCCATTGAAAATGCAAACTGCCCACCAATTAATTAGTAAAAATTATGAAATGGAAAATAGAAGAAAACTAAAAACTAATAATAAATATGAAAGTATAACTGAAACGGAAACACGAAATTCATTTGAGTTATGCTCTGGCCAAACGCAGCTAGAATTTGAACAGCTGCTCCAGCTACCCCACCTGCTCCACCTACCCCACTCACCACTTCCCTTGCCTTTCAAGTGTCCTTGCAGTAAGTCCGAGTCTTTTAGCTAGGCGACCTAAATACCAAGCAAGGCTGGAAACTCGTTTACCCAAATATGTAAATAGCAGACTTAGCATTTCAGGCACTGAGCGAACTGGGTAGCAAGAATTGCTAATTGAAAAGACTTAAGTAATTGCAAGAGCATTTGATGCAGTAAGAGAAAGCTTTAAGAATTTTCCTAATTATACCCTGAACCCATTGAAAATGGGAATTCAGGGTATAATGGTTTTGTGAAAATGTATGTAACAGGCAGAAGGAGACGTCGCAGACCCCATAAAGTATATATATTCTTGATCAGCATCGAAAAATAAGTTGATCTAGCCCTGTCCGTCTGTCCGTCCGTCTGTCCGTCTGTCCGTCTGTCCGTCCGTCCGTCCGTATGAACGTCGAGATTTCGGAAACTACAAAAGCTAGAGAGCTGAAATTTCACATGAACACTCGTATGTTACCTACGCAATACGAGTTTATTTTGTTTTTTCGATAACTCGTCCCATTTCCAAATTATCGATAAAAAATCGAAAATTCGTTTACATTTTTTAGGTTTTCTGTGTATAACCACTACACCGTTTCACCTAGAGACTTTAACTTTATATATTTAGATAGATATTATGGATACACAGATTTTGTAGTTTTCAGATTTTGGATGCCACGCCCCCTTCGCCCACAATTTGGAAAAACGCATTTCAAATACTAGAGACTTGCAATTTGGCACAAAGAAAGATTTATATATCCTTAATCTACTCTGAAAATTTTATGAAGATCGTCCATCTAGAAATGGAGTTATAAGCGTCCAAAGTTCAGCCCAACCCACCCCCAAGCCACGGCAGCAACTGCGCAGTTAGCAGAGCGCGCGGCTCCAAGTGCGTAAAGAAGAAGAGTATCAGTTTTTTTGCAGGGTTCAGGGTATCTCGTAGTCGAGCCGTCTCGACTAGAGCCTTCTTACTTGTTTTCATTTGATTTACAATCAGAATTTGCACTCAGCCAAGTTTGTAGTTTCCGAACATTTTCTTTCCGTGTATGCCTTAGCTGCTCCAGTTTCGGGACTGGCCATATCCATGTGGGAGTTGTCCTATTGATTTAATTTCCACTATTCTTAGTGACGCAATGCGCGACGTAGTCGATTCGAGTCGAGTTGAATGCGCTGTCCCTGTCGCTGTTGTTGTCGCCGTGGCGTCCCAGCCATAATCCTGAGACGCCTCCAAGGGGTTGTTTTTGTGTGGCACACACTGCCACACACACTCTGTTGGCCCATTGAGCTATGTTTTTTGGCTCTAGTCGTCTGCCGGCGCCGCAATGACTGCGCATAATTTTATGGTTTATGGCGTGGAGTAGTTGTCAGATCCCAATTCCCAGACGACTTGTTATTATGCCTTGGGCCGTTATTGCTATCAATATTTTGGGCGATGGCTAAAGAGGGCCTCGACTGATGCTACTAGCTTAACTGCAGCTGGCTGCCAAACCTGACCTAGACACTTTGGTCTAGTTGTCTCAATTGCGATCAGCTCTAACATACTCTCGAGGTCACTAGGAACAATGACGTACGGCAGCGCAGCTAATTTGCATTTAAATTAATTGAATAATGACTAATGATGAGCCACAATCAGCATCTGTATTTGACACTGACTCAACTTTTGTTTGTCAAAGCGTCAGAATGTATTTTTAAAGCTGCACTCAAAATGGGATTAGTATTTGTAATTAAATGTTGCTCAAACATAGGTAGAACAAAAATCAGTTTTTGTAAATTTAAGGTAGGACTTACTAAACTCTGTTATATTTTAATTGTAAGCTTATAAAATTGGATTGTGTGTGGAATTTTTCTTTGTGCTAATTTAAGTTAGATCTTACCAAACTCTTAAACCTATTTAAATGAGATACTTAATTTTGCATTAAAAAAAAAAAAACGAATTAATTATTCTCTTTATATTACAAGAAAACATTATGTAAGATTAAATAATAAAATTAAAATTTATAAATAAAATAATATTGTTTACATACATTTTCCAAATCAATTTCTTAGCATACTTCTCCTTTGTCTTTCTTGAATTTCTATAAAAATTGGTTTTTAATGGAACTGTGTTCTATATATGTTTTTATCTTGATCACAAAGCGAATAACAATTTCGCTAGAAATTTGCCAACTCAACTGAGCCAACAATGATCTAATATTTGTGCGCAACTCTAAAAACAGTGTGAAACTCATTCTACGATGGGGGTTAGGCGAGGAGTATTTGGGGGAAGGAAACATGAAAAATCGTTTGTAGTAACAAGTGCGCTGTGCACTTGAAGTTGTTTAACTTCAGCTCCTCCTGCCCGGCCACGATGCAGCCTCTGACAGCAGACAACAGCTGATAAGACAATTGCCGGCCTTTGTCTCCCGCAACAGTGAGTGAGTAGGTGGGTGTGTGGTAAATATATATGCTATATAGCATATCGTGTGTGCAGAACAGGTTCTTTGGCATTTTATCAGCATTTGGCGAGTGCCGCTGACCCACTTGCATAATCGTCTTATGTCCAAGAACTTCCTGATTTTAAGACAAACATTGCCAATTGTTTTGGATTAAGAGTGGCAAGCACTTTCAATACATATACTACTATATGCCATTTAGTGTTTGTTTTGTCAATGAATTTAATATACTTAAGAGTTTTTTTTATTTCGTACTTGAATTGGTTTCCAGTGATTCACTTCAAATGTATTGAGTGCTCAGCCATGCTCATAAATTTCCTTATTAGCTACGCACATCAACCACAATTAAGCTGATCAAACGATATTCGCACAATATATTTTGATAGCTCGCTTGATTGTCAATGTGTGTGGTTAATTGGTCTAATTTTTGCATGCAAATTTTTCATTGATTGCGAATATAAATAGAGGGTTAAGCGTGTCAGCTAAGAAATATTTCTTATTATCATGAAATGTCGCTGAACATCATGAGTTTTATTAGAGTCATATAAAATGTTCAATTTTCAAAGAAATGTTAAGTTTACTTCAAATATTTGAATAACCCGCCAATGTGTGCAAGCTACAAGAAGCTGATTGCTACAGCACGGACACAGTTGGCAGCGCCACCACACAAATGCGCTAAAAATATGTCTGCCCGTAATAAATCTCTGGCATCTGGTCACACTGTTGGTGTTTTACAAATAAATTGCATGCAATTTGACTGAAACTCCATAAAAATATAAACAAATATAAAATGGACAGCAACAACGATCTGTCAGATGAGCTAATAAGTCGACTTAGCGGTGGCGGCGGCCTGGGTAAGTCATTAATTATCGCTGCCAATAAGCAGCTGCTGCACTTCTCGGTATGGCCAATCACCATGCAGGTCTGATCGAAGTCTGCGTGCAGCAACAGTTGTCAGCTAGCTAACTTACCCTCAAATCCTTGCAGAGGATGTGATATCTAGATGTGAGATTTTTGAAGAGACGAGCATATACGAGGACACAAATGATGTGGAGAACGAGCCGGATGACATTATCATCGTGCACATGGACATTCGCGAACCGCTCAGCACGCTCAAGTACAACTCATAGATAGACAAATCTTTCAGATAATAATTTGAGTTTAATTTTATAGAAAACTTGTGGAACAGAAGATCGGCGTTGCGCTTAACTACTATACATTTTGCCTACAAGATGCGCAGGAGGTAAGAGTTTCTAAATATTCCCTGCAACACCAACTAAAAAAACCCCATTTGCAGCTGGAGCCGCACAAAAACTTGGTCGATCAGTGTGTCAAGGGCGAGGGCCTGGTCCAGATCAATGTACAAATCCAGACCACACACAAAAAGATCAACATTGCGGATGTACTGAAGCCCACAGAGGCAGCGTTGGCTACCCTGGCCATTGAGGAGGCTGCCCAACTTAGTGCCCAGGACACCAACAGCAGCGGCAAGAGCTCGTCCAGCGGCAGTCCTAACAAAGCCAATAAAAAGCGCAAAAATAAAGCTGATGAGACGTGCGACGTGGATGTCACAGACGAGGACAAGGATGCGGATGTGGAGGTAACCAAACCCGTGCTCAACTGGGTGCTGGATAGCAAGTTTAAGCGTGAACAAATTCGCCTAAAAATTCCTGAAGCTGTTAGTGAATGGACGCCAGCACATGTCGCCCACTGGCTGGAGTGGGCGGTCAAAGAGTTCGAACTGCGTGACCTCAACATGGACGAGTGGCGGATTACGGGCCAAGCCCTATGCGCTATGACGCATGAGCAGTTCAGCCGCAAGCTGCCCCGTGACCCGGGCAATGTGTTCTGGACGCATCTGCAGCTGCTTAAGGAATGCAATTTCGTCTCGGTGGTGCACAAACAGGCTGAGGAGCTACGCAAACCGAAGCAATCTAAAGTGACGGCAGCAGCTAATATACCCGGTGTTGGCTTGGAACAGCGCATTATGCGCAAATCCTTTCAAAGCGTCAAAAGTAATGACTGTGAGTAGTTGATCTATAGATAGTAGAGAATCTCAACTAATAGCATCGCGTCTTACAGCCTCCGAGAACTCGCCAGCGCCGCAAAGTCCCAGTCATCATAACAGCATCGGTTCTGGCAACAATGGCCAAGTGCAGCTCTGGCAGTTTCTGCTCGAGATTCTCACCGACAGCGAGCACACTGACATCATCGAGTGGGTGGGCACCGACGGTGAGTTTAAGCTAAGCGATCCGGATCGCGTTGCCCGCCTGTGGGGCGAAAAGAAGAACAAGCCCGCCATGAATTACGAGAAGCTTTCTCGCGCGCTGCGCTACTACTATGATGGTGATATGATATCCAAGGTATCTGGCAAGCGTTTTGCCTACAAGTTCGACTGTGATCTAAAGCTGCTGATAGGCTACGATGCCAGCGAGCTGTCCCGCTTGGTTAACGAGCGCAAATGGGCGGAGCATCTGCAGGCGGCGCAGAAGGAAGCCAGCAATGATGCGACGTGACAGCCGGGCATTGGTATCAAGCGAGAACCCGACATCCTGTGGAAGTACGAGGCGCCATAACGTGTGCTGAAACAGCTCGTTGTTTGCTTATTGGCCACATTAAGTGAAATGCATTTAAATATTTGTAGGCACATTATTTTATTGTTTACTTTGTTCATAATGTATTATTATAATTATTCACTAAGCATTATAATCTCCGTCTCTATAAGCTATCGCTATAAATATCATATATGTAGGTACTGTAACTATCTATATAGTAGGCATCATATATGTTTAGGCATTATATCAAATATTGTTCGGTTACATGTTTGCGATTTTTGTAAAATCCATAAAATTAAAAACAGAAATCTATTTCCATGCGATTTCCTCGATTTTCATTTGTATGTTTTTGTGTGTATTTGTGTTTTTGTGATTTTACATGACTAGTTCGCTCTGTAGAGGCTAGATGATACACTAAGGCTAAGCTAGATTAAACTAAACTAAACGTTGACATTTAGCGACTCGGTATCTAAATGTGCGTCTCAGTTTGTTGATGGCCTGGCGGAATGTGCTCAGCTCCGGGCTGGACTCACGCTACACATAGAACCGTGTAGCGTAGCCAGCTTTGTGCTAGGATAATACTCTTCCATTTTCTGCTGCGGCGGCGGCCAAAACTAGAGCTCAGTCGTGATCTCGTCCTGTGGTCGAAAGCCCAGCTTATAGAACTCATCCTCCAGCCAGAGCGAGCTGGCATTGAGATCCGTGATGAGATTGCCGCTCTTTAGCGTATTGAAGCTGCTGCCAAATGGGTCCGAGGCGCGCGGCTCTTCAAACTCGTGCAAGCTGATCAGCGAACCGAACAGATGCAGTTTCTGCTGAGCCGAGGCGCTGCTACTTCGATCGCCTGGCAGCAGATCTGTGCCCAGCTTTTGGCTGGGTATCGTCCCCGCCTTCTGCTGCTGTTGCTGCTGCCTGAAGATGCTGTGACCCGGCTTCTTGGCGGGTGCCGCATACAGCGCATCTGGGCCAACGCCACCCGCATGGGATGTCTGAAAGAAGTCAATCAGCTGGCCCACCTGCGGCTTGTAGCGCTCCAGCGCGTGCTCCGACCACGCATACAGCCGCGCCCAGTCGTGCGGCGGCGTCGGTATCAGCTCAATTGGTCTGTTCAGCAGTATCAGCAGCTTGGCCAGATCCCGGACAATGGGCCGATACGAGTTAGCAGCCGCCACCTCGCCGGACAAATACAATTTGCGTATTTGCCGGCGCGTATCGTTCAGCATGGCCAGAAAGTACTCCGCATTGGGTCGCATCTCGTTCAACTGACGCATGAAATCGGCCCGATCCATTGTATTCTCATTGATGAGCTTCTGCTTGACAGACTTGCGTCGGCGCTTACGCCGCACCAGCATCACGGCCACGGCCAGCAGCGAGAGGCAAACCAAGAAGCCGCCCAGCAGACCTGCCAGCGCTGCCATCAACGGCCCAGAGTAGCCGGTGGGCACACAGACGCGACCCATGAACTCGGTGTGGGCCGACCATTGATCCAGATACCCAGCGGGGCATTCATCCACGCATTGGCGCGTATCCGTCACCAGGTACAGTGGACACTTGATGCAGCCCGCCTTGTTGCAGCGCAAACAGTGGGAGCTTGTCGTCACGGGGCAGCCTGCAAAGAGAAAAGTGACAGAAATTGGGTTAGTTCGGCCACTGCAGTTGGTTGGGTCACAATTGAAGGTCTCTCAATTAGCGTTTGTTCACAATCAGCATAATTGCTGCTCATTTGCATAGGGTAACGTCTGCTGAAGACTCCCACAGACAATTCCGTGAATGACCGTAAATTGAGTCATCCATTCTATTGAATTATCACTGAACAGCAAGTTACATTAGTTAACAAATGAGAGCTTTAGGAATTACAATAAAAAATAATGATTGATAACCTGTAACTCTTAGATAATCGTATTATATATTATGTATAAAATAATCTAAGAAAATATCAAACATATTGTTCCAAAGGTAAGCAGAGTAATAATTAGAGCCAAATTCTTGTTATATACTGTTTTTTTCTGATAATTTGTAATTCTCCTTTAATTTGCATACACTGTTTACCTATGAAACAAAATCATTTTTATCTAGTGCTATTTTTACATATATTAAATCTATCTCTTTCTGTCCCTCTATCCATGTGCCCATTAGACTTAAAGTTCATATTGTCCAGTGTCAACTAAGCATATCATAAAGATTTTCCACTTTAACTTGGTTTTGTCCACTGGCTATTTGTTTTGTTGGCTTTCAAATTCAAGGTAAGCCCAACAAAAATTGTTTGACTTTTGGTTTTTGAAAGAGACGACGACGACCACAAGACTACAGCTACAACTACATCAACATCAACATCAACATCAACGCATTAGCATAAGAAGTGTTGAGTACACAGAGACACAGACAGTTGACAGACAAACAGTCGGACGCACAGACTATGCTACATATTCTAGGAAGGCGTCCGTCCAATGGGAAAGTTCAATATGAGACGCGACGAGGAGGCGCATCCCAAGTGTTGTCGCCGCACATCAAAAGCTTTTTTTTTTTGACAACTGCAACGAGAGACAACGCAATGCGACTCCCAAGCAGCTCAGTTGTTGCCATTGTTGTTGTCGGATCAGCAGCTGGCCCATTTATCTTGGACTGAAGTGGCTGTTATACCCTGTTCGAATATCGAATGAACAGTATATGGGTTTTGCGGGAGGACTTTAACTACTTGTAGAAACAAGCAAAGCTACTTGGAATATTTAGATAATAAGAGAGAATATTAATGGTCAAGAACACCTAGAGTATTGAACTATGCATAGTAAAACTTACATTTCTCTTTAAATAAATCTTTCATTTTGTTTTTAAATAATTTAATAAATTAAAATTAAAATTTTATAAATTGTATAGCTACTTTCACTGTTCAAAAAGTGTTCAATCAATCAAATGGAATCTTCCTTTCGTCCTTTTTCCAATTAGAGCTTGAACATGGAATTTATTTTCGAATCTATATTCAAGCGAATCTAAACTCAACTATTCCTTTATATGCGAACTATGCCCTGAGTATGTTGCACTCGTTCATTCGTTAGTCTCAAGTTTTTTCTTCCACAAAGCCTTGGCGGTTTCTGTCTGTCAGTCCACTGTCCGTCTGTCCGACTGTTTGTCATTGCACCACGTACGCACCTTGTCTGCTTCGATTGCCATGCACTGGGCGTCCGTCGTTCAGCATCGGGCTGGGCATCATCAATGGCATTAACTTGTTTTAGCGCTAATCAGACACAACCCCCGAGCAAATGCAGCCGTAGCAGCAGCAGCAGCAATCGGATTGTCGATTGCCAATTTCCAATTGCCTTTTGCCGACTATCTGTTTGCCTTGGCCATGACCAATGCCCAGGCAAGAGCTGTGCGGGTAATCAGTCGGAACGTAACTCGTAATTGATATTGTGCAGTCCCAGGCCAGCACCGACCCAGTGGGCTGGTTCTGGGCGTGCAGTTGATCAACGATAATTGGTTATTAAATGGAAGATTGCTGGAGCTGGGGTAACTCCTGCTGCTGCCATGTAAATGCACTGAAATTACAGCACACAGATTATAGTGATACACATTTATATTTATATTTATATATATATGTGTGTATGTATATTGTACATAAATAATGATATCTCGATTGAACCAGCAGGATTCCATTGGCATTGCGCACTTGAGCGGAATAAATGCATAGCAAATGCTCTCCTCAGGCTGAGCATCGTAACTCAATAGAGATTCAATTTAACAACTGATTGAATCACAGATCGAAACAATTATCATTGCAGCCCTAGCACGATTAAGTGTTGCGTGTAATTTTACCCTGTACACAATAAATATAAATAGATTAAAGGTGTGCCCTCTAAATTACATATTGGTATATAGGGTATATTATTTCTATGAGTCAACTTGACCTTGAACAAAGCGATTCGTTCTTTAATCGTAAGTTCCCTATACAAACACATGCATATATATTTTTGCATTTATCTAGTATTAGAATATCTCTATAAAGGTTAAAAATGTCGAACTGCTTAGTAAGATCTATTGTTAACAGGGTATCTATTAGCTTCTTATTTCACTTGTAAAACACTCATTTATCATCTTATTATCGTATCCATTCATTTGTATTTCTCAACACTCGTTGCTATCATAACTCAATCAATATCAAACTGCGCCCTATTCAGAATCAGCCACGCCCACGGTGAAGATTATGCAACTGTTTAGGTAAATATTAACTTAATTAGCTTCAACTAATAATAAACATTCGAGGAGAATGTGTTATTTACTTAGTCTTAAACTTAATAAATAAAGAAAACTAAATCAAAACAAATACGTAAACTAAAAAACTAAAAACAATATTTAAACTTTCTAACGCTGACTCAGGGCGCTGTAGAAGCTCTCTAAACATGGGATAAACATGTGAATTTCGTATTAGCTAGGCGTGTCCAAATATCTGACAGTTGCCCAGATATTTGACAGATATACTTTCACTCAAAAAAGCCAACAAGAAAGCCTAACTGGCAATTAGTAAATTGTAAAATGTTTATCGTGTTCAAATCGCAAATCGGCGCTTAAAGCGTTAATTTTATGGCGCGTCAAATGAAACACGCATCAAACTGACTACATAAAAGACCATTTGGCTGTGGGGGAAGTTTGTATTTGAATGGCAACTATGAGTAATGCCGACGACAACTAGAGATGTGTGCGCGAGGTAATTGCTCTAAAAATACACGAATGTCAACAACGTATTAGTAAATGGGACAATTGTTAAGTCTGTTAATCTATTTAACTATTATTCGGCTTCAATCTAAGTTGAATTTTCGACTGAGCTAGTTTAGTTGGCCTAATAGGCAATAGTCGACTAAGGAGAGCGTATTCATATTATTATTAAAACTAAATTACTTTCAAACTGAATTTAATTATTATTTTTTTAACTCTGCCCTAAACTTTGTCTAAGCAAGAAACCAAACAAAACCTAAGGCTTATTCTCTTGCAAAATCTAGGCCTCAATTTATCAATAAAACTGAAAACCATTTCTCTTCAGTTTTTCAACCTAATCTAAATAATCAATATAAATATTCAAATTTTCTACTTTTTAGTGGAACTGGAACGTGACACGACGCGACACGAGCCCAGCTCTAGCACTATAAAAAAGATAATTGAACTGGTTCCACACGCTCAAGGTCGTTCCATGTGAGAGAGTCGCGCGTTGAAATTGAAAATTGTTTATCGAAGATCAGCGGCAAATGTGGAACCCAACAAAGCCCAACTACTGTCTACAGCTGGCTCTGCTTAGTCAAAACCACCAGGGCGTGGCCCTCATGACAGCTAAAAGCATTGACATTTGCATGCTAAAGAGGGACACAAAAGTTCTAATGAACAAATACTTAAATCTATTAATTAAACCGTTTAGTTTATGAACTAAACGAAAGCTGGGCAAGCAGGAGGCAAGCAGGAGAGCACAAAGACTGAACCATCAAACGCGTGGGCGTTGCAAAATTTTTTTATTATGCCTCGAGTCGTGGGGCGGATTACTCCATAATTTACCACAAAATGCTTTGAACTTGCTACGTGCTCGATCAGCCCCGCTAGCTGCGTGGCAATTGAGTTGACTTGATACGAGTCGAGAGAAGAAAGTTCGCCCGGAAAGCAAAACGATGCAAACTTTTACCAAAAAAAAAAAAACAAGTAAGAAGGCTCTAGTCGAGACGGCTCGACTACGAGATACCCTGAACCCTGCAAAAAAAGTGATACTCTTCTTCTTTACGCACTTATAAGCGCGCGCTCTGCTAACTGCGCAGTTGCTGCTGTGGCTTGGGGGTGGGTTGGGCTGAACTTTGGACGCTTATAACTCCATTTCTAGATGCATGATCTTCATGAAATTTTAAGAGTAGATTTAGAGTATCTATATCTATCTTTTTGCCAAATTGCAAGTCTCTAGTATTTGAAATGCGTTTTTTCCAAATTGTGGGCGAAGGGGGCGTGGCATCCAAAATCTGAAAATCACAAAATCTGCGTATCCATAATATCTATCTAAATATATAAAGTTAATGTCTCTAGGTGAAACGGTTTTTGTAGTAGTTATACACAAAAACCTAAAAAATAGAAACGAATTTTCGATTTTTTATCGATAATTTGGAAATGGGATGAGTTATCGAAAAAGCAAAATAAACTCGTATTGCGTAGGTAACATACGAGTGTTCATGTGAAATTTCAGCTCTCTAGCTTTTGTAGTTTCCGAAATCTCGACGTTCATACGGACGGACGGACGGACGGACGGACGGACGGACGGACGGACGGACGGACGGACGGACGGACGGACAGACGGACAGGGCTCAATCAACTTATTTTTTTATGCTGATCAAGAATATATATACTTTATAGGGTCTGCGACGTCTCCTTCTGCCTGTTACATACATTTCACAAAACCATTATACCCTGAATTCCCATTTTCAATGGGTTCAGGGTATAAAAACAAAATACTACAAGATTGTAGGGCAGGGCAGGGAAGTCGTACAGGCTGTAGCTATGTGGCATGCTCAAGCGGCGTTTATTAAAATAACGGTACTTAAGTGCGCCCTAAGCAAACTGCACTTCGATACTCGCATAAGCAGCAAGTCGCATGCAACGAGCCGCATGCAACTGAATAAAGGCCAAAAGCAACTCGCGTTTCAAATGGGCGGCAACGAAAATTGGCACAGGACAAACAGAACAGCAACGAGCAGAAGAGAGCGAGAGAGAGAGAGAAGCGATAAGGCAGCAGAACTTTAATAAGCATTTAAGCGACATATATGACAAGCGGCAACAAGAATTAACAGTTAAGTACACAATGGCCAAGAAGAAAGCTGCATAAGTACAGGCTACAACATGCGTGAAAGAAGTGCAGCAAGAAGACACCGAAGATGTGGCTTTAAATAAGAAATAAAGAAGTTAACATGTATGAAGAGAGAAGCGTAACTATGTTCCATGCATATTTAATAACTTAGATAAGTTCTGATCTGAAAACTTGCATAAATAGTCAAATATCGGCCAGATGTCGGTAAATCTTTATAAATAATAAATCAAGTTTACTCTAAAACGAAAATATATGAAATACTTGCAAAGAATTATAAAATATAAACTGCTTAAATTACAGATTTTTGTTCACATAGTTAAGAATTTTTATAAAATTTCTCTCTTGTCAATAATTACCAATAAATTCTGTATCAAAATTTATCTTCTAATTTCTACAGATTATACTTTCTTAAATTCATACAAAAAAGATTATAGAGATGCGAATTTTTATTAAATTTCTATTTCCTTTGCTGTCAAACGGTAGTTAAGATTATATCAAAAGGTTGCCTTAAAGAGAGTAGCAAAAGATATTTTTTTTTAATATTAATAGCCACGACAAATATAATTTATATGATGAACATTAATCAATCTTGAGCTTGGCTCGGCAACCATTCTCAAGATCATATCTAGGTTTTAGGTTCAACTTTAGCCTGACCCCCTTTTGGGGCAAGCGAGAACAAATTGTATCATGAGCAAATTGTTTGCAGTCTTTAAAACACACCCATCGATGCTTTTGTCTGTTTGGCTTCAGTTCGTGACCTCCATAAATTGCAGAATACAACTCAGAGATAGAGCGAGAGAAAGAGAGAGAGAGAAGATGGGTGCACAGGGAGAGAGGGAGAGAGGGAGAGGGGCGGGCAACATCCTAAGATTCTGTATCCGACGCGCACATATTTTAATTGCCAATAAGTTTTGCGAGTCAAGATCAACTGGGCAACACGTCAAGCGACAATTTATTATAAATTATTTTTGGTTAGTCAGCCGCATTATTTATAAGGTAAGTTCTTTTTACTTTTGTTTCCCTTTATGATAAATTGCTTAATTCTGCGATTGCCTCAGCCAGCGGCTGCGGCTGCTGTTTGGTTGGAGCCAACGGCGGCCAAATTCATTTAAAATGTTGTCGATTTTCAAACATCCGTTCGATTTGCCATTATTGTCACGATTTTCTTGCCGGACCAGCCAGACACAACAACAACAACAACAGAGCAACATCTCGTTCAATTTGCTCAGCACTTTGTGTTTATTTGTTTGCGATTCTTTTGGGTGCAGAAAAAAAAAAAAAAAGTAATTATAATGCAGCTGACAAAATGAAGTTTTGCCCCTTTCAAGTCTGTCGCAGATGCAGCTGGAAGCCATTTCAAAAGCTCTGCGAAAATGTTAATTTGTTTTTAAGTTTTTTATTAGAAAATCGACAGACAAGAGAACTCAAACTATATAGATATACATATGTATGTATATGCATATTGGTAAAGAGAATTTGGAGATAATTTGTATTCAATTCATTAATTTATCCAACATGACTGAAAAATATTTTTATTTATTTTTATCAATATTATTCTTATTTCATTTATGTCATGATCATTATTAGATTATTATTATTATCAATCTATTAAAAATATATTTAACTAACTATATTTATAATTTTCATTATCAATGCCATTCTCATTGTCATGTTCAATACTAGTATTATCATCATCATCATCATCATCATTATCATGAACATGTGTCTACACGTTTCTGCATCCGCATCAGCAGATGCCATGACCATGCACATGCACAATATATAGATTTTCGCCTAAATTAACACCTCAAAACCGCTAAAATCGAGGCAGCCAAGCCATTTGCTGTTGCTGTTGCAGTTGCAGTTGCAATTGGATTTAGTGGTGACAGATATCAGAAACTCATTCAGAGCCAACTTGTTTAGCTGGTTGGCAACGAAATGCGCTGTTGCCAATTGCCAACATGTTAACTCTGGCCATAAAAATCAAATTTACAACTGCAGCTGTCAGCTGTGGCTTGTTGTTCGTTGTTTTGATACCCTGTAATCGTTGCAATGGGTATATGGGACTTAGACAGAAGTGTGCTTGCAGAGAGAGGAAGAAGCTGAGAGAAAAGAGAGAGAGAAACCGAGAGGAAAGAGAGAGAGAGAGAGAACAAGCTGTGATAAATAAGTCTGAAGGGCAACAATAACAAGTCTGGACAATTATCATTATACATATATCCGAAATGGACTAGAAGTAAATACTTTGAAATATATCATTCAATATTGAATACAGCTAATATTAAAGAGTTTATTGCATTTGTCTATATAATGGTATTTTCAAATTGTAGCTCATATGATTAAGTACAGGGTAACTTCCAGTCAGTCTACCTTCGCTGCTGACTATTAACTGGCTTTTATATTTACTGCTTACTGCTGAATGCGCATGCGTTGCCCGCGTCGTACGTTGCAAGTTGCAAGTTGGCCTCTAATTGCCGGGCAGAGCGCGAATAACTTGACATTAATGCATGTTGAGTTTAATTGTTTCATGTACACGCAGTTCCCTGTGGTCGTTTCACTGGGGCCCACACACACAGCCCAGCATCAGCAACAGCGCCAGCGCCAGCCCCAGCCAACCCCAGCCGAGCAGCCAGCCAGCCAGCCAGCTAGAGAGCAGGGTGAGGGAGAGGGCAAGCCCAAAGTAAATAAATTGAGAATTGCGCTGGGGAAATTGTTTAAACATTGTCACAATTGACAATTACCAATTGACTTGGTAAACGCGTGACGTCGTCGTCTTTGTCGTTGCTGTCGTCGGCCCACTGTCATTTGCATAATTTGTAGATAGGCCGCACACACGTATGCATAATAATAACAATAATACAAGATATCGGACTCTATATAAATAGATAAGTCGATACGAAAAAGGCAAAATCGACGATACTGACAACGACTTTGGCATTGACTTGATTGCAATTACAGAATTATTCAATCAGTCGAAGCTGTCGATATCTAAACTATAATCAAAACATATATCATAAATGACAGCACTCAAAGAACTCAATCCGCATACGATGCGCATAGCTAGATACTCTTTCAAAGGGTATTTTAAATTTAACACTAGACCTAAAGCCTTTACATAACTTATCAGTATCAGAATCTGATTTCC